>CANXME010002431.1:0-1200000 GCA_948144175.1 Closterium sp. NIES-65 | reverse complement strand
CTGGAGTTGGAGAGAGAGGAGAGGGAGTTACAGCGGCTGACGGAGCAGCAGCAGCAGCTGGACCCGCAGGAGCAGCAGTCCCAGCAGCAGCCGCGTCCGCAGCAGCAGCAGTCGCAGCAGCAGCCACTTCCTCCTCCTGTCTCGGGTCTTCGGGCCCTTGGTCTCCCCTCCCCTTCTCCTCCCTCCTCCGCCTCTCCTCCTGTCTACGGTCCCACGTTTCCTCCGCCTGACTCCTCCCCTGCTGTTTTCTCTAGTTCTCCGCCTTTGTCCTCTCCTCCTCCGTCTCGTTCTTGGGCTACTCGTCGCTCCCCTCGTGCTCGTCCCTCGTCTCCTGTTCCCTTCACTGACCTTCGTACTGCCTTACTTTGTTTCAGTCCACCTCGTCCGTCTCAGTCTGTGCTTCCGTCTCCTCCTGAGTCGGCCCTCACCGTGTCGCTCCCTGCTCCTGTCACTGACTACTACCGCACGTACCGTCCTGTTCTCTCTCGTGTTCTCGCCTCTCTTGTTACTCACCCTCGTGCCTCTGTGTCCTCTGTGTCTGCTCTTACTGCCGCGGTTACTGACTTTGCCGCTACCCGCCGCCTTGACTACGCCACCACGCTTGTGGCTGCTCCTCCTACCAGTCCTCTGGCCGTCGGGGGTGTGTCTGCCCTTGGCTGTGACGCCCTAGAGGACAGGCAGTTTGAGCTAGAGTTCCTGGCGGCCGCTTCCCCTCATCTCTGTGCCATGCTCCTCGCCCCTGAGGGTGACCCCGACGCCCTTGACATTCCGACTCCTCGCACTTACGCTGAGGCAGTGTCAGGGCCTTGGGCCTCTCAGTGGAGAGCTGCCATGGACGCAGAGATGGCCTCCTACAGATCCACAGGCACCTACGTCGATGAGGTTCCCCCCCCTGGGGCGAACGTAGTCGACGGCATGTGGATCTACAGGGTGAAGCGGCCACCGGGATCTCCCCCGGTCTTCAAGGCGCGCTACGTGGCTAGAGGTTTCAGTCAGCGCGAGGGAGTTGACTTCTTTCAGACCTTCGCACCTACCCCGAAGATGACCACTCTTCGGGTGTTACTACACGTAGCAGCACAGAGAGACTACGAGTTACACTCTCTCGACTTCTCCACTGCTTTCCTTCAGGGCAGCCTACACGAGGAGGTCTGGTTGCGTCGTCCCTCGGCCTTCACTGGCACTTTCCCTCCTGGGACCCAGTGGAGGCTGAGGCGACCTGTTTACGGTCTTCGCCAGGCCCCTCGTGAGTGGCACGACACTCTGCGTTCTACCCTCTCTGACCTTGGGTTCCAGCCGTCTTCTGCCGACCCGTCGCTGTTCGTTCGTCGTGGCTCCACACCGTTCTTTGTTCTGGTCTACGTCGACGACCTCGTTTTCGCCACTCCGGACAGGGTTGCTTTGGCAGACGTGAAGTCCGAACTGCAGAAGAGACACACGTGCACTGATCTTGGTGAGCTGCGCCACTACCTTGGCCTGCAGATCACCAGGGACAGAGCCGCTCGCACCATTACACTCTCACAGTCACACATGGTGCAGCAGGTCCTTCAGCGGTTCGGGCTTCAGCACTCCACCGTACAGCGCACACCTCTCGCTGTTGACCACAGACTCACTGGTCCCTTTCCTGACGAGCCGTTTGAGCCTAGTGGTCCCTATGCAGAGCTTGTGGGTTGCCTCATGTACCTGATGACTTGTACTCGCCTGGACCTCGCCTTCCCTCTCAGCATCCTTGCGCGCTTTGTTGCGCCAGGGAGACACCGTCCTGTTCACTGGACGGCAGCTGTGAGGGTGGCGAAGTACCTAGCGACTACATCAGGCGTGGGGCTAGTTCTTGGAGGGCAGCAGTCTGTCGTACTCACTGGTCACTGTGACTCCTCTTACGCTGACGACGCTGAGACTCACAGGTCTACTCAGGGGTACTGTTTCAGTCTGGGTTCTGGAGCTGTTTCCTGGTGTTCCACGCGCTCCTCTTCTGTCTCGACCTCTACAGCTGAGGCTGAGATTTACGCTGGTGCCATGGCGGCACAGGAGTTGCGGTGGTTGACCTTCTTGCTCGTCGACCTTGGTGAGCGGCCGAGCTCTGCACCGACCTTGTTTACTGACAACAAGGCGTCGATCCTCCTCTGTCGTGAGCCGCGACTGGAGAGCAGAGTGAAGCACATTCACGTCAGGTACTTTCTTCTGCGAGAGTTGCAGAGACGTGGACAGGCTCGCTTCGAGTTCGTGGAGTCCGAGGCCAACACTGCAGACATCTTCACCAAGGCGCTTCCGCCTTGTGACCACCAGAGGTGTTGTGTGCAGTTAGGCCTTGTTGACACAGGTTCTAGTCATGTGTAGACTTGAGTTTATTGCCTGCTTCGTCTGTACACTTGCTATATATACTTGTGATCTCTTGGACTGGCCTTGTGGCCACTGTTGCTTGTGCTCAGAGTGTGTGGTGACGTTGTGATCCACCCTGAGCTTTGTTTTCTTTTGGACTGGTCTTGTGACCGTACTCTTTTTGATTTTGCTAGACACCCCTCACTTAGGCTATGGGGGTGTGTCAAATGTTGTAGCCTGTAGTGAGGTTTGTCTTAGGGGGTACAGAAGTTAGGGTTTGTTATATGTACCCCAACCAACATCAATGGATCACCCATTCCTCATTCTGACAGCCTACACTACCGTCTACATTGAAGACAAGTAATATATATATATATATATATTTGGACACACCCCCTAACTGCATGCAGTGAATGACCATGTACAGCAACAACACCCACTGAAGGGGTGCAGCAAGGCAGAGAGAGTGCATTGCGGAAGGAGAACGGAAGCATGCCCTCAGATTCACTTCTAGGCACGCTTTTGCAGCAGGGTCCCTCCGTGTAGAATCCTTGATTGACAGTGTCTTCAGAAAAAAAAGCCTGATGCATCAGTGTTCCCATTTTTCAAAGGTTGTTATTATTGTTGGAAACAGTGAAACTTAAGCGCCTCTGTCGTGTCAAAACACCGCACCAGAAACGAAGTGAACCATATCAAAGCACCTGTTGGAGTATGAAGGGAATTATACTTGGCATTCCCGTAGGTGCAGCAGTATCGCACCTGACCTTATCGAAGCTGCAACACTCGTAGTATCGGATCAGCCCGTATCAAGGGCAGGAAAGTCAACAGTCGCAAGAGTCAACTGTCGCGACTGTTGACCTTCTGGACCGACGCTTGACCCACCATCGAGGAATGGCAACAGGCGTAACCGTGCAGGTTACATGCAGCGACTCGGTAACAAGAAAGTAGAGCAACAGTCAGAGTCATTGTAGAAACTGCCTGTAAAACCGTTATAATAAGGGAATGTACCCCTTAGAGTACATGGCTAGACTAGGACTATTTATATTCCTTGTTATCTATCTTTTAATCAACTTGGTCATTTACATTCACTATGATCTGAGTTCTTACAAGACTTCCGCTACCAACTCTACCAAAGGCACCTCCTATCCTATCCAAGATCCTTACTCTAACATGGTATGAGAGCTAGTTTGGATTATAGGATCTGCCAAAACAAGCATCTGAAAAGGGCTTTCTATAAGTTAAGATTCTCAACATCAACATCAAGGGCACCAACATGCCAGGCGCAGACTGCGGAGAAGCTGGAGAGAACCCAGCAAATCCCTCCACCAATGTTGCCTCTACAACGACGACCGTGGACACAGCTCTACTCGAGCAACTGATTTCCCGCATTAGCGCACTGGAGAGCCATCAGCCAATGAGCATCGACGGCTCGAGCTACGCACGAAGACCTCCCGATCCTCAAGGAGCTGGATCTGAGCGATCCTTCACCTTCGACAATCGCGGAGCTCAAGGATCTGCTCAAGCACAACAAACACATTACGAAGCAATGGCTTCAATGCAGAGCAAGTTCCTCTCCACGGCGAAACTCAGAACTACCAAGCCCTTCGACGGACAAGATTTCTACTCGTGGAGCTTCGAATTTGAACTACTCGCTCAGGGCGCTCAGATCTGGATGTACTACGACGGATCGTACCCCTTTCCAGCAAACGGCTCACCTCAGGAGAAGTCGTAGTACTACAACGAATCCCTCCTAGCCTTCACCGTTTTGATCCGGAATCTGTCGCCCGTAGAACAGCTGAGCATTCGCCCCTTCAAGGATGGGTGGTCGCCCGCTCAACAGTCCTGGGAGCACCTGCGCACCTGCCACATGGCAACAGACTCGGTGACACTCAGTCGCCTGCTCAATCAGCTGAACAACGTCAAGATGTTCCCCGGCGAGAAGGCCGGACCATACATCAACCGCTGCAGAAATATGAGAGACCAATTCAAGAAAAGCGGCGAAACCTTCCCTGACGACATGTTCGTCACTATCATCCTCGCTGGATTGAGCCCGGAATGGCGCCAATGCAAGTCACTCCTTCGCACTCAAGGCACTCTCAGCGAAACTGCCCTCTGCTCCACGCTCCTCTCCGAGCAGAAGGAGATCGACCTGTACAACGAACGAGGCAACAAGAAGGAGAAGATTGCCTTTTACGCTCAAGCGCCACCGGACAAAAAGAGACTTTTTTGCAAGTACTGCAAGAAGACCGGACACGTGATTCAAGACTGCTGGAAGCTCAACAACAACAACAACCAAAAGAGTGGCACCGTCGCCAGCAAGAAGGAGTGGCTGCAGCGCGCAACCAGACCGTGTCACCACCGGCCGTCGCCAGCACGTCCCAAACCGCGGCACGTCTCTCTGCGAACACAAACGACAAAGGGAAAAGCAAGGCCTTGACTTGCATGGTGCGTCGAGGACCACCACGCCCCAACCGACACTACTGCTTCTTCCGCAGCTGGGAGGACATGTTTGCAGACCCACCTCTAGAGCGACCCGAAGGATCAGTCGAAGAAGAAGAGGTGAACGATCCAACCTACGACGAGCTGACGGTTGGGCGGATGCAGTACGACCGGGAAGCGCCGGAGTGGATCCAAGAGTCTCCACCTGCATGCAACATAGAAGACTACGAAGAAGCTTACTACGATTACGACAACGATCACGACATGGATCATCATATCACCCCAAAGCTTGCGAATCTGGCGAAAACAAGAAAAGAAGTTAACACTTGGTACCTGGTCAGTTGCTGTAGCCAACACATGGTGTCTTCGAACGTCTTCATCCTCAACAGGGAGAGACTCTCCAACGAAGTGGAGATTACCGTCGCCAACAGCCAAACAATTTACGCCGGAGCCCGCGGTCAGATCCAACTGGAGTCGCACGACACCGGTTACTACATCCACATCAGCGATGTACTGATCGTGCCGGAACTCCGGTACAACCTCCTGTCATTGCACCAGCTGATGAAGTGCGGAGTCGGCCTGCAAACAACAGAGGACGAGATGCACTTAATCTACAATGGCATCTTCATCGGAAAGGCAACAAGCGTGGAAGGCGTTTTCGTGCTCGACTTCGAATCGCCCAGAACCACCGGCGACAACGAACACATCCTTGTCCTTGACCCTCCGGGTCATCCGTCGCCACCACGGTGGAGCCACCCAGAAGAAACCGACTATCAGCAACCCGGCTTCGATGGCACCTTTCGCGCTCTCGCCGTGCCCGTCGCGTCGACAACAAACCCTGCCAAGACCGGACCGCAAGCAGTGGAAGAAGGAGAAGAGACTACATCAGGAACGACAGCTGAAACAACCGAAGCAACAAGAACACAAGCTTACTGGCCGCCTGTCGAGCATCCCACTGGCTGGAACACGACCGAAGGTTGGGACGCGGTCGACGTCCGCTGGGTCACAGAGAATACCGCACTAGGAGGAGCCGCCGCAGCCGAAGCTGGATGGGAAAACATCGCCGACGCACCTGCAGAAGAAGCAACAGAAGAACCGGAAATCACAGAAGAAGCGCCGGAAGCAGAAGAGGAGGAATAACTGACAGAATACGGACCTCACCTGCTCCCCATCACAAGGGACGGCCGAGATTACCTTCGCCTCGAGACAAGGGGAGTGGCAATAGGTGACACCAACCCCGAAGTAGAAATCACGGAACTTGAAGACCGCCACGCACGATCCGCGCCCACACTCCCAGAAAAACCACTGGAGCTGCCGGTAACAATGGACACTACTGCCATCGGCGACTCTAGCGGAACGTACCACGGCGTGACAATTCAAGCAGCGGCAGTACACGTCACCGTGCCTGATGAACCTGCGGACGCGACAAGGCAGGAAACAGCAGAGGGAATATTAGCACGAGAAAAGGAGCTGTACACACGGACCAAAGGGTATCGGGCTGACGGAGACATCTGGCATGAACGCATGGGACACCCATCAATCGAGGTGCTCAACAACTGCATCAACGCAAATGTTTTTGCGGCAGACGCACTGTTGCTGCCCGATGGTAAATTACTGAAACCACGAACCGATCTACCCAACTGCACCGTCTGTCCAGCAGCTGCGCTCCGCCACACGCCCTTTGCCGAAAAGATTCCTGGAGCAGAGCGATACAAACCACTGGAGAAAGTCTACAGCGATTTCCTGGTTCTCACGGCGAAAGGAGTTGGAGGGGAGCAGTACACCCTTACCTTCATTGACGCTGGCACACGCTTCGTCTGGGCCGTAAACATCAAGGACCGCTACCTCGCCTTCTATTGCTTTGAAATCTGGCTCGCCATGGCAGAAAACCAGAGTGATGGCCACACGCTGAAGGCATTCCAGACAGATGGGGCTCTGGAGTTCCTGTCCGACGACTTCAAAACCCTGTGCCAGCAAAAGGGTATCAAGAGGATGGTCTCCTTGCCCTACGCTCACGAGCAGCCGGGATTGGCAGAGAGAACCAACAGGAGCCTCGCGACAAAGATGCGAGCCCTCATGAAGCAGTCGGCGGTGCCAACCAAGTATTGGCCCTATGCCATGGCGCATGCAGTTCGGCTGCACAACATGCTTTCCTCGAAGGCACTGCCCAACAACAGCTCGCCCTTCAAGGAGTGGACCGGAAAACACCCCGATACACGCATGCTGCGAGTTTTCGGGTGTATGGTACAGCACCGGCCCCACACTGCCCAAACCGGAAAATTTGAAGATCGCGCACGCTGGGGCATCCACCTCGGAATCGAATCCGAATACCACGCCTGGACAATTTTGGACTTCGCCACCCACCAGCTCACGCGTTCACGTGACTGCATCTTCTACGAAAGACTGACTCTGCCACTGTACCGCCAGCAACACACTGCACAGAACGCACCGGATTTCCTGTTCCAGGGACAGCACAGCTACGCCAACGACGAGGACGAGGTTGACGTGGCAGGAGAACAGCCCGATGAGACAGCAGCGGCAGCAGCAGACACCGCACCCTTCATCCCCGTCACGGAGCAGTTCGCTACCCCCACATTCTTCCCAACAGACACTGATCCCCGAGAAGCAATACAGGCACAACATGATTACGCACGTGCTGAAATGCACTCACCCATGAACGAAGATCCAGCCCGTGACCCGTCCCGCGATACCTTTCGCGACATCCCTGGTGATGACGACGACGTGATCGAAGTTACCACCACGGCCGAATCCAACCTCACAGGACTTCGCGTCCTCGGTCTCGCTGTCGCCGTACGGGGTAACCAGCAGCTGGTCGAACCCACCATTGTTCACCAAGCTCTCAACGGGCCCGATGCTGAGAAGTGGAGAGCTGCCATGGCCGCAGAAGTCGCTGCACTGCAACGTCGTGGAACCTGGAAGCTGGTACCACGTCGCCACGCAAAGGGGAGAAAAATCCTCACGGGGAAGTGGGTTTTCCGCATCAAAACCTTGGCGGACGGAACGGTTGAGAAATTCAAGGCGTGATGGGTCGTCCGCGGCTTCGAACAGACCCAGTTCGTGGACTACGATCAGACATTCGCACCTGTCGCACGGCACACTTCCGTGCGCATTCTTCTCTGCATCGCCGCCGTCAAACAGCGCCCACTCCGCAAGATCGACGTCTCCAACGCGTTCCTATACGCAATCGTCGATGCCATCATCTACGTCAAGCAGCCGCACGCCTTCGAAGAGGAGGGAGACGCGATCTGCCTTCTTCAAAAGTCCCTGTATGGCATCAAACAGGCACCACGCCTGTGGCAGCAGCATCTTTACAATGTTCTCATCGAGCTCGGCTTCCAGCAGCTTCCCCACGATCAAGGGATGTATCGCCTCGAATCCCGCGGCCACTTCATCCTGCTCGTCGCCTACGTCGATGATCTCCTCTACACCGGCGACGACAACGACCTGCTCGATCGCTTCGAACGCGAAATTCAGGAGAAGCTGGAGGTCACGATCGACCACGAGGTCACTCAGTTTCTCGGCCTCAACATCACTCAAACCGCGGACACGATCCATCTCTCAGCCGCGAAGTACGCTGAGACCCTCGCTAAGAAATTCGGGATAGCCCCTGTCGGCGTCAGAGCCCCATTTCGCATCCCTCCGCCTAACCACGAGCCCGGCTCTCACCGGCTGACCACCGCCTCTATCAGCAGCAGCTCGGTTGCCTACTGTTCGCCGCCGTCACATGCTGCCCAGCCTTGTCCTACATCGCCAGCCAGCTCGCCCAGTACCTGCGCAGACCTGAAGGGGAGAACCTAGCCGGCCTGCGCCACGCCTTACAGTACTTCATCTCTACACCTGACGTCGGACTCACCTACAAAGCCAACTTAACAGCGCCTCTACAGCTCACAGGCTACGTGGACGCGGATCATGCTGGGGACGTAGACAACAGGAGGTCCCGCACAGGCTTCATTTTCAAGCTCGAGCCTGCCGGAACCATTTCCTGGAACTCCAACAAGCAGGAGCTCATCGCCCTTTCGTCAGCAGAAGCAGAATTCGTCGCAGCAAGCTCGGCAGTTCGCGAAGGACTTTACCTCACAGAACTCCTGCAGGAAACGAAGACGGCGATGAACGGGTCCTTCAAGTTACTCTGCGACAATCAAAGCGCCATCAAAATCGCCAGCAAACCGGGCTTCGTCAACCGCACGAAACACATCGCCCTACGTTACTTCTTCGTGAAGGACGAAATCGACAAAGGGAAAGTCCAGCTCATCTACTGTCCAACTGGCGAAATGGCAGCTGACTTCCTCACGAAGAGACTGCCACGTCAGAAGTTCCAGTACTGCTCGGACCTGTGCGGAGTCACTCGCAAAAGCCACATGGCGCACCTCCAGGAATGAAGGGGGGTGTTGGAGTATGAAGGGAATTATACTTGGCATTCCCGTAGGTGCAGCAGTATCGCACCTGACCTTATCGAAGCTGCAATACTCGTAGTATCGGATCAGCCCGTATCAAGGGCAGGAAAGTCAACAGTCGCAAGAGTCAACTGTCGCGACTGTTGACCTTCTGGACCGACGCTTGACCCACCATCAAGGAATGGCAACAGGCGTAACCGTACATGTTACATGCAGCGACTCGGTTACAAGAAAGTAGAGCAACAGTCAGAGTCACTGTAGAAACTGCCTGTAAAACCGTTATAATAAGGGAATGTACCCCTTAGAGTACATGGCTAGACTGGGACTATTTATATTCCTTGTAATCTATCTTTTAATCAACTTGGTCATTTACATTCACTATGATCTGAGTTCTTACAAGACTTCCGCTACCAACTCTACCAAAGGCACCTCCTATCCTATCCAAGATCCTTACTCTTACAGCACCCGCGAGTCAACCCTCGGAGGTTGTCAGGTTGCTGGAGGTTACTCAAAAGTCAAAGGTCAGCGACCTTTGACCTGACAAATAAAGCGCGACAGCAAGGACACACAACTGACTCGCTACAGAGCAGTTGCCCGAGTCGTCATTGTATCGAACCGCAACAGCAAACAGTAAAGTAGTTATAACTACATCTCTTCGTATTCCTTGTACTCCTATATATATTCCTGTATCTCCTTGTTTAAATCAACTTTCTTTGCCCTCACATACTAGCGCAAGGTGGTTCACAAGTCTTCATTAAACGCTTCCGCTATTGCACCTACTCTATCCAGAGTTCACCTCTGCAAAGATCCTAAGGGCTTTTCTCAGCCCAACATGGTATGAGAGCAATCAGGGGGAACTCAACTTCTATTCCAACAGCATCAACAGGCATGGCTACACAAAAGAAAAGGAGCAACTCCAACGGTTCCCAGGGCACTACACCTACTCCACCTCCTGCCTCTGGCCTGCTGACAGAGGAGGGCACGACAACAAGACCAAGGGCGACGTCTACTGAGACCCCCGCAAATCACCCTGCGGACTTCGACCAGAGCATGATGGTGTCAGAGGTCCACTAGTGATCCCCGATTGATCCTAGGGAAGGGTTACAGGCACGTTGGCCTGGGGGGTTATGGGCGCACTGACCCGCTACTTAACAAGCCCTTTTATCCCAATGGTCTAGTGGTTGGGATTCTGACATGGTATTAGAGCGAAGGTCTCGGGTTCGAATCCTGGTGTATGCACCTCGGGCATCCCAGTGCGGGGGGGTGTCAAAGGTCCACTGGTGATCCCCGATTGATCCTAGGGAAGGGTTACAAGCGCGTTCGCTTGGGGGGTTATGGGCGCACTGACCCGGTACTGAAACAAGCCCTTTTATCCCAATGGTGTAGTGGTTGGGATTCTGACAGATGGAGAAGTTCTTCTCCTTCATGTCATTCTATGAACAACATCAGCAATCGGCACCTGCGCAGTCATACAACAGCAACAACAACAGAGCGACCCCAATGAGTCTTGACGGGTCATCTTATGCGCGCGGAAACCAACAGCAGCAACCTACCTTTGCTCCGTACGAGCGCGGGTCCATCAGCTTCATGCCTCACTCGCAGCCCTCACCTGGACAAGAAAATTCACTGGACGCGCTACAAGTTCAATCGCAGTTCGCGCACGTCCTGAAGCTGCAGACATCAAGACCTTTCGACGGAAAGGACTTTTTTACCTGGTCATTCGAGTTCGAGTTGATGATGGAAGGCACGCAAATTCTCGGCTTCTTCGACGGGTCCCTGCCATACCCAACAAACGGCACATAGTACGAGAAGCAACAGTACACCTATTAGTCAATGATGGCGTACACGATTCTACTCAGGAACATCACTCCGACTCAACAGCAGAACATACGATCTTACCGGGGCTACGGCAAATCCGCGGAGCTCGCGTACAACCACTTGAAGAGCCTGTATCAAGCAACAGACAGCGTAAATCAAAGTCGGTTAATGGCGCAACTAACGACGGTCAAAATGAAAAAAGGTGAAAAGGGAATGGCGTATATCAGCCGATGTCACGAGTTGCGCGACAAACTCCTTCGATGCGGAGGATCAATCTCCGAAGAAGCTTTCGTCACAGTCATCATCACTGGACTTGGTCCTCATTGGCGCTCCACTCGAGCTATTTTCCGAGCCTACGGAAAGATCTCCGAAGCAGCACTCTGCGCCGAAATCCACGCCGAGCAACAAGATATGGACCTGCAAGAAGAAAAGCACAAGAGAAAAACATCAACACCGGAATTCGCATTCCACACCCAGCGGCGCTACAACAACAACAATCGACAGCAACAACAGAAGCCAGTACCTCCGTTCTGTCATATCTGCAAAACCTCAGGGCACCCGCGCACACACTGTCCGAATCGTCAACAGACATCAACTCCACAGCGACAACTTCGACCTTCAAGCAGCCAAGTCGCATGAACGCAAGCGAACCCCACGACATCGATCCAAACTTCAACAGCTTCAACGGGACAATCTGCACAAGGAGCAAGAAACATCGTCAGCTGCATGGCAAGATTGAGCGACTCCTGCATCACCGAGTCACCTCCGCACTACTCACCGGAAGAACAACTCGACGAAGCCACACCCCGCCGCGAGTCACTTCAACCGAATCCGACATACGCCGCCATCGCTCAAAGCGAGCCATTCCGGAAGGACACATGGTTCTTGGACAGCTGCTGCGGACAGCACATGTGCTCTTCATAATGCTTCGTACAACGAGAATACCAGCTTCAACGCGAAGTAGTCATCACCGTCGCCAACAATCAGAATCTGCGCATACAACGACAAGGAATCGTTCAACTTCAGTCACGAGAGACAAACGTCATCCTACAGATGTCCAAGGTTTTAATCGCAGAAGGCCTCGGATATAACCTACTCAGCATCAGTCAACTGATGGCAAAGGGCATTCATCTTGAAGCAGACAGCACCACCCAAGAGTTCAAGCTATACCACGGGAGAGGAGGTCTTTACATCGGGAAGGCAGTGTGAGAATAAGCGAACAGGAATGGATCAACTAGAAGTGAAAAGAGTACAAGTAGTAAACCCTAGAATTGTGTACCCCCTATAGGCTAACCCACTGTAGCCTACACAAGTATAACATATATAATGTTTGACACACCCCCATAGGCAAAGTGGGGGAGAACAAGGGGTCACAAGACCAGTCAAGTAAAGCAAAGCAAGCTCAGGGTGGATCACAAAGTCACCACACAGTCCGAGCACAAGAGCAGGGCCAGAGGCCAGTTCACATGCAGGAGTACAGACATATATATAAAACTAGACAAGCAAGAGCAGGTATATATATATGTCACAGTACAAGTAAAGTCAAGAGGAGAGCAAGTGAGGCAAGACAGACAGAAGACCCAGCTGGGTGCAAAAGCGCTGATGATCACAAGGCGCGAGTGCCTTGGTGAACACATCAGGAGTGTTGGCCTCAGAGGCCACGTACGCAAGTCGCAACTAACCACGCTGCTGCAGCTCACGAGCAAGGAAGTAGCGGAGAGCAATGTGCTTCGTTCTGTGCTCCAAGCGCTGCTCTCGACACAAGGCCAGCATGGCCTTGTTGTCTACGTACAACACTGGAGGAGAACGAGGCGGCTCTCCAAGGTCAGTCAGCAGGTAGGTGAGCCAGCGAAGCTCCTGTGCAGCCATGGCCCCGGCGTAGATCTCAGCCTCACAACTGGAGCCGAGAACCGAAGACGAGCGAGTAGACCGCCACGAGACAGAGCCGGAACCAAGGCTGAAGGTGTAACCCTGTGACGACCGCTGGGTAGCCTGGTCGTCAGCCCAAGAAGCGTCCGCGTGGCCGGTAAGGACCACTGGACTCCGCCCTCCAAGCACAAGCCCCATGCCCGACGTACTGCACAGGTAGCGCAATACCCTCTTCGCTGCACCCATGTGCTCTGGTCTGTGTCTCCCAGGAGCAACATAGCGTGCAAGAATGCTCAGAGGATATGCAAGGTCAGGTCGTGTGCAGGTCATCAGGTACATGAGGCAGCCAACAAGCTCTGCATACGGACCACTCGACTCTACGGACTCATCCGAAGGCAGAGCTGAGAGTGAGTGGCGAGTAGGCAGAGGAGTGGCCTGAGGCGAGGAGTACGTGAAGCCGAAGCGCTGAAGGACCTGCTGCACCATGTGTGACTGAGTCAAGGTAATGGTGCGACGTGCTCTGTCCCGAGTGATGTGCAAGCCAAGGTAGCTGCGCAGTTCACCCAGGTCTGTGCACGTGTGTCTCTTCAGCAGTTCGGACTTCACGTAGGCGAGTCCAGCAGTGTCCGCTGTGGCAAAGACCAAGTCGTCGACGTACACGAGGATGTAGAACGGCGGCAGTGAAGTGTCGGTGCGCAGAAACAGCGACGGGTCAGCAGTAGAAGGAGCAAACCCAAGAGCCGCAAGCGTAGTCCTCAGTGTGTCGTGCCACTCACGCGGTGCCTGGCGGAGACCGTAGACTGGCCGTCGGAGGCTCCACTGGGTGCCAGGAGGGAAAGTCCCAGTGAAGCCAGGTGGACGGCGCAGCCAGATCTCCTCGTGCAGGCTACCCTGCAAGAACGCAGTGCTGAAGTCGAGAGAGTGAAGCTCGTAGTCGCGCTGAGCGGCTATGTGCAGCAGCACCCGAAGAGTGGTCATCTTCGGGATGGGAGAGAAGGTCTGAAAGTAGTCAACTCCCTGCCGCTGACTGAAGCCACGAGCAACGTACCGCGCCTTGAAGACACGTGGAGAGCCCGGCGGCCGCTTCACCCGGAAGATCCACATGCCACTGACAATGTTCGCCCCAGGAGGGGGAACTGCGTCAACGTAGGTGCCTGTGGACTTCCAGGAAGCCATCTCTGCATCCATAGCTGCCTGCCTCTGAGAGGAGTAGGGACCCTCTACGGCCTCCGCGTAAGAACGCGGAGTCGGGATGTCTAGTGCATCCGGGTCTCCCTCAGGGGCAAGCAGTACAGACGCGAGATGAGGTGAAGCAGCCGCTAGACACTGTAACTCCTCCTGTCTGTCCTCTAGGACGTCCGTGCCAAGAGCACACTCACCCCCGACGGACGGAGGACAAACAGACGCAGACTCAGCAACAAGACCAGCAGCGTAGTCGAGACGACAGCGAGCAGCAAAGTCAACGAGCTCAGCGACTAGAGCAGACGCAGCAGTGGACTCAAAAGAGGGGTAAGTGACGACAGTAGCAAGCAGACGCGTGACAGTAGGACTGGCAGCGCGAAGAGAGTCCGACTCAGGGTCGGGAAGCGCAGGAAGAGAGGACTCAGGAGGAGAAGGCAAAGGGGCACGCAGAGGAGCAGTGGACGGACGCAGAGACATCCGGTGCGTGCCAGGGACAGGAGGAGGACGCTAACGGGAACCGCGACCACTAGCGCGAGCAGCACGAACAGGCGACGCGGGACGAGACGCAGGCTCACGACGCTCAGCAAGACCTCCAGTAGGACCAGTGTAAGGAGAGGGAGCAGGCAGAGGAGAGGAAGGCTCCAACAGTGACTGCGACTGGACAGGCTGTGGACACTCTACCGAAGGAGAAAGACCAAGAACCTGCTGTAGGAGCGGAACGAAGTACGGCCGAGGCCGCGCGGCAGCTCCAGACTCAGCAGGGACAGCACCAGCACCCTCAGCGACAGCACCAGCGCCACCCACACCTCCAGCGGCAGGACCAACAGCAGTAGGCTCAGCACGAACGCCCTCAGCACCTCCAGCTCCAGGAGGACCCGCAGGTCTAGCAGCTCCGGGACCGGCAGCACCCGCACCCTCGACGGTCGAAGAAGCTCCAGCTCCAGCTCCAGCAGCACCTCCAGACTCAGCAGCACGCCTCCAGCGGCGAGCGTACCACTCGCGCAGCTCCTGTGGAGAGAGGGGCTCCCGGCGAGACGCAGCAGCAGGAGAAACCCCAGGCTCAGCAGCTCCAGACGCAGCAGGGACAGCACCAGCACCCTCAGCTACAGCACCAGCGCCACCCACACCTCCAGCGGCAGGACCAACAGCAGTAGGCTCAGCACCAACGCCCTCAGCAGCTCCAGCTCCAGGAGGACCCGCAGGTCCAGTAGCTCCGGGATCGGCAGCACCCGCACCCTCGACGGTCGAAGAAGCTCCAGCTCCAGCTCCAGCAGCACCTCTAGACTCAGCAGCACGCCTCCAGCGGCGAACGAACCACTCGCGCAGCTCCTGTGGAGAGAGGGGCTCCCGGCGAGACGCAGCAGCAGGAGAAACCCCAGGCTCAGCAGCTCCAGACGCAGCACCCCCAGGCTCAGCAGCTCCCGACCCAGCACCCCCAGACCCATCACCTCCAGGCACAGCACCCCCCGGCTCAGCACCCCCAGGCTCCGCACCCTCCGCAGTAGCACCCGCAGGCCCATTACCCCCAACAGTAGCACCCCCAGGCTCAGCACCCCCGCGCACAGCACCCCCAGAGTCAGCACCCCCAGGCTCAGCACCCGCAGCAGCACCAGAGTCACCTGTAACCTCGACCGGGTCAACGGCGTCTACCTGGGACACACCTGAGGGGGCAGGAACCTGAGGGGGGAGGGGGTCTACCGGGGGGGGAACCGGCACAAGGAAGTCCGGGGGAGGGGGGAGGGAAGGAGTGCGGTAGGGGAAGAGACGGTAGAAGGGGACTGACTCGTCGAACGTGACGTCCTGGGAGGACAGAACACGACGAGAGGAGGGGTGGTAAAACTGCCACCCTGGGGCGTCAGCGGGGAAGCCAAGGAAGACACAGGGAGCGGCACGAGGGGACAGCTTGTCCGCAGACAGGTCGCGGACAAACGCCCGAGATCCCCAGACACGGAACACAGACGCATCGCCAACCTTCCCCGTCCACAGCAGGGCTGGGGACATCGCAGGCCGAGAGACCCGGGGGTGAAGGTTGAGCTGATGCGCCGCGTACCTCACAGCAAACGGCCACAGAAAATGGGGGGCAGCCGCATGCATCATGGACGTACGAGCGACATCCATGACCATGCCAATGCGGCGCTCAGCAATCCCATTTTGCTGTGGTGAGTCCGGAAGCGTGAAGGACTGGCGGATGCCTCGCGCACGACAGTAGGCACGCAGAAGGCCAGAGGAGAACTCTCCGCCTCTGTCCGAGTGCAGACGCAGAACAGGAAAGTCCGAGCCGAAGCTCTTCCTGAGCTGGAGACGAGCCTCGCGGATCCAGTCGATCAGCACCTCAGTGACCTCACCCTTGCTGCGCAAGGGGAGGACTGTGGTGTAACGCGAGTAGTCGTCAACCACCAACAGGAAGTAGCGCTCGCAACCCTGTCCACGGACGGGGGCTGGGCCCCACACATCCATGTGAAGCGTCTGCAGGGGAGCCTCTGTCGGGGGGAAGTGGGAGGAGTGAGGAGTAGCCCGGAGGCGACCCTCGACACAGGGGACACAGGAAGGTCCTGGCCCGGAGGGGAGAGGAGGGAGAGACTGGGGAAGACCAGAGACAAGGACACGGGAAGCCATGCTCCGAAGACGGGGCAAGGAGGGGTGGCCAAGACGGTGGTGCCACAGGAGAGTCTCGTGAGACAGGAGGCGACAAGTACAGGGGGCAGACTCAGGACCAGACCTGGACGCAGCAGCAAACACCTGACCCGACGCTGCTACCTGACCGGACGCGGGGACAGGAGGAGACTCAGTGGTCAGGGTGTAGAGGCTCGACCCCGGCCGACGCGAGAACGTGGCCAGGTGCCGGCCTGTGCGTGCGTCCGTGCAGTGGGTCACCCGCTGACTCGCAGGAGTGAACTGGTGAACCCCCGCATCCTGTAGGTCTGCACCACTCACCAAGTTCGTCGAGAACGAGGGGAGGTACAGGCCAGACAGGGTGCCCGAGGGGACAGCCGGACACGGGAGGACAGTGGAGAAGTGAGCGAGGACAGGGCCCCCAGAGGGGTCAGCCAGGGAGACTGCAACTGGCGGACCAAGCGGCGTGAGTGTGGTGCGGTCCCGAAAGAAGGAGCGAGAAGCCCCAGAGTCAAGTGTAAAGGTGAGGGAGGCTGAAGCCACCGCGGTACCTGAGAGCGCAGCCTCACCCGCACCTGAGGAAGCAGACTCACTAGCACCTAGAGCAGCAGCCGCACCTGTACCTGGAGCAGGAGACTCACTAGCACCCAGAGCAGCAGCCTCACCAGTAGCTAGAGCAGCAGGTCCTATACCTGGGTCAGGCGGGACGCACAGGTGACCGGCACGGTCAGCACTAGTAGGCAATGCATACATGGCAGTGAGAATAGCATCATAGTCAAGAGCATATATATCGACCCTCTGCCTAAGCAACTCCACCCAGTCGGGAAGCTCAGCCTCGTCGCCAAACACGGTACGCCAGGCGTCGCTCAGACGGGCGAAGCAGCGGGACGGTGTATGACTACGTGTCCCACAAGGCTGACCAGTCCGAGTACCAGTGCGAATCACGTAAGAGCAGCGAACAGCACTGAGAGACCCTCCACTCTGAGCGTACCACTCACGAAGCTGGCGAGGCGTGAGAGACACGCGAGAGGGTCGCGGGAGCAGCATCTGGCCGCCACCACGAGTAGAAGCAGCAGGAGTGGTAGTAGGAGTAGCGTCGCCACCCCTACAGCCCCAACCAGCGTACCACTCACGCAGCTGCTGGGGCGTGAGGGACTCACGCAGGCGTCGCTGGGGCTGCATCTGGCTCCGCAAGTAGAAGCAGGAGCAGGACTAGCAGCAGGGAGGCAGGCAGCCAGGCAAGCCAAAAGGCAGGCAGGCAGGCAAGCAGGCGACGCGCAGCGTGCTAGCAGGGCAAGAGCTCACCAGTGGTGGGAAGAGTAGGCTCGGCGACTCAGCGGCTCGGCAGCTCGGCGGCTCGGCGGCTCGGGCGACTCGGGCGGCTCGGCGGCAAGGCGGCTCAGCAGCAACTGCAGCTCAGCAGCTCGGTGACTCGGCGGCTCGGCGGCAGGGCGGCTCGGCAGCAACTGCAGCTCAGCAGCTCAGCGACCCGGCGGCTCGGCGGCAGGGCGGCTCGGCTGTGGGGCGGCTCGGCTGCTGCAGGTGAGCGGCTTGGCTGCTGCAGTGGGAGAGGAAGGAGGAGGAGAAGCAGGGGAGGCCACACACCTGCCACCCCTCTGCTGGCCTCTCAGGTCGCCTCGACAGGCGACGGGAAAAGGGGGGGTGGGTGGTGGGGGGCCGGTAGGTGCAGCGGCGGGGCCAGCAGGTGCAGTTGTGGGGCCGGTAGAAGGGGACGGCAGGAGCCGTCAGGAGGGGACGGCGGGGCCGTCAGGAAGGGACGGCGGGGCCGTCACGAAGGGACGGCGGGGCCGTCAGGAGGTGACCGGGCCGCGACGGGGGCAGGCGGCGGGGCCGCGTAAGGGCCTGGGCGGGGCCGCGACAGAGCCGTCGGCGGGGCCGCGTGAAAGCCGGGGCGGGGCCGCGTAGAAGCCGGGGCGGGGCCGCGCGAGAGCAGGCGGCGGGGCCGCGAAGGAGCCGGGGCGGGGCCGCGTGAGAGCAGGCGGCGGAGCCGCGTAAGGGCCTAGGCGGGGCCGCGACAAAGCCGTCGGCGGGGCCGCGTGAAAGCCGGGGCGGGGCCGCGTAGAAGCCGGGGCGGGGCCGCGCGAGAGCAGGCGGCGGGGCCGCGAAGGAGCCGGGGCGGGGCCGCGTGAGAGCAGGCGGCGGAGCCGCGTAAGGGCCTGGGCGGGGCCGCGACAAAGCCGTCGGCGGGGCCGCGTGAAAGCCGGGGCGGGGCCGCGTAGAAGCCGGGGCGGGGCCGCGCAAGAGCAGGCGGCGGGGCCGCGAAGGAGCCGGGGCGGGGCCGCGTGAGAGCAGGCGGCGGGGCCGCGACAGAGAGGGCGGCGGGGCCGCGTCAGTGAAGGCGGCGGGGCCGCAGGGGAAATGGCGACCCGAGGGGTCGCTAAAAAAAAAGATCGCGCCTCGGGGGGCGCTTCGGTTGGCCCAAAAAAAAACGGTCCGTAGAAGGACCCGCTCTATACCATGTGAGAATAAGCGAACAGGAATGGATCAACTAGAAGTGAAAAGAGTACAAGTAGTAAACCCTAGAATTGTGTACCCCCTATAGGCTAACCCACTGTAGCCTACACAAGTATAACATATATAATGTTTGACAGGCAGTCTTGAAGAACAACGTCTTTGTCATCGATTTCGTTCCTGATCTCGGTACCGTGGACAGCGATGCCATCGTAAACTTCACCAACTGGAGACACCCTCCAGATCTTGATTCAGACTTCAGTCCGGGCGGTTTCTGGTACTCACACACCATTCCTGAGACAGAAAGAACAAGAGCGTTAGCTACAATTCAACATTCGGCAGCAGCAGAAACAACTTCGGCAGCAGCAGAGACAACATCGGTAGCAGCAGAGATAGCAACAGACACAACAACGGCAATAGTAAGAACAACAACACCAGTCTCTGGTCCTTCAACGGCACCGCTCTTCGTCGACGACACACCACCGACACCCGCACAACAACTTCAGCCAGCACCACAAGAAGTTCATCGTAGCGCCAACTTCACCACCGGCTTCTACTCCAACTCCAACATGTACCGACGCTCACCCGGACACCGCGCCAACGAAGGAACCTGGCACGCAAGGATGGGACATCCGAGCCACACAGTGTTAAACAACACAATAAGAGCAGGAGTGCTCGACAAAGACTCACTCCTACTGACCGACGGAAGGGAACTTCAACGAGCTCGAGGAACATGCTTTACCTGCCCCGAAGCAGACTTAACGCATCAACCATTTCCATCTCACCATAATCCAAGCACACCAGCCTACGCACCACTCGAAAAGGTGTACAAAGACATCCTGTACAACTGCGAACCAGGACAAAACGCCTACAACTACACGATCACGTTCATCGACGCCGCGACCAGATACGTCTGGCATCTCAACCTTCCAAGCCGCGACATGGCCTTCGAAGCCTTCGTTGCCTAGCTCCCTGCAGCAGAAAGAGAATCAGGCGCAAAACTAAAAAGTTTCCAGTCAGACGGGGGAGGAGAATACACCTCCCAGAGGTTCAAAGACTACTTGGCAGAGAGGGGAATCAAGTGGCTTATCTCCCTCCCCTACGCTCATCAACAACAAGGCATAGCAGAAAGGATGAACAAGACATTCCAAGCCACCATGCGCAAGCTGCTACGTGGCATGCACCTGCCCAACCACCAGTGGCTCGAAGAAATGGACCACGCCGTCATGCTGCACAACTTGCTCTCATCATCATCGCTCCCGAACAACGCATCACCGCATCTGCTGTGGACAGGAAAATTGGGCAGCACAACATGTTACGAGTTTTTGGGTGCATGGTACAGTACCGACCCCCATCTGCAGGCGCCGGCCGATTCTCCCAACGAGCACAGTGGGGACTACACCTGGGCATCGAAAAACACTACAACGCATGGAATATCTTCCACATCAACAGAAAGGAAACAGTCGTAGCACGTGACGTCCTCTTCTACGAAAACCTCACCCTCGACGTTCACCTTGCGTACGTGGCAGCAAACCGACCTGATCCCTCGGGCAGATTCACTGGCACCCGTGCCTTCGCCTCGGTAGAAGACGAAGCTGACTGGGACGAGCAGAACATGGAAGGAGCCTCGGAAGAAGCCGGACCACTCCCGTACTATTCCGTCGATGTCCCAATGGATGAGGACAACCCCCGCGAAAGCATCAACGCCGAAGTCTTCTACCACCTCGCCGATAATGGTTACGTTACACCTGCACAAGTCAACACCGACGAAGCAGAACGCGTAGGACCAAGTTTCGTACCTGACCCAGAAGCGGGAGACGAAGCAGTTTATCCCGAGGACACCACACTCCCTCGCTACACACAGAGCGGCCTCCAGATCCTTAGGCTCGTCACCGTAGTCCACGGCACCGCCATTCCTAAGGAGCCTGCGATGGTTCAGCAGGCTCTGAGGGGGGAGCATAGGGAAAAATGGCGCGAAGCCATGGACAGAGAGCTGAAGGCATTAGAGGAACGCAACACGTGGAAAGTGGTTCCTATCGGCGTGGCACGGAACAAGACTATACTTACCGGAACAAAGGCTGACGGCACCATCGATAAATTCAAGGCACGCTGGGTCGTACACGGCTTCGACCAAGAACACGGACGAGACTTCACCGAAACTTTCGCTCCGGTCAGCCGCCACACCTCACTACGCATTCTTCTCGCAATCGCCGCCATGAAGAAGAAGAAGTTACGACAAATCGACGTCGCGAACGCTTTCCTTTACGCACCTGTTGATGCAGAAATTTTTGTCGAGCTACCGCACGGCTCCCACGGAGAGCCCAACCAAGTGTGCCAGCTGCTCAAGTCGCTCTACGGCATCAAACAGGCTCCGCGACTGTGGCAACAGTACCTGCACGCTCGCCTCATTCGCATCGGCTTCAAGCAACTACCGCACAACCAGGGCATGTATCGGCTTACGAAGAACAACGACTACGTCCTGCTAATCGTCTACGTGGACGATCTCCTTTACATCTGGTCAACTGACGGCATCACCACCTGGTTTGAAGGGGAGCTGCAGCAAGACCTCACGCTCACAGTTTCGCCTACCGTCACTCAGTACCTCGGCCTTAACATCCGAGAAGAGGAGGACGCGATCTATCTCAGCGCCGAGAAGTACGCCGACACCATCGCCAAACGCTTCACACTCACACCGACCGCGATCTCCACGCCATACCGCTACACGACAGGAACTGACAAGGGAGGATCCGCTCTACTCAAACCCGCTGGCATACGCGAATATCAAAGGAAGCTAGGATGCCGCCTCTTCGCAGCAGTTACCTGCCTACCTGACCTATCGTACTCTGCAAGCCAGCTCGCCACCTACCTCAAGAAGCTCGAAGCAGAACACCTGGCAGAGCTCGACCGCGCTCTTCACTACTTCGTCAGCACTCCAAGAATCGGCCTCACCTATTACAAGAACGCAACTACACCGACTAAGTTAATCGGCTACGTCGACGCCGATCACGCTGGCGACTTCGACAACAGGCGATCACGCACCGGCTACATCTACCGTCTCGAGCCCATCGGTCCTATCTCCTGGCAATCAAGCAAGCAGAAGTTAATCGCCCTCTCATCAGCTGAAGCGGAATACATCGCACTCTACTCAGCCACCAAAGAAGGACTTTACCTTCGCGAGCTGCTGGAAGAAGCGAAGTTAGCCGAGTTACCCAAATTCACCATGTTCTTCGACAACCAGTCAGCAATTCGCATCGCCAACAAGAACGGCTTCGCAAACAGGACGAAACACATCGCCCTCCGCTATTTCTTCGTGAAGGACGAGATCGAGAAGGGGAGACTCAAGCTGTCATACTGCCCCACATCCAAGATGGCAGCTGACTATTTGACCAAGAAACTCGGAAAGCAGAAATTTGAGTACTGCATGCTGCTGACTGGACAGAGCCACGTCATCAGCAGCGACACTCTAGAAGCGAAGGGGAGTGTTGGAAACAGTGAATCTTAAGCGCCTCTGTCGTGTCGAAACACCGCACCAGAAACGAAGTGAGCCATATCGAAGCACCCGCGAGTCAACCCTCGGAGGTTGCTGGAGGTTACGCGAAAGTCAAAGGTCATCGACCTTTGACCTAACAAATACAGCGCGACAGCAAGGACACACAACTGACTCGCTACAGAGCAGTTGCCCGAGTCGTCACTGTATCGAACCGCAACAGCAAACAGTAAAGTAGTTATAACTACATCTCTTCGTATTCGTTGTACTCCTATATATATTCCTGTATCTCCTTGTTTTAATCAACTTACTTTGCCCTCACATACTAGCGCAAGGTGGTTCACAAGTCTTCATTAAACGCTTCCGCTATTGCACCTACTCTATCCAGAGTTCACCTTTGCAAAGATCCTAAGGGCTTTTCTCAGCCCAACAATTATAAGAGGTCTTTAAAGCAAGCAGCCTTCTGACTGCCTCTTGGTACACTAGGCAGGAACGCGAGGAAACCACATGTGGATGGAAAGCATGGAGTAGAATGGGATGGGAGAGCCTGGATGGCAGATAGCACAGCCTGACGGCGTGGATGCATCAGTGCTTGCCAGCACGACCTAAACAAAACGCGCCACAGGACCACATGTGCAAGCAATGGGCCAGAAACCCTCGCATCGCAGCCTGCCAACATCATTGTGTTGGAACTGTTAGAATCCCAGTCATTAACCACTGGGAAAAAAGGGCTTGTTTATGTAGCGGGTGAGTGCGCCCACAACCCCCCAGGCCAACGGGCCTGTAACCCTTCTCTAGGATCAATCGGGGATCACAACTGGACCTCTGACACCCCCCCGCACTGGGATGCCCGAGGTGCACACACTGGGATTCGAACCTAATACCTTCACTCTGATACCATGTTTGAATCCCAATCACAAGCCACTGGGATAAAAGGGCTTGTTTGTGTAGCGGGTGAGTGCGCCCATAACCCCCCAGGCCAGTGGGCATGTAACCCTTCCCTATAATCAATCGGGGATTTCGAAATACGGTACTAGGCATGAATCAGAAACAGGATAGAGGGGTTTTCACTAGCATGCAGTTGAGTACATATAGCAAACCCTAGTTCGGGCTGTACTCGCTATAGAGTACCCCACAGCAGGCTACACAAACATCATATTCTGACAAAGTGGACCTTTGAGAGCAACCTTTGTCATTGGTAAACCCATATATGGTAATGCTGCAAAACTAGCCGATGATCTGACCAGGAGCGACAACAAAGTGTCAGAATCAACAATGCAGGAGTGACTAGAAACAAGGCAGTACAGATTTGTATAGGCTAACCCTAATTGGGGTTGTACCCCGTATTGAGTAACCCACTTTAGCCTACCAAGTAGAATTGTATTTTGACACGCCCCCATAGGCTAAGTGGGGAACAACCACAGGGTCACAAGACCAGTCAAGCAAGAGAACAAGCAAAACAAAGCTCAGGGTGGATCTCAAATACACCACAAAGTGTGAGCACAAGCAAGCAGCCACAAGGCCAGCAGTTCACATGCAGAGTTTTAAGAACAAGGCATTACACTGCTTACAACCTAGCAAGAGTAAATATGCAGGTCTAAAGATATATATATACATATATGTATATATATGTACACATATATATATATATATATATCAGTATACAACAAGAGCAAGTTAAGCAACCAGCAGGTGAGGCGGACTCGGCTGAAGCCTAAGAGAAGTGCAGAAACGCTGATGATCACTAGACTCAAGGGCCTTGGTGAAGACATCAGCAGTGTTGGCCCGAGAGGCCACGTAATAAAGGCGCAGCTGACCACGCTGCTGCAGCTCATGCGCAAGGAAGTCGCGACGAGCAGTGTGCTTCGTTCTATGCTCCAGTCTCTGCTCGCGACACATTGCAAGCGTTGCCTTGTTGTCGACGTATAGAACTGGAAGAGAACGAGACCGCCCCCCCCAAGTTGGTCAGCAGGTAGGTCGGCCAGCATAGCTCCTGTGGAGCCATGGCCCCAGCGTAGATCTCGGCCTCACAGCTGGAACCAGGCACAGCAGAAGAACGAGTGGACCTCCACGAGACAGAACCAGAGCCAAGATTGAAGGTGTAACGTTGTGACGAACGCTGAGTCGCTAGGTCGTCGGCCCAAGCGGCGTCGGAGTGTCCAGTGAGTACCAGTGAACCCCGTCCTCCAAGCACGAGCCACATGCCCGATGTACTGCACAAGTAACGCAGTACCCTCTTCGCAGCATCCCAGTGCACCTTTCGGTGTCTACCGGGAGCCACCTAGCGAGCCAGGAGGCAGAGAGGGTACGTGAGGTCAGGTCGTGTGCACGTCATCAGATACATGAGGCAACCCACTAGCTCTGGGCACGGACCACTCGAACCTACGGACTCGTCCGAAGTTGGAGTTGAGAGCGAGTGGCCGGTAGATAGAGGAGTGGGCTGTGGAAAGGAGAACTGGAAGCCGAAGCGCCAAAGGACCTGGTGCTGTTACGATACTAAGTTAACTAGAGTACGGGTTTAACTAAGGGGCCTAGGCTTAGTAGCCTAGGCCAAGCGGGTGTCGAGAGTCTTGTCACCAAGGAGAATCGAGAATAGTTGGGTTCACTATAGGACCAAAGGTATATATAGCAAACAAACAGGTGCACCACCAAGCAAACAATCAGATAACTACACTATAGTAACTACAGCAAGCAGGATATATTTAATATCACTTTAACACACCCCCTTAGCCTGCTTGCAGTAATAACTAGTGCAGTCAACACCCCCTGAAGGGGTAAAGCAGGCGTGGTGGGAGACGGCAGAGGGGTACATGAGGGGAGGTGGCGAGAGGGAGAGAGGAGAGAAGAGGAGATAAAGACACAAGAGGAGGTGAGTGAGTGATGAGGAGAGGAGGTGGGGGGGGTGGCCGCGGCGTCCCCTCTTACTAACCCCCTTTTATGAAAGGGGGGTTGAGTGGGGGATGAGGAGAGGAGGTGGGGGGGTGGCCGCAGCGTCCCCTCATACTAACCCCCACATCCCCACCCCCAATCAAACACCCTCCTTCAACCTCACCCCCCATTTCAGCCGCCCCCTGGATCCGCACCACCTCCCTCTCTTCCTTCCTCCACACCCCTGCCCTACCCACAGTTGTCTCTGCCCTGTCCTTCACACTGCAGCCAGCCCTCCCACCCCCCGTCCCCGCCACCTACCCCCCTCAGTAGCAGCCGCGGGAGGGGAGAGGCAGGGCAGAGATGGTGCTCTGCTGGCGGGGTTCTCTGCTGGCGGGGTTCTCTGCTGGCGGGGTTCTCTGCTGGCGGGATTCTCTGCTGGTGGGGCTCTGTGCTGGCGGGATTCTCTGCTGGTGGGGTTCTCTGCTGGCGGGGTTCTCTGCTGGCGGGGTTCTCTGCTGGCGAAGTTCTCTGCTGGCAGGGTGCTCTGCTGGCGTCTGGTGATGGTGCCTGGTGCTGGCGGCTGGCGCTGGTCCTGGTGGCTGGTGCTGGCGTAACGGCGCTGGTGCCGGTGCTGGTGCTGGTGGCTGGCGCCGGTGCTGGCGCTGGTTCCTGGTGCTGGTGGCTGGCGCTGGGGCTGGTTCCTGGTGCTGGCGGCTGGCGCTGGGGCTGGTGCTGCAGATGGGGTGCGACGGATGGGACGAGCTGCAGATGGGCTACAGGCGGGGCGGGATCTGACGGTGTGCAGGGGACGGGCTGCAGCAGCAAAGGGCGCACGAGCGCTGGTGCGATCGTCGGTGCGCTGGCGGTCGTCGCTGATGTGCCGCCGCCACTCCCTTCCCCCCTTTCCTCCCCCCCCCCCCCCCCCCCCCCACAGCGTTCCGCCGCCACTCCCTTCCTTTCCTCCCTCTCCTCCCCATGGCGACCACCGCTGCACATGCAAATAGTCGCGTCGGGGGGGGGGTGACGGGCAGGGGGCGGGGGGAATGTGACGAGCAGAGCGACGCCGGGCGAAGGAGCGGCTGGGGCGATCGCCGGTGCTCTAGCGGTCATCGCTGGCGTTCCCCCATCACCCCTATGGCGCAAACGCGAACGCGGGTCGCTGGCGACTTCGCTGGCGACTTCGCTGGCGGGTCGCTGGCGGCAGGTCCGCTGGCGTTTGCCATAGCGTCCGCCGTGCTCGTCGCGTTGAGAGCCGCGACGAGGCAGGCGACGACGATGCGACGGGCATGCAATGGGGGGCAGTGCGAGCAGCAGAAAAAAAAACGCAAGGTGCGGATTTCGCGCCACTAACTGTAGCAGTCGCGAAATGTGGTAGGCCCATAAACGAATTAGGTCCTAGGAGGGACCGCTCTGATACCATGTTACGATACTAAGTTAACTAGAGTACGGGTTTAACTAAGGGGCCTAGGCTTAGTAGCCTAGGCCAAGCGGGTGTCGAGAGTCTTGTCACCAAGGAGAATCGAGAATGGTTGGGTTCACTATAGGACCAAAGGTACATATAGCAAACAAACAGGTGCACCACCAAGCAAACAATCAGATAACTACACTATAGTAACTACAGCAAGCAGGATATATTTAGTATCACTTAAACAGGTGCACCATGGGTAACTGAGTCAGGGTGATGGTGCGCCGTGTTCTTGTCCCGGATGATCTGCAAGCCAAGATAGCTGCGCAGCTCACCTAGGTCAGTGTAGGTGTGTCTCTCCTACAGCTCCGCCTTCACTAGGGCCAGCGCCTCCATGTCAGCAGTAGCAAAAACCAAGTCGTCAACGTACACGAGAACGCAGAACGGTCGCAGGGTAGTGTCGGTGCGTAGAAACAGTGACGGGTCAGTTGAGGAAGGAGAAAACCCAAGAGCCGCAAGTGTCGTCCTTAGTGTGTCGTGCCACTCGCGAGATGCCTGGCGGAGAAGGTAGACTGGCCGCCGGAGGCTCGATTGGGTATGTGCAAGAAATGACCCAGTGAAGCTAGGTGGGTGGCGCAGCCAGATCCCCTCGTGAAGGCTGTCCTGCAAGAAAGCTCTGGAGAAGTCGAGGGAGTGTAGCTCGTAGTCACGCTGTGCTGCAACGTGCAGCAACACCCAAAGAGTAGTCATATTTGGGGTGGGGGAGAAGGTATGGAAGAAGTCGACCCCCTGTCGCTGTCGGAAGCCTCGAGCAACGTAATGCGCCTTAAAGGCAGGCGGAGAACCCGCCGGCCGCTTCAGTATGAAAATCCACATGTCATCAACTATGTTCGCCCTAGGAGGAGGAACCTCGTCGACGTAGGTGCCTGTGGACTTTCAGGAAGCCATCTCTGCGTTCCTGGGTGTTTGCCACTGAGAGGAGTACTCATCCGCGATCGCCTCAGCGTAAGAGCGTGGGATAGGGATGTCAAGTGCATCCGGGTCTCCTTCAGGGCAAAGCAACATGGATGCGAAACGAGGTAAAGCGGCCGCAAGACACTCAAGATCAAACTGCCTGTCTTGAAGGAAGTCACTGCTAAGGACAAACTCACCCCTGACAGACGGAGGATAGACAGACTCAGTGACAAGACTCGCGACGTAGTCGAGACGTCTCCTAGCTGCAAAGTCGACTAGCTCAGTGACTAGGGCAAACGCAGCAGTAGACTCAAAGTCAGGGTCAGTGACAACAGTAGCGAGTAGACGAGTGAGAGTAGGACTACCAGCACGAGCAAGGTCGGACCCAGGGTCAGGAACGTGCGGAAGAGAGGACGCGGGAGGCTGAGGCAGGACAACGTGCAGTGGAACAGAGGAAGGACGAAGTGCCATACTGTCAAACTGTTATATTATTGTGTACGGTACAACCCAGTTAGTGTTAGTACTTGTATCACTTTCTTACTCAATGCAATAATCCCTAATCATTAGTTTCTGACATGGTTTCCGAGCAGTAGGTCCTTAGGACCGTTTTCTTTTTGGGCCCACCATTAGCTAGTGACCGTCTGCAGTTATTGCGCTACCCCACGCCCTGCCCTGCTTTGCGCCGCCCGCGCACGCCCTGCCCTACCCTGCCCTGCCTTGCGTCATACTGCCGGTGCACGCCCTGCCCTACGTCGCGCTGCCCTGCACGCGCCCTGCCCTGCCCTGTGGTTCGCCGCCCCGCGCACGCCCTGCCCTGTCCTGCGTCGCGCCGCCCTGCGCATGCCCTGCCCCTTGCAGCCCACGCGCCGCCCGTCTGCAGCCCGCACGCCGACCTGCTGGCAGCGCGCTACCCTTTTCAGCCCGCACGCTGCCCATTGCAGCCCGCGCACCGCCCTGCTGGCCGCGCGCCGCCCCTTCCTGCCCGCGCGCCGCCCTGCTGGCCGCGCGCCGCCCTGCTGCCCGTGCGCCGCCCTTACCTGCCCGCGCGCCGCCCTGCTGGCCGTGCGCCGCCTTTTCTAGCCACGCGTTGCCCTGCCCTGCCCGCACGCTGCTCTGCCCTGCACGCGCTCCGCCCTGCTAGTCTCGCGCCACCCAGCTATGGCTACTCTCAGCATACTCTCATTCGATCATGAGGGCCGCCTGATCCAGTTTGAAACATGGCTTGATGACCTACAGCTGTACCTAAGGAGCGATGCTGAAGACGGCGTATCCCTGTTTGACCACACGTCTGCTTCCTTAGTCGCCCCTCCTGACACAGTTGACAGTCTCACTCACTCACATTAGCTTACCTGTGACACTACTGCTCGCCTAGCCGTTCGCAACCGCCTGCCGTTAGCCGAACACGCTCACTTTGGACAGCACAAGACTGCTAAAGCCCTGTACGACGCTGTAGTCGCTCGTTACTCCTCCCCTGCCACTGCTGCACTTGACCGCCTTATATTGCCCTACCTCTTTCCCAAGTTGTCCGCCTTTGCCACAGTCGACGACCTAGTCACCCACATTCGCACTAGTGACACTCGCTATTGTGCCGCGCTTCCCACCATGTTTCTAAACATTACCCTCCCCCCCCTCACCATGTACATCGCTCTCTACTTCATCATCACCCGCCTCCCTGACTCCCTTAGCGCAGTCAGGGACCTCTTTCTCGCCATGGACCCCACCGACCTCACTATCGACCTATTAGAAGTTTAGAGAGAAAGGATGTCGATTAGGTTAGGGGAGGGGGTACAAGAGTGTCGAGAGAAATAATGTACCCTCTAAGAAACACCCCTACACAACCTAGAACCAAATTATAAGAAACATATAATTTGACACACCCCCATAGGTAAAGTAGGGGGATAGCCAAACCTAACAGAGGTCACAAGACCAGTCAAGCAGAAGAGCAAACAAGACAAAGCTCAGGGTGGATCTCAAGGACACCACACAATCTGAGCACAAGCAGGTGGCCACAAGGCCAGTTCACATGCAGGTTTATAACAAAGCATGAGATACAGTGATCACAACCTAGCAAGAGTAAACATGAAGGGATATATACATATAATGATCACAGTACAAGCAGGGTCAAGAAGTAAGCAAGGGTGGTCCAATAGGCACAAGACCTAGCAGAGTGCAGAAGCGCTGATGGTCACAAGGCTGAAGCGCCTTGGTGAACACATCAGCAGTGTTGGCCTCAGTGGCCACGTAACGCAGACAAAGCTGACCGCGCTGCTGCAGCTCTCAAGCAAGGAAGTACCGCAGGGTGATGTACTTCGTTCGGTGCTCCAGTCTGTGCTCCTCACACAAGGCAATGGCAGCCTTGTGGTCAACGTACAGCACTGGAGGAGAACGAGGCCTCTCTCCCAAGTCGGTCAGCAGGTAGGTCAGCCAGCGAAGCTCCTGGGCCGCCATGGCTGTGGCGTAGATCTCAGCCTCACAACTGGAGCTGAGAACAGAAGAAGAGCGAGTGGAACGCCAAGAAACTGAGCCAGAGCCAAGGCTGAAGGTGTAACCCTGAGACAACCGCTGAGTAGCCTGATCGTCCGCCCAAGAAGCGTCTAAGTGTCCAGTGAGCACAACTCGGTCTCGCCCTCCAAGCACTAGCCCCATGCCCGACGTACTGCACAAGTAGCGCAACACCCTCTTAGCGGCATCCATGTGCTCCTTCCTGTGACGGCTAGGAGCGACATAGCGTGCAAGGATGCTAAGAGGGTATGCTAGGTCAGGTCGAGTGCAAGTCATCAGGTACATGAGGCAGCCCACAAGCTCCGGATACGGGCCACTCGGCTCTACGGACTCATCCGAAGGCAGAGCTGAGAGCGAGTGACCGGTAGGCAGAGGAGTGGGCTGAGGCAAGGAGTACGTGAAGCGGAAGCGCTGGAGAACCTGCTGCACCATGTGTGACTGAGTCAGGGTGATGGTGCGGCGTGCTCTGTCCCGGGTGATCCGCAAGCCAAGATAGCTTGTCAGCTCACCCAGGTCTATGCACGTGTGTCTCCTCTTCAGCTCCGACTTCACGTAGGCGAGTCCTGAAGTGTCAGCAGTGGCAAAGACCAAGTCGTCAACGTACACGAGGATGTTGAACGGCGGCAACAAAGTGTCGGTGCGCAGAAACAGCGACGGGTCAGCTGTAGAAGGCGCGAACCCAAGAGCCGCAAGTGTAGTCCTCAGTGTGTCGTGCCACTCACGTGGAGCCTGGCGGAGACTATAGACCGGCCGCTGAAGCCTCCACAAGGTACCAGGAGGAAACGACCCAGTGAAGCCAGGGGGGCGGCGCAGCCAGATCTCCTCGTGCAGGCTGCCCTGCAAGAAAGCAGTGCTGAAGTCAAGTGAGTGAAGCTCGTAGTCGCGCAGAGCGGCTATGTGCAGCAGCACCCGAAGAGTGGTCATCTTCGGGGTGGGGGAGAAGGTCTGAAAGAAGTCTACTCCCTCTCGCTGACTGAAGCCTCGAGCCACGTAACGCGCCTTGAAGACAGGCGGAGAACCCGGCGGCCGCTTCACCCTGAAAATCCACATGCCAGTGACGATGTTCGCCCAAGGTGGGGGAACCTCGTCGACGTAGGTGCGTGTGGACTTCCAGGAAGCCATCTCTGCGTCCATGGCTGTCTGCCACTGAGAGGAGTAGGGACCCGCCATCGCCTCAGTGTAAGAGCGCGGGGTCGGGATGTCTAGTGCATTAGGGTCTCCCTCAGGGGCAACTAGCATGGACACGAGATGGGGCAAAGCAGCAGCAAAGCACTGGAACTCCTCTTGTCTGTCCTCAAGGACGTCCGTGCCAAGAGCACACTCACCCCCGACGGACGGATGACAGATAGACGCAGACTCAGACTCGGCAACAAGGCTAGCAGCGTAGTCTAGGCGACACCGAGCAGCAAAGTCAACCAACTCAGCGACTAGAGGAGACGCTGCAGAGGACTCAAAGGAAGGGTCAGTGACAACAGTGGCGAGGAGACGCGTGACCGTGGGACTGGCAGCACGACTGGAGTCAGGCTCCGGGTCAGGCGGAGTAGGTAGAGAGGACGCAGGAGGAGACGGCAGAGGGACACACTGTGGAGCAGTGGAGGGACGTAGAGTCATGTAGTGAGTGCCAGGGACAGGAGGAGGACGCTCACGCGGGACGCGATGACCAGTGCGAGCAGTACGGAAAGGTGACACTGGATGAGACGCAGGCTCACGACGTTCTGTAAGGCCTCCGGTGGGACCAGTGTAAGGAGAGGGACCATGGAGAGGCGAGGCAGGCGGTAACTAGGACTGCGACTGGACAGGCGGAGGACTCTCTACAGAGGGAGGAGGACCAGGAGGAGGAGCCTGACCAAGAACCTGCTGAAGGAGAGGAACGAAGTACGGTCGCGGCCGCGCAGCGTCCCCAAAGCCAGCAGAGACACCAGCAGCAGGGTCCGCAGCACCAGCACCAGCTCCAACGTCTGGGTCCTCGACACCAGCAGTAGCTCCACCGCCTGGGTCCTCAGCACCAGCAGCAGCGCCACCGCTCTGGTCCGCAGCACCAGCAGCAGCTCCAACGCCCGAGTCCTCAGCACCAGCAGCAGCTCCAACGCCCGAGTCCTCAGCACCAGCAGCAGCACCACCGGTCGGGTCCTCAGCACCCGCAGTAGCTCCAACGCCCGGGTCCGCAGCACCAGCAGCAGCACCACCACTCGGGTCCTCAGCACCAGCAGCAGCTCCACCACCAGGGTACGCAGCACCAGGAGCACCACTCCGAAGACTGCAGCGCCGCATGTACCACTCTCGGAACTGTTGAATGGGGGGGAGCTCCTGGGCAGGAGGGGAAGTACTGGTACGAGCTCAAGTAACACCTCTCCGGAGGCGGCAGTATTGTAGGTACCTCTCCTGCAGCTGCTGGGAGGAGAGAGCTCCTGCAGGCGTAGCACGCTCAGGCTCAGCACCCCCAGACTCAGCACCCCCAAACTCAGCACCTCCAGGTTCCGCACCTCCAGGCTCCGCACCTCCAGGCTCCACACCGCCAAACTCAGCACCCCCAGACGCAGCACCCCCAGGCTCAGCACCCCCAGGCCCAGCACCCCCAGGCTCAGCACCCCCAGGCTCAGTACCCCCAGGCTCCGCACGCTCAGGCTCAGCACCTCTAGCAGGGCGGGAGTCGACAGCTACCTCAACAGGGTCAGCCGGGTCTACCTGGGACACACCTGAGGGAGCGGCACCCTGAGGGGGGAGGGTGTCTACCACAGCAGCACCAGGCGCGAGGAAGAGAGGCGGGGGGGGGAGCGGGGCAGTGCGGTAGGGGAAGAGGCAGTAGAAGGGAACTGGCTCGTCAAAAGTGACGTCTTGAGAGGCTAGAACCCGGCGCGAGGTGACGTGGTAAAACTGCCAGCCAGGCGCGTCCGGTACAAAGCCAAGAAAGACACAGGGAACAGCACGACGGGAGAGCTTGTCCGCGGACGTATCGCGGACAAAAGCTCAGGATCCCCAGACCCGGAAACGCGACGCATCACCAACCTCTCCCGTCCACCGCAGAGTCGGGGAAGTCTCCGGCAAGGAGACACGGGGCTAGAGGTTGAGCTGATGCGCAGCATATCGGACCGCAAACGGCCACATAAAGTGGGGAGCAGCCGCATGGATCAGGGAGGTACGAGCGACCTCCATGACCGAGCCAATGCGGCGCTCAGGGACCCCATTCTGCTGTGGAGAGGCCGGAAGCGTGAACGTCTACTCAATGCCGTGCTCAGCACAGTAGGCTGCCAAGAGGTCGGAGGAGAACTCACCACCTCTGTCAGAGTGCAAGCGCAGGACAGGAAAGTCCGAGTGAAAGCGCTTGCCTAGCTGGCGACGAGCTCGGCTGATCCAAGGGATCAAAACATCAGGGACCTCACCCTTGGTGCGCAAGGGGAAGACCGTGGTGTAGCGCGAGTAGTCGTCAACAACTATCAGGAAGTACCTCTCCTGACCCTGACCACGGACGCGGGCTGGGCCCCACACGTCCATGTGGAGCGTCTGCAAGGGAGCAGTCGTCGGGGGAAAGGAGGAGGAGTGAGGAGCGGCGCGCTGCCGCCCCTCGACACAGGGTAGACAGTCAGGAGCAGGCGAGGGTGGGAGGGGAGGGAGAACCCTGGGAAGACCAGAGACTAGCTGCCGTTTGTGCATGGCGCGAAGGCGCTGCACAAACGGGTGGCCAAGTCGGTGGTGCCAGAGGATAGTCTCGTGCGCTAGAGAGCGACACGAGCAGGGGGCAGACAGTTGACCTGACACAGCCGCAGACGCAGACGCAACTACCTGAGGGGACTCAGTGGTCAGTGTGTATAGGTCCGACCCCGGCTGCCTAGTGAAGGTAGCCAGGTGACGACCCGTCCGAGCACACGTGCAGTGTGTCACGCGCTCGTAGGCAGGGGTGGACTGGTGAACACCCCCGTCCTGGAGCGCACAACCTGCCACCAAGTTTGTAATGAATGAGTAAAAATAAAGACCTGACAGTGTGCCTGACGGGACCGCAGGACAGGGAAGGACAGTGGAGTGGGTCGCTATGACCGGACCCCCAGGGGGGTCAGCGAGAGAGACAGCAACTGGCCGAGCAAGGGGCTCAAGGACAGTGCGGTCACGAAAGAAACAGCGAGAAGCACCTGAGTCGAGTGTGAAGGTGTGCAGTGCCTCAGTCGACTCAGTACCAGGGGAGACAGACTCACCAGCACCTAGAGTGGCAGCCTCACCATCACCAGGGGTAGCGGACACGCGAGCACCTGGAGCGGCAGACGCACTAGCGACTACCACTACGGCCACCCCGACTGCCCAAGCCGGCGTACCATTCACGAGCGTGCTGGAGCTCCATCTGGCCACGTCACGAGCAGCAGCAGTAGCAGGAGCAACAGCAGGAACAGCAGGAGCAGTAAAGGCAGTAGCAGCAGTAGTAATAGTAGCAGTGCTAGCAGGGCAAAGCTCACCAGTGGTTGGTGCGGCGGGGGCAAGACAGTGGCGACAGCGGGGCCGCTGCAACAGCGGGGCGGGGCCAGGTCGCAGCAGGGAGCTCCGCGGCTGCTGCTGCAGGGTCGGCGGCGGCCGCTGCTGTAGACTCGGCGGCGGCAGCTGCTGCAGGTCGAGCGGCGGCTGCTGCTGCAGGCTCGGCGGCGGCAGCTACTGCAGGTCAAGCGGCGGCTGCTGCTGCAGGGTCGGCGGCGGCCGCTGCTGAGGGAAGGCGGCGGCTGCTGCTGCAGGTCCGGCGGCGGCTGCTGCTGTTGTAGGCTCAGGCGGCTGCTGCTGCACGCTCGGTGGCGGCAGCTGCTGCAAGTCTGGCGGCAGCTGCTGCAGATAGAGCGGCAGCCGCTGGTGCAGGCTCTGGCGGCGGCTGCTGCTACAGGCTCTACCGGCGGCTGCTGCTGGAGGCTCTGGCTGCAGCTGTGGTTGCAGGCTCTGGCGGCAGCTGCTGCAGGTCTGGCAGCGGCTACTGCTGTAGGCTTGGCGGCGGCAGCTGCTGCAGATAGAGCGGCAGCCACTGCTGCAGACTCTGGCGGCGGCTGCTGCTGGAGGCTCTGGTGGCAGCTGTGGCTGCAGGCTCTGGCGGCAGGTGCTGCAGGTCTGGCAGCGGCTGCTGCTGTAGGCTCCACGGCGGCCGGGAAAGGGACGGCAGCTTCTGCCGAGGCAGCGACGAGGCCGAGAAGGGCGACGACGGAACCTGGAGGGGCCGCGAAGGGCGGCGACAGGTCGTGGCAGGGCCGCGACTGGCGGCGACGGGCCGTAAGGCGGTCGCGCGGGACGGGGAAGGGCGGCGACGGGGCCGTAAGGCGGCCGCGCGGGACGGGGAAGGGCGGCGACGGGCCGTAAGGGGGGCGGCGACGAGGCCGCGAAAGGGGGGGGGGGCACAAAAGGGGGCCGCAAAAGGGGGACCGCGAGGGGCCTTAAGAGGGGCCATGACGGGCCAATAAGGGTAAGCGCACGAGGTGCGACCAGGGCAGGCGCGAAGCGCGCTCTGGGCAGGAAAAAAAAAAAACGAAATCGTTTTGGTGGTGGGCCTTAGGAACCGTTCCTGCTCTATACCATGTTAGAAGCTTAGAGAGAAAGGATGTCGATTAGGTCAGGGGAGGGGGTACAAGAGTGTCGAGAGAAATAATGTACCCTCTAAGAAACACCCCTACACAACCTAGAACCAAATTATAAGAAACATATAATTTGACACGACCTGTTCGAGAAGCACCTCCTTGCAGCTGAGGCTAGCATTGTTGCTGTAGGTGCTGCTCGTGGCAGGGGCAAGGGAGGCAAGGGTGGTGGGGGTGGCAGCGGTGGAGGCGGCGGTGGAGGCGGTGGAGGCGGTTGAAGTAGCGGTGGTGGCGGAGGGAGTGGTGGTGGGAGTGGAGGCGCTGGTGGCGGCGGTGGTGGCGGCACTGGGAGTGGTGGCGGTCGGGGTGGACCCGGTCAGAGGGAAGGTACTGGCGGTGGTCAGAGGCAACAATAGCAGCGTCCGCGTGAGACCTATATGCCTTAGGAGCTTCGTGAGTGGTTTGCTCAGCGTGGGGCGTCTGGGGGTAGTGTTCGCTGCAAGTACGTCATTTGCACGGGTGACCGAGCTGGTCAGACATGCGGGAAGGATGGTCACACACAATCTCGTTCCTTCTCCCGTCTTGACGACGCCTGGCGCGCAGAGTTTCCCGACGCGACTGAGCTCCCACGCTGGCTAGAGCTTCTTAGGAAGGGTGTGGATATCTTTTCGACTATGATGCTATCCTTGATGCCATGTATGCTTTGTCTGTTAGTGGTGAGGGTGACTGTTACCTGTGTATGCCGCCTGACCCATGTATAGAGGCGGCTGCTCTAGGTGCTAGTGAGTCTGCTCTCCCTGGTACTGCGCCTATTGAGGCCATACACACCTTCACGCTTGCAGCAGGTGCTTCCCGATGTTTCTTTCGCGACTCTCCTTGCACCAGTTGCAGTCAGACTAGCTGGCCCCTCAGAGGGCCCAGTTCTTGCACGTTCCTCCACTGTTCTCCCGTGTCCGGAGGTTCCGTCCGGCTCACTCTCAGGTCTTCACCTCCCCTCGTTCTCCACGAACTTGGTGAGTACCGCTGCCCTCCAGGATGCGATGGTCTCTACCACCACTCCTGGGGGTCAGCGTGTGTCGACCTGCATGTGCACACGGACGGGCTGTCACCTGGCCAAGTTCACCCGTCGGCCTAGGTTGAGTCTGTACACACTGACTACTGAGCCTCCTCAGATAGCTGCGTCTGCGTTCGCGTCAGGTCAGCTAGCAGCTCCCTATTCGTGTCGCCTCCTATCGCACAAGACTCTTCTTTGGCACCATCGCCTTGGTCACCCCTCCATGCCACGCCTCCGTGGTATGCACTCCCGCCTCCTTGTCTTTGGTCTTCCCAGGTCTCTGCCTCCCCTCCCACCCTCGCCTGCCCCTCCTTGCCTTCCCTCTGTCGAGGGGCAGCAGCGCGCCGCTCCTCACTCCTCCTCGTTTCCCCCGACGATTGCTCCCCTGCAGACTCTCCACATGGACGTGTGGGGCCCAACCCCCATCCGTGGACAACGATACTTTCTGCTGGTTGTTGACGACTACTCGCGTTACACCATGGTCTTCCCCTTGCGCAGCAAGGGGGAGGTCCCTGATGTTTTGCTCCCTTAGATCCGCCTGTCCGTCTCCAGCTCCGCGAGCGGTTCGACATGGACCTTCTTCTCATGCATCTGCACTCTGACAGAGGTGGTGAGTTTGCCTTCGACCTCTTGCGGGACTTTTGTCGTGGGGTTGTTGAGCGCCACATTGGCTTAGTCATGGAGGTCATGCTTCTGGCCTCTACGCAGGAGAATGGGTTGCTGAGCGCCACATTGGCTTCGTTCATGCTTCTGGCCTCTCCGCAGCAGAATGGGGTTGTTGAGCGCCACATTGGCTTCGTTCATGCTTCTGGCCTCTCCGCAGCAGAATGGGGTTGCTGAGCGCCACATTGGCTTAGTCATGGAGGACGCTCGTACCTCCATGATCCATGCGGCTGCCCCCCATTTTCTATGGCCGTTTGCAGTCCGGTAAGCTGCGCGTCAGCTCAACCTTTGGCCCCGTGTCTCCTTGCCAAAGACCTCGCCTGCACTGCGTTGGACGGGGGAGGTTGGCGATGTGTCGGTGTTCCGGGTCTGGGGCTCTCGTGCCTTTGTTCGTGATACTTCCGCGGACAAGCTCTCCTCCCATGCCATTCCGTGCGTCTTCCTTGGCTTTCCCCCTAACGCGCATGGCGGCAGTTTTACCACCCCACCTCGCACTGTGTCCTGCCCTCTTAGAACGTCATGTTTGATCAGTCGGTTCCCTTTTACCGTCTCTTCCCCTAACGCAATGCCCCTCTCTCCCCCCCCACCGCTCTTCCTCGCACCAGGTCCTCCTCCAGTAGAACCCCTCCCCCCTCAGGGTCCTGCTCCCTCAGGTGTGTCTCAGGTAGACCCACTCCCCTTGGCTGAGCCTGTCGAGGTAGCTGTCGTCTCTGGTGCTACTCGGGGGGGGTGCAGCTAGAGGTGCTGTGTCCGGGGGTGCTGAGCCTGAGCGTGCGAAGCCTGGAGGTGTTGAGCCTGGGGTTGCTGAGTCTGAGGGTGCGGAGCGTGGGGGTGCTGAGCCTCAGCTTGCGGAGCCTCGGGGTGCTAAGCCTCGGGTTGCTGAGTCTAAGGGTGCGGAGCTTGGGGGTGCTGAGCATGAGCGTGCTGAGCCTAGAGGTACTATGTCTGTTTCAGGTCCTACGGATGCGTCCTCACGAACCTCTCTCTCCACTTCAACTGCGCGAGTGGTTTGCTCGGCGCATCCGCCTTCGGAGTGGCGCTGCTGGAGGTGGGGGGCCTTGCGCTGGAGACACTGCCGCTTGAGGCACGGGAGCTGGAGGTGCTGGTGCTGCTGGGGCAGGAGATACCGGAGGTGCCGGAGCTGTTGGTCCTGGAGGTGCTTGTACTGGAGCTGCTGGAGCTGCCGGAGCTGGTGGTGCTGCTGGTGCCGGAGGTGCTGGAGGTGCTGCTGGAGCTGCTGGCGTTAAAGGTGCTAGAGGTACTGCTAGTGCTAGAGGTGCTGGCGCTGCCGGAGCTCGTGGTGCTGCTGGTGCTGGAGGTGCTACTGGAGCTGCTGGTACTGGAGGTGCTGGTGCTGCTGGTGCTGGAGGAGCTGGAGCTGCTGGTACTGCCCAGCGCCGACCGTTTTTGTACCCGCAGTCACAGTCGTCCTTGCCGCCACCTTACTCGGTCCTTCGCCAGGTTCTTAGTCTCCTGTCGTCCACTGCCCTCACTCCACCTCTCCTGTGTCCACCGACAAACCAGTCTGGCTCCCCGCTGCCTGCTCGTGCTCCTCACATTGATGTGATTGAGTCCCAGACTAAGCGCCGTGAGCCTGAGACTCGTGCTTCCACACCTGTTTGTGCTCGTCGTATCACACGTCCTCGTTCTCCTGCTGTCACAGGCACTCACAGTATGGCACTTCGTCCTTTCTCTGTTCCACTGCGCGTTGTCCTGCCTTAGCCTCCTGCGTCCTCTCTTCCGCACGTTCTTGACCCTGAGTTCGACCTTGTTTGTGCTGCCAGTCCTACTCTCACTCGTCTCCTTGCTACTGTGGTCACTGGCCCTAACTTTGAGTCCACTGCTGCATTTGCCCTAGTCACTGAGCCAGTCAACTTTGTAGCTAGGAGTCGTCTCGACTACGTCGCGAGTCTTGTGACTAAGTCTGAGTCTGTCTGTCCTCCGTCCGTCAAGGGTGAGCCTGTCCTTAGCAGTGACGTCCTTGAGGACAGACAGTTTGAGCTTGACTGTCTTGCGGTCGATTTACCTCGTTACGCATCCATGTTGCTTTGCCCTGAGGGAGACCCGGATGCACTTGACATCCCTACCCCGCGCTCTTACGCTGAGGTGATCGCGGGTGAGTACTCCTCTCAGTGGCAGACAGCCATAGACGCATAGATGGCTTTCTAGAAGTCCATGGGCACCTACATCGACGAGGTTCCTCCTCCTGGGGCGAACATAGTCGATGATATGTGGATTTTCAGAGTGAAGCGACCGCCGGGTTCCCCGCCTGCCTTCAAGGCGCGTTACGTTGCTCAAGGCTTGAGTCAGCGTCAGGGGGTCGACTTCTTCCATACCTTCTCCCCCACCCCGAAGATGACCACTCTTCGGGTGTTGCTGCACGTTGCAGCACAGCATGACTACGAGCTGCACTCCCTCGACTTCTCCACTTCTTTCTTGCAGGGTAACATTCACGAGGAGATCTGGCTGCGCCGCCCACCTGGCTTCACTGGGTCGTTTCCTGCAGGTACCCAGTGAAGCCTCTGGCAGCCAGTCTACTGTCTTCGCCAGGCACCTCGCATGTGGCACGACACACTGAGGACGACACTTGCGGCTCTTGGGTTTGCTCCTTCCTCTGCTGACCCGTCGTTGTTTCTACGCACCGACACCACCCTACCGCCGTTCTACGTTCTCATGTACGTCGACAACTTGGTTTTTGTTACTACTGACTCGGAGGCGCTGCCCTAGTGAAGGCGGAGCTGCAGGTGAGACACACATGAACTGACCTGGGTGAGCTGCGCAGCCATCTTGGCTTGCAGATCATCCGGGACAGAGCACGGCGCACCATCACCCTGACTCAGTTACACATGGTGGACCAGGTCCTTCGGAGCTTTGGCTTCCAAATCTCCTCGCCACAGCCCACTCCTCTATCTACCGACCACTCGCTCTCAGCTCCACCGTTGGACGATTCCGTTGAGCCGAGTGGTCAGTACCCAGAGCTTGTGGGTTGCCTCATGTACTTGATGACGTGCACACGATCTGACCTCGCGCACCCTCTCAGCCTCGTGGCTTGTTATGTGGCTCCCGGTAGACACAGAAAGGTGCACTGGGATGCTACGAAGAGGGTACTGCGTTACTGGTGCAGTACATTGGGCATGGGGCTCGTGCTTGGAGGACAGGGTTCAGTGGTACTCACAGGACACTCCGACGCTTCTTGGGCCGACGACTAGGCAACTCAGCGTTCCTCACAGGGTTACACCTTCAGTCTTGGCTCTAAATCTATCTCATGGAGGTCCACTCGTTCTTCTGTTGTGCTTGGTTCCGGCTGTGAGGCCGAGATCTAAGTTGGGGCCATGGCTACACAAGAGCTACGCTGGCTGACCTACTTGCTGACCGACTTGGGGGACTAGTCTCGCTACTTCCTTGCACGTGAGCTGCAGCAGCGTTGTCAGCTCCGCCTTTCCTGCGTGGCCTCGCGGGCCAACACTGCTGATGTGTTCACCAAGGCTCTTAGGTCTGGTGATCATCAGTATTTCTGCAATGCTCCTAAGTTTTTGCCCACTCTGCCTCACCTGCTGGTTGCTTGACTTACTCTTGTTGTACACTGATATGGATCTTTATACATGGTTGTTTCCTCTTACTAGGTTGTGATCAGTGTGCTACCTTGCTATTAGAACTCTGCATGTGAACTAGCCTTGTGGTCGCTTGCTTGTGCTCAGATTGTGTGGTGTCTTTGAGATCCACCCTGGGCTTTGCTTTCCTTGTTCTCTTGCTTGACTGGTCTCGTGACCGTCTATTGTGTTTTCTCTCTCCCACTTAGCCTATGCGGGTGTGTCAAACTGTATGCTTGTGTTCTCTCTAGGCGGACAACACCTTAGGGTTAGTACTTGTACCCAAATTTTTCAGACTTCATTCATTTTTGCACAGTTGATTCTGACTGTTTATTCATTCCGCTTGCACATTTTGAAAATGGTTTGCCTCTGACTTGCTTCAGGGCTATTCGGTTCTCCAAAATTATATGTTCCGTCGGCTATTTCCCAATAGCAACCCCAACTTTCGGAAGACCAGACTTGGCCCGACGGCCTCGCCTCCCAATCAGTGCCCTAGATATCAGACTTTGTAGTCTGATTCAGAGTCCGTTCAGACTTTTTTTTTGTACCTGATATGAATTGTAAGAATTTATTTATGTACCTTCTCTGAATTTTCAAAGTTTTTTCTGTATTGGCTGAAAGTTCAGACAATTTCTATGTGTGTAGGTTGAGCCTCAGCCTTGTTTTGGGGATGCACTCTGAAACGGGTACCGCATGAGTTTCTGCCATCCTGGCGGCGTGTTGCACTAACACGTTAGAATTTGAGTCAGATAGTTGAAATGTTTCTCTGGTGAAGTATAACAGTGAGCTGAGCAACCTTTAATTTGAGTGTAACCCTGAACTTTCAGCTTAAAAAAAAAGTGTTGTTCGAATTTCCAGACTCAAAATTGGATGCAACTCTGACTGACAGAGTTTAGAGTGTTAAATATACAAACACAAGGTAATACAAATGCTGTTAGATTTTACTGTAGTGCTCCTTTATAAGACTCCCAGTCCTCCAATGATTGTACAATTATTGTAGGGTCAGAACTATTGGAGTCTAGAATTATTGGAGGGCAAGAATTATTGGTGGGTAGAGTTATTGGTGTGGCATTATTGGTGTGGATAGGGACCTCCTTGGGGGGTTAGGTCCTGACCTAAATACCCTGCTTTGTCATTCCAGTGCATCGATCAATTCCATTATTCTCATTCAGCTTTCAACCATTTCAGTGCAAGTCTTGTCAAAAGCTTAGCTAGGCTAAGGAGCCATAGCTAGTTGAGTTCGAGTAAGTTTAGGAGAGTCGAGAAAATTCAAAAGAGAAGAAGGGTTTTCACTATAGAGCGAGCAGTACATATAGGCAAGATGAAAGGTGCACCACCAAAACAGAACATTATATAACTACACTAGTCTACACTACAGGCAGTTACAAAACAATATATAGAAATATATATTATTCTTGACACGCCCCCATAAGTGCCTGTAGGGAAGAATATGCAGTCAACGCCCCCATAATGGGGTACACCAAGCAGAGTGCAGTTGAAGTAGCAGCAGTAGGCAGGAGCAGTGACAACCAGTGCAGAAAACAGAGAACAGAAGGGAGAGAGAAGAGAGAGAGGAGAGGAGGTGGTAGGCTCTGGTTGGTCACCCCCTACATCCCCTCAACCTCCCCCTCCCCCTCCCCATCCCCCTCACACTGCTGCAGGAGCAGCAGAGGGGGGGGGGGGGGGGGGGGTAAACGGAGGAGAATGGGGCCGTAGGGCCAGGGGACCACACATCACCCATCACCCCCACACCCGCCAGCCCCAGTCCCTCCCCGGGCTCCCCCACACTCTCACACCCTCCCCCCCAGCGGCAGCTGCAGCAGAGGGAACAAAAGGAGGAGGAGAAGAGGGGGGGGAGGGAGGGGGGGGGGCCGACGCACGGCCTCCCCAGGCGCCAAAGCAGGCGGCAGAGGGGGCGACGCCTGCCCCCCCCTTCCAGGTCGGCCCCCGAAGGAGCCGCGACGGGTGACGGGAAAAGGGGGGGGGGGCGGTGCACGTGCCCCTGGTGTGCCGCGGCTGGCGACAGGGCATGGCCGGGGCGGGGTCGGGGCCGCAAGAGGGCGGGGCCGCAGGTGGCATCAGGGCCTGGGGCGGGTACCGCACGGGCGGCGACGGGCCGGGACGGGCGGCGACGGGCCGGTACGGGCGGCGACGGGGCCGCAGCGGACGGCGGCGCGTCGTACGGGCGGTACGTGACGCCGCGAAGGGCGGCGACGGGCTGGTACGGGCGGCAAGGCCGCTAAAGCAGGGCGGCGAGGCCGCGACAGGAGGGCGGCGGGGCCGCGACAGTAGGGCGGCGGGGCCGCGACAGCAGAGAGGCGGCGGGGCCGCGACAGCAGAGAGGCGGCGAGGCCGCGACAGTAGGGCGGCGGGGCCGCTTAAGAAGGGCTGCGGGGCCGCGAGAGTAGGGCACACCACGGGGCGTGCAGAACACTTAGTAGCAGCGGAAGCAGGAGTCCAGGAGCGTTACGTGCTCTGTACCATGTCAAAAGCTTAGCTAGGCTAAGGAGCCATAGCTAGTTGAGTTCAAGTAAGTTTAGGAGAGTCGAGAAAATTTAAAAGAGAAGAAGGGTTTTCACTATAGAGCGAGCAGTACATATAGGCAAGATGAAAGGTGCACCACCAAAACAGAACATTATATAACTACACTAGTCTACACTACAGGCAATTACAAAACAATATATAGAAATATATATTATTCTTGACAAGTCTTCCAGCCTTGCTCTATCTACTATCTAGCTTCCGCAACGCCGGCATCATGCCTTTCTAGCATGGTATCAGAGCGACTCTAGGGGGCATGCTGCCGAAATCTCGTCAGAACTCTTTCATCTACATTGGTTAAAAAGATTAGCAAATCTGCATAGCAAGTGGCAACATTTGGTGAGAAGGCATGGCGCGGTTTGACGAGGAAGTTGATGCGGGATACGAGGCGTTCAAAGAAGCAATCTTGGCTCAACATGAGCACCTGGAAAGCATGATTGAAAGAGCACCATCGACACTTCAAGCTTCATTAAGAGCAAAATTCAACATGCCAACCCAAGTTCGAGACTCCAGCAACCTATCTATCCGTGGACAGTAACATGCAAGCACTCCGCGTACTAACCAAACCCACATTTCAAATGTAGATACAAGAATTGAAGGTGAAGGGGAAGGAAGCGTACCCCAAGGAGGAGAGTCATCCCAAGGGAGGGATGCATCCTTCCAAGGAGAGGGGAGCTCCCACCTCGGACCTCAATCAATCATGCAAAGGGAAGCAATGGGGAGGAAGGGAACATGGTGATGGGATTGGTGTGGGAAGAAACATGAGAGGGCAGATTGGTGAAGGGAGAGGTAGAAGCAGTCATGTGGGCATGGAGGGTGTGGGATTTGAATCCTACACTATTGGTGCTCCCCCACAACGCCGACTTGCCACTAACACCCATCCCATTGCAGTCCCCATAATGGGCAGATCTCACCTTTACGGCAACATCGTACCTCCTCGTACTCAATGGTCTCAACCGGAAGCCGTACCTGCAGGAAGCATTGGGCGCATGGGGCACGGGATGCAATCAAGTGGAGTTATGCGACGTGACCAAGTGGAGGTGGTGGAACGTGAAGGCACACAACGCACTGTGCAACTACCTCGACCGTCTACCATGCCGACACTCTTCGACCCATCTCCTCGTGAATACACCGAAGAAGACAAAGACAGGCTGTCACGCAAGATGGTGGGAGCAGCGGTGGACAAAGCGTTCACCACAACCCCGTTCGACGGCACTAACTTTCGAGAGTGGGCTCTTTGGTTTCGCATGAACGCGCGCGTGACAAATCTGTGGTTCCAAGAGTCATATAGTCCGGCATTCGAAGCATGGGAGTACCTGATGGAGACTTATCAGGCGAAGGATTCGGTGGCAAAGGCGTCTCTCCAGAGGCAATTGGACAACCTGAAGATGGGGAGCCAAGAAAGGGTGGAGGAATACATCAACCGGGCAACTACAATTCGGGACAAAGTTGGCAATGGCAGGAAAAATGGTGGATGAAGATTCATTCACCTTAAATTTGATTAGCGGGCTACCGCCGAATTGGGAGGAGCTAAGGCATTCGGCAATGCTACACGACATCTCGGACAGCTACACACTACAATGAATGATGATTCAGGAACAACGCTACCAAGACCTCATTAGCAAGACCAACCGTGACAAATGTCCTCCCCGCATGGCTAGTCAAGCACGTGGAGATACTTCACCAGCAAAGGAGAGGACCGAGACAAAGGGCAACCAAAATGCGGCGAAATCAACGGGAGGGCAGCATGCGACGATTGGGAAAAAATCCAAAGGCAACAAAGTAAGGGGAGGGCGCTCAAACCTTGTGTGTTGGTACTGCAAAGAACCTGGCCACCCGTTCTACAAGTGTCATAAGGCGCCTTCGGGTTGGTCACCACCAGGTTGGGAACCACAAAACAGAAGAAGGACAAACCAGCGCACCTGGAGTAGCCGTTCGTCCTCGCCTCGAAGGAGTGAAAGCCCGAAAGGTGACAGCCAAGCGTCAAAGCAGCAAGGAGCAGCCGGGGGAGACAACAAACGAACCGTTACATGCATTGCAACGGTTCGATCGTCGCAAGCAACATTACCGTCAACCGGAGGGTCGATGTGGTTGCTGGAGAGCGGATGCAGCCAACACATGACTTCAGAAAAGGAGTGGTTTGAGGGTCTAGAGGAGCTGAACGAACCTGTTTACATGGAGCTTGCTGACGGAAGCCACCTGTTGAGCTCGATGGCGGGAACAATCTGAGCAACGGCACCAATGGGACAACAGTACGCTACACGGACGTGCTCTACGTACCCGGCTTGAAGTCCAACCTGCTCTCTTATTGCCAATTGTACAAGAAGGGAGCACGAATTCACACACGTGAGGATGGGCACACGGAGATCACAATGGCGGATGGAGATGAGCATGTACTCATTGGAGTTAGAATGGTCATCCATGGGGTGTTAATGGTGCACTATGAGCCTGCACTTACATCCGCCCATGAATCTGGTCATGATCATCCAAATGAAGCATTGAATGCGACTTATCTAGATCTTGGAGGGCTGAATGTGCAATCTGCTCATGCATCCATCACATATCGCATGGCCCACAAGCGCTTGGGCCACCCGTCATACTCATCCATGGATGCAACATTTCGCAATGGAGATGTTGAAGGACTCTCCAAATCCGACAAGACAAACCCTCTCAAACCCCCGTGTGACTCATGTCTTCGAGGGAAGATGAGCAAGGCCCCATTTCCCACAGGTGGTGACAAGCGCACAACTCGACCTTTGGAGCTCGTGCATAACAACATCATGGACTTGGGTGAGGCTCACCCCTCACTTCGCTACGTGTTGACGCTAAAAAACGACTACACCAACTACCTGTGGGTGGCGCCGTTGGCTCGTCGATCCGACATGGCAGCTGTTTTCTCGGCTTGGCATCGCGAAATGAAGACCAAGTTGCCCACGAAACCGCTGGCTGCCTTACGCACGGACAATGGAGTGGAGTATACAGCCAATGCATTCACGGATTATCTGAGTGCTCAAGGCATCAGTCACCAAACGTCTTTACCACACACGCCGCAGCAGAATGGAGTCGCCGAGCGGGTTAACCGAACGCTCATGGACCGAGTGCGTGCAATGACTACCGGGGCCAGCCTTTCCTCTAAGTTCTGGCCTTATGCGCTGGAATATGCGGCATGGTTACACAACCGCATCAACTGCAGCAGCAACCCATCCGCACACTCACCGTACTTCATGATAACGGGAAAGGCAGCAGATGTCTCCATGGCCAGGACCTTCGGATGCCTCTGCTACTATCTCCCTCCCCAAGGCAGCTTTGGGAAATTTGATCAACGAGGACAGACAGGCATGTTTCTCGGCCTCTCTAACTCACGAAAATCATGGATCGTGCGGGACTTAGCAAGCGACGTTGACACGGACAAACGCTCAGCTCGTTTCTTTGACGACCTCATGCTCCCGGACGCCGAGTCTCTGCTCGAACGCCAACGGTACATGGATGAAGTCTCACCTCATATCTCGAAGTGGACTTCAGGGGGAGAGGACATTGGGTCAGCATTTGGCTCTTTTCCCGCATCTCACACTTCCTCCCTGTCATCTTCTGACGTCGCTACAGCAGAACAACATGGAATCAAGGCAAATGACGCAGCTCAAGAAGACCCACCAGCAGCTACAGAAGCTGATACAGGAGAAGAGACCGCGAAAAGTGACTTACCAGCGGCAGGCATCTCTGTTTGTGAAGGCGCTGACAACAACGTATCATAAAATGAAGCAAGTCATCTGTACGACTATGCCTACCCACCCAATGGGATCCCGGTGGCTGCTCCTGACGTGCCACCACGGCGGGTTCACTTCAACCCAACGGTGACAGTGCTTGGAGGAGAAGGACAAGGGACGGACAACATGACAGGACTGGACGTACTGTTTGGGAGGCGGCAGGCAGGACAAACATGAACACGATTTCCCAACTTGCAGCAGCAGAACGTACTGGGATGTACTGACATACAAAGAGCCAAAAACACTCCAGGAAATGACCAAGGACCCATACGCACCTCTTTGGCAAGCCGCTGTGGATGCAGAATTGGCCAAGTTCGATGAGCTGGACGTGCAGCTGCGCAAGACGGAACGTGCAGCCGTTGTAACTGTGGGACTCGCAGACACTTTTTCAACAGAACGTTCAAAACCCTAAGGGGGGTGGTACTCCACCACCGAAATCACCGCCGCAATCAACGCCGTTACCGAAAAAATCAACCGTCAATTACAACTTCTCTCCCATACAAATCCGCCTTTAGTAAAACCTACAGCAAGGGGGAGTGTTAGATTTACAAACACAAGGTAATACAAATGCTGTTAGATTTTACTGTAGTGCTCTTTTATAAGACTCCCAGTCCTCCAATAACTGTACAAATACTGGAGGGCCAGAAGTATTGGAGTCTAGAATTATTGGAGGGTAAAAATTATTGGTGGGTAGAATTATTGGTGGATAGAATTATTGGTGTGGCATTGTTGGTGTGGATAGGGACCTCCTTGGGGAGTTAGGTCCTGACATAAATACCCTGCTCTGTCATTCCAGTACATCAATCAATTCCATTATTCTCATTCTGCTTTCAACCATTTCAGTGCAAGTCTTCCAGCCTTGCTCTATCTACTATCTAGCTTCCGCAACGCCAGCATCATGCCTTTCTAGCATAGAGAAGGGTGCACTCTGACCCATCAGAGTGTCTGAAAACGAATTTAGGGGCCTGCTCCCAATCGTAACGCACGCCGCCTTCGTGCTTGACAAGGTCGTCGCTAGGGTCTGAGGGACGTCTGATGCATCAGATGGGTCCTCCGGGCAAAAAAAAAATTTGTCTGATGCTGACTGGCCCATCAAACTAATCCAAAAAAAACACTTCTGAATATCAGCCAAACAGACAATAAAATTCTGCTAGCGACGACCCAATGACCTTCCCGAACCAGCACCCAAACTCGTTATTCAGAGGTCCCCGCCTAGCTAGGCCTTTCGATATACCTTTGCGAGGCTTCGTCATTTGATCATTTATTGTATTCATGATCTCGTTAAATTCCTCGCACTCTACTCTTTCACAACTCATAATAACTAGAGATCCTTTAAAGCAAGGGTGCACTTTCCTAGGGGTGGTTTATGGGGGCATTGTTAGTGTACACCCTTTGAGGGATGTTGATTCGACAGCGAAGTTTTGTGGGTACGGAAAGCTGGTGCGAGGAATTCAAACTAGCTGGCGATGCCAACCAGTTTCGTGCGGAACCAAAATTGGGGAATACACTTTGGTTCACAAACTACCTAGCCCCCAATCCAAGTTCCCAACTTTCTTCCTTTCGCTAGTGACGGGGAAGGGATTACCCCGCAACTCCGCCAACACTGACCCCTTGTCTCACCCAATAGGTAGCGAGGAATGAGTGAACTATGAAAGAAAACAGTACAAGTACCAACCCTAATTGGGTTGTACCCCTTATGTGCTACCCCACTACAGCCTACATAACATGCATCAGCTATATAATAATCTGACACACCCCCATAGGCAAAGTGGGGGAGAATAAGGGGTCACAAGACTAGTCAAGCAAAGCAAAAAAAAGCAAGCTCAGGGTGGATCTCAAGGATACCACACAAATTCCGAGCACAAGGTCAAAGCCACAAGGCCAGTTCACATGCAGGAGAGCATATATATATAGCAGTACTAGACAAGCAAGACCAGGTATATATATATGCAACAGTACAAGCAAGGTCAAGAAGTAAGCAAGTGAGGCCCAGTGGGCACAAGGCCTAGAAGAGTGCAAAAGCGCTGATGGTCACAGGCCGGAAGTGCCTTGGTGAACACATCAGCAGTGTTGGCCTCAGTGGCCACGTAACGCAGACGAAGCTGACCATGCTGCTGCAGCTCTCGAGCAAGGAAGTAGCGCAGAGCAATGTGCTTCGTCCTGTGCTCCAGTCTGTGCTCCTGACACAAGGCAATGGCAGCCTTGTTGTCAACGTACAGCACTGGAGGAGAACGAGGCCGCTCTCCAAGGTTGGTCAGCAGGTAGGTGAGCCAGCAAAGCTCCTGGGCAGCCATGGCCGTGGCGTAGATCTCATCCTCACAGCTGGAGCTGAGAACAGAAGAAGAGCGTGTAGAACGCCAAGAGACAGAGCCAGAGCCAAGACAGAATGTGTAACCCTGAGACGACCGCTGAGTAGCCTGGTCGTCAGCCCAAGAAGCGTCTGAGTGACCTGTGAGAACAATGCGGTCTCGCCCTCCAAGCACTAGCCCCATGCCTAACGTACCGCACAAGTAGCGCAACACTCTCTTAGCTGCATCCATGTGCTCCTTCCGGTGACGGCCGAGAGCGACATAGCGTGCAAGGATGCTAAGAGAGTATGCAAGGTCAGGTCGAGTGCAGGTCATCAGGTACATGAGGCAACCCACAAGCTCTGAATACGGGCCACTCGGCTCTACGGACTCATCTGAAGGCAGAGCTGAGAGCGAGTGACCAGTAGGCAGAGGAGTGGGCTGAGGCGAGGAGTACGTGAAGCGGAAGCGCTGAAGGACTTGCTGCACCATGTGTGACTGAGTGAAGGTGATGGTGCGCCGTGCTCTGTCCCGGGTGAACCGCAAGCCAAGATAGCTTGTCAGTTCACCCAGGTCTGTGCAGGTGTGTCTCTTCTGCAGCTCCGACTTCACGTGGGCGAGACCAGCAGTGTCAGCAATGGCAAAGACCAAGTCGACGACGTACACGAGGATGTTGAACGGCGGCAGCGAGGTGTCGGTGCGTAGAAACAGCGACGGGTCAGCAGTAGAAGGAGCGAACCCAAGAGCCGCAAGTGTAGTCTTCAGTGTGTCGTGCCACTCGCGCGGCGCCTGGCGGAGACCGTAGACTGGCCGCCGGAGGCTCCACTGGGTACCAGGAGGGAACGACCCAGTGAAACCAGGTGGGCGGCGCAGCCAGATCTCCTCGTGCAGGCTGCTCTGTAGGAAAGTAGTGCTGAAGTCAAGAGAGTGGAGCTCGTAGTCATGCTGAGCGGCGACGTGCAGCAGAACCCGAAGAGTGGTCATCTTCGGGGTCGGGGAGAAGTTATGGAAGAAGTCAACTCCCTGCCGCTGAGTGAAGCCACGAGCCATGTAACGCGCCTTGAAGACAGGCGGAGAACCCGGCGGCCGCTTCACCCTGAAAATCCACATGCCAGTGTAGATGTTCGCCCCAGGTGGGGGAACCTCGTCGACGTAGGTGCCTGTGGACTTCTAGGAAGCCATCTCTGCGTCCATAGCTGTCTGCCACTGAGAGGAGGAAGGACCGGCCATCGCCTTTGCGTAAGAGCGTGGGGTCGGGATGTCTGGAGCATCCGGGTCTCCCTCAGGGGCAACAAGCATGGACACGAGATGGGGCAAAGCGGCGGCAAAGCACTCTAACTCCTCCTGCCTGTCCTCAAGGACGTCCGTGCCAAGAGCACACCCACCCCCGACGGACGGAGGACAGGCAGACTCAGACTCAGCAACAAGACTCGCGGCGTAGTCTAGACGACAAGTGGCAGCAAAGTGGACCAGCTCAGCAACTAAGGTAGACGCAGCAGGAGACTCAAGGGAAGGGTCAGTGACAGCAGTAGCAAGGAGACGCGTGACAGTAGGACTGGCAGCACGAAGCGAGTCCGACTCCGGGTCGGCAAGAGCAGGAAGAGAAGACGCAGGAGGAGAAGGCAAAGGGGCACGCGGAGGAGCAGTGGACGGACGCAGAGACATCCGGTGCGTGCCAGGGACAGGAGGAGGACGCTGACGCGAACCGCGACCACTAGGGCGAGCTGCACAGACAGGCGACACAGGGCGAGACGCAGGCTCACGACCAGCAAGACCTCCAGTAGGACCAGTGTAGGGAGACGGAGCAGGCAGTGGGGAGGCAGGCTGTAACTGTAACTGTGACTCGGAGGGGACACGCTGTGGACACTCTAAGGGAGGAGAAGGACCAGTGGAAGACGGGAGACGAAGAATCTGCTGAAGGAGCGGAACGAAGTATGGCCGAGGCTGCGCGGCAACTCAAGACACAGCAGGGACAGCACCAGCACCAGTAGCCGCTCCAACTCCAGTACCACCAGCAGCGCCAGCAGCACCCCCAGAGACAGCACCAGCACAAGCAGCAGCTCCAACTCCAGCACCTCCAGCAACGCCAGTAGTACCCCCAGCAGGACCGCCAGCAGTAGACTCCGCGCCACTACCCGCAGCAACTCCAGCTCCAGAGGCACCAGCAGGTCCGGCAGCTCCAGTACTCCCAGTACGAGCACCTCCAGGACCCAGAGCACCAGCTCCCTCAGCAGCAACAGAACCTCCAGCACCCGCAGTAGCTCCAGCTCCAGCAGCTCGCCTCCAGCGTCGGGCAAACCACTCACGCAGCTCCAGGCTCAGCACCCCCACGCGTAGCACCCCCAGACTCAGCACCCCCAGACGTAGCACCCCCACGCTCAGCACCCCCAGGCTCAGCACCCCCAGACGTAGCACCCACACGCTCAGCTCCCCTAGAGGCGACACCCCCAGGCCCAGCACCGGCAGCAGCACCAGAGTCACCAGTGACCTCGACAGGCTCGACCGCGTCTACCTGGGACACACCTGAAGGGGCAGGACCCTGAGGGGGGAGGGGGTCTACCAGGGGGGGACCTGGGACAAGGAAGAGGGGTGGCGGGGGGAGGGACGGAGTGCGGTAGGGGAAGAGCCGGTAGAAGGGGACCGACTTGTCGAACGTGACGTCCTGGGAGGACAGAACACGGCGAGAGGTGGGGTGGTAGAACTGCCACCCAGGTGCGTCAGGGGGGAAACCCAGGAAGACGCAAGGAGCAGCACGAGGGGACAGCTTGTCCGCGGACAAGTTGCAGACAAACGCCCGAGATCCCCAAACACAGAACGCAGACGCATCACCAACCTTCCCCGTCCACAGCAGAGCTGGGGAGGTCTCCGGACTGGAGATTCTGGGCTGAAGGTTGATTTGATGCGCCGCGTACCTCACCGCAAACGGCCACAGAAAATGGGGGGCAGCCGCATGCATGATGGACGTACGGGCGACGTCCATGACCATGCCGATGCGGCGCTCAGCAATCCCATTCTGCTGTGGAGAGTCCGGAAGCGTGAAGGTCTGGCGGATGCCTCGTGCACGACAGTAGGCTCGCAGAAGGCCTAAGGAGAACTCTCCGCCTCTGTCCGAGTGCAGACGCAGAACAGGAAAGTCCGAGCCGAAGCTCTTCCCGAGCTGGAGACGAGCTGCGCGGATCCAGTCGATCAACACCTCACTGACATCACCCTTGCTGCGCAAGGGAAAGACTGTGGTGTAACGCGAGTAGTCGTTAACAACCAGCAGGAAGTAGCGCTCGTGACCCTGCCCACGGACGCGGGCTGGGCCCCACACGTCCATGTGAAGCGTCTGCAGCGGGGCCTCCGTCGGAGGAAAGGGGGAGGAGTGAGGGGTAGCCCGCAGGCGTCCCTCGACACAGGGGACACAGGTAGGGCCAGGCCCCGGAGGAAGGGGAGGGAGGGACCGGGGAAGACCAGAGACAAGGACACGGGAGGCCATGCTCCGGAGACGAAGCAGGGAGGGGTGACCAAGGGGGTGGTGCAAGAGGAGAGTCTCGTGAGACAGGAGGCGACACGAGCACGGGGCACACTCAGGACCAGACCTGGACGCTGCAGCGAACACGTGACCAGATGCAGCTACCTGACCAGACGCAGCAAGCAGGGGAGACGCGATAGTGAGTGTGTACAGACTCGACCCCGGCCGACGCGTAAACGTGGCCAAGTGTCGGCCCGTGTCCGCGTCCGTGCAGTGGGTCTCCCACTGGCGCGCAGGGGTGAACTGGTCAACCCCCTCATCCTGTAGGTCAGCACCCGCCTCCAAGTTCGTAGAGAATGAGGGGAGGTACAGACCCGACAGGGAGCCAGACGGGACCGCAGGGCACGGAAGGATATTGGAGTAGTGAGCCAGAACAGGACCCCAAGAGGGGTCTGCCAGGGAGACTGCAACTGGCCGACTAAGCGGCGTGAGTGTGGTGCGGTCTCGAAAGAAGGAGCGAGACGCCCCCGAGTCAAGTGTGAAGGTGAGGGAGGCCGGAGCCGACGCGGTACCTGAGAGAGCAGACTCACCAGCACTTGAGGAAGCAGACTCACTAGCACCTAGAGCAGCAGCCTCACTAGTACCTGGAGCAGCAGCCTCACCAGTAACTAGAGCAGAAGACCCAATGCCCGGGTCGGGCGGGAAAAACCGGTAAGAGTCACCCTCATCACTAATAGTCACAGCATACATGGCACGAAGAATAGCATCAAAGCCAAGATCAAAGATAGCTACTCCTGCCCTAGACAACTGGTCCCAGCGAGGGATCTCAGTGGCGTCAGGGAACTGGCGGCGCCAAGCATCAGTCACGCGGCCAAAGCAGCGCAGGGTGGGGTACGGACCCCCACACTCCTCACCCGCACGGTCGCCAGAGCGCAGAACGTAGGTGCACGGACCAGTACCCCCACCCCTCTGGCGCACAGCGTACCACTCACGGAGCAGCTGAGTGGAGAGGGTCTCTTGACCGCGCTGCAGCTGCTGACGCGGACCACCACCGGAGCCACTCCTCTGCGACGAGCCACGACCTCCTCCGCCGCCTCCTCCACCACCGCCTCCACCACCTCCGCCACCACCACCACTCCCACCGCCGCCGCCACCACCACCTCCGCCTCCACTCCCACCGCCACCGCCGCTGCCGCCTCCGCCTCCACTGCCGCCACTGACACCTCCACCCCCGGCACCACCCCCACCACCACCCCCACCCCCGTCGCCGCCTCCACCGCCGCCTCCATCGCCCCCGCTAGCTCCTCCAGCGCCCTTGCCCCCCTTGCCCTTGCTAGGGCGACGTCTCCCACTAGAGGTAGACGCCGCACCGACCGAATCCAAACCAACGAGGTCGGCCGTAGCAGCAGAGGCAACAGAGGGCAAAAGGGGGGAGGGGGAACACCCCTCAAAAATGGGGGTGCGCGGGTCACCACGAGAGGCTCCGACAGCGTTGATGCTCTTCTCTGCTGCTAGGAGTTCCTTCTCGAGGAGGTCAACAGTGAGAGTGGTGGGGCAGACTGAGAGAAAGTGGTCCCTGACTGCGCGAAGGGAGTCAGGGAGGCGGGTGACTAGGTAGTAGAGGGTGATGTACATGGGGGGGGGGGGGGGGGGGTCTTGGCGCAGAACTCAGCAGGAAGCGCAGCGCGGTAGCGAGTGTCACTAGTGCGGAGGCGGGTAATGAGGTCAGCGACTGTGGCAAAGGCAGCAAGGTCAGGAAAGAGGTACGGTAGCATGAGGCGGCTCAGTGCAGCAGTGGCGGGGGAGGAGTAGCATGCAACTACAGCGTCGTACAAGGTCTTAGCACTCTTGTACTGGCTAAAGTGCGCACGCTCAGAGGTAGGCAGGTGGCGACGCACAGCAAGACGTGCAGCAGCATCGCGCGTGGCCCACTGTGAGCGAACAGTGGCGTCATCAGTAGCAGCGGGGGCAGGAGAGGCACCAGAAGTGAGGCCGAAGAGGGAGAGGCCATCTGCCCTATCGCACTGTAGGAAGAGCTGCAGGTCGTCTACCCAGACGTCAAAGTCAATGGCCCGACCCTCAGCGTCAAAGGTGAGGACACTGGGGGTAGCCATGACAGCAGGAGACTAGCAGCGCAGGCAATGGGGTGAGGGCAGTGCTGAGAGAAAGGCGCTGCTCTTACCGGACAGGGCGGTTCGGGCGGCTCAGTTGCAGGGCGGCTCGGCTGCAGGGCGGCTCGGGTGCTGGGCGGCTCGGCTGCTCGGCGGCTCGGCTGCTGGGCGGCTCGACGGCTGGGCGGCTCGGCTGCTCGGCGGCTCGGCTGCTGGGCGGCTCGGCGGCTCGGCGGCTCGGCTGCTCGGCGGCTCGGCTGCTGGGCGGCTGAGCGGTCGGCGGCGGGGCGGCTCGGCTGCTCGGCGGCTCAGCTGGTAGGTGGCGGGGCCGCTGGTAGGTGGCGGGGCCGCTGGTAGGTGGCGGGGCCGCATGTTGTGGCGGGGCCGCTGGTAGTGGCGGGGCCGCAGGTTAGGTGGCGGGGCCGCTGGTAGATGGCGGGGCCGCAGGTAGGTGGCGGGGCCGCCGGTAGGCGGCGGGGCCGCAGGTAGGTGGCGGGGCCGCCGGTAGGTGGCGTGGCCGCAGGTAATGGCGGGGACGCCGCAGTTAGGTGGCGGGGCCTCGGTAGTAGGTGGCGGGGCCGCAGTTAGGTGGCGGGGCCGCTGGTAGTGGCGGGGCCGCGAAGGTAGGTGGCGGGGCCGCGAGAGCGGCGCTAAGAGGCCGCGAGGGCGGCGCGACAGGGTCGCGAAGGCGGCGCGACGAGGCCGCTAAGGCCGCGCGACGAGGCCGCGAGAGCGGCGCGACGAGGCCGCGAGGGCGGCGTGACGCGGGCGGCTCGACGGGGTCGTGAGCGCGGCGCGACCGGGCCGCGAGGGCTAAGAGAGGGGAGCGCGACTCGGGCTAGGGCTGAGCGCGCTCCGGGCAGGAAAAAAAAATCGGTGGGCCCTAGGAACAGTTCTCACTAGGGAACCTGCTCGATACCATCTCATAATAGGTAGCGAGGAATGAGTGAACTATGAAAGAAAACAGTACAAGTGTGGAAACAAAGAACGAGAATGGAATGACTATGAACGAAGTGAGTACAAATAGGAAACCCTAATTGGTTTGTACCCCCTATGGGATACCCCACTATGGCCTACAGAAACAAGTAAGCTATATGTTCTGACACACCCCCATAGGCAAAGTGGGGGAGAACAAGGGGTCACAAGACCAGTCAAGCAAAGCAAAGCAAAGCTCGGGGTGGATCACAAAGTCACCACGCATTCCGAGCACAAGTTCAAAGGCCACAAGGCCAGTTCACATGCAAGATCATATATAGAGATATACAAGAGCAAGAGTATATATATGTGAAGGTACAAGCAAGGTCAAGAGGAGAGCAAGTGAGGCAAGACAGGCACAAGACCCAACTGCGTGCAGCAACGCTGATGATCACAAGGCGCAAGTGCCTTGGTGAAGACATCAGCAGTGTTGGCCTCAGAGGCCACGTACGCAAGTCGCAGCTGTCCACGCTGCTGTAGCTCACGAGCAAGAAAGTAGCGAAGAGCAATGTGCTTCGTTCTGTGCTCCAGACGCTGCTCTCGACACAAGGCCAGCATGGCCTTGTTGTCTACGTACAGGACTGGAGGAGAACGAGGCTGCTCTCCAAGGTCGGTCAGCAGGTAGGTGAGCCAGCGTAACTCCTGTGCAGCCATAGCCCCAGCGTAGATCTCAGCCTCACAACTGGAGCCGAGAACAGAAGACGAGCGGGTAGCCCGCCACGAGACAGAGCCGGAACCAAGGCTGCAGGTGTAACCCTGAGACGACCGCTGCGTAGCCTGGTCGTCAGCCCAAGAAGCGTCTGCGTGCCCAGTGAAGACCACTGGACTGCGCCCTCCAAGCACTAGTCCCATGCCCGACGTACTGCACAAGTAGCGCAACACCCTCTTCGCTGCAGCCATGTGCTCTGGTCGGTGTCTCCCAGGAGCAACAAAGCGTGCGAGAATGCTAAGAGGGTATGCGAGGTCAGGTCGTGTGCAGGTCATCAGGTACATGAGGCAGCCAACAAGCTCTGCAAACGGGCCACTCGACTCTACGGACTCATCCGAAGGCAGAGCTGAGAGCGAGTGGCGAGTAGGCAGAGGAGTGGCCTGAGGCGAGGAGTACGTGAAGCCGAAGCGCTGAAGGACCTGCTGCACCATGTGTGACTGAGTCAGGGTAATGGTGCAGCGTGCTCTGTCCCGGGTGATCTGCAAGCCAAGGTAGCTGCGCAGTTCACCCAGGTCAGTGCACGTGTGCCTCTTCTGCAGCTCCGACTTCACGTAGGCGAGTCCAGCAGTGTCAGCTGTGGCAAAGACCAAGTCGTCGACGTACACGAGGATGTAGAACGGCGGCAGAGAGGTGTCGGTGCGCAGAAACAGAGACGGGTCGGCAGTGGAAGGAGCAAACCCAAGTGCCGCGAGCGTAGTCCTCAGTGTGTCGTGCCACTCACGTGGCGCCTGGCGGAGACCGTAGACTGGACGCCGGAGACTCCACTGGGTACCAGGAGGGAAAGACCCAGTGAAGCCAGGTGGGCGACGCAGCCAGATCTCCTCGTGCAGGCTGCCCTGCAAGAAAGCTGTGCTGAAGTCGAGAGAGTGCAGCTCGTAGTCACGGTGAGCAGCAACGTGCAGCAGAACCCGAAGAGTGGTCATCTTCGGGGTGGGGGAGAAGGTCTGAAAGTAGTCAACCCCCTGCCGCTGACTGAAGCCACGAGCCACGTAACGCGCCTTGAAGACAGGTGGAGAACCCGGCGGCCGCTTCACCCTGAAAATCCACATGCCACTGACGATGTTCGCCCAAGGAGGGGGAACAGCGTCAACGTAGGTGCCTGTGGACTTCCAGGAAGCCATCTCTGCATCCATAGCTGCCTGCCACTGAGAGGACTAGGGACCCTCTATCGCCTCCGCGTAAGAGCGCGGAGTCGGGATGTCTGGTGCATCCGGGTCTCCCTCAGGGGCTAGCAGTACAGACGCGAGACGAGGTGAAGCGGCGGCCAGACACTGGAACTCCTCCTGCCTGTCCTCAAGGACGTCCGTGCCAAGGGCATACTCACCCCCGACGGACGGAGGACAGGCGGACTCAGACTCAGTGACAAGACGAGCAGCGTAGTCTAGACGACAGCGCGCAGCAAAGTCGACAAGCTCAGTGACAAGGGCAGACGCAGCAGACGACTCGAAGGAGGGGTCAGTGACAGCAGTAGCCAGGAGACGCGTGACAGTAGGACTGGCAGCACGAAGAGCGTCCGACTCCGGGTCGGCAAGAGCAGGAAGAGAGGAAGCAGGAGGAGAAGGCAAAGGGGCACGCAGAGGAGCAGTGGACGGACGCAGTGACATCCGGTGCGTGCCAGGGACAGGAGGAGGACGCTGACGCGACCCGCGACCACTAGCGCGCTCAGTACGAACAGGCGACACAGGACGAGACGCAGGCTCACGACGCTCAGTAAGACCTCCAGTCGGACCAGCGTAGGGAGAAGGAGCAGGCAAAGGGGAGGCAGGCTGTAGCTGTGGCTGTGACCGGACAGGCTGCGGACCCTCTAAGGGAGGAGGAGGAGGTGTAAGACCAAGAACCTGCTGCAGGAGCGGAACGAAGTACGGTCGGGGCCGCGCGGCGACGCTAGAAACAGCAGGAACAGCACCAGCAGCCCCGGCAGGAGCACCCACTCCAGCAGCACCTCTAGCAGCACCACCAGAAGCTCCAGAACCTCCAGCCGCAGCACCAGGAGCACTGTCAGTAGGGCCGCCAACGGCAGGCTCAGCGCCAACACCCTCAGCAGGACCAGCTCCAGGAGAACTCTCAGACTCAGCAGCTCCAGCACCCACAGTACGAGCGCCGGCGGGGCGCGCAGCAGCAGTACCCTCTACAGTCGAAGAACCACCAGCACCAGCAGCACGCCTCCAGCGCCCGGCAAACCACTCACGCAGCTCCTGTGGGGAGAGTGGCTCCCGGCGAGACGAAGCACCCCCAGGCACAGCACCTCCAGGCTCAGCACCCCTAGTCTCAGCACCCCCAGGCTCAGCACCCCCAGGCTCAGCACCCCCAGACTCGGCACCTCCAGGCTCAGCACCCCCAGGCACAGCACCCCCAGGCTCAACACCCCCAGGCTCAGCACCCCCAGACTCGGCACCTCCAGGCTCAGCACCCCCAGACTCCGCACCCCCAGGCTCAGCTCCCGCAGCAGCACCAGAGTCACCAGTGACCTCGACAGGCTCGACCGCGTCTACCTGGGACACACCTGAAGGGGCAGGACCCTGAGGGGGGAGGGGGACTACTGGGGGGGGACCTGGTACCAAGAAGAGCGGGGGTGGGGGGAGGGATGGAGTGCGGTAGGGGAAGAGGCGGTAGTAGGGTACCGACTCGTCGAACGTGACGTCCTGGGAGGACAGAACACGTCGAGAGGTGGGGTGGTAAAACTGCCACCCAGGGGCGTCGGGGGGGAACCCCAGGAAGACGCAGGGAGAAGCACGAGGGGACAGCTTGTCCGCAGACAGGTCGCGAACAAACGCCCGAGATCCCCAGACCCGGAACGCCGACGCATCGCCAACCTTCCCCGTCCACAGCAGGGCTGGGGAGGTCTCCGGTCGAGAGACCCTGGGGTGGAGGTTGATCTGGTGCGCAGCGTACCTGACCGCAAACGGCCACAGAAAATGGGGAGCAGCCGCATGCATCATGGACGTACGAGCGACGTCCATGACCATGCCAATGCGGCGCTCAGCAATCCCATTCTGCTGCGGTGAGTCCGGAAGCGTGAAGGTCTGACGGATGCCTCGCGCACGACAGTAGGCACTCAGGAGGCCAGAGGAGAACTCTCCGCCTCTGTCCGAGTGCAGACGCAAAACAGGGAAGTCAGAGCCAAAGCTCCTCCGAAGCTGGAGACGAGCTGCGCGGATCAAGTCGATCAACACCGCAGTGACCTCACCCTTGCTGCGCAAGAGGAAGACTGTGGTGTAACGCGAGTAGTCGTCAACCACCAGCAGGAAGTAGCGCTCCTGACCCTGTCCACGGACGCGGGCTGGGCCCCACACATCCATGTGAAGCGTCTGCAACGGGGCCTCTGTCGGAGGAAACTGGGAGGAGTGAGGGGCAGCACGCTGGCGCCCCTCGACACAGGGGACACAGGTGGGGCCAGGGCCCGGAGGGAGGGGAGGGAGAGACCGGGGAAGACCAGACACAAGGACTCGCGAGGCCATGCCTCTGAGCCGAAGCAGAGAGGGGTGGCCAAGGCGGTGGTGCCAGAGGAGGGTCTCGTGAGACAGACGACGGCACGAGCAGGGGGCAGACTCAGGACCAGACCTGGACGCTGCAGCAAACACCTGACCAGACGAAGTGACCCTACCAGACTCAGCACCTGGAGGAGAAGCAGTGGTCAGAGTGTACAGGCTCGACCCTGGCCGACGTGTAAACGTAGCCAGGTGGCGACCTGTATCCGCCTCCGTGCAGTGGGTCACCCGCTGACGAGCAGGGGTGAACTGGTGGACACCCGCATCCTGGAGGTCAGCACCACTCACCAAGTTCGTCGAGAACGAGGGTAGGTAAAGACCAGTCAGGGTGCCAGAGGGGGCCGCCGGACACGGGAGGACAGTGGAGAAGCGAGACAGGACAGGCCCCCCAGAGGGGTCAGCCAGGGACACCGCAACCGGCCGACTCAGCGGCGTGAGAGTGGTGCGGTCCCGAAAGAAGGAGCGAGACGCTCCAGAGTCAAGGGTGAAGGTGTGAGAGGCCGAAGCCGACACAGTACCTGAGAGGGCAGACTCACCAGCACCTGAGAGCACAGACGCACTGGCACCTAGAGCAGCAGCCTCACTAGTACCTGACGCGGCAGTACCAATGCCCGGGTCGGGCGGGAAACACCGGTAACAGTCATCCTCATCACTACCAATCGCAGCATACATAGCAGAGAGAATAGCATCAAAATCAAGATCATAAATAGCTACACCAGCCCTAGACAGCTCTCCCCAGCGGGGGATCTCAGCTGCCTCCGGAAACTGCTGACGCCAGGCGTCAGTCAGGCGGCCAAAGCAGCGGCGGGCAGTGTGGGCGCCTCCACACCTCTCCCCTGCACGGTCACCGGTGCGGAGAACGTAGGGGCAAGGACCAAGCGCACCACCACGCTGACGCTGCGAGTACCACTCACGGAGCTGCTGAGGGGCGGGGACGGTGCGAGAGCGCTGCTGCTGCTGTGGCTGCTGCTGCGGCTGCTGCTGCTGCTGCTGCTGGCGCTGACCACCCCCGGAGCTGCTCCGCTGGGACGAGCCACTCCGACCCCCGCCTCCACTGCCACCCCCGCCTCCACCGCCACCCCCGTCTCCACCTCCACCTCCCCCACCAGGACCGTCGCTCCCACCGCTCCCACCGCCTCCTCCGCTACCACCTCCGCCGCCACCTCCGCCTCCACCGCCGCCACCAGTACCTCCACTCCCGCCACCACCCCCACCGCCACCCCCACTCCCCCCGCCACCCCCACCGCCTCCTCCACCGCCCCCTCTAGCTCCACCCGCTCCCTTGCCCCCCTTGCCCTTGCCAGCGCGGCGTCTGCCGCTGGGGGCAGACGCCGCGCCGACCGACTCAAAACCAGTGAGGTCGGCCGCAGCGGCAGAGGCGACAGAGGGCAGCAGGGGGGAAGGACCACACCCCTCAAAGATGGGGGTGCAAGGGTCACCCCGAGAGGCCCCTACAGCGACAATACTCTTCTCAGCCGCTAGCAGGGACTCCTCAAGGAGGTCGACAGTGAGAGTGGTGGGACAGACAGAGAGAAACTGGTCCCTAACGACACGAAGGGACTCAGGGAGACGGGTGACGAGAAAGTAGAGAGTGATGTACATGGGAGGAGGGTTCGCAGCGCGGAACTCAGCAGGAAGGGCAGCGCGGTAGCGGGTGTCACTAGCACGGAGGTGGGTAACGAGGTCAGTGACAGTGGGAAAGGAAGCGAGGTCAGGGAAGAGAAACGGTAGCATGAGGCGGCTAAGGGTAGCGGAGGAAGGGGAGGAGTAGCGTGCAACTACAGCGTCGTACAAGGCCTGAGCGGTCTTGCACTGACTAAAGTGGGCACGCTCGGAGGAAGGGAGGTGGCGACGCACAGCAAGACGTGCAGCAGCATCGCGGGTCGCCCACTTGGAGCGAACGGCAGAGTCAGCATCAGCAGGTGGGGCAGGGACAGCGCCAGAGACAAAGTCAAAGAGAGAGACCTCATCTATCGCATCACACAGTAAATACAGCTGCAGGTCTTCAATCCAGACGGCAAAGTCAATGGCCCTCCCCTCAGTGTCAAAGGTAAGAACATTGGGGGTGGCCATGACAGCAGCTGAAAATCTCACCGGGCTGGGAGAGGCGGGTAGGTCAGCAGCAGAGGAACAGCAGCACGGCTCCGCAGGCGGCTCGGGCGGCGCGGGCGGCTCGGGCGGCACGGGCGGCTCGGCGGCGGCTCGGGCGGCGGCTCGGTGGCGGCTCGGCGGCGACTCGGCGGCGGCTCGGCGGCGGCTCAGGCTGCGGCGGCTCGGCGGCGGCTCGGCTGCTGCTGGGCGGCGCGGGCGGCTCGGGCGTCACGGGCGGCTCGGCGGCGGCTCGGGCGGCACGGGCGGCTCGGCGGCGGCTCGGGCGGCGGTTCGGCGGCGGCTCGGCGGCAGCTCGGCGGCGGCTCGGCGGCAGCTCGGCGGCGGCTCGGCGGCGGCTCGGCGGTGGCTCAGGCGGCGGCGGCTGCTGCTGGGCGGATCGGCGGGGCCGCGTAGCAGAGTGGCGGCGGGGCCGCGACCGAAGAGAGCGGCGGGGCCGCGTAGCAGAGGGCGGCGGGGCCGCGTAGCAGAGGGCGGCGGGGCCGCGTAGCAGAGGGCGGCGGGGCCGCTACCGAAGAGAGCGGCGGGGCCGCGTAGCAGGGGGCGGCGGGGCCGCGTAGCAGAGGGCGGCGGGGCCGCGTAGCAGAGGGCGGCGGGGCCGCGATCGAAGGGCGGCGGGGCCGCGTAGCAGAGAGCGGCGGGGCCGCGTAGCAGAGGGCGGCGGGGCCGCGTGGCAAAGGGCGGCGGGGCCGCGATCGAAGGGCGGCGGGGCCGCGTAGCAGAGGGCGGCGGGGCCGCGTAGCAGAGGGCGGCGGGGCCGCATAGCAGAGGGCGGCGGGGCCGCGAGGCAGAGGGCGGCGGGGCCGCGTAGCCGAGGGCGGCGGGGCCGCGATCGAAGGGCGGCGGCGGGGCCGCGTAGCAGAGGGCGGCGGGGCCGCGATCGAAGGGCGGTGGGGCCGCTAGGGAAGGGCGGCGGAGCCGCGAGGGGAAGGGCGGCGCAACGGTCCGCTAGGGGCGACACGACGGGTCGCTAAAAAAAAAAACGCGCCTCGGGGCGCGGTTCGGTGGGCCCTAGAAGCAGTCCCTAGGAGAGAACCTGCTCTGATTCCATGTGGAAACAAAGAACGAGAATGGAATGACTATGAACGAAGTGAGTACAAATAGGAAACCCTAATTGGTTTGTACCCCCTATGGGATACCCCACTATGGCCTACAGAAAGAAGTAAGCTATATGTTCTGACAACAAGTACCAACCCTAATTGGGTTGTACCCCTTATGTGCTACCCCACTACAGCCTACATAACATGCATCAGCTATATAATAATCTGACACCTTGTTCGCTTCGTACACCCACTTATTCGTTTGATGCACCCGCGATTGTACCACCGGCTCGGTACGTTCACATGGAAGGTTGGGAGCGATGCGTTTATGTCACATAGAATCGATTCACACGCGTGATCAATTCAGCATTGAATTGCTAAACGTCGAAGAAATTTCGGCCATTTTCAGGTGTATGCCGTTTAGTCGAGGCGCGTTATTTAGGTGTATGCCAGGTTGCTTACACGTTTCTCAGGCTAAATTATGTCTCTCGTAATTTTACGCATTATTCATGATTCAATTAAATTTGGCACAAAAGGTCTGAAATAGATGAAATTTCGGGCTACGCAAATCGGGATCGGAATGGTTGGCTCTCGATGCTTCATTTTCTGACGTCACTCAGTGCAATGATTGTATTTCTGCCCAATTTCTACGCAAATTTTTGCTTCGCACCAACTCTTTTTAAACGAATTGTAATGGTAAATCGTTGTACTCATGGCGCAAGTGGCGGACGCTTCGCGGGTCAAACCTGCAAACCCTAGCGGGACGTGCATTCTTTGGAAAGGGTAATCCGAAACACGAGAAAGATGCCGAGTGTTAGAGGGAGTTACCCCTACGGCTATTAAGGATATATCGTACGTTACATGTATATTCAATGACACATGATTAACGCCATGGCACACCACCTTTTCCAATATACATGTACGGCAAAACATTTTTTGGTAGAGACAATAATTTACAAACACTCACGAACGGTTTGCTGATTTGTCATGCGCAGCGTCCGTCATCTGCGTCAACAGTACAACAGATCTAGCATTAGATTCGTTCGAAAAGATTTGGTGCGAAGTAAAAATTTGCGTGAAAAATTGGGAAGAAATGCAATCATTGCACTGAGTGACGTCAGAAAATGAAGCATCGAGAGCCAACCATTCCGATCCCGATTTGCGTAGCCCGAAATTTTGTCTCTTTCATACCTTTTGTGCCAAATATAATCGAATCCTGAACAATATGTGAAATTACGAGAGACATAATTTAACCTGAGAAACGTGTAAACAACCTGGCATACACCTGAATAACGCGCCTTGACTAAACGGCATACACCTGAAAATGGCCGAAGAAATTTGGTGGCAGAACACTACAGTAACACGCATTCGCGCTAAAGACGAAGCCAAATTTATTAGTCATGATTAGGTCAGGCCGGCCTACAGTTCCAAAAACGTATTTATAGCCACATTTTGGGAGCAAGGGACGGCAATACGCAGGAAAATGTGACTCGCAGACGTTAAAAGCACCGGGCGAAAAGGACAAGCACCTCCGACCGAAACGCGCTCGGTGAGATAAACGAATAACTGGGTGTACTCCCAACACCAAACCAGGTAACCAGCCAACCCAAGTGATAAACCTTTGGGGTCCACCCCCCCCAAAGTGCACCCTTGCTGGTCACTCGTAATCGCGTTCGAAAGTGTAACAGCTGCGAACTCAAAGAGTATATCTTCTGACACTCCCACCTTCAACCCTTCAGTTTCCCGCCAAAACTCGAGTTGTGAACTTTTCATTCAAGGCTGCTCGTCTGCTGCGCTGCAGCAGGGTGAGCAACCCTAGCAGCCTGAGCCCACACGGTGGTCGTTCACTTCACCCCACATCTCCACTCCTCCTGGTCTGCTTTCAGAATTGTGGTCTGGATCTGACATATCTGTAGTTCTTCGTCTTTTCATTGTATGACTGTGGTACTCTCTCAGTACCCTCGGTTATAACGAGCTCGTTGTTAATCATATCCAGTTTTATTATTGTGCGATTGAGCGACATTTCGCGTTCACATTTCGACGTTCCCGCAAACCCGTTGTTCAGCTCGGGCGAGTGATCGTGCACCGGATCTGCAGCAATGGCAGAGATGGTGAGCTCTCCGTGGTCTAGACGAACTCGCATTACCGCGAGAATGATATGATCCTTCGTTTTCGCAGTCGCTCTTTCTCTCGTTCACCGCTGGTCTTGCGATTTCGGTCGTGCGATGAGTTTTGGTTTCATGCACCTGCCCACCGATCCACGCGGTTGCCACTGCCTGTGTCTCTAATTCCCCGTTTCTTAATAGTAGCTGACCCTGCCGTCGTCTTACCGCCTTTCAGGAAGATATTTGGAAGGAAGCATTTCCGGTCGGCACGGAGGTAATTATTCCGACTGATGTACCTCAGCACACCGTCCACTTTATTTCTATCGTTTATTTTTCTGCGAAGGTTCTTCGGAAGGCTGAAGCAATCTTTGGACAGTTTCTCTTGTTCGCGATGCAAAATGTCCCAGCTTCAAAGTAGCTCGTGAAACTTAGATATAGATCATGTTCACAATGTACCCTGGCTTTTCTACCTCCGATCATGAGGTATTTTCTAGGTCATTCTGTGCGCCCTTAGCAGCCTATGTGCTTCTTCTAACCGCTATCCTCCATCACATTCTTACCTCCCTCTCCTCTTCCCCTCCCCCATGCCTTCCCCATCCCCTCGTGTTGCTGCACTCTCTCTGGCAGTGGGACCAATACGACAAAGTGTACGAGATCGAGTGGGACTTCTCAAACCTCGATGTAAGCACATTGCACCTCGCTCTCTCAAGAAGCACACCCTCTCGCGCACCTCAGTCTTGGTGCCAGCTTCTGGCCACAAGCGTGAGTGGGAAGGTTGAGGCTCATATTCCTGGGAAGCAATAGCAGCCCTCTCTATTTGACTACGGAGCAAGAGCTGCTGCACACCAATTTGGAGTCGCTTTTGATATGTTTCTCAGTAACCCCCCCTCTCCCTGTCTTCCCCCTCTGCCTATCCCTCCCCTTGCTTGGGTGAACCTTCTCCGTGGCTCAGGAGGCGTTTGACGAGGGAGGACCGCTGCACGACAAGAGGGTATACCTCTTTGGATGCACAGAACGTGAGTTGAAACTCTTAGGGAATCATGTGGGATGAAACGCTCGCAGCAGTACGATCATTGAATCGCCCAGAATGGTGCGGACGGAGAAGAATGAAGGAAAGAAAAGAGAGTGTATTTGGGAACCCGAGATTCTGGGTGTGCCATTCCTGGACGTGCCATTCCTGGACGTGCCATTCCTGGACGTGCCCTTCCTTCCCTTGAAACGTCTTAAAAGTGGATGGAATCAATAGCAAAGAAAGAACACCATAGCTGGACCCCATAATCCTGGATTCCCCTTTTTTTTTAAAGCAAACCTCCTATGTTTCACATGCCCCGTCTGATGTGTTTTACAAAGATTTTCCTCCTCATGAATCTTCCGGGCAGCTTTCCGTGAAGCCTCTTTCCTCACGCAGTCCATCCTCCAAACCTGTCCTCATCCATTAACCAAACCTGTCCTCATCCATCAACCAAACCTGTCCTCATCCATCAACCAAACCTGTCCTCATCCATTAACCAAATCTGTCCTCATCCATCAACCAAACCTGTCCTCATCCATTAACCAAACCTGTCCTCATCCATCAACCAAACCTGTCCTCATCCATCAACCAAACCTGTCCTCATCCATCAACCAAACCTGTCCTCATCCATCAACCAAACCTGTCCTCATCCATCAACCAAACCTGTCCTCATCCATCAACCATCCCACTGCCTCGACTCAAAAACAGTTTTTTTCGCCGCCATCCCCATGCCGTGCGTGATGCCCTGTGGCCCACTGCAGCGCAGCTGGTGCACTGGAAGGGCAAGGACAAGGTGGTGCACGTGCCAGCAGTCGTGGCGGTACGTGCATGCATGCATCATGGTCGTATGAGCATATGAAAGTGCCATGGGGGCAATCAAGATGCACTGGAAGGGCAAGGACAGGGTGGTGCACGTGCCAGCAGTCGTGGCGGTACGTGCCAGCAGTCGTGGCGGTACGTGCCAGCAGTCGTGGCGGTACGTGCCAGCAGTCGTGGCGGTACGTGCTGCCTTAACGTTGAGAGTTGGGGTTTGTGATAGGGTTCAGGGTTCTGGGTACACCGTTGGGCTTGGGTGTAGGGTTCAAGGTTTCCCGTTCATTCAGCGTTTCGTGTTGTTGTACATTTGAAGGGGTTATGTTTTCATGATTTACGGGCCAACAATGCGTGCATGCCTGTACGTATGCACACATGTCAAACCCTTGCCCCCCCTTTTCCCCTCCCCCGCTCTTCCTTTCCCTGCTACCATACCTCCTACCCCTCTCTTTCCTTCGTACCCCACCTCCGTACCCTCTCCTTATTTTCTCGTATGTCGTACCGCACCAAGCTACGTGTCTAGTCGGTGCATATAGAGACAGAGGTGTTGCTTGCTGCTTACTGCTTCTTGACTGCTTCAGATATTTTCCACCCCTCTCCACTACTCCCAATCGCTTCCCACCAGGCGTTCCCACCGTCAAGCTGGGTATCGAGTTAGGGCAAATAAAAACTAATGATTGTGCTTACTGCTTATCCACAACATCCCACCTCTTTTCACCGCTCTCCGCAGGTCCCAACCGCTCCCCACCAGGTGCTGTCACCATTCGCCCCGTCAGACAAGCTGGGCATCAAGCCAGTGCAGATGAGACAGAAACGATCCTGCCTACCGCTTATCTCACCTCTTTTCACCGCTCCCCACTGCTCCCCGCTGCTCCCCACCAGGTGCTGTCACCGTTCGCCCCGTCAGACAAGCTGGGAATCAAATCTGTGCAGATGGAGACAGAGATGATCGTGCCGATGAGGGAGATGAAGATGGACTGGATCCCCTACATACCCGACACCACTGGGTGCGTGTGCTCACAGCGGGGACGGGTGGTCACATGATGGGCGAAGGAGAGAGGCGAGCAGCGAGCGAGGAGAGAGGAGGGTAGGGTGGAGGTGATTATGCATCACCCCATATAGAGATGAAGATGGACTGTGTCCCTATATGTGGCTGAGCGTTAGCTTATCGGGTGGAGGGCAATGGGCGAGCGCAGGAAAGAGCGAGGGGGAAGGGCAATGGGCGAGCGCAGGAAAGAGCGAGGGGGAAGGGCAATGGGCGAGCGCAGGAAAGAGCGAGGGGGAAGGGCAATGGGCGAGCGCAGGAAAGAGCGAGGGGGAAGGGCAATTGGCGAGCGCAGGAAAGAGCGAGGGGGAAGGGCAATGGGCGAGCGCAGGAAAGAGCGAGGGGGAAGGGCAATGGGCGAGCGCAGGAAAGAGCGAGGGGGAAGGGCAATGGGCGAGCGCAGGAAAGAGCGAGGGGGAAGGGCAATGGGCGCGCGCAGGAAAGAGCGAGGGGGAAGGGCAATGGGCGAGCGCAGGAAAGAGCGAGGGGGAAGGGCAATGGGCGAGCGCAGGAAAGAGCGAGGGGGAAGGGCAATGGGCGTGCGCAGGAAAGAGCGAGGGGGAAGGGCAACGGGCGAGCGCAGGAAAGAGCGAGGGGGAAGGGCAATGGGCGAGCGCAGGAAAGAGCGAGGGGGAAGGGCGGTAGGATGTTGAGAGCGAAGAGATGGTGGTGATGCAGTGGAGGAAGATGGACCGGGTCTTTCTCTTCTCCGGTAATCGGTGAGTGATGGGGGCGAGTGCGGAGGAGAGAGAAGTGCGGACGCGAGGAGGTCGTGAAGAGTAAGGGGGAAGGGGGGTGGAGCTGGAGAAGAGTGAAGGGGAGGGGAGAGGGGGTGGAGGGAGGGGAGAGGGGGTGGAGGGAGGGGAGAGGGGGTGGAGGAGGGGAGAGGGGTGGAGGAGGGGAGAGGGGGTGGAGGGAGGGGAGAAGAGGAATAGACGGAGAGAGGGGTGGCTCCGACCGTTGTCCCATCCCACATGCCATCCATTGTCCCATCCCACGTGCCATCCATCTAATGTCCCATCCCACGTGCCATCCATCTAATGTCCCATCCCACGTGCCATCCATCTAATGTCCCATCCCACGTGCCACCCATCTAATGTCCCATGCCATGTGCCATTCCGTGTGCCATCTATGTTGCAGCCGAGGTTCTGATCTGAGGCGGCATCGGTCGAATATATTCACTCTCAAGTGCATACAACGAAGGTAAGGTCTCTTCACTTTCAACTGCTCCCAACCAACGGGATTTCCTCACTTGCAAGTTCTCTCAACGAGGGTGAGCTCTCTTACCTCTTGCGTGCATTCAACTAAATTGAGCAACTGCTTTCCTTCTTTACCCGAGCGCGTTGTGATCCCCTCCAAGTTGTATCCTTTCCTGCTCCCGTCCCCCTCATCTTGACTAGCGCATGTGGCACTGCTCTCTCCCCGTTCATCTTGACTAGCGCATGTGGCACTGCTCTCTCCCCGTTCATCTTGACTAGCGCATGTGGCACTGCTCTCTCCCCGTTCATCTCCTGTTAATCTCGTTCTCAAGCTGGCACACAAGCCCAAGAGCGTGCTTCTAACCAGATCCACCTCTCCACCAGAAGAATAAAGTTCCACTCGCTGCCGTACAAGCACTGCCGTACAAGCACTGCCGTACAAGCACTGCCGTACAAGTACTGTACTCCACCTCTCTTCCCTTAGCAACTCTTGCACTCTCTCTGTCTGCTCTGCGTGCTGTGTGCTGCAGGGCGGGTTTGAGGCAGATGAAGCAAGAACGGGTGAAGAAGTTTGAGTACTGCTTACCATGTACGTGCGTGCATGATGGTCACCTGGTTACCACATGGTTACAACGTGTTGCTAGACCTGCCCTTAGACTTCTTAGGCCCTCACCCTCTCCCCATTAGGCACCTTCCTACCGCACATGCAGGAGGAGGACTCAGTCATCTACGTCTGCACTGCATGCTCTCCCACCTCCCCCTTCCCCTCTCCCTCCCACCCTTTCCCTTTTCCTCCATTCCCCATCAGACATCGTCCTGCCGCACATGCTGCAGGAGCAGAAGACGGACACAGTCGTCCCAATTTTTAAAATATTCCCTCCTCCCTCTCTCTCCCCCACTTCCTCCCCTCCCCGCGCGACCCCATCAGACATCTTCCTGCCGCACATGCAGGAGGAGCAGGAGGTGGACACCGTCGTGTCCATCATGTACCCCTTCGAAGGAGACAACCCTCCTCCCCCGGTAACCACCTCCCCCGGTAACCACCTCCCCCGGTAATTACCTCCCCCAGTAATCACCTCCCCCGGTAATTACCTCCCCCAGTAACCACCTCCCCCGGTAACCACCTCCCTCCTCGTTAGCTTTTATTTGTGAGCGAGCCTGTTCTGCTCCTCTTCTGAGATTACTGGGTGAGCTTTTTGGCTCTGCACTAATGACTCGCCTTTTTTGTACGTTTCTCCCTTTCTTGTGTTTCTCCCTCTCTTGTGTTTCTCCCTCTCTTGTGTTTCTCCCTCTCTTGTGTTCCTCCCTCTCTAGTGTTCCTCCCTCTCACCAATCCACCACCTGCTGCTCTCCATCATCATCGTCTCTCTCTCCCCTCCCCCCCGCCTCCCCGCATTGCCCTGTCTTGCACACTGTCTCTCACACTCCCGGAAATGCCCTTCCGCACACACTTTCTTACACTCCCTGTGGCACACACACTCTCCCCTCGCTGGCAGCTGCTGGCGGAGTATGACTGGGAGATGGACGAGTACGAGGTGAGCGCGTCTCTGTGCTTGTGCCTCTGCCTGTGCCTGTGCCTGTGTGTTGGGGGGGAAGGGGGGGGAAGGGGGGGTGTTGGTGTGTGCGTGGGGGGGGATGGATGGGTTCGTGTGTGGGTGGGTGGGTGTGAGAGTGGGAGTGTATGTAAGACTGACCTCGGTGCTGAGGGTGGTGTTGACCTTGGGTGGTGTGGTGTGGAAGACCAGCACAGTCATCAACCTCCTCCCTCCCCTCTCCCCTCTCCCCTCTCCCCTCTCCTCTCTCCTCTCTCCTCTCTCCTCTCTCCTCTCTCCTCACTCCTCCCTCCTCCCTCCTCTCTCCTCCCTCCTCCCTCCTCCCTCCTCCCTCCTCCCTCCTCCCTCCTCTCTCCTCCCTCCTCTCTCCTCTCTCCTCACTCCTCCCTCCTCCCTCCTCTCTCCTCCCTCCTCCCTCCTCCCTCCTCCCTCCTCCCTCCTCTCTCCTCCCTCCTCTCTCCTCTCTCCTCACTCCTCCCTCCTCCCTCCTCTCTCCTCCCTCCTCCCTCCTCCTCCTCCCTCCTCCCTCCTCCCTCCTCCCTCCTCCCTCCTCCCTCCTCCCTCCTCCCTCCTCCCTCCTCCCTCCTCCCTCCTCCCTCCTCCCTCCTCCCTCCTCCCTCCTCCCTCCTCCCTCCCCTCTCCCCTCTCCCCTCTCCTCTCTCCTCTCTCCTCTCTCCTCTCTCCTCTCTCCTCACTCCTCCCTCCTCCCTCCTCTCTCCTCTCTCCTCTCTCCTCTCTCCTCCCTCCTCCCTCCTCCCTCCTCTCTCCTCCCTCCTCCCTCCTCCCTCCTCCCTCCTCCCTCCTCCCTCCTCCCTCCTCTCTCCACATGGATACGTCGTGTGGTGCCACACAGGAGTTCACAGACAACCTGGTCAAGGACGAGTCACTACCAGAAGCGGAGAAGCCCAAGTTCATTGTCAGTGCTTCCGCCACTGTGCATACCATACCGTACCGTACCGTACCCTTCCGTACCGTACCGTACCACACTACACCACACCATACCATACCATAACATACCATACCATACCATACCATACCATACCATACCATACCATACCATACCATACCATACCATACCATACCATACCTTACCTTACCTTACCTTACCTTACCTTACCTTACCTTACCATTCCTTACCGCACCGTACCGTACCGTACCGTACCATATGGTACGGGACGGTATCATACCATGCATTCAGCATGTCCACATGCCCGTGCACCAGTCTGCCATGTTCAGGCCAAGAAAACCCATCCGCTTTCTCCCATGTCGTTTCCAACTGTTGGTCCTTCTGTGCAGGAGAATTTGAGCGGAGGTGAACGAGGCGAATATACTGTTCTTGAAGTGATTCTTATTCTTACTTCCCGGTCTCTTTCAACTGTGGGTGCACCTATGCAGGAGTATGTGAAGAAAGAGGTGAAAGAGGCCAAGCTCAAGGCAAAGAAGGTGAGAAACACAAGATGTGTGCAAAGAATGAAGATGACATGTTCAACTGAATTGACTAGTAATAGATGAGCGTCGATAATGAGATGTACGGTTAGCTTATGCGAAACACTTCCGTGTTGCATTTGGTGGTTCTGAACGGGATGACAAAGGAGGCAATCATTGCGATGCTGTGTGTCAGTCCTTTGGTATGACTTGGCGTCCATAGTTTTGCTCGCCTGGTTCTTCCATGTCTTTTTGAATGCCTGCCGGGATGATGGCGTTCCTGGTCATCCATTGACTTCCTTGCCCCTTTTCTGTGGCACAACCCGCATTCAACTCACGCAACACACTCCACTTCGTTTCTCCAAAAACTTGCTCCACTTCATTTCTGCACCACTTGGTGCAACGCATGTGGCATCAGGAGCGGGAGGAGCGCAAGAAGGCGATAGAGGACATGGGAGAGGAGCGCCTGGAGGCACTCAAGAACCTCAGGTTCCTCAAGTTCTACCCCAAGCACAGCGAAGACACACCCGACATTTCCGAGTTTAAGGTACTGCATATATCTGTCCATGTGGCTTGTCTACATTATGTGGTCTTTGTTTTCTGATAATGTCGAGTCCACCATGTTTCTTCTAAAAGCTCATTATGTTGGTGATGTTCGACCTGTGGTTCGATTTGAAACGGCTTGTGTTGAAATGTGGGTTGTGGTTTCCACTCCCACCCAACAAGTATCACCATCTGCTCTGCATGCTCAAATTTTCTCAACATCTGCTTCCTTATCATCCTCTTAAACTCTCCCCCACTCCTTTCTCCTTTGTGTTTACGTAATGGCTGCTTCATTGCTCCCACATATTTCATCCATCTGCAGGCCAACTACATCAACCGATATTACGGCAAGGCTCATGAGGTTCTATGACTATTGTTACACTCGGATGAGAACATCAACAGACGCAACAATGACATCAGCTACCATAAGGGCCCCCAGTACACTAAGAAAATGTACAGAACTAGTGTCAAAACTGGTTTCTCTAGTTTTCCGAGCGTACCATTCATGAGGTTGATGCATTGACAACAGCACGTAGCGATAATAATACTAATGAGAACAGAACTGCGTTGCGGACTCAATTGTGTTACCTTACCGGTGGAATGTATCGAGGTAGCGAGGATTGCACTAGCAAATGTGAGCGTAGGCATGATTATCATTTATAGCGAAAACAGAAAATGGCAATGCAGCTGCTCCCCATTTTCTGCATGGTTGCTGTTGCTAGGTTGTGAAGGGCTGTTTTTATAAGGGTAGTTACCCTGATTTCAGGGCGATTTCAGGCTTTCCACTTTATGGAGACTGAAATTTCAGAATTAATGAGTTGTTAACTCAACCCAGATCCAATCAGAGTAATATATTTCATATCCGGAGTATAGTGTAACAGACTATTCTATTAGAGGACCCTGCCTGAATATGGACTCTGTGGACCCCGAATTTGACCTAATCGAGAGGAAGTTTCTCAAATTTCCTTTCGATAACCCAGCCTTCGGATTGTTCGCAGTACAGCCAGAGCGTGAGTGACCCTGAACCCTCAGAAGTCAGAGAAATTTCTCTGATATGCATGAATAGGTCTGATAATTCAGAATTTTTTTAGGGTGTACTCTGCAAAATTCGTATTTTTTATGGCCAGATTTTTCAACTCTGTACAAAACAGATTTTTTTATAGACTAAGGAATTTCTTAGGATTTTGGGAGAGTACTCAGAACATTCAGAGTACAAACGAGTACCGACTGTGATTGAATGTTCCTGTGCGTCGACACCCAAGATTAGTGGTGGTACATTGTATCTGTACCGTCAATCACGCGAAATCTGTGACAACTGTCTACCGTAGTTCTGTGGGCGATGCCGCCTTGCGGCGCGATGTTTCCCTCGGTGTAAGCTCCAGCTCACACCCTGTTAGAGCACTGATTGGTCCGTTTGGCAGCTTTTGTCTGCCATTACGAACTACACCACCACCATTGTCCAAGATGTTGCTGCAGTTGCCACCCACGTTAAGGTGATGGCAAGCAGACGGTGCCAACAAGACCTGTTGGCACACACCCTGAGCATTGATTGGTCCTTACTCCACCAATTCGTGTACCACGATGCTGCAACATACACGCACGAAACATTCCTCACAGCATTGCATGGCAGACGCGCCTCGTCGTTGCCGTGCATGCCAGGCAACCACCCACCCAACTCATGGATGGCCCATAGTGGGTTAGAGGGGCTTCCTCTACGAGCTAGGGTTTTATCCACACCCTTCAGCTCAGCTTCAACTCACTGGGACCATCTAGTGCCCATTTCAGCAGCCTCAAAACCACCTCTCGTTCCTGCTCGGCAGGCTCTCTCAGATCCCCGCCATGGCTCAGCCCGACAATCCCGCCTTTAGCGATGACGATCCTGATTCACAACCTGCCTTAACAGGCTTAGTTTTTTTGCTCAGTCATCTAGCACTCGAGAAGGCAGCACGCACCGAGCCCGATACTATCCCCACCCAGAAGGAACCTTCAGCACCCGTTATCTCAAATCCCGACCCTGTGGCAGAGACAGATGCGGAACCAACTTTCGCTTCGGCCTCGCACCATCCCACTCAGACCACGGCGCGAACCATCCGGCTCAAGCAGGCGACCTTGAGCTTCGCAAAGCCTTCATCCTCGTCTGCTGACATCAACAACTCTTCCGGCTCGTCTGAGCGTCCGCGTCCTCGCCTCACCATAAACCTGGCCGAGCTCATTGAAGGACTCTACGATGATGCAATTGACAAGTTCAAGAGTCATTGGCAAACACGTTTCTCCTGGCTTCAAATCACTAAAACCACCTCGGGGTTGCCTGCCTTTAAGTGTACTGTTTGTGCAGCTCATGCTGGCGACGGAGGCAAGTGCGGGAGGCGCGGAAAAGGCGCCACGGACTTGCAGACCCAGTCGTTTCGTAAGCACGCTGGCACGGCGAAGCACAAGCTGGCGATGGCGAGACTCACAGCTGTGCAGGAGTGCGGTGCGAGGCAGCTACAGATCGACCAACATCGCACCACGGTGGACGGAGAGCAGCAACGTGTCGTCGCCCTTCTCGACTCGTTGCTGTTCATCAGTAGGTCCGACGCGCCCATAGGGATGTGGTTGAAGCTGGTGCGTTACCTGGCAAAGAAGGGCGTGCCTGGCTTCCCAAAGAAGGGGTACGGCACCTACTACACCACGTGAGTGCAAGTGCTGGAAGCTATTTAATATACATCGGTGTTTCAAAGTTTTATCCCTACAATAATGTGCTCACTATTGTTTCCATGTGCAGTGAGCTGACTCAAGCGACTGCGACATGGCTCCAGACAACCCAGCTAGAACACGTGCTGGCATCACCCTTCGTCAGCATCGCGATTGACGCGAGCACGGATAGGTGCAGCAGGAAGCACTTGATCCTCTTCATGAAGAGCACCGTGGCAGAGCATCTCGGTCGTTCGGGGCCATGGCACCAACGGTTCATGGGGCTCCAGGAAGTTTTCGCGTCCACTTCTCTTGAGCTTCAGGGCATTCATGTCGTTCGTTGGCTTTCTTGGGGCGACGTAGTGCTCAGGCTTGTCGCTGTGCTTCCGGCTCTCATCGTGATGCTGAAGGAGTGGGACGTGAAGCTGAATGCTCTCGTGACGAGTTACAGGTTTCATTTCCTTCTTTTCTTTATTGCTGATGTGCTTCAGCAGCTCAACATCCTGAAGCGTTCCAGCACAAGGAGGTGAGATGGCTCATAGTTTCCCGTCATTATTGTTTTGTCACAGTGGGCATTCTGCTATAATCCTGCATGTTAACCGTCACCAGCCACAAACCACCTTCCTTCCTGTTTCTGTCCAGCTTGACTATGCTAGCGTGCATGCGCAGATCAAGCTCACAACGTCCCACATCGAGAGCCGCTACGTTGATTGCGGCGACGACTTCGATGGCGGTGTGAGCGAGCTGCTGTCCCCCTTCATCGCGCGCCATGGGCCAGGAGGAAGCCAGGAGGTGAAAGTCGAAGGGGTTGAGTCGGACGGCCGTCCTGCACGCTTCACCTTCAGGCTGCATGAGGACGAGTTGGAGGAGTTTGATGGGCCCGGGACCCACGATGGCTGCATGGAGGTCTGCACGGAGTTCGCGGAGGTGATCGTTCACCGACTGAGCATCGGCTTGGTGACCTGGATGGGGTGTCTAGGGCAAAACTGTTCATCCCACATGAGTACCCACTAGATCGAGGAGGAGGAACTGCACGTGCCTTCATTGGCTACAGTCGCTTGTGACTTTGTTCAAGGCCGAGCTGACGGAAGAGATTTTGCCAGGTGAGTCTATTGAGTGGTTCTTATATCATACTGCAGCGTTGCTCTGTTTGTATTATGTGCGACGCTTCAGTGTATGTATTTGTTTTCTCATTTTGTTCTTTTGTTATCCTTTTCCCTACCCCGCCAGGAGTTAACAAGCGCCGTGCACAGAAGGAGCAGCGCATGTTCACCTCGGTGCTTGCAGCATCTACCAAGGGCGAGCGCAGCTTCCACACGGGGCTCACAGCCATGCTCAAGACACCTGACTGGCGGGCTAACTACCCCAGCCTCGTGCTGTTGTGGGTGGCGGTAGCTGTACTGCCGCTGGGCATCGTGGAGTGCGGTCAGGGGTTCTCCAGGCATAACATTATCAAGTCGTGGCAGAGAGACTCGCTGCCTTGGAGACCTCATGTGCATGAGTCTCATGGATTACGAATACAAGTGGGAGAAGATCGTAACCGTGTGGAGAAGCTACAAGAAGCGCAAGCCCCACAGCAACGCTCCACTCCCTTTTGCAGGAAAGCAACAGAAGGAGGTAGATGAAGTGATGGAAGTTGAAGACATAGGAGAGGAGAATGATGCATCTGACAGTGATGATGATGATGATGATGATGGATATGATGATTATGATAACTTAGATAGGTAGGATGTAGAATTAGTAGTAAGGTTGTCTAATGTCGGCTGGTCTAATGTTGTAGTTAGGGTGCTTGTACTTTGTAGGCCAATCTAATGTAGCTCAACGAAGGCCAACAGAATTACAAACAGATCAGACTTCTCAGTAAGGTTGATTCTAAATGTTCAGACTCTAATATTTCAGCTTTTTTTAAATACCAACTCTGAGATTTTCAAACTAAAACTGTAGTCAAGTCTGACGAATCAGACAGGCCAAAATCGAATCTGAGGCCCTGAATCAAGGTTATGTCTTATTGAAGAATATGCACCCATAATATAGGGGGGGGGGGGGGAATTCCCCGGATTCAGGGAGGCCTAAATTGAAACGTCAGCCCTAGTTGAGATCACTGTACTGCTTGTGATTTTATTACTCTGCATGTGAACTGGCCTTGTGGCCGCTTGCTTGTGCTCAGGCTGGGTGGTGTCGAAATGAAAGGAACAGGAATGAAAGAACTAGCAGGAAGTTGGGTACAAGTGGGAAACCCTAAGTTTGTGTACCCTCTAAGGCTAAACCCACTAAAGCCTACACAATATAAACATACAATGTTTGACACACCCCCATAGGCGAAGTGGGAGATAACCAGAGGGTCACAAGACCAGTCAGAGCAAAGCAAAGCAAGACAAGCTCAGGGTGGATCTCAAGGATACCACACAAATTCCGAGCACAAGCAAGCGGTCACAAGACCAGTTCACATGCAGTTTGATAATATAACAAGAGGTACAGTGATCACAACCTAGCAAGTGTAAGCATGCAAGTATATATATAGAGATCACAGTACAAGCAGAGTCAAGAAGTAAGCAAGTGAGGTCCAGCAGGCACAAGGCCTAGAAGAGTACAGAAGCGCTGATGGTTACAAGGCTGAAGCGCCTTGGTGAACACATCAGCAGTGTTGGCCTCAGTGGCCACGTAACATAGACGAAGCTGACCACGCTGCTGCAGCTCTCGAGCAAGGAAGTACCGCAGAGCGATATGCTTCGTTCTGTGCTCCAGTCTGTGCTCCTCACACAAGGCAATGGCAGCCTTGATGTTAACGTACAGCACTGGAGGAGAACGAGGCCGCTCTCCCAAGTCAGTCAGCAGGTAGGTGAGCCAGCGTAGCTCCTGGGCCGCCATGGCTGTGGCATAGATCTCAGCCTCACAACTGGAGCTGAGAACAGAAGAAGAGCGTGTAGAACGCCAAGAAACCGAACCAGAGCCAATACTGAAGGTGTAACCCTGAGACGACCGCTGAGTAGCCTGGTCGTCTGCCCAAGAAGCGTCTGAGTGCCCAGTGAGAACAACTCGGTCTCGCCCTCCAAGCACTAGCCCCATGCCCGACGTACTGCACAAGTAGCGCAACACCCTCTTAGCTGCATCCATGTGCTCCTTCTGGTGACGGCCGGGAGCAACATAGCGTGCAAGGATGCTAAGAGGGTATGCAAGGTCAGGTCGAGTGCAGGTCATCAGGTACATGAGGCAGCCCACAAGCTCTGGATACGGGCCACTCGGCTCTACGGACTCATCCTAAGGCAGAGCTGAGAGCGAGTGACCGGTAGGCAGAGGAGTGGGCTGAGGCGAGGAGTACGTGAAGCGGAAGCGCTGAAGGACCTGCTGCACCATGTGTGACTGAGTCAAGGTGATGGTGCGGCGTGCTCTGTCCCGGGTGATCCGCAAGCCAAGATAGCTTGTCAGTTCACCCAGGTATGTGCACGTGTGTCTCTTCTGCAGCTCCGACTTCACGTGGGCGAGTGCCGCAGTGTCAGCAGTGGCAAAGACCAAGTCGTCGACGTACACGAGGATGTAGAACGGTGGCAGCGAGGTGTCGGTGCGTAGAAACAGCGACCTGTCAGCAGTAGAAGGAGCAAACCCAAGAGCTGCAAGTGTAGTCCTCAGTGTGTCGTGCCACTCACGCGGCGCCTGGCGGAGACCGTAGACTGGCCGCCGGAGGCTCCAGTGGGTACCAGGAGGGAATGACCCAGTGAAGCCAGGTGGGCGGCGCAGCCAGATCTCCTCGTGCAGGCTGCCCTGTAGGAAAGCAGTGCTGAAGTCAAGAGAGTGGAGCTCGTAGTCACGCTGAGCGGCGACGTGCAGCAGAACCCGAAGAGTGGTCATCTTCGGGGTCGTTGAGAAGGTCTGGAAGAAGTCAACTAGCTCTCGCTGACTGAAGCCTCGTGCAACGTAACGCGCCTTGAAGACAGGCGGAGAACCCGGCGGCCGCTTCACCCTGAAAATCCACATGCCACTGACGATGTTCGCCCAGGTGGGGGAACCTCGTCGACGTAGGTGCCTGTGGACTTCCATGAAGCCATCTCTGCGTCCATGGCTGTCTGCCAGTGAGAGGAGTAGGGACCCCCCATCGCCTCTGCGTAAGAGCGCGGGGTCGGGATGTCTGGTGCATCCGGGTCTCCCTCAGGGGCAACTAGCATGGATACGAGATGGGGCAAAGCAGCGGCAAAGCACTCAAACTCCTCCTGCCTGTCCTCAAGGACGTCCGTGCCAAGAGCACACTCACCCCCGACGGACGGAGGACAGAGAGACTCAGACTCAGAAACTAGGCTAGCGGCATAGTCGAGACGACAAGTGGCAGCAAAGTCGACAAGCTCAGCAACTAAGGCAGACGCAGCAGCGGACTCGAAGGAAGGGTCAGTGACAACTGTAGTCAGGAGACGTGTGACAGTGGGACTGGTAGCCCGACGGGAGTCAGACTCCGGGTCAGCCAGAGCAGGTTGAGAGGACGCAGGAGGAGACGGGAGAGGGACACGCTGGGGAGCAGTGGAAGGACGAAGCACCATCCGGTCAGTGCCTGGGACAGCAGGAAGACGCTGACGCGGGACACGACTACCAGTGTGAGCAGCACGGACAGGCGACGCACGACGAGACTCAGGCGACGCAGGACGAGACTCAGGCTCACGACACTCAGTCAGACCTCCAGTCGGACCAGTGTAAGGAGCAGGACCAGGGAGAGGGGAGGCAGGCGGTAACTGTGATTGCGACCGGACAGACGGCGGACACTCTAAGAAGGGAGGAGGACAAGGAGGAGGAGGCTGACCAAGAACCTGCTGAAGGAGCAGAACGAAGTACGGCCGCGGCCGCGCAACGTCTCCAGAACCAGCAGAGACACCAGCGCCAGGGTCCTCAGCACTAGCAGCAGCTCCAACGCCAGAGTCCGCAGCACCAGCAGCAGCTCCAACTCCAGGGTCCGCAGCACCAGTCGCAGCTCCAACGCCAAGGTCCACAGCACCAGCAGCAGCTCCAACTCCAGGGTCTGCAGCACCATCCACAGCTCCAACGCCAGGGTCCGCAGCACCAGCAGCAGCTCCAACGCCCGGGTCCGCAACACCAGCCACAGCTCCAACTCCAGGGTCCGCAGCACCAGCAGTACCTCCAGCAGCACCACCAGCAGCAGCACCTCGAGCAGCTCCAGGACCAGCAGCAGCTCCAGCACCAGCAACACCACCAGCAGCAGCACCTCCAGCAGCTCCAGCACCAGCAGCACCGCCAGCAGCAGCAGCACCTCCAGCATCAGGGTCCGCGACCCCAGGAGCGCCACTCCGGAGAGTGCCGCGCCGCACATACCACTCTCGGATCCGCTGAAGAGAGGGCAGCTCCCGCCTAGGAGGGGAAGCACCAGCACCAGCCCCAGCAGTACTCCTGGCTCCAGAAGCACCCCTCCTGAGGCTGCAGTACTGTGAGTACCACTCAAGCAGCTGCTCCGAGGAGAGGGCTCCTCCAGGTGTAGCACTCCCAAGCTCAGCACCTCCAGACTCAGAACCCCCAGACTCCGAACTCCCAGGCTCAACACCCCCAGGCTCAGCACCCCCAAGCTCAGCACCCCAAGGCTCAGCACCCCCAGACTCCGCAACCCCAGGCTCCGCAACCCCAGGCTCCGCAACCGCAGGCTCCGCACACTCAGGCTCAGCACCCCTAGCAGGATGCGAGTCGACTACTACCTCGACAGGCTCAACCGGGTCTACCTGGGACACACCTGAGGGAGCGGCACCCTGAGGGGGGAGGGGGTCTACCACAGCAGCACCTGGCGCGAGGAAGAGAGGCGGGGGTGGGAGCGGGGCAGTGCGGTAGGAGAAGAGGCGGTAGTAGGGCACGGACTCGTCAAAAGTGACGTCCTGAGAGGGCAGGACACGGCGCGAGGTGGCGTGGTAAAACTGCCAACCAGGCGCGTCCGGGACAAAGCCAAGGAAGACACAAGGAACAGCGCGGGAGGAGAGCTTGTCCGCAGATGAATCGCAAACAAAAGCTCGAGATCCCCAAACTCGGAAACGCGACGCATCGCCAACCTCCCCCGTCCACAGCAGTGTGGGCGAGGTCTCCGGCAAGGAGACACAGGGCCAGAGGTTGAGCTGATGCGCAGCCTATCGGACTGCAAACGGCCACAGTAAGTGGGGGGCAGCCGCATGGATCAAGGAGGTACGAGCGACCTCCATGACCAAGCCAATGCGGCGCTCAGCAACCCCATTCTGGTGTGGAGAGGCCGGAAGTGTGAACGACTGCTCAATGCCGTGCTCCGCACAGTAGGCTGCCAAGAGGTCGGAGGAGAACTCACCACCTCTGTCAGAGTGCAAGCGTAGGACAGGAAAGTCCGAGTGGAAACGCTCACTGAGCTGGAGACGGGCTCTGCGGATCCAAGGGATCAAAACATCAGGGACCTCACCCTTGGTGCGCAAGGGGAAGACCGTGGTGTAGCGCGAGTAGTCGTCAACAACTATCAGGAAGTACCTCTCCTGACCCTGACCACGGACGCGGGCTGGGCCCCACACGTCCATGTGGAGCGTCTGCAAGGGAGCAGTCGTCGGGGGAAACGAGGAGGAGTGAGGAGCGGCGCGCTGCCGCCCCTCGACACAGGGAAGACAGGGAGGAGCAGGCGAGGGAGGGAGGGGAGGGAGAACCCTGGGAAGACCAGAGACAAGGTACCATTTGTGCATGGCACGAAGGCGCTGCACAGACGGGTGACCAAGTCGGTGGTGCCAGAGGATGGTCTCGTGCGCAAGAGAGCGACACGAGCAGGGGGCCGACAGCTGACCTGACGTAGACGCAGACGCAGACGCAGCGACCTGAGGGGACTCAGTGGTCAGTGTGTACAGGTCCGACCCCGGCTGCCGAGTGAAGGTAGCCAGGTGACGGCCCGTCCGAGCACACGTGCAGTGTGTCACGCGCTCGTAGGCAGGGGTGAACTGGTGAACACCCCCGTCCTGGAGCGCACAACCTGCCACCAAGTTCGTAGAGAACGAGGGGAGGTGGAGACCTGACAGTGTGCCCGACGGGACCGCAGGGCAAGGAAGGACAGTGGAGGAGGTCGCAATGACTGGACCCCCAGAGGGGTCAGCGAGGGAGACAGCAACCGGCCGAGCAAGTGGCTCAAGGGCAGTGCGGTCACGAAAGAAATAGCGAGAAGCACCTGAGTCCAGTGTGAAGGTGTGCAGTGCCTCAGTCAACTCAGTACCAGGGGGCGCTGACTCACAAGCACCTAGAGCAGCAGCCTCACCAGCACGTGGGGTAGTAGACAAGCGAGTACCTGGAGTGGCAGACGCACTAGCACCTAGAGCGGCAGCCTCACTGGTCCGAATGCCCGGGTCGGGCGGAACACGCAGGTACTGAGCACCCTCTCCACTAGTAGACATCACATACATGGCAGTGAGAATAGCATCAAAGTCTAGAGCATAGATATCAATCCCCTTCTTCAGCAGATCAAGCCAGCGGGGCAGCTCAGTGGCATCAGGGAACTGAGTAAGCCAAGCGTCGTCAAGGCGAGAGAAGCAGCGCTGCGTGGTGTGCGGCCTCCCACACGGCTGACCAGTGCGGTCACCATTGCGGATGACGTACGTGCAGCTAAGGCCACCCCCCCCCCCCCCCCTGTGCTGAGAGTACCACTCACGGACCTCCTGGGGCGACGGAGTGTGCTGCTGGCTCTGGCCATCGCCAGCGCCTCGACGACCACCACCGCCGCCGCCACCTCCTCGACCACCTCCTCCTCTGCCGCTGCCGCGACCACCGCCGCCCCCACCACCGCCCCCACCCCTGCCACCGCCCCCGCCGCTGCCGCCACCACCCCCACCGCTGCCACTAGTCCCTCCAGCCCCACCACCACCCCCACCGCCGCCACCGCCTCCACCACCGCCTCCTCCGCCGTCACCTCCGCCTCCCTTGCCCCCTTTGCCCCTGCGGCGCCAGCTCGAAGCAGACGCAGTCCCGACCTTCTCAGCACCAAGAAGGTCGACAGCAGAAGCAGAGGCTACAGAAGGAAGAAGGGGGGAAGGGGAACACCCCTCAAAGAAAGGAGTGCGGGGGTCGCCACGAGAGGTACCTACAACGACTATGCTAGCCTCAGCTGCAAGTAATTCCTTCTCGAGGAGGGCGATGGTGAGCTTAGTGGGGCAGCGAGCTAGGAAGTGGTCCCTGACTGCATGCAGAGAGTCAGGGAGGCGAGTGACTAGGTGGTAGAGAGCGAGCCAGAGCGGGGGGGGGTTCTTGGCAAGGAACTCATCGGGCATAGCAGCACGGAAGCGGGCCTCACTAGTACGGAGGTGCGTGATGAGGTCAGCAACTGTGTGGAAAGAGGCCAGGTCGGGGAACAGGTAGGGTAGCGAGAGACGACCTAGTGTGGCAGAGGCAGGTGAGGAGTAGCGGGCAACGACAGCAGTGTACAGTGCCTGTGCGGTTTTGTGCTGGCCAAAGTGCTCACGCTCATCGATCGGCAGGGAGTTGCGAATAGCAAAGCGAGCGTGGGCGTCACGAGTCTGCCACTGTGAGCGGGCAGTGCTGTCAGCAGTAGTAGCAGGGGCAGTAGCATGGCCTAGGGCGTGATCGTACAATGAGATGTCCTCCTTGGTAGTGAGCTGTAGGAAGAGGTGCAGGTCATCTAGCCAGGTGTCAAACTTCACTGGGCGGCCCTCAGCATCGAAAGCTAGCACAGGAGGGCTAGCCATAGTAGCAGTAGGAGCAGTAGTAGTAGTAGCAGTAGGTGCACCCTAGAAGCAGTAGGCAGCGCGACTCAGGTAGGGCGGCTCGGTCCAGAGAGGCTGCTCAGTACGGGCGGCGCGGCTCGGTTCAGGTAGGCGCGGCTCGGTTCGGGTCGCGCGGCTCGGCTTGGACTGGGCGGCTCGGTTCGGGCGGCTCGGTTCGGGCGGCCTGGGTCTGGCGGGGCCGTGGCTGTCGCGTGCGAGGCTGTAAGGGGCGGTGGGTGGGGTCGACGGGGCCGCTAAGGGGCGGGTGCGAGCGGGGTCGACGGGGCCGACGGGGCCGCTAAGGGACGGTGCGCGGGGTCGACGGGGCCAGCGGGGCCTCTAGGCGGGGCGCATACGGGGTCGACGGGGCCAGAGGGGCCTCTAGGCGGGGTGCGCACGGGGTCGACGGGGCCGACGGGGCCGCTAGGTGGGGCGTGCGCAGGGTCGACGGGCCGACGCGGCCTCTAAGCGAGGCGCGCGCGGGGTCGACGGGGCCAGCGGGGCCTCTAAGGGGCGGCGCGCGGGGTCGACGGGGCCTCTAAGGGGCGGCGCGCGGGTCGCTAAGGGGCGGGTCACGGGTCGCGGGGCCTTAAGGGGCCGTTAAAGAGAGGCGCACGAGGGCGCTGGTGGGGAGGCACTAGAGGGCGCTCCGACAGTATGGCGCACGAGGGCGCTAGTAGGCAGTCAGTAGTGGTGGGCCCTAAAAAAACGGTCCTGGCGAAGGACCTGCTCTGAAACCATGTCGAAATGAAAGGAACAGGAATGAATGAACTAGCAGGAAGTTGGGTACAAGTAGGAAACCCTAAGTTTGTGTACCCTCTAAGGCTAAACCCACTAAAGCCTACACAATATAAACATACAATGTTTGACAGGTGGTGATCTTGATATCCACCCTAAGCTTTGCTTTGCTTTGTTCTCTTGCTTGACTGGTCTTGTGACCGTCCGTTGAGTTTGCTATCCCCCACTTTGCCTATGGGGGTGTTTCAGATTGCATTTGTTATCTCTAGGCTGTAGTGGGGCATACTCTAAGGAGTACAACACTTTAGGATTGCATTGCATCCTAGTGCTTGTACTCATGCTTGCTTCCTAGTCCCACATTCCTACGTTCTACTTCTGACACACCCAAATGTCTTTCGTGGAGGTGCGATCCTTCCAGCAGACAAGGAATCCAATCCTCTAATATCAATGCGGGTGGCGAATCCGATGGCTCAAAATTTTATCTGGGTCAATGATGGGCTCCGATGCAGGACGCGCCATCGATGGTGTGGCAGGCTTGTGGATGAGATATATGGTCGAAGAAGGCTAACATGGAATGACAGGCTGCTGTACTAGTCGGCGGGTAGTAGGAAATGGGTTGTGACGGGCGTGATCATGTGGCTGATATGAAACAGGCCACCGTAGCGCGGGCGAAGTTTCGGCACAATGGGCAGACGTAAGTTTCGGGTGTCGAGCAAGATATAAATTTTTTACTGGTACGTTACGAGGCGGCGGTGGGAATTAGCTTTCCGCTTAGCGATGGCGTTTGTTATTTTGATTGCTTCAACTGCGCGTGTTCGGGCAGCCTGCAAAATATTGGCGTGTTGTTGCGCACGTGGTGTCGAGTTTTCGGGGCTCGCCGTCATAGGCGCTGTAGAGTTTTGCCCCTAGTTGAGGTAGAACAACGACTCGTACGTTGTTGCTGACGTGGCGTTGTTGTAGGCGAACTCGATCAGCGGCAACTGTTGCTCAGAGGCTGCGAGGTCGTCACACGTGCGCGAATCGGCTGATTCATGGTTTGGTTTGTTCTCTCCGTTTGACTGTCGTTTTCGCGGTGGTAGGACAAACTGGACTGTAGACAATTCCCAAATTGCTCCTAGAAAAAAATTCTGAAGTTGCTGGTAAACTTCATGTCTCAGTAGCTGATGATCACGACTGGTATCCCTTGCAGATGAATGGCATTTGCAATTAGCAGGCGAATGGCGTCTTCAGTTGGGATGGATTTCCTGCACGCATCAAAATGAGCCATTTTCGTCAGTCGGTCAACAACGGCCATGAGCGTGTCGTTACCATCGGGGCTCGCAAGTTACCCCGTGACAAAGTCCATTGTTACTTGCTGTCAGGTGCGCTCCGGCGGCGGAGTCGGCTACAGCTGATCCGCTTTCTTTTGGCGCGAGCTCTTCATCATCTGACATGTGGGGCACAATCCCACGTGGTTCTGTACACCAGTCAATAGCTCCGGCCATCAATAAAATCGCTGCTGTTGCTGTCGCATTTTATCAACCCCAAAGTGACCCAATGTAATCTTGTCTTGTGCCTCTTGCGGTAGAATTTCCTGTAGCAGTTGTTAATACATAATATATTTTTGCTGTGTATCAATCAGTCGGATTTTATCCTGGGGGAGTGCACCAATCATTTTTGCGGTGCTGGGGCAAATCGTTTATTATCGCGGTTCCTCCCCTCGACGCAGGGAAGGCATGGCGGTGCAAGCGAGCGTATGAGCGGGGGCAGGGACCAAGGGAGGCCAGAGACAAGGAGACAAGAGTGCATGCCACGCAGAGGAGAGCCAGAGGAGAGTCTCATGCGTGAGTAGTCGACACGAACAAGACGCAGCTAACTAACCTGACGTAGCTGCCTGTGCAGACTCGGTGGTTATTGTGTACAGGCCAGACCCAGAGCTCCGAATCAAAGTGGCGAGGTCCCTCGCCAGTCCGTGAGTCCGTACAAACCACCACAATCTCACCCACAGGAGTAGTCACAGTGACAAACTGGTCCTGGAGGACTGCGTTAATCACCAAGTTCTTAGAGAACGAGGGGAGGTGGAAACATGTGAGGGAGCCTGAGGGGGCTGTCAGACACGGGAGAATGGTGGAGGCACGTGCTGCGACTGGGCCCCCACAGGGGTCAGCCAGAGAGACCGGGACAGATGCAGTGAGAGGGACTGTGGTGCATTCGTGGAAGAAGCAGGGAGTCGCGCTTGAGTCAAGCGTGAAGGTGTACAAAGCCTCCACAGAAGCTGCACCTGTGCTACCAGGCTCACAGGCACCTAGACTAGTAGCCTCTGTACTGCCAGGGACGGTCGCTGAGAAACCCAGTCACGAAGCTGCTGCGACGAGAGGGTCTCCTGCTGATGTTGCTGCCGCTGCTGTCTAGTACCTCCAGCACCATAACCTCCACCACCAGGATGGCCTCGCTAAATAGCCCACTCAAAAAGTTGCTGTGGCGAGAGAGTCTCCTGGCGACGAGACTGCTGCTGCTGTCCAGTACCTCCAGCACCTTTAAAATCCCAAGCTCCAGCACCAGAGCGGCCTCACCGAATAACCCCACTCACGAAGCTGCTGCGGGGATAGAGGCTCCGGCTAACACTGCTGCTGCTGCTGCTGCTGTCCACCGCCAGACGCTACTACGACTGTAAGAGTGGCCATGACAGGTAGTGGCAGTCAGCAGCAGCGGCGCAAGGGTGTAAGAAGCGACTGCTATAGCTGTAGCTGCAGGAGTAGCGGTAGTCGCTGTGGCTGCAACAACAGTAGCGACCGTTGGAGTGGTCGTGGAGGCCAGTAGGGTGCGTGGGCAGCAGGGCACGGGCTAGCAGCAGGGCACACGGGCAGCAAGGCACGCAGGGCACTGGCAGAGCAGGCACACGGTCGGTAGGTCAGCGCAGGCTGCATGGCAGACGGGCTGCAGGGGAGGGCAGCGTGCGGGCTGCTGGGCAGGGCGGCGCGCGGGGTGCAGGGCAGGGCGGCACGCAGGCTGCAGGGCAGGGCAGCGTGCGGGCTGCAGGGAAAGGCGGCGCGTGGGCTGCAGGGCAGGGCGGCACGCGGGATGCATGGCAGGGCGGCGCGCGGGCTGCAGGGCAGGGCAGCGCGCGGGGTGCAGGGCAGGGCGGCGCGCGGGCTGCAGGGCAGAGCGGCGTGCGGGCTGCAGGGCAGGGCAGCGCGCGGGCTGCAGGGCAGGGCGGCGCGTGGGCTGCCGTGCAGGGCGGCGCGTGGGCTGCAGGGCAGGGCAGCGTGCAGGCTGCAGGGCAAGGCGGCGCGCGGGCTGCAGGGCAGGGCAGCGCGCGGTCTGCAGGGCAAGGTGGCGCGCGGGCTGCGCGAGCAGGGCAGCGCGCGGGCTGCAGGGCGTGCGGGCTGCAGGGCAGGGCAGCGCTCGGGCTGCAGGGCAGAGCAGCGTGCGGGCTGCAGGGCAGGTCTGCGCGCGGGCTGCAGGGCAGGGAGGCGCGCAGGCTGCAGGGCATGGCGACGCGCGGGCTGCAGGGCAGGGCGACACGCGGGCTGCAGGGCAGGGCAGCGCGCGTGCTGCAGGGCAGGGCAGCAAGGGCAGGTCGCGAGCAGCTGCGCGCGCGCGTAGCTCCTAGGGCACCGCGCAAGCCAGGGCAGGGCAGCATGCAGGACGCTGTGAGGGCAGGGCAGTTACGATTGGGCAGGGCAGGGCAGGAAAAACGGGCAGTTCGTACGCTTGGTGGGCCCTAACGGAGCAGTCCTACGGAGGGACTTGCTCTGAATACCATGTCAGAAGTAGCACGCAAGAATGATGGACTAGTAGCATGAGATGAGTACAATTACTTGGTCTAACCCTAAAGTGCTGTACTCAGTAGAGGCTACCCCACTACAGCCTACAGATATACAAACACAATTTGACAGAAAAGACATACGTGCACTGATCTGGGTGAACTGCGCCGCTACCCTGACTTGCAGATCACCAGGGATAGAGTCGCTCGCACCATTACACTATCACGCTACCTTCAGCGGTTCGGGGTTCAGTTCTCTACCGCACAGCCCACTCCTCTTGTCGTCGACCACAGACTCACCGGCCCTTTTCCCGATGAGCCGTTTGAGTCTAGTGGTCCCTATGCAAAGCTTGTGGGCTGCCTCATGTACCTGATGACTTGTACTCGTCTAGACAACGCCTTTTCCCTCTGTGTTCTCTCTCCCTTTGTTGCGGTTGGGAGACACTGTCCTGTACACAGGATGGCTCGTGTGGGAATGGTGAAGTACTTGGCGACTACATCAGGCGTGGGGCTTGTGCTTGGAGGGACACAGCCAGTTCTACTGACCGGTCACTGTGACTCTTCGTACGCCGACAACGTGGAGACCCAGCGGTCTACTTAGGGGTTCTGCTTCAGTTTGGGTGCTGAAGCTGTGCTGTGGGGGTCTACTCGTTCGTCGTATGTTGTGCAATCCAGCACAGAGGCAGAGTTCTACGTTGGTGCCATGGCTGCACTGGATCTCACAGACCTTGGTGAGCGACCTCGCTCTGCACCAACCTTGTTTACTAACAAAAAGGTCATGATCCTTCTGTGTCGAAAGCCTCGACTAGAAGGCAAAGTGGTGCACATCTATGTAAGGTACTTTCTCCTGCGAGAGTTGCAGCGACGCAGCCAGGCTCGCCTGGACTTCGTAGCCTCAACAGCCAACACAGCAGACATTTTCACCAAGGCCCTAACGCCTAGTGAGCACCACAGGTTTTGTTTGCAGTTAGGCCTTGTTGACGCTGGTGTTCGGTTTTTGTAGCCTTGTTTCTTATTGTTTGCTCTGTTTTTCCTTGCATCTATATATATTTGTGAACTCTTGAACTGGCCTTGTGGCGGTTTGCTTGTGCTCAGACTGTGTAGTGATCTTTAGATCCACCCTAAGCGTGGTCTTGTTGCTTCTCTTGACTACTGTTATGATCATTTGTTTCCCTTGTTTGTTCTGACGCCCCTAACTTAGCCTATGGGGGTGTGTCAAATGTTACAATCATATCTTAGGCTACAGTGAGGCATGTAGTATAGGGTATTAGGGTACAACATTTTTCTCTCGACATTCTCCTACTTGTACCCTATCCATTATCAGTCCAACATTCCGCTACGTAACTTCTAAGATTGTTCGTAACTGTAAGGACAGTTCCGCCTGTTGCCACTCCTTCGCTGATAACCGGTCAGTCCAGGTTAGTCGACAGTCGCAGCTGTTGACCATCGTGCCTTTTATGGGCAACGTGATACTACTGCTTGTTGCTTCCGTAGTGACTGGTGCGATATAGCAACACCTTCGGGAATGCTTAGATAGTTCCCTGCTTACTCCAACACCTTCGGGAATCCTCGCCACTTCAATGCATTGTACCCGTAACGTAACAGTTACCATTGCAACTCTGTTTTACAACTCATAATATTATTTCTTTACGTTGTAGATACTTTCACCTATATTTGACCATTCCAAGTGTGAGCCCACAGCCCGCCAGTTTTGTAATAGCCGTTGATTTCGCGTTTCGTCAGATTCGCGCTTCGCTGTCATCCAAACTCAGGCCGACTCGGAGTCGCTCTACCAGACTTGGCATTGCGTTCCACAAGCGCAGGGAAACTAGGAGGCTTGGTAAAACGTTGAGACTCTGTTTCTTGGAACATCTCTCAGGTTACTCTGCAGAGCTCGTAACATTTACAGTTGTCGCATTTGATTGCGTTGGCCGAGCATCTCTCCGAGACAGTGGCCAGATCGCTACGCCTTTCGTGCGAGCCGGAACTTACCAGCAACTTATTAAGTCAACCTTGCTCTGATACGAAATACTTAGTTCAAGGGACAAGCCAAGCGTGTGCGACTGACGGCAAAGATCTCGCCGCGATGTGGCCTTGGCGCACAGCGTCTGATAGCCGGGCAGCTGGAGCGATAGTTATTCTGCCCGACGGCTTTCACCTCTCCCTCGTCGCGCGCCTCTCCGTAGAGCAGGCGCTCAGACGCGTCCTGCCGTACTGCCTCCGCGCATCGACCACGTCACTAGCCTTCCCATCCACGTCATCATCATCCAAGTCCATGCTGTCTTGCTCTGCAGCGTCCGATCCTCTCGAGATCGCCCTTTCGCTACGCGCCGCAACTCCCGGCTTGCTTCACGGCCCCGCGAAGAAGAGTCTTCGCTTGTCGAAGCGGCTGTGTAAGGGATGGACGTACGCAGTCGCCGTGCAGAGCGCTCTTAACGAGGATGAATTCGATAAGGAACGAATGATTCGATTCGACCGGCGCGCGCACTGGGAGGTGCTGGCAGCGGTGAAGGAGCGCGAAGCCGCCATGGCCGTTGCACGCGGTGGCGCGAGGCGGCGACAGGTGAGCGGGATGCGGGGAACGGGAAGGGCGTGGGTAGTAGGGAACAGAGGAGGGTGGGGAGCAGAAGATTAGAAAGTGTGGCACGGTGAACGGGAGCGTGAGATGACGCGTGGAAAGCAATGGCGCAGGGAAGAGAGCTGATGATGCTAGCTGCTACTGCATCACGCGGTATCACCTGCCTTTTCCCCCATCCCGCACATCAGTCGCTGCGCGCAGTCCTGCTCGACCCACATGCCGAGCCGACGCGCAACTCACCGCACCACACATGCCCTGCCTATTCCCACCAGGTACCCGCATCTTCCGATCCAGGCGTTCTCTGGCCCGACAGCCCCGACCGACGGAGCGATCACAGCCGTACGATGAGGTTCCGCTCGCACTTTCAGCTGGAGTCACCAGGATACTCAACCGAGGCATCTGTTAACGGGGATGCGAAGGGCTATGCTATGGGCGACTCAAAAGAGTCGCAGGGAGAGTCGCGAGATTCGAGCGACGGATCTGGTCGAGTCGAGACAGTCGCTACGATTACGACTGGCGAGAGAGGGTCGGAGAGCCGGAGGAGGATGGGTGACAGCGAAAGTAGCGAAAGCGGGGAAAGTGGCGAAAGCGGGGAAAGTGGCGAAAGCGGGGAAAGTGGCGAAAGTGCCGAACAAGGGGAATGCCGATGGGCGAAAGAGGTGACAAGGAGGAGAAAGAGAGAGGAAGCGGACGAAGAAGCACATGCGACAGAGGAGGAGGTGAGTGAGAGCGAGGCGAGTGAGTGGGAGGAGGTGGAGGAGGAAGGCGGGGACGAGCAGGTGGCGGAGGACTGTGAAGCAGAGGCGAATGGAAAAGAAGAAGAGGCGTGGCGGGATGAGAACGAGGATGGGGATGGGCGATGGGAGGAGGAGGTAACGGGAACGGGGGAAGAGGATGACGTGGGCATGTGGGTTAAAGTGGAGTTAGAGGAAGGTGAGGAGAAAGGAATGAAGGAGCAGGAGGAGGAAGAAGAATGGGAGGAAAAGGAGGAGGAGGAAGAGGAGGTAAGGGAGGAGGAGGATGAGGAGGAGGTAAGGGAGCAGGAGGATGAGGAGGAGTGGGAGGAGGAAGAAGAAGAAGGGGATGGGGAGGAAGAGCGAGCGTGCGACGTAGAAGCGGAGGGGGGCGTGGCGGACGAGGGGGGGCGGGTGGCAGGCGGGGGAGCCGTTGAGTTGTGGCGTGGGGGTGAGGCGGCGAGAAGCGGCGGGAGCAAGCAGCAGCACGCCGTGGCGGCACAGGGGCGAGTGGCGGGGAGGCGGGAGGTCAGAGCGGTGACGGTGGGGGAGATGGCGGAGGGGCGTAGCGAACGGGCAGGGGGCGAAAACGAGGCGGAGGAAGAGTTGCAGCGAGGGCTGGAGGGGAGTGGCGCTGCTGGCACGTCAGCAGCAGAGTCGTGTGAAGGCGCCAGGTGCTGCGAGTGGGTAGCGGGGTGTGCAGCAACAGGAGGCGCAGCAGCGGGGGGTGAAGCGGCGGGCAGCGCAGCAGCAGGGAGCACAGCAGCGGGGACGTGGCGGCTGCGGGGAGTGCGGTGGAGCAAGCGGTGGCGCGCAGCGCACGGAGAAGCGGGCGGAGAGGTGGCAGAGCGAGCAGCGTTGGATCCCATGCAGGGTGGTGAGATGCCGGGTGGTGAGATGCCGGGTGGTGAGATGCCGGGTGAGATGCCGGGTGAGATGCCGGGCGAGATGCCGGGAGAGCAGGCAGCGGCCACGGGAGGGCAGGGGGGCGAGCAGCGGACGCAGGAGGGTACAGGTGACGCTGCTGTGGGCGGCGGAGGGGAGGAGGAGAGCTACGGAGGCACGGAAGCAGAGGTGGGTCGTGTGTCCCTGGCCTTGGCGGCGTTGCGCTTGGGTGGTAGGCACGGCGAGGAGGATGAGGAGGGCGAGGCGGTGCAGACGGGGAGTGGGGACGCAGGGAGGAGTGTGGACGCAGGGAGGAGTGTGGTGAGGGCGGAGGGGACGGACGTCAGTGTGGACCCCACCAGTGCTGCGCTGCGCAGCGGCATGCAGTGGATCGAGGCAACCACTCGCCGCTCCGTGCTTGACAAAGGCCCGCCAAAGCAGGGCGCGGAGACGCAGAAGACGTGGCAGCAGAAGGAGGAAAAGGAGAGGCAGGAGAACGAGGTGGTGCAGCAGGAGGCTGAGGAGGAGGCGGGGCGGGGGAGTTCCTCAGAGCTCCCGAGGCAGCGCCACTGGGGCAGCCACAGCAGCCACAGCCACGGCAGCAGCATGAGCGGCAGCAGCTGTGGCATGAGCAGCAGCAGCGTGGCGAGCAACGGGTGCTGTGCGCGGCACAGCAGTGGCGGGGACAGCAGTGCAGCAGGCGGTTCCAGCAGCAGCAGTCCCAGCAGCAGCAGGTGCACCTGCAGGTGCAGGCGTGCCCCTAACACTCAGCCCAACACGAGGATCATTGGCGGTAGCGGTGGCGTTTACAGTGGCCCCCTCAGTGGCCCTCTCAGTGGCCCCCTCAGTGACGCTTGCAACGGCCCTCCAAATGGCCCTCGCAGCCTGAGCGGGCCTCTGGTGCGGGCGGGCAGCGGGCCACTGGGAGCGCGCCTCAGGAGCCCCTCAGGCAGGCTGCGCAGCGCGCCACTCAGGCGATGGGGCAGCGGGCCCTTGACCCGCCAAGGCAACTGGCGCTACAACCGGCCAGGCAGCGGGCCTCTGAGCCACCAGGGCAGCGGCCCTTTGAGCCAGAGCAGCGGGTGCTACAACCATACAGGCAGCAGGACAGGCAGCGGTACAGCCAGCGGCCCTTTGAGTCAGAGCAGCGGGCCTCTGAGTCAGAGCAGCGGGTGCTACAGCCGGGCGGGCAGTGGGCCTCTGGGGGAGCTGTTGAGCGGCAGTCTGAGCCAGCCGTCGCACGAGGCGTTCAGGCTGGCAGCGCAGTGGGAAGAGCGGCCTCTAGACCCCTTGGACCTCTTGAGCCCTCTGGCAGGAGGCGGGAACGACGCTGGTGTGCTTGGCGCTTTCAATGGCGCATGGGGTGGGCTTACACGAGGCGATGCGAGTGGCGGCTGGATGGAGGACGTGTTTGGGGGGCTGGTGGGCGAGCGGAGGGCGATGGGCCGGAGGCAGCCGCTGGTTGACGTGAACTGTGTGGTGGGTTCAAGGGATGAGAGTCAGCAGCAGCAGCAGCAGCAGCAGCAGCAGCAGCAGCAGCAGCAGCAGCAGCAGCAGCAGCAGCAGCAGCAGCAGCAGCAGCAGCACTCATGGATTGTTGTGGGAGACTCACAGAAGAGCTTGTCTCCTGGGAGTTGTACTGCTGGGATGGCAATGGGCGCTGGGCCAAGTGTGACAGGAAGGGCATCTTTCGGGGAGGGGGGAACTGCAGCGTCAAGCGCGCACGGGGAGAACAGTTCAGAGATGTTTGAGTCTGCTACTAGCGAGGATGAGGAGTTCTTTGATGCACAGGCGAGGCGGATGTCCTGGGGGAGCGAAGGGGTTGAATGGATGGAAGCGGTTGACGGGATGGCAGGAAACGAGGAGGGCGCAGAGCGCTGGGGGGAAAGGGCGGTGATGCAGCAGGCGGGGGCAGCAGTGGATGGATTGGAGGAGCAGGAGGTGTGCAGCTGGGATGGTGATGGGGTGAGTGCTCGTCGTCCTCAGCCGTGGCATGCAAGCTCACAAGGGCTAGGAGTTGGGAGAGTGTTGGGAGAGGGCTTGAGGGAGAACAGCGATGAGCAGGGAAATGCAATCGGAGGCGACGAGGAGAGGGTGGGGAGGTGTGATGGGAAGACGGAGAAGCAAACGTGGGAGGAGATTTTGGATGCGACAGTGGCCATGGGGCAGTGCGATGGGACGGAGGAGCCGGCTGTTGAGGCGGCTCCGAACAACATGTTCCTGACGCTGCTGCAGGCTGGCAGTGCGGATCAGCACACGGAGGCCCGAGAGTGGGGCGCGGAGAATGTTGGCGTTGAGGACGGAGGAGGAGATGTGAGAGAAGAGGAAGAGAAGACTGCAAGGGGTGGGCAACGGATGGGAACGGTGAGTGGTGAGCAGCAACTGGAAGAGGTGGAGGGAGAGGAAGAATGGGGGAATGATGAAGAGGATAAGTTTAATCACGAGGAACCAGGGGAGACGGGGGAGGGGAAAAAGGGGGAGGAGGAGGAGGAGGAGGAGGAGGAGGAGGAGGAGGAGGAGGAGGAGGAGGAGGAGGAGGAGGAGGAGGAGGAGGAGGAGGAGGAGGAGGAGAAGGGGGAGGAGGAACAAGTGGAAGAAGAGGAGGACCAAGTGGAAGAGGAAGAGGAGGGAGAAGAGGAGGAAGAAGAGGAGGAGGAAGAGGAAGAGGAGGAGGAGGAGGAAGAGGAGGGGGAAGAGGAAGAGGAGGGGGAAGAGGAAGAGGAGGGGGAAGAAGAAGAGGAAGAAGAAGATGAAGAAGAGGAAGAGGAGGAGAATGACGAGGAGGAAGAAGACGAAGCAGATGAGGAAGAAGATGAGGAGGAGGACGAGGAGGGAGAAGAGGAGGATGAGGAAGGGGAGGATGACACGGGAGCAGGTGACGACCAGAGTACAAAGCTTGAAACTGCCAACGGCATGTCCTTGGTCCTGGAGCCGTCTTTAAGGACTGAGTGGGATGAGAGTGAGGACGATGAGAGCCTGCAAGCACTCGAGGTAGCAGCCAGGTGTGCAGCTTATGAGGCAACCTTTAGGCTCAAGGTGCAGCAGGCACAGCATGATGCCAGTGATTGCAAGTTCACCTCATTCGCGCCAGCTAGTGCAAGATCAGCAGGCATGCTGGTGAAAGGGTGCTGTGATGAAGAAGGTGAGGGGGAAGAGGAGTCTGGCACTGGAAAGGGGGTTGAGCCAGAAAGGGAAGGTCGTCAGGAACTGTCGGATTCAGAGTCGGGCAAAAACACGAGCTCGGGTTCCTCATCTGATCAGAGTGAGGGACACACTTCAGAGGTTTCAGATCTCTCTGGAGAGCAGGCTGACACTGAAAGCACTGCAGATGAGGTGGAGGAGGACGAGCTGGAAATGGCTTTCTTGTTCCGCCAGCTGCGGTTGTTTCATGCAAGCCCAAGACCAACACCAACCATGAAGCAGAGCCATTGGTCGATTTGGGAAAAGGACGAGCTGCCATGGAGACCAGAGCTCCCCATGATAATGGAGGTTCCTGGACTTGAAGCCCTTTGCGTTGCAGAGCAGCAACAGCAGTGAAATTACATTCGGCACTTGTTAGAGTTGGTAGTTGTACCACATATACACTCTTGGTTTGGTACAGTGTGTCGATTGCTAGTTCAACAGCTGATACGTAGAAAGGATGTTTATATTAGTAAATAGTACACGTACTATTACAATTACAACGTCTCTTGCCAACACTTGACACCATTGTTCACAGCCATAGCTTGGCTACATGATGATCTGTGGAGTATCAACATCTGCCTTGACCTCCTTGTGAGGCAAGACCTTTGCGCCATTGATCAGCACCTCATCATTCACAGTGACATCCTCGCCCAGGACGGAATTCTTCTGAATGCGTGTCCACTTCCCCACGGTTGAGTTCCAACCAATAATGCTGTTCAGAATCAGGCTACCTGAGCCAATTTGTGAACCTCCCAGGAGAACACTTCCATGGATCCTCACACCATCGTGGATGATGCAATTGGGTCCAATGACAACATCAGGACCTGTCACAAGCGCAATATCAGCTACAAAGTTTCTTGCCACGTGGATTTCAATTGCCTTCAGTTGACGGCTTACTCACCAACAGAAGCACTCTTGGAGATGGTAGCAGAGGGATCCACGATCACGTTCCCAACAATGTTGCTTCCAATGGCCAGCATCTCTGGATGTGAACTTCTCTTGTGATGCAAATAGGTCTTGATCCCTTCCAGGTAGTCTTTGGGCTGCCCAACATCCATCCAGTAGCCCGTATGAACCATGGCATACAACTTCTTATCCATGGCAATTCTTGGAAAAATGTCCTGCACAAGGCAATGAGAGTCAGCCTCAAAATTATTATAAGAGAGCACATGCGTAAGATGATAAGCACCTTCTCAATTGACATAGGCCGCAGCTCAACCCTCTCAAGGACGGACGGGCTTAGAATGTAGATGCCTCCGTTGATAGTATCACCAACAAATGTCTTTGGCTTTTCCACAAAACGGGTGACGGCACCTGCATCATCCATTATCACGACACCATACTTGCTGGGGTCCTCAACGCGAGTCGCCATAAGTGTAGCTTCGGCACCACGGCTAGTATGAAGCTCAAGCAGTCCTGCATCAGAAGGCATGGATCCGTGAGATAACGGTCAAGTCTGGACAGAGTTGTATGGAAAGAGAGCAATACGAATGTTACCTTTGAATGGATAGTCGCAGATCACGTCGCTGTTGAGCATAAAGAATGGTTGAGGTGGAGAAGACGCAGTAGACTTTAGCAGAATACTCTTGGCTAAAGCCAGAGGCCCAGCCGTCCCTAGCGGCTCCTCTTCCCGAGAGCACGTAATGGTCATGCCTAACTCTTTTTCGTATGTCTCGAGAAACTGCTTGAAACCGTGCGGCATGTAGCTCAATGCAAGGACCACTTCTTTCACGTTGCACTCCCGCAAAGCCTCGAGCTGTGACCAATGTTAGCACATGGAGTACCACGATAAATCAGCGCCTTGGTAACATTATGACAATTACCTGGTGAAGAAGAATTGGTTTTCCCGCGAATTCGACGAGTGGCTTAGGCTTGCTGCACGGATGTTCAGCATTTTATTAATCGAGCATCCTGCATTTGCGTCGCGCATTGATAAGACAGACTGAAACCCTACCTCAACGTCAGGGGTCGAAGGCGTGTGCCATAGCCTCCGACAAGAATCAAAGCCTTGGGCTCCACGCGCATATCTGTACAAGCATGAGTTAAGAAAGCGGAAGCAAACAATGACTGCATGTAAAGAGCTGATTGCAACCTGAGGCCATATGTAAGGCGAATTTCCTTATTGCTGAGAAATGGTCTGGACTCTGGAACAAGCTGACGAGACGGGACGAGATAGTGAATGAGGACGGGGTACGAGGTAGTCCTCTCTTAATGTGAGCTCAACCAGCCCTACTTGCCCCTAGCCGAGCAGCTTTCTACCGCGCTGCGACGAAATGGTGATGCGTCCGTCCTTGGGTTTGGTTGGGGAAGGACAATTTGGGATGAAGGGGTGTACAGAAAAATACGTATGCATATAAACAGCGTATACCTTACGGATTAGAACAATAAGCTGTACATATGGATATGATAACAAACAACATACGGTCTTGAAAATATCAACATACGTATCCATTTTCAGGTAAGTGGTCTAGCTTTAACCACTCTAAGATCGTATACATAAGATGCCCACAAAAACCCTATTTACATCAAATATACCATAGCAGATATACAAGCCTAGCTAAAAAAATCTTGAGCATCTACATGAACTGTAATATGTACAAATTCCTACGGCTTTCTGAAGTCTTGCATAGCTGCACGAGCGGTTGCAGCTACAGCAGCGACGGTTGCATGTGGTAGATAGAAGTATTTTCCTGTTTGGCACAAAAAATGGGATTAAGCAAAAAATCAACACGAGTATTTGACACCTTGAAATTACCTCTATGGCAGATCATTTTAGGATGAGGCAAACACAATAACCTTTGGGTGCTTAGCTTGTAATGAGGGTGCACACTTGTCCGAACCAGGCAAAGGATCGTCACTTGCCAAACGAGTTTGGTACATGAAAGAAGCGCATTTGCGTGCAAGTACCTTTGAAGAGTTATTGCCAGATGCCTGACAAAAATAGGCTAGTTGAATGTGTACCTTCGCCTTAAGAGTACTCACCTTGAGAGTGTTTCGCAATCTCCTTTGCGAAGCCAGAGGAAACAAACTTGTTCTCGGTGTCGATTACCAGCAGCTGTATGCCTGCTGCCCCCATCTTGGCCGCTATGCTCAACACCTCCTCCTGCCAGCCGTCAGGGGATAAGCAGGGAAAGGGCAGCAGCGGATTAAAAAAGGGGTTCCTATGGTAAAAAGGGAGAAGGTGGGGGGGAAGGTGCAAGGGATGCGAGCTCGGTTGGCAAGTTGTGAAACGAATAAGTATTCCTTGCATGGATGATGGATCTTTTCAAGATGAGAGGTACGGAGAGGAGAGGAGAGGAGAGGAGAGGAGAAGAGAGGAGGGGAGAGGAGAAGAGAGGAGGGGAGAGGAGAAGAGAGGAGAGGAGAGGAGAGGAGAAGAGAGGAGGGGAGAGGAGAAGAGAGGAGAGGAGAGGAGAAGTGAGGAGAGGAGAGGAGAGGAGGGGAGGGGAGGGGAGAGGAGGGGAGGGAAGGTGAGATGAGAGTAGAGGAGAGAAGAGAGGGGAGAAGGTGTGTCAGGGCAGGCGAGGTGGAACCTTCTCTTCCCCTCCTGCACCCGTCTAACCCTCTTTGCTGCCACCACCAACACACTGCTACTCGCTGCACCTTCTCCCGTGGGGGACATGAAGCGAGGCAGAGGGGGGCGCGTTGGTAATGAGCACGGCCACCACCTGCCCCACGGCGCACCTTGATGTCTTCAAGCCGAGGAGGAAGCTTCTCCTCCCCGCCTGCGCCCGTCGCACCCTCTCCGCCACCACCGCCCCCCTCCAGGGCCTCGAGCGACGCAGAGAGCGGCACGTTGGCGCGGCCGTCGGTGATGAGCACCGCCACCACCTGCCCCACGTCGCCGCGCCTCCGAGCCACCTCCGCCGCCCGCACCGCCACCACCAGCGCGTGCGCCAGCGGTGAGCCGCCCCCACACGGCAAACTCTCCAGGCTGTGAGCAGGTGGGATGGAGAGCGGAGGTTGATTAAATCAGGACGAGCAGGTGGGGATGGTGGGAAACAAGTGCAACACAGAAATGATTCTTGCGTGATCTCTTGGACAATGCTGGGTATGGAAGGAGGAACATGGTTGCATGGGAGAAGTTCGAGATGGAGGGTGAGGAGACGAGAGGGCAGGAGCGCAAGAGAGCGGACAGGCAATGGCACAACTGCTCCATGCACCGCTTTCTGCACCTCCATCTCTCACCGCAACCAACCACTTTCTCCACCTCGCACTGCCCCAGCATCCCCACAGCATGCACCGCTTGTGAGCGAGAGCGACGGCGCCGGAGGGCGGTACGAGCAGGTGGGCGTGCTGGTCGTGGAAGGGCACGACGGCGATGCTGACTCGCTTGCTGTAGCTCTCCGCCAACAGCTGTAGCGCTGCTCCCTGCTCCCCTCCATCTCTCACCGCACTCAACCGCTTCCTGCACCTCATAATAACCCAGTGGTACCACTACTCACGTACCGCTTGTGGGCAAGGGCGACGGCGCGGGAGGGCGGCACGAGCAGGTCGGCGTGCTGGTCATGAAACGGCACGACAGCGATGCTGTCCCTCTTGCTGTAGCTCTCCGCCAGCAGCTGCAGCGCTGCTCCCTTGGCCGCCCCCATGCGGTTCAACGCCATGCTGCCACTCGCATCCACTATGAACACCACCTGGGGGAGGGGAGGTGGGGGGAGACGGGGAGAGGGGAGAAGGGAAGGTTTGGGAGGTGAGTGTGTGTGTGTGGGGGATTTTTCTTGGCCGCCCCCATGCGGTTCAGCGCCGTGCTGCCACTCGCGTCCACTATGAACACCACCTGGAAGGAAGGGGCGGGTAGGGATGTGGGAGGTGAGCATGTGTGTGGAGGGGTTCTTGGTCGACTGTGGCTCAGCAGCGCCTTTCTGCCACTCCCAACCACTATGAACACCACCTGGGAGGGGGAGGGGAGGGGTGGGTTGGGTAGGTGCCATATGGTGCAGGTGGGCGGTTCAGCGCCTTTCTGCCACTCCCAACCACTATGAACACCACCTGGGAGGGGAGGGGGAAGGGGGGGAGGGCGTGGGGGGATTGACTGTGTTGGCATGTGGTGCAGGTGCCAAGTGGTGCAGGTGCCATGCGGTGCAGGTGCCATGCGGTGCAGGTGCCATGCGGTGCAGGTGCCATGCGGTGCAGGTGCCATGCAGTGCAGGTGCCATGTGGTGCAGGTGCCATGTGGTGTGAAGGAGGAAAAGCGGAAGAGTTGGTAGAATGGTACAGGTGGCACGGGAATGAATGGACAAGGCAGTGGTGAGAAACGATGGTACACGGTGGTGACCACTGCTCAATCACAACCCAACGCTCAGCAGCGCCACGCCGTGAAACGAGCTTTGGCCCAACCACCTGAGCTTTGGCCCAACCACCTGAGCTTTGGCCCAACCACCTGAGCTTTGGCCCAACCATCATCGTAACAGCCCAACCACCTGCGCCCATCACTGGGGCACCATGCGCTGGATTGTGTGGGCGTGGTTGCATGATTGCCATGCCCGACGGAGCATGACGGCTCTCCTGCACACCACACGCACGCAGCACACCCCCACACCCCACCCACGCGCGCATGCAGCCTTCCCTGCGCCCACCAGAGACGACGCTCGCCGCGCCAGCAGCTTCCGCCGCAGGTCGCTCTTGTCCACATAGATGCGCCGCTCCCTGCCGCCCGTCCTCGCCGCCCTCTCACGCCGCACCCGCTGCAGCGGTGCCGCCGCGCGCAGCGTGGCATCCACTGCGAGGCGCACCACCTGGCGAGGATGGGAGGGAAGGGAAGGGGCGCGGTGATATGCTTTGAGGCACCTGAACAGTCACAGTGTGGCGTCCCCTGGTAGTGGTGGCAGAGGTAGTGGTGTGTGAGGGAAGAGGTGGTGACTGTTGGGGACGGGAACAGTATGTAGGCGACGAGAGGGGTTGGGAGGGAAGGGAACGTGATCTTGGAGGCAGCGCGGCACAGCAATGGCAGCGCGGCACAGCAATGGCAGCGCGGCACAGCAATGGCAGCGCGGCACAGCAATGGCAGCGCGGCACAGCAATGGCAGCGCGGCACAGCAATGGCAGCGCGGCACAGCAATGGCAGCGCGGCACAGCAATGGCAGCGCGGCACAGGAATGGCAGCGCGGCACAGCAAGCAGCGCGGCACAGCAAGCAGCGCGGCGGCCAGCTAGACACACTGCCTGGTGTGCTTGCAAGCGTGGTAGCGTGCAATCCACGCGTGTGTGGGGAGGTGGGCGATGAGCAAGGGGGAGACGGTGTTGAGGGCGGTGGGTGGGCACACAGAGGTGAGGAGCACGCACTGGTGCTTCTTACCATCGCAACCCACCTGGCGGCCAACTGCCTGACCCACCTGGCGGCCAACTGCCTGACCCACCTGGCGGCCAACTGCCTGACCCACGTGGGGGCCAACTGCCTGACCCACGTGGGGGCCAACTGCCTGACCCACGTGGGGGCCAACTGCCTGACCCACCTGGCGGCCAACTGCCTGACCCACCTGGCGGCCAACTGCCTGACCCACCTGGCGGCCAACTGCCTGACCCACGTGGGGGCCAACTGCCTGACCCACGTGGGGGCCAACTGCCTGACCCACGTGGGGGCCAACTGCCTGACCCACGTGGGGGCCAACTGCCTGACCCACCTGGCGGCCAACTGCCTGACCCACGTGGGGGCCAACTGCCTGACCCACGTGGGGGCCAACTGCCTGACCCACGTGGGGGCCAACTGCCTGACCCACCTGGCGGCCAACTGCCTGACCCACGTGGGGGCCAACTGCCTGACCCACCTGGCGGCCAACTGCCTGACCCACCTGGCGGCCAACTGCCTGACCCACCTGGCGGCCAACTGCCTGACCCACGTGGCGGCCAACTGCCTGACCCACGTGGGGGCCAACTGCCTGACCCACGTGGGGGCCAACTGCCTGACCCACGTGGGGGCCAACTGCCTGACCCACGTGGGGGCCAACTGCCTGACCCACGTGGGGGCCAACTGCCTGACCCACGTGGGGGCCAACTGCCTGACCCACCTGGCGGCCAACTGCCTGACCCACCTGGCGGCCAACTGCCTGACCCACCTGGCGGCCAACTGCCTGACCCACGTGGCGGCCAACTGCCTGACCCACGTGGCGGCCAACTGCCTGACCCAGAGTGCAGGTAAGAGGTACAAGGGGAGGGCGGGGAGCAGGGGTGCAAGGGATGGGTTGCACCCAGAAGCAGCAGTGGTGCAGCAAGCACGGCCATGGACGGCGCTCGCCCTCCCTTCATCACACCTCCACCCGCCCCACTGACCAAAATTTCATATCAAAGCTGCAATGAATATGAAGAGAAACCAAAACTTCATCACACTCCTTGCATGGCACGAGCACGTGCCTTCACAAATCGCCTTCTCGCAACCCACACCAATTCCACCTTCCTTTTCACTGAATCACCACGTCCTGCAGCACCCCCCCACCAGAACCCCCCCAGCAGCAGCGCACCTTGCCCTTGGGCAGCACGCACCTTCCCTTTGGGCAGCAGCGCCTTCACGTATCGCCCGCGCTCCTCCGAGTAGATCTTATTCTTCGACCGCCCCGCCCGCCCCGCCGTGCGCGCTGCCCGCTGGAACAGCTGCAGGGCGGCGGCATCGAGCCGCGTGTCCTCCGCTGCCACGACGAAGGATGCTGGCACCAGCTGCTCCTCGTCCACCTCGGGCGGCTGGGCAGGAGCGAAGGGACGGGGGGGAATGCGAGGAGAAGTGACGGTATGAGAGGCGGCTGATCCTCGTCCACTTGAGGCGGGTGGGGCCAATGAAGGGGAGAGAGGGGAAAGATGGGAGTGATGGCGGAGGCGGCGTGGAGATGCTGTCCTCTGCTGCCACCACCAAGGACGCCGGTACCAGCTGATCCTCGTCCACTTAAGGCGGCTGGGCAAGTGAAAGGATGGGAGGAAATGCGAGGAGTGACGGTATGAGAGGGTGCAGTGGTGCTTTGAGGAGTGTCGTGTGCTGCCACTCAAACGACGCTCGTACACTGAAGCTGATCTTCGCCCACTGGGGGCGGCTGGGAGCAGCGAGGGTTGATGGGGGGGAGTAAGGGAGAGGCGGGGAAGGGGAGTAGAGATGGGGGGATGAGAGAGAGGAAAGAGGCGGCGGCGTGGAGACGGGTGTTCTTTCCAGCCATGACGAATGATGGCGGCACCAGCTGATCCTCGTCCACTCGGGGCGGCTGTGGGAAGTGGGGGTTGGGGGAGGAAGGTAAAGAAGAAAGAGGGGGAACTAGAGGGGAGATGGAGGAGAGGGAAGGGTAGGAGCGTGTCGTGTGCTGTCACTACAAAGAATGCTGGCAGCGGGTGGGCCTCGTCCACTTGGGGTGGCTGGAAGAGGCGGACGAGCGGAGTGGGGTGAGGAGACTGGCCTTGGGGCGACACGCCTCTGCTGCACCACCTGCTCCTCGCCCACTGGGGGCGGCTGTGGCAGGACGGGGAAAGGGGGGGAAGGGGGCAGGAGTGACGGGAGGAGAGGGTTCATGGATGCTGCGATGCGAGGTGTGTCCCCCTCTGCCACGACAACTCACGCCCCCTCTACTCATCCTCCTTCACTGCACGGGCCTGGGGCGAAGTGGGGAAAAGGGGGTGGGGGGAAGAGAGGAGTAAAGGCAGGGGACGGTGAATGGTGCGGAGGGGAGAGAGGAGTAAAGGCAGGGGACGGTGAATGGTGCGCAGGGGAGAGAGGAGTAAAGGCAGGGGACGGTGAATGGTGCGCAGGGGAGAGAGGAGTAAAGGCAGGGGACGGTGAATGGTGCGCAGGGGAGAGGCCGCCGCTGCGGTCATGAAGGATGCTGGGGGAGGCTGGTCGGTGGGCGGGAAGGCGGGAGGGCGGGAGGGCAATAGAGTGGGGGGAAGGAGGGGCTTTGCCGCCACTGGCTGCTCGTCCACCACGGTGGGTGAGGGGCAGAGCGGAGAGGGCAGAGCGGAGAGGGCAGAGCGGAGAGGGCAGGCGGACGAGGCTGGGATTGCGGATGCCATTGAACCCCTAGATGAAGGTTACCTGTTTCAACTCCTAGAACCCCCGCTTGGACCCCTTGTGGCCCAGGCGGGTGGCGAGTAGGATGATTGACTCACCATCAACCTTGCATGCTTGTATGCATAGTGCTAATTAATACAAACGGACCATTCGAGCGGAGAGGGCAGAGCGGGGGGTGAGTGGCGAGGTGGTGGTGACCTCATATCAATGCTGTCCCTCGCCTCGTGCTCTACACTCGTTCCATGCTTCCCCACTCCTCCACACACTCTCGCAGCATGTCATGTCATGCATACAGTGCTACCTCACCCCATGTCATGCATACAGTGCTACCTCACCCCATGTATGCCACTCATGCCCCTGCCCTGTCACACCCATCATTTCACGTGCTGCAGGCGAGCCATGCCAACACCAACACCCACTCATTTCCCCTCCCACTCCACCCTCTTCCTTGCAACCCTAGCCCCTACTCTTCCCCCTCATCCCCAACCAACCCACTACTCGTCTGCTCCTCCTGCGGCTCCTTGCTGCTCTCCTCGGGGCGACGGCTGGGCAGGGACGGAGTGGGCCGTCCCTTACCCTGCTTGTCAACCGCCCCTATTTACAACCCCCTAGTCTCCTACTTCCTCCCCCCTACCCCACCCTCCGCCCCTGCTCACCTCGCCCTCCTGCTCCTCCTGCGGCTCCTCGTTGCTGTCGTCCGCCCGCCTGCTGGGAGGAGGGGGTGCTGCACGGGCGGACTGGGGTGGGCTGCTGCTGGGCTCGCTGGCGAATGCCACCGTGGCACGTGGCACTATTGCCAGCTGGGCCTGCTCCATGAGAGAGGGGCGTTTCGGGACGGGAGGGGGAGGGACGGGGTTATGGGAGGGAGGGCGGGTGGGGATGAGAAGGGATGGAGCAGGAGGAGGAAGGGACAGGGAGTGAGGGTAGATGGCAGCACTCGAAGCACTCATGCTGTCAACCTCTACAGCCCCAACAGCCTCCTCACTGTTACCCCACACGTGCCACCCCTTGGCATCCCAGTGGCCCCTGAGCGCTGCCGCTCCTTGCTTTCACCTGCTGACACCTGCCTGCTTGTACCAGCAACCCAACTGCCCTATAACTCCCCCACTGCAACACCCCACTCCCCATCACCACCCCCCACCGCCCTCTCAACCTCCCTCACACTTAGCCCAAACGAGCCACCAGCTCCCACACCCCTCCCCTCTCCCCAACCCCACCCCCCCCCCACTTCTCCTTCCCCCTGGCAGCACGCACGGCGCGGACGAGGTCGGCCTGGGTGACCTGCGGTCGGCCGTTGAGTGCCGCCAGTGCCTTGGCTGCGCGCACCGCAAACAGCTCAGCGCGCTGCCCCTGCCACCACCAACAAGGGGGGCCGTGCGGGGCGGAGGGCGGAGGGGGGTATGTGGGGGGTGGAAGGTGTGGTATGCGGTTGATGAGATGCACACAGCGTGGTGCAGCACACTGCAAGAGGATGCGGGGGCACGTTGGAGGAGGCACAGGGGGAGGATGGACGGAGGAGAACGGACGGGAGAGGGGGGAAGTAGGAGGAGGGAAGGAGGAAGGAAGGAGAAAACACGAGAGATAAATAAGAGGCTTGGAAAGAAAGCACATCCACTCCCCCATCTCAGAGCATGTCACTGCATCTCACCGCATCTCACCGCATCTCACCTCGCACTCCAGCTGCACAGCAGCGTCCACGAGGAATGCAATCTGGGCCCGTGAGATGCTGACACGTGGCAGCAGCTGTCGTGCAAACAGCACTCGAAGCCTATCCGCTTCCACCCCCTCCTCCACGCTCTCCTCCTCCTCCTCACCCTCCTCGCCCTCCTCTCCCTTCTCCTCTTCCAACAACGCCTTCCCCTCGGGTCCCACATTTCCTCTCGCCCCTCCCCCAGCCGTCAGTCTGCCGTCCAAAAACGCGTTCGCCACGTCAGCTGCAGCCACCCGCTGCTCCAATGAGAGCGGCGCATCCGTGCTGACGTGTCAGGCACATGCAGGGACACATGTGTTGAACAAGCATGAAAGGAGGCAGGTTGACTCTTGCAACGAGGTACATGGTCACATTCCTTGCCTTGCGAGCATTTTCTAGAGCACCACGGACGGGTGGGGGGGCTTGGAAGCATTCAGCTGCACGCCTCTCCGTGCCCTCACGCCTCTCCGTGCCCTCACGCGCACTCAACTCACCCACTTGAGAATGAGTGCGTCACCGCCTTCCACCCCCGCCCTCCCTCTTCCCCCCATACCCACCCTTCCACCACCGCACCTCATGATCACAGCAGTGCAGAGCAGTACCCTCCATTATTCAAACCCCCGCCCCCACCACCGCACCTCACGATGAGAGCGATGCGCTCCAGCACGTGTCGTCTCAGCGCCCCTTCCTGTGGGTAGCACAACCGTCAGCCCCCACTCCTAGCATCCCTCGCACCTCACAATCACTGCACTAGTTACCCCACAACTCCACCTGCGCCTAGATCAACCCACTACCCCCAGCCCCTTTTGAGGCGCCTCAAACGTCGTCTCCGTTCTCGCGGATTCTTTGTGGAGAGGATTATACTGCTTGTTAGTGTTCTCGTAACTTGCAAAAGTTACTGGTGCGTGCGTGGTTACCGAACCGATCAAGCCGTTTGAAGACTTTTCGCGGAAGCTGACATAGCACATTGGGTTTACCCCCTGCTTAGTTGGCGATTGCTTATGATGTGCAATCTGGGTAGTTGGTGTACATTGAGGAGATCTCGAGGGCAGGAGCACGGTACTTAGCTACCTTCTGTCCGAGACCTTTCTTTCTTGTATGAACCTGTAAGCAGCACTGATGAAGGCCTAGCAGGGTTCTGTCCCGGAGGCCGAAACTAGTTTGCGGAAAAAGGTTTCTTTCGAGTTTGAAGGTTTGAGATTTTCTTGAATTTCTAGGAAGAGTTTTTACAGTCTTGATCCTTTTTGCTTAAACGTGTTTTAAAGGTTTGCTGCTACTCCCGATATGAATCTCGACCCCCCAACTCCACCTGCGCCTAGATCAACTCACTACCCCCACCCCCCTTGGCGCCTAACGATGAGAGCGATGCGGTCTAGCAGGTGCTGTCGCAGCGCGCCCTGCCATTCGCCCCACCCTCTTGCCTCCTTCCTCCCCTTTTTACCTACCCCACCCACAACCCCACCCCCACGCCCACCCCACCACGGCACCTGACGATGAGAGCGATGCGGTCCAGCAGGTGGCGTCTGAGCGCGCCCTCCTGCGGGTTGAACGACGCCAGCAGCAGCGGCCGGCACGCGTGGCGCACAGACAGCCCCTCGCGCTCCACCGCACTGCACCCCTCTGCGAGCGTGGCGAAGAGCAGCGCCGCCAGGGCGTCGTCCAGCAGGTTGGCATCGTCGATGTAGAGCACGCCGCGGTGGCTCTCTGATGAGGTGGGGTGCGGTGGAGTGCGGGGATGGAGGGAATATGGGCATACGAGGGGAGTGGTGGGGGCGAAGAGCAGCGGCGCCAGGGCATGGTCCAGCAGGTTGGCGTCGTCGATGTAGAGCACTCCGCGGTGGCTCTCTGGGGGCATGGCGTGCCGTGGGTGCGGTTGGGGTCATGGGCGGTGGGTGGGTGGCAGGGATTGCATGCATAGTGTTGTGGGGTGGCATCAGGGAGAGGGAAGAACAGCGCCGCCAGCATGTCGCCCAGCAGGCTGGCGTCGTCCATATAGAGCACTCCACGGTGGCACTCTGGGGGCATAGGGGGGAAATGGGATGCGGTGGAATGCGGTGGGGTGTGGTGGGGTGCGGTGGGGTGCGGTGGGGTTGAATGTGCGGGGGGTGGGAGGGACTGCGTCCATCATCCAGCAGATTGGCGGCATCGCTGTAGAGCACCCCGCGATGGCATGGTCGATGCGATGCGATGGGAGGACGGGAGGGGGATGCGATGCGGTGGGGTGCGGTGGGGGTGAATGTGCGGGGCATGGGAGGGCGTGCGTGCATGGTCCAGCAGGTTGGCGTGGTCGATGTAGAGCACCCCGCGAGCACCCCGCGTGGGTCATGGGAGGGGGAGGGGAAAGTGGAGAGAATCGGGAAGATTGGGGAGGATATGGAATGGACGTGGCGGTTGGGGGGAAGGGGGGGGTTGGTGCATTCTGGAAATGGGGGGGGCATCACGAGGAGTGGGGACATGGTGGGGGATAAGGGGAGCGGATAGTGGGGAGAGTTCTCGACAGCCCAGCGCGAGGTCCAGCAGGTTGGCATCTTCAATGTATGCCGTGCTGTGCCGTGCCATGGTGGCACGCCATGGGATGGGATGGACGTGCTGCTTGCATGGTGCGCGGCATGGGAATGATACGATACGACACGGGGTGTGCGGGGTGCCACACGCTCTGATAAGCCAGCCGTGGTGTGAAAGGGGTGAAGGGGGATTCGCACCGCATGCCACACTGACGGGCTGGCAGCGACCAGGCTGGCAGCGACCGGGGTGGCATAGCGGTGAGTGGCATAGCGGTGAGTGGCATAGCGGTGAGTGGCATAGCGGTGAGTGGCATAGCGGTGAGTGGCATAGCGGTGAGTGGCATAGCGGTGAGTGGCATAGCGGTGAGTGGCATAGCGGTGAGTGGCATAGCGGTGAGTGGCATAGCGGTGAGTGGCATAGCGGTGAGTGGCATAGCGGTGAGTGGCATAGCGGTGAGTGGCATAGCGGTGAGTGGCATAGCGGTGAGTGGCATAGCGGTGAGTGGCATAGCGGTGAGTGAGAGCCACGAATGATGCTGCCACGCCAGTGGTGGGCGCAGCTGTGCACCCCGCTGTGCATCACTCCTGCCATCCTGCTCTCACCCATTCTTCCCTCGCTCACCACAAAGCCTTAGCCCGTACAGAACTCGCACCCCCTCGCCCCTCGCCCCTCGCCCCCTCAACACCTCAACCCTCACCCAACCCCCCCCCCACACCCCTCACCCACCCCCGCGGCCACCCATGATCCGTGACCCCCATGATCCGTGACCCCCATGATCCGTGACCCCCATGACTCACGCGCAAGCAGCCCCGGCAGGAAGATGTTGCGGCCCGCCTGGATGGACGCCTCCACGTCCACCGACCCTAACAGCCGGTCCTCCGTCACTCCCAGCGGCACCTGTGCAAGGGAGGGCACAAGGGGACATGGATTCGAGGGATGCGAGGGGGTGCAAGGCGGTACAGCGGATGTGAGGCCTCTGCCGTCCACGTCCACCGATCCCAGTAGCCCACCCTCCATCACTCCTAGGTGCACCTGGGGGGGGGGAAGAAGGGGACACGGACCAAGGGGTGCAATGCGGTGTGAGCAGGTGTAAGAGCGGCAAGGATTGGAGTGGGCATGGTAAGGGCTTAGGATGGCATGAAGTCGACATGACATGGCACGGCATGGCAAAGCAAGGTATGGCATGGCACGGCATGGCAAAGCAAGGTATGGCATGGCACGGCATGGCATGGGCAGGTGCAGCACCCACCTGCACAAAAGGCGGGTTGCAGAGGGTGATGGGTGGATGGTGCTCGTCGCACCCCCGCTCCCTTATGCTCTCCCTTAGCCCCTCCTCCCACCTGCTCCCATCCCATGCACTCATGCACACACATGCACTCATGCACACACATGCACGCACGGATGGATGGGAACATGCATTGCCAAGTGCACTCTACCTGACTAGAGCCAATGAGAAACGCTTGAAATGCTCACGTCATCGCTCTCGTCTGTCGTTCACAATAATCCCACCCCTTGCATGCAGGCATCCCCCACTGCACCCACTCGCTCCTCCACATGTCCGTCACCACGCATGCACACTCACTCCCTCTCCCTCGCTTCCCCGCGCCTCTCCCCTCTTCCCCCTCTCTCACTCATTTAGCGCATATCTCCACGAGTTATTGATTGAGAGCTGTCACACATGGCGCCCCCCCCATCCATGTCTCTCACTCATCCAGCACGCGTCTGCACGAGCTGCAATCCCAAGCCCAGCAACGCCGCATCGGCACTGCTGCCTGCACCCATCACAGCTCTGCACCCATCACAGCTCTGCACCCAACCGCACACTCCATTATCCCCCTACCCTCTCCCCTCCCCAGGCCCCCACTCCCCCGTCCCTTCCCCCTTCCACCCCCTCCCCACCTCCCCCCTCCCCCGCACTCACTCTTCCGGCATGAGCGGGTCCGCATTGGCCCAGCTGCCCTCAACAACGGCAATGGGCGGCAGCAGCAGGGGCAGCGCGCGCGCCATGACGGTCTTGCCCGTGCCGTGGCCCCCCACCAGCGCCACCCCTCCCAGCCCCGGATCTACTGCCGCTGCCAGCAGCGCCTCCTTCACCGCCGCCTGGTGGGGGGGGAGAGGGGGGTCGGGGAATGAGGGAAAAGGGAGGAGAGAAATGAGGGCAGGGGGGAAGGGAAGGAGGAAATGATGAGGGCCTGCGCGGCTTGCAGCAGCGCCGCCTTTAGTGCAAGGGAGATGGAAAGGGAGGAGGAAGAGAGGGCGAAGGGGAGCGGAGCGGAAGGGCGGAGGGGCGTCTTGCCCGTGGCATGGCCACCACGGCACCCCGCACACTGCTCCGCCCATGTCAGGACTCTCCGCTGGTAGAGCCTGCTCCGCTGCTGTGTGGGGCCATGCGAGGAGGGGTGTTGGGAGGGAAGGGGCAGGCGAGAGGGGGGGGTGTTGCGGGACAGTCACACAGATTGTTGGCGCTATAGTGGGAAAGAGGGAGGGAGAAAGGAAATAGTAGATGTTAGACATCTCCACTTCTCATCCTCTCATCCTCTCATCCTCTCACCCTCTCACCCTCTCACCCTCTCACCCTCTCACCCTCTCATCGTTTCACATCGTCGCGACTGCCTGCTGTCATCCCGCCACCGCCACGGCGACGGCGATCCCCGTTACCTGGTTGACGATGCTGCTCAGGGGCAGATTATGTCGCGATACGTCCACGCGGCCTCTCCGTGCTGACTTGGCGTCAAAAACCGCGCCAGCCAGCTCTGATGATGATGTGGCGTCCGATAACTGGCCGGGCTCCTGAAGCTGCTTAGATGAATCCTCGCGGTCCAGCTTGGGACGGCCTTGACCGTCCATCGTCGTCGGCGTCGTCGTCTCCGTCGCACTCGTCGCCACGCTTACAGCAGGCAAATTAGCAGGCGACGCGGCAGGCGAACCCCTCGCGGCAGGCTGCGAAGCCGTTGCGACAACGCTAATGCGACGCCGCCCTGTCGCAGACATGCGCGCCAGACAGGCGACGCGGCGAGGGCGATTAGAAGAGACAGGCGCGGGCGGATTGGGGAATGGAATGAGCGAAAGCAGCGGAACGCGGGCAGGGGCGTAAGTGGCTGCGGGAATGCTCCTTGCGCGCCATGGGGTGGCGGAAGCGTGTACTATTTGATACTGGCGGCTGCGTGCCGCGTTTCCAAAGTCTAAATGGGAAAGGAAGCGATCGCATGGACAGATAGACGAAGTTAACGAGCAGGCACTCCTATGCCTCGCTGCTGAGCGGCAATTGCTGACGGGCAAACTCAGTTCGCTGACAGCAACTGGCACTACCACTTGACGCGACTGGATAAGCCGAATGCTAGACATGGTGACTCGATAATATTAGGAGTTGGCGACTAGAACGTGTTATTCTGCTGCCATGACATGGCGCCCGCTTCTAAAAGACTAGATAAAGAAAGCACGGAACGAAGTAGCGTGAGTGTGATGAAGAAATGGAAGGATGGGGGAATTGCCAAGAACGAGGGACGAACGAGTCAGTGAGGAGAGGAGAGAATTTGCGGGCAAGTGGGGAATTGCGGCGCGTTCGCTTGATTGGAAATTGTCCTTCCCTCGAAATCTACGTTCGCTGTGACGCGACGCGGGAAAGAGAGAATTCGTTTCCAGCGTGGCGACGTTGAAACACAACGGGAAGGAGAGTGGACGGAGCCACATAGGAATGACGTCACGTGCATGCGAAATCGCACGTGGCGGACGAACGTGAAGCGAACTCGAGCTGTGCTGTTGAATTGAGGTGTCGAACAAAGAGAACTGAAGTGGCGATAAACAGCTTTTCGTCAAAAGGCGAGTTACACCAGCTGAACTGCGCATCGTCTGCAGATTGTCGAATGAGGTCCAAAAGCTTTGTACACTGTACCGATCGGTTCCCAGCTCAAAACTCTCTCGACCGCAAACCACCTAACAATACTGCGGAACATGAATTGACAGGGAATGGCCAACCCAAGCAATGAATTCCCCTCCCTCATGAAATCCGATTGCTATCTGCCCACCACCACCTTCGTTCCACTCACACAAGCATGCGTCAATGAGCCAGAGAGCCTAGCAGACAGTCATGGCGACAAGCGGCGAAGGTGGGCCTGACGATGGGAGTCCTGCGCGTGGAGGGGGTCTGTGGGGCGTGCCCAAGGGGGTGTGGCGCGCTGTGTGTGTGGCGGGGGTGGTGGGAGTGGGAGCCATAGTGGCCCGACATGTGAAGCACAGGGCGGAGGAGCAGCAGGTGCTGCAAACTGCTAGGCTCACTGCCGTCGGAATCAAGGACACGGTGGGTTAATTGAATTAATTTGCCCTGAAATAGGGGGAAATTGAAGGAAAAAAAATAGAAAATAAGAGAGAAAAGAATGAGACACATACAAACATGAAAACAAAACCAAGCAAATCAAACTACAAACCACCAGTCTCATATCTCGGTGCCATGTCGTTTCAATACTGTGGCGCAGGTGAGAGTGATGCGCGCAGTGGGGAAGGCGCACTCATCGGTCAGCATAATATAGCTCAGCCGACGAAAACTGCCGCCCATTTTCGCGGTTCAGAACGGACAACCCCCCTCCTCGGGGTCGACGACCCCACGACGACCTCCGCGTGGAAAGCCCAGGCTATCTGGCTGGGCCAGGTGCTGGTGAGCCCTCGGGATGGTCGACCACCTGTCGACCTAGAGTTCCGCTGAGACAATCCCGAGAAGGACGTCTCAGCCGCGTGTCAGAATACCAGCTCGGCAAGTCGGGCCGCGATGATCGCCACGCGGCCACAAAGGGACGCCCGAGATAGTCCCCTGGATGGCGGGGCCACCTAGGTCTGCCAGGTTGGACACGACGGGCCAACGGAAGGTCGGGGTGCTTCGCTTGGGAGAATCTCGCGCATGAACGTGGCAATGTCGGTGCATACCACACGGCATTCATCCAACGGTTGCTCACATGCGCAAGGAGAAATCCGGCCGTCCACTATCTATGGCTACGTGCAGTGGACACTGATGATGCGGGACCTGTCGGCGTCGACCAGAAGAGCATCATCGTTGTGCCACACGGCAGTGTCTCCCGACCTCGACCTACCGAGGTGCACCTAATTCGGGACCACGCCACGTTGCCGCACGAAAGAGCCAGCGTGTAGCAGCCACGAAAAGAGCATGATGAGCGAAGCGCTTCAAGCAAGCAGCCATGCACGCCTGGTGGCACGTCGGACACGGCGCCGCCGCACGAGCGCACATGCATGGCGGCGTCGTGCACTGGGGTTTGCGTGGAGCGCCAAGTGGTGCGGAGTCGCTCACGACCATCCCCATCCGTGGTCCCCGAAATGGTCGCTCATTCCGCCTGCCATTGTGTGTGCCATTGCTTCTTTTTTTTACCACTGACTTGACGGCCGGCACTTTGATTTTCTCTAGAGGCGTAACGTCGGCGTCGTGATAGTAGGCAGACGTGGTCGCCGACCTCTCGTAGGATTGTCTGCTATCCCGACCTGCCAGATACCGCCGACATAGAATACGCATTAAGTAGTTTATCGACCTCACCACGCCGACTTCCTATCGCCCTAGGTCGCGGTATCATGGCCAGAGGACAGCCTCGTTCGACACCGCCGCAAACCAACCCACCCCCCGCCGATGTCGACATGACGGACGTCATGAACCCCGCTAGCCAGGATGAGAACGTCCGCCCGGTAGACCGTACACCGACCAGTAACCCCTCGTCGACTTTGCCGCTGCTTTACGATCTCGACGCCCTGGCCCAAATCCCGCAGGGAGAGTTCACCAAGGACGTTCCGCCCGCGCCGATAGGGGAGTTCACGAAACCACGCAAAACGTCGACGCCGACGGATGCAGGGGAGGCCGGGCCGTCGTCTGTGCCGGACGGATCGGGCGACCAGGATGAGGACGATTATTCATCGGCGAGCGACGAGGACGACGAAGACGACCCGCGGCCCCGACGTGGTGCAGGTCCGCGCACGTTGGAAGAAAAACTCAGGGGGGAACGTGCGTTCATAGAGGAATTGTTGGACGAGAACGAGCTTGAGGATCTGCTGCACACGTCGGTCCCTCGAGAAATGTGGAAGGCGGCCGACTTCGTAGAGGAAGATATGGTGTACGCGTGCGTCGACGTGCTCGTGATGGAGGGAATGCGCCACCTGAAAACCATAGAGGCCAAGAGCACGCTCAAGTCCTACACCTCATGGATATACGACTACAAAAGGTGGACGGCGAAGATGCTTAAAAAAATTGGCGACAAACTGCCGACAGCAGAACAAATGAGGCACGTCGACGAGATAGGGCACTGGACACACAACAACAAGAGCAAGGATTGGGACAACGAGAAGGTGGTCAAGCGGAAGCACATATGGCTGCACGGCCCCCGGGTCACTAGTACGCGACTGCGCGCCTACATCAAGTTCATGAGGCGGGAGTACAGGATCGACGCCGACACGAACGAGCCAGTGCGAGCCTACACGGTGCACATGATCCTCGGCCGCATCAAGGCCTGCCAGATGGCGGCGAGGGTGGAGGCGACGCTCTTCAAGGAGAAGGAGTTGGGCATCATGCGGGAAATCTCGGTGGTCCGGTCGGAGGTGCGGGTCATGGTCCGCACGAAAAATCAGAGGGACCTCGAGTAAGTTGGCATGCATCGCCGTGTTATGTCGCCATCGATTTGTTTCCTCGCCCTAATATTCATATCCATATATTGTTATGTCGACAGTAAATGCGCCGACCGTCGACGCGGCACCATCGGCGACACATACACCGCCGAACAGTTCCGCCAGATAATGACGAGGGTGCTGCCGGCTTGGGCGGCGTCGGCATGGAGCCCGCATTTCACCACACCTTCGCAGACGCTGTGGAGGTTTCTTCTCATCAAGGTGCTCACGCTGCTCTCCCACCACAGCCTCATGCGCGGTGCAAGCATACGCGAGATAACGCTCCCCGACATCTTCCTGTACCGACTGGCGAGCACCTCGTCGGTGAACCCGGATAACCAGCCGGTCGTCATGGTGGTCGCCGCGCGGAACTCGAAGACGTCGAAGGATGCGCGTCTTCAACAGAGCTACGCGGCGCGGCACCTAGAAGCGGAGTTGTGCGCCGTCGGCGAGACCGGGCTGTGGTTACACTTCGTCCTCGACCAGATCGGCCAGTTTCACGGAGTCGACCTCATTCCGCCGGTCGACACCAGCACACGCGAGCTCTGGTACAAGAAGCACCTGTTCTTCGCCCGCAACGACCCCGAGCAGGGCGAACTCTCAGCTCCCAGCCACCAGCGATGGACGAGGCAGATGTGGAAGACGAACGGGGTGTTCTGCAAGCGGAACGTCCATGCCGCTCGGGCGGGCGGGGCGCAGGAGTTGGCCATCCAAGGTACGCCTCGCGCCGAGATAGCCGAGCTGGGTCACTGGGCTCTCGACAAGATGACTCGAGCCTACATCACGTCCATTCCCGTCGGCGTGGTGATGAAGAAGGCCGGCTATTCGGGATTCACGCAGGACTACTTCTTGGGTCGCAGTAGGGTGGAACCGGGAGACGAACTCCTCGCTCTCATCGCCGAGCACATCTTCCCCGACGTCGACGACCTCCTCAACAAGGTTTGTTTATCGGTGCCGACCAATCTTGCATGGTACTGTCCTATCCACCATGGAGATAACCCCCGTCTGATGTCTAACTGCAGGCAGAAGAACTCGCGAAGAAGGGGTCCGACGCCGACGTTGCGGCCGTGCATTTCTGGCGCACCCTTCTGATGTTCCGCCGCATTGTCGCCGAGGACCTCGCGGTGAAACTCGTCCGCACCCCTTGGCACCCGTACATCCAGTATTCCAAGCTCTGCCGGATTCCCCTCTTCCAGCACTGGGCGAAGAGGGTCGAGAAGACCGACACCGACACCATAAAAAAGCGGCAAGATCCAACCCTCATCCAGCCAGAGGTATGTCATCTTTTATGCCGACGTCGCGATGTTATCTATGACCGCTACAACCCCTCATCTGCACCGTTATTCGCATACCATTGCAGGAGATATCGGTCCGCCATGACGCCCAGTTCGCGGTCGTCTCCCTCACGGAGACGCTTAAGCTCGAGAGGGAGCGGTCAACGGTCCAGAAGCTCGACCTCGAGGAGAAGATCGAGAATCGCGACGCAACCATCGCGTCGCTCGCGGCCGAGATAACACGCCTCACCGAGGCTCTCCGCGTTTCAGAAGCTCGAAGGATGCCGGAGGCGCCGCCAGCTGCTAACGACCAGTCGCCGAGCGACGGTGGCTCCGCGGAGTCGGCAAGCAGGGGTGGAGGAGCCAACAAACCCAATAAACCCCCACAGACGGTCGAGGAGGCTAGCTACGAGCTGAACGTAGTGCAGCCTTGGCGGACTGCAACGACCGTCAAGGACGCGTGGCGCCTCTGGACCTCGTGCACCAGCGCCGACACCCGTCGTCTGTGCGACAGGTTCAGGGAGCCGGGATTCGTCGACCGCCACACCCTCCTCGACGGAGCCTCGCAGGGAGCACACGGGAAGAGGGTGCGCCGCATGATGAAGGTCATCGATGCGGTGCGCCAGCTTCGCAGGAGCGACGGCGAAGCCGACACGGAAGCCACCGTCGACGCGCTTAACAAGATAGCGGCGCCTGGCATTGGGACCTTCGCGGATGCCCTCACGGTGCTCAACGCGGACGCCGTAGCGACCTATGCTGGGCAGGGTAAGGGCGTCAAAGGGCTCGGCAAGACGGAATTTTCCAAGCTTCGTGTCGCCTGTGCGTTCGTGGCGCGCGGGCTCAAGCCCGAAACGTGGGTCGCCGACCTGTTCCCGGACACCTGGGTTGAGCAGATGAAGAAGACGTTGGCCGACCTGGCCCGCGAAAACGACGCCGGGCAGCTGCCTCCGACCAATAAGTCTACCAAGCGCAAGAAAACCGCTTGAATGTTCCCAGGCCTCCTGCTACTGTGGCCTGTTGCATGTTGTAGATGTTGATGCAGCATGCCTATGTTTCATACTGATACTGATGTCGACTTTTTGTTTCTCTCAATGATCCTGTTGTTCTCGGCCTAGCGGGGCATTCACGTGTCGTTCAAACTGAAGTAGACAATCATTACTAGCTAATGTGTTCATTACTCATCCTACGTAAAGTAGACAGGCACGCACAAAAAAAAACACAAACAAAGAGCATCAAAGGGATCCGACAGCCAAAACAAGGAAAACGGTATCGACCATTTCATCATCGAGTCCACGCAGCACTCAATCTTAGCATGCCGTCGACTAGGCCGTCGTGCTGTCCTTCTTCGACTTCTTGACCTTCTCCGTGCCGCCCTTGGTCTTCGTCCCCTTCTTGCCCCTCAGACCCTTCCTCCCCCTGTTGTCAAGATCGGCCTTCATCTGCGCGTCAATCGGCACCGCGATGTCCCTCGCTCTTAGTTTCGGCCCGGCGACGGGGCACATTCCCCAAAACGCCATCGTCTCAACCGTCGCTCTAGCGATAACGTCGGCATCTACTCCAGCATTCCCCCCCGGATATACCGTATCAAGGGCGGTCCTCTGGAGTGCTGGCGCGACGTTGTAGGCAACCTCTCCCAAGGGGCGGTCCCTGTTCATCTCGGCTTTCAGCACCGCCTCCATGACTTTTCCGAATACATCGGCGGTCGCCTGGCTCGCTCCGCCGATGATCGCCGCCGACTTCCCTTCTTCCACAGCATCCGCCAGCTGGGCATCGCCGTTCTCGACGAAGCACCACACAGCGCATGCGGATGCTGCTAACGCCCATGCCGCCATATCCGTCTTCTCCTCCTTGTCTCCCTCCTTCATCGCCGCTGCCGCAGCGGTCTTCCCATATGCAGCGCACATTGACACGCGGCCTATCATCGCCGACATCATGGACGCCGACTTCTCCCGGCCTTCCTCGGTGCTAGCATCGACTGGGTACCATATCGCTGGCAGGAGCGCGGCGTGGAGAGAATCGCCTGTGGACTTGTAATGGCGATACGCGTCGAGGATCTCCGTCAGCCTGTCACGCCACCACAAACAGGGCGAACATGAGTGACAACGACAACGACATCGACTTTGAATCGGAGGATTGCCGACTTACCGTGTCTTTGGAAGGAGCGTACCCCGGGCCCACATCACCGTCCACATCCCTGTCGGCAAGATCCTGACCTCCTCCCACACCTCCTTCCACCTCTCCAATTCGGCGCTGTCCAAGCCGGTGAGCTCGGTCATGAGCACCTTGCTCACGAAACCGTCGTAGACGACGTACGCGATGGAGTGAACGTACGCGAGCTCCATCTTGTCCCGCGACTTGCCGATGTATCGATTGATGCCGTGCACCTTAATCTCGCCGACCCACCCTTGCTTGTCGCCCGAGGTATCGTGTCGGATGCCATGACCCCTCCTCTCCTTGCCCTTCCCCTCCTCCTCCTCCTCCTCCTCCTCCTCTTCCTCCTGCTCGACCTCCTCCACCTCCTCGACATCCTCATCCTCCTCCTCCGCCTTCCTCTTTCCCTTTCTCCCCTTCGAGGAACCCTCGCCGACCGCCTTCTCCTTCCCCTTTCTCCCGGTCGACGCACCTTCTCCGACCGACTTGTCCTTCCCCTTCCTCCCCGTCGACGTACCCTCGCCGGGCGACTTCTGATTCTCCCCTTTCCCTTCAACCTCCCCAATGCCGCCTCGATCTTTGTCCGCCGCCGTCTCCGCCGCCATCCCCTTCTGTTTATCCGCCGCCTTCACCTCCGACTTCTCCCGCGTCTTCCTCTGTGAGCCCGCCTTCCCCTTCCGTTTCGACTTTCCCTCACCGACCGCATCACCGGTCGCACTAGGCTCTGCCGCGATGCCGACGAGTCCCGCCGAAGGCTCCACATGTTCCGTGTCGGAGATGGCCAGGGTTCGGGGATTGGCTGCATCCAGATGGGCCTGTATGGCAGCGATATCAGCGTCTGCGGGGACCTCCTCAACGGCGCCGCCGCCGGTGGCAAGCGCGGCACGAACGCCCTTCTCCGCCGCCTTCTCCACATCAGCTGCCACATGGGTGGGTGGTGCGACATTCGCCGACGACGGCTTAGAGCCAGAGCCAGAAGCCTGCTGAGTCCTCTCAGTCGACGCTAGTGCGCCCAGCTGGGCGCGCAACAACGCGGACTTTGGGTCTGCAGGAGTACGGGCGGCGACGACCGGCACTACACGTGGCCCACTGGCCGATGGGACGTCGACAGCAGGGGGGGCCTGTTGAACAGCCCTGTGGCCGGCTAGGAGCCTGAGCTGCTCCTTGAGCGCGTCCGCAACTGCCGCCCCTTTTCCCGCGCGGCCAACCTTGTCGGCAGACGGTACGTCGGCATGGCGCGGGACGTCGGTAGGTCGCCCGGCAGACGGTCCGGTCGGATGGCGTGCACCCGCGGGAGACTGGTGAGGAACCGCTGACGCCTCCGCAACCCCTGTCTTCGGGCCCTGGCCAGCTTTCGCGGACCCGCCAGGGGCCGTTTTGGCGGCGGCCTTCTCCTTGTCGCGCAGGCCTTTCACACCGCTACCCTGTCGTGGTGGCTTAACGCCGACCGAAGGCGGAGCCATTGGCAGTGCGTCATCAGTGGCATGCTCGTCGGCGGGACCCCCACCACCATGGCCCGTGCTGGCCGCTCCAACCTGAGCCCAGTGCTTCCTGAGGATGTCGACCACGCTCTTCCCCGACTGCTTCAACGAACTGCCGTCGCCGGCTCCCATGCTCCCACCGCCGCCAGACCCCCCGCCTCCCTTGCTCCGCTTCGTGTTCGCCGAATTGTCCCCGTCGCCCCCCCCGCCGCCTCCCTGCCTCTTGTGACCCAGCTTCAAGCCCTCCGTAGGTTGCGCTTGGCCGGCGTCGTTTGCCGACGGCGACGACCCACGCCGAGCATACGCCACCGTGCCGACGACCTCGGCCATTATCTTCAGTCCGGAGGCGAGGAAGGACTGCTGCGTGGTCTCCGTCACCGCCTTCAGCACGTCCTCCTTGAAAGACTTCAGGAAATCTTCCGGCAAGGCCTGCGCTGGGCCGGTAGGCGGCGGCGGCGGCTGGACTAGGCGGGGCGCGACGGCGGCGGCAATGTTGGTCTGCGCGGCGCCGATGTATTTGATGAACGACTCCTCCAACCCCTTCCTCGCCTCGCCCACCTCCGCCGTCACGTGCTCGGTCACTGTCTTCACCGCGGTCGCGCGTGCGACCGCCGCTCGTCCCTTGGGGTCGTCAAGATCCAGCAGCGTCTGCCTCGCTAGCTCGGCGAAGGACTTGGCCGATTGAATGGCGCTGTCCATGTTGTCGGTGAGGCCCTCGGTGATTGTGGTCGCCATGGTCGACGTGGCCTCTTTGAGGCGCTCCTCCGATTTCCGGTCGGTGTCGGCGACCTGGGCGGTCAAACCCTTCAACTTCTCGAGGAGCCCAGCTAATGCCGCCGCCAAGCTGTCGACCCGCCCCGTCTGCTCACCGAGCCGCCGTTCAAGGAGTGCATTGTCTGCACGCAATCGCCTGTTCTCCGCCCTCAGCTGATCGACGACGTCCAGCCGCGCCTGCCGCCCAGCCGCGGTGGAACCGGGATGACCGCTCGCCGCCTTCTTCCTCCTAGACCGCTCCCCGCCGGCCTTCTCCGCGGTGGCATCGGTATGCACATCCACGCCCCTCTGCTCCGGGACCGCGGCGTTATCCCCTTCACCGACCTCGACCATGCCACCACCTCCGTGAGCCGCCTCCACGCCGACCTCGCCGATATTCGCTGTCGCACCCTTCCCCTCCCCTTCGTCGTTCTCGACATCCGCCGATCTCCCACCCGTTTCCTCCGCTCCTCCGACAACGTACCCCTCCGCTCCTCCGACAACGTACCCCTCCGCCATTTCCACGTCCTCCACCTCTACCAACTGCTCCTCCTGGTGCTGCCTCTCGTGCTCCTGCGTCTCCTGCTCCTGCTCCTCCTCCGACTCCGACTCCGAGCCCGATCCCGACCCCGACCTCGACCCCGACATCGACCCCGACGACTCCTCCAAGCCCCCCTCACCCTCACGTTCCTCCTCGCGATCCTGGACCCCATCATCATCCCCGTGAACAACCTCGGTCCCGGTCACCCCCTTTCCTGCGGCCGCATCGGCCTCGTCGACGCCGACTCCCGACTTGCCACGCGCATCAGCGACGTTCGGGGCGACCCCTACTGGTACGGATGCAGAATGGACTTCCTCGCCGTCGTCGTCACAGGCGTCGGCAGCAACAACGGTTTTCCCCGACCGTATGAGCGGGACTTGCTTCTTGATGAGGGCTACCATCTCGTTCCGCAGCGCCTTCAACCCCGAGACGGTGGGCTTGTCCATGCTGGTGGCAATGCGACGGAGGTCGCCGGTCAGGCGCTGGAACCGCCTCACAACCCAGATCAACGCGCTCATTGCTAGCAGGCCGGAGCCCGCGTCCGAGTCCCGGACGGTATCGGGAACTTTCTGCATACAACAGTGCAGAGAGCAAGGATGAGGGCGGCGTAGATGTGACACCATATGACGGCGAATCGTCCGTAACTCACATCTCGAAGGGGTTCGTCGCAGTCGGCGAGCCTCTCCTGCACCTCGTCTTCGGACGGCTTCGCCCACTCCCATTTCCTACCCTCGCGCCGCAGCTCGGCCAGAACAGCGGTCCGGAAAAACCTGCAAAAGCACGGCAAGGACGGTCGGTTAGCACGGTGCACGCGTCGTGTCGACAATGTATGCGATGTCGACTAAACTATCGAGCTCACTTCAGCACGCGGATCGCCTCGTCGCGGTGCCACTCCTTCACTGTCTGCGGGTCGGCGTGCCGGATCGAGGTCCTGACCTCCTGCCCCGAGGCATTGAACAAATCGCCGGGGCACAGGATGAGAACGACGCTGCAATGTGCTCCCGGAAGCGGTGCGATGCTGCACAGACAAGGCACGTCGATGGCGCTCAAAACAAATCACCGACACAGGTTGCAGCACACAGCAGGACCTCGAACCTGCTCACCTCGATATCAGTGGGATAACCGCCACGTCGGCGTCGAAAATCGTCGCAAAGCATGTGTGGTCGTCCTGACCCATCGCCGCCCGAAGCCGGCCGACTCCTATCGACCACAATCGCTCGCCTGCATCCGTTGAGCGGATCCATGTGTGCCTGCACGCATGCATGATTACAACAGATTAGAGAGGTATAGGTGCGCGGCACGACGGTGGAATGACGGGAGCCGAACGACTTCGGCACAACTCAGCGTCGTCGACGACCTAACGCATTACGTCGGCATCACCGATGTGATGTGCCTGAACTCTAAGCCCGTCGACATATACTACTGGACGCATTGAAACCCCGCCATGGCCGACCAGCATGGAATAGGCCCGTCGACGACGACATCTCAATAAGACACTCACTTGAGACCGAGTCCCAAGCAACGGGCGTTAAACTCTAGCATAGGGTTTGTCAGAACGGCGTAGTCGTGCTCTTCGAACTTGGCCGTGTGTCCTCTACCGATGTCTAGATGCAGGGGGAAATCTAGCGAGGTCGGCGCCGCTTCGGCGGCTTTCTGGCCGGCTGCCATGGCGGGAGAGCGAGGATGCTATGCTACAGGCTAAGGGAAGAAGCGGTGGGAGTATGGAAGGCGCCGAGGTGGGAGGAAAAATGAAAGAGAAACGAGAACGCGAAAATGAGGGGCCAGTCCACCTCCAACGAAGTAAAGCCAGGCGGAGCCACGCAGGCCCGGTTGAGCGTCGCCCAGGGGGCCGTGATGCCTGGCTCGGCAGGGCTCGTGCACAAGTTGCGTGGCACAAGTGCACCCTCGCCGCCGAGCCAACAGGTCGACGTCACGTGCCCCGGCCTCGGTCGGCCAGGGGACGCAACTTCGCGTGGGCGCGGTGCGACGTTTCGGCACCACGTGTCGATTTCGCAGAGGGTCGCGAAAGCCGTGCGCCCCGTGGCGAACGACCCAGGTTTTCGCTCGAGTTTCGGGGGGTACGAAATGTCTCATGCACGCGATGCGAAATGACGGGCGAGCACGTGGCGTCACCGCAACGGGTCGCGAAATAGTCGAGCGACCCGAGGGGAGCCCCCGATTTTCGCGTGGACCTCGCCTGCCCGTACGGGCAGGCCGCGATGGGTTACTAGGGCCTCGCGGGCACGAGGGAGGGGTGGGCTGCCTTCGCGGCAGGGTTACTTCCCCTCGCCCGAGGTCTCGCCAGCTCGCCGCCCCCACCCGGTAACGTGGGTCGCTGTTCACTCTCGGGGGGGGGGGTTGCGGGGCGGCGGTCGTGCGCCCGGCCCAGCCCAGGGCCAGGCTGGCGGGCCCGCACGCGCGTCACTCGCCCGCCTCGTCAGACCCCTGTCCGTCGACCCCCCTCGTCGACCCTGGCAACTCGATTCCGTCGACCTCATTCCGCTGGGATCTTCAGCATAATATAGCTCAGCCGACGAAAACTGCCGCCCATTTTCGCGGTTCAGAACGGACAACCCCCCTCCTCGGGGTCGACGACCCCACGACGACCTCCGCGTGGAAAGCCCAGGCTATCTGGCTGGGCCAGGTGCTGGTGAGCCCTCGGGATGGTCGACCACCTGTCGACCTAGAGTTCCGCTGAGACAATCCCGAGAAGGACGTCTCAGCCGCGTGTCAGAATACCAGCTCGGCAAGTCGGGCCGCGATGATCGCCACGCGGCCACAAAGGGACGCCCGAGATAGTCCCCTGGATGGCGGGGCCACCTAGGTCTGCCAGGTTGGACACGACGGGCCAACGGAAGGTCGGGGTGCTTCGCTTGGGAGAATCTCGCGCATGAACGTGGCAATGTCGGTGCATACCACACGGCATTCATCCAACGGTTGCTCACATGCGCAAGGAGAAATCCGGCCGTCCACTATCTATGGCTACGTGCAGTGGACACTGATGATGCGGGACCTGTCGGCGTCGACCAGAAGAGCATCATCGTTGTGCCACACGGCAGTGTCTCCCGACCTCGACCTACCGAGGTGCACCTAATTCGGGACCACGCCACGTTGCCGCACGAAAGAGCCAGCGTGTAGCAGCCACGAAAAGAGCATGATGAGCGAAGCGCTTCAAGCAAGCAGCCATGCACGCCTGGTGGCACGTCGGACACGGCGCCGCCGCACGAGCGTACATGCATGGCGGCGTCGTGCACTGGGGTTTGCGTGGAGCGCCAAGTGGTGCGGAGTCGCTCACGACCATCCCCATCCGTGGTCCCCGAAATGGTCGCTCATTCCGCCTGCCATTGTGTGTGCCATTGCTTCTTTTTTTTACCACTGACTTGACGGCCGGCACTTTGATTTTCTCTAGAGGCGTAACGTCGGCGTCGTGATAGTAGGCAGACGTGGTCGCCGACCTCTCGTAGGATTGTCTGCTGTCCCGACCTGCCAGATACCGCCGACATAGAATACGCATTAAGTAGTTTATCGACCTCACCACGCCGACTTCCTATCGCCCTAGGTCGCGGTATCATGGCCAGAGGACAGCCTCGTTCGACACCGCCGCAAACCAACCCACCCCCCGCCGATGTCGACATGACGGACGTCATGAACCCCGCTAGCCAGGATGAGAACGTCCGCCCGGTAGACCGTACACCGACCAGTAACCCCTCGTCGACTTTGCCGCTGCTTTACGATCTCGACGCCCTGGCCCAAATCCCGCAGGGAGAGTTCACCAAGGACGTTCCGCCCGCGCCGATAGGGGAGTTCACGAAACCACGCAAAACGTCGACGCCGACGGATGCAGGGGAGGCCGGGCCGTCGTCTGTGCTGGACGGATCGGGCGACCAGGATGAGGACGATTATTCATCGGCGAGCGACGAGGACGACGAAGACGACCCGCGGCCCCGACGTGGTGCAGGTCCGCGCACGTTGGAAGAAAAACTCAGGGGGGAACGTGCGTTCATAGAGGAATTGTTGGACGAGAACGAGCTTGAGGATCTGCTGCACACGTCGGTCCCTCGAGAAATGTGGAAGGCGGCCGACTTCGTAGAGGAAGATATGGTGTACGCGTGCGTCGACGTGCTCGTGATGGAGGGAATGCGCCACCTGAAAACCATAGAGGCCAAGAGCACGCTCAAGTCCTACACCTCATGGATATACGACTACAAAAGGTGGACGGCGAAGATGCTTAAAAAAATTGGCGACAAACTGCCGACAGCAGAACAAATGAGGCACGTCGACGAGATAGGGCACTGGACACACAACAACAAGAGCAAGGATTGGGACAACGAGAAGGTGGTCAAGCGGAAGCACATATGGCTGCACGGCCCCCGGGTCACTAGTACGCGACTGCGCGCCTACATCAAGTTCATGAGGCGGGAGTACAGGATCGACGCCGACACGAACGAGCCAGTGCGAGCCTACACGGTGCACATGATCCTCGGCCGCATCAAGGCCTGCCAGATGGCGGCGAGGGTGGAGGCGACGCTCTTCAAGGAGAAGGAGTTGGGCATCATGCGGGAAATCTCGGTGGTCCGGTCGGAGGTGCGGGTCATGGTCCGCACGAAAAATCAGAGGGACCTCGAGTAAGTTGGCATGCATCGCCGTGTTATGTCGCCATCGATTTGTTTCCTCGCCCTAATATTCATATCCATATATTGTTATGTCGACAGTAAATGCGCCGACCGTCGACGCGGCACCATCGGCGACACATACACCGCCGAACAGTTCCGCCAGATAATGACGAGGGTGCTGCCGGCTTGGGCGGCGTCGGCATGGAGCCCGCATTTCACCACACCTTCGCAGACGCTGTGGAGGTTTCTTCTCATCAAGGTGCTCACGCTGCTCTCCCACCACAGCCTCATGCGCGGTGCAAGCATACGCGAGATAACGCTCCCCGACATCTTCCTGTACCGACTGGCGAGCACCTCGTCGGTGAACCCGGATAACCAGCCGGTCGTCATGGTGGTCGCCGCGCGGAACTCGAAGACGTCGAAGGATGCGCGTCTTCAACAGAGCTACGCGGCGCGGCACCTAGAAGCGGAGTTGTGCGCCGTCGGCGAGACCGGGCTGTGGTTACACTTCGTCCTCGACCAGATCGGCCAGTTTCACGGAGTCGACCTCATTCCGCCGGTCGACACCAGCACACGCGAGCTCTGGTACAAGAAGCACCTGTTCTTCGCCCGCAACGACCCCGAGCAGGGCGAACTCTCAGCTCCCAGCCACCAGCGATGGACGAGGCAGATGTGGAAGACGAACGGGGTGTTCTGCAAGCGGAACGTCCATGCCGCTCGGGCGGGCGGGGCGCAGGAGTTGGCCATCCAAGGTACGCCTCGCGCCGAGATAGCCGAGCTGGGTCACTGGGCTCTCGACAAGATGACTCGAGCCTACATCACGTCCATTCCCGTCGGCGTGGTGATGAAGAAGGCCGGCTATTCGGGATTCACGCAGGACTACTTCTTGGGTCGCAGTAGGGTGGAACCGGGAGACGAACTCCTCGCTCTCATCGCCGAGCACATCTTCCCCGACGTCGACGACCTCCTCAACAAGGTTTGTTTATCGGTGCCGACCAATCTTGCATGGTACTGTCCTATCCACCATGGAGATAACCCCCGTCTGATGTCTAACTGCAGGCAGAAGAACTCGCGAAGAAGGGGTCCGACGCCGACGTTGCGGCCGTGCATTTCTGGCGCACCCTTCTGATGTTCCGCCGCATTGTCGCCGAGGACCTCGCGGTGAAACTCGTCCGCACCCCTTGGCACCCGTACATCCAGTATTCCAAGCTCTGCCGGATTCCCCTCTTCCAGCACTGGGCGAAGAGGGTCGAGAAGACCGACACCGACACCATAAAAAAGCGGCAAGATCCAACCCTCATCCAGCCAGAGGTATGTCATCTTTTATGCCGACGTCGCGATGTTATCTATGACCGCTACAACCCCTCATCTGCACCGTTATTCGCATACCATTGCAGGAGATATCGGTCCGCCATGACGCCCAGTTCGCGGTCGTCTCCCTCACGGAGACGCTTAAGCTCGAGAGGGAGCGGTCAACGGTCCAGAAGCTCGACCTCGAGGAGAAGATCGAGAATCGCGACGCAACCATCGCGTCGCTCGCGGCCGAGATAACACGCCTCACCGAGGCTCTCCGCGTTTCAGAAGCTCGAAGGATGCCGGAGGCGCCGCCAGCTGCTAACGACCAGTCGCCGAGCGACGGTGGCTCCGCGGAGTCGGCAAGCAGGGGTGGAGGAGCCAACAAACCCAATAAACCCCCACAGACGGTCGAGGAGGCTAGCTACGAGCTGAACGTAGTGCAGCCTTGGCGGACTGCAACGACCGTCAAGGACGCGTGGCGCCTCTGGACCTCGTGCACCAGCGCCGACACCCGTCGTCTGTGCGACAGGTTCAGGGAGCCGGGATTCGTCGACCGCCACACCCTCCTCGACGGAGCCTCGCAGGGAGCACACGGGAAGAGGGTGCGCCGCATGATGAAGGTCATCGATGCGGTGCGCCAGCTTCGCAGGAGCGACGGCGAAGCCGACACGGAAGCCACCGTCGACGCGCTTAACAAGATAGCGGCGCCTGGCATTGGGACCTTCGCGGATGCCCTCACGGTGCTCAACGCGGACGCCGTAGCGACCTATGCTGGGCAGGGTAAGGGCGTCAAAGGGCTCGGCAAGACGGAATTTTCCAAGCTTCGTGTCGCCTGTGCGTTCGTGGCGCGCGGGCTCAAGCCCGAAACGTGGGTCGCCGACCTGTTCCCGGACACCTGGGTTGAGCAGATGAAGAAGACGTTGGCCGACCTGGCCCGCGAAAACGACGCCGGGCAGCTGCCTCCGACCAATAAGTCTACCAAGCGCAAGAAAACCGCTTGAATGTTCCCAGGCCTCCTGCTACTGTGGCCTGTTGCATGTTGTAGATGTTGATGCAGCATGCCTATGTTTCATACTGATACTGATGTCGACTTTTTGTTTCTCTCAATGATCCTGTTGTTCTCGGCCTAGCGGGGCATTCACGTGTCGTTCAAACTGAAGTAGACAATCATTACTAGCTAATGTGTTCATTACTCATCCTACGTAAAGTAGACAGGCACGCACAAAAAAAAACACAAACAAAGAGCATCAAAGGGATCCGACAGCCAAAACAAGGAAAACGGTATCGACCATTTCATCATCGAGTCCACGCAGCACTCAATCTTAGCATGCCGTCGACTAGGCCGTCGTGCTGTCCTTCTTCGACTTCTTGACCTTCTCCGTGCCGCCCTTGGTCTTCGTCCCCTTCTTGCCCCTCAGACCCTTCCTCCCCCTGTTGTCAAGATCGGCCTTCATCTGCGCGTCAATCGGCACCGCGATGTCCCTCGCTCTTAGTTTCGGCCCGGCGACGGGGCACATTCCCCAAAACGCCATCGTCTCAACCGTCGCTCTAGCGATAACGTCGGCATCTACTCCAGCATTCCCCCCCGGATATACCGTATCAAGGGCGGTCCTCTGGAGTGCTGGCGCGACGTTGTAGGCAACCTCTCCCAAGGGGCGGTCCCTGTTCATCTCGGCTTTCAGCACCGCCTCCATGACTTTTCCGAATACATCGGCGGTCGCCTGGCTCGCTCCGCCGATGATCGCCGCCGACTTCCCTTCTTCCACAGCATCCGCCAGCTGGGCATCGCCGTTCTCGACGAAGCACCACACAGCGCATGCGGATGCTGCTAACGCCCATGCCGCCATATCCGTCTTCTCCTCCTTGTCTCCCTCCTTCATCGCCGCTGCCGCAGCGGTCTTCCCATATGCAGCGCACATTGACACGCGGCCTATCATCGCCGACATCATGGACGCCGACTTCTCCCGGCCTTCCTCGGTGCTAGCATCGACTGGGTACCATATCGCTGGCAGGAGCGCGGCGTGGAGAGAATCGCCTGTGGACTTGTAATGGCGATACGCGTCGAGGATCTCCGTCAGCCTGTCACGCCACCACAAACAGGGCGAACATGAGTGACAACGACAACGACATCGACTTTGAATCGGAGGATTGCCGACTTACCGTGTCTTTGGAAGGAGCGTACCCCGGGCCCACATCACCGTCCACATCCCTGTCGGCAAGATCCTGACCTCCTCCCACACCTCCTTCCACCTCTCCAATTCGGCGCTGTCCAAGCCGGTGAGCTCGGTCATGAGCACCTTGCTCACGAAACCGTCGTAGACGACGTACGCGATGGAGTGAACGTACGCGAGCTCCATCTTGTCCCGCGACTTGCCGATGTATCGATTGATGCCGTGCACCTTAATCTCGCCGACCCACCCTTGCTTGTCGCCCGAGGTATCGTGTCGGATGCCATGACCCCTCCTCTCCTTGCCCTTCCCCTCCTCCTCCTCCTCCTCCTCCTCCTCTTCCTCCTGCTCGACCTCCTCCACCTCCTCGACATCCTCATCCTCCTCCTCCGCCTTCCTCTTTCCCTTTCTCCCCTTCGAGGAACCCTCGCCGACCGCCTTCTCCTTCCCCTTTCTCCCGGTCGACGCACCTTCTCCGACCGACTTGTCCTTCCCCTTCCTCCCCGTCGACGTACCCTCGCCGGGCGACTTCTGATTCTCCCCTTTCCCTTCAACCTCCCCAATGCCGCCTCGATCTTTGTCCGCCGCCGTCTCCGCCGCCATCCCCTTCTGTTTATCCGCCGCCTTCACCTCCGACTTCTCCCGCGTCTTCCTCTGTGAGCCCGCCTTCCCCTTCCGTTTCGACTTTCCCTCACCGACCGCATCACCGGTCGCACTAGGCTCTGCCGCGATGCCGACGAGTCCCGCCGAAGGCTCCACATGTTCCGTGTCGGAGATGGCCAGGGTTCGGGGATTGGCTGCATCCAGATGGGCCTGTATGGCAGCGATATCAGCGTCTGCGGGGACCTCCTCAACGGCGCCGCCGCCGGTGGCAAGCGCGGCACGAACGCCCTTCTCCGCCGCCTTCTCCACATCAGCTGCCACATGGGTGGGTGGTGCGACATTCGCCGACGACGGCTTAGAGCCAGAGCCAGAAGCCTGCTGAGTCCTCTCAGTCGACGCTAGTGCGCCCAGCTGGGCGCGCAACAACGCGGACTTTGGGTCTGCAGGAGTACGGGCGGCGACGACCGGCACTACACGTGGCCCACTGGCCGATGGGACGTCGACAGCAGGGGGGGCCTGTTGAACAGCCCTGTGGCCGGCTAGGAGCCTGAGCTGCTCCTTGAGCGCGTCCGCAACTGCCGCCCCTTTTCCCGCGCGGCCAACCTTGTCGGCAGACGGTACGTCGGCATGGCGCGGGACGTCGGTAGGTCGCCCGGCAGACGGTCCGGTCGGATGGCGTGCACCCGCGGGAGACTGGTGAGGAACCGCTGACGCCTCCGCAACCCCTGTCTTCGGGCCCTGGCCAGCTTTCGCGGACCCGCCAGGGGCCGTTTTGGCGGCGGCCTTCTCCTTGTCGCGCAGGCCTTTCACACCGCTACCCTGTCGTGGTGGCTTAACGCCGACCGAAGGCGGAGCCATTGGCAGTGCGTCATCAGTGGCATGCTCGTCGGCGGGACCCCCACCACCATGGCCCGTGCTGGCCGCTCCAACCTGAGCCCAGTGCTTCCTGAGGATGTCGACCACGCTCTTCCCCGACTGCTTCAACGAACTGCCGTCGCCGGCTCCCATGCTCCCACCGCCGCCAGACCCCCCGCCTCCCTTGCTCCGCTTCGTGTTCGCCGAATTGTCCCCGTCGCCCCCCCCCGCCGCCTCCCTGCCTCTTGTGACCCAGCTTCAAGCCCTCCGTAGGTTGCGCTTGGCCGGCGTCGTTTGCCGACGGCGACGACCCACGCCGAGCATACGCCACCGTGCCGACGACCTCGGCCATTATCTTCAGTCCGGAGGCGAGGAAGGACTGCTGCGTGGTCTCCGTCACCGCCTTCAGCACGTCCTCCTTGAAAGACTTCAGGAAATCTTCCGGCAAGGCCTGCGCTGGGCCGGTAGGCGGCGGCGGCGGCTGGACTAGGCGGGGCGCGACGGCGGCGGCAATGTTGGTCTGCGCGGCGCCGATGTATTTGATGAACGACTCCTCCAACCCCTTCCTCGCCTCGCCCACCTCCGCCGTCACGTGCTCGGTCACTGTCTTCACCGCGGTCGCGCGTGCGACCGCCGCTCGTCCCTTGGGGTCGTCAAGATCCAGCAGCGTCTGCCTCGCTAGCTCGGCGAAGGACTTGGCCGATTGAATGGCGCTGTCCATGTTGTCGGTGAGGCCCTCGGTGATTGTGGTCGCCATGGTCGACGTGGCCTCTTTGAGGCGCTCCTCCGATTTCCGGTCGGTGTCGGCGACCTGGGCGGTCAAACCCTTCAACTTCTCGAGGAGCCCAGCTAATGCCGCCGCCAAGCTGTCGACCCGCCCCGTCTGCTCACCGAGCCGCCGTTCAAGGAGTGCATTGTCTGCACGCAATCGCCTGTTCTCCGCCCTCAGCTGATCGACGACGTCCAGCCGCGCCTGCCGCCCAGCCGCGGTGGAACCGGGATGACCGCTCGCCGCCTTCTTCCTCCTAGACCGCTCCCCGCCGGCCTTCTCCGCGGTGGCATCGGTATGCACATCCACGCCCCTCTGCTCCGGGACCGCGGCGTTATCCCCTTCACCGACCTCGACCATGCCACCACCTCCGTGAGCCGCCTCCACGCCGACCTCGCCGATATTCGCTGTCGCACCCTTCCCCTCCCCTTCGTCGTTCTCGACATCCGCCGATCTCCCACCCGTTTCCTCCGCTCCTCCGACAACGTACCCCTCCGCTCCTCCGACAACGTACCCCTCCGCCATTTCCACGTCCTCCACCTCTACCAACTGCTCCTCCTGGTGCTGCCTCTCGTGCTCCTGCGTCTCCTGCTCCTGCTCCTCCTCCGACTCCGACTCCGAGCCCGATCCCGACCCCGACCTCGACCCCGACATCGACCCCGACGACTCCTCCAAGCCCCCCTCACCCTCACGTTCCTCCTCGCGATCCTGGACCCCATCATCATCCCCGTGAACAACCTCGGTCCCGGTCACCCCCTTTCCTGCGGCCGCATCGGCCTCGTCGACGCCGACTCCCGACTTGCCACGCGCATCAGCGACGTTCGGGGCGACCCCTACTGGTACGGATGCAGAATGGACTTCCTCGCCGTCGTCGTCACAGGCGTCGGCAGCAACAACGGTTTTCCCCGACCGTATGAGCGGGACTTGCTTCTTGATGAGGGCTACCATCTCGTTCCGCAGCGCCTTCAACCCCGAGACGGTGGGCTTGTCCATGCTGGTGGCAATGCGACGGAGGTCGCCGGTCAGGCGCTGGAACCGCCTCACAACCCAGATCAACGCGCTCATTGCTAGCAGGCCGGAGCCCGCGTCCGAGTCCCGGACGGTATCGGGAACTTTCTGCATACAACAGTGCAGAGAGCAAGGATGAGGGCGGCGTAGATGTGACACCATATGACGGCGAATCGTCCGTAACTCACATCTCGAAGGGGTTCGTCGCAGTCGGCGAGCCTCTCCTGCACCTCGTCTTCGGACGGCTTCGCCCACTCCCATTTCCTACCCTCGCGCCGCAGCTCGGCCAGAACAGCGGTCCGGAAAAACCTGCAAAAGCACGGCAAGGACGGTCGGTTAGCACGGTGCACGCGTCGTGTCGACAATGTATGCGATGTCGACTAAACTATCGAGCTCACTTCAGCACGCGGATCGCCTCGTCGCGGTGCCACTCCTTCACTGTCTGCGGGTCGGCGTGCCGGATCGAGGTCCTGACCTCCTGCCCCGAGGCATTGAACAAATCGCCGGGGCACAGGATGAGAACGACGCTGCAATGTGCTCCCGGAAGCGGTGCGATGCTGCACAGACAAGGCACGTCGATGGCGCTCAAAACAAATCACCGACACAGGTTGCAGCACACAGCAGGACCTCGAACCTGCTCACCTCGATATCAGTGGGATAACCGCCACGTCGGCGTCGAAAATCGTCGCAAAGCATGTGTGGTCGTCCTGACCCATCGCCGCCCGAAGCCGGCCGACTCCTATCGACCACAATCGCTCGCCTGCATCCGTTGAGCGGATCCATGTGTGCCTGCACGCATGCATGATTACAACAGATTAGAGAGGTATAGGTGCGCGGCACGACGGTGGAATGACGGGAGCCGAACGACTTCGGCACAACTCAGCGTCGTCGACGACCTAACGCATTACGTCGGCATCACCGATGTGATGTGCCTGAACTCTAAGCCCGTCGACATATACTACTGGACGCATTGAAACCCCGCCATGGCCGACCAGCATGGAATAGGCCCGTCGACGACGACATCTCAATAAGACACTCACTTGAGACCGAGTCCCAAGCAACGGGCGTTAAACTCTAGCATAGGGTTTGTCAGAACGGCGTAGTCGTGCTCTTCGAACTTGGCCGTGTGTCCTCTACCGATGTCTAGATGCAGGGGGAAATCTAGCGAGGTCGGCGCCGCTTCGGCGGCTTTCTGGCCGGCTGCCATGGCGGGAGAGCGAGGATGCTATGCTACAGGCTAAGGGAAGAAGCGGTGGGAGTATGGAAGGCGCCGAGGTGGGAGGAAAAATGAAAGAGAAACGAGAACGCGAAAATGAGGGGCCAGTCCACCTCCAACGAAGTAAAGCCAGGCGGAGCCACGCAGGCCCGGTTGAGCGTCGCCCAGGGGGCCGTGATGCCTGGCTCGGCAGGGCTCGTGCACAAGTTGCGTGGCACAAGTGCACCCTCGCCGCCGAGCCAACAGGTCGACGTCACGTGCCCCGGCCTCGGTCGGCCAGGGGACGCAACTTCGCGTGGGCGCGGTGCGACGTTTCGGCACCACGTGTCGATTTCGCAGAGGGTCGCGAAAGCCGTGCGCCCCGTGGCGAACGACCCAGGTTTTCGCTCGAGTTTCGGGGGGTACGAAATGTCTCATGCACGCGATGCGAAATGACGGGCGAGCACGTGGCGTCACCGCAACGGGTCGCGAAATAGTCGAGCGACCCGAGGGGAGCCCCCGATTTTCGCGTGGACCTCGCCTGCCCGTACGGGCAGGCCGCGATGGGTTACTAGGGCCTCGCGGGCACGAGGGAGGGGTGGGCTGCCTTCGCGGCAGGGTTACTTCCCCTCGCCCGAGGTCTCGCCAGCTCGCCGCCCCCACCCGGTAACGTGGGTCGCTGTTCACTCTCGGGGGGGGGGGTTGCGGGGCGGCGGTCGTGCGCCCGGCCCAGCCCAGGGCCAGGCTGGCGGGCCCGCACGCGCGTCACTCGCCCGCCTCGTCAGACCCCTGTCCGTCGACCCCCCTCGTCGACCCTGGCAACTCGATTCCGTCGACCTCATTCCGCTGGGATCTTCAGCATAATATAGCTCAGCCGACGAAAACTGCCGCCCATTTTCGCGGTTCAGAACGGACAACCCCCCTCCTCGGGGTCGACGACCCCACGACGACCTCCGCGTGGAAAGCCCAGGCTATCTGGCTGGGCCAGGTGCTGGTGAGCCCTCGGGATGGTCGACCACCTGTCGACCTAGAGTTCCGCTGAGACAATCCCGAGAAGGACGTCTCAGCCGCGTGTCAGAATACCAGCTCGGCAAGTCGGGCCGCGATGATCGCCACGCGGCCACAAAGGGACGCCCGAGATAGTCCCCTGGATGGCGGGGCCACCTAGGTCTGCCAGGTTGGACACGACGGGCCAACGGAAGGTCGGGGTGCTTCGCTTGGGAGAATCTCGCGCATGAACGTGGCAATGTCGGTGCATACCACACGGCATTCATCCAACGGTTGCTCACATGCGCAAGGAGAAATCCGGCCGTCCACTATCTATGGCTACGTGCAGTGGACACTGATGATGCGGGACCTGTCGGCGTCGACCAGAAGAGCATCATCGTTGTGCCACACGGCAGTGTCTCCCGACCTCGACCTACCGAGGTGCACCTAATTCGGGACCACGCCACGTTGCCGCACGAAAGAGCCAGCGTGTAGCAGCCACGAAAAGAGCATGATGAGCGAAGCGCTTCAAGCAAGCAGCCATGCACGCCTGGTGGCACGTCGGACACGGCGCCGCCGCACGAGCGTACATGCATGGCGGCATCGTGCACTGGGGTTTGCGTGGAGCGCCAAGTGGTGCGGAGTCGCTCACGACCATCCCCATCCGTGGTCCCCGAAATGGTCGCTCATTCCGCCTGCCATTGTGTGTGCCATTGCTTCTTTTTTTTACCACTGACTTGACGGCCGGCACTTTGATTTTCTCTAGAGGCGTAACGTCGGCGTCGTGATAGTAGGCAGACGTGGTCGCCGACCTCTCGTAGGATTGTCTGCTGTCCCGACCTGCCAGATACCGCCGACATAGAATACGCATTAAGTAGTTTATCGACCTCACCACGCCGACTTCCTATCGCCCTAGGTCGCGGTATCATGGCCAGAGGACAGCCTCGTTCGACACCGCCGCAAACCAACCCACCCCCCGCCGATGTCGACATGACGGACGTCATGAACCCCGCTAGCCAGGATGAGAACGTCCGCCCGGTAGACCGTACACCGACCAGTAACCCCTCGTCGACTTTGCCGCTGCTTTACGATCTCGACGCCCTGGCCCAAATCCCGCAGGGAGAGTTCACCAAGGACGTTCCGCCCGCGCCGATAGGGGAGTTCACGAAACCACGCAAAACGTCGACGCCGACGGATGCAGGGGAGGCCGGGCCGTCGTCTGTGCTGGACGGATCGGGCGACCAGGATGAGGACGATTATTCATCGGCGAGCGACGAGGACGACGAAGACGACCCGCGGCCCCGACGTGGTGCAGGTCCGCGCACGTTGGAAGAAAAACTCAGGGGGGAACGTGCGTTCATAGAGGAATTGTTGGACGAGAACGAGCTTGAGGATCTGCTGCACACGTCGGTCCCTCGAGAAATGTGGAAGGCGGCCGACTTCGTAGAGGAAGATATGGTGTACGCGTGCGTCGACGTGCTCGTGATGGAGGGAATGCGCCACCTGAAAACCATAGAGGCCAAGAGCACGCTCAAGTCCTACACCTCATGGATATACGACTACAAAAGGTGGACGGCGAAGATGCTTAAAAAAATTGGCGACAAACTGCCGACAGCAGAACAAATGAGGCACGTCGACGAGATAGGGCACTGGACACACAACAACAAGAGCAAGGATTGGGACAACGAGAAGGTGGTCAAGCGGAAGCACATATGGCTGCACGGCCCCCGGGTCACTAGTACGCGACTGCGCGCCTACATCAAGTTCATGAGGCGGGAGTACAGGATCGACGCCGACACGAACGAGCCAGTGCGAGCCTACACGGTGCACATGATCCTCGGCCGCATCAAGGCCTGCCAGATGGCGGCGAGGGTGGAGGCGACGCTCTTCAAGGAGAAGGAGTTGGGCATCATGCGGGAAATCTCGGTGGTCCGGTCGGAGGTGCGGGTCATGGTCCGCACGAAAAATCAGAGGGACCTCGAGTAAGTTGGCATGCATCGCCGTGTTATGTCGCCATCGATTTGTTTCCTCGCCCTAATATTCATATCCATATATTGTTATGTCGACAGTAAATGCGCCGACCGTCGACGCGGCACCATCGGCGACACATACACCGCCGAACAGTTCCGCCAGATAATGACGAGGGTGCTGCCGGCTTGGGCGGCGTCGGCATGGAGCCCGCATTTCACCACACCTTCGCAGACGCTGTGGAGGTTTCTTCTCATCAAGGTGCTCACGCTGCTCTCCCACCACAGCCTCATGCGCGGTGCAAGCATACGCGAGATAACGCTCCCCGACATCTTCCTGTACCGACTGGCGAGCACCTCGTCGGTGAACCCGGATAACCAGCCGGTCGTCATGGTGGTCGCCGCGCGGAACTCGAAGACGTCGAAGGATGCGCGTCTTCAACAGAGCTACGCGGCGCGGCACCTAGAAGCGGAGTTGTGCGCCGTCGGCGAGACCGGGCTGTGGTTACACTTCGTCCTCGACCAGATCGGCCAGTTTCACGGAGTCGACCTCATTCCGCCGGTCGACACCAGCACACGCGAGCTCTGGTACAAGAAGCACCTGTTCTTCGCCCGCAACGACCCCGAGCAGGGCGAACTCTCAGCTCCCAGCCACCAGCGATGGACGAGGCAGATGTGGAAGACGAACGGGGTGTTCTGCAAGCGGAACGTCCATGCCGCTCGGGCGGGCGGGGCGCAGGAGTTGGCCATCCAAGGTACGCCTCGCGCCGAGATAGCCGAGCTGGGTCACTGGGCTCTCGACAAGATGACTCGAGCCTACATCACGTCCATTCCCGTCGGCGTGGTGATGAAGAAGGCCGGCTATTCGGGATTCACGCAGGACTACTTCTTGGGTCGCAGTAGGGTGGAACCGGGAGACGAACTCCTCGCTCTCATCGCCGAGCACATCTTCCCCGACGTCGACGACCTCCTCAACAAGGTTTGTTTATCGGTGCCGACCAATCTTGCATGGTACTGTCCTATCCACCATGGAGATAACCCCCGTCTGATGTCTAACTGCAGGCAGAAGAACTCGCGAAGAAGGGGTCCGACGCCGACGTTGCGGCCGTGCATTTCTGGCGCACCCTTCTGATGTTCCGCCGCATTGTCGCCGAGGACCTCGCGGTGAAACTCGTCCGCACCCCTTGGCACCCGTACATCCAGTATTCCAAGCTCTGCCGGATTCCCCTCTTCCAGCACTGGGCGAAGAGGGTCGAGAAGACCGACACCGACACCATAAAAAAGCGGCAAGATCCAACCCTCATCCAGCCAGAGGTATGTCATCTTTTATGCCGACGTCGCGATGTTATCTATGACCGCTACAACCCCTCATCTGCACCGTTATTCGCATACCATTGCAGGAGATATCGGTCCGCCATGACGCCCAGTTCGCGGTCGTCTCCCTCACGGAGACGCTTAAGCTCGAGAGGGAGCGGTCAACGGTCCAGAAGCTCGACCTCGAGGAGAAGATCGAGAATCGCGACGCAACCATCGCGTCGCTCGCGGCCGAGATAACACGCCTCACCGAGGCTCTCCGCGTTTCAGAAGCTCGAAGGATGCCGGAGGCGCCGCCAGCTGCTAACGACCAGTCGCCGAGCGACGGTGGCTCCGCGGAGTCGGCAAGCAGGGGTGGAGGAGCCAACAAACCCAATAAACCCCCACAGACGGTCGAGGAGGCTAGCTACGAGCTGAACGTAGTGCAGCCTTGGCGGACTGCAACGACCGTCAAGGACGCGTGGCGCCTCTGGACCTCGTGCACCAGCGCCGACACCCGTCGTCTGTGCGACAGGTTCAGGGAGCCGGGATTCGTCGACCGCCACACCCTCCTTGACGGAGCCTCGCAGGGAGCACACGGGAAGAGGGTGCGCCGCATGATGAAGGTCATCGATGCGGTGCGCCAGCTTCGCAGGAGCGACGGCGAAGCCGACACGGAAGCCACCGTCGACGCGCTTAACAAGATAGCGGCGCCTGGCATTGGGACCTTCGCGGATGCCCTCACGGTGCTCAACGCGGACGCCGTAGCGACCTATGCTGGGCAGGGTAAGGGCGTCAAAGGGCTCGGCAAGACGGAATTTTCCAAGCTTCGTGTCGCCTGTGCGTTCGTGGCGCGCGGGCTCAAGCCCGAAACGTGGGTCGCCGACCTGTTCCCGGACACCTGGGTTGAGCAGATGAAGAAGACGTTGGCCGACCTGGCCCGCGAAAACGACGCCGGGCAGCTGCCTCCGACCAATAAGTCTACCAAGCGCAAGAAAACCGCTTGAATGTTCCCAGGCCTCCTGCTACTGTGGCCTGTTGCATGTTGTAGATGTTGATGCAGCATGCCTATGTTTCATACTGATACTGATGTCGACTTTTTGTTTCTCTCAATGATCCTGTTGTTCTCGGCCTAGCGGGGCATTCACGTGTCGTTCAAACTGAAGTAGACAATCATTACTAGCTAATGTGTTCATTACTCATCCTACGTAAAGTAGACAAGCACGCACAAAAAAAAACACAAACAAAGAGCATCAAAGGGATCCGACAGCCAAAACAAGGAAAACGGTATCGACCATTTCATCATCGAGTCCACGCAGCACTCAATCTTAGCATGCCGTCGACTAGGCCGTCGTGCTGTCCTTCTTCGACTTCTTGACCTTCTCCGTGCCGCCCTTGGTCTTCGTCCCCTTCTTGCCCCTCAGACCCTTCCTCCCCCTGTTGTCAAGATCGGCCTTCATCTGCGCGTCAATCGGCACCGCGATGTCCCTCGCTCTTAGTTTCGGCCCGGCGACGGGGCACATTCCCCAAAACGCCATCGTCTCAACCGTCGCTCTAGCGATAACGTCGGCATCTACTCCAGCATTCCCCCCCGGATATACCGTATCAAGGGCGGTCCTCTGGAGTGCTGGCGCGACGTTGTAGGCAACCTCTCCCAAGGGGCGGTCCCTGTTCATCTCGGCTTTCAGCACCGCCTCCATGACTTTTCCGAATACATCGGCGGTCGCCTGGCTCGCTCCGCCGATGATCGCCGCCGACTTCCCTTCTTCCACAGCATCCGCCAGCTGGGCATCGCCGTTCTCGACGAAGCACCACACAGCGCATGCGGATGCTGCTAACGCCCATGCCGCCATATCCGTCTTCTCCTCCTTGTCTCCCTCCTTCATCGCCGCTGCCGCAGCGGTCTTCCCATATGCAGCGCACATTGACACGCGGCCTATCATCGCCGACATCATGGACGCCGACTTCTCCCGGCCTTCCTCGGTGCTAGCATCGACTGGGTACCATATCGCTGGCAGGAGCGCGGCGTGGAGAGAATCGCTTGTGGACTTGTAATGGCGATACGCGTCGAGGATCTCCGTCAGCCTGTCACGCCACCACAAACAGGGCGAACATGAGTGACAACGACAACGACATCGACTTTGAATCGGAGGATTGCCGACTTACCGTGTCTTTGGAAGGAGCGTACCCCGGGCCCACATCACCGTCCACATCCCTGTCGGCAAGATCCTGACCTCCTCCCACACCTCCTTCCACCTCTCCAATTCGGCGCTGTCCAAGCCGGTGAGCTCGGTCATGAGCACCTTGCTCACGAAACCGTCGTAGACGACGTACGCGATGGAGTGAACGTACGCGAGCTCCATCTTGTCCCGCGACTTGCCGATGTATCGATTGATGCCGTGCACCTTAATCTCGCCGACCCACCCTTGCTTGTCGCCCGAGGTATCGTGTCGGATGCCATGACCCCTCCTCTCCTTGCCCTTCCCCTCCTCCTCCTCCTCCTCCTCCTCCTCTTCCTCCTGCTCGACCTCCTCCACCTCCTCGACATCCTCATCCTCCTCCTCCGCCTTCCTCTTTCCCTTTCTCCCCTTCGAGGAACCCTCGCCGACCGCCTTCTCCTTCCCCTTTCTCCCGGTCGACGCACCTTCTCCGACCGACTTGTCCTTCCCCTTCCTCCCCGTCGACGTACCCTCGCCGGGCGACTTCTGATTCTCCCCTTTCCCTTCAACCTCCCCAATGCCGCCTCGATCTTTGTCCGCCGCCGTCTCCGCCGCCATCCCCTTCTGTTTATCCGCCGCCTTCACCTCCGACTTCTCCCGCGTCTTCCTCTGTGAGCCCGCCTTCCCCTTCCGTTTCGACTTTCCCTCACCGACCGCATCACCGGTCGCACTAGGCTCTGCCGCGATGCCGACGAGTCCCGCCGAAGGCTCCACATGTTCCGTGTCGGAGATGGCCAGGGTTCGGGGATTGGCTGCATCCAGATGGGCCTGTATGGCAGCGATATCAGCGTCTGCGGGGACCTCCTCAACGGCGCCGCCGCCGGTGGCAAGCGCGGCACGAACGCCCTTCTCCGCCGCCTTCTCCACATCAGCTGCCACATGGGTGGGTGGTGCGACATTCGCCGACGACGGCTTAGAGCCAGAGCCAGAAGCCTGCTGAGTCCTCTCAGTCGACGCTAGTGCGCCCAGCTGGGCGCGCAACAACGCGGACTTTGGGTCTGCAGGAGTACGGGCGGCGACGACCGGCACTACACGTGGCCCACTGGCCGATGGGACGTCGACAGCAGGGGGGGCCTGTTGAACAGCCCTGTGGCCGGCTAGGAGCCTGAGCTGCTCCTTGAGCGCGTCCGCAACTGCCGCCCCTTTTCCCGCGCGGCCAACCTTGTCGGCAGACGGTACGTCGGCATGGCGCGGGACGTCGGTAGGTCGCCCGGCAGACGGTCCGGTCGGATGGCGTGCACCCGCGGGAGACTGGTGAGGAACCGCTGACGCCTCCGCAACCCCTGTCTTCGGGCCCTGGCCAGCTTTCGCGGACCCGCCAGGGGCCGTTTTGGCGGCGGCCTTCTCCTTGTCGCGCAGGCCTTTCACACCGCTACCCTGTCGTGGTGGCTTAACGCCGACCGAAGGCGGAGCCATTGGCAGTGCGTCATCAGTGGCATGCTCGTCGGCGGGACCCCCACCACCATGGCCCGTGCTGGCCGCTCCAACCTGAGCCCAGTGCTTCCTGAGGATGTCGACCACGCTCTTCCCCGACTGCTTCAACGAACTGCCGTCGCCGGCTCCCATGCTCCCACCGCCGCCAGACCCCCCGCCTCCCTTGCTCCGCTTCGTGTTCGCCGAATTGTCCCCGTCGCCCCCCCCGCCGCCTCCCTGCCTCTTGTGACCCAGCTTCAAGCCCTCCGTAGGTTGCGCTTGGCCGGCGTCGTTTGCCGACGGCGACGACCCACGCCGAGCATACGCCACCGTGCCGACGACCTCGGCCATTATCTTCAGTCCGGAGGCGAGGAAGGACTGCTGCGTGGTCTCCGTCACCGCCTTCAGCACGTCCTCCTTGAAAGACTTCAGGAAATCTTCCGGCAAGGCCTGCGCTGGGCCGGTAGGCGGCGGCGGCGGCTGGACTAGGCGGGGCGCGACGGCGGCGGCAATGTTGGTCTGCGCGGCGCCGATGTATTTGATGAACGACTCCTCCAACCCCTTCCTCGCCTCGCCCACCTCCGCCGTCACGTGCTCGGTCACTGTCTTCACCGCGGTCGCGCGTGCGACCGCCGCTCGTCCCTTGGGGTCGTCAAGATCCAGCAGCGTCTGCCTCGCTAGCTCGGCGAAGGACTTGGCCGATTGAATGGCGCTGTCCATGTTGTCGGTGAGGCCCTCGGTGATTGTGGTCGCCATGGTCGACGTGGCCTCTTTGAGGCGCTCCTCCGATTTCCGGTCGGTGTCGGCGACCTGGGCGGTCAAACCCTTCAACTTCTCGAGGAGCCCAGCTAATGCCGCCGCCAAGCTGTCGACCCGCCCCGTCTGCTCACCGAGCCGCCGTTCAAGGAGTGCATTGTCTGCACGCAATCGCCTGTTCTCCGCCCTCAGCTGATCGACGACGTCCAGCCGCGCCTGCCGCCCAGCCGCGGTGGAACCGGGATGACCGCTCGCCGCCTTCTTCCTCCTAGACCGCTCCCCGCCGGCCTTCTCCGCGGTGGCATCGGTATGCACATCCACGCCCCTCTGCTCCGGGACCGCGGCGTTATCCCCTTCACCGACCTCGACCATGCCACCACCTCCGTGAGCCGCCTCCACGCCGACCTCGCCGATATTCGCTGTCGCACCCTTCCCCTCCCCTTCGTCGTTCTCGACATCCGCCGATCTCCCACCCGTTTCCTCCGCTCCTCCGACAACGTACCCCTCCGCTCCTCCGACAACGTACCCCTCCGCCATTTCCACGTCCTCCACCTCTACCAACTGCTCCTCCTGGTGCTGCCTCTCGTGCTCCTGCGTCTCCTGCTCCTGCTCCTCCTCCGACTCCGACTCCGAGCCCGATCCCGACCCCGACCTCGACCCCGACATCGACCCCGACGACTCCTCCAAGCCCCCCTCACCCTCACGTTCCTCCTCGCGATCCTGGACCCCATCATCATCCCCGTGAACAACCTCGGTCCCGGTCACCCCCTTTCCTGCGGCCGCATCGGCCTCGTCGACGCCGACTCCCGACTTGCCACGCGCATCAGCGACGTTCGGGGCGACCCCTACTGGTACGGATGCAGAATGGACTTCCTCGCCGTCGTCGTCACAGGCGTCGGCAGCAACAACGGTTTTCCCCGACCGTATGAGCGGGACTTGCTTCTTGATGAGGGCTACCATCTCGTTCCGCAGCGCCTTCAACCCCGAGACGGTGGGCTTGTCCATGCTGGTGGCAATGCGACGGAGGTCGCCGGTCAGGCGCTGGAACCGCCTCACAACCCAGATCAACGCGCTCATTGCTAGCAGGCCGGAGCCCGCGTCCGAGTCCCGGACGGTATCGGGAACTTTCTGCATACAACAGTGCAGAGAGCAAGGATGAGGGCGGCGTAGATGTGACACCATATGACGGCGAATCGTCCGTAACTCACATCTCGAAGGGGTTCGTCGCAGTCGGCGAGCCTCTCCTGCACCTCGTCTTCGGACGGCTTCGCCCACTCCCATTTCCTACCCTCGCGCCGCAGCTCGGCCAGAACAGCGGTCCGGAAAAACCTGCAAAAGCACGGCAAGGACGGTCGGTTAGCACGGTGCACGCGTCGTGTCGACAATGTATGCGATGTCGACTAAACTATCGAGCTCACTTCAGCACGCGGATCGCCTCGTCGCGGTGCCACTCCTTCACTGTCTGCGGGTCGGCGTGCCGGATCGAGGTCCTGACCTCCTGCCCCGAGGCATTGAACAAATCGCCGGGGCACAGGATGAGAACGACGCTGCAATGTGCTCCCGGAAGCGGTGCGATGCTGCACAGACAAGGCACGTCGATGGCGCTCAAAACAAATCACCGACAAAGGTTGCAGCACACAGCAGGACCTCGAACCTGCTCACCTCGATATCAGTGGGATAACCGCCACGTCGGCGTCGAAAATCGTCGCAAAGCATGTGTGGTCGTCCTGACCCATCGCCGCCCGAAGCCGGCCGACTCCTATCGACCACAATCGCTCGCCTGCATCCGTTGAGCGGATCCATGCGTGCCTGCACGCATGCATGATTACAACAGATTAGAGAGGTATAGGTGCGCGGCACGACGGTGGAATGACGGGAGCCGAACGACTTCGGCACAACTCAGCGTCGTCGACGACCTAACGCATTACGTCGGCATCACCGATGTGATGTGCCTGAACTCTAAGCCCGTCGACATATACTACTGGACGCATTGAAACCCCGCCATGGCCGACCAGCATGGAATAGGCCCGTCGACGACGACATCTCAATAAGACACTCACTTGAGACCGAGTCCCAAGCAACGGGCGTTAAACTCTAGCATAGGGTTTGTCAGAACGGCGTAGTCGTGCTCTTCGAACTTGGCCGTGTGTCCTCTACCGATGTCTAGATGCAGGGGGAAATCTAGCGAGGTCGGCGCCGCTTCGGCGGCTTTCTGGCCGGCTGCCATGGCGGGAGAGCGAGGATGCTATGCTACAGGCTAAGGGAAGAAGCGGTGGGAGTATGGAAGGCGCCGAGGTGGGAGGAAAAATGAAAGAGAAACGAGAACGCGAAAATGAGGGGCCAGTCCACCTCCAACGAAGTAAAGCCAGGCGGAGCCACGCAGGCCCGGTTGAGCGTCGCCCAGGGGGCCGTGATGCCTGGCTCGGCAGGGCTCGTGCACAAGTTGCGTGGCACAAGTGCACCCTCGCCGCCGAGCCAACAGGTCGACGTCACGTGCCCCGGCCTCGGTCGGCCAGGGGACGCAACTTCGCGTGGGCGCGGTGCGACGTTTCGGCACCACGTGTCGATTTCGCAGAGGGTCGCGAAAGCCGTGCGCCCCGTGGCGAACGACCCAGGTTTTCGCTCGAGTTTCGGGGGGTACGAAATGTCTCATGCACGCGATGCGAAATGACGGGCGAGCACGTGGCGTCACCGCAACGGGTCGCGAAATAGTCGAGCGACCCGAGGGGAGCCCCCGATTTTCGCGTGGACCTCGCCTGCCCGTACGGGCAGGCCGCGATGGGTTACTAGGGCCTCGCGGGCACGAGGGAGGGGTGGGCTGCCTTCGCGGCAGGGTTACTTCCCCTCGCCCGAGGTCTCGCCAGCTCGCCGCCCCCACCCGGTAACGTGGGTCGCTGTTCACTCTCGGGGGGGGGGGGTTGCGGGGCGGCGGTCGTGCGCCCGGCCCAGCCCAGGGCCAGGCTGGCGGGCCCGCACGCGCGTCACTTGCCCGCCTCGTCAGACCCCTGTCCGTCGACCCCCCTCGTCGACCCTGGCAACTCGATTCCGTCGACCTCATTCCGCTGGGATCTTCAGCCAGGCAGTAGCCACGGTGGGGGGGGCAGTGGAGGAGGCAGCAGCAGGCGCCAGCACGGTGGACGCTGAGGTGGCACAGGAGGTGGCAGGGGCGGTGCAGGGGATGGCAGACGCCGTCCAGGAGGTGGCCGAGGCCGGGCGGCAGGCGGTGGCACGTAGTGCGACGGTGGGGATTGCGGTGCAGAGCGGTGCGAGGGGGTTGGTGAGAGAGCAAGTGGAGGCGCTGGTGGTGGATGCAGATGCACGGGTGCGCGTGCAGGCAGGGGACAGCCTGTGGCGCATCTCACAACGATGCCAGGTGATGGGCGAGTGACACGAGGGGCAAGGGGTTGAGCGGGAGGGGCTGAACTGGGGGGAGGAGAGTGGATGAGGGGAGGCAAGGGGCTGGGGGGTGCATGCTAGGAATAACACTTCACCACGAAGTTCTTCCCATGACTCCTCTCCGTACGCCTGCTGCACTTACCTTGTATGATGGTCTTCTGACCGAGCATTGTAGTCAACCCGCCCATGGAATTGCATTCGCGCGTGCTGGCAGGTGCCGCTGGAGGCGCTGCGCAGGGCGAACCCTCAGGTGCATGGGGATCGGGTGCTGGAGGGGTCGTACCTCTCCCTCCCACACATTCTAGTCAACGAATTGGTTGAAACCCAAGTAGTGGCGTTGGAGTAGGATTGCTGATAACCATGGTAATCAATTGTTGTTGTAATGTATCATATGTTTTTCATTCATTGGTTTCATTGCTTGCTCCTTCGAAATAAAAGGATGAAATATATTTGCTAGAACGTACCTGGAAAGTTGTAACGAGGAAGACTGTTTTGGGGGGCATCAACGCGCGACCCTCCACCCCTGCATGTCGCCCATCTCCCCAAACTCTACTGAACTGAATCGAACCATCACCCTTCAAGCCTCATCGCTCCAACCGTGCACCATTCCGGCAACGATGCCGCCAACCGTGCCGCCCATGCGCCTGCCAGTCGTCAACTGGCCGCTCAAAGCCGTCTTTTCTTCCCCTCCGCGCTGCACGGGGAAGCACCCGGCACGCTGAATTGCTTGTCACACTGTTGCTTGAAAAACCGCGAGTCCTGGGCTTGGGAGGGCGAGAGAGGGCAAGCGGGGCAGCACGAGAGGCAAGCCAGAGGCGGGCATGCGGAGCAGCGCGAGGGACAGCGATGCGATGGATGCGGGCGACAATAGGGTGAACCCATGGCGCGCGGCGCTGCTTGAGGCGGGAGCGGCAACAGCTGGCGTGGCGGTGCCGGTGGTGGCACGGCCCTTGGGTCCCCGGGTGAAACTCATCACTACCGGCATTGTTTTAGCTGTCAAGTGACGCAATAGTTGCACGGACTCGTCATAGTTCTCTCGCTATAGTTGTAAGGCCTCGCTATTGCAACAGGTTGCCAAGAATGAAAGTGTTGTGTTATTGATGAGGGTTGGGGTACATATAGCAAACCCTAACATTTGTACCCCCTAAGACAAGCCTCACTACAGGCTACAACATTTGACACACCCCCATAGCCTAAGTGAGGGGTGTCAAGCAAAACCAAAAGTGTACGGTCACAAGACCAGTCACGAAGAAACAAAGCTCAGGGTGGATCACAACATCACCACACAATCTGAGCACAAGCAACAGGGGGCAACAAGGCCAGTCCAAGAGTTCACAAAGGTGTATGGCAAGAGTACAAGCAAAGCAAGCGGTAAAATCAAGCCTACACACGACTAGAACATGTGTCAACAAGACCTAACTGCACACAACACCTCTGGTGGTCACAAGGCGGAAGCGCCTTGGTGAAGATGTCTGCAGTGTTGGCCTCGGACTCCACAAACTCGAAGCGAGCCTGTCCACGTCTTTGCAACTCACGCAGAAGAAAGTATCTGACGTTAATGTGTTTCAATATGCTCTTCAGTCGCGGCTCTCGACAGAGGAGAATCGACGCCTTGTTGTCAGTGAACAAGGTCGGTGCAGAGCTCGGCCGCTCACCAAGGTCGGCGAGCAAGAAGGTCAACCAACGCAGCTCCTGTGCCACCATGGCACCAGCGTAGATCTCAGCCTTAGCAGTAGAGGTCGAGACCGAAGAGGAGCGCGTGGACCTCCACGAAACAGCTCCGGAACCCAAGCTGAAACAGTACCCCTGAGTAGACCTGTGAGTCTCAGCATCGTCAGCGTAAGAAGAGTCAGAGAGACCAGTAAGTACGACAGACTGCTGCCCTCCAAGAACTAGCCCCACGCCTGATGTCGTCGCTAAGTACTTCGCCACCCTCACAGCTTCCATCCAGTAAACAGGACGGTGTCTCCCTAGCGCAACAAAGCGAGCAAGGATGCTGAGAGGGAAGGCGAGGTCCGGGCGAGTACAAGTCATCATGTACATGAGGCAGCCCACCAGCTCTGCGTAGGGACCACTAGACTCAAACGGCTCGTCAGAAAAGGGTCCAGTAAGTCTGTGGTCAACAGCAAGAGGCGTGCGCTGTATTGTGAAGTGCTGAAGCTCGAACCGCTGAAGAACCTGCTGCACCATGTGTGACTGTGAGAGTGTAATGGTGCGAGCCCTGGTGATCTGCAGGCTAAGGTAGTGGCGCAGCTCATCAAGGTCAGTGCACGTGTGTCTCTTCTGCAGTTCGGACTTCACGTCTGCCAAGGCAACCCTGTCAGCAGTGGCGAAAACCAGGTCGTCGACGTAGACCAGAACAAAGAAAGGTGTGGAGCCACGACGGACGAACAGCGTCGGATCGGCAGAAGACGGCTGGAAACCAAGGTTACAGAGGGTAGAACGAAGGGTTTTGTGCCACTCACGAGGAGCCTGACGGAGACCGTAGACAGGTCGCCTCAGCCTCCGCTGGGTCCCAGGAGGGAAAGTGCCAGTGAAGGCAGAGGGACGACGCAGCCAGACCTCCTCATGAAGGCTACCCTGAAGGAAAGCAGTGGAGAAGTCGAGAGAGTGTAACTCGTAGTCTCTCTGTGCTGCTACGCGTAGTAACACCCGAAGAGTGGTCATCTTCGGGGTAGGCGGGAAGGTCTGAAAGAAGTCAACTCCCTCGCGCCTTGAAGACCAGAGGAGATCCCGGTGGCCGCTTCACCCTGTAGATCCACATGCCATCGACTACGTTCGCCCCAGGGGGGTGAACCTCGTCGACGTAAGTGCCTGTGGATCTGTAGGACACCATCTCTGCATCCATGGCAGCTCTCCACTGAGAGGCCCAAGGCCCTGACACTGCCTCAGCGTAAGTGCGAGGAGTCAGTATGTCAAGGGCGTCGGGGTCTCCCTCAGGGGAGAGCAGCATGGCACAGAGATGAGGGGAAGCGGCTGCCAGGAACTCCAGCTCAAACTTCCTGTCCTCTAGGGCGTCACAGCCAAGGGCATACTCACCCCCGACGCCCAGAGGACTGGTAGGAGTAGCCACGAGACAAGTGGCGTAGTCAAGGCGGCGAGTAGTGGCGAACTCAGTGACGGCAACAGTAAGGGCAGAGACAGAGGACAGAGAGGCACGAGGGTCCGTAACAAGAGAGGCGAGAACACAAGGGAGAACAGTTCGGTACGTGCGGTAGTAGTCACTGACAGGAGTAGAGAGGGAAGCAGTGAAGGCCGACTCAGGAGGAGAAGGAAGCACAGACTGAGACGAACGAGGCGGACTAGGACGGAACAGGGCAGTACGAAGGTCAGTGAGAGCGATGGGGGACGAGGGACGAGCACGAGGAGAGCGACGAGAGGGCCAGGCGGGCAAAGGAGGGGGAGACAACGGAGTCGGAGAACGAGGGAGAACAGATGGGGAGGAGTCAGGAGGAGGAAACGTGGGACCGTAGACAGGAGGAGAGGGGGAGGAGGAAGGAGAGGGAGAGGGGAGACCGAGGGTCCGAAGGCCAGAGACAGGAGGAGGAGGTGGCTACGGCTGCTGCTCCTGGTGCGGCTGCGACAGCTGCTCCCGCGGCTGCTGCTGCTGTTGCTGCTGCTCCTCCAGCCGCTGCTGCTGCTGCTGCTCCACCTCCATGCCGCTGCAACTCTCTCTCCTCTCTCTCTCTAACTCCAGCTGCTCCTCATGGGCACGGCGAACACGAGTCTGGTGCCGGGTCGGGTAGGGGTGGGGGGAAGGGGTAGTGTCCGAGGCCGCGGCAGCCCCAGGACCACCCTCCAAAGCACCCGGCGCACCACCCCCAGAGGCAGTACCACCAACAGCAACACGGCCAGGCTCACAAGGACCCGAAGGGGGCGCACCCGCACCCCCAGACGTAGCACCCCAAGAGTCAGCACCACCTACACCAGCTCCCTGAATACGAGAGTCTCCTGCAGCCTCGGGCTCAGCCCCAACTCCAGCACACCCAGAGCTAGCACCGACAGGGTCCTCGCCACGAACACCGGATCCCGCACGGTCTGCCGCACGCTGCGAGGAGGACTGCGGGGAAGGAGGCTGTACCTGAGGGGCTACCGAAGGGGGAGGGGTAGCGTGGGACACACCTGACGGGGCTGGACCAGGGGGAGGAGGCTGTACCGGGGGAGCAGGAGGGGGAGCGAAAGTCAAGAAGAGAGGGGGAGGAGGAACCGGGAGACCTCGGCAGGGGTACCTGACGTAGTAGGGGACGGACTCATCGAAACTGACGTCACGGGAGTCAAAGAACTGGTGAAGGAGAGGGTGGTAAAAGGTGAAGTCAGAGGAGTCTTCTGGGAAACCAAGGAAGACACAAGGAACGGCGCGAGGCCAGATCTTGTCCGCGGAGGTGTCCGAACAAGAGCCAAGCAACCCCAGACACGAAACCGCGACGCAACACCAGGGGACTCGGTCGAAAGACTAGTCGGTGAAACCTCTGGCCGAGAGACACGTGGCCAGAGGTTCAGCTGGTGAGCGGCGTACCTAACCGCATAGGGCCATAGAAAATGGGGGGCACGGGCGTGAGTCAAGGAGGTGCGGGCGATCTCCATGACCAAGCCTATGCGGCGCTCAGCAACCCCATTTTGCTGTGGGGACTCTGGAAGCGTCTAGGACTGACAAATGCCCTGCTCGTGACAGAATCCAGCGAGAATGCCAGAACGAAACTCACCCCCACGGTCGGAGTGAAGACAGCTGACTCAACGACCACGAGTGCCCTCGGTGGTAAGCAACCACCTGATCAGCGTAGAACTCACCTCAAACTTCTTCGCAAGGGGGAACACTGTGGTTTAGCGGGAGTAGTCGTCAACGACCACCAGAAAGAAACGCTCACGCTCAGGGCCAAGGCGAGAGGCGGGGCCCCAGATGTCCAAGTGGAGCGTCTCAAAAGGCTCGATGGTCGTACGAAGGGAGGAGGAGTGAGGGGTGGCGCGCAGCCTACCCTCAACGCAGGGACCGCACGGTGGTGCAAGCGAAGGCGGCAGCGACGGCAAGACACGTGGGAGGCCTAAGACAAGACGCTGACGAGACATGGTGCCGAGACAAGGGAGAGACGGGTGCCCCATCCGGTGGTGCCACAGAACGGTGGGGTGGGCAAGTGACCGGCAAGAGCACGACGCAACAACTGGACAAGACACGGGAACCTGACCAGACACAGCTACCTGGAGGGACGCAGCAACCTGGTGAGACGCAAGGACCAGACTGGGGGAAGGAACAGGGGCCGGGGGCAGTAGTCGCTGCTACTGCTGCTGCTGCTGCTGCGGCGGCGGCTGCTGGTGCTACTGCCCACCAGAGCTAGTGTGAAGTCTGTAGAGACCAGAGCCCGGCTCAGCTGTAAAGGTGGCAAGAGGCATGTAAGTGTCTCCTGTCAAACATTATATATGTTGTGCTTGTTTAGGCTACAGTGGTTTAGCCTATAGAGGGTACACAATTCTAGGGTTAGGTACTTGTACTGATTTCACTGTTAGTTCAATCATTCCTGTTCGTTCATTTCAACATGGTATAGAGCAGGTCCTTTGCTAGGACCGTTTTTTTAGGGCCCACCACCACCTACCTACCTACCTACCTAACTGCGCCCTAGGGCGCCTCGTTTTTCACGGCCCCCTAAGGCCCCGCGACCCGCGACCCGCCCCTTAGCGACTCGCGCGCCGCCCCTTAAGGCCCCGTCAGCCCACGCGCTCGCCCCTTACGGCCCCGCGCTCGCCCCTTAGCGACCCTGTCGGCCCCGCGCTCGCCCCTAGAGGCCCCAAACGGCCCCGCGCTCGCCCTTAGCGGCCCCTTACGGCCCCGCGCTCGCCCCTAGAGGCCCCGAACGGCCCCGCGCTCGCCCTTAGCCGCCCCTTACGGCCCCGCGTTCGCCCCTAGAGGCCCCGATCGGCCCCGCGCTCGCCCTTAGCGGCCCCTTACGGCCCCGCGCTCGCCCCCAGAGGCCCCAATCGGCCCGCGCTCGCCCCTAGAGGCCCCGAACGCCCCCCCCCAGAACGAGCCGCCCGAACCGAGCAGCCCGAACAGCAGGTCGAACCCGAGCAGCCGGAACCGAGCCGCCCTACCCGAGCCGCCCAGCCCAAACCGAGAACCCGAGCAGCCCGAACCGAGCTGCTCAGCCCGAACCGAGCCGCCCTACCCGAGCCGCCCAGCCCAAACCGAGCCGCGCCGCCCAAACCTAGCCGAGCCGCCCTTCCCGAGCCGCGCTGCCCTACCTGAACCGAGCCGCGCCGCCCATACTGGACCGAGCCGCCCTACCTGAGTCGCACTGCCTACTGCTTTTGGGGTGCCCCTACTGCTATTACTCCTACTACTGCTATGGCTAGCCCTCCTGTGCTAGCTTTCGATGCTGAGGGCCGCCCAGTGAAGTTCGAAACCTGGCTAGATGACCTACACCTCTTCCTACAGCTCACTGCCAAGGAGGACATCTCATTGTACGATCACGCCCTAGGCCATGCTACTGCTCCTGCAGCTACTGCTGACAGCACTGCCCGCTCACAGTGGCAGACTCGTGACGCCCACGCTCGCTTCGTTATTCGCAACTCCCTGCCCATAGATGAGCGCGAGCACTTTGGGCAGCACAAGACTGCACAGGCACTGTACACTGCTGTCGTTGCTCGCTACTCCTCACCGGCCTCTGCCGCACTAGGTCGTCTCTCTCTTCCCTACCTGTTCCCCGACTTAGCCTCTTTCCACACAGTCGCTGACCTTATTACGCACCTCCGCACTAGTGAGGCTCGCTTCCGCGCCGCCATGCCTGATAAGTTCCTTGCCAAGAACCCACCCCCGCTCTGGCTCACTCTCTACCACCTAGTCACCCGCCTCCCTGACACTCTGCGCTCAGTCAGGGACCACTTCCTAGCTCGCTGCCCCACTGAGCTCACCATTGCCCTCCTCGAGAAGGAACTCCTTGCAGCTGAGGCTAGCATAGTTGCTGTAGGTGCCTCTCGTGGCGACCCCCGTACCCCGTTCTTCGAGGGGTGTTCTCCTTCCCCCCTTCTTCCCTCTGTCGCCTCTGCTGCTGCTGTCGACCTCCTTGGTGCTGAGAAGGTCGGGACTGCGTCTGCTTTGAGCGGGCGCCGCAGCGGCAAGGACAAAGGGGGCAAGGGCGGTGGCGGTGACAGCGGGGGAGGCGGTGGTAGGGACGGTGGCGGCGGTGGGGGTGGTGGTGCGACTGGAGGGGCTAGTGGCAGCGATGGGGGTGGTGGCGGCAGCGGCGGGGGAGGTGGCAGGGGCGGAGGCGGTGGTGGGGGTGGCGGTGGACGCGGCGGCGGCAAGGGTTGGGGTGGTCGAGGAGGTGGCGGCGGCGGTGGTGGTCGTGGAGGCGCTGGCGGTGGCCAGGGCCAGCAGCACACTCCGTCGCCCCAGGAGGTCCGTGAGTGGTACTCTCAGCACGGGGGGGGGGGGGGGGGGGGGGGGGGGGGGTGGCTTTAGCTGCACGTACGTCATTCGCACTGGTGACCGCACTGGTCAGCCGTGTGGGGGACCGCACGCCACACAGCGCTGCTTCGCTCGTCTCAACGACGCTTGGCGTGTTCAGTTCCCTCAGGCCACTGAGCTGCCCCGCCGGGTTGATCGCCTGAAGAAGGGGATTGATATCTATGCTCTAGACTTTGATGCTATTCTCACTGCTATGTATGTGATGTCTACTAGTGGAGAGGGTGCTGAGTACCTGTGTGTGCCGCCCGACCCAGGCATTAGGACTAGTGCGTCTGCCGCTCCAAGTACTCGCGTGTATGCTACCCCAGGTGCTGGTGAGGCAGCTGCTCTAGGTGCTTGTGCGTCTGCCCCCCTGGTACTGAGTCCACGGCAACACTGCACACCTTCACACTGGACTCATGTGCTTCTCGCTGCTTCTTTCGTAACCGCACTGCCCTTGAGCCGCTTGCTCGGCCAGTTGCTGTCTCCCTCGCTGACCCCTCTGGGGGTCCGGTCATTGCGACCTCCTCCAGTGTCCTTCCCTGTCCTGCGGTCCCGTCGGGCACACAGTCAGGTCTCCACCTCCCCTCGTTCTCTACGAACTTGGTGGCATGTAGTGCACTCCAGGACGGGGGTGTTCACCAGTTCACCCCTGCCTACAAGCGTGTGACACACTGCACGTGTGCTCGTACGGGCCGCCACTTGGCTACCTTCACTCGGCAGCCGGGGTCGGACCTATACACACTGACCACTGAGTCCCCCCAGGTCGTTGTGTCTGCGTCTGCGTCCGCGTCAGGTCAGCTGTCTGCCCCCTGCTCGTATCACTCTCTGGCGCACGAGACCATCCTCTGGCACCACCGACTTGGCCACCCGTCTGTGCAGCGCCTTCGTGCCATGCACTCCCGGTACCTCATCTCTGGTCTTCCCAGAGTCCTCCCTCCCCTCCCACCCTCGCCTGCTCCTCCCTGTCTTCCCTGCGTTGAGGGGCGGCAGCGCGCCGCTCCTCACTCCTCCTCGTTTCCCCCGATGACTGCTCCCTTGCAGACGCTCCACATGGACGTGTGGGGCCCAGCCCGCGTCCGTGGTCAGGGTCAGGAGAGGTACTTCCTGATGGTTGTTGACGACTACTCGCGCTACACCACGGTCTTCCCCTTGCGCACCAAGGGTGAGGTCCCTGATGTCTTGATCCCTTGGATCCGCAGAGCCCGTCTCCAGCTCAGCGAGCGTTTTCATTCGGACTTTCCTGTCCTGTGCTTGCACTCTGACAGAGGTGGTGAGTTCTCCTCCGACCTCTTGGCAGCCTACTGTGCTGAGCACGGCATTGAGCAGTCGTTCACGCTTACGGCCTCTCCACAACAGAATGGGATTGCAGAGCGCCGCATTGGCCTGGTCATGGAGGTCGCCCGTACCTCCTTGATCCATGCGGCTGTCCCTCGCTTTCTGTAGCCGTTTGCGGTCCGGTACGCTGCGCATCAGCTCAACCTCTGGCCCCGTGTCTCCTTGCCGGAGACCTCACCCACACTGCTGTGGATGGGGGATGTTGGCGATGTGTCGCGCTTCCGGGTCTGGGGATCTCGACCTTTTGTCCGCGATACATCTGCAGACAAGCTCTCCTCCTGTGCTGTTCCCTGCGTCTTCCTCGGCTTTGTCCCGGACGCGCCTGGTTGGCAGTTCTACCACGCCACCTCGCGCCGAGTCTTGCCCTCTCAGAACGTCACTTTCGACGAGTCCGTCCCCTACTACCGCCTCTTCCCCTACCGCACTGCCCCGCTCCCCCGCTCGCCTCTCTTCCTCGCGCCAGGTGCTGCTGTCGTAGACCCCCTCCCCCCTTAGGGTGCCGCTCCCTCAGGTGTGTCTCAGATAGACCTGGTTGAGCCTGTTGAGGCAGCTGTCCACTCTCCTCCTGCTGCGGGTGCGGAGTCTGGGGGTGCTGAGCCTGGGGGTGCGGAGCCTGGGGGTGCGGAGCCTGGGGGTGCTGAGCCTGGGGGTGCTGAGCCTAGGGGTGCTGAGCCTGGGGGTGCTAAGCCTTGGGGTGCTGAGCTGCAGAGTCCGGAGTCGGGGGGTTCTGAGTCTGGAGGTCCTGAGCCTGAGAGTCCTACACCTAGAGGAGCCCTCTTCTCGGAGCAGCTGCGTGAGTGGTACTTACAGTACTGCAGCCTCAGGCGAGGTACCTCTGGAGCCAGGCGTACTACTGGGGCTGGTGCTAGTGCTTCTCCTCCTAGTCGGGAGCTCCCTTCCCGTGAGCGGATCTGTGAGTGGTACGAGTGGCACTGCACTCTTCGGAGTGGCGCACCTGGTGTCGCGGACCCCGTTACTGCTGGTGGTGCTGCTGGTGCTGGAGACTCTACTGGTTCTGCTGGTGCTGCGGCCCCAAAGGTTGGCGCTCTTTCTGGTGCTGCGTACCCGGGCGCTGGTGCTGCTGCTGGTGCTTAGGACCCGGGCGTTGGAGCTGCTGCTGGTACTGAGGATCCGGGCGTTGGAGCTACTGCTGGTGCTGAGGACCCTGGAGATAGTGCTGCTGCTGGTGCTGAGGACCCTGGCACTGGTGTCTCTGCTGGTTCTGGAGTCGCTGCACGGCGGCGGCCGTACTTCGTTCCGCTCCTTCCGCAGGTTCTTGGTCTCCCGCCTTCTCCCGGTCCTCCTCCTCCCTTAGAGTGTCCACAGCCTGTCCGGTCACAGTTAGAGCTACAGCCCACCTCCCCAGTGCCTGCTCCTTCTCCCTACACTGGGCCTACTGGAGGTCTTACTGAGCGTCGTGAGCCTGAGTCTCGCCCTCCGTCGCCTGTCCGTACTACTCGCACTAGTGGTTGCGGTTCGCGTCAGTGTCCTCCTCCTGTCCCTGGCACGCACCGGATGTCTCTGCGTCCGTCCACTGCTCCTCTGCGTGCCCCTTTGCCTTCTCCTCCTGAGTCCTCCCTTCCTGCTCTTCCCGACCCGGAGTCGGACTCTCTTCGTGCTGCCAGTCCTACTGTCATGCGTCTCCTTGCTACTGTCGTCACTGACCCTTCCTTTGAGTCCACTGCTGCGTCTGCCCTAGTTGTTGACCTCGACGACTTTGCTGCTCGCTGTCGTCTAGACTACGCTGCTAGTCTTGACGCTGAGTCTAAGTCTGTCTGTCCTCCGTCCGTTGGGGGTGAGTGTGCCATTGGCACGGACGTCCTTGAGGACAGGCAGGAGGAGTTCCAGTGCTTGTCCTCCCTTGGGCCCTGGTGGGGCATTTTCAAACGCCCCAAATGATGGTAACCCAACGTTATCCAAGTGATTGGCCCTGGAATAGGGTGGGGAGTTGTTATCTTCTCTCCCTGAGGGAGACCCGGATGCACTTGACATCCTGACTCCGCGCTCTTACGCGGAGGCGATAGAGGGTCCCTACTCCTCTCAGTGGCAGGCAGCTATGGATGCAGAGATGGCTTCCTGGAAGTCCACAGGCACCTACGTTGACGCTGTCCCCCTCCTGGGGCAAACATCGTCAGTGGCATGTGGATTTTCAGGGTGAAGCGGCCGCCGGGTTCTCCGCCTGTCTTCAAGGCGCGTTACGTGGCTCGTGGCTTCAGTCAGCGGCAGGGAGTTGACTACTTTCAGACCTTCTCTCCCACCCCGAAGATGACCACTCTTTGGGTACTGCTGCACGTAGCTGCTCACCGTGACTACGAGCTACGCTCTCTTGACTTCAGCACTGCTTTCCTGCAAGGCAGCCTGCACGAGGAGATCTGGCTGCGCCGCCCACTTGGCTTCACTGGGACTTTTCCTTCTAGCACCCAGTGGAGCCTCCGGCGGCCAGTCTACGGTCTCCGCAAGGCACCTCGTGAGCGGCACGACACATTGAGGACTACACTTGCGGCTCTTGGGTTTGCTCCCTCTACTGCCGACCCGTCGTTGTTTCTACGCACCGACACTTCTCTGCCGCCGTTCTACATCCTCGTGTACGTCGACGACTTGGTCTTTGCCACAGCTGACACTGCTAGACTCGCCTACGTGAAGTCCGAGCTGCAAAAGAGACACACGTGCACAGACCTGGGTGAACTGCGTAGCTACCTTGGCTTGCAGATTACCCGGGACAGAGCACGCCGCACCATCACCTTGACTCCGTCACACATTGTGCAGCAGGTCCTTCAGCACTTCGGCTTCACGTACTCCTCGCCTCAGGCCACTCCTCTGTCTACTCGCCACTCGCTCTCAGCTCTGCCTTCGGATGAGTCCGTAGAGTCGAGTGGCCCGTACCCAGAGCTTGTTGGCTGCCTCATGTACCTGATGACCTGCACACGACCTGACCTTGCATACCCTCTTAGCATTCTCGCACGCTATGTTGCTCCTGGGAGACACCGACCAGAGCACATGGCTGCAACGAAGAGGGTGTTGCGCTACTTGTGCAGTACGTCGGGCATGGGGCTAGTGCTTGGAGGGCGCAGTCCAGTGGTCCTCACTGGTCACGCAGACGCTTCTTGGGCTGACGACCAGGCTACGCAGCGGTCGTCACAGGGTTACACCTTCAGCCTTGGTTCCGGCTCTGTTTTGTGGCGGGCTACTCGCTCGTCTTCTGTTCTCGGCTCCAGTTGTGAGGCTGAGATCTACGCAAGGGCCATGGCTGCTCTGGAGCTTCGCTGGCTCACCTACCTGCTGACCGACCTTGGAGTGTCCTGTACGTAGACAACAAGGCTATGCTGGCCTTGTGTCGAGAGCAGAGACTGGAGCACAGAACAAAGCACATTGCTCTCCGCTACTTCCTTGCTCGTTAGCTACAGCAGCGTGGTCAGTTGCGGCTTGCGTACGTGGCCTCTAAGGCCAACACTGCTGATGTCTTCACCAAGGCACTTCTGCCTTGTGATCATCAGCGCTTCTGCACTCAGCTGGGTCTTGTCTCTTTCTTGCCTCACTTGCTCACCTCTTGACCTTGCCTGTACTGTTACATATATATATACGTACTCTTGCTTGTCTAGCCTTATATATATATGTGTACTCCTGCATGTGAACTGGCCTTGTGGCCTTGAATTTGTGCTCGGAATGTGTGGTGACTTTGTGATCCACCCTGAGCTTGCTTTGCTTTGCTTTACTTGACTGGTCTTGTGACCCCTAGTTCTCCCCCACTTCGCCTATGGTGGTGTGTCAAACATTATATATGTTGTGCTTGTTTAGGCTACAGTGGGTTAGCCTATAGAGGGTACACAATTCTAGGGTTAGGTACTTGTACTGATTTCACTGTTAGTTCAATCATTCCTGTGCGTTAATTTCAACATCTCTGTCAACACAAACCGCCGTCTCACCAGAGGGCTCAATCCACACACCAACGTGCTGACTCACAAGAGGCCTCACGTCCACCAAGTTCCGCGAGAACGAGGGGACGTGGAAGCCAGTAAGAGACCCAGAGGGAACATCAGGGCACGGAAGAGTAGTAGTGTAGCGAGCAATGACTGGTCCCGAGGTGGGATCAGCCAGAGCCACAGAGACCGGCGCCGAAAGCGGAGTAAGTGTTGTGTGGTCCCGGAAGAAGCAGTGCGAAGCCCCAGAGTCCAAAGTGAAGGACAGCAAAGCGTCCTCTGAAGTAGCTCCTGGACCAGTGTCTACACAATTGCCTACACTAGGAACAGGCAATCAGCAAGACTAGCACCTAAGCTAATAACACTCGAGTAAACAGAGTCAGAATCACTAGAGTCAACAACAGCATGCATTGCATTAGGAGTTCCTAAGAGATCAACCAACTGATAAGCTGACATGCCCCAAAGAGCGGAGCCGTATGTCTGAACAAGAGGAAACCAGTCAGGGGCAGGGCCGCAAACGCCGAAGGCCAAGCGAACTGTGTCAGTGAGTTGAGCAAAGCACTGACCAAGAGGGTGGGTGCAGCCAAAAGGCTGGCCTCGGTGAGCACCTGTCAAAAGCTGATAGGTGCACGAAGGGTGAACAACACCTCGCTGAGGCTGACGCTCTCGTGGCCCCGAAACCTGTTGCTGCCGCTGCTGCTGCGGGGGCTGCTGCAAGGGGAGGGGCTGCTGCTGCTGCCGCCGCTGGGCCAGGTACCACGCCGCTGCTCCACCCGCCGCGGCCGGCAGACCAGAACGTGGCTGACGAGCCCGGGCATCGCCTCCACCAGCTGCAGTAGCAGAGTCACCGGCCGCTGCACGAGACGCCTCTCCAGGCCCTGCACTCCCGCCGCCACCAGTCGGCACGCCACCCCCGCCACCTCCGCCTCCAACGCCTCCACCGCCGCCGCCACCTGTACCTTGACCGCCCCTCTTACCATCTCTACCTCGAGACCGCGAAGAAGTCGTAACAGCAGCTGCGGTCACGCCAGTAGCAACAGTGGCGAGAGAGGATGTAAAGGTGGGCAGCTGAGGGACAGTGCACGCGTGGAACAGTGGAGGGGGCACAGCACCAGAGGCGGAGGCTACGGAGCGGATGTTGCTCTCGACGTCCTTGAGCGCAGACTCAAGGACCTCGATACCGTAAGCCCCCGGATAGAAGCGCAGGCCTCGGATAAGCGCCGGCGCTTATAAAAGGATGAGGGCGCTTATATCCGGTCCTCGATTATAAGCGCACCCCCTAGAAAAAAAAAATATATTATAAGCGCATGTTTGTTTTTCATTTGAAAACCTTTCGAATTTCAGAAACGAATTTCACATAATCAGGGAAACGAACTACAATTTCGATTTCCCACACTTTGAACTCACTTTTTGCGCGTCTAGTCAGCATGTGCTGTAATTCTGTCAGGGTGAGCTGGCAGGGAATCACTCCATGCCAAGCTGCGCGAGAATCAGATTCGCGACCCTATATGTTTTCGACTCGATTACAATCGGCAGAACGAGATATACTGTTTGGTGTAAAACAAATATACCATCATACCCCGGATATACCCCCATGGGGGGCACTAATAAAACGTGTTTTTTTTGGGGGGTGGGCTTATAATATAGTAATTTTATAAGCGCCGGGGCTTATACAATGACATATATGAAATCTAGTTGTTTTCACTTCAAAATGTTCATCTTGTCATTGCGATTTCAATCGAGTCAATATCATAGTGGGTGTGAAGAAGAATCTCGCGTAAGTTTGCAAACTGCCAACACACACAGTCAGAATGAGTCATTTCGCCCCATGACAGCTCATCTGACTGGACGCGCAGTCAAATGAGTCGCGCGTGGGTGGGGCAGTGAGTCGCGCGAGGGTGAAGGGTCGAAATTTTATCAAGTGAGGATGCAAATAGTGTGTTTCGCTACAGATATTCCAATAACTTTATAAAAACTAATACAAATGGTGGCTCTTATAATGCGTAAGCCTTCAGGGGGTGCGCTTATGATCGAGGACCGGATATAAGCGCCACACGCCAATTAAAAGCACCAGGCGCTTATCCGCGGGTGGCGCTTATATCCGGGGTATGACGGTATATTCTTTTTGCCATTTTATAAGCGCCGGCGCTTATAGAATTCCTCAATTATAAGCGCACCCCCTAAAAAACAGTGTTTTTTTATACCCCCAGGGGCGCTTCTATCCGGGGGCTGACGGTAGTGAGCTCACTAGGGTGCTTCAGAAGAAGCGTGTCACGGACTGAGGCAAGGCGGTCAGGGAGGCTAGTGGCGATGAAATAGATAGTAATCGCCATGGGAGGAGGGAGCAGTGCAAGCTGTGCCTCAGTGCAAGCAGCGCGGTAGCTAGAATCAAACGAGCGGAGGTGAGCAATCAAGTCAGCAGAGCGCTCAAACGAGGTGAGGTCTGGGAACAGGAACCGTAGGAAGAGTCGGCCAAGAGAGACAATGGTGGGAGTAGCATAGTGGGCCTTAATCGCAGTCAGGAACTCACTAGTAGTGCGAACCTGAGTGAAGTGGGCCCCCTCAGACTCAGGGAGGAGGCTGCTAAGAGAGATGCAAGCCGCAGAGTCGCGCGGCTTTTACGCCGTCAGGTCAGCACGCTGGTGGGTGAAGCGGTCCCTGGCTGCGTCGTCAGGGGCGGTGCATAAAGGTGTAGGCCGAAGAACCCTAGGGGTCAGGCTACAACATTTGACAAAAGTCAACAACGCATTGACTCGTGCGACTCGTCCCTGCTGCAGCTGCAGGCGGCGCGTGCGATCGGCGCTGCGCGCGAAGCCGTCAACGAAACACGCAAAGGGGCGGAAGCGCACTGGCGCGCTTTGCGCGAGAAGGCGCAACGGGGACTGCACAGCACACAGCAGGCTTTGGCGAAACGAGGGGGACGGCTGCTGGAGGAGCGGGCTGTCAAATGTTGCACATTGATGTGATAGGCCGTAGTGAGTTGCACTCTAGGGGGGTACAGCTTCTAGGGTTGCTTATTTGTACCCCATTCGTTTCTATTCCACACATTCCGTTGCCTTCCTATTCTGAGATGGTATCACGAGTAGGCTAGATCCTCGTTCGTTTTTAGCTAGCCTCCGCGCCCTACGCGCCCTGCGCGCCCTCCGTGCTCTCGCGCCCTCCGCGCCCTCCGCGCTCTCTCCTCGCGCCTAGCCCGCGCCCTCCCGCGCTGTCCAGTCTGTCGCGCGCCCTCCTTAGACCTCCTTGCGCCCTCCAAACCCGTCGTGCGCCCTCCTTAGACCGCCGCGCGCCCTCCTCAACCGTCGCGCGCCCTCCTCAACCGTTGCGCGCCCTCCTTAGACCGTCGTTCGCCCTCCTTAGACCGTCGCGTGCGCCCTCCTTAGACCGACGTGCACTTACCACACACCTGCGTGCGCTTACCGCACGCCTGCGTGCACTTACCGCATCACTCTGTGTGCGCTTCCCGCACACCTGCGCGTGCTTTCCGCACACCTGCGTGCACTTACCACACACCGCGTGCACTCACCGCACACCTGCGTGCACTTACCGCACACCTGTGTACACTCACCGCACACCTGCGTGCGCTTCCCACCTGCGTACACTCACCACACACCTGCGTACACTCACCGCACACCTGCGTACACTCACCACACACCTGCGTCCACTCACCACACACCGCGTGCACTCACCGCACACCTGCGTGCACTTACCGCACACCTGCGTACACTCACCGCACACCTGCGTGCGCTTCCCGCACACTTGCGTACACTTACCGCATCACTCTGTGCGCTTACTGCATCTCTCCTACCTTCACCTGTGCACCGGTCTCACCCCATTCATACTGTACTTGGCTCCCGGCTCAGCGGCTGGCAGCCGCTCTTCCCTCCGGTAGCGCCACCTAGGTTCGATTAGAGCCCCGCCCCACGACTATTTTCTCGCCGAGTGTCTCTCGTCGGTTTCCCCGCTGGCGTCCCTAGCCCTCCGTGGTTTTCCTTCTCGTTCTTAGCTCCGCCTCCGCCGTGCTCCAGTCGCCTCTAGCATGGGCTCCGCTATGGAGGCCCGTCGCCTCCGTTTTGATGCTGAGGGACGCCCGATCGAGTTCGGTACCTGGCAGCGCCAGACCACGTGCTTCCTCACCAGCCAGCGACAGGACGGCGCCACTCTGTGGGCTCACGCGTCTGGTGCCCTACAGGCCCCCCCATCCCCCGCCGCCCTGCCTACCACCCCGGAGCCGACCCCTACGGCCCAGGCGGAGTACGACCGTCGGGTCCTGGCCAGGGACGTATGGCTCTCGCGTGACGCTGCCGCCGCTCTCACACTGTCGGAGCTTCTCCCCCCGACTGAGGCCACCCTCTTTGACCAGGTGGAGACAGCCCAGGGGGTGTGGGATGCTATTGTTGCCCGCTACTCCACCCCCTCCTCTGCCTCCCTCAGTCGCCTCCTCATGCCGTTTGTGTTTCCCGACCTAGGCTCGTTTGCGACTGTTTCCGATCTCGTGACTCACCTCCGCTCGCTTGACGCCGGTTTCCGTGCTGCCTGTACCGACGCACAGCTCCTTGTTGCTCCCCCCCCCCATGTGGCTCACTGTGCACTGGTTAGTCACCCGCCTCCGTGACCGCCTTGCCACTGCCCGCGACGCGCTTCTTCAGAAGCACCCCACTGAGCTCACTATCGACCTCCTAGCGATTGCTCTAGGGACCATCGAGAGCAGTCTCCTCACCGTTGCCTCCGCCACTGATGCGGTGGCCCCCCGTCTCTTTGCGGGGTGTGCCGCCCCTCAGCCTCCCACTTTCACCGCTACCCGCGCTTCTGCTGCTGTGTCGGTCTCTGAGGACATCGCTTCCGTTTCTGCCGCAGACTGGCAGAAATGGGGCAAGAGTGGCAAGAGTGGCAAGAAGGGCGGGAAGGGGGGAGGTGGAGGTGGTGGAGGCGGCGGTGGAGGTGGCGGTGGAGGTGGGAGCGCCGGTGGTGGCGGAGGCGGCGGCGGCAGCGGTGCACCTGGGGGAGGGGGGCTTGGAGGAGGTACTGGACAGACAGGCCCACCCACAGGTGGTGGCCCGACCGGTGGGGGCGTTCGCCCCCAGCAGCAGCAGCCACAGCAGCACCAGCAAGCGCCGCAGCAGTTCCAGCAGTGGGGGCCCCCGCTGCAGTGGGGTCCGCAGCAGCACTGGGGTCCCCCGCCGCAGTGGGGTCCGGGAGGCCTTGGGAGCACCAGCCGCAGCAGCAGTACTTCCAGCTGGGCCCCTCGTCCCCCTCGCCGTGACGCTGGCCCGTGCACCCACTGGTGCGTCACCGGGCCAGGTAGCCCCTGTCTCTGTGGTCGCGACGACCACTCTGCCGCGCGGTGCTTCCGCCGCCTCGACGACCTCTACCGGGCTCGTTGGGGCCCTCTGGCGGTCACGCCTCGCTGGTCTCGTCTGTTAACCCGTAAGATTGATGTATTTGCTTTGTCAATGGACGATGCGCGTCAGCATGCTTTGTATGTTGATGCTGACTTTAGTGCTGATGGATCTGGGTGCTCACGTGTTCGTAGGTTAGCCTGCTTGCCTCCTGCTAGTGTAGCCTTGTGCCTGTCTAGCTTAGGTGCTTGTGTTGCTGCTCTAGGTGCTTGTGTAGCAACTGGGTCGGGTGACCCACCGGCTGAGGCCTCTCTTTCGTTCACGCTGGACTCGGGCGCGTCTCAGTGCTTCTTCTGCGACCACACGACCCTTACGCCACTGCTCACACCTGTGTCGGTGGCTCTGGCTGATCCTACCTCTGGACCAGCCGTTGCGCGTAGCTCCACCACCCTCCCATGCCCTGTGGTCCACTCTGGTGTCCTGCGTGGCCTCCACATCCCCTCGTTCACTCGGAACTTGGTGGGTGTTGGATACCTCCAGGACAGGGGGATCACAGTTACCTTCGTGGGGGGTGGGCGGACTGCAGTCTGTACTGACGCTACCACATGTGCGGTTCTGGCCACGTTCACCAGGGAGCCCCGCTCCGGTCTCTACGTTCTCCACACCGAGCGCTTCCCGGTCGCGTCCTCCCCTCAGGTTGTTGCGTCCCCTCCGACCCAGGTCTCCAGTCCTGTCGCTGTGTCCAGTCCAGTCGCCGCGTCTTGCTCCTGACGCTCTCTCGCCCACCGCACCGTCCTGTGGCACCACCGTCTTGGCCACCCGTCGATCCCTCGCCTTCGTGGCATGCTTAGTCAGGGACTCGTCACAGGTCTCCCACGCACCTTCCCGTCGCTCCCTCTCTCGCTTGCCCCTCCTTGCTCTCCTTGCGTCGCTGGTCGCTTACGCGCCACTCCCCACTCCTCCTCCCTTCGTCCGGCCACCGCTCCTTTTGAGACTCTCCACTTGGACGTCTGGGGCCCTGCCCCGACGCAGGGGTCTGGGAGGGAGCGTTACTTTCTGGTGGTCGTTGACGACTTCTCCAGGTACACCACAGTGTTCCCTCTTGCAAAGAAGTCTGAGGTGACTGCTACGCTGATCAGGTGGCTTCTAGCCACTGAGGGCACTCGAGGTCGTCGAGTCAGTTGTCTCCACTCCGACCGTGGGGGCGAGTTTCGCTCCGGCATTCTCGGCGGATTTTGCGGCGAACAGGGCATCACCCAGTCCTGGACGCTGCCTGAGTCCCCACAGCAGAATGGGGTTGCTGAGCGCCGCATAGGCTTGGTCATGGACATCGCCCGCACGTCCATGATCCATGCCCGTGCGCCCCATTTTCTGTGGCCCCACGCGGTTCGCTACGCCGCACACCAGCTGAACCTCCAGCCGCGTGTCTCGCGGCCCGAGGCTTCACCGACCAGTCTTTGGACTGGTTCCCCTGGTGTCGGGTCGGCCTTTCGATTCTGGGGCTGCCTTGCGCTTGTTTGCGACACCTTCGCGGACAAGCTCTCGGCACGCGCCGTCCCCTGCGTCTTCCTTCGTTTCCCAGTGGACTCTGCCGACTGGTCTTTTTACCACCCTCCCCTCCACCAGTTCCTAGACTCCCGTGACGTCCGGTTTGACGAGTCCGTGTCCTACTACACCCGGTACCACAGTCGAGGTCTCCCGGTACCCCCTCCCCCTCTTTTCCTCGCACCCTCTCCTCCTCCTGCTCCCGCTCCTCCGGTACCCCCGCCCCCCCCTGGTCCTGCCCCGTCTGGTGTGTCCCACGCTACCCCTCTCCCCTCGGTCGCGCGTCAGGTAGTGTCTCCCTCCCCGCAGTCCTCCTCACAGTCCCCTCAGCAGCCTTCGGCACTTCCGCGACAGGTTACTGTGGACTCTGTTGGTGTTGGAGCTGGAGGTGCAGCCGCTGGGGGTGCTCGCTCGCGGGGTACTGGAGCTGGAGGTGCTGGCGCAGGTGGCGCTAGCTCTGGGGGTGCTGGAGCTGGGGGTGCTGGCGCAGGTGGCGCTAGTTCTGGGGGTGCTGGAGTTGGAGGTGCTAGCACTGGCGGTGCTAGTTCTGGGGGTGCTGGAGTTGGAGGTCCTGGCACTGGCGGTGCTGGTCCTGGGGGTGCTGAGTCTGAGGAGGCTGGAGCTGGAGACCCTGGTTTTGCGGAGTCCACTCCGCCTCCCCACCGCCACGACACGCGTCTCCAGGCTGCCCGTCGGCGTGAGCGTGAGGAGCAGGAGCGGTTGGAGAGGGAGCGGCAGGAGCTGCGGGTGCTGGACCTTCTGGAGCAGCAGCAGGAGCAGCAGCGGCAGCAGCAGCAGCCGCAGCAGTAGCAGCAGCCGCAGCCGCCGCCGCAGCTGCAGCAGCAGCAGCCGCAGCCATCGTCGTAGCCGCAGCAGCGGCAGCCGCAGCCGCTTCCGCAGCTTCCTCTAGAGCGGCAGTTGTTCCCACCTGTGAGTGGCCTGCGGGCCCTTGGCCTTTCCTCCTCTTCTTCTGTCCGCTCCCCGTCTCCTCCTGTGTTTGTTCCTCCGTTGCCTCCTCCTGACGACCGTCCGGCGGTCTGGTCTTCTCTTCCTCCTTCTGTCTGTCGCGACTTGATCACCTGTTGTCCTCCGCGTGCTCGTCACTCGTCCCCAGTTACTGACCTCCACACTGCCCTCCTTTGTTCGTCTCGCCCGTCGTTCTCCTTCTCATGTGTCCGTTCTCCCGTCTCCTCCGTCCTCTGTCACAGCCCCCCCCGCTCCTATCTCTGACTACTACCGCATTGTTCGTCCTGTTGCCGCACATGTCCTCGCCACTCTTGTCACCGACTCTCGTTTCCCTCCGTCGTCTGCCTCGGCTCTCACTGCCGCTGTCGCTGAGTTTGCTGCCGCCAGTCGCCTTGACTACACCACCCGTGTGGTGCCAGCTCCTCCCTACCGTCCTCTGTCCGTCGGGGGTGGGTTTGCCCTTGGCTGTGACGTCCTAGAGGACAGAGAGTCTGAGCTGGAGTACTGGGCAGCCGCTTCTCCCTCTGTGTGTGCCATGCTACTCTCCCCTGAGGGAGGCAGTGTCAGGGGCATGGGCCTCTCAGTGGAAAGCGGCTATGGACTCAGAGTTGGCATCTTGGAGGTCCACAGGCACCTACGTCGACGCAGTTCCCCCTCCCAGGGCGAACGTAGTCGATGGCATGTGGCTCTTCAAGGTGAAGCGGCCGCCTGGAGCACCGCCGGTGTTCAAGGCGCGCTACGTGGCTAGGGGCTTCAGTCAGCGTGAGGGAGTTGACTTCTTCCAGACCTTCGCCCCGACCCCGAAGATGACTACTCTTCGGGTGTTACTCCACATAGCAGCGCAGCGAGACTACGAGCTGCACTCCCTCGACTTCTCCACTGCGTTCCTCCAGGGCCGACTGCACGAGGAGATCTGGCTGCGCCGTCCTCCTGGCTTCACGGACACCTTCCCACCTGGGACCCAGTGGAGCCTTAGGCGACCAGTCTACGGTCTCCGACAGTCGCCCCGTGAGTGGCACGACACTCTTCGCTCCACGCTTCGTGACCTTGGGTTCAGCCCGTCCTCCGCCGACCCGTCGCTGTTTGTTCGAGCGGGTTCTACTCCTTTCTTTATCCTTGTCTACGTCGACGACTTGGTGTTTGCCACAGCAGACAGGGCAGCCCTGGCTCAGGTGAAGTTCAAACTGCAGAAGAGACACAAGTGCACTGACCTGGGTGAGCTGCAGCGTTACCTTGGCTTGCAGATCACCCGGGACAGAGCCGCTCGCACCATCACACTAACGCAGTCACACATGGTGCAGCAGGTCCTTCGGCGGTTCGACTTCTAGTTCTCCACCACACAGCCCACTCCTCTTGCTGTTGACCACAGACTCACGGGCCCCTTTCCTGACGAGCCCTTTGAGTCCAGTGGACCCTACGCAGAGCTGGTGGGCTGCCTCATGTACCTGATGACTTGTACTCGACCGGACCTCGCCTTTCCCCTCAGCACCCTTTCTCGCTTTGTTGCGACTGGGAGACACCGCCCTGTCCACTGGACAGCTGCTGTGAGGGTGGCAAAGTACCTGGCGACTACATCAGGCATGGGGCTTGTGCTTGGAGGGACTCAGCCAGTGGTGTTGACTGGTCACTGTGACTCTTCCTACGCTGACGACGTGGAGACTCAGCGCTCGACTCAGGGTTACTGCTTCAGTCTGGGAGCTGGTGCTGTGTCGTGGAGGTCTACACGGTCGTCGTCTGTGGCTACTTCCAGTGCAGAGGCAGAGATCTACGCGGGTGCCATGGCGGCACAGGAGCTTCGCTGGTTGACCTTCTTGCTCGCAGACCTTGATGAGCGGCCTCGCTCTGCTCCGACCTTGTACGCTGACAACAAGGCCATGATCCTCCTGTGTCGAGAGCCTCGACTGGAGAGCAGAGTGAAGCATATTGACGTGAGGTACTTCCTCCTGCGAGAGCTGCAGCGACGCGGTCAGGCACGCCTGGACTTTGTGGCCTCAGAGGCCAACACTGCAGACGTCTTCACCAAGGCCTTGGCGCTTGGTGATCACCACAGGTTGTGTGTGCAGTTGGGGCTTGTTGAGGTAGGCCCTCGGTTACTGTAGTCCCGCTGCTTGCTCTGCTCGTTGTGCTTTGCATTTATATCCTAGTGAACTCTTGAACTGGCCTTGTGGCCGCTTGCTTGCGCTCGGAATTTGTGTGGTGTCCTTGAGATCCACCCTGAGCTTGCCTTGTTTCTTGCTTTGACTGGTCTTGTGACCGTTTGTTCACCTTGCTTGCTTTGATGCCCCTCACTTAGCCTATGGGGGTGTGTCAAATGTTGCACATTGATGTGATAGGCCGTAGTGAGTTGCACTCTAGGGGGGTACAGCTTCTAGGGTTGCTTATTTGTACCCCATTCGTTTCTATTCCACACATTCCGTTGCATTCCTATTCTGAGACGGGCATGGGGAAAGAATGGCTGGTATGATGATAATGAGCAGCGGACGCCTGGGGTGCGCTGTGGGGTCCTCACAGACCAGACGAGGCGGCTGGATGGGTGTGTCTTGTTCCCCTAGAGATTTGGAGTGCGGTAACTGTGGTTTTCGAGCGACAGATAGATCACGGTTGAATACACCAGAATATACAACACGCTAGGAGATACCGGTATGATCCTAGCTTGGAGAGCTCCGTGGATTAGATGTAGGAAGGACTCAATAGATAAGATGGAACTGGGACCATCCCACAAGGATTGCACCTTGCACACACAAGCTCGGTGCCATGGGGTTAGCCAGCACAACAAGTGCACGGCTGGTTCGGATCCCCTTGCAGCACCGTATCATCTACTTAGAACTATACATGCCTACTCTTACTCACGCTCAACACACAAAAACACAAACCAACCGTGCACACTGCATTGGCTGCGAAAGAACTTGAAGTCCGGGCACCCAGGTCTGGCCATCCAGGTCCAGGCAGGCATCCAGGCCGCCATCCAGGCCTGGTCATCCAGGTCTGGCCAGCCATCCAGGTCCGGACATCCAGGTCCGGGCATCCAGATCCGGGTCTATAGGAACATGTGTTACAAGAGCATGTGATGCCACACGCACTGCATTGGCGGTGCAAGAAGAGACCGTCAAGTGCGGGCGTGAGGACAAGTGGGCTACAAGAGCAGCTGCGCAAAGTACTGCTCAAACTCGTCATCAATGGTGGGCTTCTTCTTGGGCGCTGGCAGTCCCTCTGATAGACACAGCACAGCACAGAGCAGCACAGCACAGCACAGAGCAGCACAGCACAGCACAGAGCAGCACAGCACAGCACAGAGCAGCACAGCACAGCACAGCACAGCACAGCACAGAGCAGCACAGCACAGCACAGCACAGCACAGAGCAGCACAGCACAGCACAGAGCAGCACAGCACAGCACAGAGCAGCACAGCACAGCACAGAGCAGCACAGCATAGCACAGAGCAGCACAGCACAGCACAGAGCAGCACAGCACAGCACAGAGCAGCACAGCACAGCACAGAGCAGCACAGCACAGCACAGAGCAGCACAGCATAGCACAGAGCAGCACAGCACAGCACAGAGCAGCACAGCACAGCACAGCACAGCACAGCACAGCACAGCACAGAGCAGCACAGCACAGCACAGCACAGCACAGAGCAGCACAGCACAGCACAGAGCAGCACAGCACAGCACAGAGCAGCACAGCACAGCACAGCACAGCACAGCACAGCACAGAGCAGCACAGCACAGCACAGCACAGCACAGAGCAGCACAGCACAGCACAGCAGCACAGCACAGCACAGAGCAGCACAGCACAGCACAGAGCAGCACAGCATAGCACAGAGCAGCACAGCACAGCACAGAGCAGCACAGCACAGCACAGAGCAGCACAGCACAGCACAGAGCAGCACAGCATAGCACAGAGCAGCACAGCACAGCACAGAGCAGCACAGCACAGCACAGAGCAGCACAGCACAGCACAGAGCAGCACAGCATAGCACAGAGCAGCACAGCACAGCACAGAGCAGCACAGCACAGCACAGCACAGCACAGAGCAGCACAGCACAGCACAGAGCAGCACAGCACAGCACAGCACAGCACAGCACAGCACAGCACAGCACAGCACAGCACAGAGCAGCACAGCACAGCACAGCACAGCACAGAGCAGCACAGCACAGCACAGAGCAGCACAGCACAGCACAGAGCAGCACAGCACAGCACAGAGCAGCACAGCACAGCACAGAGCAGCACAGCATAGCACAGAGCGGCACAGCACAGCACAGAGCAGCACAGCACAGCACAGCACAGCACAGCACAGCACAGCACAGAGCAGCACAGCACAGCACAGCACAGCACAGAGCAGCACAGCACAGCACAGAGCAGCACAGCACAGCACAGAGCAGCACAGCACAGCACAGCACAGCACAGCACAGCACAGAGCAGCACAGCACAGCACAGCACAGCACAGAGCAGCACAGCACAGCACAGAGCAGCACAGCACAGCACAGAGCAGCACAGCACAGCACAGAGCAGCACAGCATAGCACAGAGCAGCACAGCACAGCACAGAGCAGCACAGCACAGCACAGAGCAGCACAGCACAGCACAGAGCAGCACAGCATAGCACAGAGCAGCACAGCACAGCACAGAGCAGCACAGCACAGCACAGAGCAGCACAGCACAGCACAGAGCAGCACAGCATAGCACAGAGCAGCACAGCACAGCACAGAGCAGCACAGCACAGCACAGAGCAGCACAGCATAGCACAGCAGCAGCACAGCACAGCACAGAGCAGCACAGCACAGCACAGCACAGCACAGAGCAGCACAGCACAGCACAGAGCAGCACAGCACAGCACAGCACAGCACAGCACAGCACAGCACAGCACAGAGCAGCACAGCACAGCACAGCACAGCACAGAGCAGCACAGCACAGCACAGCACAGCACAGCGCCACACAGCGCAGCGAAGCGAAGCGCAGCGCAGCGCAGCACAGGGCAGCACAGAGCAGAAGAGAGCAACTCAGAGAGCAGAACAGAGCAGAGCAAAGCACACCGACCACAAGAGCACAGAGCACAGAGCACACAAAGCACACAGAGAACACAGAACAGCACAGAGCACACAGAGCAACACGGGTAAGGGAAGGGGATGCACAGAAGTCAGGGCGAGGGTGAGGGAAAGGGTAAGGCTGAGGGCATGGGGGGCAGGCATGAGCACAAGTTGATTGATTGGAAAAGCATTACAACATGGCATTTTCTACTACTGATGGCACGCAACACTGCGCGGCAAAACGACACAAACAACTGGCATGCAGACGGAAAAAGCATTGAAGGGGGGGCAAGGGGAGTGTGGAGGGAGGGGGGGCTGGGAGCGGGAGGGGTGGGGGCATTGGGTGTGAGAGCAAAGGGAGGGAGAGGTGGGCAAGGAGAGGAGGAATAAAGTGAGCTTTGAACAAGTGCAACAAGAGTTTGGCATCCACCTGCTGAGAGTGTTCGCCCAGAGGAGAGGACAAACTTGGCCGCCCCTACGTGGTCCGCCATGCACCTATCGGCCTCCCCTTCCAGTGGTCCGTCCTCCTCCTCGCCACCCACCACCTGTGACTGCACCACCACGCTGAACCGCCGCCTCATCTCCGCCTCCTCGTCCGCCTCCTCTGCTCCCGCTCCCCCCGCTGTTCCGTTTGGTCTCTGCCGCTGCCTCTGCCGTTGCCGCGTGTCTCCACGGTCGTCATCGCCGCAGCGCGCCTCCCCGTCATCATCGCGTAGCCCCTCGCTGCGCGCGCCGTTCACTGATTCCTGCAGCACGCGCGCGTTCCGCCTCCGCCCTGCGCGCTGCTCGCTGCCCGTGCTCTCCCGCTCGCACGCGCTGCTGCCCCCGCTGCTGTCCCCGCTGCTCCCCTCGCGCGCGCAGCACTCCGCGGGCGCCGGCGCACACGTGCCGCCGATCGCGGCACCGCCTGCGCGCAGGCCGTCATCCACGCTCGCACTCCCTGCTGGCCCGCCGCCCGCCGTGCCTGCCGACGCGCATCCCGCAAGCACGGGCGCATGCGCGGATGGAGGCCGCCTCGCCGACGAAGCTAGCCCATCCCGCTCATCCTCCGCCGTCTCCCCTTCCTCCGCCACCCCCACTAGCCCCACCTTTCGTCTCCGCCTCCTCGGTCGCGGGGTGCTCTCTGCGCCGACTCCTCCTTCCCTCCTCTCCGCTTCCTCCTCCGCCCTTTCCCCGCCCTCCGCATCGGCCCTTTCCCCACCATACGCGCACGAGTTCTGCTCTCCTTCCCCTTGCGCTGCCGCCCATCCGCCCGCCTCGATAAGCGCGCCTGGGTCGCCCGCTCCCCGCGCCATCGCGACCTGCTGCCCCGGATCCACCCCCGCTCCCCGCCGCTTCCTGCCCCGCGCGCACACCACCCGCCGCGTGCGCGCGCCGCTCTCCATTGACGCGCCGATGCTGCGCGCGGAGGACGCGGGATGGTGGAGGCCCCCCCGCCCGTCACCGTGCGCGCCCGCTGCCGCGCCCACGGCGAACGCAAGCGGCGCTCCGCTGCCCGACGCCTCCAGAAGCAAATCTGACTCTGCGATTGGCTGGAAAGAATGCGGCGCGAAGTCGACCGACGATGCGCTCAGAGCGCGCCACGCGCCGCCTCTGCCCTCCGCCTTCCCCGCCACCGCCGCCGCCGCCGCCGCCGCCCGACCTTGCGCTTCGAAAGCCGCTGGCCCTGCCCCCCACGCGCCTGGCCTCTCCGCCCATGCCGCGCCTTCCGCGGGCCTGTGCGAGGCCGCCGCGAGGCATGCGCGCTTGGCGGAGAAAAGGGGAACGTCCCAGCGGGTGGCGTGAGCGGGCGGGGAGGCGGATGGATGCGCAAAAGGGGAGTCCGCGTGCGACGGCGCGACGGCCGCGTGCGGCAGGGCAAAGGCGGGGGCGTGAGGGCCATGTGATGATGTCAGACAGGCGGAGTCGTCGGCAGTGTCGGATAGATGGCTGCTCGCACGGGAGGGGAGGAAGGGGAACGAGGGGGGGAGGAGGTGGGGGGAACGGGGGGAAAGAGGGGGTGGGGTGGTGGGGGTGTGGGGGCGGGAGGTGGGGAGACGGGAAAGAGCGGGTGGAGGGGGGGGAAACAGGGGGTGGGGAAAGAGGGGGTGAGGGGAGTTGGGGTTAAGAAGGCAACACGAGGTGGATGGAATGGGAAGAGGGAGAAATGGGACGGGAGGGGGGAAATGGGAGAGAAGAAAGAGGCAGAGGAGGAAATCAGCGAAAGGAGTGAGATAAGCGAACGAGGAATGGGCGTTGGCGGGGTCACGAAAGCATCTCCGTCGCGCGCAGTTTGCGACAGACACGAGGAAAGCAGCGGCGACAAGGTGGCCAATACGCGCAATACCTTTTCCGTTTCCGCCACCCGGCATCCGCTTGCGCTCCCCCCGGCACCGCCGCATCCCCGTCATGCCGCGCGCAGCTGTTGCGCGCGCCCGACCAGCCTTCCTCCGCGCGCCCCCGCTGAGACCCCTCAAACCCGCAGCTTCCATCCACGACGCTCCCGTTGGCCCAGCTGCCGCCGTGCGACGGGTGCGACGAGACGAGCGACGGGTGCGAAGGGACGTGCGACGAGTGGGACGGCGCGTGCGACAGAAGGAAGGAGTCGGCGAGAGAGGAGCCGAAGGAGGCGGAAGCAGGCGGGGGGGCGGCGGCGGGGGGGGCCCACTTCTTGTGCCCCACCACCCATCGGCGCGCGGAGAGGGGGGCGGCGGGGGGCCGGGATATGGCGTCCATTGGCGGGGAGGGGGGAGAGAGGCGTGGAGGACGACAGCGGTACCTCGCCTGACGATGACCTGCAGCACGCAGGGATAGCGGGAGGGAAGACGCGCGCAGCGGGGATGGCGGGAAGCGCGCAAGCGGGAATGGCGGGAGGGAAGTGGCGTTCACACGGGACGAAAAGGGGAACGACGGTTATTTCTGTGAGCGGGCGGTCGAGCGGGGGAGTACAGGGAGAGGAATCGACTCGACGGGATGTGTCGCGAAACGCCGAGGAACTTCCAAGAGATGCTGCGCGCGCATGCACGAGCGACGACGTCGACGCAAATTTATATACATGCCGAAAAGCGGTCCGGGGGAATGAGACAGAGTGGAGAAGGCGGGAAGGGAGGAAAGCCGAGGAGAGTTATCGTATTGCACGGGATAAAGTCGAAAAACAGGCAGTTGAATAATGAGAAGAGTCTTACCACTAATGATGGTTGTTGACGCGAAACCGAGAGGCTATAGCGACATTACGACCGAGCATAAATACACGAGTAACTGCCAGTCACACAATGTCACATACACAGTGGGAGGGGAACGGACGCTTTGTGAAGAGAGAGACGGAGGCGGGGATCTGAGAGATTGGCGATCTAGAAGGTGCTGGGCCGCATCGACGGTCCATTGCCGTACAATGACAAGGCCATGCGACTGGCGACATTACATCGTACGACACTGCGTGCGACGACAGCAAACGATGGCAGCATGCGATGGCAGCTCGTGGCGATAGCACTACACACAGTGAGAACTACCGGATACTCACGTCGCAAAATCTGTAGCTTGTGTTGCTGTATCGACCTGTTGAAGCTCCGCTAGCATTAAGTTAACTCTACGAGCACCCAACTAGGGTTACGGTTGTGGCGCAAGCTAACAAGCTAAGAGATGCGCGGATTGCTAGGAAGCATGAGGCAGCGAGGAATGGGGGGGAAGCGAAAGCAGTGAGCTGAGCAGTTGGGCTTCACCACACCCAACGACTAACGACCAACGAAAGGACCAGAGAACAGCTAGGGTTTGGTGAACGGCACTGTTCATGCGGTGAGGGGAGGAGGAGGGCCAAGGCAGGTGAGCAAGTGGGCAGGAGGAGAGGGGAGGGGGAGGCGAGGGAAAGGGAAGAGAAGAGAAAGGGCGGAGGCGAGGAGAGGCGAGATGCAGGTTGGCATATCGCAGGGCTATCCGCTGTCCGTTGGGATTCAGATGCGCTCATCAATGTGAATGGCGTGATTAGGTGGCGCCGATGCCGTGCTGCCATGCGTGACTCCCCTGCCCTCGCTCTCACGTGCGACACGCTGGAAGTGGAACAAGCATGGCAGAAAAAAGTTCGTTCTGGGTGGCTACATCGCTCCAAGGCTGTAAGTAAATTAAAAAATGTCTTACACCTGGAAAACGAATAACAAAGCTTGTGACTAAATGAACTGACGATACAATGAAAAGGCAAACGATAATATAGCGGGTGCAAGGAATTTTCTAGACATTCCTTAGCGCATCCTGCAACATCGCGTACAGCAGCAGCCGTTGTTCGCCCGTACTGCTAACGGGGCTTCGCCGACTTCGCGCGCACTGTTTTCACCAAACCTCGCACTGCTGGTCCGGTCGTGTCGGCCTACGCTTCAGGACTAGCCCGAACCTCACTGCCAGCGTAGCACTAGCTAGCTCGCACGCACCGCGTTACCGTTTGCATGTTTCGCGTATAAATGTTCGCTCATGCCTTAGCTCACATTTTGTACACGTTTGACACTTATTGCAATCCTCGCTACCTCGATACATTGCACCCGTAACACTTGGTATTCAGAGCCTCTTTCTTTTCGGACCGCGCATCTCCGACCCCAGGAAATCAACTTTTGTTTTTTCACTTGTTACGATATGAAATAAAATGAGAAGGCATTCCTGTATGCTGCAGGAGCCGACTTTACCGAGTACGAAGTCGAGGAGTCATAAGAGTCGAAGCGACGCAGCAACCGTCTGACCAAGACCGATGTAGGCAGAAACATTTGAAGTGAAAAGAGCGGGAACATGTTTGAAACGAGTTCTCGCGCCGCACGGTTTGAATTTCGCTGTAATAAGGGAATGTACCCCTTAGAGTACATGGCTATTCTAGGTCTTTTTGTATTCCCCTGTATTCTTATATAAACCCGTTGTATGTATGCTTTTATCAACCCTGAGCGATCCTTCGCTAAGTCCCACTTGGTAACATAATATGAGAGCTACTCAGGGATTCTTCGCAACAACACTTCCGTGAAATTCGCCCAAGCAAGATCTGGCGAGCGGCACACGCTCAAAGACCAAGATGGCCGGAGGATTCGGAGGCCAAGCAAATCTGACGGCTGAAGGACAAACCAACCCGGCTGCGACAAATGAGGCGACAACTACGATCGGCACTGCCGCACTCTAGCAGCTATTCGCTCGACTTTCAACTATGGAGAAAGAACTCCACGAATTGCTCAAAGGCGATGTGGGAACCTCTTCCCAACCAGCACAACCTGGACAACCGGCTACGAAAAGCCGTTATACCGCCGCGCACACCTTCTCCCTCGACATAGAGAAATCAACAACAACTGCCCCCCGTCTAAGTTGAGAAGAATTGAACGAGAATGAAATGACTATGAATGAAGTGAGTACAAATAGGAAACCCTAATGGGATTGTACCCCCTATGGGATACCCCACTATAGCCTACACAGATAAGTAAGCTATGATGTTCTGACACACCCCCATAAGCAAAGTGGGGGAGAACAAGGGGTCACAAGACCAGTCAAGCAAAGCAAAGCAAAGCTCAGGGTGGATCACAAAGTCACCACACATTCCGAGCACAAGTTCAAAGGCCAGAAGGCCAGTTCACATGCAAGATCATATATAGAGATATACAAGAGTCAAGCAAGCAAGAGCAAGAGTATATATAGGTGAAAACAAGCAAGGTCAAGAAGTGAGCAAGTGAGGCAAGACAGGCACAAGACCCAGCTGCGTGCAGCAACGCTGATGATCACAAGGCGCAAGTGCCTTGGTGAAGACATCAGCAGTGTTGGCCTCAGAGGCCACGTACGCAAGTCGCAACTGTCCACGCTGCTGTAGCTCACGAGCAAGAAAGTAGCGGAGAGCAATGTGCTTTGTCCTGTGCTTCAGTCGCTGCTCTCGACACAAGGCCAGCATGACCTTGTTGTCGACGTACAGGACTGGAGGAGAACGAGGCGGCTCTCCAAGGTCGGTAAGCAGGAAGGTGAGCCAGCGAAGCTCCTGTGCAGCCATAGCCCCGGCGTAGATCTCAGCCTCACAAGTGGAGCCGAGAACACAAGACGAGCGGGTAGCCCGCCACGAGACAGAGCCGGAACCAAGACTGAAGGTGTAACCCTGTGACGACCGCTGCGTAGCCTGGTCGTCAGCCCAAGAAGCGTCTGCGTGCCCAGTGAGGACCACTGGACTGCGCCCTCCAAGCACTAGCCCCATGCCCGACGTACTGCACAAGTAGCGCAACACCCTCTTCGCTGCAGCCATGTGCTCTGGTCGGTGTCTCCCAGGAGCAACATAGCGTGCGAGAATGCTAAGAGGGTATGCAAGGTCAGGTCGTGTGCAGGTCATCAGGTACATGAGGCAGCCAACAAGCTCTGGATACGGGCCACTCGACTCTACGGACTCATCCGAAGGCAGAGCTGAGAGCGAGTGGCGAGTAGGCAGAGGAGTGGCCTGAGGCGAGGAGTACGTGAAGCCGAAGCGCTGAAGGACCTGCTGCACCATGTGTGACTGAGTCAGGGTAATGGTGCGGCGTGCTCTGTCCCGGGTGATCTGCAGGCCAAGGTAGCTGCGCAGTTCACCCATGTCAGTGCACGTGTGTCTCTTCTGCAGCTCGGACTTCACGTAGGCGAGTCCAGCAGTGTCAGATGTGGCAAAGACCAAGTCGTCGACGTACACGAGGATGTAGAACGGCGGCAGAGAGGTGTCGGTGCGTAGAAACAGCGACGGGTCGGCAGTAGAAGGAGCAAACCCGAGTGCCGCCAGCGTAGTCCTCAGTGTGTCGTGCCACTCACGTGGCGCCTGGCGGAGACCGTAGACTGGACGCCGGAGACTCCACTGGGTACCAGGAGGGAAAGACCCAGTGAAGCCATGTGGGCGACGCAGCCAGATCTCCTCGTGCAGGCTGCCCTGCAAGAAAGCTGTGCTGAAGTCGAGAGAGTGCAGCTCGTAGTCACGGTGAGCAGCAACGTGCAGCAGTACCCGAAGAGTGGTCATCTTCGGGGTGGGGGAGAAGGTCTGAAAGTAGTCAACTCCCTGCCGCTGACTGAAGCCACGAGCCACGTAACGCGCCTTGAAGACAGGCGGAGAACCCGGCGGCCGCTTCACCCTGAAGATCCACATGCCACTGCCTATGTTCGCCCCAGGAGGGGGAACAGCGTCAACGTAGGTGCCTGTGGACTTCCAGGAAGCCATCTCAGCATCCATAGCTGCCTGCCACTGAGAGGAGTAGGGACCCTCTATCGCCTCCGCGTAAGAGCGCGGAGTCGGGATGTCAAGTGCATCCGGGTCTCCCTCAGGGGCTAGCAGTACAGACGCGAGATGAGGTGAAGCGGCGGCCAGACACTGGAACTCCTCCTGCCTGTCCTCGAGGACGTCCGTGCCAAGGGCACACTCACCCCCGACGGACGGAGGACAGGCAGACTCAGACTCAGCGACAAGACTAGCAGCGTAGTCTAGACGACAGCGCGCAGCAAAGTCGACGAGCTCAGTGACAAGGGCAGACGCAACAGCAGACTCGAAAGAAGGGTCAGTGACAGCAGTAGCAAGGAGACGCGTGACAGTAGGACTGGCAGCACGAAGAGAGTCCGACTCCGGGTCGGCAAGAGCAGGAAGAGAGGAAGCAGGAGGAGAAGGCAAAGGGGCACGCAGAGGAGCAGTGGACGGACGCAGAGACATCCGGTGCGTGCCAGGGACAGGAGGAGGACGCTGACGCGAACCGCGGCCACTAGTGCGTGCAGGATGAACAGGCGACGCAGGACGAGACGGAGGCTCACGACGCTCAGTAAGACCTCCAGTCGGACCAGCGTAGGGAGAAGGAGCAGGCAAAGGGGTGGCAGGCTGTAGCTGTGACTGGGACTGGACAGGCTGTGGACCCTCTAAGGGAGGAGGAGGAGGACTAGGAGAAGGTGTAAGACCAAGAACCTGCTGCAGGAGCGGAACGAAGTACGGTCGGGGCCGCGTGGCGACGCCAGAAACAGCAGGGACAGCACCAGTACCCCCAGCTGGAGTACCCGCTCCTGCAGCACCTCCAGCAGCACCTCCAGTAGCTCCAGAACCCCCAGCAGCACCAGGAGCACTGTCAGTCGGACCGCCAGCAGTAGTCTCAGCGCCAACACCCTCAGCAGCACCAGCTCCACGAGAACCCTCAGGCCCAGCAGCTCCAGCGCCCCCAGTACGAGCACCTCCGGGACGCGCGGCAGCAGCACCCTCTGCAGCCGAAGAACCTCCAGCACCAGCAGCACGCCTCCAGCGCCGGGCAAACCACTCACGTAGCTCTCGTGGGGAGAGTGGCTCTCGGCGAGACGAAGCACCTCCAGGCGGAGAACCTCTAGGCGAAGAACCTCCAGGCTCAGCACTCTCAGGCAAAGCACCTCCAGGCGGAGCACCCCCAGTCTCAGCACCCCCAGGCTCAGCACCCCCAGGCCCAGCACCCCCAGGCCCAGCACCCCCAGGCTCAGCACCCCCAGACTCAGTACCCCCAGGCGCAGCACCCCCAGGCTCAGCACCCCCAGGCTCAGCACCTCCAGACTCCGCACCCCCGGGCTCAGCACCCCCAAGCGTAGCACCTCCAGTCCCAGCACCCCAAGGCTCAGCTCCCGCAGCAGCACCAGAGTCACCAGTGACCTCGACAGGCTCGACCGCGTCTACCTGGGACACACCTGAAGGGGCAGGACCCTGAGGGGGGAGGGGGTCTACCGGTGGGGGACCTTGTACCAAGAAGAGCGGGGGCGGGGGGAGGGACGGAGTGCGGTAGGGGAAGAGGCGGTAGTAGGGTACCGACTCGTCGAACGTGACGTCCTGGGAGGACAAAAAACGTCGAGAGGTGGGGTGGTAGAACTGCCACCCAGGGGCGTCGGGGGTGAACCCCAGGAAGACGCAGGGAGCAGCGCGAGGGGACAGCTTGTCCGCAGACAAGTCGCGGACAAACGCCCGAGATCCCCAGACCCGGAACGCCGACGCATCGCCAACCTTCCGCGTCCACAGCAGGGCTGGGGAGGTCTCCGGCCTGGAGACCCTGGGGTGGAGGTTGATCTGATGCGCCGCGTACCTGACCGCAAACGACCACAGAAAATGGGGGGCTGCCGCATGCATCATAGACGTACGAGCGACGTCCATGACCATGCCAATGCGGCGCTCTGCAATCCCATTTTGCTGCGGTGAGTCCGGAAGCGTGAAGGTCTGGCGGATGCCTCGCGCACGACAGAAGGCACGCAGAAGGCCAGAGGAGAACTCTCCGCCTCTGTCCGAGTGCAGACGCAACACAGGAAAGTCCGAGCCAAAGCTCTGCCTGAGCTGGAGACGAGCTGCGCGGATCCAGTCGATCAGCACCTCAGTGACATCACCCTTGCTGCGCAAGGGGAAGACTGTGGTGTAACGCGAGTAGTCGTCAACCACCAACAGGAAGTAGCGCTCGTGACCGAGTCCACGGACGCGGGCAGGGCCCCACACGTCCATATGAAGTGTGTGCAACGGAGCCTCTGTCGGAGGAAACTGGGAGGAGTGAGGGGCAGCACGCTGGCGCCCCTCGACACAGGGGACACAGGCAGGGCCAGGGCCCTGAGGAAGGGGAGGGAGGGACCGTGGAAGACCAGACACAAGAAGACGGGAGGCCATACCTCTGAGCCGAAGCAGAGAGGGGTGGCCAAGGCGGTGGTGCCAGAGGAGGGTCTCGTGAGACAGACGACGACACGAGCAGGGGGCAGACTCAGAACCAGACCTGGACGCTGCAGCAAACACCTGACCAGACGAAGGGACTCTACCAGACTCAGCACCGGGAGGAGAAGCAGTGGTCAGTGTGTACAGGCTCGACCCTGGCTGACGTGTAAACGTAGCCAGGTGGCGACCTGTGCTAGCCTCTGTGCAGTGTGTCACCCGCTGACGAGCAGGAGTGAACTGGTGGACACCCGCATCCTGTAGGTCAGCACCACTCACCAGGTTCGTAGAGAACGAGGGGAGGTAAAGACCAGTCAGGGTGCCAGAGGGAGCCGCCGGACACGGAAGGACTGTGGAGAAACAAGACAGGACAGGACCCCCAGAGGGGTCAGCCACGGACACCGCAACAGGCCGAATAAGCGGCGTGAGAGTGGTGCGGTCCCGAAAGAAGGAGCGAGACGCCCCAGAGTCAAGGGTGAAGGTGTGAGAGGCAGAAGCCGACACAGTACCTGAGAGGGCAGACTCACTAGTACCTGAGAGCACAGACGCACTGGCACCTAGAGCAGCAGCCTCACTGGCACCTGACGCAGCAGTACCAATGCCCGGGTCGGGCGGGAAACACCGGTAACAATCACCATCATCACTAACAGTCACAGCATACATGGCAGCAAGGATAGCATCAAAGTCAAGATCAAAAACAGCTACACCAGCCCTAGACAGCTCTCCCCAGCGGGGGATCTCAGAGGCCTCCGGAAACTGCTGGCGCCAAGCGTCGGTCAAGCGGGCAAAGCAGCGGCGAGCGGTGTGGGTGCCCCCACACTGCTCACCAGCGCGGTCGCCGGTGCGAAGGACGTAGGTGCAGGGACCGATTGCCCACCACGCTGACGTTGCGAGTACCACTCACGGAGCTGCTGAGGGGCGGGGACGTCGCGAGAGCACTGCTGCTGCTGCTGCTGGCGCTGACCACCCCCAGTGCTGCTCCTCTGGGACGAGCCACTCCGACCACCTCCACCACCGCCACCCCCGCCTCCGCCGCCACCGCCGCCACCGCCACCCTCGCCCCCGCCGCTCCCACCGCCACCTCCGCCACCACCTCCGCCGCCACCTCCGCCTCCACTGCCGCCACCAGTACCTCCACTCCCGCCTCCACCCCCACCGCCACCCCCACTCCCCCCGCCGCCCCCACCTCCTCCGCCACCGCCCCCGCTAGCTCCACCCGCTCCCTTGCCCCCCTTGCTCCTGCCAGAGCGGCGCCTACCGCTGGGGGCAGACGCCGCACCGACCGACTCTAAACCAACGAGGTCGGCCGCAGCAGCAGAGGCGACAGAGGGTAACAGGGGGGAAGGAGAACACCCCTCAAAGATGGGGGTGCGCGGGTCACCACGAGAGGCCCCTACAACGACTATGCTCTTCTCGGCCGCTAGCAGGGACTTCTCGAGGAGGTCGACAGTGAGGGTGGTGGGACAGACAGAGAGAAACTGGTCCCTAACAGCACGAAGGGACTCAGGGAGACGGGTGACTAGAAAGTAGAGGGTGATGTACATGGGAGGGGGGTTTTCGGCGAGGAAGGCAGCAGGAAGCGCGGCTCGGTAGCGAGTGTCACTAGCGCGAAGGTGGGTAAAGAGGTCAGTGACTATGGGAAAGGCAGCAAGGTTAGGGAAGAGGTACGGTAGCATGAGGCGGCTCAGTGTAGCAATGGAAGGGGAGGAGTAGCGCGCAACTACAGCGTCGTACAAGGCCTGAGCAGTCTTGCACTAACTAAAGTGGGCACGCTCGGAGGAAGGGAGGTGGCGACGCACAGCAAGACGTGCAGCAGCATCGCGTGTGGCCCACTTGGAGCGAACAGTGGGGTCAGCATCAGCAGGAGGGGCAGGGACAGCGCCAGAGGCAAAGTCAAAGAGAGAGATGTCATCTACTGAATCGCACTGCAAGTACAGCTGCAGGTCCTCGACCCAGACCGCAAAGTCAATGGCGCGACCCTCAGCGTCAAAGGCCAGGACACAGGGGGTGGCCATGATAGCAGCCGACAGTCTCACCAGAGAAGAAGGGTCGAGCAGCTCAGTAGGACAGCAACACAGTAGCTCAGCAACTCCGCCGGCCCAGGAGTAGCAGCAGTCCCACAGGATCCGGCTCCCGGCACCGTAGACGGATCGGGCGGCTCGGGCGGCTCGGGCGGCTCGGGCGGCTCGCGCGGCTCGGGTGACGCGGGGGCTCACGGGCGGCGCGGGCGGCTGCACGGGCGGCTCACGGGCGGCTGGGGCGGCTCTCGGGCGGCACGGTGGGCGGTTGCACGGGCGGCTGCACGGGCGGTTGCACGGGGGGGTGCACGGGGGGCGCACGGGCGGCTGCACGGGTGGCGCGGCGGGCTGCAGCACGGGCGGCGGGGCCGCAATGGGGGCCGTAGCGGGGCTGCAGCGGGGCCTAAGCGGGGCCGTAGCGGGGCCGTAGCGGGGCCGACGACGGGCTGTAGCGGGGCCGTAGCAGGGTCGGCGAGGCCTAGGCGGGGCCGACGGGGCCGTAGCGAGGTCGTAGCAGGGCCTAAGCGGGGCCGACGGGGCCTAAGCGGGGCCGACGGGGCCTAAGCGGGGCCGACGCGGGGCCGTAGCGGGGCCTAAGCGGGGCCGACGGGGCCTAAGCGGGGCCGACGGGGCCTAAGCTGGGCCGACGAGGGGCCGTAGCGGGGCCTAAGCGGGGCCGACGGGGCCTAAGCGGGGCCGACTCGGGGCCGTAGGGGAAAAGCGGGGCCTCGACTAAAGGGCGGCGGGATCGCGAAGGTAAGGGCGACACGCAGGGTCGCTAAAAAAAAAGAACGCGCGCCTCGGGGCGCGCTTCGGTGGGCCCTAGGAACAGTCCCTAAGAGGGGACCTGCTCTGATTCCATGAGAAGAATTGAACGAGAATGAAATGACTATGAATGAAGTGAGTACAAATAGGAAACCCTAATGGGATTGTACCCCCTATGGGATACCCCACTATAGCCTACACAGATAAGTAAGCTATGATGTTCTGACATAAGTGATGAAGTTATCAACTCTACGCAAGCACGCTTCCTCAGTGTTTCAAAAATCAAGACTACTGCCGCGTTTGACGGCAAGGATTTCTACACATGGAGTTTTGAGCTTGAGCTCCTCCTACAAACGGCGCAGATCTACTATTACTTCGACGGCTCCTACCCTAAACCGGTGGAAAACACCGAAGTCGTCAGGGCTCAGTACTATAGCGAGTCCCTCATGGCCTATAGTGTGATGCTAAGGAATATGACGCCTGCGGAACAACTCAACATTCGCTCCTACAAAGAGAGCGCCGCTCCCGCCTTGGAAGCTTGGAAGCACCTCGTTGAAGTTTATCAACCGAAGGATTTGGTCACCGCGAGCAGGCTTCTTCAGCAGCTTATGGAGACAAAGATGGGGCACGGGGAGAAATCGAATTCTTATATTAACCGCTGTCGCAACATCCGTGACCAGATCACGAAGCATGGGAGCGCAATCTCGGAAGAGATCTTCGTCAACATAGTCCTTCAAGGACTCGGGCCAGAGTGGAAGCCCTATAAAGCGCTACTCCAACAGCGAGGAACCCTCTCAGAAGCCGCGCTATGCGCCGCACTCCTGTCCGAACAGCAGGACATGGATTCAAGCAGAACAAGCTCCGCGCCACGCCGAGAGTGCCTCGCCTTCTACGCGGACAATCGAGAAGAGCGACGAAAACCAAGGCGCCATTATTGTCAGAACATTATAGCTTATACTTTTGTGTAGGCTGTAGTGGGGTAGCCCATATGGGGTACAACTCAATTAGGGTAAGTACTTGTACCCAACTGTTTCATAGTTCAATCCATTCTCGTTCTAATCTTCACATGGTATACAGCAGGTTCCCTCGTGGGAACTATTCCCAGGGCCCACCGATTCGATTTTTTTTTTTCTGCCCGGAGCGCGCTCAGTCCCTGCCCGAGTCGCGCTCCGTGGGTCTCTCCTCTCACGACCCCTAGCAGACCCGTCGCGTCGCTCTCACGGCCCCTTAGGCCCCGTAGCGGCCCCTCGCAGCCCCGTTGCGCTGCCCTAGCAGTCGCGTTGCGCCGCCCTAACGGCCGCGTCGCGCCGCCCTAGCTGCCCTCACGGCCCCTTAGCGACCTCTCGCGGCCCCGATCCGCCGCCCTTGCGGCCTAGATCCGCCGCCCGTTGCGGCCCGTCGCCGCTCTCACCCTGCGGCCCCTCGCCGCCCTTTCACCAGCGGCCCCGTCGCCGCCCTTGCACGGCCTCGACGCCGCCCTTCCAGCGGCCCTGTCGCCGCCCTCTTCAGCGGCCCCGTCGACACCCTTGCAGCGGCCCGTCGCCGCCCTTCTCATCGGCCCCGCCGTCTTCTTTCAGCGGCCCCGCCTCTTCACCTGCAGCGGCCTTGTCGCCGCCCTTTCAGCGGCCCCGCCGCCTCCTCTCAGCGGCCCCGCCGCCTCCTCTCAGCGGCCCTGCCGCCCCGGAAGCAGCCTCGTCGCCGCCCTTTAGCGGCCCCGCCGCCTCCTCTCAGTGGCCCCGCCGCCTCCTCTCAGCGGCCCCGCTGCCTTCTCTCAGCGGCACGGCCGCCTCCTCTCAGCGGCCCCGGACGCCGCCCTCTCAGCGGCCCTTCCGTCGCCTCCCTTGCGGCCCCGCCGGACCGCCCAGCAGCCGAGCCGCCCAACAGCCGAGCCGCCAAGCCGCCGAGCCGCCCAGCAGCCGAGCCGCCGAGCCGCCGAGCCGCCGAGCCGCCCAGCAGACGAGCAGTCGAGTGGCCGAGCCGCCCAGCAGCCGAGCCGATGAGCCGCCCAGCAGCCGTGCCACTGAGCCGCCCTGCAGCCGGCCCGCTGAGTCGCCCTGCAGCCGAGCCGCCCGAGCCACCCTGTCCGGTAAGAGCAGCGCCGCTGTCACTGAACTGCCCTCACCCTACTGTTCGCACTGCTAGTCTACTGCTGTCATGGCTACGCCTAGTGTCCTCGCTTTTGACGCTGAGGGTCGGGCCATTGACTTTGACGTCTGGATAGATGACCTGCAGCTCTTCTTACAGTGCAATAGGGCAGACGGTCTCTTTCTCTTTGACCTCACCTCTGGTGCCTCTCTTGCCCCTGCTGCTGATGCTGACGCCACTGTTCGCTCCCAGTGGGCCACGCGCAATGCTGCTGCACGTCTTGCTGTGTGTCGCCACCTGCCTACCTCTGAGCGTGCGCACTTTAGCCAGTACAAGAGTGCTCAGACCTTGTACGACGCTGTAGTTGCACGCTACTCCTCCCCTGCCACTGCTGCACTGAGCCGCCTCATGCTACCGTACCTCTTTCCTGACCTTGCTGCCTTTCCCACAGTCGCTGACCTCATTACGCACCTCTACATTACTGACACTCGCTACCGCGCTGCGCTTCCTGCTGAGTTCTGCGCCAAGAACCCCCCCCCCCCCATGTACATCACTCTCTACTACATAGTCACTCGCCTCCCTGACTCCCTTCGCGTGGTCAGGGACCACTTCCTCTCAGTTTGTCCCACCACTCTCACTCTTGACCTCCTCGAGAAGGCCCTCTTAGCAGCGGAGAAGAGCATAGTTGCTGTAGGAGCCTCTCGTGGTGACCCGCGCACCCCTATCTTTGAGGGGTGTTCCCCCTCCCCCCTTTTGCCCTCTGTTGCCTCTGCTGCTGCGGCCGACCTCGTTGGGCTTGAGTCGGTCGGTGCAGCGTCTATCCCTAGCAGGAGACGCCGCCCTGGCAAGGGCAAGGGGGGCAGGGGCGCTGGAGGAGCTAGCGGGGGCGGTGGAAGCGGCGGTGGAGGCGGCGGGGGGGGTGGGGGTGGCGGTTGGGGTGGTGGCGGGGGTGGAGGTGTCGGTGGCAGCAGTGGAGGCGGAGGCGGCGGCGGTGGCGGTGGGAGCGGAGGTGGCGGGGGTGGCGGCGGTGGAGGAGGCGGTGGTGGAGGAGGTGGAGCTGGTCGGGGTGGCGCTGCGCAGAGGGTCGGCTCCGGTGGTGGTCAGCGCCAGAAGAAGCAGCAGCACCAGCATCGCACCCGTGAAATCCCCCCCCCCTCAGCAACTCCGTGAGTGGTACGCTGCACGCCAGTGGGGTGGGGGTACTGGTCTGTGCACCTACGTCCTACGCACTGGCGACCGCGCGGGTGAGCAGTGTGGGGGTGCGCACCCCACCCAGCGCTGCTTTGACCACCTGACGGACGCTTGGCGTCACCAGTTTCAGGAGGCCACAGAGATCCCCCGCTGGGGTGAGCTGTCTAGGGCGAGAGTAGCTATCTTTGATCTTGACTTTGATGCTATTCTTGCTGCCATGTATGCTGTGACTATTAGTGATGAGGGTGACTGTTACCAGTGTTTCCCGCCCGACCCGGGCATTGAGACTGCTGCTCTAGGTACTAGTGAGGCTGCTGCTCTAGGTGCTAGCGAGGCTGCTGCTCTAGGTGCTAGTGCGTCTGCTTCCTCAGGTGCTGGTGAGTCTGCGCTCTCAGGTACCGAGTCGGCTTCGGCCACCCTCACCTTCACCCTTGACTCGGGGGCTTTGCACTCCTTCTATCGAGACCGCACCACACTCACGCCGCTTGGTCGGCCAATTGCGGTCTCTCTGGCAGACCCCTCTGGGGGTCCTGTCCTTGCTCACTTCTCCACTGTCCTCCCGTGTCCAGCGGCTCCCTCTAGCACCTTGTCTGGTCTTTACCTCCCCTCGTTCTCTACGAACTTGGTGAGTGGTGCTGACCTTCAGGATGGGGGAGTTCACCAGTTCACTCCTGCGAGCCAGCGGGTGACCCACTGCACGGACGCTCGGACGGGCCGACACTTGGCCACGTTTACTCGTCGGCCGGGGTCAAGCCTGTACACACTGAACACTACGTCTCCTTCTGTCCCTGCGTCTGGTCAGGTAGCTGCGTCGGGTCAGGTGTTTGCTGCAGCGTCCAGGTCTGGTCCTGAGTCTGCCCCCTGCTCGTGTCGCCTCCTGTCTTACGAGACTCTCCTCTGGCACCACCGCCTTGGTCACCCCTCCCTGCTTCGTCTCCGAGGCATGGCCTCCCGTGTCCTTGTCTCTGGTCTTCCCCGGTCCCTCCCTCCCCTTCCCCCGGGGCCTGCCCTTGCCTGCGTCCCCTGCGTCGAGGGGCGGCAATGTGCTGCCCCTCACTCCTCCTAGTTTCCTCCGACAGAGGCCCCACTGCAGACGCTTCACATGGACGTGTGGGGCCCAGCCCGCGTCCGTGGACAGGGTCACGAGCGCTACTTCCTGTTGGTGGTTGACGACTACTCGCGTTACACCACAGTCTTCCCCTTGCGCAGCAAGGGTGATCTCACTGAGGTGTTGATCGACTGGATCCGCGCAGCTTGTCTCCAGCTCAGGCAGAGCTTCGGCTCGGACTTTCCTGTTTTGCGTCTGCACTCTGACAGAGGCGGAGAGTTCTCCTATGGCCTTCTGCGAGCCTACTGTCGTGCACGAGGCATCCGCCAGACCTTCACGCTTCCGGACTCTCCACAACAAAATGGGATTGCTGAGCGCCGCATTGGCATGGTCATGGATGTCGCCCGTACGTCCATGATGCATGCGGCTGCCCCCCATTTTCTGTGGCCGTTTGCGGTGAGGTACGCGGCGCATCAGATCAACCTTCACCCCAGAGTCTCCAGGCCAGAGACCTCCCCAGCCTTGCTGTGGACGGGGAAGGTTGGTGATGTGTCTGCGTTCTATGTGTGGGGATCTCGGGCGTTTGTCCGCGACTTGTCTGCGGACAAGCTGTCCCCTCGTGCTGCTCCTTGCGTCTTCCTGGGTTTCCCCCCTGACGCGCCAGGGTGGCAGTTCTACCACCCCACCTCGCGCCGTGTTCTGTCCTCCCAGGACGTCACGTTTGACGAGTCGGTCCCCTACTACCACCTCTTCCCCTACCGCACTCCGTCCCTCCCCCCGCCGCCGCTCTTCCATGTACCAGGTCCCCCCCGGGTAGACCCCCTCCCCCCTCAGGGTCCGGCCCCTTCAGGTGTGTCCCATGTAGACGCAGTCTAGCCTGTCGAGGTCACTGGTGACTCTAGTGTTGCTGAGGGTGCTGTGCGTGCTGAGTCTGGGGGTGCTGAGACTGGGGGTACTGAGACTGGGGGTGCTGAGTCTGGGGGTGCTGAGCCTAGGGGTGCTGAGCCTGGGGGTATACGCCTGGGGGTGCTGAGCTTGGGGGTGCTACGTCTGGAGGTGCTGAGCCTGAGGGAGCTGGGCCTGCTTGTGAGGCGTTCGGCGGTGGTGGGCCTGGAGGTTCGCTGGGTGCTTCGTCTCGGCCGAAGCCACTCTCTCTACAGGAGCTGCGAGAGTGGTTTGGCCGGCGCTGGAGGCGTTCTGCTGGAGCTGGAGGTTCTTCGACTGCTGAGGGTGCTGGTGCTGCGGTTCCCGGAGGTGCTCGTACTGGAGGTACTGGAGCTGGTGGGCCGGCGGGTGCGTCTGGAGCTGGAGCTACTGAGGGTGTTGGCGCTGAGGCTACTGCTAACGGTCCTGGCGGCGGTGCTGCTGGAGTTACTGGAGCTGGAGGTGCTGTTGGCGCTGGTGCTGCCGCTGGGGGTGCTGGTGCTGTCCGTGCTGTGTCTGGAGTCGCCACGCGGCCTCGGCCGTACTTCATTCCGCTCCTTCAGCAGGTTCTTGGTCTCCCGCCTTCTACTGGTCCTCCTCCTCCCTTCGAGTGTCCACAGCCTGTCCCGTCACAGTTACAGTTACAGCCGGCCTCCCCACTGCCTGCTCCTTCTCCCTACACTGGTCCTACTGGAGGTCTTGCTGAGCGTCGTGAGCCTGCGTCTCGCCCTACGTCACCTGTCCGTCTTGCTCGCGCTAGTGGTCGTAGTTCGCGTCATCGTCCTCCTCCTATCCCTGGCACGCACCGGATGTCTCTGCGTCCGTCCACTGCTCCTCTGCGTGCCCCGTTGCCTTCTCCTACTGAGTCCTCTCTACCTGCTCTTCGCAACCCTGCGACGGACTCTCTTCGTGCTGCCAGTCCTACTGTCACGCGTCTCCTTGCTACTGTCGTCACTGGCCCTGCTTTTGAGTCCACTGCTGCGTCTGCCCTAGATGCTGAGCTCGTCGACTTTGCTGCTCGCTGTCGTCCAGACTACGCTGCTAGTCTTGTCGCTGAGTCTGTCTGTCCTCCGTCCGTCGGGGGTGAGTGTGCCCTTGGCACGAACGTCCTTGAGGACAGGCAGGAGGAGTTCCAGTGTCTATCTGCTGCTTCACCTCATCTCGTGTCCGTACTGCTTACCCCTGAGGGAGACCCGGATGCACTTGACATCCCGACTCCTCGATCGTACGCGGAGGCGATAGAGGGTCCCTACTCCTCTCAGTGGCAGGCAGCTATGGACGCAGAGATGGCTTCCTCGAAGTCCACAGGCACCTACGTTGACGAGGTTTCCCCACCTGGGGCGAACATCGTCAGTGGCATATGGATTTTCAGGGTGAAGTGGCCGCCAGGTTCCCTGCCTGTCGTCAAGGCGCGGTACGTGGCTCGTGGCTTCAGTCAGCGGCAGGGAGTTGACTACTTTCAGACCTTCTCTCCCACCCCGAAGATGACCACTCTTTGAGTGCTGCTGCACATAGCCGCTCAGCGCGACTACGAGCTTCACTCTCTTGACTTCAGCACTCCTTTCTTGCAGGGTAGCCTGCACGAGGAGATCTGGCTGCGCCGCCCACCTGGCTGCACTAGGACTTTTCCTCCTGGCACCCAGTGGAGCCTCTGGCGGCCAGTCTACGGTCTCCGCCAGGCACCGTGTGAGTGGCACGACACACAGAGGACTACGCTTGCGGCTCTTGGGTTTGCTCCCTCTACTGCTGACCCGTCGCTGTTTCTGCGCACCGACACTTCTTTGCCGCCGTTCTACATCCTCGTGTACGTCGACGACTTGGACTTTGCCACTGTGACACTGCTGGACTCGCCCACGTGAAGTCCGAGCTGCAGAAGAGACACGTGCACAGACCTGGGTGAACTGCGTAGATACCTTGGCTTGCAGATCACCTGGGAGAGAGCACGCCGCACCATTACCCTGACTCAGTCACTCATGGTGCAGCAGGTCCTTCAGCGCTTTGGCTTCACGTAATCCTCGCCTCAGGCCACTCCTCTGCCTACTCGCCACTCGCTCTTAGCTCTGCCTTCGGATGAGTCCGTAGAGTTGAGTGGCCCGTACCCAGAGCTTGTTGGCTGCCTCATGTACCTTATGACCTGCACTCGACCTGACCTTGCATACCCTCTTAGCATTCTCGCACGCTATGTTGCTCCTGGGAGACACCGACCAGAGCACATGGCTGCAGCGTAGAGGGTGTTGCGCTACTTGTGAAGTACGTCGGGCATGGGGCTTGTGCTGGGAGGGCGAAGTCCAGTGGTCCTCATTGGGCACGTAGACGCTTCTTGGGCCGACGACCAGGCTACGCAACGGTCGTCACAGGGTTACACCTTCAGCCTTAGTTCCGGCTCTGTTTCGCGGCGGGCTACCTGCTCGTCTTCTGTTCTCGGCTCCAGTTGTGAGGCTGAGATATACGCCGGGGCCATGGCTGCACAGGAGCTTCGCTGGCTCACCTATCTGCTGACTGACTTTGGAGAGGTGCCTCGTTCTCCTCCAGTGCTGTACGTCGACAACAAGGCCATGCTGGTCTTGCGTCGAGATCAGAGACTGGAGCATAGAACGAAGCACATTGCTCTTTCTACTTCCTTGCTCGTGAGCTGCAGCAGCGTGGTCAGCTGCGCCTTGCGTACGTGGCCTCTGAGGCCAACACTGCTGATATCTTCACCAAGGCACTTGCGCCTTGTGATCATCAGCGCTTCTGTACTCAGCTGGGTCTTGTGCCTGTGTTGCCTCACTTGTTCACCTCTTGACTTTGCTTGTACTGTTACATATATATACACATGCTCCTGCTTGTCTAGCTTTCTTTATACATATGTACTCCTGCATGTGAACTAGCCTTTTGGCCTTGAACTTGTGCTCGGAATGTGTGGTGACTTTGTGATCCACCCTGAGCTTGCTTTGCTTTGCTTTGCTTGACTGGTCTTGTGACCGCTTGTTCTCCCCCTATGGGGGTGTGTTAGAACATTATAGCTTATACTTTTGTGTAGGCTGTAGTGGGGTAGCTTATTTGGGGTACAACCCAATTAGGGTTAGTACTTGTACCCAACTGTTTCATAGTTCAATCCATTGTCGTTCTTATCTTCACAATTATTGCAAAATATGCAAAGTCTTCGGACATTCAACGGATCGATGCAAATTCCGATCCAACTATCGCCACCCAAATTCCACTCACCACAACAACTGGGTCGGCGGACAAGATGCTCGTCATCCTCAGTCTCAGCATCAGACACCTCGTCCTCCTGCACAACATCAACAACAGCAAACACAAGGACCTCAATCAGGAGCTCCCAAAAATGTTATTGCGGACATGGCGACACGTCGCCAACGCACTGCTGAACCGGACGAAGAGAACAAGATCCAAGGAAGACTCCTTGAGCCAGAGGAGGGTTGGAATAATCCCCTCACTGAAGATCACTATTACTTGTACGACGAGGACGAGCAGGATTGGAATCAGCCAATCACATTGCGGGAAAGCCCGCCGCATGACAATCAACACTACGTACCGGTGGGATGGAAGGAGGAGGAAGATCCTTTCTTCCACAGGCGCTACAAGGCAACCCTGGTGACTCCGCGACTGGCGCTACTTCTACGCAGAAACAAGACCGACAACCACAACACCTGGTACCTCGATAGCTGTTGCGGACAGCACATGGTGGGATCCACGCGATACGTCTCGAATCTGAGCCGCGCCCCCGCAACCTACGTCACCGTCGCCAACAACGAGCAGCTGCGCGCCAATGCGCAAGGCATCGTGGTCCTGGAAGCACGAGATAGCAACACACACATCTCGTTCAACGACGTACTCTACGTCCCAAACCTTCGCTTTAATCTCCTCTCGGCAGGACAACCCCGCGACTGCGGAGTCATCCTCACCACGGACCTCGCCACACATGACCTCATCCTCACCTACGCTCCCTCGGAAACCCCTCCCAAATCGTTCAAATACCTCGGACGAGCTTGTTCAATCAACGGGATCTACGTCCTAGACTTCGACGTACCTTCCTGCCAAGCATCATCCGACGAGCTTGTGGACCTCGTCCCTCTTGAGTTTTCCTACATGAACAAGGAATCATGGGAGCACCCGGACGGACAATCTTGGGTTCGCAGAAGCCCTCATCCCCGCGAGATCAACCTGCACGAACCGGACATCAATGGTCTCTGCACTACCTGCCACACACCCACTGTGAGCCGCACGGAGCAAGTCGAAAAGGAGTACGCGGCAATCCAAGAAGTGGAGAGTGCCGAGGCAGAACCTACAGGCATGGGCGCAGAAGAACTCGCTGTGTCGTCTTACCGCATCTTCCGCGAAGCAAACGACGCCTTCGGACAACAGCAAGCAGAACGAGCAGCGCCATACTCGGAAAATCTCCGGTTCGTCCTAGAAGCTAACACCACCACCCTCGACAAAGAAGGACAACCGCACCCGTACACCCGCGAAGTTTACCGCCATGAAATTGATCCGGCGTGGAAGGATCCTGACGCAAAAGGGGAGCTGAGCGTCAAGGAAGAACAAGATAAGGCCCGGGCGGAAAAGAAGCAGAAACTATACGAGCAACGCGTCGCGGCTGGATGGGACAAGGAGTTAGCACGACGAGGCGCATGGGAGATGAAGATTACGAACCCGAAGAAGGCGCAACATGGGCATCCGCCGCTGGAGCATGGGGAGCAGGTGCCAGCGGCACGGTCACCACGGGAGGGTGGGGATCAGCCGAACCTGACGAAGGAGAGCTCACGCAAGAAGAATTGGAGGAAGCTGAACGGGAGATGAAAGTTGAGCGCGGAGAAAAATCACCCCGCGTAGCCATTCCCCTCGGACGACCCCCACGCACTCGTGAACCACCTCGCTCACCTCATCGTTGGAGCGATCCCTGGTCGGAGATTGAGGAGGGGAACATACCACCAACTCCTCCGCGGGACTCACTTGGTCCAATCTCCCGCCCAGATCCGTTCGCTTGTTTCATTGAAGGCACCACAACCCCGCTCACCATCATCCCCGGCCGTGAATTTCTCGCCCTCTATCTCAAAACGGCACTTGCAGAAGGGGAGACAACGGCAGAAGCAGAAGCAGAGGAGCCGGACAACGAAGCGGAACCAGGAGAAAAGGAAGAACCCCCACTCCAGATCCCGCAACTTACGGAAGCAGAATTAGCGGAACACTACGCACGCTACAAGCGCACCTCCGGCATTCTCGCCGAAGACGACCTTTGGCACCAGCAACTGGGCCACCCCTCGCACCAGACCCTCGCTAACTGCTTCCACGCTAAAGTCTTTCCGCCAGGAGCACTGCTGCGCCCCAACGGAACAGAACCACACAGCAACCCTCACCCGATCACTTGCACTGTCTGTCCCACAGCTACGCTCTCCCACATTGCCTACCCCTCTCTAGAGCCGAGCACCAACCGCTACAAGAAGCTGGAGAAAGTATACAACGACTTCATAGTGCTCACCTTTGACAGCATCAACGGCGAAAAATATACCCTCACCTTCATCGACGCCTACTCACGCCATGTGTGGGTCGCCAACGTCGACGCTCGCTCCAAGGCTCCTGAAGTATTCCGCATCTTCCTCGAGCACGCGCAACGACAGTCAGGAAGGAAGCTGAAGATCTGGCAGAGTGATGGGACCAAGGAATTTTGCAGCAACGAACTGGAGAGCGTCCTTACTGAGAAGGGGATCAAGCATGAGATTTCTCTCCCCTACGCTCACCAGTAGCAAGGCGTCGCAGAGAGGATCAATCGCACCCTCATGACAAAAGTTCGCGCCCTCATGAACCAGTCCGGCCTGCCGAAGAAGTTCTGGCCCTACGCCATGAACCACGCGGTGCGCCTGCACAACCTCCTCTCCACCACCGCCAACAGGGACAACCTGTCCCCCCACATGAAGTGGACCGGCTCAAGGGGAGATCCCTCGATGCTAAGGGTCTGGGGGTGCATGGTGCAGTATCGGCCGACATCAGCCACAATCGGCAAGTTCGTTCATCGAGCGCGCTGAGGAATTCATCTGGGGCTCAGTCACAAATACAAAGGGTGGCCCGTTCTTGACATTGATAGCAAGGAGATTGTCCCTGCGCGTGATATTCTCTTCTACGAGCGACTCACCTGTTGTTCAGGATCCATCACTTTGAGAACTTACGACGAACTCATTACTCAACCAAACGCAAATCCGTTCAGTAGGATTGTGCGCCTTAGGCTTAGCTACCATCTCCAAGTTGAATCAGTTGTTAAGATGGTCTAGAGAGTGAGAAACATGTAAAAACGTCCAGCAGCCGCATAACTACAATGGTGGAGGAAGTACCAAAACATTAGGGCATAGGAAGTTGGAGTTGGGGACTTCAAGAGAACCATGAGAGGGAAGGGGTTCTCCAAGAGCTAGGGAAGGATGGTAGGAACCTTCCTAGCAGCAAGGATGCAACCCTCATCATGAAGTCCTTGAGGTGTCACATGCAAAATCCAATCTAGTTGGATTTTGCCTTGGTGTTGCAACATTTGCAACCCATGCTAGAAACTTCTAGCCACCCCAATCCAAAAGTCAAAGTTGCCTTCCCCAACCACCCAACCAACGACCCCTTTATAGTCATGTCCCAAGTAATCACCCAAGTTAGATATAACCCCAAAGGTAAATAAGAAATCCAAGTCTTGGAAATCTTGTAACTTGGGCGATCTTGGTCGGAATAAGGCGATCTTGGTATCGTTGGAAAGCTCTGGATTTCTCCTGCATGATCAAGCATTTAGACTTGGAGAAAAACACAGAGATGACAATATCCAATAGCCATGCATACTGACATATGCTCATGCAAATAATGCAAGCACAAATAGCACGAGCACTTGCCAGGACGTTAGGATGACATGCACTCAGAATGACGTGCATCCAACAAACTCCCCCTCAGACAAACGGATTGCATGCACATATACTCACACAAATGCTAACTCTCATGCACACAATCACACATGCACTCATGACACTGCTGCCCACACTAGTGCAATGCCATGCCACACATCATAGCACACTTCCAATGTGCGCTCTCAAGAAGTCTCTTGGTGAGAAAATCTGCCGCCTGCTTGCTAGCCTTCACATGGTGAAGCTCAACAATCCCCTCCTTCACCATCTGCCTCACCCAATGCCACTTAATCTTCATGTGCTTGTTCAGCCCATTGAGGATAGGATTAATTGCCATGCCAATAGCAGCCTTGCTGTCGGAGAAAAGTGGTGTAGGTTCCTCCTGTTCTGCTCCCATGTCCTCCAGCAGCTTCCTCAGGAGCACGATCTCCTTGATGACATGGTACATTGCCTCTCCGGAAGACTGAGCAATCTCACTCTGCTTCTTGGACCTCCAGCTCACTGGTCCACCTCCGACCATGCACACAAAGCCGCCAACCGATGACTGATCCTCATCCTCTGAGGCCCATGTGGCGTCGGTGAAGCACGACAGCTTCAAGGTTCCAGGCGTGACCCCATCTGCTCCAATCTGTTTCAGCTGGCCGCCAGCTGAAAACTAAACACCAGCAGATGCCGTTGATCCGAGGTAGCGCACCAAGCGCTTTGCCACCTCCAACTGCTCCTCAGTGGGCCGTTGCACAACTCTGGCCAGCTGCCCCACTCCGAATGAAGCATCAGGTCACGTATGCACAGCTGCATACATCACACTCCCAATGAGTGACTGGTACTCATTCTGCTGCTCATCCTCGAGTACATCATCCTCCTCAGCTGCCTCCTTTAGTTTGAAGCCTGCAGGGAACGGTGCCATCACAGTGCGAGCCCCAGTCACACCATAGCGCTCCATGACACCAGAGATGTAGTGTGACTGATGCACCTTCAGCCACCTCCTCTCAACATCCTTCTCAATCTGCAGCCCCAAGTAGTAATGGACATCCCCCAGCATCTTGCACTTGAAGTTGTCCATCAGCAGCTTCTGTGTCCTCTCAATCTGCTCCATGGAGGGTGAGAACAGTAGTATGTCATCGACATATACCAGCAGCAAGAGCAGCTGCTCCCTCTCCAAGCAGAAACAAACTGTGATCCGCCTGGGATGTCTTGAAGCCTCCACCCAGCAGCACCTCCTCCAGCTTCTCGTACCAACACCTGGGCGCTTGCTTAAGGCCATAGATGGCCTTCTTAAGCTTGCACACCCGGCTGGTCCCATCCTCATAGCCGTCGGGCTGCGCCATGTAGATATCCTCCGGCAGTATTCCATTGAGGAACGCAGTGGTGATATCCATCTGCTTCACGTGCCATCCCTTCACAGCTGCGCCAGCCATCAAAGTCCTCAGTGTTACTTGCTTAGCAACGGGAGCGAAGATCTCTCCAAAGTCGACCTTCTCTTTCTGCTGAAACCCCTTGGCGACCAAGCGGCTCTTGAACCGCTCCAACGCACCATCAGCTCCACTCTTCACCTTGAAGACCCACTTGCTGCTGATCGGCCGTCGCCCCTCGGGTAACTCAACAAGCTCCCAAGTCCCATTCTCAATGAGACTGTTGAACTCCGCATCCATGGCAGCCTTCCACTCCTCCTTCTGGGGTCCACTGAGTGCCTCCTCCACTGTGGCTGGTTCTCCAGGCAAGGGTGTGAAGAAACAGAATGCCATCTCCTCATCCTCCCCCTCATCCGCCTGAACCGCCATGGCACCTTGCTTGGGTCCTCCCAAACGGCTATACTTCAGCCTTGAGGGTGCTGCTGCCACTCTCTTCTCGCGGGTTGCAATCTGCTGCCCATGTGGTGAAGCTCCTCTCTGCACACTCCTCTTGGTGACCTTGGCGTTTGTTGCAGGCTCGGGCTGAGATGATGAGTCCACATGTGCCGACTCATCCTCCAACCCCTCCTCCGCAGCAGGACCAGAAACTTGCTGCTCTCCAGCGCCACTGTGGTCACTGGTCAGCTCTGACCCAGGGAGATCCTCAAGGTGCAGCTCAACCTCCTCCACCGCAGACCTCTCAATCTCTTGCACACGCAAGCCAATCTGCACCTGCTGCTCCTGCTGCCAATCCTTGTACATGACGTCCTCCACAAACTTGATGTCACGACTGACCAGCGTCCTCTTGCTCTTGGGGTCCCACATCAGCCACCCCTTCGAGTCAGGAGCCATCCCAAGATGGACAGCCCACACAGCAGCAACTTCTAGCTTGTGCCTTTGCTCCTTAGGCACCATCACAAGCCCCATGCAGCCCCACACCCGCATCATGTCAATGGATGGCTTCTTCTCAAGCCAACGCTCGTACGTCACCCAATGCTTGTCGCCAACATGAGTCAAGACCCTGTTCTTGACCGTGATGACATGCAAACGACATCAGGCCAGAATTTGTAGGGCATCCCAGCAGCCCCCAACAAGGTCTTAGCCGCCTCACCAATGGTCCGGTTGGCACGCTCTGCAATGCCGTTCTGCTGCGGTGTTCCAGGGCAGGCCAGCTGATGTCGGATGCCATTTCTCTTGAGGAACTTGGTGAATTCCGCTCCAAGGAACTCTCCACCTCGGTCGCTCCTCAGCACCTTCACCAGCCGCATCGCCTGCCGCTCCACCATCGGCAACCAATCCTCCTTGATCGCCGCTGCAGCATCGCTCTCCTTGGACAAGGGACGCGCCCACGTGAAACGGCTCCATTCGTCCACCATGGTAAGGAAGTACAGCACTCCCCTCAGCCCCTTCAGTCCTCATAGGACCCACCAGGTCCATGTGCACCACCTCCAATGGTGCCTTGGCTGATCCCTCTGCACGTGGAAACGGGAACCGCGCAAACTTGTTTTGCATGCACGCCTCGCAGCTGCCATAGTGAGCTCCATCTCCTTGCAGTTGCAGCCCATGCACGCACTTCTCCTTATGCATCACCTCCAGTGTTGAAACAGCCACGTGTGCGAGTCGCCGATGCCAAGTCTCCCAATCCGCTTGGCCCGAGGTAGCTGACGCCTTCACCGCTGCGCTTCCTCCAATCAGCTCCTCTCCTTGCACACTTTGCTGCTCCTCCTCGGTGACACTCTCCTCCATAGATGCCGCCGCTGCCGCCTTGCCCGATTTCCGCCAAGGGAGGACCGCGATCTGCCACATCCGCTTGTGGACATCTCCCTTCCATTGCAGGTCCCAAATGAGGCGCTCATCGTTGTAAGCACGATAGCGCTCCGAGCCAATCGTCTCCGTGTTCACACCCGCATCTCCCAACCGACCGGTAGAAATCAGGTTCGCGCACAAGTCCGGCACCCACAGCACATTCTTCAGCCCCATGAGCTCTCCATCCGCTCCCATAAACTTGGCGCATCCCATGCCCATGACCTTGGCCTTGGCGCCCGTCGCGGATGTGACCATAGAGATAGGTGCGGGCTGAATCTCATCGAGTAGGTCCGCACGAGGAGTCATGTGCCAGGAGCTTCCTGAGTCAATCACCCAATGGGTGAGGGGGTGTAGGAGAACCTTGGCAGCCATAGCAAGGCCGGTTGCGCCTTCGTTCACGAAAAAGAAGAACCCGGCCTTCCGCTCCTCAGATTTGCCGCCTTTCTCCTCCTCCTTCTCCTCTCCACTAGCTCCCATGACTCCCCCACTCCTCTTGCCACCACGCAGGTTGCTCGATGAAGGCGGGGTCCAATCCTTGGGTCGTTGGTAGCACTTCCGCCAACGATGTCCGCGCTTCTTGCAGTAGAAGCACACCTCCCCTTGACCCCCGCCGCCATCCTCCTTAGGGTTGTCCTTGTTTTTGCCCTTCCACTTCTTCTTGAAGCCACTCTTTCCACCTCCAACTCCATAGCCAGCCCCCTCCTCCGAGCGCTCCACACTCCGCCGCCGCAAGTCCTCCTCTAGGATGTGCGCGCGAATGTAATCCACGCTCCATTGGGAGTTGAGGTTGATTGCTAGGGCAGACCACGACTCCGACAGCCGTATCACGATCTCCACGCATTGCACGAGCTCCGGGTACACCACACCGCCTCCTTGGAGCTTCGTGAAGATGTCCCGCATCTCATCCAACACCGGTTGCATCGGCTCTCCATCAACGAACTTGATGTCGCGCAGCCGCCGCGCGAGTAGCACGATGCCGGTAGCATGTGCCGGTGAGTGCACATCCAGAAGCTTCCTCCAAGCCTTGGGGCCACACTCTGGATCACCCAAGAGGTCCTTGATGTGGTCAAGTTGTCGTCCGCCAACCGCTTGCACCATGAGCATGCACGCGTCGAACGATCGCTCCATCCACGCTCCTTTCAGCTCCGCGGCCTCCGGCATCTTCTCCTTCCCCTCCACCAGATCCAATAGCTTGTATTGGGTGTAGTCCTCCCCCATGAATTTCTCAATAGAGAACGCCTTCACGGGATCCACGGTTGTTGGAGATGGTGTAGTAGACGTAGGTACCGTAGGGCTGGCTGGTTGGTGAGTCCCCACTCCTCCACCAGCAACTCCCCCCTGCTCTCCAGCCTCTCTACTTCTATCCATCTCGCCACTAGCACCTCCGGAGTTCGTACCAACCATATTGAGGCCTTATGAACGGTGGAAACTTGAGAAATCGTTTGGAGAGAATTCTGCCAGAAATTTTGATTCTACGAAAAGCGTCGTCGCGGACTAGATACTTCGAATTAGAACGCGGTTTGACCACCAATCGAAAGGTTGCGAGCAAAGCTATTAGAAAATGGTCTCATTTGACATCATTGGTTGAGAATTTACGACGATTCGTCGTCTCGAAGTCGACTACCCGCTCTGATACCACTTGTTGTTCAGGATCCGTCACTTTGAGAACTTACGACGAACTCATTACTCAACTAAACGCAAATCCGCTCGATATTATCGTGCGCCTTAGGCTTAGCTACCATCTCCAAGTTGAATCAGACGTTAAGATGGTCTAGAGAGTGAGAAATATGTAAAAACGTCCAGCAGCCGCATAACTAAAATGGTGGAGGAAGTACAAAACATTAAGGCATAGGAAGTTGGAGTTGGGGACTTCAAGAGAACCATGAGAGGGAAGGGGTTCTCCAAGAGCTAGGGAAGTTTGGTAGGAACCTTCATAGCAGCAAGGATGCAACCCTCATCATGAAGTCCTTGAGGTGTCACATGCAAAATCCAATCTTGTTGGATTTTGCCTTGGTGTTGCAACATTTGCAACCCATGCTAGAAACTTCTAGCCACCTCAATCCAAAAGTCAAAGTTGCCTTCCCTAACCACCCAACCAACGATCCCTTTATAGTCATGTCCCAAGTAATCACCCAAGTTAGATATAACCCCAAAGGTAAATAAGAAATCCAAGTCTTGGAAATCTTGTAACTTGGGCGATCTTGGTCGGAATAAGGCGATCTTGGTATCGTTGGAAAGCTCTGGATTTCTCCTGCATGATCAAGCATTTAGACTTGGAGAAAAACACAGAGATGACAATATCCAACAGCCATGCATACTGACATATGCTCATGCAAATCATGCAAGCACAAATAGCACGAGCACTTGCCAGGACGTTAGGATGACATGCACTCAGAATGACGTGCATCCAACATCACCTTGAAGCAGTGGATCGAGGACGAGAAGCTGAGCAGCAGAGAAACGCTGGGAGTCAGTAGCAGAGGGGCCCTCTACTGACAGGTCACGCCGCTCACTCGACCCAAATGACCCTCACCGAGTTATTGTGCCGGTTCACGCAATCGACCACTCCCGGCCGAATAAGGAGGGTACTACGGTAGCCAGCCCCTCACTGCTTAGCGGAAACATCGGGACAAACTTAGTTAAAATATTCGTAGACGGTGGCCTCATCAACACTGCCACAGCACGTAAGCTAAAACTGCCACTGGTCAGATGCTTACCTGAGATCGACGTAAGACTGGTAGACGGCACGCCACTGGCGGTACGAGAACGCGTAGATCGGGTTCGGATTCGATGCGGGGGTAACTTCACGTTTAGCCAAGAAATGCTCGCGACAACCCTCGACGAAATCGACATTTTACTTGGTCGTGATTGGCTGCGACGGCAATCCGCGAATCGACTGGACGACGGGTGACTACACCATGCGAGTGAACGGTAATAACATCGCCTTACCTCGCTGGGGCTCGCCTGAGTCTTCGTCGGTGCGTGTCAACGCGATCACAATGAAACGCGCCGTAGCAGCAGGAGCTGACGTATACGCGGTTGACATTCGGGAAGCCGAGGCAGCAAACAAAGGGGGGGAATTTACAGAAGCTGCTAGCTGACGTACTGGATGACTTGGCAGCACTTTTGAAGCAGTACAGTGAAATATTTTCGGAAGACCTGCCGACGGGACTGCCACCTCAGCGACCGTACGACAACAGGATAGAATTAGAACCGGGGGCACATCCGACAATACAGCGAGAGTTCCGACTGACTCAACCCGAACTGGACGAACTGCGGAAGCAGCTTGTGAGGATCTAGGATCGAGCTCAGAAAAGAGAATATGAATTGAATGAATCACTTGTGTACAACATGAGGCTATATATAGGCTCGACACAAGGCCCCGTAACCACGTGTTACGCGAAGGTTCCGCGGGTCGCGAAGCGTCCCGAAGAGATCCTTCCCGAATTCGGTAGGAGGCAATTCGGTGGCAACCAAAAGGCCAGAATTCGGTGCACGCAACCTAGCTCGGTGCTATAACTATAATAAAATATAGGAAAGCACCTAGCCTAGGAAATCAAGCAATTCATGCATGCATATAATTATTATATGCTAGAAATAGCATGATAAAGTATAGGCAGGCAAGCATAGCTGACATAAGCCGTTGTAATCTCACACATCCCCCCCTCAAAGCTGGGTGGCGTGAGATACACCCTGCTCGACAAGATAGTCCTTGAGAGCACGGCGTGCGTTGCCCATATCGGCTTCTGCAACCAAACTGTCCTCAGCGGGGTCGTATCCCTTCCAGCGTATCAGGAACTCGAGGGTCTTGCCGCCACGGCGCCGATGAGAGAGAACGCGCTCAATCTCGTACTCGGGTTCATCCTGCACAAGAACAGGTGGAGGTGGCGGTAGCTGCCGTCCCTGGAACTGGTGGTTGGGGTCCTTATAGGGTTTCAGTAGCTGCAAATGGAAAGCGTTGTGAAGCTTCCATGTATCTGGTAAGCGCAAGCGGAATGTAACTGGTGTCACCTGTGCCTCCACGAGAAACGGACCACAGAAGCGAGGCCGGAGTTTAGATGGGAGGTGAGACAGGTTCAAGTTGCGAGTGTCAAGAAGCACCTGATCTCCGACTGCCAGTGAGTGATCTCGTCGCTGACGATCGGCATATTGCTTCTGGGAATTCTGCATCGTGGTGAGACGTCGCTGAGTCTTCTCCCATACATGCTGCATGGTGGTGACGAAGTCATGTGCTGCTTGGACGTGTGCCGGTGTGGTTGGCTGCTGTGGTGTGAGTGGTTCCCGTCCGTAACACAGGAAGAAAGGAGTTTTCCCTGTGGCCGCATGTGATGCGTTGTTGTAAGCGAACTCTAGGGTCGGTAACTTTGTGTCCCAGTGGCTGATGTCGTCTTTGCAAGCTGTGCGCAGTAACTGTTCAACCACCTGATTGAGTCGCTCGGTCTGTCCGTCAGTCTGTGGGTGGTATCCTGAAGACATCGCAAGTTTGGTCCCCAATAATCCCATGAGTTCCTTCCAGAACTTACTCGTGAATTTGGGGTCTCAGTCTGAGATGAGTATAGCGGGGATGCCGTGGATGGTGATGATGCGGTCGAAGAAGAGGCGAGCAGTTGCTTCAGCTGTGGTGGTGGTGTTGGTCGGTATGAAGTGTCCCATTTTGGAGAACTTATCGATGACTACGAAGATGGAATCATGTCCTCGTGAGGTTGAGGGAATTCCTGTGATGAAGTCGAGACTAACGACCTGCCATGGCTGCTCCGGAACGGGTAGAGGCTGAAGTAATCCTGCTTTTTTCTGTTTGCTGCTCTTTATCCGCTAGCACGTGTTGCAGGAGGTGACGAACTGCTGCACGTCTGCTGCCATCCGAGGCCAGTAGTAATACTTCGCTATTCCCGCTAACGTCTTGTTGCTCCCGAAATGTCCCGCGTATGGTACGTCGTGAAATTCCTCCAATAGGATCTGCCGTAGCGGGGCGTAATTTGGTACTCAAATATTTCCTGAACCCTTCCTTACCGCTAGGTCTTTCTCCCACTGTAACAGCTTTTGTTTCTCTGCCGTTGCTATCTCGCCGTCCACGGAGTACCCATGTTGGAATAGACCCTTGAAAAGAGGGTTCATCCCGTCGAGCTGGATGCTTGCTACATGACCTGGGCGGCTCAACGCGTCTGCTTTGTTGTGTAGCCAGGGTTTGTAGATGATGTCGTAGTGGAAGTGGGTCTCCACGAAATCCATCCACCGCACCTGTCGTCGTGAGAGCGTTGGCTGTGACTTCAGGTATTTGAGGCTGCACTGGTCAGTATAGACTGTGGTCCTGGCTCCTTCTAGGTAACACCTCCACGCTTTGAAGGCTACGACTATCGCTAGGGCTTCCTTGTCCTGAATGGGGTAGTTTAGTTTTGCTCCGTGTAGCTTCTTACTGAGGTAGGCGATGGTCTGCAAACCGCGTGATCCTGCATCAGTACTGCTCCAACTACTTGGTCACTAGCGTCTGCTTCCACCAGGTAGTCCTTGTCTGGATCCGGCAAGATGAGTACTGGCGCTGTAGTCAGTGCTGTCTGTAGCTGTTCCATGGCTTGCGATGAGGAGTATCCCATTTGAAGGGCGTATCCTTTTTTCAGTAGGTCGGTCAGTGGCGCTGCTATCTTAGCATACTGCGGCACGGACCTGTTGTAGTAGTTGGCGAAGCCTAGGAACTGCTGCAACTCCTTCACGTTCTCCGGAATTTTCCACTTTTTAACGGCGTCGATCTTCCGCGGGTCCACGTGTATGCCCTCAGCACTCACCATGTGCCCGAGAAACTGCACCTTTTTTAGTGCGAAGTCGCTTTTCGACAGCTTCACGTAGAACTTATTCTTCCGTAGGATCCCGAACACCTTCCGTAGATGCTCCGCGTGCTCCTTCATATTCTTGGAGTAGATGAGGATATCGTCCAGGTACACCACTACGCACTCGTCCAGCAAGGGCCGGAGAATATGGTTCATTTCCGCCTGGAACGTTGCTGGTGCGTTGCAGAGTCCGAACGGCATCACCAAGTATTCGTAGGAGCCGTATCGAGTACGGAACGCCGTCTTGTGGATCGAGTTGTCCGCCATCTTGATCTGCCAGTAACCCGACCGTAGGTCCAGCTTCGAGAAGACTGTTGCACCACGCAGTTGGTCCAGTAAGTCGTCGATGCGCGGTATGGGGTATTTGTTTTTAACTGTGTGTTTGTATAGTGCGCGGTAGTCGATGCACATCCGTAAACTGCCGTCTGGTTTTGGAGTGAAGAGAACTGGTGCACCGTAGGGAGAGGTGGATGGGCGGATCAGTTGTCTGTCTAGTAGATACTCTATCTGTTTCTTCATGTCTGTCAGTTTGGTCAGACTCAGTCGGTATGGTGCACGTGAGGCGGGTTTCACACCTGGTGCCTCCGCGATCTCATGCTCGTGGGTGCGTACTGGAGGTACGCCTGCAGGTAGGTCGTCGAGCATTATATCCTTGTATTGCTCCAAGACCTCCTTTACTGCTGCAGGGAGCTCGGAACTCGGCTTCTCCTCCTCTGCTGCTGCCATGACCAGTGCTAGGTACCCCGTGTTACTCTCGTTCACCGTCTGTTCGAACTGTGCCAGTGTCGTTTCAGGTACGTCCCCTGTATCCATCCAGCTTCGCAGTGCTATCCGCTTCCCGTTGTTGTAGATGCACACCTTGCTGTTGGCCCTATCGATCTCGGGGTTGAACCGCTTCAGAAAATCTCGCCCCAAGATAAAATCTAACCCTTTGATGTTGGTGACTGGTAGCTTTGGCTTCCACCTCAATGCACCTATATGTAGCTGCAGTGATGCTTTGCCGTGGATAAGAAGCTTCGTACCGTCCACCATGGTTGCTGAAAACTGGGTCTCTTCCGCCTTCTCTCCAATTTTCTCCAATTCTCCGCGGTCACACACCGAGTGAGATGCACCGCTGTCCACCAGTGCCTGGAGGCGTCGCCCATTGCATAACACCTCGAGGAGTAGTGGTTTCTGCTGCGCTGAGTAGCCAAAGAGGGTCTCATTAATAGGATCATAGGGTACATCAAACTTAATACCTTCCCTGTTTCCTATACTTGACTCAGCGCTTTCCAACTTCACCTGGGGGGTAGGAGGATTTTTTCTGAGGCTTGTATAATTTCTCTTCAGCCTGGATGTCTCCTCTAAGCCTTGGCAGCTGTGTAGGCTTCACCTGTGGGCAACGGGGAGCCTTAACACTGTGCTGCGGGGAGAGAATATAAACTCCACGAAACGTACGACCCTTATCTACGCTACGTAGTACTTTGCCCAACTTCTCAGGTACCTGAATAATTTCTAAAGGCTTTTTCTTGGCCTCTAAACCTCCCCTGCATTTTTCAAAGGCTGGAAAACCACGAGAAGCAATATTCTTCGTTAGAGCATCTTTATAGGATAATTTTAACGAGTTCTTACTTTCGTGGGTGTTCGGCTGGAGTTTCCCGGTCGGTGCAGAGTCTTTTTTCACGGAGCCTCCATTCGCCTCGACGATTTCCCCTGATACCGGCAGGTCGTGACGTTTTAGATTCGCGCCATCATTTTCTCCTTTTTTCACCCGCTCCGAAGTTGCCACGTCGTCGCCTTTTTCTGCTTTTCTGATCTTTACGCGATCGCCAGGTCGATCCGCGGCTACTGGCGATTCCCGTTTTTTTGACTTCGGGGGTGCTCCACTGTTTCCGTCCCGGAGTGCCGCACGTGCTTTCTTTATTTTGTAGCACGATAAAAACTGATGCCCTGCTGCGCCGCAAAATTCGCATTTTGTCGGCTGCTGCTTCGCGTCGTATTTGTCGATATCCATCGATTCGGCGAACGTAGGGGGTGCCGATCGCTCCGTGCCTAATGTACGGTTCGGCGTGAAGCGTCGTGTTTCGGGTTAACCTCGAGTCAGCGCGTCGTATCGCTCGGCAGCACGCACAATGTCTCTGTAGCTGTTGTAATTCGCCGCAATCACCTGCCGCCGAATCTCCATTTTTAACCCTTCGGTGTACGCCTGGATTTTTTCGCCTTCGGTCAGGTCGGTGATGCGGTTAAACAGTAACTCCATCCGCTGCGTGTACTGTGCTACACTACTATATTGCTTGTGTCGGTGTATCTGCTGCCGTGCCATGTAGGTTGTATTAATTGGTTCGAAACGCTCGATTAAATATGCCCAAAACTGCTGCCACATTTTCTACCCGCGGGCTACGTCGGTGTAGTAAATCCATTCGAGAGCCGATCCACGTAACAGTTGAGAAAACTAAAACGAGAATGGATGAACTATGAATGAGTTGGGTACAAGTACTAACCCTAATTGGGTTGTACCCCTTATGGGCTACTGTCAGAACATTATATAGCTCATACATTTGTGTAGGCTATAGTGGGGTATCCCATAGGGGGTACAACCCAATTAGGGTTAGTACTTGTACTCACTCATTTTCATAGTTCATTCTTTCTCTCGTTCACTTCTTCTCATGGAATCAGAGCAGGTTCCCCTGTGGGAACTGTGCTTAGGGCCCACCACTTAGAATTTTTTTTTTCCTGCCCTAGCGCCTGTCAAACATTATATATGTTCTGCTTGTGTAGGCTACAGTGGGTTAGCCTATAGGGGGTACACAATTCTAGGGTTTCCTACTTGTACTCATTTCACTGCTAGTTCATCCATTCCTGTTCGCTTATTCTCACATGGTATCAGAGCAGGTTCCCCTGTGGGAACTGTTCGTAGGGCCCACCACCGCTACCTTTTAACCTTTTTTTTTCTTGCATACCCTCTGAGCATTCTTGCACGCTATGTTGCTCCTGGGAGACACAGACTAGAGCACATGGCTGCAGCGAAGAGGGTATTGCGCTACCTGTGCAGTACGTCGGGCATGGGGCTAGTGCTTGGAGGGCGGAGTCCAGTGGTCCTTACCGGCCACGCGGACGCTTCTTGGGCTGACGACCAGGCTACGCAGCGGTCGTCACAGGGTTACACCTTCAGCCTTGGTTCCGGCTCTGTCTCGTGGCGGTCTACTCGCTCGTCTTCGGTTCTCGGCTCCAGTTGTGAGGCTGAGATCTACGCCGGGGCCATGGCTGCACAGGAGCTTCGCTGGCTCACCTACCTGCTGACTGACCTTGGAGAGCCACCTCGTTCTCCTCCAGTGCTGTACGTAGACAACAAGGCCATGCTGGCCTTGTGTCGAGAGCAGCGCTTGGAGCACAGAACGAAGCACATTGCTCTCCGCTACTTCCTTGCTCGTGAGCTGCAGCAGCGTGGTCAGTTGCGACTTGCGTACGTGGCCTCTGAGGCCAACACTGCTGATGTGTTCACCAAGGCACTCGCGCCTTGTGACCATCAGCGCTTTTGCACCCAGCTGGGTCTTGTGCCTGTCTTGCCTCACTTGCTCTCCTCTTGACTTCACTTGTACTGTGACATATATATATACCTGCTCTTGCTTGTCTAGTTTTATATATATGTCTGTACTCCTGCATGTGAACTGGCCTCTGGCCCTGCTCTTGCGCTCGGACTGTGTGGTGACTTTGTGATCAACCCTGAGCTTGCTTTGCTTTGCTTGACTGGTCTTGTGACCCCTTGTACTCCCCCACTTTGTCTATGGGGGTGTGTCAAACATTATATATGTTTTGCTTGTGTAGGCTACAGTGGGTTAGCCTATAGGGGGTACACAATTCTAGGGTTTCCTACTTGTACTCATTTCACTGCTAGTTCATCCATTGCTGTTCGCTTATTCTCACAGCGCCTACCCTAGCGCCCGCCCTAGCGCCCTAGTGCCCGCCCTAGCGCCCGGCGCCCGCCCTAGCGCCCGTTAGCCGCCCGCGGCCTGCCCGTGCACTGCCGCCCGTGCGCCGCTGCCCGTGAGCGCCGCCCGTGAGCGCCGCCTGTGAGCGCCGCCCGTGAGCACCGCCAGTGCGCCGCCGCCCGTGAGCGCCGCCCGTGAGCGCCGCCCGTGAGCGCAGCCGCCCGTCAGCCGCCGCCGGTGCGCCGCCGCCCGTGACGCCGCCGCCCGTAACGTCGCCGCCCGTGAGCCGCCGCCCGTGACGCCGCCGCCCGTGACGCCGCCGCCCGTGAGCCGCCGCCCGTCACGCCACCCGCCCGTGAGCCGGCGCCGCCAGCGAGCCGCCCGCCCGTGCGCCACCAGCCCGCCCGTGAGCTCCCGACGCCGCCGACGTCGCCCGTGAGTCGCCGACGTCGCCCGTGAGTCGCCGACGCCACCGATGCCGCCGACGCCGCCCGTGAGCCGCCGACGCCGCCGACGCCGCCCGTGAGCCGCCGACGCCGCCCGTGAGCCGCCGACGCCGCCCGTGCGCCGCCCGCCCGTGAGCCGCCCGCGCCGCCCGTCCAGCCGCCCGTGAGCCGCCCGCGCACCGTCCCAGCCGCCCGTGAGCCGCCAGCGAGCCGCCCCAGCCGCCCGTCCTGTCGCCCACGAGACGCCCGCGCCGCCCGAGCTGCTCGAGCCGCCCGAGCCGTCCGAGCCGCCCGAGCCGCCTGCGGTGTCGGCCTCCTGTTCCTGTGGGGCTGCTGCTGCTCCTGGGCCGCCGTAGCTGCTGTGCTGCCGTGTGGCTGTACTCCTGAGCTCCCCGACGCTTCGTGCCCGGTGAGACTGTCAGCTGCTAAAATGGCCACCCCCAGTGTCCTGTCTTTTGACGCTGAGGGTCGCGCCATTGACTTTGCAGTCTGGGTCGAGGACCTGCAGCTGTACTTACTGTGCGATGCGATAGATGAGGTTTCTCTCTTTGACTTTGTCTCTGGCGCTGTCCCTGCCCCTCCTGCTGATGCTGACCCCACTGTTCGCTCCAAGTGGGCCACGCGCGATGTTGCTGCACGTCTTGCTGTGCGTCGCCACCTCCCTTCCTCCGAGCGTGCACACTTTAGTCAGTGCAAGACCGCTCAGGCCTTGTACGACGCTGTAGTTGCGCGCTACTCCTCCCCTTCTTCCGCTACGCTGAGCCGCCTCATGCTATTGTTTCTCTTCCCTGACCTCGCTGCCTTTCCCACAGTCGCTGACCTCTTTACCCACCTCCGCGCTAGTGACACTCGCTACCGCGCTGCGCTTCCTGCTGAGTTCCGCGCCGCAAACCCTCCTCCCATGTACATCACTCTCTACTTTCTAGTCACCCGTCTCCCTGAGTCCCTTCGTGCCGTTAGGGACCAGTTTCTCTCTGTCTGTCCCACCACCCTCACTGTCGACCTCCTTGAGAAGTCCCTGCTAGCGGCTGAGAAGAGTATAGTCGCGGTAGGGGCCTCTCGTGGTGACCCACGCACCCCCATCTTTGAGGGGTGTTCTCCTTCCCCCCTACTCCCCTCTGTCGCCTCTGTTGCTGCGGCCGACCTCGTTGGTTTAGAGTCGGTCGGTGCGGCGTCTGCCCCCAGCGGTAGGCGCCGCTCTGGCAGGGGCAAGGGGGGCAAGGGAGCGGGTGGAGCTAGCGGGGGCGGTGGCGGAGGCGGTGGAGGCGGCGGGGGGAGTGGGGGTGGCAGTGGAGGTGGTGGCGGGAGTGGAGGTACTAGTGGCGGCGGTGGAGGCGGAGGTGGTGGCGGAGGTGGTGGCGGAGGCGGGGGTGGCGGTGGTGGAGGTGGTCGGAGTGGCTCGTCCCAGCGGTGCAGCACTGGAGGTAGTCAGCGCCAGCAGCAGCAACAGCAGCAGCGCTCTCGCGACGTCCCCACCTCTCAGCAGCTCCGTGAGTGGTACTCGCAGCGTCAGCGTGGTGGGGCGTTCGGCCCCTGCACCTACGTCCTTCGCACGGGCGACCGCGCGGGTGAGCAGTGTGGGGGCACCCACACCGCCTGCCGCTGCTTTGCCCGCTTGACCGACGCTTGGCGCCAGCAGTTTCCGGAGGCCTCTGAAATCCCCCGCTGGGGAGAGCTGTCTAGGGCTGGTGTAGCTGTTTTTGATCTTGACTTCGATGCTATCCTTGCTGCCATGTATGCTGTGAATGTTACTGATGAGGGTGACTGTTACCAGTGTTTCCCGCCCGACCCGGGCATTGGTACTGCTGCTCTAGGTGCCAGTGAGGCTGCTGCTCTAGGTGCCAGTGCGTCTGTACTCTCAGGTACTGGTGAGTCTGCACTCTCAGGTACTGTGTCGGCTTCGGCCTCTCACACCTTCACCCTAGACTCTGCGGCGTCTCGCTCCTTCTTTCGGGACCGCACCACTCTCACGCCGCTTAGTCGGCCGGTTGCGGTGTCCCTGGCTGACCCCTCTGGGGGTCCTGTCCTGTCTCGTTTCTCTACAGTCCTCCCGTGTCCAGCGGCTCCCTCTGGCACCCTGTCTGGTCTCTACCTCCCCTCGTTCTCTACGAACCTGGTGAGTGGTGCTGACCTACAGGATGCGGGTGTCCACCAGTTCACTCCTGCTCGTCAGCGGGTGACACACTGCACAGAGGCTAGCACAGGTCGCCACCTGGCTACGTTTACACGTCAGCCAGGGTCGAGCCTGTACACACTGACCACTGCTTCTCCTCCAGGTGCTGAGTCTGGTAGAGTCCCTTCGTCTGGTCAGGTGTTTGCTGCAGCGTCCAGGTTTGGTCCTGAGTCTGCCCCCTGTTCGTGTCGCCGTCTGTCACACGAGACCCTCCTCTGGCACCACCGCCTTGGCCACCCCTCTCTGCTTCGGCTCAGAGGCATGGCCTCCCGTCTCCTTGTGTCTGGTCTCCCTCGGTCCCTCCCTTCCCTTCCTCAGGGCCCTGGCCCTGCCTGTGTCCCCTGTGTCGAGGGGCGCCAGCGTGCTGCCCCTCACTCCTCCCAGTTTCCCCCGACAGAGGCCCCGTTGCAGACGCTTCACATGGACGTGTGGGGCCCAGCCCGCGTCCGTGGACAGGGTCAAGAGCGCTACTTCCTGCTCGTTGTTGACGACTACTCGCGTTTCACCACAGTCTTCCCCTTGCGCAGCAAGGGTGATGTCACTGAGGTGCTCATCGACTGGATCCGCGCAGCTCGTCTCCAGCTCAGGCAGAGCTTTGGCTCGGACTTTCCAGTTTTGCGTCTGCACTCGGACACAGGCGGAGAGTTCTCCTCTGGCTTTCTGCGTGCCTACTGTCGTGCGCGAGGCATCCGTCAGACCTTCACGCTTCCGGACTCACCGCAGCAAAATGGGATTGCAGAGCGCCGCATTGGCATGGTCATGGACGTCGCTCGTACGTCTATGATGCATGCGGCAGCTCCCCATTTTCTGTGGCCGTTTGCGGTCAGGTACGCGGCGCATCAGATCAACCTCCACCCCAGGGTCTCCAGGCCAGAGACCTCCCCAGCCCTGTTGTGGACGGGGAAGGTTGGCAATGCGTCGGCGTTCCGGGTCTGGGGATCTCGGGCGTTTGTTCGCGACTTGTCTGCGGACAAACTGTCCCCTCGCGCTGCTCCCTGCGTCTTCCTGGGGTTCCCCCCCGACGCCCCTGGGTGGCAGTTCTACCACCCCACCTCTCGCCGTGTTCTGTCCTCCCAGGACGTCACGTTCGACGAGTCGGTACCCTACTACGGCCTCTTCCCCTACCGCACTCCGTCCCTCCCCCCGCCCCCGCTCTTTCTTGTCCCACGTCCCCCCCCGGTAGACCCCCTCCCCCCTCAGGGTCCTGCCCCGTCAGGTGTGTCCCAGGTAGACGCAGTCGAGCCTGTTGAGGTCACTGGTGACTCTGGTGCTGCTGGTGGTGCTGAGCCTGAGGGTGCTGGGCCTGGGGGTGCTGAGCCTGGGGGTGCTTGGTCTGGGGGTGCTGAGCGTGGGTGTGCTGAGCCTGGGGGTGCTGAGCTTGGGGGTGCTGAGCCTGGGGGTACGGAGCCTTGGGGTGCTGAGCCTGGAGGTGCTAAGCCTGGGGGCTCTCTCGGTCCTTCGTCTCGTCGGGATCCACTCTCTCCACAGGAGCTGCGCGAGTGGTTTGCCCGGCGGTGGAGCCGTACTGCTGGTGCTGGAGGTTCGTCGGCTACTGAGGGTGCTGCTGTCGCGGGTCCGGGAGGTGCTCGTCCTGGGAGTACTGGAGCTGCCGGACCTGCGGTTTCGCCTGGAGCTGGTGTTCCTGAGGGTGTTGGCGCTGAGACCACCACTGGCGGTCCGGCTGGCGGTGGTTCTGGGGCTGCTGGAGGTGCTGCTGGAGGTACTGGAGCTGCTGGAGGTGCTGCTGGCACGGGTACTCCTGCTGGGGGTCCTGGTCCTGTCCCTGCTGTTTTTGGCATCGCCGTGCGGCCCCGGCCGTACTTCGTTCCGCTCCTGCAGCAGGTTCTTGGTCTTACACCTTCTCCTGGTCCTCCTCCTCCTCCCTTAGAGGGTCCGCCGCCTGTCCAGTCACAGTCACAGCTCCAGCCTACCTCCCCTTTACCTGCTCCCTCTCCCTACGTTGGTCCTACCGGAGGGCTTACTGAGCGTCGTGAGCCTGCGTCTCGTCCCGCGTCGCTTGTTCGTGCTGCGCGCGCTAGTGGTCGTGGTTCGCGTCAGCGTCCTCCTCCTGTCCCTGGCACGCACAGGATGTCCCTCCGTCCAACCACTGCTCCTCTGCGTGCCCCTTTGCCTTCTCCTCCTGCGTCCTCTCTTCCTGCTCTCGCCGACCCTGCGTCGGACGCTCTTCGTGCTGCCAGTCCTTCTGTCAGGTGTCTCCTTGCTACTGTTGTCACTGACCCTTCTTTCGAGTCCACTGCTGCGTCTGCCCTTGTCACTGAGCTCGTCGACTTTGCTGCTCGCTGTCGTCTAGACTACGCTGCTAGACTTGTCGCTGAGTCTGCGTACGCCTGTCCTCCGTCCGTCGGGGGTGAGTGTGCCCTTGGCACGGACGTCCTTGAGGACAGGCAGGAGGAGTTCCAGTGTCTGGCCGCCGCTTCACCTCATCTCGCGTCTGTACTGCTAGCCCCTGAGGGAGACCCGGATGCACTTGACATCCCGACTCCGCGCTCTTACGCGGAGGCGATAGAGGGTCCCTACTCCTCTCAGTGGCAGGCAGCTATGGATGCTGAGATGGCTTCCTGGAAGTCCACAGGCACCTACGTTGACGCTGTTCCCCCTCCTAGGGCGAACATCGTCAGTGGCATGTGGATCTTCAGGGTGAAGCGGCCGCCGGGTTCTCCGCCTGTCTTCAAGGCACGCTACGTGGCTCGTGGTTTCAGTCAGCGACAGGGAGTTGACTTCTTTCAGACCTTCTCCCCGACCCCGAAGATTACCACTCTTCGGGTACTACTACACGTCGCTGCTCACCGTGACTACGAGCTGCACTCTCTTGACTTCAGCACCGGAGACCTGGCTGCACCGCCCTCCTGGCTTCACTGGGTCTTTCCCTCCTAGTACCCAGTGGAGTCTCCGGGGCCCAGTCTACGGTCTCCGCCAGGCGCCACGTGAGTGGAACGACACACTGAGGACTACGTTGGCGGCACTTGGGTTTGCTCCTTCTACTGCCGACCCGTCGCTGTTTTTGCGCACCGACACTTCTCTGCCGCCGTTCTACATCCTCGTGTACGTCGTTGACTTGGTCTTTGCCACTGCTGACACTGCTGGACTTGCCTACGTGAAGTCCGAGCTGCAAAAGAGACACACGTGCACTGATCTGGGTGAGCTGCGCAGCTACCTTGGCTTGCAGATCACCCGGGACAGAGCACGCCGCACCATCACCCTGACTCAGTCACACATGGTGCAGCAGGTCCTTCAGCGCTTCGGCTTCACGTACTCCTTGCCTCAGGCCACTCCTCTGCCTACTCGCCACTCGCTCTCAGCTCTGCCTTCGGATGAGTCCGTAGAGTCGAGTGGCCCGTATCCAGAGCTTGTCGGGTGCCTCATGTACCTGATGACCTGCACACGACCTGACCTTGCATACCCTCTTAGCATTCTTGCACGCTATGTTGCTCCTGGGAGACACCGACCAGAGCACATGGCTGCAGCGAAGAGGGTGTTGCGCTACCTGTGCAGTAAGTCGGGCATGGGGCTAGTGCTTGGAGGGCGCAGTCCAGTGGTCCTCACCGGGCACGCAGACGCTTCTTGGGCTGACGACCAGGCTACGCATCGGTCGTCACAGGGTTACACCTTTAGTCTTGGCTCCGGCTCTGTTTCGTGGCGGGCTACCCGCTCGTCTTATGTTTTCGGCTCCAGTTGTGAGGCTGAGATCTACGCCGGGGCTATGGCTGCCCAGGAGCTTCGCTGGCTCACCTACCTGCTTACTGACCTTGGAGAGCCGCCTCGTTCTCCTCCAGTCCTGTACGTAGAAAACAAGGCCATGCTGGCCTTGTGTCGAGAGCAGTGACTGGAGCACAGGACAAAGCACATTGCTCTCCGCTACTTTCTTGCACGTGAGCTGCAGCAGCGTGGACTGTTGCCACTTGCGTACGTGGCCTCTGAGGCCAACACTGCTGATGTGTTCACCAAGGCACTTGCGCCTTGTGATCATCAGCGCTTCTGCACTCAGCTGGGTCTGGTGCCTGTCTTGCCTCACTTACTCTCTTCTTGACCTTGCTTGTACTCTCACATATATCTATACCTGCTCTTGCTTGTCTAGCTTTATATATATGTGTGTACTCTTGCTTGTGAACTGGTCTTCTGGCCTTGACTCTGTGCTCGGACTGTGTGGTGACTTTGTGATCCACCCTGAGCTTGCTTTGCTTTGTTCGACTGGTCTTGTGACCCCTTGTTCTCCCCCACTTTGCCTATGGGGGTGTGTCAGAACATTATATAGCTTATTCATTTGTGTAGGCTATAGTGGGGTATCCCATAGGGGGTACAACCCAATTAGGGTTAGTACTTGTACTCACTCATTTTCATAGTTCATTCATTCTCTTGTTCACTTCTTCTCAGCTACCCCACAATAGCCTACACAATATGCATAAGCTATATGTTCTGACACACCCCCATAGGCAAAGTGGGGGAGAACAAGGGGTCACAAGACCAGTCAAGCAAAGCAAGCTCAGGGTGGATCACAAAGTCACCACACATTCTGAGCACAAGTTCAAGGCCACAGGGCCAGTTCACATGCAGGAGTACATATATATAAAAGACTAGACAAGCAAGAGCAGGTGTATATATATATATATGTAGCATTACAAGCAAGCTCAAGAGGTGAGCAAGTGAGGCAAGGCAGGCACAAGATCCAGCTGAGTACTAAAGCGCTGATGATCACAAGGCGCAAGTGCCTTGGTGAAGATATCAGCAGTGTTGGCCTCAGAGGCCACGTACGCAAGACGCAGCTGTCCACGCTGCTGCAGCTCACGAGCAAGAAAGTAGCGGAGAGCAATGTGCTTCGTTCTGTGCTCCAGACTCTGCTCCCGACAGAAGGCCAGCATGGCCTTGTTGTCGACGTACAGGACTGGAGGAGAACGAGGCGGCTCTCCGAGGTCAGTCAGCAGGTAGGTGAGCCAGCGAAGCTCCTGTGCAGCCATGGCTCCTTCGTAGATCTCAGCCTCACAACTTGAGCCGAGAACAGAAGACGAGCGAGTAGCCCGCCAAGAAACAGAGCCGGAACCAAGGCTGAAGGTGTAACACTGAGACGACCGCTGCGTAGCCTGGTTGTCAGCCCAAGAAGCGTCTGCGTGCCCAGTGAGAACCACTGGACTCTGCCATCCAAGCACAAGCCCCATGCCCGACGTACTGCACAAGTAGCGCAACACCCTCTTCGCTGCAGCCATGTGCTCCGGTCTGTGTCTCCCAAGAGCAACATAGCGTGCAAGAATGCTAAGAGGGTATGCAAGGTCAGGTCGTGTGCAGGTCATCAGGTACATGAGGCAGCCAACAAGCTTTGGGTACGGGCCACTCGACTCTACGGACTCATTCGAAGGCAGAGCTGAGAGCGAGTGGCGAGTTGGCAGAGGAGTGGCCTGGGGCGAGGAGTACGTGAAGCCGAAGCGCTGAAGGACCTGCTGCACCATGTGTGACTGAGTCAGGGTAATGGTGCGGCGTGCTCTGTCCCAATTGATCTGCAAGCCAAGGTAGCTGCGCAGTTCACCCAGATCAGTGCACGTGTGTCTCTTCTGCAGCTCGGACTTCACGTGGGCGAGTCCAGCAGTGTCAGCTGTGGCAAAGACCAAGTCGTCGACGTACACGAGGATGTAGAACGGTGGCAAAGAAGTGTCGGTGCGCAGAAACAGCGACGGGTCAGCAGTAGAGGGAGCAAACCCAAGAGCCGCAAGTGTAGTCCTCCGTGTATCATGCCACTCACGCGGTGCCTTGCGGAGACCGTAGACTGGCCGCCGGAGGCTCCACTGGGTGCCAGGAAGAAAAGTCCCAGTGAAGCCAAGTGGGCGGCGCAGCCAGATCTCCTCGTGCAGGCCGCCCTGCAAGAAAGGAGTGCTGAAGTCAAGAGAGTGTAGCTCGTAGTCACGGTGAGCAGCTACGTGTTGCAGTACCCGAAGAGTGGTCATCTTCGGGGTGGGAGAAAAGGTCTAAAAGAAGTCAACTCCCTGCCGCTGACTGAAGCCACGAGCCACGTAATGCGCCTTGAAGACAGGTGGAGAACCCGGCGGCCGCTTCACCCTGAAAATCCACATGCCACTGACGATGTTCGCCCCAGGAGGGGGAACGACGTCAACGTAGGTGCCTGTGGACTTCCAAGAAGCCATCTCTGCGTCCATAGCTGCCTGCCACTAAGAGGAGTAGGGACCCTCTATCGCCTCCGCGTAAGAGCGCGGAGTCGGGATGTCAAGTGCATCCGGGTCTCCCTCAGGGGTAAGCAGTACAGACACGCGATGAGGTGAAGCAGCGGCCAAGCAGTGGAACTCCTCCTGCTTGTCCTCAAGGACGTCCGTGCCAAGGGCACACTCACCCCCGACGGACGGAGGACAGACAGACTCAGACTCAGCAACAAGACTGGCGGCGTAGTCTAGACGACAGCGAGCAGCAAAGTCGACGAGCTCAGCAACTAGGGCAGACGCAGCAGTGGACTCAAAGGAAGGGTCAGTGACAACAGTAGCAAGGAGACGCGTGACAGTAGGACTGGCAGCACGAAGAGAGTCCGACTCCGGGTCGGCAAGAGCAGGAAGAGAAGACTCAGGAGGAGAAGGCAAAGGGGCACGCAGAGGAGCAGTGGACGGACGCAGAGACATCCGGTGCGTGCCAGGGATAGGAGGAGGACGCTGACGCGAACCACGACCACTAGCGCGAGCAGCACGGATAGGCGACGCAAGGCGAGACGCAGGCTCACGACGCTCAGCAAGACCTCCAGGAGGACCAGTGTAGGGAGACGGAGCAGGCAGTGGGGAGGCGGGCTGTAGCTCTAACTGTGACTGGACAGGCTGTGGACACTCTAAGGGAGGAGGAGGACCAGTAGAAGTTGGGAGACCAAGTTCCTGCTGAAGGAGCGGAACGAAGTACGGCCGAGGCCGCGCGGCGACTCCAGACACAGCAGGGATAGCACCAGTACCCCCACCGGCAGCACCAACACCAGCAGCACCTCCAACTCCAGTACCTCCAGCAGCACCAGTAGCACCCTCAGCAGGACCGCCTCCAGGACCGACAGCAGTAGCCTCCGCGCCAACACCCGAAGCAGCTCCCGCTCTAGAAGTACCCGCAGGCCCAACAGCTCCAGTACTCCAAGTACGAGCACCTCCCGGACCCGCGGCACCAGCACCCACAGCAGCAGCAGAACCTCCACTACCCGTAGCACCTCCAGCTCCAGCAGCTCGCCTCCAGCGCCGGGCAAACCACTCACGCAGCTCCTGTGGAGAGAGTGGCTCCCGGAGAACCGCCAGGCTCAGCAGCGCCAGACGCCCCACGAGCAGGCCCAGCTCCCTCATGCTCAGCACCTCCAGACGTAGCACCCCAAGGCTCAGTACCCCCAGGCTCAGCACCCCCAGGCGTAGCACCCCTAGGCTCAGCACCCCCTGACTCAGCATCCCCAGACTCAGCACCCCCAGTCGTAGTACCCTCAGGCTCAGCACCCCTAGGCGTAGCACCCACACGCTCAGCACCCCCAGAGCCAGCAACCCCAGAGTCAGCACTCCTAGGCTCAGCACCCTCAGCAGCACCAGAGTCACCAGCGACCTCGACAGGCTCAACTGCGTCTACCTAGGAGACACCTGAAGGGGCAGGACCCTGAGGGGGGAGGGGGTCTACCGGGGGGGGACCTGGCACAAGGAAGAGCGGTGGCGGCGGGAGGGACGGAGTGCGGTAGGGGAAGAGACGGTAGTAGGGGACCGACTCGTCGAACGTGACGTCCTGGGAGGACAGAACACGGCGAGAGGTGGGGTGGTAGAACTGGCACCCTGGCGCGTCAGGGGGGAAACCCAGGAAGACGTAAGGAGCATGGGACAGCTTGTCCGCAGACAGGTCTCGAACAAACGCCCGAGATCCCCAGACACGGAACGCAGACGCATCGCCAAACTTCCCCGACCACCGCAAGGCTGGGGAGGTCTCCGGCATGGAGACCTTGGGCTGAAGGTTGATCTGATGCGCCGCGTACCGGACCGCAAACATCCACAGAAAATGGGGGGCAGCCGCATGCATCATGGACATACGGGCGACGTCCATGACCATGCCAATGCGGCGCTCAGCAATCCCATTTTGCTGTGGAGAGTCCGGAAGCGTGAAGGTCTGGCGGATGCCTCGTGAACGACAGTAGGCTCGCAGAAGGCCAGAGGAGAACTCTCCGCCTCTGTCAGAGTGCAGACGCAGAACAGGAAAGTCCGAGCCGAAGCTCAGCCTGAGCTGGAGACGAGCTGCGCGGATCCAGTCGATCAACACCTCAGTGACATCACCCTTGCTGTGCAAGGGGAAGACTGTGGTGTAACGCGAGTAGTCGTCAACCACCAGCAGGAAGTAGCGCTCGTGACCCTGTCCACGGACGCGGGCCGGACCCCACACGTCCATGTGAAGCATCTGTAGCGGGGCCTCTGTCGGAGGAAACTGGGAGGAGTGAGGGGCAGCCCGCTGCCGCCCCTCGACACAGGGGACGCAAGTAGGGCCAGGCCCCGGAGGAAGGGGAGGGAGGGACCGGGGAAGACCAGAGACACGGACACGGGAGGCCATGCTTCGGAGACGAAGCAGGGAGGGGTGACCAAGGCGGTGGTGCCAGAGGAGAGTCTCGTGAGACAGGAGGCGACACGAGCAGGACCAAACCTGGTTGCAACAAACGCTTGACCCGATGCAGCTACCTGACCAGACGCAGGGACTGGAGGAGACGCAGTGGTAAGTGTGTACAGGCTCGACCCTGGCCGACGAGTAAACGTGGCTAGGAGTCGGCCTGTCCGAGCGTCCGTGCAGTGGGTCACCCGCTGACTCGCAGGAGTGAACTGGTGAACCCCCGCATCCTGCAGGTCAGCACCACTCACCAAACGAGGGGAGGTAAAGATCAGACAGGGTGCCAGAGGGGGCCGCCGGACACGGGAGGATAATGGAGAAGTGAGCAAGGACAGTGCCCCCAGAGGGGTCTGCCAGAGAGACTGCAACTGGCCGACCAAGCGGCGTGAGTGTGGTGCGGTCTCGAAAGAAGGAGCGGGAAGCCCCCGAGTCAAGGGTGAAGGTGTGAGAGGCAGGAGCCGACGCGGTACCTGAGAGAGCAGACTCACCCGCACCTGAGGAAGCAGACTCACTAGCACCTAGAGCAGCACCCGCACCTGTACCTGGAGCAAGAGACACACTAGCACCCAGAGCAGCAGCCTCACCAGCAGCTAGAGCAGCAGGCTCTATACCCGGGTTAGGCGGTACGCACAGGTGACCGGCAGCACTAGTAGGCAATGCATACATGGCAGTGAGAATAGCATCATAGTCAAGAGCAAATATATCTACCCTCTGCCTAAGCAACTCCACCCAGTCAGGGAGCTCAGCCTCGTCGCCAAACTCGGTATGCCAGGCGTCGCTCAGACGGGCGAAGCAGCGGGACTGTGTGTGACTAGGCGTCCCACAAGGCTGACCAGTCCGAGCACCAGTGCGAATCACGTAAAAGCAGCGAACAGAACTGAGAGACCCTCTACTCTGAGCTTACCACTCACGAAGCTGCTGGGGCGTGAGAGACGCGCGTGGGCGTCGCAGGAGCTGCATCTGGACGCCGCCAGTTGTAGTAGCAGTAGTAGCGCCGCCACCCCTACAACCCCAACCAGCGTACCACTCACGCAGCTGCTGGGGCGTGAGGGACTCACGCGGACGTCGCTGGGGCTGCATCTGGCTCCGCCGGTAGAAGCAGGAGCAGGAGTAGCAGCAGTAAGGCAGGCAGCCAAGCAAGCGGCAGGCAGCGCACTAGTAAGGCAGGGGCTCACCAGTGGTGGGAAGAGCAGGCTCGACGACTCGGCGACTCGGCGACTCGGCGGTGCGGGCGGCTCGGGCGGCTCGGCGGCACGGGCAACTCGGGCGGCTTGGCGGCTCGGGCAACTCGGGCGGCTTGGCGGCTCGGGCGACTCCGGCGGCTCGGCGGCTCGGCGGCTCGAGCGGCTCAGAGGTACGGCGGCTCGGCAGCAACTGCAGCTCGGCGGCTCGGCGACCCGGCGGCTCGAGCGGCTGAGGTGGCGCTGCGGCTCGGGCGGCTCGGGTGGCTCGGGTGGCTCGGCACTAGCTCGGCGCCGCCGGCGGCTCGGTGGTGACGGCGGGGCCGCTTGGGGACGGCGGCGGGGCCGGGTGGAGCGGCGACGGGGCCAGCAGAGGCGGCGCTGGGGCCGTAGGGTGGGCGACCGGGCCAGCAGAGGCGGCGCCGGGGCCGGGGAGGTAGGCGACGGGGCCGGGAAGGGCGGCGTCGGGGCCGGGAAGGGTGGCGTCGGGGCCAGCAGAGGTGGCGCCGGGGCCGGGAAGGGCAGCGCCGGGGCCGCAGGGGTAGGCGACGGGGCCAGCAGAGGCGGGGGCGGGTCGGGAAGAGCGGCGTCGGGGTCGCCGGGGTAGGCGACGGGGCCAGCCAAGGTGGCGCCGGGGCTGGGAAGGGCGGAGCCGGGGCCGCAGGGGCAGGCAACGGGGCCAGCTGAGGTGGGGCCGGGTCGGGAAGGGCGGCGTCGGGGTCGCCGGGGTAGGCGACGGGGCCAGCCGAGGTGGCGCCGGGGCCGGGAAGGGCGGCGCTGAGGCCGCAGGGGTAGGTGACGGGCCACTAGGGCGGCGGATCGGGGCCGCGAGGGCGGCGCAACGCGGCCGCTAGGGCGGCACGACGGGGTAGCGGGGCCGCGCGCCTCAGGGCGCGCGCCAAAAAGAAAATCGCCGCGCGCCAAAATAGGTCGCACGCCACGGGGCGTGCGACAGATCGAGAAACAGCGGAAGCAGTAGTAGGGCCCTAGGAACAGTTCCCACGAGGGAACCTGCTCTGATACCATGAGAAAACCGAAACGAGAATGGATGAACTATGAATGAGTTGGGTACAAGTACTAACCCTAATTGGGTTGTGCCCCTTATGGGCTACCCCACTATAGCCTACACAATATGCATAAGCTTTATGTTCTGACAACAGTGTCGCTGCCAGCCGAATCCTTGCTGCGTCGTGTTGTGGGGTCGAACAGCCAATGGCCTCGAAGTAAATTTCGAGGGTGGCCACGAATCGCCGGACGTCAGATCCCTTCGCGCTTGGATCGAACGCCTTCGGGAGCCTCGGACGTGCTGCTTCGAGGTTCGGCGACAGTGGTGCCTGTGAAGCAAGGAAAACAGGAATGAGAATGACTAAGTCAGAGTTGGGTACAAATACAACCCTAGAAAGCTGTACCCCATATGTGATACCCCACTATAGCCTACAAACATGCATCAGCTATAATACTCTGACACACCCCCATAGGCAAAGTGGGGGAGAACAAGGGGTCACAAGACCAGTCAAGCAAAGCAAAGCAAGCTCAGGATGGATCACAAAGTCACCACACAGTCCGAGCACAAGAGCAGGGCCAGAGGCCAGTTCACATGCAGGAGTACAGACATATATATAAAACTAGACAAGCAAGAGCAGGTATATATATATGTCACAGTACAAGTGAAGTCAAGAGGAGAGCAAGTGAGGCAAGACAGGTACAAGACCCAGCTGGGGGCAAAAGCGCTGATGGTCACAAGGCGCAAGTGCCTTGGTGAACACATCAGCAGTGTTGGCCTCAGAGGCCACGTACGCAAGTCGCAACTGACCACGCTGCTGCAGCTCACGAGCAAGGAAGTAGCGGAGAGCAATGTGCTTCGTTCTGTGCTCCAAGCGCTGCTCTCGACACAAGGCCAGCATGGCCTTGTTGTCTACGTACAGCACTGGAGGAGAACGAGGCGGCTCTCCAAGGTCAGTCAGCAGGTAGGTGAGCCAGCGAAGCTCCTGTGCAGCCATGGCCCCGGCGTAGATCTCAGCCTCACAACTAAAGCCGAGAACCGAAGACGAGCGAGTAGACCGCCACGAGACATAGCCGGAACCAAGGCTGAAGGTGTAACCCTGTGACGACCGCTGCGTAGCCTGGTCGTCAGCCCAAGAAGCGTCCGCGTGGCCGGTAAGGACCACTGGACTCCGCCCTCCAAGCACTAGCCCCATGCCCGACGTACTGCACAGGTAGCGCAATACCCTCTTCGCTGCAGCCATGTGCTCCGGTCTGTGTCTCCCAGGAGCAACATAGCGTGCAAGAATGCTCAGAGGGTATGCAAGGTCAGGTCGTGTGCAGGTCATCAGGTACATGAGGCAGCCAACAAGCTCTGCATACGGACCACTCGACTCTACGGACTCATCCGAAGGCAGAGCTGAGAGTGAGTGGCGAGTAGGCAGAGGAGTGGCCTGAGGCGAGGAGTACGTGAAGCCGAAGCGCTGAAGGACCTGCTGCACCATGTGTGACTGAGTCAAGGTAATGGTGCGGCGTGCTCTGTCCCGAGTGATCTGCAAGCCAAGGTAGCTGCGCAGTTCACCCAGGTCTGTGCACGTGTGTCTCTTCAGCAGCTCGGACTTCACGTAGGCGAGTCCAGCAGTATCCGCTGTGGCAAAGACTAAGTCGTCGACGTACACGAGGATGTAGAACGGCGGCAGGGAAGTGTCGGTGCGAAGAAACAGCGACGGGTCAGCAGTAGAAGGAGCAAACCCAAGAGCCGCAAGCGTAGTCCTCAGTGTGTCGTGCCACTCACGCGGTGCCTGGCGGAGACCGTAGACTAATCGTCGGAGGCTCCACTGGGTGCCAGGAGGGAAAGTCCCAGTGAAGCCAGGTGGACGGCGAAGCCAGATCTCCTCGTGCAGGCTACCCTGCAAGAACGCAGTGCTGAAGTCGAGAGAGTGAAGCTCGTAGTCGCGCTGAGTGGCTATGTGCAGCAGCACCCGAAGAGTAGTCATCTTCGGGGTGGGAGAGAAGGTCTGAAAGTAGTCAACTCCCTGCCGCTGACTGAAGCCACGAGCAACGTACCGTGCCTTGAAGACAGGTGGAGAGCCCGGCGGCCGCTTCACCCTGAAGATCCACATGCCACTGACGATGTTCGCCCCAGGAGGGGGAACCGCGTCAACGTAGGTGCCTGTGGACTTCCAGGAAGCCATCTCAGCATCCATAGCTGCCTGCCACTGAGAGGAGTAGGGACCCTCTACGGCCTCCGCGTAAGAGCGCGGAGTCGGGATGTCAAGTGCATCCGGGTCTCCCTCAGGGGCAAGCAGTACAGACGCGAGATGAGGTGAAGCAGCCGCTAGACACTGTAACTCCTCCTGCCTGTCCTCTAGGACGTCCGTGCCAAGAGCACACTCACCCCCGACGGACGGAGGACAGACAGACGCAGACTCAGCAACAAGACTAGCAGCGTAGTCGAGACGACAGCGAGCAGCAAAGTCGACGAGCTCAGCGACTAGAGCAGACGCAGCAGTGGACTCAAAAGAGGGGTCAGTGACGACAGTAGCAAGCAGACGCGTGACAGTAGGACTGGCAGCACGAAGAGAGTCCGACTCAGGGTCGGCAAGCGCAGGAAGAGAGGACTCAGGAGGAGAAGGCAAAGGAGCACGTAGAGGAGCAGTGGACGGACGCAAAGACATCCGGTGCATGCCAGGGACAGGATGAGGACGCTGACGCGAACTGCGACCACTAGCGCGAGCAGCACGAACAGGCGACGCGGGACGAGACGCAGGCTCACGACGCTCAGCAAGACCTCCAGTAGGACCAGTGTTAGGGGAGGGAGCAGGCAGTGGAGAGGAAGGCTCCAGCAGGGACTGCGACTGGACAGGCGGTGGACCCTCTACTGGAGGAGAAAGACCAAGAACCTGCTGCAGGAGCGGAACGAAGTACGGTCGAGGCCGCGCGGCAGCTTCAGACTCAGCAGGGACAGCACCAGCACCCTCAGCGACAGCACCAACGCCACCCACACCTCCAGCGGCAGGACCAACAGCAGTAGGCTCAGCACCAACGCCCTCAGCAGCTCCAGCTCCAGGAGGACCCGCAGGTCCAGCAGCCCCGGGACCGGCAGCACCCGCACCCTCGACGGTCGAAGAAGCTCCAGCTCCAGCTCCAGTAGCACCTCCAGACTCAGTAGCACGCCTCCAGCGGCGAGCGAACCACTCGCGCAGCTCCTGTGGAGAGAGGGGCTCCCGGCGAGACGCAGCAGCAGGAGAAACCCCAGGCTCAGCAGCTCCAGACGCAGCACCCCCAGGCTCAGCAGCTCCCAGCTCAGCACCCCCAGGCTCAGCAGCTCCCGACCCAGCACCCCCAGACCCAGCACCTCCAGGCACAGTACCCCCCGGCTCAGCACCCCCAGGCTCCGCACCCTCCGCAGTAGCACCCTCAGGCCCAGCACCCCCAGCAGTAGCACCCCCAGGCTCAGCACCCCCGCGCACAGCACCCCCAGAGTCAGCACCCCCAGGCTCAGCACCCGCAGCAGCACCAGAGTCACCAGTAACCTCGACCGGGTCGACGGCGTCTACCTGGGACACACCTGAGGGGGCAGGAACCTGAGGGGGGAGGGGGTCTACGGGGGGGGGAACCGGCACAAGGAAGTCCGGGGGAGGGGGGAGGGAAGGAGTGCGGTAGGGGAAGAGACGGTAGAAGGGGACGGACTCGTCGAACGTGACGTCCTGGGAGGACAGAACACGACGAGAGGAGGGGTGGTAAAACTGCCACCCTGGGGCGTCAGTGGGGAAGCCAAGGAAGACACAGGGAGCAGCACGAGGGGACAGCTTGTCCGCAGACAAGTCGCGGACAAACGCCCGAGATCCCCAGACACGGAACGCCGACGCATCGCCAACCTTCCCCGTCCACAGCAAGGCTGGGGACATCGCAGGCCGAGAGACCCGGGGGTGAAGGTTGAGCTGATGCGCCGCGTACCTCACCGCAAACGGCCACAGAAAATGGGGGGCAGTCGTATGCATCATGGACGTACGAGCGACATCCATGACCATGCCAATGCGGCGCTCAGCAATCCCATTTTGCTGTGGTGAGTCCGGAAGAGTGAAGGTCTGGCGGATCCCCCGTGCACGACAGTAGTCCCGCAGAAGGCGAGAAGAGAACTCTCCGCCTCTGTCAGAGTGCAGACGCAGAACAGGAAAGTCCGAGCCGAAGCTCTTCCTGAGCTGGAGACGAGCCTCGCGGATCCAGTCGATCAGCACCTCAGTGACCGCAACCTTGCTGCGCAAGGGGAGGACTGTGGTGTAACGTGAGTAGTCGTCAACCACCAACAGGAAGTAGCGCTCGTAACCCTGCCCACGGACGGGGGCTGGGCCCCACACATCCATGTGAAGCGTCTGCAGGGGAGCCTCTGTCGGGGGGAAGTGGGAGGAGTGAGGAGTAGCCCGGAGGCGACCCTCGACACAGGGGACACAGGGAGGTCCTGGCCCGGAGGGGAGAGGAGGGAGAGACTGGGGAAGACCAGAGACAAGGACACGGGAAGCCATGCTCCGAAGACGGGGCAAGGAGGGGTGGCCAAGACGGTGGTGCCACAGGAGAGTCTCGTGAGACAGGAGGCGACAAGAACAGGGGGCAGACTCAGGACCTGACCGGGACGCTGCAGCAAGCACCTGACCCAACGCAGCCACCTGACCAGACGCAGGGACAGGAGGAGACTCAACGGTCAGGGTGTAGAGACTCGACCCCGGCCGACGCGAGAACGTGGCCAGGTGTCGGCCTGTGCGTGCCTCCGTGCAGTGGGTCACCCGCTGACTCGAAGGAGTGAACTGGTGAACCCCCACATCCTGCAGGTCCGCTCCACTCACCAAGTTCGTAGAGAACGAGGGAAGGTACAGACCCGACAGGGTGCCCGAAGGGGCAGCCGGACACGGGAGGACAGTGGAGAAGTGAGACAGGACAGGACCCCCAGAGGGGTCAGCAAGGGAGACCGCAACCGGCCGGCCGAGCGGCGTAAGGGTAGTGCGGTCTCGAAAGAAGGAGCGAGAGGCTCCGGAGTCTAGTGTGAAAGTGAGGGAGGACGAGGACGACGTAGTACCTGAGAGCGCAGTCTCACCAGTACCTGAGAGCACACACGCACTGGCACCTAGAGCAGCAGCCTCACAAGCACCTAGTGCAGCAGTACCAATTCCCGGGTCGGGCTGGAAACAACGGTAACCCTCATTCTCCTCACTATAATCCACAACATACATAGCAGCAAGGATAGCATCAAAATCAAGATCAAAGATCGCTACACCAGCCCTGAGAAGCTCATCCCAGCGAGGGATCTCACTAGCCCCAGGGAACTGCTGACGCCAAGCGTCCGTCAGGCGGCCAAAGCAGCGTTGGGTGGCGTGGGCACCCCCACACTGCTCACCCGCGCGGTCGCCGGAACGAAGAACGTAGGTGCAGGGACCAGTACCCCCACCCCTCTGACGCCCAGCGTACCACTCACGAAGCTGATGAGGCGGAGGGATGTCCCGCGAGCGCTGCTGCTGCTGCCGCTGTGAGCGCTGGCCACCACCACCGCCGCTACGCTGCTGGGTACCACCTCGACCAGCTCCACCTCCTCCACCACCACCGCCTCCTCCGCTGCCGCCTCCACCGCCCCCACCTCCGCCGCCTCCACCACCGCCGCTGCCTCCACCACCATCGCTGGCACTACCACCACCGTCTCCGCCACTGCTGCCACCCCCACCACCACCCCCGCCACTAGTCCCGCCGCCACCCCCACTCCCTCTGCCGCCACCGCCACCGCCGCCACCGCCACCGCCCCCTCCAGCTCCACCCGCGCCCTTGCCCCCCTTGCCCTTGTTGGAGCGACGTCTCCCACTAGGGGCAGACGCCGCGCCGACCGACTCAAGACCAAGCAGGTCGGCAGCAGCAGCAGAGGCAACAGAGGGCAGCAAGGGGGAAGGAGAGCACCCCTCAAAGATGGGGGTGCGAGGGTCACCACGAGAAGCACCTACAGCGACTATGCTCTTCTCCGCTGCGAGGAGGGCCTTCTCGAGGAGGTCGATGGTGAGGGTGGTGGGACAGACTGCGAGAAAGTGGTCCCTGACGACGCGAAGGGAGTCAGGGAGGCGCGCGACTACGTAGTAGAGAGCGATGTACATGGGGGGGGGTTCTTAGCGCAGAACTCAGCAGGAAGGGCGGCGCGGTAGCGAGTGTCACTAGTGCGGAGGTGCGTAATGAGGTCAGCGACAGTGGGAAAGGCAGAGAGGTCAGGAAAGAGGTAGGGAAGCATGAGACGGCTCAGTGCAGCAGTGGCAGGGGAGGAGTAGCGCGCAACTACAGCGTCGTACAAGGTCTGAGCACTCTTGTACTGACTAAAGTGCGCACGCTCAGAGGTAGGGAGGTGGCGACGCACAACAAGACGTGCAGCAGCATCGCGGGTGGCCCACTTAGAGCGGACAGTGGGATCAGCATGAGCAGCAGGAGCAGGAGAGGCGCCAGAGGTGAGGTCAAAGAGAGAAAGGTCGTCAGCCCTGTCGCACTGTAAGAACAGCTGCAGGTCGTCTAACCAGACCTCAAAATCAATGGCGCGACCCTCAGCGTCAAAAGCTAGGACACTAGGGGTAGCCATGGCGACGACAGCGACGTAGTGCAAGCAGTAGGGAAAGAGCTCGCAGTGTCAGTGGGATTGTGCTCACCAGGCAGGGCAGGTCGTGCAGCTATGCAGAAAGGCGGCTCAGCGACCGGGCGGCTCGGGTGCACAGCGGCTCGGCTCCCGGGCGGCTCGGTGGCTGGGCGGCTCGGGCGCAGGGCGGCTCGGCTCCCGGGCGGCTCGGCGGCAGGGCGGCTCGGCTCCCGGGCGGCTCGGCAGCAGGGCGGCTCGGGTCCCGGGCGGCTCGGCTGCTGGGGCGGCTCGGCCGGGAGATGCAGGGGCGGGGCCGTCAGGTGCAGCGGCGGGTCGACCGGTGCAGTGGCGGGCCGGCAGGTGCAGCGGCGGGCCGGCAGGTGCAGCGGCGGGCCGGCAGGTGCAGCGGTGGGCCGGCAGGTGCAGCGGCGGGGCCGTCAGGTGAAGCGGCGGGCCGCTGGGTGCAGCGGCGGGCCGGCAGGTGCAGCGGCGGGCCGGCAGGAGCAGCGGCGGGCCGGCAGGAGCAGCGGCGGGGCCGTCAGGTGAGGCGGCGGGCCGGCAGGAGCAGCGGCGGGCCGTAGGGTGCAGCGGCGGGGCCGTCAGAGGCGGCGGGCCGTAGGGTGCAGCGGCGGGCCGTAGGGTGCAGCGGCGGGGCCGTCAGAGGCGGCGGCGGGGCCGCGGCAGTAGAGGCGGGGCCGCGTCAGGGGAGGCGGCGGGGCCGCGTCAGGGGAGGCGGCGGGGCCGCGTCAGGGGAGGCGGCGAGGCCCCGTCAGGGGAGGCGGCGGGGCCGCGTCAAGCAGGCGGCGGGGCCGCGATCAGGAGAGGTGGCGGGGCCGCGTCTGAGGGACAGCGGGGCCGCGAGGGAAAAGGCGACCCGAGGGGTCGCTAAAAAAAAAGGGCGCGCCTCGGGCGCGCTTCGGTGGGCCCTAAAAAAAAAACGGTCCTAAGGCAGGACCCGCTCTATACCATGTGAAGCAAGGAAAATAGGAATGAGAATGACTAAGTCAGAGTTGGGTACAAATACAACCCTAGAAAGCTGTACCCCATATGTGATACCCCACTATAGCCTACAAACATGCATCAGCTATAATACTCTGACAGTGCCATTGGACTGTGAAATGTCGGTGTCGCCACTTCTGCTGGAGTTGTCGCTGCTGCAGTCGCTGTGGTCGCTGCTGCTGCGGTGGCGAACCCTGGTTGGCTTGTCAGAAAAGCCTCGAGTCGACGAAGCGTCGCCTACGTCTGCTCCATGTCAGTGTGGAGGCTCGCAATATCGCTTGTAGTCGCGTAGTTGCCGCCTTGGCCCTCCATGCCTAACATCAACGCATCCAAAAAACCGAATCGAGGGGGAGCGAAAAACACGGAACCGGTTTTTACATACCCGAAATCGATGTTTGACTGCGTCGCCCCCGCGGTTTTTTTTTTTAAGACTGGTTTTAGCTTTCGAAAGAACTTCGCGTGTAAACGGGCTCTGATTACCAAGTGTGAGGATCTAGGATCGAGCTCAAAAAAGAGAATATGAATTGAATTAATCACCTGGGTACAACACGAGGCTACATATAGGCTCGACACAAGGCCACGTAACCAGGTGTTACGCAAAGGTTCTGCGGGTCGCGAAGCGTCCCGAACAGATCCTTCCCGAATTCGGTAGGAGGCAATTCGGTGGCAACCGAAAGGCCAGAATTCAGTGCACGCAACCTAGCTCAGTGATATAACTATAATAAAATATAGGAAAGTACCTAGCCCAGGAAATCAAGCAATTCATGCATGCATATAATTATCCTATGCTAGAAATAGCATGATAAAGTAAAGGCAAGCAAGCATAGTTGGCATAAGCCGTCGTACTCTCACACAGTTGGACTACCTGCTAAAAAAATAGTTCATTCGCTCGAGTTCGTCACCCTTCGCAGCACCGATATTGTTCACGCCGAAGAAGGACGGGGGTTTTCGCATGTGCTGTCAGAATAGTATAGCTTATACTTTTGTGTAGGCTGTAGTGGGGTATCCCATAGGGGGTACAACCCAATTAGGGTTAGTACTTGTACCCACTTCATTCATAGTTCATTCATTCTCGTTTCTTCTCATGGTATCGAGCAGGTTCCCTCGTGGGAACTGTTCTTAGGGCCCACCAAAATCGAAGTTTTTTTTTCCTGCCCGGAGCGCGCCTCGCTTAGGCCTCCTTCGGCCCCGTCGCTTCGCCCCTAGCGGCCTCCCTTCCGCCGCCCTTGCTCGGCTGTTGCCGCCCTTAGCGGCCCGTCGCCACCCTACGTGGCCCGGCGCCGCCCTTGCGCCGCCCGTACCGGCCCGTCGCCGCCCGTCCTGGCCCGTCGCCGCCTGTCCCGGCCCCGCGCCGCTGTCCCGGCCCGTCGCCGCCCGTGCGCTGCCCGTCCCGGCCCGTCGCCGCCCGTCCCGGCTCGTCGCCGCCCGTGCGCCGCCGGTCCCGGCCCGTCGCCGCCCGTACCGGCCCGTCGCCGCCCTTCGCGGCGTTGCGTGCCGCCCCTACCCGCGGCTCTGCCACCTTACCTGCGGCCCTGCCACCCTACCCGTGGCTCCGCCGCCTTACCCGCGGCTTCGCTGCCTTACCCGCGGCTTCGCCGCCTTACCTGCGGCCCCGCCGCCTTACTTGCGGCCCTGCCACCTTACATGTGGCCCCGCCACCTTACCTGCGGCCCGGCCACCCAATAACGGCCCCGTCACGTACTGCAGCGCCGCCCACCACCCGAGCCGCCCGAGCCGCCTCACCCAGCCGAGCAGCCGACCGCCGCGCCGCCCTGCAGCAGCACAACCGAGCCGCCCATCGGTAGAGCAGCCGAGCCGCCCAGCAGCCGAGCCGCCCAGCAGCCGAGCCGCCCAGCAGTCGAGCCACCCACCAGCCGAGCCGCCCAGCAGCCGAGCCGCCCAGCAGCAGAGCCGCCGAGTAGCGGAGCCGCTGAGCAGCCGAGCCGCCCAGCAGCCGAGCCGCCGACCAGCCGAGCCGCCGAGCCGCCCTACTTCCGGGCTGCCCGAGCTGCCCAGTCTGGTGAGCACAGCGCCTCTTTCACTTCACTGACCTCACCCTACTGTTTGCAGTGCTAGTCATCTGTGGTCATGGCTACCCGTAGTGTCCTCGCCTTTGACGCTGAGGGTCGGGCCATTGACTTTGAGGTCTGTGTAGATGACCTGCAGCTGTTCCTACAGTGCGATAGGGCAGACGGCCTCTCTCTCTTTGACCTCACCTCAGGCGCTTCTCCTGCCCCTGCTGCTGATGCTGACGCCACTGTTCGTTCCCAGTCGGCCACGCGCGACGCAGCTGCACGTCCCCACCTCCCTACCTCTGAGCGTGCGCACTTTAGTCAGTACAAGAGTGCTCAGACCTTGTACGACGCTGTAGTCGCGCGCTACTCCTCCCCTGCCACTGCTGCACTGAGCCGTCTCATGCTACCGTACCTCTTCCCTGACCTTGCTGCCTTTCCCACAGTAGCTGACCTCATTACGCACCTCCGCACTAGTGACACTCGCTACCGCGCTGCACTTCTTGCTGACTTCTGCGCCAAGAACCCCCCCCCCATGTACATCACTCTCTACTACATAGTCACTCGCCTCCCTGACTCCCTTCGTGTAGTGAGGGACCACTTCCTCTCAGTCTGTCCCACCACTCTCACTGTTGACCTCCTCGAGAAGGCCCTCGTAGCGATAGAGAAGAGCATAGTCGCTATAGGAGCCTCTCGAGGTGACCCGCGCACCCCCATCTTTGAGGGGTGTTCCCCCTCCCCCCTTCTGCCCTCTGTTGCCTCTGCTGCTGCGGCCGACCTCCTTGGTCTTGAGTCGGTCGGTGCGGCGTCTGCCCCTAGCGGGAGACGCCGCCCTGGCAAGGGCAAGGGGGCCAGGGGTACTGGAGGAGCGAGCGGGGGCGGTGGAGGTGGAGGTGGAGGCGGTGTGGGGAGTGGGGATGGCAGTGGGAGTGGAGGTGGGAGTGGAGGGGTCGGTGGCGGCAGTGGAGGCGGAGGCGGCGGTGGCGGTGGCGGTGGGAGCGGAGGTGGCGGAGGTGGCGGCGGTGGAAGAGGCGGCGGAGGCGGTGGCAGTAGCGGAGGCGGAGGAGGCGGCGGAGGCGGCGGGGGTGGCGGTGGAGCTGGTCGCGGGTCTTCGCAGAGGAGTGGCTCCGGTGGTGGCTCGCGCCAGCAGCAATAGCGCGGTCGTGAGACCCTGTCCCCTCAGCAGCTCCGTGAGTGGTACACTTCACGCCAGAGGGGTGGGGGTTTTGGTCCGTGCACCTACAACCTGCGAACCAGCGACCCTGCGGGTGAGCAGTGTGGGGGTGCACACCCCACCCAGCGCTGCTTTGGCCGCCTGACGGACGCGTGGCGTCACCAGTTCCCGGAGGCCACAGAGATCCCTCGTTGGGGCGAGCTGTCTAGGGCGGGAGTTGCCATCTATGATCTTGACTTTGATGCTATTATCTCTGCCATGTATGCTGTGTCTATTAGTGATGAGGGTGACTGTTACCGCTGTTTCCCGCCCGATCCGAGCATTGAGACTGCTGCTCTAGGTACTGGTGCGGCTGCTGCCCTAGGTGCTTGCAACGCTGCTGCTCTAGGTGCTCGTGCGTCTGCGTCCTCAGGTACTGGTGAGTCTGCGCTCTCAGGTACTACGTCGGCTTCGGCCTCCCTCACCTTCACACTTGACTCTAGGGCTTCTCGCTTCTTCTTTCGCGACCGTACCACACTCACGCCGCTTAGCCGGCCGGTTGCGGTGTCTCTGGCTGACCCCTCTGGGGGTCCTGTCCTATCTCGCTTCTCCACAGTCCTCCCGTGTCCGGCGGCTCCCTCTGGCACCCTGTCTAGTCTCTACCTCCCCTCGTTCTCTACAAACCTGGTGAGTGGTGCTGACCTACAGGATGCGGGAGTACACCTGTTCACTCCTGCGCTTCAGCGGGTGACGCACTGCACAGAGGCTAGCACAGGCCGACGCCTGGCTACGTTTACCCGACAGCCGGGGTCGAGCCTGTACACACTGACCACTGCGTCTCCTCCCGTTCCTGAGTCTGGTAGGGTCACTGCGTCTGGCCAGGTGTTTGCTGCAGCGTCCAGGTCTGGTCCTGAGTCTGCCCCCTGTTCGTGTCGTCTCCTGTCTCACGAGACCCTCCTCTCGCACCACCGCCTTGGTAACCCCTCTCTGCTTTGGCTCAGAGGCATGGCCTCCCGTCTTCTTGTGTCTCGTCTCCCCCGGTCCCTCCCTCCCCTTCCTCAGGGCCCTGGCCCTACCTGTGTCCCCTGTGTCGAGGGGCACCAGCGTGCTGCCCCTCACTCCTCCCACTTTCCTCCGACAGAGGCCCCGTTGCAGACGCTTCACATGGACGTGTGGGGCCCAGCCCGCGTTCGTGGACAGGGTCACGAGTGCTACTTCCTGCTCGTTGTTGACGACTACTCACGTTAGACCGTAGTCTTCCCCTTGCGCAGCAAGGGTGATGTCACTGAGGTGCTGATCGACCGGATCCACGCTGCTTGTCTCCAGCTCAGGCAGAGCTTTGGCTCGGACTTTCTTGTTCTGCGTCTGCACTCGAACAGAGACGGAGAGTTCTCCTCTGGTCTTCTACGAGCCTACTGTCGTGCACGAGGCATCCGTCAGACCTTCACGCTTCCGGACTCTCCACAGCAAAATGGGATTGCTGAGCGCCGCATTGGCATGGTCATGGACGTCGCTCGTACGTCCATGATGCATGCGGCTGCCCCCCATTTTCTATGGCCGTTTGCGGTGAGGTACGCGGCGCATCAGATCAACCTTCACCCCAGGGTCTCCAGGCCGGAGACCTCCCCAGCCTTGCTATGGACGGGGAAGGTTGGCAATGCGTCGACGTTCCGGGTCTGGGGATCTTGGGCGTTTGTCCGCGACTTGTTTGCGGACAAGCTGTCCCCTCGTGGTGCTCCTTGCGTCTTCCTGGGGTTCCCCCCTGACGCGCATGGGTGGCAGTTCTACCACCCCACCTCTCGCCGTGTTCTGTCCTTCCAGGACTTCACGTTTGACGAGTCGGTCCCCTACTACCGCCTCTTCTCCTACCGCACTTCGTCCCTCCCCCCGCCCCCGCTCTTCTTTGTACCAGGTCCCCCCCCGGTAGACCCCCTCCCCCCTCAGGGTCCTGCCCCTTCAGGTGTGTCCCAGGTAGACGTAGTCGAGCCTGTCGAGGTCACTGGTGACTCTGGTGCTGCTGAGGGTGCTGAGCCTGGGGGTGCTGACTCTGGGGGTGCTGAGCTTGGGGGTGCTACGCCTGGGGGTGCTGGGCCTGGGGGTGCGGAGCCTAGGAGTGCTGAGCCTGGGGGTGCTGAGCCTGGGGGTGCTACGGTTGGGGGTGCTGAGCCTCGGGGTGCTGAGCCTAGGGGTGCTGAGTCTGGGGGTGCTGGGCCTGGAGGTGCTCTGCCTGGAGGTTCTCCGGGTGCTTCGTCTCGCCGGGAGCCACTCTCTCCACAGGAGCTGCGCGAGTGGTTTGCCCGGCGCTGGCGCCGTGCTGTTGGTGCTGGAGGTTCTTCGGCTGCTGAGGGTGCTGCTGTCGCGGGCCCCGGAGGTTCTCGTACTGGGAGTACTGGAGCTGCTGGGCCTGCAGGTTCGACTGGAGCTGGTGCTGCTGAGGGTGTTGGCGCTGAGACTACCGCCGGCGGTCCTGCTAGAGGTGCTCCTGGTACTGCTGGAGGTTCTGGAGCTGCTAGAGGTGCTGCTGGAGAGGGTGCTGCTGGAGGTCCTACTTGGGGTCCTGGTGCTGTCCCTGTGGTGTCTGGCGTCGCCGCGCGGCCTCAACCGTACTTCGTTCCACTCCTGCAGCAGGTTCTTGGTCTTCCGCCTTCTCCTGGTCCTCCTCCTTCTTTAGAGTGTCCACAGCTTGTCCCGTCACAGCTACAGTTGCAGCCTACCTCCCCTTTGCCTGCTCCTTCTCCCTACACTAGTCCTACTGGAGGTCTTGCTGAGCGTCGTGAGCCTGTGTCTCGCCCTGCGTCGCCTGTCCGTGCTGCTCGCGCTAGTGGTCGTGGCTCGCGTCAGCGTCCTCCTCCTGTCCCTGGCACGCATAGGATGTCTCTGCGTCCGTCCACTGCTCCTCTGCGTGCCCCTTTGCCTTCTCCTCCTGAGTCCTCTCTTCCTTCTCTTGCCGACCCGGAGTCGGACTCTCTTCGTGCTGCGAGTCCTACTGTCACGTGTGTCCTTGTTACTGTCATCACTAACCCTTCTTTCGAGTCCACTGCTGCGTCTACCCTAGTTACTGAGCTCGTCGACTTTGCTGCTCGCTGTCGCCTAGACTACGTTGCTAGTCTTGTCGCTGAGTCTGAGCCTGTCTGTCCTCCGTACGTCGGGGGTGAGTGTGCCCTTGGCACGGACGTCCTTGAGGACAGGCAGGAGGAGTTCCAGTGTCTGACAGCTGCTTCACCTCTTCTCGTGTCCGTACTGCTTACCCCTGAGGGAGACCCGGATGCACTTAACATCCCGACTCCGCGCTCTTACGCGGAGGCGATAGAGGGTCCCTACTCCTCTCAGTGGCAGGCAGCTATGGATGCAGAGATGGCTTCCTGGAAGTCCTTAGGCACCTACGTTGACGCTGTCCCCCTTCCTGGGGCGAACATCGTCAGTGGCATGTGGATCTTCAGGGTGAAGCGGCCGCCGGGTTCTCCGCCTGTCTTCAAGGCGCGTTACGTGGCTCGTGGCTTCAGTCAGCGGCAGGGAGTTGACTACTTTCAGACCTTCTCCCCCACCCCAAAGATGACCACTCTTTGGGTACTGCTGCACGTTGCTGCTCACCGTGACTACGAGCTGCACTCTCTCGACTTCAGCACAGCTTTTTTGCAGGGCAGCCAGCACGAGGAGATCTGGCTGCGCCGCCCACCTGGCTTCACTGGGTCTTTCCCTCCTAGCACCCAGTGGAGTCTCCGGCGTCCAGTCTACGGTCTTCGCCAGGCGCCACGTGAGTGGCACGACACACTGAGGACTACGCTTGCGGCTCTTGGGTTTGCTCCTTCTACTGCCGACCCGTCGCTGTTTCTGCGCACCGACACCTCTCTGCCGCCGTTCTACATCCTCGTGTACGTCGACAACTTGGTCTTTGCCACAGCTGACACTGGTGGACTCGCCTACGTGAAGTCCAAGCTGCAGAAGAGACACATGTGCACTGACCTGGGTGAACTGCGCAGCTACCTTGGCTTGCAGATCACCCGGGACAGAGCACGCCGCACCATTATTCTGACTTAGTCACACATGGTGCAGCAGGTCCTTCAGCGCTTCGGCTTCACGTACTCCTCGCCTCAGGCCACTCCTCTGCCTACTCGCCACTCACTCTCAGCTCTGCCTTCTGATGAGTCCGTAGAGTCGAGTGGCCCGTATCCAGAGCTTGTTGGCTGCCTCATGTACCTGATGACCTACACACGACCTGACCTTGCATACCCTCTTAGCATTCTTGCACGCTATGTTGCTCCTGGGAGACACCGACCAGAGCACATGGCTGCAGCGAAGAGGGTGTTGCGCTACTTGTGCACTACATCGGGCATGGGGCTAGTGCTTGGAGGGCGGAGTCCAGTGGTCCTCACTGGGCACGCGGACGCTTCTTGGGCTGACGACCAGGCTACGCAGCGGTCGTCAAAGGGTTACACCTTCAGCCTTGGTTCCGGCTCTGTTTCGTGGCGAGCTACTCGCTCGTCTTCTGTTCTCGGCTCCAGTTATGAGGCTGAGATCTACGCAGGGGCCATGGCTGCACAGGAGCTTCGCTGGCTCACCTACCTGCTGACCGACCTTGGAGAGGCGCCTCGTTCTCCCCCAGTCCTGTACGTAGACAACAAGGCCATGCTGGCCTTGTGTCGAGAGCTGAGACTGGAGCACAGAACAAAGCACATTGCTCTCCGCTACTTCCTTGCTCGTGAGCTACAGCAGCGTGGTCAGTTGCGGCTCGCGTACGTGGCCTCTATGGCCAACACTGCTGATGTTTTCACCAAGGCACTTGCGCCTTGTGATCATCAGCGCTTCTGCTTTCAGCTGGGTCTTGTCCCTGTCTTGCCTCACTTGCTCACCCCTTGACCTTGCTTGTACTGTTACATATATATATATACCTGCTCTTGCTTGTCTAGCCTTATATATATATGTACCCCTGCATGTGAACTGCCCTTGTGGCCTTGAACTTGTGCTCAGAATGTGTGGTGACGTTGTGATCCACCCTGAGCTTGCTTTGCTTTGCTTTGCTTGACCGGTATTGTGACCCCTTGTTCTCCCCCACTTTGCCTATAGGGGTGTGTCAGAACATTATAGCTTATACTTTTGTGTAGGCTGTAGTGGGGTATCCCATAGGGGTTACAACCCAATTAGGGTTAGTACTTGTACCCACTTCATTCATAGTTCATTCATTCTCGTTTCTTCTCATGCGCATAGACTACAGGGCACTGAACAGGGTTACCATGAAATCCCGTTACCCCATCCCGCGAGCCGACAAACTGATCGACCAACTGCGCACAGCCTGGGTTTTCTCGAAAATCTACCTTAGATGGGGTTACCACCAGATTCGCGTCAAGACAGCCCCAAGACAGCCTTTCGAACACGCTACGGATCCTTCGAATATACAGTCATGCCCTTCGAACAAACCAACGCCCCCGCCAACTGTCAAATGACCATGAACGAAGCGTTCCGCCCGCTTTTAGATAAGTGCGTCATCGTATATCTCGACAACATCCTGATTTACAGCCCAGATAGAGCACAGCACTCACAGGACATCGAAGCGGTTTTTAAAATACTGAGTGAAAACCGCCTACTGACCAAAGCTTATAAGTGTGAGCTTTTACAGGACCGACTGGAGTTTATGGGACACATTATTTCAGCTGAAGGAGTGGAAATAGACCCGAAGAAGATCGCGACAATTCAAGTGTGGCACGCGCCGACAAACTTGACAGAGTTGCAGAGCTTTTTGGGGTTCGTCAACTACGTGCGCCGGTTCGTCCCCGACGTGGAGAAGTTGACTGCCCCGTTGACCGATGTCAGAATATTATGCTCTAGCCTGTAGTGGGGTGCTCTATAGCGAGTACAACCCTTCTAGGGTTTGCTATTTGTATCCTCATTCTTGCTAGTTCAATCCTCTTCTTTCTTCTAAACTTTCACATGCTATCAGAGCAGGTTGATCCCCTTGGATCGATCCTGTGGGTGGGCTTACCACCTCCTTGCTTCCGCTGCAACTGCTACTGCTACTCTGTGTGCCGCACGCCCTGTGGCATGCGGCAGTTGTTTTCTTCCCGTCGTGCGCCCCGAGGCGCGCGGCGGTTCTTTGCCCGCCGTGCGCCCCGAGGCGCGCGGCGGTTCTCTGCCCGCCGTGCTCCCCGAGGCGCGCGGCGGGTTTCTGCCCCGTCACGCCGCGCGTCGCTCTCGGGAGGCGCTGCGACGGGCGACGGGGACCCGCGCGTCGCCCCCTCGTCGCCGCTCCTATCGGCCCCGTCGCCGCCGCCAGCGGCCCCGTCGTCGCCGCCAGCGGCCCCGTCGCCGCCACTTGCGGCCCCGGCCCCGCCTCGGCCATTTCCGGTCGCCCGTCGAGGCGACCCTCGAGGGAGGGGGGCGGGCGCCGCCCCTTCTGCCGCCTGTTTTGGCACCCTGGGAGGCCGCGCATCGGTCCCCCCCCCCCCCCCCCCCCCCCCCCCCCACCCTCTCCCCCCCGTAACCTCCCTGTCAAACATTATATGTTTGTGTGGTTCTAGGCTGTAGTGGGTCACACCACAGGGGGTACACCAGATTAGGGTTTCATATTTGTACTCTTGTTTCTGCTAGTCACATCATTCCGGTTTCTTATCTTGACATGGTTTCAGAGTAGGTCGTCCGTTAGGACTGTTTCTGTTAGGGCCCACCACTGACTACTGCTGCTACTGCCACTGCGCCCTCGTGCGCCTTCTTCTTGACGGTCGCGCCGCCCTCTAGCGGCCCCGTCGGCCCCTTACTGGCCCCGTCGCGCTAAGCCCGGCCCCCCGCTAGCCCGCCCGTCACCTCGCGCGACCCCCACTAGGAGCCCCGCCACTTCGCGCGGCCCCCGCTAGCGACCCCCGTAGCCCCGCCCCGGTCCCGGCTAAGCCCCGCCACGGCCCCTCCCACAGCCGCGACGTCCCCTCCCCGCTTAGCCACCACCGCGACGGCCCCCGCTACCCCCCCGCTAGCCACCCACGACGCTCGCAGCGGCGCGCACCCCCCGTAGAATCGCGCACCGCCGCGGCCGCCCGACCCGATCCGAGCCGCGCAGTCCAAACCGAGCCGCGCAGCCCGATCCGAGCCGCGCAACCCGAGCTGACCGCCCGAACCGAGACGCCCAGCCCGAACCGAGCCGCGCCGCCCGAACCGAACCGCGCAGCCCGACCCGAGCCGAGCCTATCGTTGTTTTTAGGGTTTCAGCTCCTACTGCTACTATTTCTACTGCCACTACTGCCACTACTGCTACTGCTACTACTGCTTCTGCTACTACTTCCACTACTGCCACTACAGCTATGGCTAGCCCTACAGTTCTCTCGTTCGATGCTGAGGGCCGCCCGATTAAGTTTGAGATTTGGCTTGACGATCTGCACCTGTTCCTTCAGCTTACTGCCAGGGAGGATGTCTCGCTGTACGATCATGCCCTAGGCAAAGCTGCTGCCCCTGCTACTGACGCTGACGCCACTACCCGCTCCCAGTGGCAGACTCGTGATGCCCACACTCGCTTCGCTATTCGCAACTCCCTGCCTGTAGATGAGCGCGAGCACTTCGGCCAGCACAAGACTGCCCAGGCACTGTACACTGCTGTAGTTGCACGCTACTCCTCCCCAGCCTCTGCTACACTAGGCCGTCTCTCGCTTCCCTACCTGTTCCCTGACCTGTCCGCCTTCCAGACAGTTGCTGACCTCATCACGCACCTCCGCACTAGTGAGGCCCGCTTCCGTGCCGCTATGCCTGCTGAGTTTCTTGCCTCCAACCCTCCCCCGCTCTGGCTCACTCTCTACCACCTAGTTACCCGCCTCCCTGACACTCTGCGTACAGTCAGGGACAGCTTCCTAGCCCGCTGCCCCACTGAGCTCACCATTGCCACCCTCGAGAAGGAACTGCTTGCAGCTGAGAAGAGTATTGTAGCTGTAGGTGCCTCTCGTGGCGACCCCCGCACCCCTTTCTTCGATGGGTGTTCCCCCTCCCCCCTGCTCCCCTCTGTCGCCTCTGCTGCTGCTGTCGACCTCCTTGGTGCTGAGCAGGTCGGCTCTGCGTCCGCTCCCAGCGGGCGCCGCAGCGGCAAGGGCAGGGGAGGCAAGGGCGGTGGGGGTGACGGTGGGGGAGGCAGTGGTGGGGGTGGTGGCGGCGGTGGGGGCGGTGGCGGGGCTGGAGGGGCTAGTGACAGCGGTGGGGGTGGTGGAGGCAGCGGCGGCGGTGGTGGCCGGGGTGGGGGCGGTGGTGGTGGCGGCGGTGGACGTGGCGGCGGCAGGGGCGGTGGTGGTCGTGGTGGCGGCGGCGGTGGTGGTCGTGGAGGATCTGGCACTGGCAAGAGCACGCAGCACCCTCAGTCATCCCAGGAGCTTCGTGAGTGGTACTTGCAGCACGGGGGTGGGGGGGGTAGCCTTAGCTGCACGTACGTCATCCGCACTGGTCGCCGCAAGGGACAGACATGCGGGAGGGCGCACACTGCGCAGCGCTGCTTCTCTCGCCTAGATGACGCTTGGCGTGCTCAGTTTCCTAACGCTCCCGAGCTCCCTCAGTGGGCTGATCTCCTCAAGAAGGATATCGATATCTATGCTCTTGATTTTGATGTTATTCTCAAAGCCATGTATGCATTGACTATTAGTGGAGAGGAGGACCAGTACCTGTGTGTTCCGCCTGACCCAGGCATCCGCACGAGTGAGGCTGCCGCCCTAGGTGCTTGCGTGTCTGCTGCCCCAGGTGCTGGTGATGCTGCTGCTCTAGGTGCTCGTGTGTCCGCCCCCCCAGGTACTACTGAGTCCACCGAGGCACTGCACACTTTCACTCTAGACTCAGGCGCTTCGCGCTGTTTCTTTCGTGACCGCACTGCTCTTGAGCCCCTTGCTCGTCCAGTCGCCGTCTCCCTCGCTGACCCCTCTGGTTGTCCGGTCATTGCGACCTCCTCCACTGTCCTTCCTTGTCCTGCTGTCCCGTCGGGCACACTGTCAGGTCTCCACCTCCCCTCGTTCTCTACGAACTTGGTGGCGGGTTGTGCGCTTTAGGATGGGGGTGTTCACCAGTTCACCCCTGCCTACGAGCGCGTGACACACTGCACGTGTGCTCGGACGGGCCGTCACCTGGCTACCTTCACTCGGCAGCCGGGGTCGGACCTGTTCACACTGACCACTGAGTCCCCTCAGGTAGCGGCGTCTGCGTCTGCGTCAGGTCAGCTGTCAGCCCCCTGCTCGTGTCGCTCTCTGGCGCACAAGACAGTCCTCTGGCACCATCGACTTGGTCACCCGTCAGTGCAGCGCCTTCGGGGCATGCACGCCCGGTACCTTGTCTCTGGTCTTCCTCGGGTACTCCCTCCCCTCCCACCCTCCCTTGCTCCTCCTTGTCTTCCCTTTGTCGAGGGGCGGCAGCGCGCTGCCCCTCACTCCTCCTCGTTCCCCCCGACGACTGCTCCTTTGCAGACGCTCCACATGGACGTGTGGGGCCCAGCCCGCGTCCGTGGTCAGGGCCAGGAGAGGTACTTCTTGATCGTCGTTGACGACTACTCGCGCTACACCACGGTCTTCCCCTTGCATACCAAGGGTGAAGTCCCTGATGTTCTGATCCCTTGGATCAGCAGAGCACGTCTTCAGCTGCGAGAGCGTTTTCGCTCGGAGTTTCATGTCCTGCGCTTGCACTCTGACAGAGGTGGTGAGTTCTCCTCCGACCTCTTGGCAGCCTACTGTGCCGAGCACGGCATTCGCCAGTCGTTCACGCTTCCGGCCTCTCCACAGCAGAATGGGGTTGCTGAGAGCCGCATTGGCTTGGTCATGGAGGTCGCTCGTACCTCCTTAGTCCACGCGGCTACCCCCCACTTTCTGTGGCCGTTTGCGGTCCGGTACGCTGCGCATCAGCTCAACCTCTGGCCCCGTGTCTGCGCTCCGGAGACCTCGCCCACACTGCTGTGGACGGGGGAGGTTGGCGATGCGTCACGCTTCCGTGTCTGGGGATCCCGAGCTTTTGTTCGCGACACGTCTGCGGACAAGCTCTCCTCCCGCATTGCTCCGTGTGTCTTTCTTGGCTTTGTCCCGGATGCGTCTGGCTGGCAGTTTTACCACCCCGCCTTGCACCGCGTCTTCCCCTCTCAGGACGTCACTTTTGACGAGTCCGTGCCCTTCTACCGCCTCTTCCCCTACCGCACTGCCTTGCTCCCTCCCCCGCCTCTCTTCCTCGCGCCAGGTGCTGCAGTGGTAGACCCCCTCCCCCCTCAGGGTGCCGCTCCCTCAGGTGTCTCCCAGCTAGACCCGGTTGAGCCTGCCGAGGTAGCTGTCGACTCGCGCCCTGCTAGGGGTGCTGAGCCTGAGCGTGCGGAGCCTGAGCGTGCGGAGCCTGGGGGTGCTGAGTCTGGGGGTGCTGAGCCTGGGGGTGCTGAGTCTGGGGGTGCTGAGCCTGGAGTTGCTGAGTTTGGGGGTGCTGAGCCTGGAGTTGCTGGGTCTGGGGGTGCTGCAGCTGACAGTGAGGCGCCTGGAGGAGCTCCCTCTTCGCAGCAGCTGCGTGAGTGGTACTCGCGGTACTGCAGCCTCCGGCGGGGTGCTTCTCGGGCTCGCGGTGCTGCTGGAGTTGGTGCTCGTGTTTCCCCACCGCGGCGGGAGCCACCCTCTTCCCCCCAGCTCCGGGAGTGGTACGCTCTGCACATCAGTCTCCGGAGTGGAGCTGCTGGTGCTGGGGTCCCCGGAGTTGACTCTTCTACTGGTGCTGCGGACCCGCGCGTTGGAGCTGCTCCTTGTGCTGCGGACCCTGACGCTGCTGGTGCTACTGGAGGTACTGCTGGTGCTGTGGACCCGGGTGCTGGAGGTGCTGCTGCTGCTGGCGGTGCTGCTGGTGCTGCTGGAGGTGCTGCTGATGCTGAGGACCCGGGTGCTGGAGGTGCTGCTACTGCTGGCGGTGCTGCTGGTGCTGCTGGAGGTGCTGCTAGTACTGAGGACCCGGGAGTTGGAGGTGCTGCTGGTGCTGAGGACCCTGCCGCTGGAGTCTCTGCTGGTTTGGGAGTTGCTGCACGGCCACGGCCGTACTTCGTTCCACTCCTTCAGCAGGTTCTTGGTCAGCCTCCTCCACCTTGTCCTCCTCTCGCCTTTGAGTGTCCGCCGTCTGTCCAGTCACAGCCACAGTTACCGCCTGCCTCTCCTCTTCCTGTGCCTACTCCTTACACTGGTCCGAGTGGAGGTCTTGCTGAGCGACGTGAGCCTGCGTCACGTCTTGTGTCACCTGCGTCTTGTTGAGCGTCGCCTGTTTGTGCTGCTACCACTGGTCGTCGTGTCCAGCGTCAGCGTCCTCCTACTGTCCCAGGCACTCACCAGATGGCGCTTCGTCAGTCCACTGCTCCACAGCGTGTCTCTCTCCCGTCGCCTCTTGCGTCCTCTCTTCCTGCTCTTGCTGACCCGGAGTCAGACTCTCTGCGCGCTGCCAGTCCTACTGTCACACGTCTCCTAGCTACGGTTGTGACTGACCCTTCCTTTGAGTCCTTGACTGCGTCTGCCTTAGTTGCTGAGCTTGTCGACTTTGCAGCTGCGTGTCGTCTCGACTACGCTGCGAGTCTTGTTGCTGAATCTGAGTCTGTCTGTCCTCCGTCCGTCGGGGGTGAGTGTGCCCTTGGCACTGACGTCCTGGAGGACACGCAGGAGGAGTTTGGCTGCCTTGCCGCTGCTTTGCCCCATCTCGTGTCCATGCTTGTTGCCCCTGAGGGAGACCCGGATGCACCAGACATCCCGACCCCACGCTCTTACGCAGAGGCGATGGCCGGTCCCTACTCCTCTCAGTGGCAGACAGCCATGGACGCAGAGATGGCTTCTTGGAAGTCCATACGCACCTACGTCGACGAGGTTCCCCCACCTGGGGCGAACATCGTCAGTGGCATGTGGATTTTCAGGGTGAAGCGGTCGCCGGGTTCTCCGCCTGTCTTCAAGGCGCGTTACGTTGCGCAAGGCTTCAGTCAGCGAGAGGGAGTTGACTTCTTCCAGACCTTCTCCCCGACCCCGAAGATGACCACTCTTCGGGTTCTGCTGCACGTCGCTGCTCAGCGTGACTACGAGCTCCACTCTCTTGACTTCAGCACAGCTTTCTTGCAGGGCAGCCTGCATGAGGAGATCTGGCTGCGCCGCCCTCCTGGCTTCACTAGGTCGTTTCCTCCTGGTACCCAGTGGAGCCTCCGGCGCCCAGTCTACGGTCTCCGCCAGGCGCCGCGTGAGTGGCACGACACACTGAGGACTACACTTGCGGCTCTTGGGTTCGCTCCTTCTACTGCTGACCCGTCGCTGTTTCTACGCACCGACACCTCACTACCGCCATTCTACATCCTCGTGTACGTCGACGACTTGGTCTTTGCCACTGCTGACACAGCTAGTCTCGCTCACGTGAAGTCCGAGCTGCAAAAGAGACACACGTGCACAGACCTGGGTGAACTGACAAGCTATCTTGGCTTACGGATAACCCGGGACAGAGCACGGCGCACCATCACCTTGACTCAGTCACACATGGTGCAGCAGGTCCTTCAGCGCTTCGGCTTCACGTACTCCTCGCCTTAGTCCACTCCTCTGCCTACGGGACACTCGCTCTCAGCTCTGCCTTCGGATGAGTCCGTAGAGCCGAGTGGTCCGTATCCAGAGCTTGTGGGCTGCCTCATGTACCTGATGACTTGCACTCGACCTGACCTCGCATACCCTCTCAGCATCTTAGCACGCTATGTCGCTCCTGGCCGTCACCGGAAGGAGCACATGGATGCAGCTAAGAGGGTGCTGCGCTACTTGTGCAGTACGTCGGGCATGGGGCTAGTGCTTGGAGGGCGAGACCGGCCTGTTCTCACTGGGCACTCAGACGCTTCTTGGGCAGACGACCAGGCTACTCAGCGGTCGTCTCAGGGTTACACCTTCAGTCTTGGCTCTGGCTCTGTCTCTTGGCGTTCTACTCGTTCTTCTTCTGTTCTCAGCTCCAGCTGTGAGGCTGAGATCTACGCGACGGCCATGGCTGCCCAGGAGCTTCGCTGGCTCACCTACCTGCTGACTGACCTTGGAGAGCAACCTCGTTCTCCTCCAGTGCTGTACGTTGACAACAAGGCAACCATAGCCTTGTGTTAGGAGTACAGACTGGAGCACAGGACGAAGCACATTGCTTTGCGTTTCTTTCTAGCTCGAGAGCTACAGCACCGTGGTCAGCTTCTTCTGCGTTACGTGGCCACTAAGGCCAACACTGCTGATGTGTTCACCAAGGCGCTTCCGCATGTTGACCATCAGCGTTTTTGCACTCTTCTAGGCCTTGTGCCGACTGTTCCTCACTTGCTTACTTCTTGACTTTGCCTGTACTGTGATCATTATATATATATACCTGTATGTTTGCCCTTGCTAGGTTGTGATCTTTGTACCTCTTGCTCTATTATAAAACTGCATGTGAACAGATCTTGTGACCGCTTGCTTGTGCTCGGAATTTGTGTGGAATCCTCGAGATCCACCCTGAGCTTGTTTGCCTTGATTTGCCTTGACTGGTCTTGTGACCCCTAGGTCTCCCCCACTTTGCCTATGGGGGTGTGTCAAACATTATATTTTTGTGTGGTTCTAGGCTGTAGTGGGTCACACCACAGGGGGTACACCAGATTAGGGTTTCATATTTGTACTCTTGTTTCTGCTAGTCACATCATTCCAGTTTCTTATCTTGACACTCCCTACCCGCCATCCCGCCCTGCCCTGTGTTAGGGTTTGGGGGTGGCGAGTAGGGGGTGGCGGGTGTGTGGTCTCTCCTGCTCCTCCTCCTCCTCTGTCTCCCATTGCTGCAGCTGCCGCTGAGGGGGGTGGGTGTGTGGGAGTCGACGGAGTGGCGCTAGGGGGTGGGGTGTGAGTGACCCTAGGGTTGCAGTAGGGGGTGTGTGAAATGGGGGTGAGACTGTTTGGGGAAGCTGAAAGGGGGTGGCCGCCGTGAAGCCAGCAGCTCCAGTCGCCTGTGAGACTGTTGCGCCAGTCGCCCGTGAGCCCGTTGCTCCAGTTGCCCGTGAGTCCGTTGCTCGTCTTCCGCTACTTTTAGCCGCGGAGCCAGTTACTCCGGTAGCTCGTGTGCCTGTTGCTCCAGTTGCCAGTGTGCCAGTTGCTCCAGTTGCCCGTGTGCCAATTGCTCCAGTTGCGCCGTGTGCCAGCAGCTTCAGCTGCCGCCCACTTCCTCCTCTCCTCTCATAGTCGCCTCCTCCTCCTCACTTGCCCTCTGCGATAGCCTCTAGCTTTGCTCATAATTGTGAACTTTAAACTATTGCTTCTTGAACTTGTGCTCAGAATGTGTGGTGACATTGTGATCCACCCTGAGCTTGTACTGCTTTGCTTGCTCTGCTGATTACACCCCACTTTGGCTATGGGGGTGTGTCAGAATATTATGCGCTAGCCTGTAGTGGGGTGCTCTATAGCGAGTACAACCCTTCTAGGGTTTGCTATTTGTATCCTCATTCTTGCTAGTGCAACCCTCTTCTCTCTTTTTCTCGTTTCTTCTCATTGGAGGCACGGCTGGAGAACGCGAGGAGAAAGCACGAGGCCAACGAGTATGGCGACATCCCCTGGACGGTCGTCGAGGCTGGCATCCGCTCCTTGTGGGCGACGAAGCGACTTTCACAACCGACCTGCTGAGGAAGGGGGTTGAGTACACGTGGGGGGAGAAAGAGCAAGCTGCCTTCTCGGCCCTCGAACAATTTTTGTGCTCGCCGCCCGTGCTTCACATCGCAGATCCGCACCGTCCGTTCGAGCTCATCACCGACGCTAGCGACATCGCTGTGGGAGCAGTACTGTTGCAGGACTTCGGGAACGTCCTCCAGCCAATCACGTACGAGTCCCGCAAACTTCACCTGCTCGAACGCGACTACCCGATACACGTCCGCGAGATGCTGGCGATCGTGCACGCGTTCAAGGTGTGGCGATGTTACCTCACGGGAGCAGACGTGACAGTACGGACAGACCACCGATCACTACAGTACCTTCGCGCCCAACTGAATCTCAACCCGCGACCGATCCGCTGGTTGGACTATTGGGAGTCCAATTTCCACTTCACGATCACGCACAAAAAAGGTGCATCCAACATCGCTGACGCACTCACACGCCCCACCGCCCAACTCCACGCCATCCTACTCGCCCAAACCAACCCACTGCTAACATGCCTATTCACCCACGGATACAATATCGACCCATTTTTCACGACCGGAAATTCACAGCAACTAGCAGAAGCTAAAGGAGTCTATTATGTAAAGACAGGCACCAACCGCATCTGGGTACCCGCGTACTCACTACTGAGGGAACTGTTACTGTAGGAGGCACACGACGGGATTACCTTGGGACATTTTGGGGTAGAAAAAAGGCGATAGCAACTGCAGCGGTATTACTACTGGCCGGAGCTGTTGACCGACGTGTAGCACCACGTGGGCTCGTGTCCTACGTGTTAGGTGATGAAGAGCTCGCAAAAAAGAAAGACGGGTCAGTTGCAGCCAATTCCACTGCCCGAGCGCGCCTGGCAGCAGCTTACCATGGATTTCATCACAAGGTTACCTTGGAACCCTAGGGGTAACGACGCTGTTATGGCCGCCGTTGACATGTTGATGAAGATGGCACACTTCGCTGTGTGCAAGAAATCGATCTCAGCCGAAGAAACTGCTCGCCTGTTCATCGCAGCCGTCGCTCGACTACACGGGATACCAGGCGCGATAATCAGCGATCGCGACACAAAGTTCACCAGTAACTTCTGGAAGAACCTTTGGGAACAGTTCGGGACCAGGCTACAGTTCAGCTCGTTGTACCACCCCGAGACCGACGTTCAAGCGGAGCGGACAAATCAGACGATGGAGCAGTTGATTCGTGCCACGTGCAACGACCCGACAACTTGGGAGCAACAGATGCCGCTGATCGAGTTCGCGTACAATAATGCCACGTCAGCGACGACGTAGCAGTCCCTGTTCTACCTGAACTACGGGAAAAACCCTATAGTGCCCATGACGCCGAGTCCGGACAACCCAACACCACGTGTACAGCAATTCGCCGAGATTCTGCAAGCTGCCCGCACCAGAGCCGCAGAAGCAATAAAAAAAGCAAATGTCTGTCAGAACATTATAGCTTACTCTTTTCTGTAGGCTATAGTGGGGTATCCCATAGGGGGTACAACCCAATTAGGGCTTCATATTTGTACTCACTTCATTTCATAGTTCACTCATTCTCTCGTTCACTTCTTCTCATGGAATCAGAGCAGGTTCCCCTATGGGAACTGTGCTTAGGGCCCACCACTTAGAAATTTTTTTTTCCTGCCCTAGCGCCTTTGCGCCCTAGCGCCTGCCCTAGCGCCCGCCCTAGCGCCCGCCCTAGCGCCCTAGCGCCCGGTGCCCGCCCTAGCGCCCGTTCGCTGCCCGCGGCCTGCCCGTGCGCCGCCGCCCGTGAGCGCCGCCCGTAAGCGCCGCCCTAGCGCCGCCCGTCGTGCGGCCCGTACAGCCGCCCTAGCACGGCCCGTCGCGCGACCCGTGCAGCCGCCCTAGCGCCGCCCGTCGCACTGCCCGTGCAGCCGCCCTAGCGCCGCCCGTCGCGCCGCCCGCTGCCCGCCCTAGCGCCGCCCGTCGCGCTGCCCAACGCGCAGCCCACCGCGCTGCCCGCTGTCCGCCAGAGCGCCGCCCGTCGCGCTGCCCAGACCGTCGCCCACGCGCCGCCCTAGCGCCGCCCGACGAACAGCCCGTGCAGCCGCCCGTATACCCGCCCGTGCACCCGCCCGTGTCCCCGCCCGTGCACCCGCCCGTACGCCTACACGTGCGGCCTCCCGTGCACCCGCCCGTGCAGCCGCCCGTGAAACCTGCACGCCGCCCCAGCCGCCCGTGCAACCGCCCGTGCAGCCGCCCGTGAGCCGCCCGCTCGCCGCCCACGAGCCTCACCAGCCGTCCGTGCAGCCGCCCGCGCGCCGCCCCAGCCGCCCGTGCTACCGCCTACAAGCCGCCCGCGGGACGCCCACGCCGCCCGAGCCGCCCGAGCCGCACACGCCGCCCGAGCCGCCTGCACCGCTCGAGCCGCCCGAGCCGCCTGAGCCGCCCGAGCCGCCTGAGCCGCCCGAGCCGCCGGAGGAGCCGCGCTCCTGCTCCTGTGGGGCTGCTGCTGCTCCTGGGCCGTGTTGCTGTGCCGCTGATCTACCCGACTCTTCCTGCCCGGTGAGACTGCCAGCTGCTGCAATGGCCACCCCCAGTGTCCTAGCCTTTGACGCTGAGGGTCGCGCCATTGACTTTGCAGTCTGGATTGAGGACCTGCAGCTGTACTTACTGTGCGATGCGATAGATCAGGTTTCTCTCTTTGACTTTGTCTCTGGCGCTGTCCCTGCCCCTCCTGCTGATGCTGACCCCGCCGTTCGCTCCAAGTGGGCGACACGCGATGCTGCTGCACGTCTTGCTGTGCGTCGCCACCTCCCTTCCTCGGAGCGTGCCCACTTCAGTCAGTGCAAGACCGCTCAGGCCTTGTACGACGCTGTAGTTGCGCGCTACTCCTCCCCTTCCTCTGCTACGCTGAGCCGCCTCATGCTACCGTTTCTCTTCCCTGACCTCGCTGCCTTTCCCACTGTCGCTGACCTCGTTACCCACCTCCGCGCTAGTGACACTCACTACCGCGCTGCGCTTCCTGCTGAGTTCCGCGCCGCAAACCTTCCTCCCATGTACATCACTCTCTACTTTCTAGTCACCCGTCTCCCTGAGTCCCTTCGTGTAGTTAGGGACCAGTTCCTCTCTGTCTGTCCCACCACCCTCACTGTCGACCTCCTTGAGGAGTCCTTGCTAGCGGCTGAGAAGAGCATAGTCGCTGTAGGGGCCTCTCGTGGTGACCCTCGCACCCCCATCTTTGAGGGGTGTTCTCCTTCCCCCCTGCTGCCCTCTGTCGCCTCTGCTGCTGCGGCCGACCTCGCTGGTTTTAAGTCGGTCGGTGCGGCGTCTGCCCCTAGCGGTAGGCGCCGCTCTGGCAAGGGCAAAAGGGGCAAGGGAGCGGGTGGAGCTGGCGGGGGCAGTGGCGGAGGAGGTGGGGGCGGCGGGGGGAATGGGGGTGGCGGTGGAGGTGGTGGCGGGAGTGGAGGTACTGGTGGCGGCGGTGGAGGCGGAGGTGGCGGCGGAGGTGGTAGCGGAGGAGGCGGTGGGAGCGGCGGGGGCGAGGGTGGCGGTGGAGGCGGGGGTGGCGGTGGAGGCGGGGGTGGCGGTGGAGGTGGGGGTCGGAGTGGCTCGTCCCAGCGGAGCAGCACTGGGGGTGGTCAGCGCCAGCAGCAGCAGCAACAGCAGCAGCAGCCACAGTAGCAGCAGCGCTCTCGCGCCGTCCCCGCCCCTCAGCAGCTCCGTGAGTGGTACTTGCAGCGTCAGCGTGGTGGGGCGTTTGGTCCCTGCCCCTACGTTCTTCGCACCGGCGACCGCGCGGGTGAGAAGTGTGGAGGCACCCACACCGCCCGCCGCTGCTTTGGCCGCCTGACCGACGCCTGGCGTCAGCAGTTTCCGGAGGCCCCTGAGATCCCCCGCTGGGGAGAGCTGTCTAGGGCTGGTGTAGCTATTTACGATCTTGACTTTGATGCTATCCTTACTGCTATGTATGCTCTGACTGGTAGTGATGAGGATGACTGTTACCGGTGTTTCCCGCCCGACCCGGGCATTGGTACTGCTGCTCTAGGTGCCTGTGAGGCTGCTGCACTAGGTGCCCTTGCGCCTGTACACTCAGGTACTGGTGAGTCTGCGCTCTCAGGTACTGTGTCGGCTTCGGCCTCTCACACCTTCACTCTAGACTCTGGGGCCTCTCGCTCCTTCTTTCGGGACCGCACCACTCTCACGCCCCTGAGTCGGCCGGTTGCGGTGTCCCTGGCTGACCCCTCTGGGGGGCCTGTCCTGTCTCGCTTCTCCACTGTCCTCCCGTGTCCGGCGGCTCCCTCTGGCACCCTGTCTGGTCTCTACCTCCCCTCGTTCTCGACGAACCTGGTGAGTGGTGCTGACCTACAGGATGCGGGTGTCCACCAGTTCACTCCTGCTCTTCAGCGGGTGACACACTGCACAGAGGCTAGCACAGGTCGCCACCTGACTACGTTTACACGTAGGCCAGGGTCGAGCCTGTACACACTGACCACTGCTTCACCTCCAGGTGCTGAGTCTGGTAGGGTCCCTTCGTCTGGTCAGGTGTTTGCTGCAGCGTCCAGGTCTGGTCCTGAGTCTGCCCCCTGCTCGTGTCGTCGTCTGTCTCACGAGACCCTCCTCTGGCACCACCGCCTTGGTCACCCCTCTCTGCTTCGGCTCAGAGGTATGGCCTCCCGTCTTCTTGTGTCTGGTCTTCCACGGTCCCTCCCTCCCCTTCCTCAGGGCCCTGGCCCTGCCTGTGTCCCCTGTGTTGAGGGGCGCCAACGTGCTGCCCCTCACTCCTCCCAGTTTCCTCCGACAGAGGCCCCGTTACAGACGCTTCACATGGACGTGTGGGGCCCAGCCCGCGTCCGTGGACAGGGTCAGGAGCGCTACTTCCTGCTCGTTGTTGACGACTACTCGCGTTACACCACAGTCTTCCCCTTGCGCAGCAAGGGTGATGTCTCTGCGGTGCTGATCGACTGGATCCGCGCAGCTCATCTCCAGCTTAGGCAGAGCTTTAGCTCTGACCTCCCTGTTTTGCGTCTGCACTCGGACAGAGGCGGAGAGTTCTCCTCTAGCCTTCTGCGTGCCTACTGTCGTGCGCGAGGCATCCGTCAGACCTTCACGCTTCCGGACTCACCGCAGCAGAATGGGATTGCAGAGCGCCGCATTAGCATGGTCATGGACGTCGCTCGTACGTCCATGATGCATGCGGCAGCTCCCCATTTTCTGTGGCCGTTTGCGGTCAGGTACGCGGCGCACCAGATCAACCTCCACCCCAGGGTCTCCAGACCGGAGACCTCCCCAGCCCTGCTGTGGACGCGGAAGGTTGGCGATGCGTCGGCGTTCCGGGTCTGGGGATCTCGGGCGTTTGTTCGCGACTTGTCTGCGGACAAGCTGTCCCCTCGCGCTGCTCCCTGCGTCTTCCTGGGGTTCCCCCCCGACGCGCCTGGGTGGCAGTTCTACCACCCCACCTCTCGACGTGTTCTGTCCTCCCAGGATGTCACGTTCGACGAGTCGGTACCCTACTACCGCCTCTTCCCCTACCGCACTCCGTCCCTCCCCCCGCCCCCGCTCTTCTTGGTACCAGGTCCCCCCCCGGTAGACCCCCTCCCCCCTCAGGGTCCTGCCCCTTCAGGTGTGTCCCAGGTAGACGTGGTTGAGCCTGTCGAGGTCACTGGTGACTCTGGTGCTGCTGCGGGTGCTGAGCCTGGGGGTGCTGAGCCTGGGGGTGCTGAGCCTGGGGGTGCTGAGCCTGGGGGTGCTGAGCCTGGGGGTGCGGTGTCTGGGGGTGCTGAGCCTGGGGGTGCTGGGTCTGGGGGTGCTGAGCCTGGGGGTGCTGAGCCTGGGGGTGCTGAGCCTGGGGGTGCGGTGTCTGGGGGTGCTGGGCCTAGGGGTGCTGAGCCTGGGGGTGCTCCGCCTGGCGGTGCTTCGTCTCGCCGAGAGCCGCTCTCCCCACAGGAGCTGCGAGAGTGGTTTGCCCGACGCTGGAGGCGTGCTGCTGGTGCTGGAGGTTCTTCGGCTGCAGAGGGTGCTGCTGCCGAGCGTCCCGGAGGTGCTGCTACTGTGGGTGCTGGAGCTGCTGGGTCTGAGGGTTCTTCTGGAGCTGGTGCTGCTGAGGGTGTTGGCGCTGAGACTGCCGCTGGCGGTCCGGCTGGCAGTGCTCCTGGTGGTACTACTGGAGGTTCTGGAGCCACTGGCGGTGCTGCTCGCGGTGCTGCTGGAGCGGGTACTCCTCTTGGGGGTACTGGTGCTGTCCCTGCTGTTTCCGGCGTCGCCACGCCGCCCCGACCGTACTTCGTTCCGCTCCTGCAGCAGGTTCTTGGTCCTCCTCCTCCTTCCTTAGAGGGTCCACAGCCTGTCTCGTAACAGTCACAGCTACAGCCTGCCTCTCCGTTGCCTGCTCCTTCTCCCTACACTGGTCCGACTGGAGGTCTTACTGAGCGTCGTGAGCCTGCGTCTCGTCCTGCGTCGCCCGTTCGTGCTGCGCGCCCGAGTGGTCGCTGTTCGCGTCAGCGTCCTCCTCCTGTCCCTGGCACGCACCATATGTCTCTGCGTCCGTCCACTGTTCCTCTGCGTGCCCCTTTGCCGTCTCCTCCTGCGTCCTCTCTTCCTGCTCTCGCCGACCCTGCGTCGGACTCTCTTCGTGCTGCCAGTCCTACTGTCACACGTCTCCTTGCTACTGCTGTCACTGACCCTTCTTTCGAGTCTTCTGCTGCGTCTGCCCTTGTCACTGAGCTCGTCGACTTTGCTGCGCGCTGTCGTCTGGACTACGCTGCTAGTCTTGTCGCTGAGTCTGAGTCCGCCTGTCCTCCGTCCGTCGGGGGTGAGTGTGCCCTTGGCACGGACGTCCTTGAGGACAGGCAGGAGGAGTTCCACTGTCTGGCCGCCGCTTCACCTCATCTCGCGTCTGTACTGCTAGCCCCTGAGGGAGACCCGGATGCACTAGACATCCCGACTCCGCGCTCTTACGCGGAGGCGATAGAGGGTCCCTACTCCTCTCAGTGGCAGGCAGCTATGGATGCAGAGATGGCTTCCTGGAAGTCCACAGGCACCTACGTTGACACTGTTCCCCCTCCTGGGGCGAACATCCTCAGTGGCATGTGGATCTTCAGGGTGAAGCGGCCGCCGGGTTCTCCCCCTGTCTTCAAGGCACGTTACGTGGCTCGTGGCTTCAGTCAGTGGCACGGGGTTGACTACTTTCAGACCTTCTCCCCCACCCCGAAGATGACCACTCTTCGGGTACTGCTGCATGTTGCTGCTCACCGTGACTACGAGCTGCACTCTCTCGACTTCAGCACTGCTTTCTTGCAGGGTAGCCTGCACGAGGAGATCTGGCTGCGTCGCCCACCTGGCTTCACTGGGTCTTTCCCTCCTGGTACCCAGTGGAGTCTCCGGCGTCCAGTCTACGGTCTCCGCCAGGCGCCACGTGAGTGGCACGACACACTGAGGACTACGCTTGCGGCACTTGGGTTTGCTCCGTCTACTGCCGACCCGTCGCTGTTTCTTCGCACCGACACCTCTCTGCCGCCGTTCTACATCCTCGTGTACGTTGACGACTTGGTCTTTGCCACAGCTGACACTACTGGACTTGCCTATGTGAAGTCCGAGCTGCAGAAGAGACACACGTGCACTGACCTGGGTGAACTGCGCAGTTACCTTGGCTTGCAGATCAGCCGGGACCGAGCACGCCGCACCATTACCCTGACTCAGTCACACATGGTGCAGCAGGTCCTTCAGCGCTTCGGCTTCACGTACTCCTCGCCTCAGGCCACTCCTCTGCCTACTCGCCACTCACTCTCAGCTCTGCCTTCGGATGAGTCCGTAGAGTCGAGTGGCCCGTATGCAGAGCTTGTTGGCTGCCTCATGTACCTGATGACCTGCACACGACCTGACCTTGCATACCCTCTTAGCATTCTCGCACGCTATGTTGCTCCTGGGAGACACCGACCAGAGCACATGGCTGCAGCGAAGAGGGTGTTGCGCTACTTGTGCAGTACGTCAGGCATGGGGCTAGTGCTTGGAGGGCGCAGTCCAGTGGTCCTCACTGGGCACGCGGACGCTTCTTGGGCTGACGACCAGGCTACGCAGCGGTCGTCACAGGGTTACACCTTCAGCCTTGGTTCCGGCTCTGTTTCGTGGCGGGCTACCCGCTCGTCTTCTGTTCTCGGCTCTAGTTGTGAGGCTGAGATCTACGCCGGGGCTATGGCTGCACAGGAGTTACGCTGGCTCACCTACCTGCTGACCGACCTTGGAGAGCCGCCTCGTTCTCCTCCAGTGCTGTACGTAGACAACAAGGCCATGCTGGCCTTGTGTCGAGAGCAGCGACTGGAGCACAGGACAAAGCACATTGCTCTCCGCTACTTTCTTGCTCGTGAGCTGCAGCAGCGTGGACAGTTGCGACTTGCGTACGTGGCCTCGTAGGCCAACACTGCTGATGTCTTTACCAAGGCACTTGCGCCTTGTGATCATCAGCGTTGTTGCACGCAGCTGGGTCTTGTACCTGTCTTTCCTCACCCGCTCACTTCTTGACTTTGTTTGTACCTTCACCTATATATACTCTTGCTCTTACTTGCTTGACTCTTGTATATCTTTATATATGATCTTGCATGTGAACTGGCCTTGTGGCCCTTGAACTTGTGCTCGGAATGTGTGGTGACTTTGTGATCCACCCTGAGCTATGCTTTGCTTTGCTTGACTGGTCTTGTGACCCCTTGTTCTCCCCCACTTTGCCTATGGGGGTGTGTCAGAACATTATAGCTTACTCTTTTCTGTAGGCTATAGTGGGGTATCCCATAGGGGGTACAACCCAATTAGGGCTTCATATTTGTACTCACTTCATTTCATAGTTCACTCATTCTCTCGTTCACTTCTTCTCAATGTCATCGCTAAGCGCAACGCCGACCGCTACCGCAGCCCAGTCACATACCAGTCCAGAGATAACGTCCTGCTCGACACACAGAACTTAAGGCTGCCCGTCGTACCGAAGTTACGACCACGCTACTATGGACCATTCCAAATCAGCCACATGATCACTCCTGTGACAGCACACTTACTGTTGCCGATAGACTGGTACATCAGCCCATCATTCCACGTCAGCCTGCTTTGCCCATACATCCCAACCACGAGCCAACTGCCTCGTCACTGCCCGCCATCCACGACTTGCCCTGCATCGGAGCCGATCATTGACCCCAAAAAACTCATGAGCCATCGGATTCGACACCCCATAGGAATCAGGAAGATTGAGTTCCTCGTTCGCTGGAAGGACCGCACGCCAACTGTGTCACAATCAGTAGCTAGAATGCAGGAGCCATAGCTAGGGTTTAGCTAGCTAGGCAAGAGAGAATAGGCAAAAGAGGGAGTTTCACTAGCAGGCAGTTGAATACATATAGCAAACCCTAACAAGGCTGTACTCACTATAGAGTACCCCACTGCAGACTAGAGAAATATAACATTCTGACACACCCCCATAGTCAAAGTGGGGTATAATCAGCACAGCAAGCACTCACAGAGTAGGTTCACAAGTTCAAGCAAAGCTAGAGGCAATCACAGAGGGCAAGTGAGGAGGAGGAGGGACTGTGAGAGGAGAGGTGATGGGAGGCGACGGCGGAAGCTGCAGACACACAGGAGCGGCTGGCTCAGTGGCTACCGAAGTAATGACCCGGACTACAGGAGTAACTGGCTCCACGGCTACGCCGAGCGGCTGGAGCAACTAACCCAAGGGCGACTGGCGACTACCGGAGATTGTAGCCTTCGGACTACTGGTACTGCTCGCGACACGATGGCTACCTCAGCTCAACCTCCCCCAACTGTCCCACCCCCCTTTCACACACCCCTTGCTATACCCCTAGCTCCACTCCCACGTTACCCCCCTAGCACCACTCCCTCGGCTCCCACACACCCACCCCTCTCAGTGGCAGCTGCAGCAGTGCGAGATGGAGGAGGAGGAGGAGCAGGGGACGGCTCACACACCTGCCACCCCCATACCCGCCAACCCATCCTAAACGCAGGTGGCGCACGGGTCCCTGGGGCGCTGCGACGGGCGACGGGAAGGGCGGCGCACAGCCCCTGGGGCGCTTCGACGGGCGACGGGAGAGAGGGGCGATGCGCGGACCCCCAGGGCGCCGCGGCGGGCGACGGGAAGGGCTGCGCGCAGGCCCCCGGGACGCTTCGACGGGCGACGGGAGGAGGGGCGACGTGCGGGCCCCCGGGACGCCACGAAGGTCGACGAGAGGGGGGCGACGCGCGGGCCCCCGGGGCGCCACGACGGGCGACGGGAGGGGGGCGACGCGCGGGCCCCCGGGGCGCCGCGGCGGGCGACGGGAGGGGGGGGCGACGCGCAGGCCCCCGGGGCGCCACGACGGGCAATGAAACCGCCGCGCGTTCGCGGGGCGCGCGGCGGGCAGGAAACCGCCACGCGCTCGGGGCGCGTGGCGGGAAGAAAAAATGAACATCGCACGCCACGGGGCGCGCGACAGACAGTATGGCAGCGGAAGCAGGCGGGCCCATAGGCGAGGAGCGTAACCGCTCTGATAGCATGTCACAATCAGTAGCTAGAATGCATGAGCCATAGCTAGGGTTTAGCTAGCTAGGCAAAGAGAGAATAGGCAAAAGAGGTCGTTTCACTAGCAGGTAGTTGAGTACATATAGCAAACCCTAACAGGGTTGTACTCACTATAGAGTACCCCACTGCAGACTAGAGAAATATAACATTATGACAAACTGAGGATAGCTAGGTGCCCCTGGCCAACATCGAAAACCACCCTGCCCTGCAAGTGTACCTGAGGAGCCGGGGTTTCCGCGATATACACGCCCTCGCGTAGCGGAGGGGGCTTCTTGAGGGGGGGCGTAGTGTAAGGAGTTTTCTCGACGTTCCTTACCGCATCCTGCAACATCGCGTACAGCAGCAGCCGTTGTTCGCCCGTTACTGCTAACAGGGCTTCGCCGACTTCGCGCGTACTATTTTCACCAAATCTCGCACTGCTGGCCCGGCCGTGTCGGCCTACGCTCCGGGACTAGCCCGAACCTCACTGCCAGCGTAGCACTAGCTAGCTCTCACGCACCGCGTTACCATTTGCATGTTTCGCGTATAAATGTTCGCTCATGCCTTCGCTCACATTTTGTACTCGTTTGACACTTAGTGCAATCCTCGCTACCTCAATTCATTGCACCCGTAACAGCGGGTCAACCTAGCTAAGTGGTGTTATGAATAGTGAAATGAGAAAGAAACTATGTACTCCTAACCGCAACAAACGAAGCATACAATATCGAGGATGAATGCGAAGAGACGGAATAACGCGACGAGTCGCGTACGGTTTCGGAACATCTGGACCGTCAGGGCAGACAGGATCAGGCAACAGCAGTGGCAAGGATTCTGCCCGGACAGTTTTGTAACCGTCTGGAGTCGCACGGTTGGATTTCACTGCTATAAGGGAATGTACCCCTTAGAGTACATGGATAGTCTAGGTCATTTCGTACTCCACATGTACCCTTATTTATATGTCAGTATTTGCAAGTTTTTATCATCTCAATTATTTTACATTTACTTTGAGGTCAAGGGCATGGCTAATTTTTGGTTTTGAGCAAGCCTTCTGATCAGTGTTGCACCTGTTCAAAAACCTGATTATCAGTGTGACACCTTGTTCAAACCCTGATCCATCAGAGTTTTTCTTGTTTTTGAAATTCCAACCTAGTGGCATACCAATTTAAAACACCATGGTGAATTAATATTATCATTGCACATAATAAGAATTTTAGCAGGTTTCCTGCTTGCTCGGTAGTGTTGTCATGTCAGACATGTCAAACATATATGCTGCGGATTGTGTAGGCTGTAGTGGGGTAGCCCATCTGGGGTACAACCCAAATTAGGGTTTGCTACCTGTACCCATCCTGTTGCTAGTTCATTCATTCCTCTTCGTTATTCTACATGGTTTCAGAGCAGGTCCTAGCCTAGGACCGATCGCTTAGGGCTCACCGAGTAGCGCTACCCCACCCGTCCCACTAGTGTGATCACGCCGTACTGCCCTGCCCTACACTGCCCTGCCCTGCCTTGTGCTGCCTGCTGCAGCGCGCACTGCTTTGCCTGTGCGCCCACTGCTATAGCCCGCCCTACTGAGTTGCGCGCCGCCTGCTGCAGCGCGCCCTGCCCTGCCCGTGCGTCGGGCCGCCGCGTCGCCCTGCCCGCGCGTCGCGCCGCGCGCCCTGCCCGTGCCCGCGCGCCCCGCCGCCGCGCGTCCTACCCTGCCCGCACACCGCGCTGCTGCGCGCTCTGCCTTGCCTATGCGTCGCGCTGCCGCGCGCCTCTGCCTGCCAGCACGCCGCGCGTGTCTGCCCTGCCCGCGTGCTCGCTTCTGCCCTGCCCGCGCGCGCGCCTTTGTCCTGCCCACGCCGTGCGCCTCTGCCCTGCCCGCGCGTGCGTCTTTGCCCTGCCCGCGCGCGCGCCTTTGCCCTGCCCGTGCGCGCGCCTTTGCCCTGCCCGCACGCACGTCTCTACCCTGCCCCCGCGCGCGCCTCTACCCTGCTCGCACGCCGCGCCGCCACGCACCCTGCCTTGCCAGTGCGCCCTACCTGAGCGCCGCGCCCTGCCCTGCCGTGCGCACCCTGCCCTACTACTGTAGTGCTGCTAGCGCACTTCCTGCTGCACTGCTGCTAGCGTGCTGCTCTGCTACTAGCGCGCCTGACTGCTCTGCCTGCTATGGCGACTCTCAACGTTCTCACATTCGATTCGGAGGGCCGCCCCATAGTGTTCGCTGCATGGCTAGACGATTTACAGCTGTTGCTGCTGACAGACTCTAAGGACGGTACCTCGCTGTTCGACCTCACTTCTGGCGCCTCGCCCGCCCCTGACACCACAGCTGACAGTGCGACCCAATCAAAGTGGCTTACCCGTGACGCTGCTGCTCGCCTAGCCGTTCGCAATCACCTGCCGTTAGCCGAACGCGCCCACTTTGGCCAGCATAAGACAGCGAAAGCACTATACGACGCTGTAGTCGCTCGTTACTCCTCCCCGGCCACTCCTGCTCTAGGCCGCCCTCTCCTGCCCTACCTGTTCCCAAACTTGTCCGCCTTTGCCACAGTAGCCGACCTAGTCACTCACCTCCGCACTAGAGACACTCGCTACCGTGCTGCGCTCCCCGCCGCGTTTCTCGACAAGAAATCCCCTCCCATGTACATCACGCTCTACTTCATAGTCACCCGCCTCCCTGACTCTCTTACTGCAGTCAGGGACCTCCTCCTAGCACTTGACCCCACCGACCTCAATGGCGACCTGCTCGAGAAGCACCTCCTAGCAGCTGAGACTAGCATAGTCGCTGTAGGTGCTTCTCGTGGCACCCCTCGCACCCCCTTCTTTGAGGGGTGTTCGCCCTTCCCCTTTCTCCCCTCAGCCGCCTCTGCTGCAGCTGTTGACTACCTTCGTGCTGAGGAGTAGGAGCTGTGTCTGCCCCTAGTGGGAGGCACCGCAGCGGCAGGGGCAGGGGAGGAAGGAGCAGTGGGGGTGGCAAAGGTGGAGGTGGTGGTGGGAGCGGTGGAGGCGGTGGAGGGGGCGGCGGTGGAGGAGGTAGTGGTGGTGGGGGTGGCGGAGCAGGTGGCGGCGGTGGTGGCGGTAGTGGGAGTGGTGGCGGCAGCGGTGGTGGCGGCAGTAGTGGCGGCAGTGGGGGTGGCGGCGGCGGCAGTGGGGGCGGCAGGGGTGGCACCGGCCATAGGGGAGGCCTTGGAGGTGGCCAGCGGCAGCACTAGCGTCAGCCTCTTTTGTCTCAAGAGCTCCGTGATTGGTTTGCTCAGCGTGGGGCGGCTGGGGGTAGTGGTCCCTGCCCGTATGTCATTCGCACAGGTGACCGCACTGGTCAAACATGCGGGAGGTCTCACACTCAGCACCGCTGCTTCTACTGCCTTACCGGCTCCTTCCATGCAGAGTTCCCCGACGCGGCTGAGCTCCCCGACTGGGCGGCGTTGCTTAGGCAGAATGTTGATATCTTTGCTCTAGACTTTGATGCTATCTTATCTGCCATGTATGCATTGACTGTTAGTGCTGAGGGTGATTATTACCTGTGTGTGCCGCCAGTCCCAGGTATAGAGGCTGTTGCTCTAGGTGCTAGTGAGTATGCTGCCCTAGGTGCTGGTGAGTCTGCTCTCTCTGATACTGCGTCTGTTGCAGCCTTGCACACCTTCACGCTTGACTCAGGTGCCTCCCGCTGTTTCTTTCGCGAGAGTACCACAGTCACACCGCTTACTGCACCTGTTGCTATGTCCTTGGCTGACCCCTCTGGGGGCCCAGTCCTTGCACGTCCCTCCACTGTTCTGCCCTGTCCGGCGGTTCCGTCTAGGTCACTGTCAGGTCTCCACCTCCCCTCGTTCTCTACGAACTTGGTGAGCACTGCTGTCCTCCAGCATGCGGGGGTGGACACCTTCACCACTGGACGGCAACGTGTGGCAATCTGTACGTGCTCCCGGACCCGTCGCCACCTGGCCACGTTCACCCGTCGGCCTCGGTCGAGTCTGTACACACTGACTACTGCGCCTCCTCAGGTAGCTGCGTCTACGTCTGCGTTAGGTTTGCTTGCTGCCCCCTGCTCGTGTCGCGCCCTGTCGCACCGAACGCTCCTTTGGCACCACCGTCTTGGTCACCCCTCTGTGGCACGCCTCCGTGGCATGCACGCCCGTCTCCTTGTCTCTGGTCTTCCAGGGTGCCTCCCCTCCCACCATCGCCTGCCCCTCCCTGCCTTCCTTGTGTCGATTGGCGGCAGCGCGCCGCTCCTCACTCCTCCTCGTTCCCCCCGATAGAGGCTCCCCTGCAGAATCTCCACCTGGATGTGTGGGGCCCAGCCTGCGTCCGTGGACAGGGCCACGAGCGGTACTTTCTGCTGGTTGTCGACGACTACTCGCGTTACACCACGGTCTTCCCCTTGCGCCGCAAGGGGGTGTTCCCTGATGTTCTTATCCCTTGGATCCGCGCTGTTCGTCTCCAGCTCCGTGAGCGATTCGAGACGGACCTTCTAGTCCTGCGTCTGCACTCTGACAGAGGTGGTGAGTTTTCCTCTGACCTCTTACGGGCCTTTTGTCGTGCGGAGGGCATTCGCCAGACGTTCACGTTTCTGGCCTCTCCGCAGCAGAACGGGGTTGCTGAGTGCCACATTGGCTTAGTCATGGAGGTCGCTCGTACCTCCATGATCCATGCGGCTGCCCCCCATTTTCTGTGGCCGTTTGCAGTCCAGTACGCTGCGCATCAGCTCAACCTCTTGCCCTGTGTCTCTGATACGGAGACCTCGCCCACACTGCGTTGGACGGGGGAGGTTGGCGATGTGTCGGTGTTGCAGGTCTGGGGATGTCGAGCCCTAGTTTGCGATACATCCGCGGACAAGCTCTCCTCCCGCGCCGTTCCTTGTGTCTTCCTTGGCTTAGTTCCTAACGCGCCTGGCTGGCAGTTTTACCACCCCACCTCGCGCCGTGTCCTGCCCTCTTAGGACGTCACGTTTGACGAGTCGGTTCCCTTTTACCGTCTCTTCCCCTACCGCACTGCCCCTCTCCCTTTCCCGCCGCTCTTCCTAGCACCAGGTCCTCCTCCAGTAGACCCCCTCCCCCCTCAGGGTCCTGCTCCCTCAGGTGTGTCCCAGGTAGATCCTGTCGAGCCTGTCGAGGTAGCTGTCGACTCTGGTGCTGCTAAAGGTGGTGCGTCTGGGGGAGCTGGGCTTGCGGGTGCGGGGCCTGGGGGTGCTGAGCTTGAGCGTGCAGAGCCCGGGCGTGCTGAGCCTGGGGGTGCTAAGTCTGAGGGTGCGGAGCCTGGGGGTGCTGAGCCTGGGGTTGCTGAGTCGGAGGGTACGGAGCCTGGGGGTGCTGAGCCTACGAGAGCGGAGCCTGGGGGTGCTGAGCCTGAGCGTGTGGAGCCTGGAGTGTGCTGAGCCTCGAGGCCCTTCAGGTGTCTTTTCGTGGCCGGAGTCACTCTCTCCACTGCAGCTGCGCGAGTGGTTTGCTCGGCGTTGGAGCCTCCGGAGTGGTGCTGCTGGAGCTGGAGCTTCTGGAGGTGCTGGAGCCGCTAGTCCCGGAGGTGCTCGTACAGGAGGTACTGGAGCTACTGGGGCTGGCGGTCCTACTGGAGCTGCTGGAGGTGCTGGTGCTGCTGGAGCTGGTGCTGTGGGAGGTGCTGGAGCTAGTGGTGCTCAGGAGTTGGAGCTAGAGACCCTGGAGCAGGGGGCGCTGGAGCTGTCTCTACTGGTTCAGGTGGTGCTTCGTGGCCGCGGCCGTACTTCGTTCCACTCCTTCAGCAGGTTCTTTGTCTCCCCCCTTCTACTGGTCCTACTCCTCCCTTACTGTGTCCGCCGCCTGACCAGTCGCAGTCTGAGTTACAGCCATCCTCCCCACTGCCTGGTCCTTCTCTTTACACTGGGCTGACCGGAGGCCTTGCAGAGCGTCGTGAGCCTGCGTCTCGTCCTGCGTCGCCTGTTCGCGCTGCTCGCACTAGTCTTCCTGTCCGCGGCACGCACCAGATGGCACTTGGTCCTTCCTCTATTCTACTGCATGTCCCTCTGCCATCTCCTCCTGCGTCCTCCCCTGCTGACAGTCCGGACCCGGAGTCTGACTCCCTTCGTGCTGCTAGTCCTACTGTCACGCGTCTCCTTGCCACTGTTGTCACGGACCCTTCATTTGAGTCCACTGCTGCGTCTGCCTTGGCTGCTGAGCTTGTCGACTTTGCTGCTCGCTATTGTCTAGACTACGCCACTAGCCTTGTTGCTGAGTCTGAGTCTGTATGTCCTCCGTCCGTCGGGGGTGAGTGTGCTCTTGGCACGGACGTCCTTGAGGACAGGCAAGAGGACTTTGAGTGCTTTGCAGCTGCTGTACCTCATCTCGTGTCCATGCTGATTGCACCTGAGGGAGACCTGGATGCACCAGACATCCCGACTCCGCTTTCTTACGCTGAGGCGATTGCGGGTCCCTACACCTCTCAGTGGCAGTCAGCCATGGACGCAGAGATGGCATCCTGGAAGTCCACATGCACTTACGTCGACGAGGTTCCCCCTTTTGGGGCGAACATTGTCGATGGCATGTGGATTTTCAGGGTGAAGCGACCGCCGGGCTCTCCGCCTGTCTACAAGGCATGTTATGTTGCATGAAGCTTCAGTTAGCGACAGGGAGTTGACTTCTTCCAGACCTTCTCCCCTACCCCGAAGATGACCACTCTTTGGGTGCTGCTGCACGTCGCCGCTTAGCGTGACTACGAGCTTCACTATCTTGACTTCAGCACTGCTTTTCTACAGAGCAGCCTGCACGAGGAGATCTGGCTACGCCGCCCACCTAGCTTTACTGGGTCGTTTCCTGCAGGTACCCAGTCGAGCCTCCGGTAGCCAGTCTACGGTCTCCGCCAGGCGCCTCACAAGTGGCACGACACAATGAGGACGACTCTTGCGGCTCATGGGTTTGCTCCTTCTACTGCTGACCCGTCGCTGTTTCTACGCACCGACACTTCACTACCGCCGTTCTACATCCTCGTATACGTCGATGACTTGGTCTTTGCCACTGCTCACACTGATGAATTGGGCCACGTGAAGTCGGAGCTGCAGAAGAGACACACGTGCACTGACCTGGGTGAACTGCGCAGCTACCTTGGCTTGCAGATCACACGGGACAGAGCACGGCGCACCATTACCTTGACTCAGTCACACATGGTGCAGCAAGTCCTTCAGCGCTTCCGTTTCGAGTACTCCTCGCCACGGGCCACTCCTTTGCCTACGGGTCACTCGCTCTCAGCTCTGCCTTCAGATGAGTCCGTAGAGCTGAATGGCCCTTATCCAGAGCTTGTGGGCTGCCTCATGTACCTGATGACCTGCACTTGACCTGACTTTGCTTACCCTCTTAGCATCCCGGCATGCTACGTTGCGCCCGGGAGACACCGACTAGAGCACTGGAAGGCCGCTAAGAGGGTGATGCGCTACTTGTGCAGTACGTCGGGCATGGGGCTCGTGCTTGGAGGACGGAGTCAAGTTGACCTCACTGGTCACGCAGACGCTTCTTGGGTTGACGACTTGGCTACGCAGCAGTCGTCACATGGTTACACCTTCAGCCTTGGCTCCGGTTCTGTTTCGTGGTGGTCTACCCACTCGTCTTCTGTTCTCAGCTCCAGTTGTTAGGCTGAGATCTACGCAGGGGCCATGGCTGCATAGGAGTTACTTTGGCTCACCTACCTGCTGACCAGCTTGGGAGAGCTGCCTCGTTCTCCTCTAGTTCTGTACGTCAACAACAAGGCCATGATTGCCTTGTGTCACGAGCACAGACTTGAGCACAGGACGAAGCACATCGCTCTGCGCTACTTCCTTGCTCGAGAGTTGTAGCAGCGTGGTCAGCTTGTCTAGCTTACATGGCCGTTTGGGCCAACACTGCTGATGTCTTCACCAAGGCACTTGAGCCTTGTGATCATCAGCAATTCTGTACTGTTCTAGGTCTTTTGCCTACTTGGCCTCACTTGCTCACTTCTTGACTTTGCTTGTACTCTGATCTATATACTTATACCTGCATGCTTACACTTGCTAGGCTGTGATAATTGTACTGCCCTGCCAGCGCGTAGCGCCGCCGCGCGCCTTTTGCTCTGCCCGCGTGCCGCGCCGTGCGCCTCTGTCCAGCCCGCGCACCGCGCTGCTGCGCGCCTTTGCCGAGCCCTGCCGTGCGCACCTTGCCCTGCCGTGCGTGCCCTGCCCTGCCGCGCGCCCTGCCTTGCTGTGCGCGCCATGCGTCGCTCTCTGCTGCATTGCTGCTAGCGCTCTCATCTGCCTAGCCCTGCCTATGTGCTACTTGCGCGCTTGACTACTCCGCTCGTTATGGCCATTCTCAACGTTCTCACTTCGATTCAGAGGGCCACTCGATAGAGTTCAATGCGTGGATAGACGACTTACAGCTGTTTTGGCTGACAAACTCTAAGGACAGTACCTTGCTATTTGACCTCACTTCTGGCGCCTCGCCCGCCCCTGACGCCACAGCTGACAGTGCGACCCGCTTACAGTGGCTGACAGTGCGATCCGCTCACAGTGGCTTCCCGTGAGTGGTTTGTTATAGTCACAGTAGGCTCCAATGTGCCTAAAACGAAAGATAGAGTGCACAGTCGGATTTCTGCACAGCGGCTTCAAACGTTCATAGCGTTCTGGTCACAGCTTTAAATGACTTGATTCAACTTGGATCTGGAGCGTCTTATTGTCGCCTACACAAGGCAATTTAAATCGCACGATTTGACCAAGTATTGACGACACAACGTTGGTTTGAAGGAACGGCACTATGGCAGCCACTATAGTCTTAGATCACAAGATAGGAAGAGTTAGGGAGAGTTACGAGTTGGGAATGACTCCCAGCTCCTACAAACCCCAAGAGCCGAGGTACAGTGATGTGGAACAGTGCCACACTGTCCCCAACCACGAAGGGTCTCGAAACTACCCTTCACTAGGGCCTACACCAAGTGAAATGTTACACTACACAAAGTAATGTAACTATCTTCAATATCTTGAGGTGTACCCATTTGGCGAGCTTCAAAATCACTTGAGGCTTGACACCAAGGCTCGGGCTCTTCATCACAAACTCATCCTTGATTTCTTGATGGGTCTGCTGCACACACCTGCGACACACCGAACGTTCGACACAGGACAAAATAGAAACCGCGCACGACAAAATAGAAACCGCGCGCGAGACACAAACGACCGCGTAACACGCGTCTAGCGATAACTCGCTATTGACTCAACACACACACTCTACATCATGACTCAACATTCACACACAATTATAAGCATGAAATATATATTATCCCATGCCCTCATACCATTCCATGCACACACACATTCACGCACACGGACAACAAGCCGAGTGCAAACCATAGGGTTGCACCAACATGGTTTGCTCAGCGTGGGGCTGCTGGGGGTAGTGGTTCCTGCCCGTATGTCATTCGCACAGGTAACCGCACTGGTCAGACATGCGGGAGGCCTCACACTCAGCACCACTGCTTCTACCACGTTACCGACGCCTTTCGCGCAAAGTTTCCTGATGCACCTGAGCTCCCCAACTGGGCGGAGCTGCTTAAGCAGAATGTTTACATCTTGCTCTAGACTTTGATGCTATCCTATCTGCCATGTATGCATTGACTGTTAGTGCTGAGGTTGACTGTTACCTGTGCATGCCGCCAGACCCAGGTATAGAGGCTGTTGCTCTAGGTGCTAGTGAGTCTGCTGGCCTAGGTGCTGGTGAGTCTGCTCTCTCTGGAGCTTCGTCTGTTGCAGCCTTGCACACCTTCACGCTTGACTCAAATGCTTCCCGCCGTTTCTTTTGCGACAGAACCACATTCACACCGCTTACTGCACCTGTTGCTGTCTCCTTGGCTGACCTTTTTGGGGGCCCAATCCTTGCACGTTCCTCCACTGTTCTGCCCTGTCCGGCGGTTCTCTCTGGGTCACTGTCAGGTCTCCACCTCCCCTCGGTCTCTACGAACTTGGTGAGCACTGCTGTCCTCCACGATGCGGGGGTTGACAGCTTCACCCCTGGACGGCAGCGTCTGGCGATCCGTACGTGCTCTCGGACCGGTCGCCACCTGGCCACGTTCACCCGTCGGTCTGGGTCGAGTCTATACACACTGACTACTGCGCCTCCTCAGGTAGCTGGGTTTGCATCTGCGTCAGGTCAGCTCGCTGCCCCCTGCTCGTGCTGCGCCCTGTCGCACCAGACGCTCCTTTGGCACCACCGTCTTGGTCACCCCTCTGTGGCACGCCTCCGTGGCATGCACTCCCGTCTCCTTGTCTCTGGTCTTCCCAGGTCTCTGTCTCCCCTCCCGCCCTCGCCTGCCCCTCTCTACCTTCCCTGTGTCAAAGGGCGGCAGCGCGCCGCTCCTCACTCTTCCGAGTTCCCCCCGACAGAGGCTCCCTTGCAGACTCTCCACCTGGACGTGTGGGGCCTAGCCCGCGTCCGTAGACAGGGCCACGAGCGGTACTTTCTGCTGGTTGTCGACGACTACTCGCGTTACACCACGGTCTTCCCCTTGCGCCACAAGGGGGAGGTCCCTGATGTTTTGATCCCTAGGATCCGCGCTGTTGGTCTCCAGCTCCACGAGCGGTTCTAGACGGACCTTCCAGTCCCGCGTCTGGACTCTGACAGAGGTGGTGCGTTTTCCTCCGACCTCTTGCGAGCCATTTGTCGTGCGGAGGGCATTCGCTAGACGTTCACGCTTTCGGCCTCTCCGCAGCAGAATGGGGTTGCTGAGCGCCGGATTGGCTTAGTCATGGAGGTCGCTCGTACCTCCATGATCCATGCGGCTGTCCCCCATTTTCTGTGGCCATTTACAGTTCAGTACGCTGCGCATCAGCTCAACCTCTGTCCCCGTGTCTCCTTGCCGGAGACCTCGCCAACACTGTGTTGGACGGGGGAGGTTGGCGTTGCATCGGTGTTCCGGATCTGGGGTTATCAAGCCTTTATCCGCGATAAGTCTGCGGACAAGATCTCCTCCCGCGCCGTTCCCTGTGTCTTCCTTGGCTTTGTCCCCGACGCGCCTGGCTGGCAGTTTTACCACCCCACCTTGCGGTGTGTCCTGCCCTCTCAGGACGTCACGTTTGACGAGTCGGTTCCCTTTTACCGTCTCTTCCCCTACCGCACTGCCCCTCTCCCTCCCCCGCCGCTCTTCCTCGCACCAGGTCCTCCTCCAGTAGACCCCCTTCCCCCTCAGGGTCCTTCTCCCTCAAGTGTGTCCCAGGTAGACCCTGTCGAGCCTGTCAAGGTCGCTGTCGACTCTGGTGTTGCTAGAGGTGTTGCGTCTGGGGGTGCTGAGCCTGCGGGTGCGGGGCCTGGGGGTGCTGGGCATGAGTGTGTGGAGCTTGGGGGTGCTGAGCTTGACCGTGCGGAGCCTGGGGGTGCTGAGCTTGGGGTTGCTGAGTCTGAGGGTGCGGAGCCTAATGGTGCTGAGCCTGCGGGTGCGGAGCCTGGGGGTGCTGAGCTTGAGCGTGCGGAGCCTGGAGGTGCTGAGCCTGGAGGTGCTGAGCCTGGGTGTGCTGAGCCCGGGTATGCTGAGCGTGGAGGCCCTTCGGGTGTCTTGTCACGGCCGGATTCTCTCTCTCCACTGCAGCTGCGCAAGTGGTTTGCTCGGCGCTGGAGCCGGAGTGGTGCTGCTGGAGCTGGAGCTGCTGGAGCCGCTAGTCCCGGAGGTGCTCGTACTGGAGCTGCTAGGGCTGGTGGTACTGCTGGAGCTGCTGGATGTGCTGGTGCTGCTAGAGCTGGAGTTGCTAGAGGTACTACAGGAGCTGCTGGAGGTGCTGGTGCTGCTAGAGCTGGAGCTACTGGAGGTACTGGAGCTTCTGGGGCTCGAGGTACTGCTGGAGCTACTGGTGGTTCTGGTGCTGCTAGAGCTGGAGCTGTTGGAGGTACTGGTGCTGTCGGTGCTGGTGCTAGAGGTGCTGTGCGGCCGCGACCGTACTCCGTTCCACTGCTTCAACAGGTTCTTGGTCTCCCGCCTTCTGCTGACCTTGCTCCTCCCTTCCTGTGTCCACCGCTTGACTAGTCCTAGCCACAGCTACTGCCATCCTCCCCTCTGCTTGCTCCTTCTACTTACACTGAGCAGCCTGGAGGTCTTACTGAGCATCAGGAGCCTGTGTCTCGTCTTGCGTCGCCTGTTCGCGCTGGTTGCACTTGTCGTCGTGTTCTGCGTCCGCGTCCTCCTCCTGTCCTCGGCACGCACCAGATGGCACTTCGTCCTTCCCATGTTCCACTGCGTGTCCCTCTGCCGTCTCCTCCTGCGTCCTCCCTTGCTGACGGTCCGGACCCGGAGTCTGACTCCCTTCGTGCTGCTAGTCCTACGGTCACGCGTCTCTTGGCCACTGTTGTCATCGACCCTTCCTTTGAGTCCACTGCTCCGACTGCTTTAGTTGCTCAGCTTGTCGACTTTGCTGCTCGCTGTCGTCTAGACTACGCCGCTAGCCTTGCTGGGTCAGGTTTTGTTTGTCCTCCATCCGTCGGGGGTGAGCGTGCTCTTCGCACGGACGTCCTTGAGGACAAGCAGGAGGACTTTGAGTGCTTTGCAGCTGCTGTACCTCATCTTGTGTCCATGCTGATTGCACCTGAGGGAGACCTAGATGCACCAGACATCCCGACCCCGCGCTCTTACGCAGAGGCAATAGAGGGTCCCTACTCTTCTCAGTGGCAGTCAGCCATGGGCGCAGAGATGGCATCCTGGAAGTCCACAGGCACTTACGTCGACGAGGTTCCCCCACCTGGGGTGAACATCGTAAGTGGCATGTAGATTTCCAGGGTGAAGCGGCCGTCCGATTCTCCGCATGTCTTCTAGGCGCGTTACGTTGCATGAGGCTTCAGTCAGCGACAGGGAGTTGTCTTCTTCCAGACCTTCTCCCCTACCCCGAAGATGACCACTTTTCGGGTGCTGCTGCACGTCGCCGCTTAGCGTGACTACGAGCTTCACTCTCTTGACTTCAGCACTGCTTTCCTACAGGGCAGCCTGCACGAGGAGATTTGGCTGCGCCGCCCACCTGGCTTCACTGGGTCGTTTCCTGCAGGTACCCAGTGGAGCCGCCGGCGGCTAGTCTATGGTCTCCGCCAGGCGCCCTGCGAGTGGCACGACACAATGAGGACGACTCTTGCGGCTCTTGGGTTTGCTCCTTCTACTGCTGACCCGTCGCTGTTTCTATGCACCGACACTTCACTGCCGCCGTTCTACATCCTCGTATACGTCGACGACTTGGTCTTTGCCACTGCTGACACTACTGGACTGGCCCACGTGAAGTCGGAGCTGCAGAAGAGACACACGTGCACAGACGTGGGTGAGCTGTGCAGCTATCTTGGCTTGTAGATCACCCGGGACAGAGCACGGCGCACCATCACCCTGACTCAGTCACACATGGTGCAGCTGGTCTTTCAGCGCTTCGACATCCAGTACTCCTCGCCATAGTCCACTCCTCTTCCTACAGGCCACTCGCTCTCAGCTCTGCCTTCGGATGAGTCTGTAGAGCCGAGTGGCCCGTATCCAGAGCTTGTGGGCTACCTCATGTTCCGGATGACCTTCACTCGACCTGACCTTGCTTATCCTCTTAGCATCCTGGCATGCTACGCTGCGCCTGGAAGACACCAACCAGAGCACTGGAAGGCCGCTACGAGGGTGATGCGCTACTTGTGCAGTACGTCGGGCATGGGGCTCGTGCTTGGAGGACGGGGTCTAGTTGTCCTCACTGGTCACGAAGACGCTTCTTGGGTTGACGAGTTGGCTACGCAGCGGTCGTCACAGGGTTACACCTTCAGCCTTGGCTCCGGTTCTGTTTTGTGGCGATCTACCCTCTCGTCTTCTGTTCTCAGCTCCAATTGTGAGGCTGAGATCTACGCAGGGGCCATGGCTGCACATAAGGTACGCTGGCTCACCTACCTGCTGACTGACTTGGGAGAGCCGCCTCGTTCTCCTCCAGTTCTGTATCGACAACAAGGCCATGATTGCCTTGTGTGAGGAGCACAGAACGAAGCACATAGCTCTGCGCTACTTCCTTGCTCGAGAGTTGCACTAGCGTGGTCAGCCTTGTCTTGTTTACGTGGCCTCTTGGGCCAACACTGCTGATATCTTCACCAAGGCACTTCCGCCTTGTACTCATCAGCGTTTCTGTACTGTTCTAGGCCCTGTGCCTACTTGGCCTAACTTGCTCACTTCCTGACTTTGCTTGTACTGTGATCTATATACTTATACCTACATGCTTACACTTGCTAGGTTGCTCACTTCCTGACTTTGCTTGTACTGTGATCTATGTACTTATACCTGCATGCTTACACTTGCTAGGTTGTGAGAACTGTACTACTTGTTCTCCTTTAAATATAACTCTGCATGTGAACTGGCCTTGTGGCCATTTGCTTGTGCTCAGAATGTGTGGTGACTTCGTGATCCACCCTGAGCTTGCTTTGCCTCTCTTGACTGGTCTTGTGACCTCTTGTTCTCCCCCACTTAGCCTATGGGGGTGTGTCAAACATATATGCTGCTTATTTTGTAGGCTGTAGTGGGGTAGCCCATATGGGGTACAACTCAAATTAGGGTTTGCTACTTGTACCCATCCTGCTGCTAGTTCATCCATTCCTGTTCGTTATTCTAACATAAAACTCGTTAGGAAGATCGGTCACCCTGAGGCATCATTGTGCCTTACATGTAAACCCTGTCATTTCAGGAAAATCCTAGCTCCCAAAAAACCCTATGCAAATTTTTGTGACTACCAAAACCACCCTGATAATCAGGGTATCAAGGTGATTTACACTGATAAACTTAGCCCTGATCAATTAAGGTTCCTCAGCATATAAAAAATAAAGAAAATTGTGTGTAAATTAGCTCTCGAAAATTAACCCTGGTAAAATCGTGAGAAAACTAGAATGAGAAGAATGAATGAACAATGAAAGAGTTGGGTACAAGTACTAACCCTAATTGGGTTGTACTCCTTATGGGCTACCCCACTACAGCCTACACAAAATGCATAAGCTATAATGTTCTGACACACCCCCATAGGCAAAGTGGGGGAGAACAAGGGGTCACACGACCAGTCAAGCAAAGCAAAGCAAGCTCAGGGTGGATCACAAAGTCACCACACATTCCGAGCACAAGTTCAAGGCCACAAGGCCAGTTCACATGCAGGAGTACATATATATATAAAAGGCTAAACAAGCAAGAGCAAGTGCATATATATAAGTAACAGTACAAGCAAGGTCAAGAGGTGAGCAAGTGAGGCAAGGCAGGCACAAGACCCAGCTGAGTACAGAAGCGCTGATTATCACAAGGCGCAAGCGCCTTGGTGAAGATATCAGCAGTGTTGGCCTAAGAGGCCACATACGCAAGGCGCAGCTGACCACGCTGCTGGAGCTCACGAGCAAGAAATTAGCGGAGAGCAATGTGCTTCGTCCTGTGCTCCAGTCGCTGTTCTTGACACAAGGCCAGCATGGCCTTGTTGTCTACGTACAGGACTGGAGGAGAACGAGGCGACTCTCCGAGGTCAGTCAGGAGGTAGGTAAGCCAGCGAAGCTCCTGTGCAGCCATGGCTCCGGCGTAGAAGTCAGCCTCACAACTGGAGCCGAGAACAGAAGACGAGCGAGTAGTCCGCCACGAAACAGAGCCGGAACCAAGGCTGAAGGTGTAACCCTATGACGACCGCTGCGTAGCCTGGTCGTCAACCCAAGAAGCGTCTGCATGCCCAGTGAGGCCCACTGGACTTTGCCCTCCAAGCACAAGCCCCATGCCCGACGTACTGCACAAGTAGCGCAACACCCTCTTTGCTACAGCCATGTGCTCCGGTCTGTGTCTCCTAGGAGCAACATAGTGTGCGAGAATGCTAAGAGGGTATGCAAGGTCAGGTCGTGTGCAGGTCATCAGGTACATGAGGCAGCCAACAAGCTCTGGGTACGGGCCACTCGACTCTACGGACTCATCCGAAGGCAGAGCTGAGAGCGAGTGGCGAGTAGGCAGAGGAGTGGCCTGAGGCGAGGAGTACGTGAAGCCGAAGCGCTGAAGGACCTGCTGCACCATGTGTGACTGAGTCAGGGTAATGGTGCGGCATGCTCTGTCCCGGGTGATCTGCAAGCCAAGGTAGCTGCGCAGTTCACCCAGGTCAGTGCACGTGTGTCTCTTCTGCAGCTCGGACTTCACGTGGGCGAGTCCAGCAGTGTCAGCTGTGGCAAAGACCAAGTCGTCGACATACACGAGGATGTAGAACGGTGGCAGAGAAGTGTCGGTGCGCAGAAACAGCGACGGGTCAGCAGTAGAGGGAGCAAACCCAAGAGCCGCAAGTGTAGTCCTCAGTGTGTTGTGCCACTCACATGGTGCCTGGCGGAGACCGTAGACTGGCCGCCGGAGGCTCCACTGGGTGCCAGGAGGAAAAGTCCCAGTGAAGCCAGGTGGGCGGCGCAGCCAGATCTCCTCTTTCAGGATGCCCTGTAGGAAAGCAGTCCTGAAGTCAAGAGAGTGTAGCTCGTAGTCACGGTGAGCAGCTACGTGCAGCAGTACCTGAAGAGTGGTCATCTTTGGGGTGGGAGAGAAGGTCTGAAAGTAGTCAACTCCCTGTCGCTGACTGAAGCCACAAGCCAAGTAACGCGCCTTCAAGACAGGCGGAGAACCCGGCGGCCGCTTCACCCTGAAAATCCACATGCCACTGAAGATGTTCGCCCCAGGAGGGGGAACGGCGTCAACGTAGGTGCCTGTGGACTTCCAAGAAGCCATCTCTGCGTCCGTAGCTACCTGCCACTGAGAGGAGTAGGGACCCTCTATCGCCTTCGCGTAAGAGCGCGAAGTCGGGATGTCAAGTGCATACGGGTCTCCCTCAGGGGTATGCAGTACGGACACGAGATGAGGTGAAACAGCAGCCAAGCACTGGAACTCCTCCTGCCTGTCCTCAAGGACGTCCGTGCAAGGGCACACTCACCCCCGACGGACGGAGGACAGACAGACTCAGACTCAGCAACAAGACTGGCGGCGTAGTCTAGACGACAGCGAGCAGCAAAGTCGACGAGCTCAGCAACTAGGGCAGACGCAGCAGTGGACTCAAAGGAAGGGTCAGAGACAACAGTAGCAAGGAGACGCGTGACAGTAGGACTAGCAGCACAAAGAGAGTCTGACTCCGGGTCGGCAAGAGCAAGAGGAGAGGACTCAGGAGGAGAAGGCAAAGGGGCACGTAGAGGAGCAGTGGACGGACGCAGAGACATCCGGTGCGTGCCAGGGACAGGAGGAGGACGCTGACGCGAACCACGACTACTAGTGCGAGCAGCATGGAGAGGCGACGCAGGGCGAGACGCAGGCTCACGACGCTCAGCCAGGCCTCCAGTAGGACCAGTTTAGGGAGAAGGAGCAGGCAGTGGGGAGGCGGGCTGTAACTGTAACTGTGACGGGACAGGCTGTGGACACCCTAAAGGAGGTGGAGGACCAGTAGAAGGCGGGAGACCAAGAACATGCTGAAGGAGTGGAACAAAGTACGGCCGAGGCCGCGCGGCGAATCCAGACACAGCAGGGACAGCACCAGTACCCCCAGCGGTAGCTCCAGCGCCAGCAGCACCTCCAGCTCCAGGACCTCCAGCAGCACCAGTAGCACCCCAAGCAGCTCCAGGACCGACAGCAGTAGCCTCAGCGCCAACACCCTCAGCAGTTCCTGCTCCAGAAATACCCACAGGCCCAGCAGCTCCAGTACTCCCAGTACGAGCACCTCTGGGACCCGCGGCACCAGTACCCTCAGCAGCCAAAGGACCTCCAGCTCCAGCAGCACGCCTCCAGCGCCGGGCAAACCACTCGCGCAGCTCCTGTGGAGAGAGTGGCTCCCGCCGAGACGAAGCACCCGGAGAACCGCCAGGGACAGCACCGTCAGATGCCAAACGAGCAGGCCCAGCTCCCTCAGGCTTCGCACCCCCAGGCTCAGCATCTCCACGCGTAGCACCCCCCGGCTCAGCACCCCCACGCTCAGCACCCCCAGGCTCAGCACTCCCAGGCTCAGCACCCCCAGACTCAGCACCCCTAGGCTCAGCACCCCCAGTCGTAGTACCCTCAGTCTCAGCACCCCCAAGCGTAGCACCCACAAGCTCAGCACCCCCAGAGTCAGCACCCCCAGGCACAGCACCCTCAGCAGCACCAGAGTCACCAGCGACCTCGACAGGCTCAACTGCGTCTACCTAGGACACACCTGAAGGGGCAGGACCCTGAGGGGGAAGGAGGTCTACCGGGGGGGGACCTGGCACAAGGAAGAGCAGCGGCGGGGGGAGGGACGGAGTGCGTTAGGGGAAGAGACGGTAGTAGGGGACCGACTCGTCGAACGTGACGTCCTGGGAGGACAGAACACGGCGAGAGGTGGGGTGGTAGAACTGCCACCCTGGCGCGTCAGGGGGGAAGCCAAGGAAGACGCAAGGAGCAGCACGAGGTGACAGCTTGTCCGCAGACAAGTCGTGGACAAACGCCCGAGATCCCCAGACACGGAACACAGATGCATCGCCAACCTTCCCCGTCCACAGCAAAGCTGGGGAAGTCTCCGGCCTGGAGACCCTGGGCTGAAGGTTGATCTGATGCGCCGCGTACCGAACCGCAAACGGCCACAGAAAATGGGGGGCAGCCGCATGCATCATGGACGTACGGGCGACGTCCATGACCATGCCAATGCCGCGCTCAGCAATCCCATTTTGCTGTGGAGAGTCCGGAAGCGTGAAGGTCTGGCGGATGCCTCGTGCACGACAGTAGGCTCGCAGAAGGCTAGAGGAGAACTCTCCGCCTCTGTCAGAGTGCAGACGCAGAACAAGAAAGTCCGAGCCGAAGCTCTTCCTGAACTGGAGACGAGCTGCGCGGATCCAGTCGATCAACACCTCAGTGACATCACCCTTGCTGCGGAAGGGGAAGACTGTGGTGTAACGCGAGTAGTCGTCAACCACCAGCAGGAAGTAGCGCTCGTGACCCTGTCCACGGACGCTGGCCGGGCCCCACACGTCCATGTGAAGCGTCTGCAGCGGGGCCTCTGTCGGAGGAAACTGGGAGGAGTGAGGTGCAGCCCGCTGCCGCCCCTCTGTCAGAACATTGTATAGCTTATACATTTGTGTAGGCTATAGTGGGGTATCCCATTGGGGGTACAACCCAATTAGGGTTAGTACTTGTACTCACTCATTTCATAGTTCATTCATTCTCTCGTTCAATTCTTCTCATGGAATCAGAGCAGGTTCCCCTGTGGGAACTGAGCTTAGGGCCCACCACTTAGAAATTTTTGTTTTCCTGCCCTAGCGCCCGCCCTAGCGCCCTAGCGCCCGCCCTAGCGCCCGCCCTAGCGCCCGCCCTAGCGGCAGCCCTAGTGCCCGAGCGCCCGGCGCCAGCCCTAGCGCCCGTTAGCCGCCCGCGGCCTGCCCGTGCGCTGCCGCCGGTGCGCCGCTGCCCGTGAGCGCCGCCTGTGAGCGCCGCCCGTGAGCGCCGCCCGTGAGCGCCGCCCGTCGGCCACCGCCCGTGAGCGCAGCCCGTAAGCCGCCGCCTGTGCGCCGCCGCCCGTGACGCCGCAGCCCGTGAGCCACCGCCCGTGAGCCGCCCACCTGCACGTCGCCGCCCGTGAGCCGGCGCTGCCCGTAAGCCGCCCGCCCGTGCGCCACCAGCCCGCCCGTGAGACGCCGACGCCGCCCGTGCGCCGCCGACGCCGCCGACGCCGCCCGTGAGCCGCCGACGCCGCCGACGCCGCCCGTGAGCCACCGACGCCGCCCGTGAGCCGCCGACGCCGCCGACGCCGCCCGTGCGCCGCCCGCCCGTGAGCCGCCCCTGAGCCGCCCGTCCGCGACCCGTCCGCGCCGCCCGCGAGCAGCCCGTGCAGCCGCCCCAGCCGCTCGCGCAGCCGCCCCAGCCGCCCGTGAGCCGCCCCGGCCGCCCGTCCAGCCGCCCGTCCGCCACCCGCGAGCCGCCCCAGCCGCCCGTGCAGTCGCCCGCGAGCCGCCCGAGCCGCCCGAACCGCCCGAGCCGCTCGAGCCTCCCGAGCAGCCTGAGGTGCCGGGCTCCTGCTCCTGTGGGGCTGCAGCTGCTCCTGGGCCGCCGTAGCTGCTGTGCTGCCGTGTTGCTGTACTCCCGCGCTTCCCGACTCTTCCTGCCCGGTGAGACTGTCAGCTTCTATAATGGCCACCCCCAGTGTCCTGGCTTTTGACGCTGAGGGTCGCGCCATTGACTTTGCAGTCTGGGTCGAGGACCTGCAGCTGTACTTACTGTGCGATGCGATAGATGAGGTTTCTCTCTTTGACTTTGTCTCTGGCGCTGTCCCTGCCCCTCCTGCTGATGCTGACCCCACTGTTCGCTCCAAGTGGGCCACGCGCGATGCTGCTGCACGTCTTGCTGTGCGTCGCCACCTCCCTTCCTCCGAGCGTGCACACTTTAGTCAGTGCAAGACCGCTCAGGCCTTGTACGACGCTGTAGTTGCGCGCTACTCCTCCCCTTCCTCCGCTACGCTGAGCCGCCTCATGCTACCGTTCCTTTTCCCTGACCTCGCTTCCTTTCCCACAGTCGCTGACCTCTTTACCCACCTCCGCGCTAGTGACACTCGCTACCGCGCTGCGCTTCCTGCTGAGTTCCGCGCCGCAAACCCTCCTCCCATGTACATCACTCTCTACTTTCTCGTCACCCGTCTCCCTGAGCCCCTTCGTGCCGTTAGGGACCAGTTTCTCTCTGTCTGTCCCACCACCCTCACTGTCGACCTCCTTGAGAAGTCCCTGCTAGCGGCTGAGAAGAGTATAGTCGCTGTAGGGGCCTCTCGTGGTGACCCTCGCACCCCCATCTTTGAGGGGTGTTCTCCTTCCCCCCTGCTACCCTCTGTCGCCTCTGCTGCTGCGGCCGACCTCGTTGGTTTGGAGTCGGTCGGTGCGGCGTCTGCCCCCAGCGGTAGGCGCCGCTCTGGCAGGGGCAAGGGGGGCAAGGGAGCGGGTGGAGCTAGCGGGGGCGGTGGCGGAGGCGGTGGAGGCGGCGGGGGGAGTGGGGGTGGCAGTGGAGGTGGTGGCGGGAGTGGAGGTACTAGTGGCGGCAGTGGAGGCGGAGGTGGTGGCGGAGGTGGCGGTGGGAGCGGCGGGGGCGAGGGTGGCGGTAGCGGTGGTGCCGGTGGAGGCAGGGGCGGCGGTGGTGGAGGTGGTCTAAGTGGCTCGTCCCAGCGGAGCAGCACTGGGGGTGGTTAGCGCCAGCAGCAGCAGCAGTAGCACCCGCAGCAGCAGCAGCAGCAGCGCTCTCGCGACGTCCCCGCCCCTCAGCAGCTCCGTGAGTGGTACTTGCAGCGTCAGCGTGGTGGGGCGTTTGGTCCTTGCCCCTACGTGCTTCGCACCGGCGACCGCACGGGTGAGCAGTGTGGGGGCACCCACACCGCTCGCCGCTGCTTTGGCCGCCTGACGGACGCTTGGCGTCAGCAGTTTCAGGAGGCCTCTGAGATCCCCCGCTGGGGAGAGCTGTCTAGGGCTGGTGTAGCTATTTATGATCTTGACTTTGATGCTATCCTTGCTGCTATGTATACTGTGACTGTTAGTGATGAGGGTGACTGTTACCGGTGTTTCCCGCCCGACCCGGGCATTGGTACTGCTGCTCTAGGTGCCAGTGAGGCTACTGCTCTAGGTGCCAGTGAGGCTACTGCACTCGGTGCCACTGCGTCTGTACGCTCAGGTACTGGTGAGTCTGCACTCTCAGGTACTGTGTCGGCTTCGGCCTCTCACACCTTCACCCTGGACTCTGGGGCCTCTCGCTCCTTCTTTCGGGACCGCACCACTTTCACGCCGCTTAGTCGGCCGGTTGCGGAGTCCCTGGCTGACCCCTCTGGGGTTCCTGACCTGTCTCGCTTCTCCACTGTCCTCCCGTGTCCGGCGGCCCCCTCTGGCACCCTGTCTGGTCTCTACCTCCCCTCGTTCTCTACGTACCTGGTGAGTGGTGCTGACCTACAGGATGCGGGTGTCCACCAGTTCACTCCTGCTCGTCAGCCGGTGACACACTGCATAGAGGCTAGCACAGGTCGACACCTGGCTACGTTCACGCGTCGGCCAGGGTCGAGCCTGTACACACTGACCACTGCTTCTCCTCCAGGTGCTGAGTCTGGTAGGGTCCCTTCGTCTGGTCAGGTGTTTGCTGTAGCGTCCAGGTCTGGTCCTGAGTCTGCCCCCTGTTCGTGTCGTCGTCTGTCTCACGAGACCCTCCTCTAGCACCACTGCCTTGGCCACCCCTCTCTGCTTCGGCTCAGAGGCATGGCCTCCCGTCTTCTTGTGTCTGGTCTCCCCCGGTCCCTACCTCCCCTTCCTCAGGGCCCTGGCCCTGCCTGTGTCCCCTGTGTCGAGGGGCGCCAGCGTGCTGCCCCTCAATCCTCCCAGTTTCCTCCGACAGAGGCCTCGTTGCAGACGCTTCACATGGACGTGTGGGGCCCAGCCCGCGTCCGTGGACAGGGTCAGGAGCGCTACTTCCTGCTCGTTGTTGACGACTACTCGCGTTACACCACAGTCTTCCCCTTGCGCAGCAAGGGTGATGTCACTGCGGTGCTGATCGACTGGATCCGCGCAGCTCGTCTCTAGCTCAGGCAGAGCTTTGGCTCGGACCTTCCTGTTTTGCGCCTGCACTAGGACAGAGGCGGAGAGTTCTCCTCCGGCCTTCTACGTGCCTACTGTCGTGCGCGAGGCATCCGTCAGACCTTCACGCTTCCGGACTCACCGCAGCAAAATGGGATTGCAGAGCGCCGCATCGGCATGGTCATGGACGTCGCTCGTACGTCCATGATGCATGCGGCAGCCCCCCATTTTCTGTGGCCATTTGCGGTCAGGTACGCGGCGCATCAGATCAACCTCCACCCCAGGGTCTCCAGGCTGGAGACCTCCCCAGCCTTGCTGTGGACGGGGAAGGTTGGCGATGCGTCGGCGTTCCGGGTCTGGGGATCTCGGGCGTTTGTCCGCGACTTGGCTGCGGACAAGCTGTCCCCTCGCGCTGCTCCCTGTGTCTTCCTGGGGTTCCCCCCCGACGCCCCTGGGTGGCAGTTTTACCACCCCACCTCTCGCCGTGTTCTGTCCTCCCAGGACGTCACGTTCGACGAGTCGGTACCCTACTACCGCCTCTTCCCCTACCGCACTCCCTTCCTCCCCCCGCCTCCGCACTTTCTTGTCCCAGGTCCCCCCCCGGTAGACCCCCTCCCCCCTCAGGGTCCTGCCCCGTAAGGTGTGTCCCAGGTAGACCCAGTCGAGCCTGTTGAGGTCACTGGTGACTCTGGTGCTGCTGGTGGTGCTGAGCCTGGGGGTGCTGCGACTGGGGGTGCTGAGCCTGGGGGTGCTGGGCCTGGGGGTGCTACGTATGGGGGTGCTGGGCCTGGGGGTGCTGAGCCTGGGGGTGCTAAGCCTGGGGGTGCTGAGCCTGGGGGTGCTGAGCCTGGGGGTGCTGAGCCTGGGAGTGCTGAGCCTGGGGGCTCTCTCGGTCCTTCGTCTTGCCGGGAGCCACTCTCTCCACAGGAGATGCGCGAGTGGTTTGCCCGGCGCTGGAGCCGTACTGCTGGTGTTGGAGGTTCGTCGGCTCCTGAGGGTGCTGCTGTCGCGGGTCCCGGAGGTGCTCGTCCTGGGAGTACTGGAGCTATTGGACCTGCGGTTTCGACTGGAGCTGGTGTTCCTGAGGGTGTTGGCGCTGAGACTACCTCTGGCGGTCCGGGTGGCGCTGCTTCAGGTGCTGCTGGAGGTTCTGGGGCTGCTGGAGGTGCTGGGGGTTCTGGAGCTGCTGGAGGTGCTGCTGGAGGTGCTGCTGGCGCGGGTACTCCTGCTTGGGGTACTGGTCCTGTCCCTGCTGTGTCTGGCGTCGCCGCGCGGCCCCGGCCGTACTTCGTTCCGCTCCTGCAGCAGGTTCTTGGTCTTACACCTTCTTCTGGTCCTCCTGCTTCTTCCTTAGAGGGTCCGCAGCCTGTCCAGTCACAGTCACAGCTCCAGCCTTCCTCCCCTTTGCCTGCTCCTTCTCCCTACGCTGGTCCTACTGGAGGCTTACTGAGCGTCGTGAGCCTGCCTCTCGTCCTGCGTCGCCTATTCGTGCTGCACGCACTAGTGGTCACGGTTCGCGTCAGCGTCCTCCTCCTATCCCTGGCACGCACCGGATGTCCCTGCGTCCGACCACTGCTCCTCTGCGTGCCCCTTTGCCTTCTCCTCCTGCGTCCTCTCTTCCTGCTCTCGCCGACCCTGCGTCGGACTCCCTTCGTGCTGCCAGTCCTACTGTCACGCGTCTCCTTGGTACTGCCGTCACTGACTCTTCTTTCGAGTCCACTGCTGCGTCTGCCCTTGTCACTGAGCTCGTCGACTTTGCTGCTCGCTGTCGTCTAGACTACGCTGCTAGTCTTGTCGCTGAGTCTGAGTCCGCCTGTCCTCCGTCCGTCGGGGGTGAGTGTGCCCTTGGCACGGACGTCCTTGAGGACACGCAGGAGGAGTTCCAGTGCCTGGCAGACGCTTCACCTCATCTCGTGTCCGTACAGCTCACCCCTGAGGGAGACCCGGATGCACTTGACATCCCGACTCCGCGCTCTTACGCGGAGGCCGTAGAGGGTCCCTACTCCTCTCAGTGGCAGGCAGCTATGGATGCTGAGATGGCTTCCTGGAAGTCCACAGGCACCTACGTTGACGCTGTTCCCCCTCCTGGGTCGAACATCGTCAGTGGCATGTGGATCTTCAGGGTGAAGCGGCCGCCGGGTTCTCCGCCTGTCTTCAAGGCGCGTTACGTGGCTCGTGGTTTCAGTCAGCGGCAGGGAGTTGACTTCTTTCAGACCTTCTCCCCGACCCCAAAGATGACCACTCTTCGGGTACTACTGCACGTCGCCGCTCACCGTGACTACGAGCTGCACTCTCTCGACTTCAGCACTGCTTTCTTGCAGGGCAGCCTGCACGAGGAGATCTGGCTGCGCCACCCTCCTGGCTTCACTTGGTCTTTCCCTCCTGGTACCCAGTGGAGTCTCCGGCGGCCAGTCTACGGTCTCCGCCAGGCGCCGCGTGAGTGGCACGACACACCGAGGACTACGCTTGCGGCACTTGGGTTTGCTCCTTCTACTGCCGACCCGTCGCTGTTTCTGCGCACCGACACTTCTCTGCCGCCGTTCTACATCCTTGTGTACGTCGACGACTTGGTCTTTGCCACTGCTGACACTGCTAGACTCGCCTACGTGAAGTCCGAGCTGCAGAAGAGACACACGTGCACTGATCTGGGTGAGCTGCGCAGCTACCTTGGCTTGCAGATCACCCGGGACAGAGCACGCCGCACCATCACCCTGACGCAGTCACACATGGTGCAGCAGGTCCTTCAGCGCTTCGGCTTCACGTACTCCTCGCCTCAGGCCACTCCTCTGCCTACTCGCCACTCGCTCTCAGCTCTGCCTTCGGATGAGTCCGTAGAGTCGAGTGGCCCGTATCCAGAGCTTGTCGGCTGCCTCATGTACCTGATGACCTGCACACGACCTGACCTTGCATACCCTCTGAGCATTCTTGCACGCTATGTTGCTCCTGGGAGACACCGACCAGAGCACATGGCTGCAGCGAAGAGGGTGTTGCGCTACTTGTGCAGTACGTCGGGCATGGGGCTAGTGCTTGGAGGGCGCAGTCCAGTGGTCCTCACTGGGCACGCAGACGCTTCTTGGGCTGACGACCAGGCTACGCAGCGGTCGTCACAGGGTTACACCTTTAGTCTTGGTTCCGGCTCTGTCTCGTGGCGGGCTACCCGCTCGTCTTGTGTTCTCGGCTCCACTTGTGAGGCTGAGATCTACGCCGGGGCTATGGCTGCACAGGAGCTTCGCTGGCTCACCTTCCTGCTTACCGACCTTGGAGAGCCGCCTCGTTCTCCTCCAGTCCTGTACGTAGACAACAAGGCCATGCTGGCCTTGTGTCGAGAGCAGCGACTGGAGCACAGGACAAAGCACATTGCTCTCCGCTACTTTCTTGCACGTGAGCTGCAGCAGCGTGGACAGTTGCGACTTGCGTACGTGGCCTCTGAGGCCAACACCGCTGATGTGTTCACCAAGGCACTTGCGCCCTGTGATCATCAGCGCTTCTGCACTCAGCTGGGTCTTGTGCCTGTCTTGCCTCACTTGCTCTCTTCTTGACCTTGCTTGTACTCTCACATATATCTATACATGCTCTTGCTTGTCTAGCTTTCTATATATGTGTGTACTCTCGCTTGTGAACTGGCCCTATGGCCTTGACTCTGTGCTCAGACTGTGTGGTGACTTTGTGATCCACCCTGAGCTTGCTTTGCTTTGCTTGACTGGTCTTGTGACCCCTTGTTCTCCCCCACTTTGCCTAAGGGGGTGTGTCAGAACATTGTATAGCTTATTCATTTGTGTAGGATATAGTGGGGTATCCCATAGGGGGTACAACCCAATTAGGGTTAGTACTTGTACTCACTCATTTCATAGTTCATTCATTCTCTCGTTCAATTCTTCTCACCCTCGACACAGGGGACGCAGGCAGGGGCAGGCCCTAGAGGAAGGGGAGGGAGGGACCGGGGAAGACCAGAGACAAGGACACGGGAGGCCATGCCTCAGAGACGAAGCAGGGAGGGGTGACCAAGGCGGTGGTGCCAAAGGAGAGTCTTGTGAGACAGGAGGCGACACGATCAGGGGGCAGACTCAGGACCAGACCTGGACGCTGCAGCAAACACCTGACCCGACGCACCTACTGACCAGACGCAGTGGGAGGAGACGCAGTGGTCAGTGTGTACAGGCTCGACCCCGGCCGACGTGTAAACATGGCCAGGTGTCGGCCTGTCCGAGCGTCTGTGCAGTGGGTCACCCGTTGACTCGCATGAGTGAACTGGTGAACCCCTGCATCCTGCACGTCAGCACTACTCACCAAATTCGTAGAGAACGAGGGGAGGTAAAGACCTGACAGGGTGCCAAAGGGGGCCGCCGGACACGGGAGGACAGTGGATAAGTGAGCAAGGACAGGACCCCCTGAGGGGTCTGCCAGAGAGACTGCAACTGGCCGACCAAGTGGCGTGAGTGTGGTGCGGTCTCGAAAGAAGGAGCGAGAAGCCCCCGAGTCAAGTGTGAAGGTGTTGGAGGCCGAAGCCGACGCAGTACCTGAGAGCGCAGACTCACCAGCACCTGAGGAAGCAGACGTACCAGCACCTAGAGCAGCAGCCTCGCTAGCACCTAGAGCAGTAGCCTCACCAGCACCTAGACCAGCAGTCTCAATGCCCGGGTCGGGCGGAAAACGTCGGTAACAGTCACCCTCATCACTAACAGTCACAGCATACATGGCAGCAAGAATAGCATCAAAGTCAAGGTCAAAGATAGCTACTCCCGCCCTAGACAGCTCGCCTTAGCGAGGGATCTCAGTGGCCTCAGGGAACTGGTGACGCAAGGCGTCCGTCAGGCGGCCAAAGCAGCACTGGGTGGAGTGCGCACCCCCGCACGGTCGCCGGTGCGTAGGACGTAGGTGCACGGACCAGTACCCCCACCCCGCTGGCGTGCAGCGTACCACTCACGGAGCTGCTGTGGGGGGGGGATGTCACGAGTGCGCTGCTGCTGCTGCTGCTGCTGGCGCTGACCACCACCGGAGCTGACCCTCTGCGCAGCGCCACCCCGACCAGCTCCACCTCCTCCACCGCCGCCTTCGCCACCTCCGCCACCTCCGCCACCTCCGCCACCTCCGCCACCTCCGCTCCCACCGCCACCGCCGCCGCTGCCTCCACTGCCGCCACCGACACCTCCACCCCTGCCACCAATCCCACCACCACCCCCACCCCCTCCACTGCCTCCACCGCCACCTCCGCCACCCCCGCCAGCCCCTCCAGCACCCTTGCCCCCCTTGCCCTTGCCGGTGCGGTGTCTCCTGCTCGGGGCAGACGCAGCGCCGACAGACTCGAAACCAACGAGGTCGGCCGCAGCAGCAGAGGCAACAGAGGGCAAGAGGGGGGAGGGAGAACACCCCTCAAAGACAGGGGTGCGAGGTTCACCACGAGAGGCTCCTACAGCGACTATGCTCTTCTCTGCTGCTAGGAGGGCCTTCTCGAGGAGGTCAACTGTAAGAGTGGTGGGGTAGACTGAAAGGAAGTGGTCCCTGACTACGCGTAGAGAGTTAGGGAGCACCAGTAGCACCCCTAGCAGGACCGCCAGCAATAGCCTCAGCGCCAACACCCTCAGTAGCTCCAGCTCCAGAAGTACCCGCAGGCCTAGCAGCTCCAGTACTCCCAGTACGAGCACCTCCGGGACCCGCGACACCAGCACCCTCAGCAGCCGAAGAAACTCCAGCTCCAGCAGCACGCCTCCAGCGCCAGGCAAACCACTCGCGCAGCTCCTATGGTGAAAGTGGCTCCCGCCGAGACGAAACACTCAGAGAACCGCCAGGCACATCACCGCCAGACGCCACACGAGCAGGCCCAGCTCCCTCAGGCTCCGCACCCCAAGGCTCAGCACCTCCAGGCTCAGCACCCCCAGGCGTAGCACCCCCCAACTCAGCACGCTTAGGCGTAGCACCCCCAGGCTCAGCACCCCCAGTAGTAGCACCCTCAGGCTCAGCACCCCCAGGCTCAGCACCCCCAGGCGTAGCACCCACACGCTCAGCATCCCCAGAGTCAGCACCCCCAGGCTCAGCACCCTCAGCAGCACCAGAGTCACCAGCAACCTCAACAGGCTCGACTGCGTCTACCTAGGACACACCTAAAGGGGCAGGACCCAGAGGGGGGAATGGGTCTACCGGGGGGGGACCTGGCACAAGGAAGAACGGTGGCGGGGGGAGGGACTGAGTGCGGTAGGGGAAGAGACGGTAGTAGGGGACCGACTCGTCGAAAATGACGTCCTGGGAGGACAGAACACGGCGAGAGGTGGGGTGGTAGAACTGCCACCCTGGTGCGTCAGGGGGGAAGCCAAGGAAGACGCAAGGAGCAGCACGAGGGGACAGCTTGTCCGCAGACACGTGGCGGACAAACGCCCGAGATCCTAGACACGGAAGACAGACGCATCGCAAACCTTCCCCGGCCACAGTAAAGCTGGGGAGGTCTCCGGCATGGAGACCCTGGGCTGAAGGTTGATCTGATGCGCCGCGTACCGAACCTCAAACGGCCACAGAAAATGGGGGGCAGCCGCATGCATCATGGACGTACGGGCGACGTCCATGACCATGCCAATGCGGTGCTCAGCAATCCCATTTTGCTGTGGAGAGTCCGGAAGCGTGAAGGTCTGGCGGATGCCTCGTGCACGACAATAGGCTCGCAGAAGGCTAGAGGAGAACTCTCCGCCTCTGTCTGAGTGCAGACGCAGAACAGGAAAGTCCGAGCCGAAGCTCTGCCTGAGCTGGAGACGAGCTGCGCGGATCCAGTCGATCAACACCTCAGTGACATCGCCCTTGGTGCGGAAGGGGAAGACTGTGGTGTAACGCGAGTAGTCGTCAACAACGAGCAGGAAGTAGCGATCGTGACCCTATCCACAGACGCGGGCCGGGCCCCACACGTCCATGTGAAGCGTCTGCAGCGGGGCCTCTGTCAGAGGAAACTGGGAGGAGTGAGGGGCAGCCCGCTGTCGCCCCTCGACACAGGGGATGCAGGCAGGGGCAGGCCCCAGAGGAAGGGGAGGGAGGGACCTGGGGAGACTAGAGACAAGGACACGGGAGGCCATGCCTCGGAGACGAAGCAGGGAGGGGTGACCAAGGCGGTGGTGCCAGAGGAGAGTCTCGTGAGACAGGAGGAGACACGAGCAGGGGGCAGACTCAGGACCAGACCTGGACGCTGCAACAAACACCTGACTTGACGCAGCTACCTGACCAGACGCAGTGACTGGAGGAGACGCAGTGGTCACTGTGTATAGGCTTGACCCCGGCCGACGTGTAAACGTGGCGAGGTGTCGGCCTGTCCAAGCGTCCGTGCAGTGGGTCACTCGCTGACTCGCAGGGTTGAACTGGTGAACCCCCGCATCCTGCAGGTCAGCACCACTCACCAAGTTCATCTAGCCAGACGTCAAAGTCAATAGCCCGACCCTCAGCGTCAAAAGCAAGGACACTAGGGGTAGCCATGAGAGCAGTAGACTAGAAGCGCGAACAGTAGGGTAAGGGCAGTGCAGTGATAGAGGCGCTGCTCTTACCGGACATGGCGGCTCGGGCGGCTCGGCGGCTCGGCAGTGTGGCGGCTCGGCAACAACTGCGGCTCGGTGACTCGGCGGCACGGGCGGCGCGGCGGCTCATGCAGCTCGGGCGATTCGGCGGCTCGGGTGGCTCGGGCGGCTCGGGCGGCTCGGCAACTCAGCAGATCGGGCGGCTCGGGCGGCTCGGCGTGGTGCGGCGGCTCGGGTGGCTGGCGGCTCGGCAGCAGGCGGCGGCGCCGGCGGCTCGGTGTTGACGACGGGGCCGCGTGGGGACGGCGGCGGAGCGGCGACGGGGCCAGCAGAGGTGGCGCCGGGGCCGGGAAGGGCGGCGCCGGGGCCGGGAAGGGCAGCGCCGGGGCCGGGAAGGGCGGCGCCGGGGCCGGGAAGGGCGGCGTCGGGGCCGCAGGGGTAGGTGACGGGGCCGGGAGGGGCCGCGCTGGGGCCGCAGGGGTAGGCGACGGGGCCGCAGGGGTAGGCGACAGGGCCGCTAGGGCGGCTAGGAGGGGGGTCGCGAGGGCGGCCTGAAGAGGCCGCGAGGGCGGCACTAAAGGGCCGCGAGGGCGGCGTGAGAGGGCTGCGAGGGCGGCGCGACGCGGCGGAGCCGCTAGGGCGGCAGATCGGGGCCGTGAGGGCGCACGACGGCGCCGTAAGGGCGGCGCGACGGGGCCGCGAGAGGCCACTAAAGGGCCGTGAGGGGCCGTGAGGGCGACGCGACGGGGCCGCTAGGGGCCGTGAGAGGGGAGCGCGAATCGGGTAGGGGCTGAGCGCGCTCCGGGCAGGAAAAAAAAGGAACGGTGGGCCCTAGGAACAGTTCCCACGAGGGAACCTGCTCGATACCATGAGAAAACTGAAACGAGAATGAATGCACTATGAAACAGTTGGGTACAAGTACTAACCCTAATTGGGTTGTACCCCTTATGGGCTACCCCACTACAGCCTACACTATAATGTTCTCACACAAGAAAATAAAGATAGAGATACGAAGGATTTAAAATTGCAATTCTAGCTAGCCATGTATGCCAGAATCCCAACCACTAGACCATTGGGATAAAAGGGCTTGTTTCAGTAGCGGGTCAGTGCGCCCATAACCTCCCCAGGCGACCGCGCCTGTAACCCTCTCCAGGATCAATCGGGCATCCACAGTGCAGATCTACTGACACCCCCCCATACTGGGAGGCGCAGGACTAAGCACAGCGGCAACGACCTACATGTGCATACACTGGGAATCGAACCCAAGACCGCTCTGATACCATGTCAGAATCCCAACCACTAGACCATTGGGATAAAAGGGCTTGTTTCAGTAGCGGGTCAGTGCGCCCATAACCCTCCAGGCGACCGCGCCTGTAACCCTCTCCAGGATCAATCGGGCATCTACAGTGCAGATCTACTGACAATGTAATCTAAAGAGTACATTCCCTTATTAACTGTATTACATTTCTACAGCTACTGTGACTCTTGCTATACTCGAAAGTTACCAGTTGCAACGTGTAATATCCGAAAACGGTTACTAGATGGTCAACAGTCGCGACCGTTGACTTGCGACTTTTTACCTTCGCGTGGCTCTTTGTTTGGCGCGTGCTCTATACGAGCTAGCGCGGTATTGGTATAGTGCGTTGCTTCATTATGAAGTGAAGAGCTAAGATGAGAACCTTCAAGAATGTTTACAGTACCATTCGGTTATTTCAACACTCCCCTTCATTTCTGAAGGTGAGCCACGTGGGATTTCTTCGAGATCCCGCAAAGGTTGGTGGAGTGTTGGAACTTGTGATGTAGCAGATTCTTGGTAAAAAAAACCGCTGCCATGTCACCAGCCGGACAATATGTGAGTCTGATATTGCCTTCGTCAATCTCGACCTTGACGAAGAAGATATGCTCCGTGCAATTCACGAAGCAAGGCTTATTCACGAATATGGTCGCGCTCTGGTTGTCGCAGAATAATGTGAAGTGCCCATTCATCGTCACTTTCGCTTTCTGCAAGAGTTCCATCATGTATAGCCCTTCGCAAGAATCTGCGCAGGCGGCAATGAATTCGGCTTTAGCTGACAAAAGGCCGACCAATTCTTATTTATGTGAGATGGGTCCAGCGGGTTCGAGTTGGAATACAAAGCGTGCGGGAGAGTTTGTTATCAGGATCTTAGCGTGATCCGCATCCACATAGCCACGTAGATGAAGTGTAGAGGTTAAATTAGCTGAGTAGGCGAGTCCCATGTCGGGAGTGGATACGAAGTATTGTAGTGCTTGACGTAGGTCTAGTAGAATCTACCCTTCAGGTCGGCACATGTACTATGCGAGCTGGCTTGCTACGTAGGAGAGATCCGGTCGGCACGTGACGGCGGCAAGTAGGAGGCAAATAGAGGCGATGGTCTTCGACCAAGAGCGCATTGGTGTCTGGTTTGTGGTTAGGGGGAGGTGTGCGGAAGGGAGTAGTGGGGTTGTGAATTTCTTTGCGAGTGTTTTGGCATATTTGGTGGCCGAAAGGCAAATGGAGGTGGAAGTTTGAGTGACGTTGAGACCAAGAGATGTCAGCGGGAGTTGGGTTTGGCCCCGTCCTCGCTAGGGCGGAGCCGACTTCGTGGTCGGGTGTGAAGGGAGCAGGTCGACGGGGAGCGGGCGAACTGGTCGACGGGGTTGGGCGACCTGCACGGGGGCCACTGCACGGGCGCCAGGGTGGCGCCGACTTCGGGGAAGTCGACCTGGGAAGTCGACCTACAGAGGGCGTCGACTTGGTGACGCCGACTTGGGGCAGCCGCCTCAGGTGGTCGGCTGACAGGACAGCTGGTCGGTCAAGTGGTAGGTCGACGAGTGTTGTCGACCTGGTGGTCGACCTGACTTGGTGGTCGACGGAGAGGGGCCGACGACGACCACGACAGGGGAGACTCTGGACGCCGAGCAGCTAGGCGTCGAGTAGCAGGGAGTCAACTTGGTGACGCCGACTTCGGGTAGCCGACTTGGGTGGTCGGCTGACAACAGTGCTGGTCGACGTGGAGTGACGTCGACCTGGAGCTGGTCGACCAGGGGTGTGGTCGACCTGGTGAGGTCCACTGGAGGTGGCCGTCGACTTGGGAGTTTGACGGGCACATACAGGAGCAGCTGGTCAACGTGGTTTCTCGGTCGACCATGTTACCTGGGTGACGGGTTCTGCGGAGGAGTGCGACGGTCGCCCAGGCGATGTTTGCAAGACCGACCTCTGTGGTGGTATCCCGAGGTCGACGTGGCGGACCAAGTGCAGTTGTCAGCACGACGACGACTTGGTGTGTGCACTGTGCAGGTGACGAGGCACAGCATGCTAATCACTTGTGAGCACATGCAAAGTATGTGTGCTGCTGTTCTGCAGGAGCAACGCTGGCACGCCGTCGACCTGCAGCGTTGGCATGCCATCGACTTTGCACTGCTGGAGCGCGGTCGACCAAGTCGTGCTGGAACGCGGTCGACCATGCTGCGCTGGCAGACGACCGGCCTGAATGCTAGCTCTGATGTAGTCTTCACAACCTGATTGTACCATTGTTCTGAACTTTTCCTAGTGGAACTCTTGCCAACTTTCCCCGTGAACTAGCAAGCGTGTGCGCACAAGGAAACGACTAAGGAACAAACGAACGCAGAAATCACACGAGCACCCGTGCCTAGCCCATATTCTAGCTCCTGTTGCTGAAGTTATCTCCGCATGGTGCGGTGAGCGTGGACGGCACACGACTTACCTTTCAGTCAGGTCGACGTAGACATCACTTACCTAATTCGTTTTTGTAGGCCGGCAGTTGTGCGGCAGTCACTATGGTAGGTGCCGTAGGTAACGCAGGGGTGGTGGACACCCTGGAGGCACGGCTGGAGAATGCAAGGAGAAAGCACGAGGCCAACGAGTATGGCGACCTGCCTTGGGTTGTCGTCGAGGCTGGACTTCGCACCATGTGGGCGACTGAGCATCCTTCTCGACCTGCCTCTCCTCGACCGGTGAACGACGAAGGCGGCATCGACGTGGGCGTCAACGCCGGTGGTGGTCAAGTCGGCAGCAGTGCGGGAGGCACGTCGAGGCAGCGAGGTGTGATACACGCCGGTGAAGTCGGCGGCGTGCAGAGATGCAGTCGTCAGCAGCTGCAGGTGCCTCGCAGGGCGACGTCGGAGGACGTCGAAGCGGATTGTCACCGATGTCGGCGACCCACGTGACAGTGGGAAGAATTGCACCGAGCTACGGCTACTTCAAGTTTACACCCGACAGGATCTCGGTCACCCCTCTGCTGGTCGGTCGACCCGACATACTCACGTGGAAGGAAGCCATCGAGCCCCATCTGGAGATTGCCGGGCTAATCGGCTCTGCCCATGGCACCGTGGTGACACCGGAAGAGATCTACCCCGACTTGCAAGCAGAGTTTCGCGCCGTGCAGCTGCTGACCTTTACGGTCATCTCGTAGTGCTGCTCGCCGGGCGTGCAGATCGCCTTTAAGTGGTGCAGGGAGTATTTTGACGCCGGCCACCGAGTGTGGCACTTCATCGATTTGACCTACCAAGTCACCGACGACTTGTTCATCTCCCAGCTGGAGGGACAGCTGACGCACATGCGTATGGGCGACCAGGAGACGGCGACCGACTACTGCAACCAAGCTCGGTGAATTCTCGCCACCATCAGGATGGCCGGCGCGTAGTACTCGACGGCATCGTACGTCGTGCATGTCATGTAGGGGCTCCCGAGCAGCTACAACCTGCTGAAGCGGCTGTCATGGCGCAGAGCACACGGGCGATGCTCAACGAGGACACCTTGACCTCGTACATCCTGCAGGACGAGGCAATGCAAGAGGCTGAGCGGTCCCAGGAGCTCCTTGCGCAGGTGAACTACGTCGCCCCAGCAAAGCAAGGTGGTGGTAGCAGCAGGTGGAAGCCGGCGAAGGACGCCGACCAGCAGAAGTCGGCCACGGGTGGCGGTCAAGGAGGAAGTTGACGTGGGGAATGCTGGATCTGCCAGAGCCCAGACCACCTCTCCTTCGAGTGCCACGACCGCAGTGACTCGGACGACGACGACGCCAAGGGATGCCGAGGGAGGTCGGCTGGACGTCGCCCTCGCCGGGAGAGTAAGCCGCGCAAGGAAAAGCAGTCGACAACGTCGACCTCGGCGAAGGACGACGACTCCTCTGCTGGCGGCAAGGGGCGGGACGACAAGACGGCGTCGTGCTCGCTGGTCGGCGTCGTGGAGCCGACCATCTCGGTGGCACCGGAGGCTGGCGAGGACTTCTAGGCAATGGCGGTAGCTGTGCAGGCAAACTCGGCAGTGGTCCTGCTGGACAGTGGCTGCTCCCACCACCTGATGGGGACGAAGGAGGTCTTCGTCGACCTTCAGCCGATCGGCGACATCAAGCACGTGCGCGGCTTCAATGGGGCGCTGCAGGACGTCCAGGGCCGAGGCACTGTCCCCCCACAAGGGGAGGCCGGGAAGCATGTGCTCATCCTCGACGTGCTCTATGTCCCGGGTGTGCGAGCGAACCTGCTTTCGGCCGACCAGCTGAAGGAGAACAGCGTGAAGCTGCAGGAGGACGGCGATGTGAAATTGCTCGTCTCGGTGGCAGGAGACGTCCTCGGTCGGACGTACTATACGGGGCGAGTCCTCTGCACTGACCTGCGTCCCTGCTCAATGAGGTCACCGTCGCCCACGACGGAGGTTGTGGCCCTGCAGGCGATCGACTCGGCGACGAAGTCGACGGCGGACAGGCTGCATGTGAGGCTTGCTCATGTCAACATGGACACCATGCGGAACTCGGCAAAGCACAGGGTCGCCACTGGGCTGGACCTCAAGTCGGCGTCGGGCGCTGACTCACCGTGTGTCTCGTGTGTCGGCGGGAAGCTGGCGCGTCACACCTTCCCCGACCAGGGCTCCGACGCCAACGACATGCTGGCCTGTACTTCTTACTGTTGAAGGACCGCAAGACCCGCTACGTGTGGGTCAGGCTGGTCGCTAAGAACTCGGACGTGCTGATGGAGTTCCCAAAGTGGTTGGTGTTGGTGGAGCGGCAGGCAAAGAAGTCGGTGGTGATGCTATGCTCCGACCGAGAAGGAGAGTTCCTCGGCCAGGCATTCACCGACTTCGTGGACGGCAAGGGGATCGTCCACGACCTTACCTGCCCGTACACCCCGCAGCAAAACGGGATGGTAGGGCGGGAGATGAGGACGGTGGTGGAGTCCGTGTGGACGATGTTGCTACACATGGGCGTGCAGCACCACTGGTGGCACCTCGCTCTACGGCAGACCGTCTGGGTCCGTAACTGCCTTGAGCAGTCGACACTGCCGCCGGGGACGACGCCGTACCAGCTGCTCACTGGGACGAAGCCCGACTTGTCGATGGCCCAAGTGTGGGGCTGCATGGTGCAGTTCTTGGTCCCTTAGCAGCAGCGTGGTGGGAAGCTGAAGCCGAAGGCCAAGTGGGGCCTCCACCTTGGCGTGTCGGCGGTGAGCAAGGGCTGGGAGCTCCTCAACATCGCCGAAAACCGGGTGGTCAGCACGTCGGACGTGGTGTTTTACGAGGATCTGTCGCTGGAGGTGTGGAAGTTGGAGCATTGGCCAGTGTCAGGCAGGACGCCGACCACCCCGCCGACCGACAAATCAACGGCGATGCTGCCTCTGCTCGCTGAGGTCAGTGAGCTTGTTGATGCGGACACCGAGGTCGTCCGTCCTCCTTCCCCTTCCCCTCTCCCTACGACCCCTGCCCCTCCCCTCGTGGCCGACCTGCGTGGACTGACTCCTGTGTCGGCCTCCGGCGATGAGGGGAGTAGTGGGACGTCACCTTCGGTGCCGGCCAAGGGCATCGCCGGTGGCCGACATGACGAGCGGCAAGTCGACGTGGGAGTGAAGTCTAAGGTCGAGGAGGAACAGCCGACTTGGGTGAAGCTGGCAAAGAAGGCACCAGCAGGGCAGTAGCCGACAGAAGAGCGGGCAGCGGTGAAGCCGACCACGGAGCAGTCCGCAACCGGGCAGTCGGCACAGGAACCGACCACAGAGGAGAAGTCGGCCAGGAAGCCAACCGAGGTGCCGCATGGAAACGAGGGCAGCAAAGCCAGGAGGGGGTGCATGGCAACGAGGACTCCACCAAGAGCGACGTGGTGGAGGCTCAGCCTACACCCCAAAAGTCAGGCCGAATTCGAAGGCCACCTGACTTCTTCGTCCCCGCTGCCTTCACCACGGTGTACGATGTGGACGAAGACGACCTGACGTATGACGACGCCGAGGAGGTTGAAGAGTTTCCGAGCATCGTTGGGACATCTCGACGATGACGGCGAAGGAGGCGTTGGCGAGCTGGAAGGGCCCGGCGGTGAAGGCTGCCATAGAGGAGGAGATCCGCAGCCTCATCAACATGGGCACTTGGGAGCTGGTCGAACGCCCGCCGGGAGTGAACATCATGAAGAACCGGTGGGTGCTGACGACGAAGTACCACGTCGACGACACCGTCGAACGCAAGAAGGCGAGGCTGGTCATGAAGGGCTTCAACTAGGTATATGGCGCCGACTACAACGAGACGTTCGCACCGGTGGGCAGCTACGTCACGCTGAGGATCTTCCTCAGCATTATCGCCGTCCTCAACCTCAACCTGATGCAGCTCGACATGAAGAACGCCATCCTGCAGAGCAAGCTCGACCGGGTGCTATACATGTCCCAGCCGGACTACTTCAACGACAAACCCGGCCGGGTGTGCAAGCTGGTGAAGAGCCTGTACGGGCTGGAGCAGTCGGCGCTGGTGTGGTACTTGGCGCTCAACGATGTGCTGGTCGGCGCCAAGTGGAAGAAGAGCCAGGTCCACGAGGCTTTGTACTTCAAGGTCGGCAACGATGGAGTGGCCTGCTGGGTGCTGGTCTACGTCGACGACCTGCTCGCCGCCAACAGCAGCACCGAGATGCTGAAGGAGCTGAAGGGGCTGCTGGAGTTTGCCTTCGAGCTGCGTGAGATCTCGCCGGTGCAGAAGTACCTCTGGCAGGAGATCGTCCGCGATAGGTCGGCGGGGAAGCTGTGGCTGCACCAGCAGGGCTATGCCGACAAGCTGCGTAGGCGCTTCATTGATGAGGAGCAGACCGGGCTTACTCCGAAGACGCCGGTCTCGGTCGACGCCTACGCCGAGCTCACCTTTGATGACAAGGAGGCGCAGGCGTGCCAGGAGGAGGAGTACCGGTAGAAGGTCGGCTCGCTGCAGTTCGTGGTAACAATGACGAGGCCGGACGTCGCCTTCACCAGCAGCAAGCAGGGGAGCGGCCTCACGGTGAGGAGCGACCAGCACTGGCGTGAGGTTGACCGCTGCCTCACCTACCTCGCCAACACGCGTGACACCGCCTTGGAGCTCGGCGGTGGGCTAGAGTCGCTGGAGCTGGTCGACTACGTGGACGCCAACGATGCGAGTGACAAGCAGAGCCGGACGAGCACAGGCGGCTTCTTGTTCGTCCACGGAGGGGCCAAAGTCTCCTGGTCAAGCCAGCACATCAAGTGCGTGACGCTGTCATCGACTGAGTCGGAGTATGTGGCGGCCACCGAAGCTGGCAAGGAGGGATGCCGCCTTCGCTTCCTCCTTGCAGAGTTCCGGTAGCTGGACGCCGGGAAGCCGACTGTCCTGCGAGTGGACAACAAGTCGGCCATCACTGTCGCCGAGGGCATTGGGTGTGCAACCTCAAACACATGGAGATGCGACATGCCTGGCTGCAGCACATGGTGAAGCGTGGGAAGTTTTCATTGAAGTACATCCCGACTGCTGAGCCGCCGACCAGCTTCCTGACAAAGGCGCTGCACTATCCGGCCTTCAACTGGTGCTCCGTTGCAATCGGTCAAGTGCGTCTGGCCGACGCGGGCGATGGCGACGACGACGTGCAGCAGTAGGTGCCATGCCCTCTTGCATGACTGGTGCGGTGGACTACATGCTGTATGTTGGGTGCATGTCGACGAGCTATTCTCCGTGGAGTACTACCGTGTGGGCTGGGGGCCCAAGCGTGAACGCGACAGAGGAGTGTCAACGGGAGTTGGGTTTGGCCCCGTCCTCGCTTGGGCAGAGCCGACTGTTAAAATTAGAAGAAAGAAAGAGGATTGAACTAGCAAGAATGAGGATACAAATAGCAAACCCTAGAAGGGTTGTACTCGCTATAGAGCACCCCACTACAGGCTAGAACAATAAGATAATATTCTGACACACCCCCATAGCCAAAGTGGGGTGTAATCAGCAGAGCAGGCAAAGCAAAACAAGCTCAGGGTGGATCACAATGTCACCACACATTCTGAGCACAAGTTCAAGAAGAAATAGTTTAGAGTTTACAATTATAAGCAAAGCTAGTGGTAGTCACAACGGGCAAGTGAGGAGGAGGAGGGAGAGTGAGGGGAGAGGAGACAGGAGGCGACGGCTGAAGCTGCAGACACACGGGCAACAGGAGGCAGACTGGCACAGCGGCTACCGGACAGCGCCCGGACTACAGGAGTAACAGGCCCCGCGGCTCAAATAGCGGCGGACGGGCAACGGACCCACGGGCGGCTGGCACAGCTGGCTACGACTGGGCTACCGGGACAGCGCCCCGGACTACAGGTGCTGCTGACGACAAACTGGCAACCTCCGCTCATCCTCCCGCACACAGTCCCACCCCCCTCATACACACCCACTGCTACACCACTAGCTCTACTCCCACACACCCCCCTGAAACCCTAAACCCAGTCTCCCACACAACCACCCCCCTCAGCGACAGCTGCAGCAGTGGGAGACGAAGGAGGAGGAGGAGAAAGGGAGGAAGGCACACCGACCACCCCCATACCCGCCACCCCACAGCTCGCCCCTCAGGTCGCCTCGACAGACGACGGGAAATGGGAGGGAGGGGGGGGGGGGGGGGGGGGGGGTGTGGAGGAAAGGGCCCACCACGGACCTGATTGGAGGGCGGAGCCGCGACAAGGGGCGGGGCCGCAACGAGTGGCGGGGCCGCGACGGTCAGGGCGGGGCCGCGACAGGTAGGGCGGGGCCGCTTCGAGGGGCGGGGCCGCGACACAGGGCGGGGCCGCGACGTAGGGCGGGGCCGCGACGAGGGGCGGGGCCGCGACGAGGGGCGGGGCCGCGACGGTCGGGCAGGGCCGCGACGTAGGGCGGGGCCGCGACGGTCGGGCAGGGCCGCTTCGAGGGGCGGGGCCGCGACACAGGGCGGGGCCGCGACGAGGGGCAGGGCCGCGACGTAGGGTGGGGCCGCGACAGTCGGGCAGGGCCGCGACGTAGGGCGGGGCCGCGGCGTAGAGCAGACGCCCGCCGCGCGCCCCGGGGCGCACAGCGGGCAAAGAACCGCCGCGCGCCCCGGGGCGCACGGCGGGCAGAAAACCGCCGCGCGCCTCGGGGCGCACGGCGGGAAGGAAAACCGCCGCGCGCCTCGGGGCGCACGGCGAGAAGGAAAGGTAGCAGCGGAAGCGAGGTGGAAACCCACCCACAGGATCGATCCAAGGGGATCGACCTGCTCTGATAGCATGTTAAAATTAGAAGAAAGAAAGAGGATTGAACTAGCAAGAATGAGGATACAAATAGCAAACCCTAGAAGGGTTGTACTCGCTATAGAGCACCCCACTACAGGCTAGAACAATAAGATAATATTCTGACACCGACTTCGTGGTCGGGTGTGAAGGGAGTAGCCGACCTGCAGGAGTGGGCGAACTGGTCGACGGGGTTGGGCGACCTGCACGGGGGCCACTGCACGGGCGCCGACTTCAGGGTGGTGCCGACTTCGGGAAGTCGACCTAGGAAGTCGACCTACAGAGGGCGTCGACTTGGCGACGCCGACTTTGAGCAGCCGGCTCAGGTGGTTGGCTGACAGGACCGCTGGTCGGCCTGGTGGTATGTCGACCTGGTGGTCGGCCTGGTGGTGTCGTGGTCAATGGAGGAGGGGCCGACGAATGTCAAACATTATATCTATGTTTTAGTTGTTTAGGCTACAGTGGGTTAGCCTATAAGGGGTACACATTTCTAGGGTTTCCTACTTGTACTCATTTCACTGCTAGTTCATCCATTCTTGTTCAACATGGTATAGAGCAGGTCCTTCCTAGGACCAATTTTAATGGCCCACCACTACCTACGCCCTAGGGCGCCTCGGTTTTCTCGCCCCTAGAGGCCCCGAACGGCCCACGCGCTCGCCCCTAGAGGCCCACGACGGCCCCGCGCTCGCCCTTAGAGGCCCTGAACGGCCCCGCGCTCGCCCCTAGAGGCCCCGTCGGCCCCGCGCTCACGTCCTTAGAGGCCCCAAATCGGCCCCGCGCTTACCCCTAGAGGCCCCGATTGGCCCCGCGCTCGCCCTTATCGGCCCACGTCGGCCCCGCGCTTGTCCTTCACGGCCCCGAACGGCCCCGCGTTTGCCCCTAGAGGCCCACGACGGCCCTGCGCTCGCCCTTAGAGGCCCTGAACGTGTCAGAATGTTATATTTGTTATCTAGCCTGCAGTGGGGTACTCTATAGCGAGTATAACCCCTTAGGGTTTCATATTTGTATCTCATTGCTTGCTAGTACAACCCTCTTTTGCCTAACTTCTTCTTGCCTAGCTAGGTTAGTCCTAGCTATGGCTTCTTCACCTACCTACCTACTTTCACAGAACGGCCCCGCGCTCGTCCCTCACGACCCCTGTTCGGCCCCGCGCTCATCCCTAACGGCCCCGATAGGCCCCGCGCTCGCCCTTAGCGGCCCACGTCGGCCCCGCACTCGTCCCTATCGACCTCGTTCGGCCCTGCGCTCGTCCCTAACGGCCCCGATCGGCCTCGCGCACCCCCTTAGAGGCCCACGTCGGCCCCGCGCTCGTCCCTCACGGCCCCGTTCGGCCCCACCCGCTCCCCGCGCTCGCCTCTATAGGCCCCGAACGGCCCCACCCAAAACGAGCCGCCCGACCCGAGCCGCCCGACCCGAGCCGCCCGACCCGAGCCGCCCGACCAGAGCCGCCCAGCCCTAACCGAGCCGCGCCGCCCTACCTGTACCGAGCCGCGCCGCCCTACCCGTACCAAGCCGCGCCGCTCTACCTGCCCTTTAGGTGCTTCTACTGTTTTTCCTACTGCTGCTACCATTACTGTTACTACTGCTATGGCTAGCCCTCCTGTGCTAGCTTTCAATGCTGAGGGCCGCCCAGTGAAGTTCGACACCTGGCTTGATGACTTACACCACTTCCTACAGCTCACTGCCAAGGAAGACATCTCACTGTACGATCACGCCCTAGGCCACGCTACTGCTCCTGCTGCTACTGCTGACAGCACTGCCCGCTCACAGTGGCAGACTCGTGACGCCCATGCTCGCTTCGCTATTCGCAACTCTCTGCCGATAGATGAGCGCAAGCACTTTGGGCAGCACAAGACTGCGCAGGCACTGTACACTGCTGTCATTGCCCGCTACTCCTCACCGGCCTCTGCCGCACTAGGCCGTCTCTCTCTTCCCTACCTGTTCCCCGACTTAGCTTCTTTCCACACAGTCGCTGACCTCATTACCCACCTCCGCACTAGTGAGGCTCGCTTCCGCGCCGCTATGCCTGATGAGTTCCTTGCCACGAGCCCACCCCCGCTCTGGCTCACTCTCTACCACCTAGTCACGCGCCTCCCTGACACTCTGCGCTCAGTCAGGGACCACTTCCTAGCTCGCTGCCCCACTGAGCTCACCATTGCCCTCCTCGAGAAGGAACTCCTTGCAGCTGAGGCTAGCATAGTCGCTGTAGGTGCCTCTCGTGGTGACCCCCGTACCCCGTTCTTTGAGGGGTGTTCTCCCTCCCCCCTTCTTCCCTCTGTCGCCTCTGCTGCTGCTGTCGACCTCCCGCCGCGGCGGCAAGAGCAAGGGGGGCAAGGGCGGTGGTGGTGATAGCGGGGGTGGCGGTGGTGGGGGAGGTGGTGGTGGCGGGGGTGGTGGCGCGGGCGGGGGAGGTGGCAGCGGTGGGGGGGGTGGCGGCAGCGGCGGGGGAGGTGGCCGGGGCGGAGGAGGTGGTGGGGGTGGCGGTGGACGAGGCGGCGGCAGGGGTTGGGGTGGTCGAGGAGGTGGTGGCGGCAGTGGTGGTCGTGGAGGCACTGGCGGTGGCCAGGGCCAGCAGCACACTCCGTCGCCCCAGGAGGTCCGTGAGTGGTACTATCAGCACGCGGGGGGGGGGGGGGGGGGGTGGCCTTAGCTGCACGTACGTCATTCGCACTGGTGACCGCACTGGCCAGCCGTGTGGGGGACCGCACGCCACACAGCGTTGCTTCGCTCGTCTGAACGACGCTTGGCGTGTTCAGTTCCCTCAGGCCACTGAGCTGCCCCGCTGGATTGATCTCCTGAAGAAGGGGATTGATATCTATGCTCTAGACTTTGATGCTATTCTCACTGCCATGTATGTGATGTCTACTAGTGGAGAGGGTGCTGAGTACCTGAGTGTCCCGCCCGACCCGGGCATTAGGACTGGTGTGTCTGCCTCTTCAGGTACTTGCGTGTCCCCTGCCCCAAGTGCTGGTGAGGCTGCTGCTCTAGGTGCTTGTACGTCTGGCCCCCCTAGTACTGTGTCGACTGCAGCATTGCACACCTTCACGCTGGACTCAGGTGCTTCTCGCTGTTTCTTTCGTGACCGCACTGCCCTTGAGCCACTTGCTCGGCAAGTAGCTGTCTCCCTCGCTGACCCCTCTGGGGGTCCGGTCATTGCGACCTCCTCCACTGTCCTTCCCTGTCCTGCGGTCCCGTCGGGCACACTGTCAGGTCTCCACCTCCCCTCGTTCTCTACAAACTTGGTGGCAGGTTGTGCACTCCAGGACGGGGGTGTTCACCAGTTCACCCCTGCCTACGAGCGTGTCACACACTGCACGTGTGCTCGTACAGGCCGCCACCTGGCTTCCTTCACCCGGCAGCCGGGGTCACACCTGTACAAAGTGACTACTGCCTCCCCTCAGGTCGCTGCGTCTGCGTCTGCGCCCGCGTCAGGTCAGCTGTCTGCCCCCTGCTCGTGTCGCTCTCTAGCGCACGAGACTGTCCTCTGGCACCACCGACTTGGCCACCCGTCTGTGCAGCGCCTTCGTGCCATGCACTCCCGGTACCTTGTCTCTGGTCTTCCCAGGGTCCGCCCTCCCCTCCCACTCTCGCCCGCTCCTCCTTGCCTTCCCTATGTCGAGGGGCGGCAGCGCGCCGCTCCTCACTCCTCCTCGTTTCCCCCGACGACTGCTCCGTTGCAGACGCTCCACATGGACGTGTGGGGCCCAGCCCGCGTCCGTGGTCAGGGTCAGGAGAGGTACTTCCTGATAGTTGTTGACGACTACTCGCGCTACACCACGGTCTTCCCCTTGCGCACCAAGGGTGAGGTCCCTGATGTCTTGATCCCTTGGATCCGCAGAGCTCGTCTCCAGCTCAGCGAGCGTTTCTGCTCGGACTTTCCTGTCCTGCACTTGCACTCTGACAGAGGTGGTGAGTTCTCCTCCGACCTCTTGGCAGCCTACTGTGCTGAGCACGGCATTGAGCAGTCGTTCACGCTTCCGTCCTCTCCTCAGCAGAATGGGGTTGCGGAGCGCCGCATTGGCCTGGTCATGGAGGTCGCTCGTTCCTCCTTGATCCATGCGGCTGCCCCCTACTTTCTGTGGCCGTTTGCGGTCCGGTACGCTGCGCACCAGCTCAACCTCTGGCCCCGTGTCTCCTTGCCGGAGACCTCACCCACACTGCTGTGGACGGGGGAGGTTGGCGACGCGTCGCGTTTCCGGGTCTGGGGATCTCGAGCTTTTGTCCGCGATACGTCTGCGGACAAGCTCTCCTCCTGTGCTGTTCCCTGCGTCTTCCTCGGCTTTGTTCCGGACGCGCCTGGTTGGCAGTTTTACCACGCCACCTCGCGCCGGGTCTTGCCCTCTCAGGACGTCACTTTTGACGAGTCTGTCCCCTACTACCGCCTCTTCCCCTACCGCACTGCCCCGCTCCCCCCCCCGCCTCTCTTCCTCGCGCCAGGTGCTGCTGTCGTAGACCCCCTCCCCCCTCAGGGTGCCGCTCCCTCAGGTGTGTCTCAGGTAGACCCGGTTGAGCCTGTTGAGGTTGCTGTCGACACTCGTCCTACTGGGGGTGCGGAGCCTGGGGGTGCTGAGCCTGGGGGTGCGGAGACTGGGGGTACTGAGCCTTGGGGTGCGGTCACCGGGGGTGCTGAGCCTGGGGGTGCGGAGACTGGGGGTGCTGAGCCTGGGGGTGCGGACACTGGGGGTGCTGAGCCTGGGGGTGCGGAGACTGGGGGTGCTGAGCCTGGGGGTGCTGAGCCTGGGGGTGCGGGACCTAGGGGTTATGCCTGTGGAGGTGCTGGACCTGAGAGTCCTACACCTGGACGAGGCCTCTTCTCGGATCAGTTGCGTGAGTGGTACTTACAGTACTGCAGCCTCCAGAGAGGTACCTCTGGGGCCAGACGCACTACAGGGACTGGTGTTGGTACTTCTCCTCCTAGCTGGGAGCTCCCCTCCCGTGAGCGGATCCGTGAGTGGTACGAGCGGCGCTGCACACTTCGAGTGGCGCGCCTCGTCTCACGGACCCAGCTGCTGCTGGTGCTACGGACCCGGGCGTTGGAGCTGCTACTGGTGCGGCGGACCCAGGAGTTGGAGCTATGAGTGGTGCTGTGGAGCCGGGCGTTGGAGCTACTGCTGGTGCTGAGGACCCGGGCGTTGGTGCTGCGGCTGGTGCTGAGGACCCGGGCGTTGGAGCTGCCGCTGGTGCTGCGGACCCGGGCGTTGGAGCTGCTGCTGGTGCTGAGGACCCGGGCGTTGGAGCTGCTACTGGTACGGCGGACCCGGGCGCTGGTGCTGCGGCTGGTGCTGAGGACGCAGGCGCTGGAGCTGCTACTGGTACTGCGGACCTGGGCGTTTGAGCTGCTGCTGGTGCTGCGGACCCGGGTGCTGGTGCTGTGGAGTCGAGCGTTGGAGCTGCTGCTGGTACTGGTGCTGCCGCTGGTCGTGCTGGTGCTGTCTCTGGAGTCGCCGCGCGGCCTCGGCCGAACTTTGTACCGCTCCTTCAGTAGGTTCTTGGTCTCTCGCCTCCTCCTGGTCCTCCTCCCTTAGCGTGTCCACAGCCTATCCCGTCACAGTTACAGCTGCAGACGGCCTCCCCACTACCTGCTCCTTCTCCCTACGCTGGCCCTACTGGAGGCCTTAGTGAGCGTCGTGAGCCTGCGTCTCGCCCTGCGTCGCCTGTCCGTCCTGCTACAGCTAGTGGTTGTGGTTCGCGTCAGCGTCCTCCTCCTGTCCCTGGCACGCACCGGATGTCTCTTCGTCTGTCCACTGCTCCTCTGCGTGCCTCTTTACCTTCTCCTCCCGCGTCTTCTCCTCCTTCTCTTGCCGACCCGGAGTCGGACTCTCTTCGTGCTGCCAGTCCTACTGTCACGCGTCTCCTTGCTACTGTCGTCACTGACCCTTCCTTTGAGTCCAGTGCTGCGTCTGCCCTAGTTGCTGAGCTTGTCGACTTTGCTGCTCGCTGTCGTCTAGACTACGCTGCTAGCCTCGTCGCTGAGTCTGAGTCTGTCTGTCCTCCATCCGTCGGGGGTGAGTGTGTCCTTGGCACGGACGTCCTAAAGGACAGGCAGGAGGAGTTTCAGTGCTTGGCCGCTGCTTCACCTCATCTCGTGTCCGTACTGCTTACCCCTGAGGGAGACCCGGATGCACTTGACATCCCGACTCCGCACTCTTACGCGGAGGCGATAGAGGGTCCCTACTCTTCTCATTGGCAGGCAGCTATGGATGCAGAGATGGCTTCCTGGAAGTCCACAGGCACCTACGTTGAGGCTGTCCCCCCTCCTGGGGCGAACATCGTCAGTGGCATGTGGATTTTTAGGGTGAAGCGGCCGCCCAGTTCTCCGCCTGTCTTCAAGGCGCGCTACGTGGCTCGTGGCTTCAGTCAGCGGCAGGGAGTTGACTACTTTCAGACCTTCTCTCCCACCCCGAAGATGACCACTCTTTGGGTACTGCTGCACGTCGCTGCTCACCGTGACTACGAGCTACACTCCCTTGACTTCAGCACTGCGTTCCTGCAGGGCAGCCTGCACGAGGAGATCTGGCTGCGCCGCCCTCCTGGCTTAACTGGGTCTTTTCCTCCTGGCACCCAGTGGAGCCTTCGGCGGCCGGTCTACGGTCTCCGCCAGGCACCGCTTGAGTGGCACGACACACTGAGGACTACACTTGCGGCTCTTGGGTTTGCCCCCTCCACTGCTGACCCGTCGCTGTTTCTACGCACCGACACCTCTCTGCCGCGTTCTACATCCTCGTGTACGTCGACGACTTGGTCTTTGCCACAGCTGACACTGCTGGACTCGCCCACGTGAAGTCCGAGCTGTAGAAGAGACACACGTGCACAGACCTGAGTGAACTGCGCAGCTACCTTGGCTTGCAGATCACTCGGGACAGAGCACGCCGCACCATCACCCTGACTCAGTCACACATGGTGCAGCAGGTCCTTCAGCGCTTCGGCTTCACGTACTCCTCGCCTCAGGCCACTCCTCTGTCTACTCGCCACTCGCTCTCAGCTCTGCCTTCGGATGAGTCCGTAGAGTCGAGTGGCCCGTACCCAAAGCTTGTTGGCTGCCTCATGTACGTGATGACCTGCACACGCCCTGACCTTGCATACCCTCTTAGCATTCTTGCACGCTATGTTGCTCCTGGGAGACACCGACCAGAGCACATGGCTGCAGCAAAGAGGGTGTTGCGCTACTTGTGCAGTACGTCGGGCATGGGGCTAGTGCTTGGAGGGCAGAGTCCAGTGGTCCTCACTGGACACGCAGACGCTTCTTGGGCTGACGACCAGGCTACGCAGCAGTCCTCACAGGGTTACACCTTCAGCCTTGGTTCCGGCTCTGTTTCGTGGCTGGCTACTCGCTCATCTTCTGTTCTCGGCTCCAGTTGTGAGGCTGAGATCTACGCAGGGGCCATGGCTGCTCAGGAGCTTCGCTGGCTCACCTACCTGCTGACCGACCTTGGAGAGCCGCCTCGTTCTCCTCCAGTCCTGTACGTAGACAACAAGGCCATGCTGGCCTTGTGTCGAGAGCAGAGACTGGAGCACAGAACAAAGCACATTGCTCTCCGCTACTTCCTTGCTCGTGAGCTACAGCAGCGTGGTCAGTTGCGACTTGCGTACGTGGCCTCTAAGGCCAACACTGCTGATGTCTTCACCAAGGCACTTCCGCCTTGTGATCATCAGCGCTTCTGTACCCAGCTTTGTCTCTTGCCTGTCTTGCCTCACTTGCTCTCCTCTTGACCCTCTTTGTACTGCTACATATATATTGTTGCTCTTGCTTGTCTAGGCTTATACATATATATATGTGTACTCCTGCATGTGAACTGGCCTTGTGGCCTTGAACTTGTGCTCAGAATGTGTGGTGACTTTGTGATCCACCCTGAGCTTGCTTTGCTTTACTTTACTTGACTGGTCTTGTGACCCCTAGTTCTCCCCCACTTCGCCGATGGGGGTGTGTCAAACATTATATCTATGTTTTAGTTGTTTTGGCTACAGTGGGTTAGCCTATAGGGGGTACACCTTTGTAGGGTTTTTACTTGTACTCATTTCACTGCTAGTTCATCCATTCTTTTTCAACAACGACGACCACGACAGGGGAGACTCTGGGCGCCGATCAGCTAGGCGTCTCGTAGCAAGGCGTCAACTTGGTGACGCCGACTTCAGGTAGCCGAATTGGATGATCGGCTGACAACTGTGTTGGTCAACGTGGAACTGGTCGACCAGGAGTGACGTCGACCTGGAGCTGGTCGACCAGGGGTGTGGTCGACCTGATGAGGTCGACTAGAGGTGGTCGTCGACTTGGGAGGTTGACAGGCACATACAAAAGCAGCTGGTTGATGTGGTTGCCTGGTCGACCAGGTTGCCTGGGTGACGAGGTTCTGCGGAGGAGTGCGACGGTCGCCCAGGCGATGTTGGCGAGACCGACCTCTGTGGTGGTATCCTGAGGTCGACATGGCGGATCAAGTGCAGTCGTTAGCACGAGGACGACTTGGTGTGTGCGGTGTGCAGGTGACGAGGCACAGCATGCCAATCACATGCAAGCACATGCGCAGTAGGTGCGCTGCTGTTCTGCGGGAGAAACGCTGGCACGCCGTCGACCTGCAGCGTTGGCACGCCGTCGACTTTGCACTACTAGAGCGCAGTCGACCAAGTCGTGCTGGAACGCGGCCGACCATGCTGCGATGGCAGACGACCGGCCTGAATGCTAGCTCTGATGTAGTCTTCTCTTGCCAACGTGATTGTACCATTGTTTGGAACCTTTCCTAGTGGAACTCTTGCCAACTTTTCCCGTGAACTAGTAAGCGTGTGAAGTTATCTCCACAAGAGATTAAGTGACATTGCGAGTAATAGTCACTTCTAGCTTCTTCTGAATGCCTTCTTTGAAGCGGTCGAGCAGTTCGGTGTCGTTGCTGGAGTATAGAAGATCGACCACGTAGGCGACGAGTAGAATAAAGTTTTCGCGTATCTCTCTCCGGTGTAGTTCTTGGTCGTGAGGTAGCTAGGTAAAGCCAAGTTCGATGAGAAGCAGGTACTGCTGTTAAAGTCGGGGTGCCTTTTTGATGCCATAAAGAGACTTTTGAGGAGGCAGACAGCGCTGTCACTTTCCTGGAAGGCGTGCGGTTGCTCGACAAAAATTATGGCATCGACGATCGTGTACACGGGCGCGTTGGAGACGCTGATCTAGTAGAGTGGGCTCTGCTTGATGGTGGCGATGTAGATAAGAATGCGCACCGGAGTGTGCCATCCTAGCGGTGCAAAGGTTTGATTGTAGTCCACAATGTGGGTTTGCTCGAAGCCGCGGACCACCCATTTTTCCTTGTACATGTCGATTGAACCATCCGCGAGTGTTCTATTTTGGAAAACCCATTTTCCACTTAGTATCTTCCTCCTCTTTGCAGATAATCGAGGGACTAACTTCCAGCCCTGCGGCACTCAAGTGCTGCTACTTCTGCAGCCATGGATGCTCTCCACTTCTCACTGTCAGGACCCTGCAGAGCTTGACGCACAGTGATGGGTTCCTTGGGAGAGAGCTGGCAAACTACGACGGCGAGCCCAAGGATATGGAGGCCAGTTTCATTGGTGCCTTCATAGGCTAGGCGATCGTAGTAGTGCATGCTGGAAACTTTGACAACATCGTTGTCGCTGTTGTTGCCGTTGCGGATGGTGCTTTGCGAGGGATTCGGCGGTGGTAACGCAGCATACGGTGATCAGCCCGCTGTGGGCTTCCCGAGTTATATCGTCCCAATTGAATTGCAAAACATGTATGAGACGTCTGTTACATCTTCTACCACGTCGGTTTCGTCTTGTGCGGTGGCGGAGCTGTGGTGTCCGTGAAAACTGTTTCCGGTGCTTTATCAGCTTTGCGGTGCTCCTTGAACAGGGCAAGGTCAGTTCTTTGTAGAAGATGCATTCATGTGTTTTCGTTACTTTGTGTGTCGCGTAGTCCAGCATGATATGGGCTTTGAGCTCCTTTGAAATTTTAAGCTTGGTAACCCTGTTCTGATGACCTCGAGATTCCCCCCCATTTCAATAATGTGTGATTTTCAGGGAAAACGGCCAGCCTGCAAGTTTCACTTGGAGGGCAAGATGCTGCCGGCCGCGACGCATGTGCACAGTAGAGCAGCACGATCGAACGGCCCCAGGGTGCTAGATCTGCGGTGCGAACACCAATACAAAAATAATCGTGGTACACATATCTGGACATGCGGCGGCACACTTAGGATGACAATGGTGGAACGGACACCGTTCTAAAAAAGAATCCGAGTGGGTTTTACGGGAAGATTCACACCGTGAGGTATCCTGACGGCGCAGTGCGTGGACAATTTGGCCCAGTTGTTGGGAAGGAGTTAGGTTTTGATATGTGGTGGGAAACACTGGGATAAGGGTTTGCTGTGTTTCTAATTGTTTTTGTCTGTTGTAATAATGTAATGAAATGACAAGTAATATACCTCCAAATTCCTTGTACGTAGTAGCTGCCAGTGCTGCCATGCTGTTGCTGATGCTGCAGCGTAGATCAACTTTGGTTGGGGATTGCAGGTCGGCAGCAGGTGGCCTACGTCCTTCCTTCCCTCCTTACTTCCTCACCACCATCTTTGCTCCACAAGCTTGGCGAGGAAGACGAGGACAACACAGTTGAGCTGTGAAGCTGTTGACACTGTAGTGGGGAGGTCAGCAACAGATGGCTGATGTCACTTATGCTATGTGGGGAGGAAGGAGAGATGGTGATGTTGAAGTGAGGACCAGTGTTGATGGCACTCAAACGTCTCGAGTGCCATCATTGAGACGTCTCAGCAATGACATCACGTGAGATGGTTGATGTCACAGATGCTCCCTGAGGAAGGAGAGGACGGTGCTGTTGGCTCTCGAGCCCGGAGGGCAGGCAGATGGTTTATGTCACTGATCCTGGGTGACTAAGGAGAGGAAGCGCTGTTGAACTGTGCTGCTGTTGGTTCTGGAGTGCGGAGCAGCAATGATGGCACTTGTGATGGTTGATGTCATCGATGCTCCCAAAGGAAGGAGACGACAGTGCTATTAAACTGTGTTGCTTTGTGCGCCTGTCGAGATGGGCATGGGAAGGGGTGAAGGAGCATGGAAAAGGGGCTCAAATGGCATGGGATCAACATGTGAGATTGCACGGGAATGTGAAATCCAAGTGAAGGTCAGGAGAGGTAAAAGGGAGGAGCAGTGGAGAGGAGGATAGAGATAGATGGAGAAGCGGACTGTGCATGATATGTTGCCCAGTTACTCCCTCGCCCACCAGTACATCATATGCACCCCTTATCACTGCATACATACCCCTCAACATCGCTCAGCACACCTGAATGGCATGAGCACCCTTCTCAACCTCAAGCCGACAAGACGAGCCAAAGTGCCTGATTGGGGGAAGAGGAATAAGGGATATGACGGAAGCGAAAGATGGAATGGGGACAAAGACTCTAGAGAGAAGATAATAACATCAGGACGTCTCTTTGAGCGAAAGTTCTGCGCGCGTGTGAATGCATGTGCGGATGAGTGCATGCATGCGTGCGTGTGTGTGTACGTGCGTATATACATGCATGCGTGCGAGCACGCGCACACACGTACACATAATATAAAAGGATAGGGGAGAGAGAGGAGGGAGTGGGGACGGAGGGAGAGAGGGAGAGCGAAAGAGAGGGAGCAAGAGAGGAGGGGCCTCACTAGTGCATGCGATGGGCGATGGGAAGGGGAAAGAGCTGGTCACTACCTCCCCACACAAGCAGAGTTGGCTGTGCCATGGATCGGGCGGGGTATGAGAAAGAGTGGATTGGAGATGAAGTTAGATCACAACAGAGTGAAAACAATAAATGCACAATGTGCATGTCAACCCCTGTGCACTTCACCAGATTGACCGCATTGCAACGCTCAACACCTACCATTGGCGGCACAGTGACCCCCCCTGGGTTTTCTGCGTTGGCCTGTGCTTCTCTCAACGATGCCTCCAGCAGCCCCGCCTTCTCCTCCGGGTTCTCAAACAAGACCTGCCAGACACCCATGCATGCACATGCAGCACCGGTGAGCACCGCGCAGCACCATACAACACCATGCATGCTCAGCATTGAATTGAATTAGAGCAGCTATTAATGGTCCACTATTCCCAATTTGAACCCATGGGCATGCAGCAAATTTACTAAACAGTGCAAAAGGTACCTAAAAGCCCAAAAGGGTACCAAAAGGTACCTAACAGTCCCTGGTCACCAAGAACTTCTTTGTGAATGGGTCCCAAAAATGCCATCCCTTGCTGTTTTGACCCATACCCAAGTGCACAACACATATTGCCTTGGCACCAACTTGTTGTGTCGAAGATGCTTAAGCACGAGTGCCATGCACATATACCCGAACACCTGAAGCATATCCACTTTTGGCTTCCTTCCAATCTACTCCACATATGACACCCACTTATCTGCTCCTACATGATTCAAAGCTCTGTTTTTAGCCACACACGCACTCCGCACCAGAGAGAAGAACGCGAACGCACACTCGTTGTATTCACTATCGTCATCATCTCCAACCATAAGTGCCGCTCCAGCCAAGGCTGACTTGGCTGGCTTTCCTAGCGCATCATATGTCAGCTTATTAGGGGCTTGATTTATCCTCTTGCCCCTTCCTTCATCCTCAGCTGCAAGGACTTGAAGGCTCTCACGGTGTTGCTGCGGGGTGATTGGAATCCGTGGAGCATTCGTATGGCGAGGTGGAAGTGTCGATGTACGCTCGCTTGCTTGCTGCACCTCCTCCCCTTCTTCCTCTGTATTCTTGGCCACCTCTCCCCCATTCACAATAAAAGACTTCATTGTGATAGTGCTGCTGCTGCTCAGCTCCAAGAGCAGGTCCACGTGCTCCAGCCCGTTACTCCTCACCTCCCCAAACGGCACGCCTACCTTAGCCTCGTTTTCAGCCTTCCACTCCTTGTACATCAAGCTCGCCATAAATTTGAAGTCCCTGTCCACCAAGAATTTCTTGGTAAATGGGTCCCAAAGAAGCGATCCTTTGCTGTTTTGAGCCATGCCCAAATGCACAGCCCATATCGCCTTGGCACCAAGATGTTGTGTCGAAGATGCTTAGGCACAAGCAACAGCACATGCACCCGAACACGCGAAGCATGTCGACCTTCAGCTTCCTTCTAATCCACTCCGGATAGGGCACCCATTTGTCCGGTCCAACATGTATCATAGCTTTGTTCTTTGCCACACATGCGTTCCGTACCGCATCTTGCCAGAAATAGCCGGGTAGTCCAACTTAAATGAGCAATCCGCGTGGCGTCTCCGTGATTGTCGCTCGCTCGGCGATGCTGTTCATTGCAGAGGAGTATGGCATGGTAAGGGAGTGCCTTATGCCAATTTTCTTCAGCCACATGGACAAATTCTTACTCAAGAACTCTCCCCCTTGTTCGGTGCGAATTGCCTTCACAAGCCGGTCTTGTGCCGCTCCACGTTCGGCAACCAATCGGTTTTCACCGTTTCAGCCACGTTGCTCTTCTTGGACAGCTCATACACCCATGTCATCTGGGTGTAAGCATCCACAATGGCGAGGAAGTACTCTGCTCTAGCAGCTCCAAGCTTCAAGGGGCCCACCACATCCATCACCATCACATCGAGCGGTGCCTTAGCCGTTGTCTCAGAGCTAGAGAGAGGAACTCGGGTGAACTTTGCTTATATTCACGTGGGGCAGCCAAGTACCTCGGTGGGCTCTCCCTTCATACGTATTCCAGCAACCATCCTTCCTTCACGAGCTCCTGCAAAATGGGCACAGCCGCATGCCCCATTTTCCTAAGCAAGGTTAGCCAATCACACCCTTTTGTAGCCTAAGTCGGATTGGAGAATGCCGCACTCACAATTGTGCCCCACATGCTCTCTCCGTACTCCTCCTCCGTTACTGCATCAGGGTTCTCTTGAGAAAATGAACGAGAATAAAGAAGAGAGGGGTTCACTAGAAAGCAGCAGGATACATATAGGAAACCCTTAGGGGTTGTACTCGCTATAGAGTACCCCACTGCAGGCTAGAGAACAATAACATTCTAACACACCCCCATAGCCAAAGTGGGGTGTAATCAGCAGAGCAAGCAAAGCAGAACAAGCTCAGGGTGGATCACAATGTCACCACACATTCTGAGCACAAATGCAAGAAGCAATAGTTTAAAGTTCACAATTATGAGCAAAGCTAGTGGTAGTCACAACGGGAAAGTGAGGAGGAGGAGGGACAGTGAGAGGAGAGGAGATAGGAGGCAACGGCTGAAGCTGCAGACACACGGGCAACAGGAGTCACACTGGCACAGCGGCTATCGGAACAACGCTCCGGACTACTGGAGTAACTGGCTCGGCGGCTAAATGTAGCGGCAGACGAGCAACGGACCCACGGGCGACTGGCATAGCTGGCTGCGACTGGGCTACCGGAGCAACTCCCCGGACTACAGGTGCTGCTGGCGACACGACGGCAACCTCCGTTCAACCTCCCCAAACAGTGCCACCCCCCCTAACACACACCCCCTGCTTCACCGCTAGCTCAACTCCCCCTTCACCCCCCTTAGTACCACTCCGACGGCTCCAACAGGTCCACCCCCCTCAACGGCAGCTGCAGCACTGGGAGACGGAGGAGGAGGAGGAGCAGGGGACGGCACACAGAAGCTGCACCCCCATACCCTCCACCCCCAAACCCTTATGCAGGAGAACGGGCAGCAGCAGGGATGGGGCGCCATCAGAGGCACGGGGGACAACGGGCATCGCAGGGGAAGCGAAGAACGGGCCGCCCACGGGCCTGGCACAGCCGCCCGAACCGCGCGCAGGCGGTCCGAGCCGCGCGCGGGCCCGGCGCAGCCCGTACGGGCCGCGCACGGGCCTGGCGCAGCCCGTACGGGCCGCGCGTAGCCTGTACGGGCCGCGCGCAGGCCACTACGGGCGACGGAGGGCGACGCGCGGGTCCCCGTCGCCCGTCGCAGCGCCTCCCGGGGGCGACGCGCCGAGCGACGGGGCAGAAACCCGCCGCGCGCCTCGGGGCGCACGGCGGGCAGAAAACCGCCGCACGCTCCGAGCGCACGGCGGGATGAAAAAATCCGTCGCACGCCACGGGGCGTGCAACACAGAGTAGCAGTAGCAGCGGAAGCAATGAGGTGGTGAGCCCACCCACAGGATCGATCCAAGGGGATCGACCTGCTCTGATAGCATGAGAAAATGAACGAGAATGAAGAAGAGAGGGATTCACTAGAAAGCAGCAGGATACATATAGGAAACCCTAAGGGGTTGTACTCGCTATAGAGTACCTTTGCTGCTCCTTGGCTGCTGCACCACTCTCCTTATGCTCACACTGCTTACTGTTCCCTCAATGATTGCACTTCTTCGACTCATTCTCCTTGGCGCGAACGTTCACGCCATCACCGCTACCAACCGCTTCACCCTTGGTGCTGATGCTTGCTGCCGCTTGCCTCTCCTTAGGCATCGGGACCACAGGAATCTGCCACATCTCGTTGTATACAATTTTGTCCTCGTGAAGCTCCCAACGTGAAGGTCCCAAAGAATCCGCTCGCCAAGCACTGTGGTATAATTCTTGGCTCCTTTCGAGCTTGTATCCTTGACGGCCTTTTGCAGCCCGCAGAACGGAAATCAGGTTGGCTGCAAGGTTGGGCGCCCAAAGCACATTCTTGAGGCCCATCATCTTCTTTTCAGCACCCTAGAACAAGGCCTTGCCCATGCTTTTCACTACTGCTCGCTGCCCCAAAGCTGAAGTGACGTGCTTTACTGGCGACTGTTCAAGTTCAGTGAGCAAGTCCGCGAGAAGTGTCACGCTATAGGTGGCACCGCTATCAATCACCCAATAGTCCAAGGAGTGTAGAGTGATCTCTCTGGACCAGCCAGTGCTTACGTTGATATAAAGAAGAATTTACCCGGAAATCGATCGTCGCTCGCGTCTTCGTCGTTATCTTCGTTCTCCATATTTGCAGCTCCACCCCCGCGACTGCCACTGCCTCCACGTCCTCTTTCTCTCCCCCCCCTTACTCCTCTACCCTCTTGGCCTTGAGATGGGGTCCATCCATTAGGTAGTTTGTAGCAATCGCGCCACATGTGTCCGCTCTTGTGGCAGTAATGCCATTTGCTGTCAAATCGGCTACGACCGCACCCAAAGTTATTGCTGTCGCTGCCGTATCAGCCATTTCTGCGGCCTCCATTAAAGATGCTGCTGCCAAATCTGCCTCCTCCTTGTCCTCTGCCCCCTCCACGGCCTTACCCCCAGCCAATGCTTGCTGCTCCGCCGCCATCCGAACCCGCCAACTCACGGCGGCAGGAGTTTTTATGAAGAATTGCTCGTTTCACGTCTTCAAGCGAGTGGCAGGGCAGATCACGATCAAGGTTGATGATGAGCGATGACCATGACCAAGCAGGACCAATAGCTTGGTCTTCTTCTTGAGCTCACTATAGTTCAAATGTACTCCTTCAAGTTGCGTCAACAAGACAAAGGATTTCTGCACACCTTCTTAAACTGGTAAATACTCTTGAATTCGTAGTGCCGCCATTTGCCGCTCCAATACCACCGCTACCACCACTGTTGCAGGAGCGTGTACACTCTTGAAAGAAGCCCATGCCTCCCTTCTCTGGTTTACGCTGGAATGGCTTGATGTGACGGAGGTTTCTCCCCAACGGTGGCCAAGAAGAAGATAGCCTTATGTGCTCTTCTGCACCCATAGGCTCTTTTTTGGGTCGTTCTTAGGGCGTTTCTCCGTTTCTTCTATCACCTCCAGCAGTTCATAATGGTCGAATATATTCTCCATCTTGAAAGACCTCTTAGTGAAGTTGTCACCGTTGAACTTGACAAGGCCAAACACCCTCGGCGCATCCCCAGATGGGTCAAGACTTGGTTGCACGGGATTGGACTTGAGCTTGGGCTTCTCCACGAAGGGTATCAAAACTACCCTCCACAAGGACCTAGACCAAGAGAAATGTTAGACTAGACATTATAATGTAACTGCTCTCACTATCTTGAAGATTACCCTCTTGGCGAGCTTTGAAATAATTTGAGTCTTGAAACCAAGGCTCTGGTTCTTCACCACAAACTCATCCTTGAGTTCTTGACAGACAGCTGTACATACGTGACAGTCTGTTGAACACCGAAAGTTTGAGACACGAAAAAATAGAAAGAGCACACGACACGCAAACGTCGATGTGACACGCGACTAACGATAGGTCGCTATTGACTCTATAAACACATTTAACATCAAGACGCACCAGTCCTACATTATGATAAGCATGAAATATATAGTCTCATGCCTTTATACCATTCCATGCACACACGCATGCATGCACAAGGACAACAAGCCGAGTGCAAACCATGGGGTTGCACCCATAACAAATGGTGTCGCGAGAAGTGTCCAAGTTGGTTCTTCTTCGATGGATGAGTGCCGGACTTTCCATATTTGCGTTGAGCTTGTACTGCTTCGTTTGAGTTGGTGCTGGTTGGGATGAACGTTGGTGTGCCGAAGTCTGCTGTAGTGGGGATAAAGGATGGCTCGCTTCCGATTTAACCTTCTGCTCCCTTTAATAAACGGTGCTTGGTGCTTGTTGTGCAGTACAATGCTTTTGTAGAAGATGAAGTCACATGAATGCGTAACTTGGTGGGTGGTGAAGTCAAGGATGGTCCACGCATGGTAACACCTGTTCGAGGCCAAGGTGGATGCCCCATTTGGCTCGTTCTTCAAAATTTCTTGTTCGGGCAGTGTGGGGCCGATACTGTACCATCCACTCCTTGAAGTTTGAGTTGTTGTTGGGCAAGGCCTTCGAGGAAAAAATGTTGTGCATGGGCCATCGTGTAGGGCCAATAAACGGTTGACACATCTGACTGCTTCGTGAAGGCCCTCATTTTCGTCGCGAGGCTCCTGTTGGTTCTTTCAACCCATCCTTGGTGCTTGTGAGCATAGGGTAGAGATATCATTCTCTTGATCTCCTTCTCTGCACAAAACTTTCAAAACCTCTTACTGACATACTCTACAGCTCTGTATGTCGGAAACGCCTTTTAACTTCTTTCACTTGAATTGTGTATGTGCCATGTTCAGCCACATGTAGAAGCATTCAAGAGTGCCCATGCGGGGCCGCGCTACGAGACGAAAGATTGGCCATGAGGGGGGGGGGGGGGGGGGGGGGGCAGCGCTACAGGACGAACGAGGGGCCATGAGGGGCGGGGGGGGGGGGGGGGGGTGGGTATGATGGGACGTACGTGAGGGCCCGCAGGGTCCCCGCTACAGGACGAACAAGAGCGCCTGCGGAGGCCACACTAAGGATGAACAGAGGTGGGCCCATGTGCACAAACTAAGCTCTGATACCATGGCAAAGAGAGAACTGGAAGAATGAATGAGTAGAAATAAGCAGTACAAACAATAATATAGCTAACCCTAGGCAATTATATACCCTCTACACAATAACTCAGTGTAACACCTAGACTTAACTAACAAACCATAACAATTATAGTTTGAGAGCTTGATCCTGACATGCACTCCAACCCTGAGCTTGGTGTGATGAGATTGATGGGCGCGATTGGTGGATATTGAATGTCGTCGTAGTTTCGGATGCCTCTGCGACGACGCGCCATGCAGCTCAAAATAGATCCCTTGCCCTTATCCTTGGACGAAATGCGTGCAAGAGTTTGCGAGGTGCTTGCGACGGCGGGTGGCGACATGGTCGCTGTTGCAGCAGGAGATGTTGAGGATGCCGATGGCTGCTGACTAGAGGAGTTGTTGCGCCTCTCGTTTGCCGCTTTTTGCTTGTAGCACCGGTCGATTGTATGGCCAGGTTTCTTGCAATACTTGCAGAATGCTCATTTCTTTCCATGCTGCTCCCCTTCAGCCGTTCCGGTGAAGAACACTAACTTCTCCCGCTTGCTGTTCCGCTCATTGTACAGATTGTCAAACTCTTATGCTATAGTCTGTGTAGGCTATAGTGGGGTAGACAATATGGGGTACAACACTTCTAGGTTTTCCTACTTGTACCCACCTGCTTGTTAGTTCATTCATTCCTCATTTCTTAACATGGTATAGAGCAGGTTCCCTAGTGGGAACGCTTCCTTGGGCCCACCACTGAAACCTTTTTTCTGACCGGAGCGACAGTCGCACCTGCCCGAGGCGCGCCTTGTGGGCCGCCCTTCTGTCGAGCTCCCTTAGAGGCCCCTCTCACGGCCCCTCGCGCCACCCTTAGCGGCCCCGTCGCCGCCCCTAGCGGCCCCGTCGCCGCCCTTCCAGGCCCCTAGCGGCCCTGTCCCCGCCCCTAGCGGCCCCGTTGCCGCCTCCCTCCCTACGCGGCCCCGTTGCCGCCCCTACGCGGCCCCGTCGCCCCCCCTAGCGGCCCCGTCGCCGCCCCTACGCAGCCCCGTCGCCGCCCCTAGCGGCCCCATAGCCGCTCCCCTCCCTACGCGGCCCCGTCGCCGCCCCTACGCGGCCCCGTCGCCGCCCCTACGCAGCCCCGTCGCCGCCCCTAGCGGCCGCGTCGCCGCCCCTAGCGGCCCCATCGCCGCTCCCCTCCCTACACGGCCCCGTAGCCGCCCCTACGCGGCCCCGTCGCCGCCCCTACGCGGCCCCGTCGCCGCCCCTACGCGGCCCCGTCGCCGCCCCTAGCGGCCCCGTCCCAGCTCCCCTCCCTACGCGGCCCAGTCGCCGCCCCTACGCGGCCCCGTCGCTGCCCCTACGCGGCCCCGTCGCCGCCCCTAGCGGCCCCATCGCCGCCCCTACGCGGCCCCGTCGCCGCCCCTAACGGCCAAGTCGCCTCCTCCCTCCCTACGTGGCCATGTTGCCGCCCCTACGCGGCCCCGTCGCCACCCCTAGCGGCCCCGTCGCCGCCTCCCTCCCTCCGCGGCCCCGTCGCCGCCCCTACGCGGCCTCGTAGCCGCCCCTACGCGGCCCCGTCGCCGCCCCTAGCGGCCCCGTTGCCGACTCCCTCCCTACGCGGCCCCGTCGCCGCCCCTACGCGGCCTCGTAGCCGCCCCTACGCGGCCCCGTCGGTGCCCCTAGCGGCCCCGTCGCCGCCTCCCTCCCAACGAGGCCCCGTCGCCGCCCCTACGCGGCCTCGTAGCCGCCCCTACGCGGCCCCGTCGCTGCCCCTAGCGGCCCCATCGCCGCTCCCCGCCCCTAGCGGCCCCGTCGCTGCCCCTACCCAGCCCCGTCGCCACCCCTAGCGAGCAGCCGAGCCGCCGAGCCGCCAAGCAGCTGAGCCGCCGAGTCGCCCAGCAGCCGAGCCGCCCCTGGAGCAGTTGCCACTGCAGCAGCCGCCCCTGGAGCAGCCGCCACTGCAGCAGCCGCCCCTGAAGCAGCCGCCACTGCAGCAGCCGCCTCTGGAGCAGCCGCCACTGCAGCAGCCGCCCCAGGAGCAGCCGCCACTGCAGCAGCCGCCCCTGGAGCAGCCGCCACTGCAGCAGCTGCCCCCGGAGCAGCCGCCACTGCAGCAGTCGCCCCTGGAGAAGCCGCCTCAGGAGCAGTCGCCCCTACAACTGCAGCCCCCGGAGCAGCCACCCCTACAGCTGCCGCGGAGCTCTCGCTCTACAGTGGTAGCGGCCTCGCCGTTGAAATCGTCGTACGCCTGCCCTTCTCGCCACTGGTGAGCACTGCCCTGCCCGTACTGCTGTTACTGCTGATCTTACTGCTGCTGCTCTTTCTACTGCTACTGCTGCTCCTGGCGTGGCCAGATGCAGCTCCACCGTCGCCCGCGTGAGTCCCTCACCCCCCAACAGCTTCGTGCGCGGTACGCTAGTTGGGGTTGTCGGGGTGGCCATAGTGGGAGTCGTCCTAGAGTGAGTAGTTCCACAGCTGCTTGTAGTGGCCAGGTGCAGCTGCAGCGTTGCCCGCGTGAGTCCCTCACCCCCCAACAGCTTCGTGAGGGGTACGCTAGTTGGGGTAGTCGGGGTGGTCGTAGTGCGAGTCGTCCTGGAATAAGTAGTTCGGCAGCTACTTGTAGTGGCCAGGTGCAGCTTATGTGTCGTCCGCGCGCGGTCCTTTTGCCCTAGCAGCTTCGTGAGTGGTACGCTCAGAGTAGAGGGTCGCCGAGTACTGCTCGCTGTCCGTACGTTATTCGCACTGGTGCTCGGACTGGTCAGCTTTGCGGGACGCGTGGTCACGCAGAGTCCCGCTGCTTCGCCCGTCTGAGCGACGCCTGGCGTACGGAGTTTGGCGACGCGGCTGAGCTCCTCGACTGGGTGGAGCTGCTTCGGCTCAGGGTAGATATCTATACTCTTGACTATGATGCTATCCTCACTGCATGTATGCATTGCCTACTAGTGATGAGGCTGACTGTTACCTGTGTGTTCCGCCTGACCCGGGCATTGAGGCTGCTGCTCTAGGTGCTGGTGAGGCTGCTGCTCTAGGTGCTAGTGCATCTGCTGCCCCAGGTGCTGGTGAGTCTGCTCTCTGAGATACCACGTCGGCTCAGACCTTGCACACCTTCACCGTTGACTCGGGTGCTTCCCGCTCCTTCTTCCGAGACCGCACCACGCTTACGCCGCTTAGTCGGCCGGTTGCGGTCTCCCTGGCGGACCCCTCTGGGGGTTCTGTCCTTGCTAGCTTCTCCACTGTCTTAGCGTGTCCGGGAGCCCTCTCTGGCACCCTGAGAGGTCTCTACCTCCCCTCGTTCTCTACGAACTTGGTGAGTGGAGCTGATCTACAGGATCTGGGGGTTGACCAGTTCACGCCTGCGAGTCAGTGGGTAACCCACTGTATGTGTGCTCGGACGGGCCGACACTTGGCCACGTTTACCCATCAGCAGGGGTAGAGCCTGTACACACTGACCGCTGAGTCTCCTCCTTTTGCTGAGTCTTGCCAGGTAGCTGCGTCGATTCAGGTGTTTGCTGCAGCGTCCAGGTCTGGTCCTGAGTCTGCGCCCTGCTCGTGTCGTCTCCTATCCCACCAGACTCTCCTTTGGCACCACCGCCTTGGTCACCCCTCCCTGCCTCGTCTCCGAGGCATGGCCTCCCGTGTCCTTGTCTCTGGTCTCCCCTGGCCCCTCACTCCTCCGAGTTTCCTCCGACAGAGGCTCCGCTTCAGACTCTTCACATGGATGTGTGGGGCCCCGCCCGCGTCCGTGGCCAGGGTCACGAGCGTTACTTCCTGTTGGTGGTTGACGACTACTCGCGTTACACCACGCTCTTCCCCTTGCGCAGCAAGGGTGACGTCACTGAGGTGTTGATCGACTGGATCCGCGCAGCTTGTCTCCAGCTCAGAGAGAGTTTCGACTGGATCGACTCGACTTTCCTGTTCTGCGTCTGCACTATGACAGAGGCGGGGAGTTTTCCTCTGCCCGTCTGGAAGCCTTCTGTCGTACACAGGGCATCCGCCAGACCTTCACGCTTCCGGCCTCTCCACAACAAAATGGGATTGCTGAGCGCCGCATTGGCATGGTCATGGACGTCGCTCGTACGTCCATGATCCATGCGGCTGCCCCCCATTTTCTGTGGCCGTTTGCGGTTCAGTCAGATTGCATCAGCTCAACCTTCAGCCCCGGGTCTCCTTGCCAGAGACCTCCCCCACCTTGCGGTGGACAGGGAAGGTTGGCGATGCGTCTGCGTTTCGGGTCTGGGGATCTCGGGCGTTTGTCCGCGACTTGTCTGCGGATAAGCTGTCCCCCCGTGCTGTTCCCTGCGTCTTCCTTGGCTTCCCCTCTGACGCGTCCGGTACACCCCCTTTTCCCTCAGGGTCCTGCCCCATCAGGTGTGTCCCAGGTAGACGCAGTCGAGCGTGTCGAGGTAGCTGTTAACTCTGGTGCTGCTAGAGGTGCTGAGCCTGCGGGTGCCGGATCTGGAGGTGCTGAGCCTGTGGGTGCGGAGCCTGGGGGTGCTAAGTCCAGGGGTGCGGAGCCTGGGGGTGCTGAGCCTGGGGGTGCTGAGTCTGGGGTTGCTGAGCCTGGGGGTGCTGGGTCTGGGGGTGCTGAGCTTGGCGGTGCGGAGCCTGGGGGTGCTGGGTCTGCTTGTGTGGCCTCTCGCGGTGCTTCGTCAAGGCGGGATTCACTCTCTCCGCAAAAGCTGCGCGAGTGGTTTGCCCGGCGCTGGAGTTGTGCTGCTGCAGCTGGAGGTACTACGGTTGCTGCTGGTCCCGGTGGTACTCGTACTGGCGGTGCTGGAGCTGCTGGGACTGGGGTTGCTACTGGGGCTACTGAATTTGGTCCTGCTGGAGGTACAGCTAGAGCTGCTGGCGGTACTGGAGCTACCGGTCCTGCTGGGGTTGGTGCTGCTGGAGCTGCTGGAGCTGGAGCTGCTGGGGGTGTTGGCGCAGGTGGTTCTGCTGGCGCTGGTGCATCTGAAGGTGCTGGAGTTGGCGCTGTTGGAGCTGGAGGTGCTACTGGTGCTGGTGCTGCCGCTGGGAGTACTGGTGCTGTCCCTGTTGGGTCTGGAGGCGCTGCGCGGCCGCAGCCGTACTTCGTTCCGCTCCTTGAGCAGGTTCTTGGTCTCCCGCCCTCTACTGGTCCTCCTCCTCCCTTAGAGTGTCCACAGCCTCTCCAGTCACAGTCACAGTAACAGCCCGCCTCCCCCCTACCTGCTCCTTCTCCCTACAGTGGTCCTACTGGAGGTCTTGCTGAGCGTCGTGAGCCTGCTTCTCGTCCTACGTCGCCTGTTCGTGCTGCTCGCACTAGTGGTCGTGCTCCACGTCCGCGTCCTCCTGTGGTCCCAGGCACACACCAGATGGCACTGCGCCCTTCCACTACTCCTATGCGTGTCCCGTTGCTGTCTCCTCCAGAGTCCTCTCTTCATGTTCTTGCTGACCCGGAGTCTGACTCTCTTCGTGCAGCCAGTCCTACTGTCACGCGTCTCCTTGCTATTGTTGTCACTGACCCTTCCTTTAAGTCCACTGCTGCGTCGGCCCTAGTTGCTGAGCTTGTCGACTTTGCCGCTCGTTATCCTCTGGACTTCGCTACTAGTCTTGTTGCTGAGTCTGAGTCTGTCTGTCCTCCGTCCGTCGGGGGTGAGTGTGCTCTTAGCACGGACGTCCTTGAGGACAGGCAGGAGGAGTTCCAATGTTTTGCTGCTGCTTTGCCTCATCTCGTGTCCACGTTGATTGCCCCTGAGGGAGACCCGGATGCACCAGACATCCCGAGTCCTCGATCGTACGCTTAGGCGATCAAGGGTCCCTACTCCTCTCAGTGGTAGACAGCCATGGACGCAGAGATGGCTTCCTGGAAGTCCAGAGGCACCTAGGTCGACGAGGTTCCCCCACCTGGGGCGAACATCGTCTGTGGCATGTGGATTTTGAGGGTGAAGCGGCCGCCGGGTTCTCTGCCTGTATTTAAGGCGCGTTACGTTGCTCAAGGCTTCAGTCAGCGGCAGGGAGTTGTCTACTTTCAGACCTTCTCTCCCACCCCAAAGATGACCACTCTTCGGGTGCTGCTGCGCATAGCCGCTTAGCGCCACTACGAGCTTCACTCTCTTGACTTTAGCACAGCTTTCCTGCAGGGCAGCCTGCACGAGGAGATCTGGCTGGGCCGCCCACCTGGCTTCACTAAGTCGTTCCCCCCTGGTACCCAGTGGAGCCTCCGGCGGCTAGTCTACGGTCTCCGCCAGGCGCCCCCTGTGTGGCACGACACACTTGCGGCTCTTGGGTTTGCTCCTTCTACAGCCGACCCGTCACTGTTTCTGCGCACCGACACCTCTTTGCCGCCGTTCTACATCCTCGTGTACGTCGACGACTTGGTCTTTGCCACTGCTGACACTACTGGACTCGCCCACGGGAAGTCCGAGCTGCAGAAGAGACACACGTGCACAGACCTGGGTGAACTGCGCAGCTACCTTGGCTTGCAGATCACCCGGGACAGAGCACAGCGCACCATTACCCTGACTCAGTCACACATGGTGCAGCAGGTCCTTCAGCGCTTCGACTTCACGTACTCCTCGCCTCATGCCACTCCTCTGTCTACTCGCCACTCGCTCTCATCTCTGCCTTCGGATGAGTCCGTAGAGCCGAGTGGCCCGTACCCAGAGCTTGTTGGCTGCCTCATGTACCTGATGACCTACATACGACCTGACCTTGCATACCCTCTTAGCATCTTGGCCCGCTATGTTGCTCCTGGGAGACACCGACCAGAGCACATGGCTGTAGCGAAGAGGGTGTTGCGCTACTTGTGCAGTACGTCGGGCATGGGGCTAGTGCTTGGAGGGCGACGTTCAGTGGTCCTCACAGGTCACGCAGACGCTTCTTGAGCTGACGAGCAGGCTACACAGCGGTCGTCACAAGGTTACACCTTCAGCCTTGGTTCCGGCTCTGTTTCGTGGCGGTCTACCCGCTCGTCTTCTGTTCTCGGCTCGAGCTGTGAGGCTGAGATCTACGCGGGGGCCATGGCTGCACAGGAGCTACGCTGGCTCACCTACCTACTGACTGACCTAGGATTGCCGCCTCGTTCTCCTCCATTTCTGTACGTAGACAACAAGGCCATGCTGGCCTTGTGTCGGGAGCACAGACTGGAGCACAGAACAAAGCATATTGCTCTTTGCTACTTCCTTGCTCGTCAGCTGCAGCACCGTGGTCAGCTGCGCCTTGCTTACGTGGCCTCTGAGGCCAACACTGCTGATATCTTTACCAAGGCACTTCCGCCTTGTGATCATCAGCGCTTCTGTACGATGCTAGGTCTTGTGCCTACTTGACCTCACTTGCTCACCTCTTGACCTTGCCTGTACTGTGATCTTTCTATACCTGCACTTGCTTGTTTACCTTTATATATGATCTTGCATGTGAACTGGCCTTCTGGCCTTGCTCTTGTGCTCGGACTGTTTTGTGACGTTGTGATCCACCCTGAGCTTGCTTTGCTTTGCTTGACTGGTCTTGTGACCTCTTGTTCTCCCCCACTTTGCCTATGGGGGTGTGTCAGACTCTTATGCTATAGTTTGTGTAGGCTACAGTGGGGTAGACAACATGGGGTACAATACTTATAGGTTTTCCTACTTGTACCCACCTGCTTGTTAGTTCATTCATTCCTCATTTCTTAACACAGATCGATCTTTTTCTGCTCTTAAAGAAGAGTGGCACAAAGTACGGACTCGGAAATGGTTGCTCGAGCGCGGAGCAATGACTGGCACTGGCGCCAATCGGGTCCAAGGCCGGAGATTACCATTGAGACGAACATGTTGTCAGGGACGGTTCCGCCGCACTTCTTAATGTGGTCGCGTAGATTGCGGCACCGGTTGTTATACGGTCCCGCTTTCTCCCCTTGCTGCATTTTAATCGATGTCAGTTGACTGAGTAGTCGGCTCATGGTAACTGGATCCGTTGCTATGTATGAATTGCGCAGGTGTTTCCAAGACAGCTGCGCATGAGCGTACTCCATTTTGTAGGAGCGAATGCCTAGCTGCTCAGTGGGGGAGAGGTTTCGAAGGAGAGTGGTGTACGCGAGAAGAAATTCATGGAAATGTTGATGCTTCTCCTGGATGGTTCCCTCTGATGGAAAAAGTAAGGTTCCGTAGTACATCCAGATCTGAGCGATGGTTGCGAGAAGCTCGAATTCGAAGCTCCACATTGAAAAGTTTTTGCAGTCGAATGGGATTGAAGTCTTCACCTTCGAAATCAGGACGAATTTTGTTTGCATGGTTGCAATAGCTTCTGAGTGCGTGCGTTGTTGACTGTCTTGTGTAGGAGTTGAAGCTTGACGGTTGTCAAATGTGAAAGACCTCTCGGAGTTGACGTGGCGGTCTTTGTCAGAATATTATGCTCTAGCCTGTAGTCGGGTGCTCTATAGCGAGTACAACCCTTCTAGGGTTTGCTATTTGTATCCCCATTCTTGCTAGTTCAACCTCTCTTATTTCTTCTAAACTTTCACATGCTATCAGAGCAGGTCGATCCTCTTGGATCGATCCTGTGGGTGGTCTTACCATCTCGCTGCTTCCGCTGCAACTCCTACTACTACTCTCTGTGGCGCACGCCCCGTGGCGTGCGGCAGTTTTTTTCTTCCCGCCGTGCGCCCCGAGGCCCGCGGTGGTCCTCTGCCCGCTGTGCGCCCCGAGGCGCGCGGCGGGCTTCTACCCCGTCACCCGGCGCGTCGCCCTCAGGAAGCGCTGCGACGGGCGACGGGGACCCGCGCGTCGCCCCCCGTCGCCCGTCGTGGCCTGCGCGCAGCCCGTACAGGCAGCGCGCGGCCCGTACGGGCTGCGCCACGCCCGTACGGGCTGTGCCAGGCCCGCGCGCGGCTCGGGCGGCTGTGCCAGGCCCGTGGTGGGCCCGTTCCTCGCTGCCCCTGCCCTCCCCGCTGTCCCCCGTGCCTCTGCTGGCGCCCCGCCCCTTCTACACCCCGTTCCCCTGAATTAGGGTTTTGGGGTGGGGGGTATGGGGGTGACACCACTGTATGCCGTTCCCTACTCCTCCTCCTCCTCCGTCTCCCTGTGCTGCAGCTGTCGCTGAGGGGGGGTGGACTTGGTGGAGCTGTAGGAGTGGTACTAAGGGGGGGTGAAGGGGGAGTGGAGCTAGGGGTGTAGCAGCAGGTGTGTGTCAGGGGGGGTGAGACTGTTTGGGAAGCTGCACGGAGGTTGCCGTCGTGTCGCCAGCAGCACCTGTAGTCCGGGGAGTTGCTCCGGTAGCCCAGTCGTAGCCACCTGTGCCAGCCGCCCGTGGGTCCGTTGCTCGTCTGCCGCTACTTTAGCTGCGGGGCCAGTTACTCCAGTAGTCCGGAGAGTTGCTCCGGTAGCCGCTGTGCCAGTGTGCCTCCTGTTGCCCGTGTGTCTGCAGCTTCATTCGTCGCCTCCTACCTCCTCTCCTCTCACTCTCGCCTCCTCCTCCTCACTTGCCCTCTGCGATAGCCTCTAGCTTTGCTCATAATTGTTAACTTTAAACTATTGCTTCTTGAACTTGTGCTCAGAATGTGTGGTGACATTGTGATCCACCCTGAGCTTGTACTGCTTTGCTTGCTCTGCTTTGGCTATGGGGGTGTGTCAGAATATTATGCTCTAGCCTGTAGTGGGGTGCTCTATAGCGAGTACAACCCTTCTAGGGTTTGCTATTTGTATCCCCATTCTTGCTAGTTCAACCTCTCTTCTTTCTTCTAAACTTTCACAGTCTTCTCCAGGGAGAGGGAGTCCTACAAATCCTCTTGCGTAGCTTGAGCCGTCGATGCTCATGGCTTGACGGATCGCAAGAGCGTTGATGCGAGCGACAAGCTGCTCAACGAGAGCGGCGCTGACGGAGGTCACCGCTGATGGCGCATTAGTCGTTGCTGGTGGTGGGCCCGGAGAGTCTGCAGTGGCTTTTTCTTCGGGAGCGATAGTGATGCAGAGTTGTAGAAGTTTTAATGAGTAATTTATAAAGGGTTTGTTCTAGGAGGAACAAGAACTTGGCAGGCCTGTCAAACTTAGGACTCACGAGCTTGAGGGAGCATGGCGAGAGTAGCAAGGGAGTTTGGCCAAAGGAGGAGATTCACTAAGGAATGTTTACAAGATATAGGTGCACCACCAAAACAAGAAACATATAGCTACACTAGGATGTACTATAGGCAGGTATATAAATGTATGCAAATGCATTTCAACACACCCCCTAGCTGCCTACAGAGAGAACCATGTGCAACAGCACCCCCTGAAAGGGTTCACGGGTAGAGAGTGCGAGAGAGGAGAGGAGGAGGTGGGCGGTGACTGAAGCTGCTAGCACACTGGCAACTCGAGCAACTGGCTCACGGGCTACTGGGGTAACGGGCTCGTACGCCTGGAGCATCTCGCTCGTACGGCTAGAGCATCAGACCCACGGGTGACTAGAGCAACGGGTCACTGTCAGAATTTATATGTCACTGCCTGTAGCTGTAGTTTAGTGTAGTTATTATAATAAACTGTTGGTGGTGCACCTTCTTTGCATGCTCTGTTTACTATATGTACCCTAGTGCTATAATGAACAATCACCTTTTCCAATTCTCTCGACTCTCTCACCTTGGACAAACTTCCTCGATCCTCCTTGGGCCTAGGCTCCTAAGCCTAGGCCCTAGCTAAACCTAGTATCTAACTACATTCTCGTTCGTATCTCAATAGTCACTAGCGACGATTGTTGGTCATGCTGGACTCACGCCACCCCCTCACCATTCCCCCCCCCCACCCCCCCCCCCCCCTTCATCGACACGTGCTGCAGGGGGTGAGAGGAGAGAGGGAGGCGGCGATGCAGCAGCGTGGCATCACCTCCTCAATCAACCACCCAACCACCCCCCACACCCGCTACCCCCCGTCTGAGCGACGGTTGGTGCTGCCGCAACAGCAGCAGAGGGGTTGACGGGAGGGCGGGCGAGGACTGGTGGTGGCGGGCGACAGGGGGGGGACATAGCGAAGGCGCGACCAAGCGGCGATTGGGCAGCATGGCCGTGATCGAGAGGGCGACGGGCGGGGGCAGCGAGGCCGCGAGCAACAGGACATTCGCCCCATCGAACGCGCTGTCCGTCGAAACCGTCGCCGATTTTGACGCGACGGTTTCTTTGACGGCGCGAGCGCAACAGTAAGGCTTCGGGAGGGAGGGACACCATAATCGAAATAGGAATCGGTGGGCCCAATTAGGTCCTAGGAGCGTAATTGCTATGCTACTATTGTTGAACAAGAACGAATGAACTAACAGTGAAAATGAGTACAAGTATGAAAACCTAGAAATGTGTACCCCCTATAGGCTAACCCACTGTAGCCTAAACAACTACAACAACATATATAATGTTTGACACACCCCCATAGGCGAAGTGGGGGAGAAATAGGGGTCACAAGCCCGGTCAAGTACAGCAAAGCAAAGCAAAGCAAGCTCAGGGTGGATCACAACGTCACCACACAATCCGAGCACAAGTTCAAGGCCACAAGGCCAGTTCACATGCAGGAGCACACATATATATATAAGACTAAACAAGCAAGAGTAGTAATATATATATGTAACAGTACAAAGAGGGTCAAGAGGAGAGCAAGTGAGGCAAGAAAGACACAAGACCCAGCTGGGTACAGCAGCGCTGATGATCACAAGGCAGAAGTGCCTTGGTGAAGACATCAGCAGTGTTGGCCTCAGAGGCCACGTACGCAAGTCGCAACTGACCACGCTTCTGTAGCTCACGAGCAAGAAAGTAGCGGAGAGCAATGTGCTTTGTTCTGTGCTCCAATCTCTGCTCTCGACACAAGGCCAGCATGGCCTTGTTGTCGACGTACAAGACTGGAGGAGAACGAGGCGGCTCTCCAAGGTCGGTCAGCAGGTAGGTGAGCCAGCGAAGCTCCTGAGCAGCCATGGCCCCTGCGTAGATCTCAGCCTTACAACTGGAGCCGAGAACAGAAGACGAGCGAGAAGCCCGCCACGAATTAGAGCCGGAACCAAGGCTGAAGGTGTAACCCTGTGACGACCGCTGCGTAGCCTGGTCGTCAGCCCAAGAAGCGTCTGCGTGTCCAGTGAGAACCACTGGACTCCGCCCTCCAAGCACTAGCCCCATGCGCGAAGTACTGCACAAGTAGCGTAACACCCTCTTCGCTGCAGCCATGTGCTCTGGTTGGTGTCTCCCAGGAGCAACATAGCGTGCAAGAATGCTAAGAGGGTATGCAAGGTCAGGTCGTGTGCAGGTCATCAGGTACATGAGACAGCCAACAAGCTCTGGGTACGGGCCACTCGACTCTACGGACTCATCCGAAAGCAGAGCTGAGAGCGAGTGGCGAATAGCCAGAGGAGTGGCCTGAGGCGAGGAGTACGTGAAGCCGAAGCGCTGAAGGACCTGCTGCACCATGTGTGACTGTGTCAGGGTAATGGTGCGGTGTGCTCTGTCCCGGGTGATCTGCAAGCCAAGGTAGCTGCGCAGTTCACCCAGGTCAGTGCACTTGTGTCTCTTCTGCAGTTCGGACTTCACGTAGGTGAGTCTAGTACTGTCAGCTGTGGCAAAGACCAAGTCGTCGACGTACACGAGGATGTTGAACGGCGGCAGAGAGGTGTCGGTGCGCAGAAACAGCGACGGGTCAGCAGTAGAAGGAGCGAACCCAAGAGCCGCAAGCGTAGTCCTCAGTATGTCGTGCCACTCACGTGGCGCCTGGCGGAGACCGTAGACTGGACGCCGGAGACTCCACTGGGTACCAGGAGGGAAAGACCCAGTGAAGCCAGGTGGGCGGCGCAGCCAGATCTCCTCGTGCAGGCTGCCCTGCAAGAAAGCAGTGCTGAAGTCGAGAGAGTGAAGCTCGTAGTCACGGTGAGCAGCAACGTGCAGCAGTACCCGAAGGGTGGTCATCTTCGGGGTGGGAGAGAAGGTCTGAAAGTAGTCAACTCCCTGTCGCTGACTGAAGCCACGAGCCACGTAACGCGCCTTGAAGACAGGCGGAGAACCCGGCGGCTGCTTCACCCTGAAGATCCACATGCCACTGACGATGTTCGCCCCAGGAGGGGGGACAGCGTCAACGTAGGTGCCTGTGGACTTCCAGGAAGCCATCTGTGCATCCATAGCTGCCTGCCACTGAGAGGAGTAGGGACCCTCTATCGCCTCCGCGTAAGAGCGCAGAGTCGGGATGTCAAGTGCATCCGGGTCTCCCTCAGGGGTAAGCAGTACGGACACGAGATGAGGTGAAGCAGCGGCCAAGCACTGGAACTCCTCCTGCTTGTCCTCAAGGACGTCCGTGCCAAGGGCACACGCACCCCCGACGGACGGAGGACAGACAGACTCAGACTCAGCGACAAGACTCGCAGCGTTGTCTAGGCGACAGTGAGCAGCAAAGTCGACGAGCTCAGCAACTAGGGCAGACGCAGCAGAAGACTCGAAAGAAGGGTCAGTGACGGCAGTAGCAAGGAGACACGTGACAGTAGGACTGGCATCACGAAGAGAGTCCGACGCAGGGTCGGCGAGAGCAGGAAGAGAGGACGCAGGAGGAGAAGGCAAAGGGGCACGCAGAGGAGCAGTAGACGGACGTAGAGACATCCGGTGCGTGCCAGGGGCAGGAGGAGGACGCTGGCGCGAACTACGAGCACTAGCGCTAGTAGGACGGACAGGCGACGCAGGACGAGACGCAGACTCACGACGCTCAGTAAGACCGCCAGTAGGACCAGTGTAAGGAGAAGGAGCAGGTAGTGGGGAGGCCGGCTTCAATTGTAACTGTGACGGGACAGGCTGTGAACACGCTAAGGGAGGAGGACTAGGAGGAGGCGAGAGACCAAGAACCTGCTGAAGGAGCGGAACGAAGTACGGCTGAGGGCGCGCGGCGACTCCAGACACAGCAGGGACAGCACCTGTACCCCCAGCGGTAGTACCAGAACCAGCAGCAGCTCCAACGCCCAGGTCCTCAGTACTAGCCTCAGCACCAACGCCCGAGTCCTCAGCACCAGCAGTGGCTCCAACACCAGGGTCTACAGCACCTGCCGCAGCTCCAACGCCCGGGTCCTCAGCACCAGCAGGGACTCCAACACCAGGGTCCACAGCACTAGCCGCAGCTCCAACGCCCGGGTCCTCAGCACCAGTAGCACCTCAAACTCCCGGGTCCGCAGCACCAGCAGCAGCTCCAACGCCAGGGTCCGCAGCACCAGCCGCAGCCCCAATGGCCGGGTCCTCAGCACCAGCAGCACCTCCAACTCTCGGGTCCGCAGCACCAGCAGCTGCTCCAACGCCAGGGTCCGCAGCACCAGCAACAGCTCCAACGCCCGGGTCCATAGCACCAGGGGCAGCCGGGTCCGTGAGACGAGGCGCACCACTCCGAAGTGTGCAACGACGCTCGTACCACTCACGGATCCGCTCACGAGAGGGGAGCTCCCGACTAGGAGGAGAAGTACCAGCACCAGTCCCTGTAGTGCGCCTGGTCCCAGAGGTACCTCTCCGGAGGCTGCAGTACTGTAAGTACCACTCACGCAACTGCTCCGAGGAGAGGTCTCGTCCAGGTGTAGTACCCTCAGGCCCAGCACCGCCAGAGTTAGAACTCCCAGACCCAGCACCCCCAGGCTCAGCACCCCCAGTCACCGCACCCCCAGGCTCAGCACCCCCAGGCTCAGTACCCCCAGTGTCCGCACCCCCAGGCTCAGCACCCTCAGAGTCCGCACCCCCAGGCTCAACACCCCGAGAGTCCGCACCCCCAGGCTCAGCACCCCCAGAGTCCGCACCCCCAGGCTCAGCACCCCCAGCAGGACGAGAGTCGACAGCAACCTCAACAGGCTCGACCGGGTCTACCTGAGACACACCTGAGGGAGCGGCACCCTGAGGGGGGAGGGGGTCTACGACAGCAGCACCTGGCGTGGTAAAACTTCCAGCCAGGCGCGTCCGGAACAAAGCCGAGGAAGACGCAGGGAACAGCACGAGAGGAGAGCTTGTCCGCAGACGAATCGCGGACAAAAGCTCGAGATCCCCAGACCCGGAAATGCGACGCATCGCCAACCTCCCCCGTCCACAGCAGTGTGGGCGAGGTCTTCGGCAAGGAGACACGGGGCCAGAGATTGAGCTGATGCGTAGCGTACCGGACCGCAAACGGCCATAGAAAGTGGGGGGCAGCCGCATGGATCAAGGAGGTACGAGCGACCTCCATGACCAGGCCAATGCGGCGCTCCGCGATCCCATTCTGCTGTGGAGAGGCCGGAAGCGTGCACGACTACTCAATGCCGTGCTCAGCACAGTAGGCTGCCAAGAGGTTGGAGGAGAACTCACCACCTCTGTCAGAGTGCAAGCTCAGGACAGGAAAGTCCGAGTGGAAACGCTCGCTGAGCTGGAGACAAGCTCTACGGATCCAAGGGATCAAAACATCAGGGACCTCACCCTTGGTGCGCAAGGGGAAGACCGTGGTGTAGCGCGAGTAGTCGTCAACAACGATCAGGAAGTTGAGGTTGCTGTCGACGGTGGTGCCAGAGGACAATCTCGTGCGCTAGAGAGCGACACGAGCAGGGGGCGGACAGCTGACATGACGCGGACGCAGACGCAGACGCAGCGACCTGAGGGGGGGCAGTAGTCAGTGTATACAGGTCCGACCCCGGCTGCCGGGTGAAGGTAGCCAAGTGGCGGCCTGTTCGAGCACACGTGCAGTGTGTGACACGCTCGTAGGCAGGGGTGAACTGGTGAACACCCGCGTCCTTGAGTGCAAAACCTGCCACCAAGTTCGTAGAGAACGAGGGGAGGTGGAGACCTGACAGTGTGCCCGACGGGACCGCAGGACAGGGAAGGACAATGGAGGAGGTCGCAATGACCGGACCCCCAGAGGGGTCAGCGAGGGAGACAGCTACTGGCCGAGCAAGGGGCTCAAGGGCAGTGCGGTCACGAAAGAAACAGCGAGAGGCACTTGAATCCAGCGTGAAGGTGTGCAGTGCTGCAGTCGACACAGTACTAGGGGGGGCAGACGTACAAGCACCTAGAGCAGCAGCCTCACCAGCACCTGGGGTAGCAGACACGCGAGTACCTGGAGCGGCAGACGCACTAGTCCTAATGCCCGGGTCGGGCGGGACACTCAGGTACTCAGCACCCTCTCCACTAGTAGACATCACATACATGGCAGTGAGAATAGCATCAAAGTCTAGAGCATAGATATCAATCCCCTTCTTCAGGCGATCAACCCGGCGGGGCAGCTCAGTGGCCTGAGGGAACTGAACACGCCAAGCGTCTTTCAGACGAGCGAAGCAACGCTGTGTGGCGTGCGGTCCCCCACACGGCTGGCCAGTGCGGTCACCACTGAGAATGACGTACGTGCAGCTAAGGCCACCCCCCCCCCCCCCCCCCCCCGTGCTGAGAGTACCACTCACGGACCTCCTGGGGCGACGGAGTGTGCTGCTGGCCTTGGCCACCGCCAGTGCCCCCACGACCACCACTGCCGCCACCACCTCCCCGACCACCCCAACCCCAGCCGCTGCCTCGTCCACTGCCACCCCCACCACCTCCTCCGCCCCGGCCACCTCCCCTGCCGCTGCCGCCACCCCCCCCCACTGCTGCCACCTCCCCCACCCGCGCCACCCCCCTCGCCACCACCACCTCCCCCACCACCGCCACCCCCGCTGTCACCACCACCGCCCTTGCCCCCTTTTCCCTTGCCGCTGCCGTGCCCACTCGAAGCAGACGCAGTCCCGACCTTCTCAGCACCAAGAAGGTCGACAGCAGCAGCAGAGGCGATAGAGGGAAGAAGGGGGGAGGGAGAACACCCCTCAAAGAACGGGGTACGGGGGTCACCGCGAGAGGCACCTACAGCGACTATGCTAGTCTCAGCTGCAAGGAGTTCCTTCTCGAGGAGGGCAATGGTGAACTCGGTGGGGCAGCGAGCTAGGAAGTGGTCCCTGACTGAGCGCAGCGTGTCAGGGAGGCGGGTGACTAGGTGGTAGAGAGTGAGCCAGAGCGGGGGTGGGTTCTTGGCAAGGAACTCATCAGGCATAGCGGCGCGGAAGGGAGCCTCACTAGTGCGGAGGTGGGTAATGAGATTAGCGACAGTGTGGAAGGAAGCCAAGTCGGGGAACAGGTAGGGAAGAGAGAGACGGCCTAGAGCGGCAGAGGCCGGTGAGGAGTAGCGGGCAACGACAGCAGTGTACAGTGCCTGCGCAGTCTTGTGCTGCCCCAAGTGCTCGCGCTCATCTATCGGTAGAGAGTTGCGAATAGCGAAGCGAGCATGGGCGTCACGAGTCTGCCACTGTGAGCGGGCAGTGCTGTCAGCAGTAGCAGCAGGAGCAGTAGCGTGGCCTAAGGCGTGATCGTACAGTGAGATGTCTTCCTTGGCAGTGAGCTGTAGGAAGAGGTGTAGGTCATCAAGCCAGGTGTCGAACTTCACTGGGCGGCCCTCAACATCGAAGGCTAGCACAGGAGGGCTAGCCATGGTAGCAGCAGTAGGAAAAACAGTAGGAGCAGTCAAAGGGTAGGTAGGGCGGCGCGGCTCGGTACAGGTAGGGCGGCGCGGCTCGGTATAGGTAGGGCGGCGCGGCTCGGGTCGGGCGGCGCGGCTCGGTTCGGGCGGCTCGGCTCGGTTAGGGCTGGGCGGCTCGGGTCGGGCGGCTCGGTTCCGTTAGGGCTGGGCGGCTCTGGTCGGTTTCGGTTCGGGCTGCTCGGTTCGGGCGGCTCGTTCTGGTTGGGGCCGTTCGGGGCCGCTAAGGGCGAGCGCGGGGAGTGGGTGGGGCCGTTAGGGACGAGCGCGGGGCCGACGTGGGCCTCTAAGGGCGAGCATGGGGCCTATCGGGGCCGTGAGGGACGAGCGCGGGCCGATCGGGGCCGTAAGGGACGAGCGCGGGGCCTGAAGGGCAAACGCGGTGCCACCCGGGGCCTTAGGGATGAGCGCGGGGCCGATTCGGGGCCGTAAGGGTGAGCGCGGGGCCGTTCAGGGCCGCTTAGGGCGAGCGCGAGGCCGACGTGGGCCGCTAAGGGCAAACGCGGGGCCGATCGGGGCCGTTAAGGACGAGCGCGGGGCCGACGCGGGCCTCTAGGGGTAAGCGCGGGGCCGATTCGGGGCCTCTAAAAGCTAGCGCGTGGCCGATCGAGGCCTCTAGGCGCGAGACCGCAGGGCCGACGGGGCCTCTAAGGCCGTGAACGCCGAGGCGCCCTAGGGCGTAGGTAGGTAGGTAGGTAGGTAGTGGTGGGCCCTAAAAATCGGTCCTAGGAAGGACCTGCTCTATACCAGCTCTATGCCAGTAGCTCTACTAGCGGCAGCCGACAGCCGCACTTACAGTCTCTAGCTCCAGCCGTCCTAGCTCCAGCCACTCCTAGCTCCAGCCGTGTCTAGCGCCAGCCGTTCTCGCTCCAGCCGTTCTAGCTCCAGCCGTTTCAGCTCCAACCGTTCTAGCTCCAGTCCTTTTCGCTCCTCGCTCCTAGCTCAGATTGCTCCGTGCTCCAGCCGTTCTCGTCTAGTTTCACATGGCGCTCCTAGTTGTTCTCGTGGTTTCACTGCAGCCGTCCCGAGCTCCTAACGCTCCTAGCCTTTAATATGGCGTCCACTAGGGTTCTCCAGCAGCAGGGACAGTAGCAGCGGCAGTTTCAGCAATGGCACCCGCAGCAGCAGTGGCGCCCTCAACAGCAGCTCCGCCCTCAGCAGCTGTAGCGCCCTCAGAAGCCGTGGGGGCCTGGTTGTTTGGGTAGCGTTGGCTGCAGCAGCGGCTTAGCCAGCTTGGGGGCTCGTCGCAGTGGCCGCGACGTCGGCCCATGCCAGTACCAGATCCTGACCGGCCTTGGTGCTGGCACTACCTGCTGGCGTCCTGACCAATCTGCACAGCGCTGCTACAGTCGCCTCGACGACCTCTACCGTGAGCATTTTGGGCCTGGGTCGGCTCTCCCGTTCTGGCCCGAAATGTTTCGTAGTGGTTACCCTGTATTTGATATGTCTATGCATGCTCTTTATTCTATCACGTTCGGATCTCTTGGCTTACGCGTACCTAGCTTAGGACCTGTGCCTGTTGCTAGTGTCTGTACTTGTGTTTTTAGTGTAGGTGCTTGTGTAGTCACTAGCCCAGCCGTGACAACTGCTTTTGTGTTGCTCTCCTTCACGCTGGACTCCGGCGCGTCACAGTGCTTCTTTTGCGACCATACCACTGTCACACCTCTTTCAGCTCCAGTCCCAGTTGCCCTGGCTGATCCTAGTTCAGGACCACCAGGTGCTTGTAGCTCGACCACTCTCCCATGCCCAGCTGACCCCTCTAGTTTCCTCACTAGTCTCTACATCCCCTCGTTCTCTCGGAACTTGGTGGGTGTTGGATACCTTTTCATGCGCACGGGAAGACTGCGAACTGTACGGACTCTTTCACCAGGGCAGTTCTTGCCACGTTCGCCAGAGAGCCCCACTCAGGTCTCTTTGTCTTGCACACTCCGCCCCTGCAGGTAGCTGCATCTGGTCAGGTTGCTTCGTCCCCCCCGGTAGCAGAGTCCGGTCAGGTTACTGCGTCCCCATCAGTTGCTGTGTCCGGTCAGGTTGCTGTGTCCGGTCAGGTTGTTGTGTCTGGTCAGGTTGCTGTGTCCGGTCTAGTTGCTGTATCTTGCTCGTGTCGGTCTTTCACCCACCGGACCGTCTTGTGGCACCACCGTCTTGGCCACCCGTCGATCCCCCGCCTCCGCACTATGGCTATTTACCGTCTTCTTCCAGGTCTCCCTCTATTGGAGACTAAGGACGGAGTCTATGAAGATTAGGAGCCGAAATATCTCAAAATTGTTGGCCTCAATTTCTGGACAGAATCGTCGCGCTCACAAGAAACGCCGTCGACGAAACGTTCACAGTCAATATGTTGTTGCCCTAGTCCGTGTCTACAATTCCCAATTTGAATCGTATGATAAGGTGACGTATTTCGTGAGTTATGAATTTTGGCGCACTAGGGGGTATGCAGCCATAGAAACTTAACTCAATCACTAAGTTCTCACAAGTTTCACACAAGAAAGTTAGAGTAGCACTAAACCAGGTGGGATGGATGAGGAGGACGAGAGGGAAGGTCCCCAAGGAGTCCCCAACCAAGGAAACCTCATAAGCACACCAAATCCCTTCCCTATAGAAACCCCACTTTGACCTTTGTCACTTTCCAACCCATGCCATCCACCTTGCCCAACTTGGCCACACTTGCCAACCTGGTTTGCCAACCACTTGGCAGCATCTACAGTGATGTTGACGAATTTCCCAACCCCCAAAAGTCTATACCCCTTATGGAGTCAACCCCACAACTTCTCATAGTCACCACAACCAAATATCAAAAGCATACGAACTTCCAATGTTCGTAACTTTCTTGTTCGTGCTCCGATTGAAGCGATACTTGGTTCGTCGGAAAGCTCTTGAGCAGAGGAGTCAATTCAGATATCTGCTCAAGCCAAATAACATTCACACACACTCAGAAAAACCAAACCACATCAAACACAAATTGTTGCACACGCTCACACCACACATGCAACGCACAAACATGTGATGGGAGGCAGACAGATGTAAATGCAAGTGATAGCATCACATAACACCCTTGCGTCTTCCCGTCGCTCCCTCCCTCGCTTGAGCCGCCGTGCACTCCTTGCGTCGCCAGCCGTCTTCATGCCACTCTGCACTCCTCCTCCCTTTGTCTGGCCACTGCTCCCTTCCAGACATTCCACTTGGATGATTGGGGCCCTGCACCTACGCAGGGACCTGAGAGGGAGCGCTACTTTTTGGTGGTCGTCAACAACTTCTCCACGTACACCACGGTGTTTCCTCTCGCAACGAAGTCCGAGATGACTTCTACGCTGATCCAGTGGCTTCTAGCCACTGAGGGCACTCGTGGTCATTGTGTCTCTTGTCTCCACTCCGATAGTGGGGGTGAGTTTCGCTCAGGCATTATTGCCGGGTTCTGCGGCGAGCAGGGCATCAGACAGTCCTGGACAGCGCCCCATTTTCTGTGGCCCTACACAATTTGCTACGCCGCTCACCAGCTGAACCTCCAGCCGCGCGTCTCGCGGCCAGAGGCTTTGCGACCAGTCTTTGGACCGGGTCCCCTAGTGTTGGGTCAGCTTTTCGTGTCTGGGGCTGCCTTTCGCTTGTCCGCGACACATCTGCGGACAAGCTCTCGGCTCCCGCCGTCCCCTGTGTCTTCCTTGGTTTCCCGGTAGCCTCGACCGACTGGTCCTTTTGCCACCCGCCCCTCCACCTGTTCCTAGACTCCCGTGACGTCCGGTTCGACGAGTTAGTGTCCTACTACGCCTGGTACCCCTGTCGAGGTCTCTCGGTAACCCCTCCCCTTGTTTTCCTCGCACCCTCTCATCCTCCTGCTCCCGCTCTTCCGGTACCCCCGCCCCCTCTGGTCCTGCCCCGTCTGGTGTGTCCCACACTATCCCTCTACCCTCGGTCGCGCGTTAGCGTCTCCCTCCCCGCAGTCCTCCTCACAGTCCTGTCTGCAGCCTTTGGCACTTCCGCGATAGGTTATTGTGGACTCGGTTGGTGTTGGAGCTGGAGGTGCAGTTGCTAGCGGTGCTCGGTTTGGGGGTGCTCACTCGCGGGGTGCTGGAGCTGGAGGTGCTGGCACAGGTGGCACTAGCTCTGGGGGTGCTGGAGCTGGTGTCAACGGGAGTTGTGTGTTGGCCCCGTCCTCGCTTGGGCGGAGCCAACTTCGTGGTCGGGTGTGTGGGGAGCAGCCGACCTGTAGCAGTGGGCGAGCTGGTTGACGAGGAGGTTGACCTGCACGAGGACCACTGCACGGGCGCCGAATTCGAGGAGGTCGACTTGGGAGTCGACCTACGGAGGACGTCGACTTGGTGACGTCAACTTGGGAAAGCCGAATTCGGCGGTCAGTTGACGGACTGCTGGTCGACCTGCAGGTGGTCGACTGGACCTGGTGGTCAACGAAGGAGGGGCCGACGTCGACCTCGACTTAGGACACCGAGCGGTTGGGCGTCGAGTAGCGGGGCGTCAACTTCGTGACGCCAACTTCGGGTGGCCGACGTGGGTGGTCGGCCGACAACTGTGCAGGTCGACGAGGAGCTGGTCGGCCAGAAGGGACGTCGACCTGGAGGAGGTCGACAGACGGAGGTGGTCGTCGACTTGGGAGGTCGACGGGCACATACGGGAGCTGTTGGTCGACGTGGTTGCCCGGTCGACCAGGTTACCTGGGTGACGAAGTGCTGCGGAGGAGTGCGACGGTCGCCCAGGCGAAGTTGGTGAGCCCGACCTCGGTGGTGGTATCCCGAGGTCGACGTGGCCGATCAAAAGCAGTCGTCAGCACGAGGTTGACGTGGTGTGTGCGCTGTGCAGGTGACGAGATTCTGCACGCCAATCATCTGCGCGCACCTGCGAAGCGGGTGCACTGCTGTCCTACGTGAGTAACGCTGGCACGCCGTCAACCTGCGACGTTGGCACGCCGTCGACCTTACCTTGCTGGAGCGCGGTCGACCAAGTCGTGCTGGAACACGGTCGACCAAGCTGCGCTGGCAGTTGGCCGACCTGAATGCTTGCTCTGATGTAGTCTTGCTATGCCAACTTCATTGTACCATTGTTCTGAACTTTTCCTAGTGGAACTCTTTCAAACTTTCCCCGTGAACTAGCAAGTAGTGTGCGCACAAGGAAAACGACTAAGGAATAACGAACGCAGAGATCACCCGTGCCTAGCCCGTAGCCTAGCTCCCGTTGCAGCAGTTATCTCCGCAGCTGGATGTCCTGGCACTAGAGGTGCTAGTTCTGGGGGTGCTGGAGTTGGAGGTGCTGGCACGGAAGGTGCTAGTTCTGGGGGTGCTGAAGTTGGAGGTCCTGCCACTGGGGTTGCTAGGACAGGGGGCGCTGGAGTTGGGGACCCTGACCCTAATGGTACCCCTTCTGGGAACACTGGTACTGGGGGTGCTAGTTCTGAGGCGACTGGAGCTGGGGGCACTACGTCTGCGGAGAGTACTCTGCCTGGCGGCCTGCCGGAGTGCGCGCGAGGAGCAGGAGTGGTTGGAGCGGGAGCGGCAGGAGTTGCGGCAGTTGGACCTGCTGGAGAAGCAGCAGCAGCTGCAGCAGCTCCCTCTGGAGCGGCAATTGTTCCCGCCCGTGAGTGGCCTCCGGGCCCTTGGTCTTCCCTCCTCTCCTCCTGTCCGCTCTCCGTCTCCTCCTGCATTTGGTCCTACATTTTCTCCTCCTGACGACCGTCCGGCGGTCTGGTCTTCTCCTCCACCGCAGTTTCCTGCTCCTATTGTCCGTCACTACTGTTCCCGTCCTTGTCCTCCGAGTGCTCGTCCCTCGTCCCCCGTTACCGACCTCCACATTGCCCTCCTTTGTACCTCTGTTCGTCGTTCTCCTCCTCCGGTATTAGCTCTCCCGTCTCCTCCTCTGTCTTCTCTTCTTTTCTCCCCTACTCCTGTCCCCGACTACTTCCTTGCTGTTGGCCCTGTTGTCTCCTGCGTTCTAGCCACTAGTGTCACCGACCCTCGTTTCTCTCCGTCGTCTGTCTCGGCTCTCACTGCCGCTGACCCTGACATTGCCGCTGCCAGCCGCCTTGACTACGCACTTGTGTGGTGCTCGCTCCGCCTACCCATCCTCTGTCCGTCGGGGGTGAGTTTTCCTTTGGCTGTGACGTCCTAGAGGACAGGCACTCTGAGCTGGAGTACTTGGCAACCGCTTCTCCCAATCTCTATGACGTGCTGCTTTTCCCTGAGGGAGACCCCGACGCTTTTGACATACCAAATCCTCGCACGTACCGTGAGGCAGTGTCAGGGCCGTGGACCTCTTAGTGGAAGGCGGCCATGGACTCAAAGTTGGCGTCTTGGAGATCCACAGGCACGTATGTCGGCGCAGTTCCCCCTCCCCGCGCAAACGTAGTCGATGGCATGTGGCTCTTCAAGGTGAAGCGGCTGCCTGGATCACCCCCGGTATTCAAGGCGCGCTGTGTGGCGAGAGGCTTCAGTCACCGCGAGGGAGTTGACTTCTTTCAGACCTTCGCTCCGACCCCGAAGGTGACTACACTTCGGGTGTTACTACACGTAGCAGCACAGCGTGACTACGAGCTCCACTCCCTCGACTTCTCCACTGCCTTTCTCCAGGGACGACTGCACGAGGAGATCTGGCTGCGCCGTCCTCCCGGTTTCACTGGCACTTTCCCTCCTGGGACCCAGTGGAGCCTAAGGCGACCAGTCTACGGTCTCCGCCAGTCGCCCCGTGAGTGGCACGACACTCTTCGCTCTACGCTTCGTGACCTAGGGTTTCGCTCTTCCTCTGCTGGTCCATCACTGTTTGTGCGTGCCGGCTCCACTCCTTTCTTTATACTCGTCTATGTCGACGACTTGGTCTTAACAGGGCAGCTCTGGCTGAGGTAAAGTCCGAACTGCAGAAGTGATATACGGGGACTGACCTCGGTGAACTGCAGTGCTACCTTGGCCTGCAGATCACCACGGACAGAGCCGCTCGCACCGTCACGTTGACGTAGTCACACATGGTGCAGCAGGTCCTCCAGCGGTTTGGGCTTCAGCACTCCACCACACAGCCCACTCCTCTTGCTGTAAACCATAGACTCACCGGCCCCTTCCCCGCCGAGCCCTTTGAGCCCAGTGGTCCCTACCCATAGCTTGTTGGCTGCCTCATGTACCTGATGACCTGTACTCGCCCAGACCTTGCCTACCCTCTTAGTGTCCTCTCTCGCTTTGTTGGACCTAGGAGGTGTCAGAATGTGTTATTTGTCTAGCCTGCAGTGGGGTACTCTATAGCGAGTATAGCCCAAACTAGGGTTTCCTATATCTACTCAACTGCCTGCTAGTGCAAACCCCTCTTTCCTGTTCTAACTTTCCCTGTTCATTATTCTAACATGCTATCAGAGCGACTACGCTTCTGGCCTGTAAGCCCACTTGCTTCCGCTGCTGTCCTGTCTGTCGCGCGCCCCGTGGAGCACGACGTTTTTTCTTCCCGCCACGCGCTAGGGGCGCATGGCGGTTTTCTGCCCGCCGCGCGCTCGGGGCGCGCTACGGTTTTCTGCCCGCCGTGCGCTTCGAGGCGCGCGGCGGTTTCCTGCCTCGCGCGTCACCCCGGGGACCCGCGCGCTGCCCTGCCTGTCGCCCGTCGCGCAGCCCTGGGGGCTGTTGGTGCAACCCTACGGTTTGCACTCGGCTTGTTGTCCGTGTGCGTGCATGCGTGTGTGCATGGAATGGAATGAGTGCATGAAATAAATATATATTTCATTCTTATAATAGTGTGTGTATGATGGGTCATGATGTCGAGTGTGTATGTGTCGAGCCAATAGCGAATTATCGCTAGTCGCGTGCAACGTGGTCATTTTGTATGTCCCGCGCGGTTTCTATTTTGTCGTGCGCGGTTTCTATTTTGTCGCTTGTCGAACGTTCGGCGTGTCGCAAATGTGTGCAGCAGACCCATCAAGAACTCAAGAATGAGTTTGTGATGAATAACCCGAGCCTTGTTTTCAAGCTTCAAGTGATTTCGAAGCTCGCCAAAAGGGTACACTTCAAGATATTGAAGATAGTTACATTACAATTTGTAGTGTAACATTTCTATTGGTGTAGACCCTTGTGAAGGGTAGGTTCGAGACCCTTCTTGGTTGGGGACAGTGTGGCACTGTTCCACATCACTGTACCTTGGCTCTTGGGGTTTGTAGGAGCTGGGAGTCATTCCCAACTCGTAACTCTTCCTAACTCTTCCTATCTTGTGTTCTAAGACTATAATGGCTGCCATAGTGCCGTTCGTTCAAACAGACGTTGTGTCGTCAATACTTGGTCAAATCGTGCGATCTAAATTGCCTATTGTAGGGGACGTTAAGAAGCTCCAGATCAAAGTTGAATCAGATCATTTGAAGCTGTGACCAGAACGCTATGAACGTTTAAAGCCACTGTGCAGAAATCCGACTATGCACTCTATCTTTTGTATTAGGCACATTGAAGCCTACTGTGACTATAACAAGGGCCCGCGCGGCTCTCGTCGCCCATCGCGGCTCCCTGGGGGCCCGTGCGCCACCCTGTCTGTCGCCCGTCGTGGCGCCCTGGGGGCCAGCGCTTTGCCCCCCTTCCCGTCGCCCATCGCGGTGCCCTGGGGGGCCGCGCGTCGCCCCTACCGTCGCCCGTCGCGGCGCCCTAGGGGGTCGTGCGTCGCCCCTCCCGTCGCCCGTCGCGGTGCCCTGGGGGCCCGCGCATCGCCCCCCTCCCATCGCTCATCGAGGCGCCCTGGGGGCCCGCGCGCCGCCTCGCTTCCGCTCACATGCCGCCCCAGCTGCTGCCCGCGTTTCTGCCCTGCGTTTGGGGTAAGGGAGTGGCGAGTATGGGGGTGGCGGGTGTGCGTCTTCCCGTGCTCCTCCTCCTCCTCTCTCTCCCACTGTTGCAGTTGCCGCTGAGAGGGGTGGGTGTGTGGGAGCCGAGGGAGTCGCGCTAGGGGGGTGACACGGGATTGGAGCTAGAGGTGCAGCAGGGGGTGTGTGAAAGGGGTGTGGGATAGTTGGGGGAGGTTGAACGGAGGTAGCCGTAGTGACGTCAGCAGTGCCAGTAGTCCAGGGTCCTTGCTCCGGTAGCCCAGCGACCCCGTCGCTGCGCCAGTCGCCCGTGGGTCCGTTGCTCCTGCCGCTCATCTTAGCCGCGGAGCCAGTTACTCCTGTAGTCCGGGGCCTTGCTCCGGTAGCCACCGTGCGCGCCCCTCCTGTTGCCCGTGTGTCTGCGGATTCACCCGTTGCCTCCCATCTCCACTCCTCTCACAGTCCCTCTTCCTCCTCACTTGCCTTCTGTGAATGCCTCTAGCTTTGCTTGTACTTGTGAACCTGCTCTATGACTGCTTGCTGTGCTGATTATACCCCACTTTGACTATGGGGGTGTGTCATAATGTGAAATTTGTCTAGCCTCCAGTGGGGTACACTATAGCGAGTATATACCAAATTAGGGTTTCCTATATGTACTCAACTGCCTGCTAGTGCAAACCCCTCTTTCCTGTTCTACCTTTCCCTGTTCATTATTCTCACAGGAGGCACCGTCCTGTTCACTGGCAAAGTACCTGGCGACTACATAAGGCATGGGGATTGTGCTTCGAGGGACTCGACTAGCTGAGCTGACTGGCCTGTGACTCTTCTTACGCTGCCGACGTGGAGACTCATCGCTCGACCCAGGGTTACTGTTTTAGTCTGGGAGCTGGGACTGTGTCGTGGAGGTCCACACGGTCGTCGTCGATGGCTTCGTCTAGTGCAGAGGCAGAGATCTACGCCGGTGCTATGGCTGCTGAGGAGCTTCGCTGGCTGACCTTGGTGAGCGACCTCGCACTGCTCCGACCTTGTTCGCTGATAACAAGGCCATGATTCTCTTGTGTCACGAGCCTCGTCTGGAGACCAGGGTGAAGCACATCGACGTCAGGTACTTCCTTCTGCGTGAGCTAGAGCGACGCTGCCAGGTGCGCCGGGAATTTGTGGCCTTAGAGGCCAACACTGCTGACCTCTTCACCAAGGCCTTGGCGCCTGGCGATCACCACCGGTTCTGTGTGCAGTTAGGGCTTGTTGAGGCAGGTCCTCGGTTGCTGTAGCCTTGTTGCTTGCTCTGCTTGTTAAGCTTTGCTATTATATATCCTAGTGAACTCTTGAACTGGCCTTGTGGCCGCTTGCTTGTGCTTGGAATTTGTGTGATGTCCTTGAGATCCACCCTGAGCTTGCTTTGCTTCTTGCATTGACCGGTGTTGTGACCGTTTGTTCACCCTGCTTCCTTTGATGCCTCTCACTAAGCCTATGGGGGTGTGTCAAATGTTGATATTTGTGATAGGCTGTAGTGAGGTGCTCCTTTGTGAGTACAACTCAGTTAGGGTTTGCTATTTGTATCACCCACATTTCTAATCTCATCATTCCATTGCATTCTTACATTGAGATAGCGCATATGCGCTACTATCCGGGGTTATGCGGTAGTAGTGACTCTGAAGAATGAGGAATGATTGAACTAGGAAAATGTGGGATACAAATATGAAACCCTAGAAACCTGTACCCCTTAGTGTCTACCCCACTAGAGCCTACAAAGACTAAGTCATATATATCTGACACACCCCCATAAGAAAACTGGGGGAGAACTAGGGGTCACAAGACCAGTCAAGCAAAGCAAACTCAAGGTGGATCACAACGTCACCATACATTCCGAGCACCGGTTCAAAGGCCAAAATGCCAGTTCACATGCAGGATCATATATATAAAGGTAAACAAGCAAGAGCAGGTATATATAGATCACAGTACAAAGAAGGTCAAGAAGTAAGCAAGTCAGGCCAAGTAGGCACAAGACCTAGCATCGTACAAAAGCAATGATGATCACAAGGCTGAAGTGTTTTGGTAAAGATATCAGCAGTGTTGGCCTGAGAGGCCACGTAAGCAAGGCGCAGCTGACCACGCTGCTGCAGCTCACGAGCAAGGAAGTAGCGAAGAGCAATGTGCTTCGTTCTGTGCTCCAGTCTGTGCTCCCGACACAAGGCCAGCATGGCCTTGTTGTCTACGTACAGAACTGGAGGAGAACGAGGCGGCTCTCCCAGGTCGGTCAGCAGGTAGGTGAGCCAGCGTAACTCCTGTGCAGCCATGGCCCCTGCATAGATCTCGGCCTCACAGCTGGAGCCAAGAACAGAAGACGAGCGGGTAGACCACCACGAAACAGAGCCCGAACCAAGGCTGAAGGTGTAACCCTGTGACGACCGCTGCGTAGCCAAGTCGCCAGCCCAAGAAGTGTCTGCGTGACCAGCGAGGACCACTAAACTCCGCCCTTCATGCATGAGCCCCATGCCCGACGTACTGCACAAGTAGCGCAACACCCCCTTCGCAGCAGCCATGTGCTCTGGTCGGTGTCTCCCAGGAGCAACATAGCATGCGAGAATGCTAAGAGGGTATGCTAGGTCAGGACGAGTGCAGGTCATCAGGTACATGAGGCAGCCAACAAGCTCAGGGTACGGGCCACTCGGCTCCACGGACTCATCCGAAGGCAGAGCTGAGAGCGATTGGCGAGTAGACAGAGGAGTGGCCTGTGGCGAGGAGTACGTGAAGTCGAAGTTCTGAAGGACCTGCTGCACCATGTGTGACTGAGTCAGGGTAATGGTGCGCTGTGCTCTGTCCCGGGTGATCTGCAAGCCAAGGTAGCTGCGCAGTTCACCCAGGTCTGTGCACGTGTGTCTCTTCTGCAGCTCGGACTTCACGTAGGCGAGTCCAGCAGTGTCATCAGTAGCAAAAACCAAGTTGTCGACGTACACGAGGATGTAGAACGGCGGCAGAAAGGTGTCCGTGAGTAGAAACAGCGACGAGTCGGCAGTAGAAGGAGCAAACCCAAGAGGCGCAAGTGTCGTCCTCAGTGTGTCGTGCCACTCACGGGGCACCTGGCCGAGACCGTAGACTGGCCGCCGGAGGCTCCACTGGGTACCAGGAGGAAATGACCGAGTGAAGCCAGGTGGGCGGCGCAGCCACATCTCCTCGTGCAGGCTGCCTTGTAGGAAAGCAGTGCTGAAGTCAAGAGAGTGAAGCTCGTAGTCGCGCTGAGCGGCTATGTGCAGCAGCACCCGAAGAGTGGTCATCTTCGGGGTGGGGGAGAAGGTCTGAAAGTAGTCAATTCCCTGCCGCTAACTAAAGCCTCGAGCCACGTAACGTGCCTTGAAGACAGGCGGAGAACCCAACGGCCGCTTCACCCTGAAAATCCACATGCCACTGACGATGTTCGCCCCAGGTGGGGGAACCTCGTCAACGTAAGTGCCTGTGGACTTCCAAGATGCCATCTCTGCGTCCATGGCTGACTGCCACTGAGAGGAGTAGGGACCCTCTATCGCCTCTGCGTAAGAGCGCGGAGTCGGGATGTCTGGTGCATCCGGGTCTCCCTCAGGAGCAATCAGCATGGACACGAGATGAGGTAAAGCAGCAGCAAAACACTAGAACTCCTCCTGCCTGTCCTCAAGGACGTCCGTGCTAAGAGCACACTCACCCCCGTCGGACGGAGGACAGACAGACTCAGACTCAGCAACAAGACTAGCAGCGTAGTCTAGACGTCAGTGAGCAGCGAAGTCGACAAGCTCAGCAACTAAGGCAGACGCAGCAGTGGACTCAAAGGAAGGGTCAGTGACAAGAGTAGCCAGGAGACGCGTGACAGTAGGAATGGCAGCACGAAGAGAGTCAGACTCCGGGTCAGCAAGAGCAGGAAGAGAGGACTCTGAAGGAGACGGCAAAGGGACACGTAGTGGAGCAGTGGAAGGACGCAGTGCCATCTGGTGCGTGCCTGGGACCGCAGGAGGACGCTGACGTGGAACACGACGTCCAGTGCGAGCAGCACGAACAGGTGACGCAGGAAGAGACTCAGGCTCACGACGCTCAGCAAGACCTCCAGTAGGACCAGTGTAAGGAGAAAGAGCAGGCAATGGGGTGGCGGGCTGTAGATGTGACTCGGACTGGATAGGCAGTGGACACTCTAAGGAAAGAGCAGGACCAGTAGAGGGCGGAAGACTAAGAACCTGCTCAAGGAGTGGAACGAAGTACGGCCCTGGCCGCGCAGCACATCCAGAATCAGCAGAGACAGCACCAGCACCCCCAGGGTCAGCTCCGACTCCAGCAGCTCCACCAGCTCCAGGAGCAGCAACGCCTGCACCCACAGGAGCACTGGCTCCAGCAGCACCTCCAGCACCTTCAGCAGCGACAATTCCAGCAGGACCACCGGAAGACTCAGCAGCTCCAGCTCCAGCACCTCCAGTAGCACCCACTCCAGCAGCACCGCCAGCGGCTTCAGCACCGCGAGCACCCCCAGGCTTAGCAGCTCCAGTACCTCCAGTACGAGCACCTCTGGAACTCGTGTCTCCAGCACCCCCAGCAGCAGTAGAACCTCGAGCTCCGGCAGCACGGCTCCAGCACCGAGCAAACCACTCGCGAAGCTCCTGTGGAGAGGGTAGCTCCCGCCGAGACGAAGCACCCGAAGGACCTCCAGGCCCAGCACCGCCAGACTCCACACGAGCAGGCCTAGCACCCTCAAGCTCAGCACCCCCAGACTCAGCACCCCCAGGCTCCGCACGCTCGGGCTCAGGACCCCAAGACCCCGCACCCGCAGGCTCAGCACCCCTAGCAGCACCAGAGCCAATAGCTTCCTCGACAGGCTCGACTGCGTCTACCTGGGACACACCTGAGGGGGCAGGACCCTGAGGGGGAAGGAGGTCTACCGGGGGGGGACTGGCGCGAGGAAGAGCGGCGGGGGGGGAGGGGTGCAGTGCGGTAGGGGAAGAGACTGTAGTAAGGAACCGACTCGTCAAACGTGATGTCCTGGGAGGACAGAACACGGCGCGAGGTGGGGTGGTAAAACTGCCACCCAGGCGTGTCAGCGGGGAAGCCAAGGAAGACGCAGGGAACAGCACGAGGGAACAGCTTGTCCGCAGACAAGTCGTGGACAAAAGCTCGAGATCCCCAGACACGGAACGCAGACGCATCACCAACATTCCCCGTCCACCGCAAAGTAGGGGAGGTCTCCGGCAAGGAGACCCGGGGCTGAAGGTTGATCTGATGCGCCGCGTACTGAACCGCGAACGGCCACAGAAAATGGGGAGCAGCCGCATGGATCATGGACGTACGAGCAATCCCATTTTGCTGTAGAGAGGGCGGAAGCATGAATGTCTGGCGGATGCCTCGTGCACGACAAAATGCCCTCAGAAGGTCGGAGGAAAACCATCCACCTCTGTCGGAGTGCAGACGCAGACAAAAGTCCGAGCCGAAAGTGTCTCTAAGCTGGAGACGGGCAGCGCGGATCCTGTCGGTCAACACCTCAGTGACCTCACCCTTGCTGCGCAAGGGGAAGACTGTGGTGTAACGCGAGTAGTCGTCAACCACCAGCAGGAAGAAACGCTCATGACCCTGTCTACGGACGCGGGCTGGGCCCCACACGTCCATGTGAAGCGTCTGCAGCGGAGCCTCTATCAGAGGAAACTCGGAGGAGTGAGGAGCGGCGCGCTGCCGCCCTTTGACGCAGGGAACGCAGGTAGGGGCAGGCCCCGAGGGAAGGGGAGGGAGGGACCGGGGGAGACAAGAGATAAGGACACGGGAGGCCATGCCTCGGAGACGAGGCAGGGAGGGGTGACCAAGGCGGTGGTGCCAGAGAAGAGTCTGATGGGACAGGAGACGGCACGAGCAGGGGGCAGACTCAGGACCGGACCTGGACGCTGCAGCAAACACCTGACCTGACGTAGCTACCTGACCTGACGTAGCTACCTTACCAGACGTAGGAACCAGAGGAGACTCGGTAGTCAGTGTGTACAGGCTCGACCCCGGCTGAGGGGTCTGCCAGGGAGACTGCAACCGGCCGACTAAGCGGCGTGAGTGTGGTGCGGTCTCGAAAGAAGGAGCGGGAAGCACCCAAGTCAAGAGTGAAGGTGTGCAAAACCTGAGCCGACATGGTACCTGTGAGAGCAGACTCACCAGCACCTGGAGCAACAGACTCACTAGGACCTGGAGCACCAGACTCACTAGCACCTAGAGCAGCAGCCTCAATGCTCGAGTCAGGCGGCACACACAAGTAACAGTCACCCTCGTCACTAGTAGACACAACATACATGGCAGCAAGAATAGCATCATAATCAAGATCAAAGATAGCAACCCCCGACCTAAGCAGCTCGCCCCAGCGAGGGATCTCAGTGGCGTCAGGGAGCTGGAGACGTCAGGCGTCCGTCAGGCGGCCGAAGCAGCGCTAGGTGGCGTGCGGGCCGCCGCACGGCTCACCAGTGCGGTCGCCGGTACGCAGAACGCAGGCACAGGGACCAGCACCCCCACCCCGCTAACGCGCAGCGTACCACTCACGAAGCTGCTGGGGGGGCGGGGTCTCACGAGCGCGCTGCTGCTGTTGGCGCTGACCACCACCGAAGCCTCCCCACTGCACGGAGCCACCCTGACCAGCTCCACCGCCGCTGCCGCCACCGCCGCCACCGTCGCCTCCTCCGCTCCCACCGCCACGGCCGCCTCCGCCTCCGCCTCCAATGCCGCCACCTAAGCCCCCACCCCCACCACCACTCCCACTGCCACCCCCACCCCTTCCGCCGCCTCCACCGCCACCACCACCGCCCCCGCCAGCTCCTCCAGCGCCCTTGCACATCTGGCGCCCGGCAGGAGAGGCGCCAGACGTGAGATCGAACAGTGAGAGACTGTCTTTTCTGTCGCACTGCAGGAAAAGCTGCAGATCATCGACCCAAACCTCAAAATCGACAGCCCGACCCTCAGCATCAAAGGTGAGCACATTGGGGGTAGCCATGACAGCAGCAGCAGTGGCAGTGCGACTCGGCTAAAGGGGTGCTTACCAGTGGTGAGTGGGTAGGGTGGCTGCGACCGGAGTGGCAGGGCCGAGGTGCGCCGGCAGGGTCGGGGCCGCAACTGGGCAGCAGGGTAGGGCCGCGGCTCGGCTGCAGGTCAGGGCCGGGGCAGCAGGGACCGCAGCAGCGGCGGTGGCTCGCTACACCAGCAGGGCCGGCAGCTCCTGTGGCGGCAGAGACGGCGACGGCAGCTGCTGCAGGGACGGCCGCTGCTGCAGGAACAGGGACGACGGGTCGGGAGGGCCGCTACAGTGGCAGCAGGGGTGACGGCAGCTGCTGGTGAGGTGGCGACGACGGGGCGGCAGGGCGGCTACGGCGGGCCGTGAAGAGCCGCGAAGGGGGAGGGGGGGGGGGGGCGCGAAAGTGCCGCCAAGGGGCCCGAAGGGGCCACAAAGGGCCGTAGAGGGGCCGAGAAGGGGCCGCAAACGGGCGAAAGGGGGCCGCGAAGGGCCGCGAAGGGGCCGAGAAGGGGCCGCGAAGGGCCGAGAGGGGGGGGCCGCGAAGGGCCACGAAGGGGACGCGAAGAGCCGTGAGGGGGCCGCGTGGGGCCGCGAAGGGGCCGCGAAAGGCCTTAAGAGGGCTGCGACGGGGCCGTGAAGGAGGGCCGCGAGGGGGCCACTACAGGGGCCGCGAAGGGGGCGCTAAGGGGCCGTGAAGGGGCAGGCCACTAAGGGGCCGCGAAATTTTAGGGCAGGACGCGAAGCGCGCTTCGGGATAAATAAAAGATAAGAGTATAGAGGTATAAATAGCAATCTAGCTAGCCATGTACTCTGAGGGGTACATTCCCTTAATAACTGCATTGCATTGTTTCAGTAACCACGACTATTGCTCTTCTTGACAGTTACCATGTTGTGTCGCGTAACTACCAAGTGGGGTTATTGGACGGTCAAGAGTCACGACCGTTGACTGTCTTTGTCAGTTGACCTTAGAGTGACTCTCGATCTTCCGCATGCTCTATATGAGCTATTGCGGTGCTTGTACAGTTGCACTCAGGGCCTCAGAAGTCAGTGAAAAAAGGCTGATTAGGGGTAAAAAGGCTGAGTTTTTTGTGGTGGGAAGAAATGAGGCTGATTTGTCAATTTTTTTCTAGTTGTATGGGCTGTTTTTTCAGCATTTTTTTCATTGTATGGGCTGATATTTCAGAGTTTTTTTCAGAGGTGTACGCTGACTGATCAGCGTTGTAATGGAGGTGTGGGCTGAAATCCCATCACGTGTTTCAGCTTGACTCGTCACTGCACATTCGTCATGACTCAACATATTCGCCCTGGCTCAGCAATTTCGCCCTGAGACAGCGAATTTGCCCCAACAGAGCAGATATTCGCCCCGTCAGAGCACAACAATTTCGCCCAATCACAAGAAATTCGCTCCGACACAGCATGTACTACGAGAAATTCGCCCAATCACATAAAATTTGCTCAGATTCACACACTGTTGTCGCCGACCAAAGGTACTGTATCTTCGTGTGTGAAGTTATGTAGGCACGTCGTGTGCACTGTTGACAGCACCTTGCGTGCCCTTTTATCAATGCCACACTTTGTTATGACTGTTGAATGACTGTGTTGCGCTATGAGAGAGCTTGAAGTTATGTTCAGCCTTTCTTTTTAAGCAAGGCTGAATGATCAGCCATTTTTCTAAACTAAACACTGAAATTTCAGCTTTATTTTTTCAAGGCTATCCTGATTGATCAGCCTTCAGCTCATTCCTAGGGCTAACGATTCAGCCTAGGCCAAAATGAATCTGAGGCCCTGGTTGCACTGCTTCGTTATGGACTAGTGCGTGGTAGAGAACCTTCGGGAATGTTATAATAACCTTTCGGTTACTCCAACAATTATTAACAAGGTCACCTCAATACTTCATTCTCTTCTCATAACTTAGCAAGTTTTATCCTTTCCAAACCGATTCCGGTTGTATCAGCAACCCCCACTTCCCTCCCCCTCCCCCTTGTGCCCTCTTATATTTTCCCCCTTCCCAATCCGCCCCCCCTTCTCCATCGCCCATTCAGTAGTAGGCTGCGGTGCACAAGACTTAGAGCGTATTCCCCCGGCCTCATACCGTATCAGGCAAGGCAAGCTCGTATCAGATTCGCGTCGAACCGCACTAAAACGCGTTGAACCGCAGTCGAACAAACTGAAACGTATTTCAAAACGCGAAGCTGATTCGAGGTGTGTCCAGGGCCTCAGATTCGTTTTGGGCCACGCTTTCTCGTCAGTGTTGGTCCTTGGAAAAAAACTTTCTGTCTGGTTCCTTTGGAAAAAAAACCCTGAAAATCAGTGTTACTAGCAAAAACAAAACTTACTGCACAGCTTCCAATGGTGTAGTGAGTAGATTCGTGAGTTCTAAATTAGTGATACCGTCATCGCCCGAATATAAGGCATGTATGTCTTATCTCATACATTAAAAAAATCAGTCTTATAAATGGACAAAAATCCGTTTAGAAGATACTTCCTCGTTATACATTTGCCATTTGCCCCTACACACAAATAGGTGTCTTATAATCAGGCTACCCTGTCAGAACATTATAGCTTACTTAGTTGTGTAGGCTATAGTGGGGTATCTCATAGGGGGTACAACCCAGTTAGGGTTCCTATTTGTACTCACTTCGTTCATAGTCATTTCATTCTCGTTCAGATTTTCCTCATGGTATCGAGCAGGTTCCCCTGTGGGAACTGTGCCTAGGGCCCACCACTCGAATTTTTTTTTTTTTCCTGCCCGAAGCGCACTCATCCCGAGTCGCGCCTCGGGCCACTCCTTCCCCGAGCCGCCCTAGCGGCCGGCCTTACCCAAGCGGCCTCGCCGCCCTGCTCTCGCGGCCCTCGCCGCCCTTGATCTCGCGGCCCCGCCGCCCCTGATCTCGCGGCCCCGTCGCCCCTGCTCCAGCGGCCCCGCCGCCCCTGCTCTCGCGGCCCCGCCGCCCCTGAACTCGCGGCCCTCGCCGCCCCTGATCTCGCGGCCCCGCCGCCCAAGCGCTCGCGGCCCCGCCGTCCCTGATCTCACGGCCCCGCCGCCCCAGCGCTCACGGCCCCGCCGCCCCAGCGCTCGCGGCCCCGCCGTCCCTGATCTCACGGCCCCGCCGACCCAGCGCTCACGGCCCCGCCGCCCCTGATCTCGCGGCCCCGCCGCCCCAGCGCTCCCGGCCCCGCCGCCCCTGATACGAGGCCCCGCCGCCCCAGCGCTCACGGCCCCGCCGCCCCTGATCTCACGGCCCCGCCGCCCCAGCGCTCACGGCCCCGCCGCCCCTGATCTCTCGGCCCCGCCGCCCCAGCGCTCCCGGCCCGGCCGCTCCTGATACGCGGCCCCGTCGCCCCAGCGCTTGCGGCCCCGCCGTCCTTGATCTCACGGCCCCGCTGCCCCAGCGCTCCCGGCCCCGCCGCCCCTGCTCTCGCGGCCCCGCCGCGCCAGCGCTCCCGGCCCCGCCGCCCCTGATACGCGGCCCCGCCGCCCCAGCGCTTGCGGCCCCGCCGTCCCTGATCTCACGGCCCCGCCGCCCCAGCGCTCCCGGCCCCCCCCCGCCCCAGATCTCGCGGCCCCGCCGCCCCTGATCTCACGGCCCCGCCGCCCCTTGCTCTCGCGTCGCCCAACTGCAGCAGCCGAGCCGCCCAACTGCAGCAGCCAAGCCGCCGGACCGCCGAGCAGCAGTGCAGCCGAGCCGCCCTTGCACCCGAGCCGCCCGGCAGCCGAGCCGCCCCGCCCGAGCAGCCCTACCACCGGGCCGCCTGGAAGCCGAGCCGCCCGGGAGCCGAGTCGCTGAGTAGCCGAGCCGCCTTTTCTACCGAGCCACCCGACCTGCCCTGCCCGGTGAGCACTGTACCGCTGTCACTGCGTGCCCTTCCCCTACTGCTTGCATTGCTTCACTGTCGTCGTCATGGCTACCCCCAGTGTCCTCGCTTTTGACGCTGAGGGTCGAGCCATAGCCTTCGAGGTCTGGCTCGACAACCTGCAGCTGTTTTTACAGTGCGATAAGGCGGACGGTCTGTCTCTCTTTGACCTCACCTCTGGCGCCGTCCCTTCCCCTGCAGCTGATGCTGACGCCACTGTTCGCTCACAGTGGGCCACGCGCGATGCTGCTGCACGTCTTGCTGTGCGTCGCCACTTGCCTACCGCTGAGCGCACGCACTTTAGCCAGTACAAGAGTGCCCAGACCTTGTACGACGCTGTCGTCGCGCGCTACTCCTCCCCTGCCACTGCTGCACTGAGCCGCCTCATGCTCCCCTTCCTCTTCCCTGACCTTGCCGCCTTTCCCACTCTCGCTGATCTCATCACGCACCTCCGCACTAGTGACACTCGCTACCGCGCTGCGCTTCCTGCTGACTTCTGCGCCAAGAACCCCCCCCCCATGTACATCACTCTCTACTTCTTAGTCACTCGCCTCCCTGACTCCCTTCGTGTAGTCCGGGACCACTTCCTCTCAGTCTGTCCCACCACCCTCACTGTCGACAGCCTAGAGAAGGCCCTCCTCGCGGCAGAGAAGAGCATAGTCGCTGTAGGAGCCTCTCGAGGTGACCCCCGCGCCCCCATCTTTGAGGAGTGTTCTCCTTCCCCTCTCCTGCCCTCTGTCGCCTCTGCCGCTGCGGCCGACCTCGTTGGTCTTGAGTCGGTCGGTGCGGCGTCCGCCCCTAGCGGAAGACGCCGCTCTGGCAAGGGCAAGGGGGGCAAGGGAGCGGGTGGGGCCAGTGGGGGCGGTGGAGGTGGAGGTGGAGGCGGCGGAGGGAGTGGGGGTGGCGGTGGAGGTGGTAGCGGGGGTGGGGGTGCTAGTGGCGGCAGTGGAGGCGGGGGTGGCGGCGGCGGTGGCGGTGGTAGCGGAGGTGGCGGAGGTGGCGGCGGTGGAGGCGGAGGCGGAGGCGGGGGCGGTGGAGGCGGAAGCGGGGGTGGCGGAGGTGGAGGTGGTTGGAGTGGAGCTTCACAGCGGAGCGCCACTGGGGGCGGTCAGCGCCAGCAGCAGCAGCAGCGTTCTCGAGACGTCCCCACCCCTCAGCAACTCCGTAAGTGGTACACGCAGTGTCAGCGCGGTGGGGGTTTTGGTCCCTGCACCTACGTTCTCCGCACTGGCGACCACGCTGGAGAGCAGTGTGGCGGCACCCACACCGCCCAGCGCTGCTTTGGCCGCCTGACGGACGCTTGGCGCCAGCAGTTCCCGGAGGCCGCGGAGATTCCCCGCTGGGGAGAGCTGTCTATGGCTGGTGTAGCTATCTTTGATCTTGATTTTGATGCTATCCTTGCTGCCATGTATGCTGTGACCATTAGTGATGAGGGTGACTGTTACCGGTGTTTCCCGCCCGACCCGGGCATTGGTACTGCTGCTCCAGGTGCCGGTGAGGCTTCTGCTCTAGGTGCCAGTGCATCTGTGCTCTCAGGTGCTGGTGAGGCTGCTCTCTCAGGTACTAGTGCGTCTGCGCTCTCAGGTACTGCGTCGGCTTCGGCCTCCCACACCTTCACTCTTAACTCTGGAGCGTCTCGCTCTTTCTTTCGGGACCGCACCACACTCACGCCGCTTAGTCGCCCGGTTGCGGTTTCCCTGGCTGACCCCTCTGGGGGTCCTGTCCTGTCTCGCTTCTCCACAGTCCTCCCGTGTCCGGAGGCTCCCTCTGGCACCCTGTCTGGTCTCTACCTCCCCTCGTTCTCTACGAACTTGGTGAGTGGTGCTGACCTACAGGATGCGGGAGTCCACCAGTTCACCCCTGCTCGTCAGCGAGTGACGCACTGCACAGAGGCTAGCACGGGTCGTCACCAGGCTACGTTTACACGTCAGCCAGGGTCGAGTCTGTACACACTGACCACTGCTTCTCCTCCAGGTGCTGAGTCTGGTAGAGTCCCTTTGTCTGGTCAGGTGTTTGCTGCAGCGTCCAGGTCTGGTCCTGAGTCTGCCCCCTTTTCGTGTCGCCGTCTGTCTCACGAGACCCTCCTCTGGCACCACCGCCTTGGCCACCCCTCTCTGCTTCGACTCAGAGGCATGGCCTCTCGTCTTCTTGTGTCTAGTCTCCCCCGGTCCCTCCCTCCCCTTCCTCGGGGCCCTGGCCCTGCGTGTGTTCCCTGTGTCGAGGGGCGCCAGCGTGCTGCCCCTCACTCCTCCCAGTTTCCTCCGACAGAGGCTCCGTTGCAGACGCTTCACATGGACGTGTGGGGCCCTGCCCGCGTCCGTGGACTGGGTCACGAGCGCTACTTCCTGTTGGTGGTTGACGACTACTCGCGTTACACCACAGTCTTCCCCTTGCGCAGCAAGGGTGATGTCACTGAGGTGCTGATCGACTGGATCCGCGCAGCTCGTCTCCAGCTCAGGCAGAGCTTTGGCTCGGACTTTCGTGTGTTGCGTCTGCACTCAGACAGAGGCGGAGAGTTCTCCTCTGGCCTTCTGCGTGCCTACTGTCATGCGCGAGGCATCCGCCAGACCTTCACGCTTCCGGACTCCCCGCAGCAAAATGGGATTGCAGAGCGCCGCATTGGCAGGGTCATGGACGTCGCTCGTACGTCTATGATGCATGCGGCTGCCCCCCATTTTCTGTGGCCGTTTGCGGTCAGGTACGCGGCGCATCAGATCAACCTCCACCCCAGGGTCTCCAGGCCGGAGACCTCCCCAGCCCTGCTGTGGACGGGGAAGGTTGGCGATGCGTCGGCGTTCCGGGTCTGGGGATCTCGGGCGTTTGTCCGCGACTTGTCTGCGGACAAGCTGTTCCCCTCGCGCTGCTCCCTGTGTCTTCCTGGGGTTCCCCCCCGACGCCCCTGGGTGGCAGTTCTACCACCCCACCTCTCGACGTGTTCTGTCCTCCCAGGACGTCACGTTCGACGAGTCGGTACCCTACTACTGCCTCTTCCCCTACCACACTCCGTCCCTCCCCCCGCCCCCGCTCTTCTTGGTACCAGGTCCCCCCCCGGTAGACCCCCTCCCCCCTCAGGGTCCTGCCCCTTCAGGTGTGTCCCAGGTAGACGCGGTCGAGCCGGTCGAGGTCACTGGTGACTCTGGTGCTGCTGCGGGAGCTGAGCCTGGGGGTGCTGGGACTGGAGGTGCTACGCTTGGGGGTGCTGAGCCTGGGGGTGCGGAGTCTGGAGGTGCTGAGCCTGGGGGTGCTGAGCCTGGGGGTGCTGAGTCTGGGGGTACTAAGTCTGGGGGTGCTGAGCCTGGGGGTGCTGGGCCTGGGGGTGCTGAGACTTGGGGTGCTCCGCCTGGAGGTGCTTCGTCTCGCCGAGAGCCGCTCTCCCCACAGGAGCTGCGTGAGTGGTTTGCCCGGCGCTGGAGGCGTGCTGCTGGTGCTGGAGGTTCTTCGGCTGCAGAGGGTGCTGCTGCCGAGCGTCCCGGAGGTGCTCTTGCTGTGGGTGCTGGAGCTGCTGGGTCTGAGGGTTCTCCTGGGGCTGGTGCTACTCAGGGTGTTGGCGCTGAGACTGCCGCTGGCGGTCCGACTGGCAGTGCTCCTGGTGGTGCTGCTGGAGGATCTGGAGCTACTGGAGGTGCTGCTGGAGGTGCTGCTAGAGCGGGTACTCCTACTAGGGGTACTGGTGCTGTCCCTGCTGTTTTTGGCGTCGCCACGCGGCCCCGACCGTACTTCGTTCCGCTCCTGCAGCAAGTTCTTGGTCTCACACCTTCTCCTGGTCCTCCTCCTCCTCCCTTAGAGGGTCCACAGCCAGTCTCGTCACAGTCACAGCTACAGCCTGCCTCCCCTTTGCCTGCTCCTTCTCCCTACGCTGGTCCGACTGGAGGTCTTACTGAGCGTCGTGAGCCTGCGTCTCGTCCTGCGTCGCCTGTTCGTGCTGCGCGCACTAGTGGTCGCGGTTCGCGTCAGCGTCCTCCTCCTGTCCCTGGCACGCACCGGATGTCTCTGCGTCCGTCCACTGCTCCTCTGCGTGCCCTTTGCCTTCTCCTCCTGCTTCCTCTCTTCCTGCTCTTGCCGACCCGGAGTCGGACTCTCTTCGTGCTGCCAGTCCTACTGTCACGCGTCTCTTTGCTACTGGTGTCACTGACCATTCTTTTGAGTCTTCTGCTGCGTCTGCCCTTGTCACTGAGCTCGTCGACTTTGCTGCGCGCTGTCGTCTAGACTACGCTGCTAGTCTTGTCGCTGAGTCTGAGTCTGCCTGTCCTCCGTCCGTCGGGGGTGAGTGTGCCCTTTGCACGGACGTCCTTGAGGACAGCAGGAGGAGTTCCAGTGTCAAGCCGCCGCTTCACCTCATCTTGCGTCTGTATTGCTAGCCCCTGAGGGAGACCCGGATGCACTTGACATCCCGACTCCGCGCTCTTACGTCGATGCGATAGAGGGTCCCTACTCCTCTCAGTGGCAGGCAGCTATGGATGCAGAGATGGCTTCCTGGAAGTCCACAGGCACCTACGTTGACGCTGTTCCCCCTCCTGGGGCGAACATCGTCAGTGGCATGTGGATTTTCAGTGTGAAGCGGCCGCCGGGTTCTCCGCCTGTCTTCAAGGCGCGTTACGTGGCTCGTGGCTTCAGTCAGCGGCAGGGGGTTGACTACTTTCAGACCTTCTCCCCCACCCCGAAGATGACCACTCTTCGGGTACTGCTGCACGTTGCTGCTCACCGTGACTACGAGCTGCACTCTCTCGACTTCAGCACAGCTTTCTTGCAGGGCAGCCTTCACGAGGAGATCTGGCTGCGTCGCCCACCTGGCTTCACTGGGTCTTGTGAGAATAAGCAAACAGGAATGAAATGACTAAGTCAGGGTTGGGTACAAATACAACCCTAGAAAGCTGTACCCCATATGTGCTACCCCACTATAGCCTACAAACATGCATCAGCTATAGTAATCTGACACACCCCCATAGGCAAAGTGGGGGAGAACAAGGGGTCACAAGACCAGTCAAGCAAAGCAAAGCAAAGCAAGCTCAGGGTGGATCACAAAGTCACCACACAGTCCGAGCACAAGAGCAGGGCCACAGGCCAGTTCACAAGCAAGAGTACAGACATATATAGAAGACTAGACAAGCAAGAGCAGGTATATATATGTCACAGTACAAGTAAAGTCAAAGAGGAGAGCAAGTGAGGCAAGACAGGCACAAGACCCAGCTGGGTGCAGAAGCGCTGATGGTCACAAGGCGCGAGTGCCTTGGTGAACACATCAGCAGTGTTGGCCTCAGAGGCCACGTACGCAAGTCGCAACTGACCACGCTGCTGCAGCTCACGAGCAAGGAAGTAGCGGAGAGCAATGTGCTTCGTTCTGTGCTCCAAGCGCTGCTCTCGACACAAGGCCAGCATGGCCTTGTTGTCTACGTACAACACTGGAGGAGAACGAGGCGGCTCTCCAAGGTCAGTCAGCAGGTAGGTGAGCCAGCGAAGCTCCTGTGCAGCCATGGCCCCGGCGTAGATCTCAGCCTCACAACTGGAGCCGAGAACCGAAGACGAACGAGTAGACCGCCACGAGACAGAGCCGGAACCAAGACTGAAGGTGTAACCCTGTGACGACCGCTGCGTAGCCTGGTCGTCAGCCCAAGAAGCGTCCGCGTGGCCTGTAAGGACCACTGGACTCCGCCCTCCAAGCACTAGCCCCATGCCCGACGTACTGCACAGGTAGCGCAATACCCTCTTCGCTGCAGCCATGTGCTCTGGTCGGTGTCTCCCAGGAGCAACATAGCGTGCAAGAATGCTCAGAGGGTATGCAAGGTCAGGTCGAGTGCAGGTCATCAGGTACATGAGGCAGCCAACAAGCTCTGGGTACGGGCCACTCGACTCTACGGACTCATCCGAAGGCAGAGCTGAGAGCGAGTGGCGAGTAGACAGAGGAGTGGCCTGAGGCGAGGAGTACGTGAAGCCGACGCACTGAAGGACCTGCTGCACCATGTGTGACTGAGTCAAGGTGATGGTGCGGCGTGCTCTGTCCCGAGTGATCTGCAAGCCAAGGTAGCTGCGCAGTTCACCCAGGTCTGTGCACGTGTGTCTCTTCAGCAGCTCGGACTTCACGTAGGCGAGTCCAGCAGTGTCCGCTGTGGCAAAGACCAAGTCGTCGACGTACACGAGGATGTAGAACGGCGGCAGTGAAGTGTCGGTGCGCAGAAACAGCGACGGGTCAGCAGTAGACGGAGGAAACCCAAGAGCCGCAAGCGTATTCCTCAGTGTGTCGTGCCACTCACACGGTGCCTGGCGGAGACCGTAGACTGGCCGTCGGAGGCTCCACTGGGTGCCAGGAGGGAAAGTCCCAGTGAAGCCAGGTGGACGGCGCAGCCAGATCTCCTCGTGCAGGCTACCCTGCAGGAACGCTGTGCTGAAGTCGAGAGAGTGAAGCTCGTAGTCGCGCTGAGCGGCTATGTGCAGCAGCACCCGAAGAGTGGTCATCTTCGGGGTGGGAGAGAAGGTCTGAAAGTAGTCAACTCCCTGCCGCTGACTGAAGCCACGAGCAACGTACCGCGCCTTGAAGACAGGTGGAGAGCCCGGCGGCCGCTTCACCCGGAAGATCCACATGCCACTGACGATGTTCGCCCCAGGAGGGGGAACTGCGTCAACGTAGGTGCCTGTGTACTTCCAGGAAGCCATCTCTACATCCATAGCTGCCTGCCACTGAGAGGAGTAGGGACCCTCTACGGCCTCCGCGTAAGAGCGCGGAGTCGGGATGTCTAGTGCATCCGGGTCTCCCTCAGGAGCAAGCAGTACAGACGCGAGATGAGGTGAAGCAGCAGCCAGACACTGTAACTCCTCCTGCCTGTCCTCTAGGACGTCCATGCCAAGAGCACACTCACCCCCGACGGACGGAGGACAGACAGACGCAGACTCAGCAACAAGACTAGCAGCGTAGTCTAGACGACAGCGAGCAGCAAAGTCGACGAGCTCAGCGACAAGAGCAGACGCAGCAGTGGACTCAAAAGAGGGGTCAGCGACGACAGTAGCAAGCAGACGCGTGACAGTAGGACTGGCAGCACGAAGAGAGTCCGACTCAGGGTCGGCAAGCGCAGGAAGAGAGGACTTAGGAGGAGAAGGCAAAGGGGCACGCAGAGGAGCAGTGGACGGACGGAGAGACATCCGGTGCGTGCCAGGGACAGGAGGAGGACGCTGACGCGAGCCGCGACCACTAGCGCGAGCAGCACAAATAGGTGACGCGGGACGAGACGCAGGCTCACGACGCTCAGCAAGACCTCCAGTAGGACCAGTGTAAGGAGAGGGAGCAGGCAGAGGAGAGGAAAGCTCCAACAGTGACTGCGACTGGACAGGCTGTGGACACTCTACCGAAGGAGAAAGACCAAGAACCTGCTGTAGGAGCGGAACGAAGTACGGCCGAGGCCGCGCGGCAGCTCCAGACTCAGCAGGGACAGCACCAGCACCCTCAGCGACAGCACCAGCGCCACCAACACCTCCAGCGGCAGGACCTCCAGCAGCACCAGCAGCAGAACCACCGCCAGGACAGACAGCAGTAGTCTCAGCACCAACACCCTCAGCAGCTCCAGCTCCAGTAGGACCCGCAGGCCCAGCAGCTCCGGGACCGGCAGCACCAGCACCCTCGACGGTCGACGAAGCTCCAGCTCCAGCAGCACTCCTCCAGCGGCGAGCAAACCACTCGCGCAGCTCTTGTGGAGAGAGGGGCTCCCGGCGAGACGCAGCAGCAGGAGAAACCCCAGGCTCAGCAGCTCCAGACTCAGCACCCCCAGGCACAGCAGCTCCAGACGTAGCACCCCCAGGCTCAGCAGCTCCAGACTCAGCACCTCCAGGCTCAGCAGCTCCAGACTCAGCACCCCCAGACTCAGTAGCTCCAGCTCCAGTAGGACCCGCAGGCCCAGCAGCTCCGGGACCGACAGCACCAGCACCCTCAGCAGGCGAAGAAGCTCCAGCTCCAGCAGCACGCCTCCAGCGGCGAGCAAACCACTCGCGCAGCTCCTGTGGAGAGAGCGGCTCCCGCCGAGACTGAAGAACCGGAGAGCCCCCAGGTCCAGCAGGCGCAGGCTCCGCACCTCCAGGCCCAGCACCCCCAGACTCAGCAGCTCGTGACGTAGCACCCTCCGGCTCAGCACCCCCCGGCTCAGCACCCCCAGACTCAGCACCCCCCGGCCTCGCACCCCCAGGCTCAGCACCCCCAGCAGCAGCACCCCCAGGCTCAGCACCCGCGGCAGGACCAGACTCAGCAGCAACCTCGACTGGCCCGACCGTGTCTACCTGGGACACACCTGAAGGGGCAGGAACCTGAGGGGGGAGGGGGTCTACCGGGGGGGGAACTGGTACCAGGAAGTCCGGTGGGGGGGGGAGGGAAGGAGTACGGTAGGGGAAGAGGCGGTAGAAGGGGACTGACTCGTCGAACGTGACGTCCTGGGAGGACAGAACACGACGAGAGGAGGGGTGGTAGAACTGCCACCCTGGAGCGTCAGGGGGGAAGCCAAGGAAGACACAAGGAGCAGCACGGGGGGACAGCTTGTCCGCAGACAAGTCGCGGACAAACGCCCGAGATCCCCAGACACAGAACGCAGACGCATCGCCGACCTTCCCCGTCCACAGTAACACTGGGGACATCGCGGGCCGAGAGACCCTGGGGTGAAGGTTGAGCTGATGCGCCGCGTACCGAACCGCAAACGGCCACAGAAAGTGGGGGGCAGCCGCATGCATCATGGACGTACGAGCGACATCCATGACCATGCCAATGCAGCGCTCAGCAATCCCATTTTGCTGTGGAGAGTCCGGAAGCGTAAAGGTCTGGCGGATCCCCTGTGCACGACAGTAGGCTCGCAGAAGGCGAGAGGAGAACTCCCCACCGCGGTCAGAGTGCAGACGCAGAACAGGAAAGTCCGAGCCGAAGCTCCTCCTGAGCTGGAGACGAGCCTCGCGGATCCAGTCGATCAGCACCTCAGTGACAGCACCCTTGCTGCGCAAGGGGAAGACTGAGGTGTAACGCGAGTAGTCGTCAACCACCAACAGGAAGTAGCGCTCGTGACCCTGCCCACGGACGGGGGCCGGGCCCCACACGTCCATGTGAAGCGTCTGCAGAGGAGCCTCTGTCGGGGGAAACTGGGAGGAGTGAGGAGCAGCCCTGAGGCGCCCCTCGACACAGGGGACACAGGAAGGTCCTGGTCCCGAAGGAAGGGGAGGGAGAGACTGGGGAAGACCAGAGACAAGGACACGGGAAGCCATGCCCCGAAGACGAGGCAAGGAGGGGTGGCCTAGACGGTGGTGCCACAGAAGAGTCTCGTGAGACAGGAGGCGACACAAACAGGGGGCAGACTCAGGACCAGACCTGGACGCAGCAGCAAACACCTGACCCGACGCTGCTACCTGACCGGACGCGGGGACAGGAGGAGACTCAGTGGTCAGGGTGTAGAGGCTCGACCCCGGCCGACGCGAGAACGTGGCCAGGTGCCGGCCTGTGCGTGCGTCCGTGCAGTGGGTCACCCGCTGACTCGCAGGAGTGAACTGGTGAACCCCCGCATCCTGCAGGTCTGCACCACTCACCAAGTTCGTAGAGAACGAGGGGAGGTACAGGCCAGACAGGGTGCCCGAGGGGGCAGCCGGACACGGGAGGACAGTGGAAAAGTGAGCGAGGACAGGACCCCCAGAGGGGTCAGCCAGGGAGACTGCAACCGGCCGACCAAGCGGCGTGAGTGTGGTGCGGTCCCGAAAGAAGGAGCGAGAAGCCCCAGAGTCAAGTGTAAAGGTGAGGGAGGCCGAAGCCAACGCGGTACCTGAGAGCGCAGCCTCACCCGCACCTGAGGAAGCAGACTCACTAGCACCTAGAGCAGCAGCCGCACCTGTACCTGGAGCAGGAGACTCACGAGCACCCAGAGCAGCAGCCTCACCAGTAGCTAGAGCAGCAGGTCCTATACCTGGGTCAGGCGGGACGCACAGGTGACCGGCACTTTCAGCACTAGTAGGCAATGCATACATGGCAGTGAGAATAGCATCATAGTCAAGAGCATATATATCGACCCTCTGCCTAAGCAACTCCACCCAGTCGGGAAGCTCAGCCTCGTCGCCAAACACGGTACGCCAGGCGTCGCTCAGACGGGCGAAGCAGCGGGACGGTGTATGACTACGTGTCCCACAAGGCTGACCAGTCCGAGTACCAGTGCGTATCAAGTAAGAGCAGCGAACAGCACTGAGAGACCCTCCACTCTGAGCGTACCACTCACGAAGCCGGCGAGGCGTGAGAGACACGCGAGAGGGTCGCGGGAGCTGCATCTGGCCGCCACCACGAGTAGAAGCAGCAGGAGTGGTAGTAGGAGTAGCGCCGCCACCCCTACAGCCCCAACCAGCGTGCCACTCACGCAGCTGCTGGGGCGTGAGGGACTCACGCAGGCGTCGCTGGGGCTGCATCTGGCTCCGCAAGTAGAAGCAGGAGCAGGACTACCAGCAGGAAGGCAGGCAGCCAGGCAAGCCAAAAGGCAGTTAGGCAGGCAAGCAGGCGACGCGCAGCGTGCTAGCAGGGCAAGAGCTCACCAGTGGTGGGAAGAGTAGGCTCGGCAACTCAGCGGCTCGGCAGCTCGGCGGCTCGGCGGCTCGGGCGACTCGGGCGGCTCGGCGGCAAGGCGGCTCGACAGCAACTGCAGCTCAGCAGCTCGGCGACTCGGCGGCTCGGCGGCAGGGTGGCTCGGCAGCAACAGCAGCTCAGCAGCTCAGCGACCCGGCGGCTCGGCGGCAGGGCGGCTCGGCTGCTGGGCGGCTCGGGTGCAGGGCGGCTCGGCGGTGGGGCGGCTCGGCTGCTGCAGGTGAGCGGCTCGGCTGCTGCAGTGGGAGATGAAGGAGGAGGAGAAGCAGGGGAGGCCACACACCTGACACCCCTCTGCTGCGGCCCCCGAAGGAGCCGCGACGGGCGACGGGAAAAGGGGGGGGGGTGGTGGGGGCCGGTAGGTGCAGCGGCGGGGCAAGCAGGTGCAGTTGCGGGGCCGGTAGAAGGGGACGGCAGGAGCCGTCAGGAGGGGACGGCGGGGCCGTTAGGAAGGGACGGCGGGGCCGTCACGAAGGGACGGCGGGGCCGTCAGGAGGCGACCGGGCCGCAAAGGGGCGGCTGGGCCGGGATGGGGCGGGGCCGCGACGGAGGCAGGCGGCGGGGCCGCGTAAGGGCCTGGGCGGGGCCGCGACAGAGCCGTCAGCGGGGCCGCGTGAAAGCCGGGGCGGGGCCGCGCGAGAGCAGGCGGCGGGGCCGCGAAGGAGCCGGGGCGGTGCCGCGTGAGAGCAGGCGGCGGGGCCGAGTAAGGGCCTGGGCGGGGCCGCGACAAAGCCGTCGGCGGGGCCGCGTGAAAGTCGGGGCGGGGACGCGTAGAAGCCGGGGCGGGGCCGCGCGAGAGCAGGCGGCGGGGTCGCGAAGGAGCCGGGGCGGGGCCGCGTGAGAGCAGGCGGCGGGGCCGCGTAAAGGCCGGGGCAGGGCCGCGACAGAGCCAGCGGCGGGGCCGCGTGAAAGCCGGCGACGGGGCCGCGTAAGGGCCGGCGGCGGGGCCGCGTCAGTGAAGGCGGCTGGGCCGCAGGGGAAATGGCGACCCGAGGGTTCGCTAAAAAAAATCGCGCCTCGGGGGGCGCTTCGGTGGGCCCAAAAAAAACGGTCCTTAGAAGGACCCGCTCTATACCATCTGAGAAAAAGCAAACAGGAATGAAATGACTAAGTCAGGGTTGGGTACAAATACAACCCTAGAAAGCTGTACCCCATATGTGCTACCCCACTATAGCCTACAAACATGCATCAGCTATAGTAATCTGACAGGTCTTTCCCTCCTGGTACCCAGTGGAGTCTCCGGCGTCCAGTCTACGGTCTCCGCCAGGCGCCACGTGAGTGGCACGACACAGTGAGGACTACGCTGGCGGCACTTGGGTTTGCTCCTTCTACTGCCGACCCGTCGCTGTTTCTGCGCACCGACACCTCTCTGCCGCCGTTCTACATCCTCGTGTACGTCGACGACTTGGTCTTTGCCACAGCTGACACTGCTGGACTCGCCTACGTGAAGTCCGAGCTGCAGAAGAGACACACGTGCACAGACCTGGGTGAACTGCGTAGCTACCTTGGCTTGCAGATCATCCGGGACAGAGCACGCCGCACCATTACCCTGACTCAGTCACACATGGTGCAGCAGGACCTTCGGCGCTTCGGCTTCACGTACTCCTCGCCTCAAGCCACTCCTCTGCCTACTCGCCACTCGCTCTCAGCTCTGCCTTCGGATGAGTCCGTAGAGTCGAGTGGCCCGTATGCAGAGCTTGTTGGCTGCCTCATGTACCTGATGACCTGCACACGACCTGACCTTGCATACCCTCTTAGCATTCTCGCACGTTATGTTGCTCCTGGGAGACACCGACCAGAGCACATGGCTGCAGCGAAGAGGGTGTTGCGCTACTTGTGCAGTACGTCGGGCATGGGGCAAGTGCTTGGAGGGCGCAGTCCAGTGGTCCTCACTGGGCACGCGGACGCTTCTTGGGCTGACGACCAGGCTACGCAGCGGTCGTCACAGGGTTTCACCTTCAGCCTTGGTTCCGGCTCTGTTTCGTGGCGGGCTACCCGCTCGTCTTCTGTTCTCGGCTCCAGTTGTGAGGCTGAGATCTACGCGGGGCTATGGCTGCACAGGAGTTACGCTGGCTCACCTACCTGCTGACCGACCTTGGAGAGCCGCCCCGTTCTCCTCCAGTCCTGTACGTAGATAACAAGGCCATGCTGGCCTTGTGTCGAGAGCAGCGACTGGAGCACAGGACAAAGCACATTGCTCTCCGCTACTTTCTTGCTCGTGAGCTACAGCAGCGTGGACAGTTGCGACTTGCGTACGTGGCCTCTGAGGCTAACACTGCTGATGTCTTCACCAAGGCACTTGCGCCTTGTGATCATCAGCGTTGTTGCACGCAGCTGGGTCTTGTGCCTGTTTTGCCTCACTTGCTCGCTTCTTGACTTTGCTTGTACCTTCACCTATATATACTCTTGCTCTTGCTTGCTTGACTCTTGTATATCTTTATATATGATCTTGCATGTGAACTGGCCTTGTGGCCCTTGAACTTGTGCTCGGAATGTGTGGTGACTTTGTGATCCACCCTGAGCTTTGCTTTGCTTTGCTTGACTGGTCGTGTGACCCCTTGTTCTCCCCCACTTTGCCTATGGGGGTGTGTCAGAACATTATAGCTTACTTAGTTGTGTAGGCTATAGTGGGGTATCTCGTAGGGGGTACAACCGAGTTAGGGTTCCTATTTGTACTCACTTCGTTCATAGTCATTTCATTCTCGTTCAGATTTTCCTCATACCCCGTTTATAAGAGACACCCGTATAATAGACAACCCCTGTCTACTATTCAACAATGTCTTATATCCGGGTGATGACGGTACTAACATATTCCTCGAGTTCCATTACTGCACAGCTTCCAGTGGTCTGGTGAGTAGATTCGTGAGTTCTGAAGAATGAGGTTTCGGGTTCGAACCTTGTCGCTTGGTGTTGTGCTGCCTTCTCTCTCGGAGGAGAATGTTGGCGAAAATTCTGCCTGATTTCATGAATCTAGGCAATTTCGTCAAGTAAAACCTCACTACATTGGGATTCGAATCAGGGCCCCTTGGTAAAAGTTGGCTGAAATTTCAGGCTTAGGGCGCTTCACCTCTCAGTTCGAACAGCACGCTCGTTCGAATAGGCGAAATGTTACATCTTTCGCCACTCCTCGTATGGGTGTTCGTGACGTCGCTAGTCGGAAATTTCGCGAATCTGAACAGAGCTGTCACATGGGGCACGAGGCTCTATCGTACATTCCGCACGTTCGAACAGAGTGTTCGAAAAAGTTGGGATTGGTGACAGGGATTCCGCAAGGACGACTGATTTATTGGTTAGCAGGCTTCGGGTCGCACACATACCGTATGTTTGCGACCATTGCAAATGTCGCCATGCAGACGACTAATTTTTTTTCTTGCGACGTTTCTCGAAGTCGTCCAACACTTGGCGACGTCGCATGTTCGAACAGGCTGTCACCTCTCGTCACGAGCTGTCACATTCACCAGGGTGTTCAAATTTGTGTTCGAAACTCGTCGGGAAACTGTTCGTACAGTGAATTCGTTACGTATGTTCGGATTTGGGCCTTCCAGCCCCGAGGTGATGCGCCCTTAGTACAAGAAAGCTAGATTAAAAATCAGTGTGGGGATCAGGCCCTCAGATTAGGCTGATTTTGTAGCTGTGATTTTCGTTTTCCCTGAAAATTCAGCATATGCTTCAAATTTGCACTGAAATTTCAGTATGACCTACCTTGCAACACTGACCATTTTGTGTGTTGCTGTACAAGTAACACTGACGAATCAGTGTAGTGAGGCGAGTCACACTGAAACGGACTTGACCGCGTGGGGGGAGGGGGAAGGGAGGGGTGGGGAGGAGGGGGGGATAGGGTACGCCTGTAGAGTCTGTACTGTACCTTCGCGTGATTCACGAAACCCCACCCACACACTTGGAATTTGAGGGCCTGGTGGGGATAATTTTTTAAACTTTCCAATCAGCCTCGAGGCCTAAAAAAACCCTGAAAATCGGCATTCAAACCCCAAATCAGGGTAAAATTCCTGCTATCTGAGGGCCTGGGTGTGTCTGATACGAGGTGTAGGAACACGCTCTTAGGGTGCATTCCTGGAGCGCGTCACATAAGCCTTGCATCTCAAACGACGAGATACGGTACAATGTGGTCGAAACGTTCGATACATGGTGTAATGTGGTGCAGAGCGATACATTGCTTTCGTGACGCCTAAACCGAGTACATGTCTGTGCAGGAATGCACCCTTATAAAAGGTGGGCTCAAACCCCACCCCACCCCACCCCCCCCCCCCCCTCCCCCGCCCTTCGATTTCCCTCTTCTTCCTCTTCCCCCCCTCCTCCCTCGTCGAGCTCGCTCAGTAGCGCAGGTTGCGGTGCACGCAGGTCTCGAGGAAGGTGGGCTCGCCCTCCTCTGCGCCACCCTTCTGCCGCCGCCCCAGCGTCTCCAGGTGCTTGCTCACCCACGACAGCACGTCCTTCATCGCCACGTCCATGCGCATCTGACGGGGGCAGGGGGGAAGGAAGGGAAAGCAAGGACTGTGGTGTGAAAGCTCACGCATGCATGTGTGTGTGCAGGTGCTTGCTCACCCACGACAGCATGTCCTTCATTGCCACAGCCATGCGCATCTGAAGGAAAAATGGGTGTGGAGCGAAAAAAGGAAGAAGGAAAGGGGAAATGGTGGAGTGCGGTGTGAGGGTATGATCATGTATGAGTGCAGGTGCATCCACACACATCTGAGGGAGATGGGCGAGTGGTGAGGGGGGAGCGCGATGTGAGGTGCGTGCATACAGGTGCAGCTTGGGGGGCTCACCCACAATACCACATCCTTCGTTGCCACGTCCATGCGTATTGGCAGGGTGCCGAGTGGAGGTGGGGGCATGGGGGGAGGGATGGGATAGCAGGGAGTGTAGTGTGAGAGGGTGATGCGTCTCCAGGTGCTTGCTCAACCACGAGTGCACATCAATCATGGCCACATCCATGCGCATCTGGGGTGGGCGAAGGGGGAAGGGGATGAGATGACAGGGAGTGTCATGAACACTCACCTGTTCAATCGAACCACCCCACCTGCTCACCATTCCCCACCTGCTCACCATTCCCCACCTGCTCACCATTCCCTACCTGCTCACCATTCCCCACCGCCCCATAACCCCACACGTGCCCACAACGCCCCACCTGCTCATAGGCGAGGTCAAGGCACTCGGCCTCGAGCTTGGCGGTCTTGCGGTCCTCCTCATGCGCGTTCGATGGGTACAGCTCCAGCACCGCTGTTCCGGGCAGCAGGAATATTATGTTGTCCAGTGCCCGGTCACCCCACGGACCAATCACGATGTCCGCTCGGCCCAGGCCCAAAACCTGTGGGGAGTGAGTTGCAGCAGGGGGACAGAAGACTGGGTGAGAGCTTATAACGAGGATAGGGTTGGGAACAGAAGAAACCTATGAGATGAAAAAAGTCTAGTGAGTTCAGAACAGGGAAGAGAAAGAAGCGAGAGAGAGCTGAGAGAAAAGCAGTGGAAAGGGAAGAGGAAAGGGAAGGAGAAAGGAAGGTGGAAGGAGAGAAGCGGAGGAGAGAAGAAGGTGAGAGAGGGCAGGACGGGAGGGCAGGCCTTGTGCAGCATCCCTTCATTCGTGCCGTGCAGCACACCTGCCCTCAGCCCACTACACTCGTCTCTCACAGTCAATCCGTGTGTTTCTGTGCCCATCCCTCCCTCCGTACCTCTTGCTGTGAGACAACTCACCTTTTGTCTGGGCAGAACTCCCGTGTGGGCAACTCACGGTGGCGACTTCACAGTTGAGTCACAAGAGAAGACGGCACACTCCTGGCGAATCCACGGCGTGCGCGCCCAGGGAGACGACGGGGGCAGCCCTCTCCTGGCATGGACACCCAAGAGCTCTCTTCCCTTGACACTTGGCCCACGGCCACAGGCGCTCACCTTGACGCGGCAGAACTCCCCTCGTGGCACGGTGGCCACCTGGCAGGAGAGCGAGAAGACGGCGCACTCCTGGCGGATCCAGGTGGCGGCGAGGGAGAAGTTGAACCACGGCATGCGCGCCCAGTTGTCCGCGTCGCCCGCAAACGCTATGCGCACGTCCATGCCCTCCTCGCCCAGCAGTGCCGGGGGGTCCTCTGCTGCTGCCACTGCTGGCACTCGCGTGCTGTGGACAGTGGAAGCAGTGGGACGGGGGAAGAGGGGAGGGTTGAATGGCCTCAGATCTCGTGCATGAGTGCTGTGTCCATGCACTCCTCTTCCAGCAGTGGAGGGAGGTCCTCTGGTGCTGGCACTGCCGGTACTCAGGTGATGTGGGGGTGGGGAATGATGGACACACGGAGGGAAGAAGGTGGAAAGCGAGCAGTGCGGAAAGTCACGCGGCATGAGTTCTCTCATATGCATTCTTGTGAATCTTGAAATGCTGGGTGAGGCGAGGGTTGAGGCGCCTCAGAACTCGTGTCATTTCACATGAGTTCTCTCATATGAGTTCCTGTGAAGATTGAGATCACGGGTGGCAAACATAAAACTCTTGTGGAGTTGGAGATCATGGGTGCAGCCCTGCAAAAAGGCCAAATAGTGGCTTTCTGCCAGTGAGTGGCGTTTGTGTAAAGAGTGCTCACTCAAGGCACCACTGAAAAAAACGAACTCACTCAAAGAATTCACGTAATTCTCGAAAAAGCCACTCACTGAGTGGCAGAAGGCACGCCACAATGCAGCGCATTCACACACCCTGGGCGTCCCTGCTGCATTCACACACCCTGGGCGTCCCTGCTGCATTCACACACCCTGGGCGTCCCTGCTGCATTCACACACCCTGGGCGTCCCTGCTGCATTCACAACTACTGCCGGCACATTCACTGGCTACACTCTCTGCTCAACACGCCAATCACGAGCAGAGAATTCTAAAACTTTTCAGAAGCGCCACTCACTGGCAGAAGGCTCGCACGATGCAGCGCAGTTGCTGCACTGATCGGCGTTAAGGTGCCCCGCTGATGCAGCACCACCGCGTTCTCCAGACATTGCTTTGAGTCGACTCAAACATACACACACACACACCTCAAGACGCAACCCACAAACACAGTATTCCAACACTCTTCAAGGCGCCACTCACTGGCAGAAGGCACGGACAATGCGGCGCAGCTCTTGAGCGTCGCTGCTGCACTCATCGGCGTTGAAGGTGTCGCGCTGCCGCAGCACCACCGCGTTCTCCAGACACTGCGGCGTCACCCCGTCCGGTGGCTTGAACGGCGGCGCTGCTCCCGGCCCCAACACTGCCTTGAGCAGGTTGCTGGCCCACGCTGATATCTGAGGGGTGGGCGTGGGGTGACAGTGGAAAGGAGGGAAGGGAAAAGGGAGACGGAGAAGGGGGAACGGAGAGAAGAGGAGGGGGGTGAGAGGGGATTCGTTGGTGCATGTGTGTGAGAGGAAGGGGAAGTGCGCGGCTTGAGCGACTGTTGCCTTTCCTGCCGCGCAGCACCACCGCAATCGCCAGGCACTGTGAAGGCTGGCACTGCCCTCGGCCACACACATGCACTGCCCTCGGCCACACACATGCACTGCCCTCGGCCACACACATGCACTGCCCTCGGCCACACACATGCACTGCCCTCGGCCACACACATGCACAGTCCAAACCCACATACGGTTGGCCAACCCACCCACTTGCATCCGGAGCATGCCGTCGTGAAAAAGCACGAGGGCCGAAGCAGCTGTGGGAGCGAGGGAGAGGGGGACGGAGGCATACACATCCCGCCCTCCACACAGCAGCGGCCTCAGCAGCAGGCAGCCCACCTGCGTGCGGAGCATGCCATCCTGGAAGAGCATGAGGCGGGCGGGGCCGAAGCAGCCGTGGGAGCGGCGCCACGTGGCGAGGGAGGAGGCGAGGTGCAGCAGTGTGAAGCGGCCCTCGAAGCCCCACTGGCTGTGCGCGATGAAGGTGCTGCCTGAGAGGTGCCCCGCGTCCGGGGGCACGGAGGCGAAGTCGAGCAGCGTGTACTGGTTGCGCGCCGGGTCGTCCATGTCCTCGTCGTTGTCCCCCTGGCCGGTACCAAGGTTGTTGCGTGGCGTGACGGTCAACGAGGGAGGGAGGGAGGGAGGGAGGGAGGGAGGGAGGGAGGGAGGGAGGGAGGGAGGGAGGGAGGGAGGGAGGGAGGGAGGGAGAGAGGGAGGGAGGTAGGGAGGGAGGGAGGGAGGGAGGGGGGGGAGGGAGAGAGAGAGGGAGGGAGAGAGGGAGAGAGGAGAGGATGGTGGAATTGTGACAGGCAGAAAACAGTTATGGGAATTTGAGTGCTTACTGACATGTTGAATAGAGGTGCACACTTTCCACACGCATGCACGCACACACATCACCCACACCCACACCCACACCCACACCCACACCCACCCACTCACACATCAACCACACCCACTCACACCTTGGGGCACATGGTGTGTTTTTTGGCAGTGCAGGTGGGCACTGAGCGATCTCAGTGGTGATGTGATGTGATGAGGGAAATGCTTGCTGTTGAGGGATCATCGGGCACCCCCCTCTCTCCCCTCCCCCACCTCCCCCCCACACACATACACTAGTGTGCGTGCATGCGCGCACACACATACCTTGATGCACATGACGTGTCGGTTGACGGTGTGCGTGGGCACTTGGGCGATCTCCGTGGTGATGAGGGGGTGCTGGAAGGTGAGCTGCTTCAGGAACTGCTTGCTGCCGCGGTGCTCAAACGCGTCAAACACCGGCTCAAACACCATGTGCGCCGCCGTGCTCAGCCGCCGCCGTCTCACCACCTGATGTGTGTGAGAGGGAAGGAAGAAACATGCAGAGAGGTGCATGATGGCATTGCTGCTCAAATCCGTCAACCACCGGCTCAATCACCATGTGCTGTGCGCTGCTGTGCTTAGCCTGCACCGCTGCACCACCTGATTGTTGTGATTGAGGGATGAGGAAACATGCAGGGAGCAGCGTCAAGACTCAAGCCAGCTGTGCTTTGAGACTTGAATGTGCACTAGCGCAAAGACCATGTGCGCTATTGTGATCAGCCTGCCGTGCTCAGCCTGCCGTGCTCAGCCTGCCGTGCTCAGCCTGCCGTGCTCAGCCTGCCGTGCTCAGCCTGCCGTGCTCAGCCTGCCGTGCTCAGCCTGCCGTGCTCAGCCTGCCGTGCTCAGCCTGCGCCGCCGCACCACCTGATTGTGTGCAAGAGCAATGAGGAACGAGATGCAGACATTTGAGGTGATTACAGACATTTGAGGTGATTACAGACATTTGAGGTGATTACAGACAACACTGCTGTGAACTCCATTGTATTGTGACTCTCCTCAACACCGATACTGCACACTACAACAACAACAAGGACTCACCTGACTGACTTTGACACAGGCTGACATCACAAATGTGCATTGCCAGACCTTGACATTTACTATCACTCAATGTACATTGATTCAATATGACTCGCCCCATGGGTTGGCGCCCCCCTGATTTGAAAAAACGGCCGTTTAAAACCAAACGGAAAGCACTTCCTGAAACCGTATTAAACCGTTTAGATCGGCCTTTTTTGACAGGAATTTTCCAAACATACGGCCATTTTCAATAACCCTGCATCCCTTGCATGTACTGGTTGACTTTGACTGATTGACTCGCCTTGACCATTCCCTGCATGCCCTTATTGACTCGCCTTGACCATCCCATGCATGCATCCGTTGACTCGGATCGACTCGCCTTGACCATCTTGTCTCGTTCGAAGTAGGTGACGGCCTCGGATGTGTTGCGCAGTGACATGTACCCCAGCATGATGGCAATGTCGTTCATGCACACGGACCTGAGATCAAGGGGTAGAACAGCACACATACAGAGAAGCAAACAGCACAATTGACACACGTGTGGTGGCATGCAGGAGGCTAGTGAGACATGGATGGACCCCAGCATGTTGGCAATACCGTTCATGCACATGGACCTGGGGTTGGAGGGGCGTTACAGCACACATGCACATGCAGAGGGACAGCACAGATGCACATGCAGAGGGACAGCACAGATGCACATGCAGAGGGACAGCTCCCTGCCAGTATCACTATTCAACACCAGGCGCTCACCTGGAGTTGTCGTGGCTCCCGCGGGACGACAGCCCGGACGACGTGCCGTAGTCGAGCTTGGTGGGGTCCTCCATCAGCAGCGGCGGCAGCCCCGACAGCTGCGTCACCACCAAGTTCATGGTGATGTCTTCGCAGTTCTTGTTGCGCTCCACGTACTCGCGCACACGCTGCGGCATGATGCAGGTGTACGCGCGCAGGTAGTCGCCGTGCATGAGGAACATCTTGGTGAGCACGATGCTGTACTCCTGCCGCGGCGTCAGCACGTATGTCATCTGCCCGCTGCGCGGCCCGTTGACCTCGCGGTAGTGCGCGCGCGGGAAGAAGCCGACGAGGCGGTACTTCTCCTCCTGCCACCGCTCAAACGCCACTCGCAGCGCACCTGGATGCACCTCGATGTCGTCGTCACACATCAGCACTGCCTCTGTCTCCAGGGAGCTGGGGGAACACAATGCAATGCAGTGAGAGGGGCACGCGTGAATGGGGAATCAAGAGGACAAGAACGAGGCAGGGCAAGAAAGAGAATGGCAGGGCGAGAAAGAGAATGGCAGGGCGAGAAGGGAGGAGTATGGCCATCTTTCCACTGACCGGATGGGTTTGAAGCGGTCGTTGAGCGAGTCGATGCCGGAGTAGAGGATCTCGACGGGCTTGGACACGTTGAAGTAGGCGGGGTGGAAGGGCGTCACGCGCGTGTTGCCCCACACGATGTACACCTTGTGCACAAACTCAAAGCGCGCGTAGCGCCGCACAAAGTAGAGCATCAGGTCGAAGCGGTCAAAGCAGTTGATGATCACACTGAACTTGTCCGTTATCGGTGCCTTGCTGCCCGGTTGGGGAGGGGAACGGGGGTTGGGAGTGACAGGAAGGAAGGAGCGCACGATGACGCTGACGAGAATTTCAAGACGGGGTAGAAGCGGTGAAAGCAGCTGATGATCACGCTGAGCTTGTCCGTTATGGGCAGCTTGCTGTCCGGTTGGGGTGGGACATGGGTATGGGTTTGGTAGGGGGAGTAGCGAGTGAGAGGAGGGAAGCGAAGGTGAGAACGGTGGAAGCAGTATTATCACATTGGACTACTGTATGTCTTGTGCTTTCAACCTGCCTCACCAGAGTCTGCTGCACTCTACGGAAGCAGTCAAGAGACCACTCACTCACCACTCACTCACTATACACACACCACTCCCTCACCACCACACACAAAGTTATTCTCTCTCCACGCACACGCCACTGTCTGGAAACACAGAGGCCGGAGGGACGCACCGGGCATACGCCATGTAGTTCCGCTGGCACTGCGGCGCCAGCTGGGGCGGCTCCGAGGGCGACCCTGCTGCTGCCGCCGCTGCTGCTGCCAGCCGGGCAGCAGTCGCCACCGCCTCCAAGCTCTCCCCCGCCCCCCCAACCCCTCCACTCCCCCCACCACCAGCCTTCTCAGCAGCAGCTGCAGTGGCAGCAGCGGTGGTGTCGAGGGTGGAGCGGGAGTTGAAGGCGGAGGAGGAGGAGGCGGACTTGGAGGATTTGAGCGCCTGGCGGTGCAGGATGGAGTAGACGTCGTCATACACCTCCCACCACCGGTGGTCGAACGCCCTCGTTGTGGGGAACTGCCGTGGCGCAAGGGAGGACGTGGGGACGGGGGGGAAAGGGAGAGAATTTTGAAAGGAACGGGAGGGGAAAGGAGGGGGGAGGGAGGAGGAGAAGGAGGAGGAGGAGGAGGAGGAGGAGGAGGAGGAGGAGGAGGAGGAGGAGGAGGAGGAGGAGGAGGAGGAGGAGGAGGAGGAGGAGGAGGAGGAGGAGGAGGAGGAGGAGGAGGAGGAGGAGGAGGAGGAGGAGGAGGAGGAGGAGGAGGGGGAGGAGGAGGAGGAGGAGGAGGCACCCAAGCGGGGGAGGTGAAGCACACACACCTGGCGGTCGACCATCATGTTCCAGGGCTTGGTGTTGCCCGAGAAGTGCAGCACCTTGAGCTTGGGCTCGATGAAGAGGCGCCAGCCGGGCGACACGGAGATGCGCACGAGCGCGTTGTACGTGTAGTCGATGTGGTGCACGGGGCCCTGCTGGTACCACGACGAGAAGTAGCTGTTCAGGAAGCCCTGGTCGCCCACGTTGGGTGAGACGAGAGTGGCGATCTTGGAGAGCATGTCTTTGAACATGGCGCGGTTGGGCTCCACCACCATCAGCCCGCTGTTGAACTTGTCGGGCGGCAGCGTGTCGGGCGCCGCGGACAGCTGCGGGCGGTGGAAGAGGTCGTCGATGCTGTGCAGCACGAGCAGGTCCGAGTCCAGGTAGATGAGCTTGCGGTAGCGCACCATGTTCCACATCAGCAGCTTCGAGTACCTGGTGGGTGCAGGGGTCGCACAGACGCGGATTGGCGAGTCAAAGGACACACCCAATCAGACCGTGGTGGTACCGCACCATGTTCCACATCAGCAGCTTCGGGTACTTGGCGAGAAGGGTTTTGGAAACTGGTAGGTTGTTTCCTCTAACCCAGAAGTAGATGAGCTTGCAGTAACTCATGTTTCATATGAGCAGCTTCGAGTACCTGCGTGCAGGGAGGCAGGGAACGGACACATAAGCTTGCGGTAACACACCACGTTGCGCATCAGCTAGGTGTACCTGAAGAGAAGAGAGGGGTGAGATGGTCACATGATGTGTAGTGAGAATGGGTCCTCCTGGGTCATTGGAGGACACGAGCAGGTCAAGGTCGAGGTAGATGCGCTTGCGGTGCGGTAGGTAGCACACCATGTTCCACGTCAGCAGCTTGGGATACCTGCGAAGGGGGGAGGGAGGGAGGCAGGGATGAGAGAGACGAATGAGGTGGAGAGTGGATGATCACGGTGTCAACACCGTGTTCCCCACTGACCAACTCTTCGCCAATGGTCATGTTGAGCAATCAGTCCTGTATCCAGTCATGCGTCGGTCGGATCCCAATTGGGTGATTCACACCTTGATCCAGATAAGCAGCTTGAAGTACCTGCACGGTTCAAGCACAAACGAGCCTCAGTGAGCGGGAGGGAAATGTCTTCCCTCACTGGCACACACACAAGCATGGCTTGCTGCTTGCCAGACTGAATGCTTCTAAGAACAAATGCCAACTCAAGAAGGTTATTCCTTTTTAGACGTCTCAAAGCTGCTAGGAACATGTGGCTCGTACCTGCAAAGCTTGGACATTGCGAGTCTTTTCGCGGTAACAGCAAAGGGATCAGGCACGGGTTCCAGTATCGTTCTTTGAGTACTCTAGGCACAGGCACGCGCCTAGAAATCGGCTCTTACCTGCACGGCTTACCTGCACGGCTTGTTGATGGCAAGTCGGTCCGCCGTGACGGCGAACGGATAAGGCACGGGCTCCAGAATGGGCTCGATCTTCGCCCCCAAGGCTACCAGCGACTCTAGCGTGCGATTGGAGACGTTCATGGTGAGTATTACGATATCGTGAGGCGTGCCTGTACGGCGTACGGAGTGTACCATCACCATCGCTGCCTCTGCCATGACGTCATCGCACAACAGCGTGACGTAAGCGTAATTGTTCCGCGAACCGCCTGGAACGGAAGTCGCGCTAAGGCCGACTCCGGTCCCGATTTCACCCTCGCCGTCACCTCGTGCTAATAACGGGCGAACACTAACGAAATGCTGAAACAGGGACACGACTAGAATAACTGCAGCCACGAGTCTTGATGAATCCATATTGGATCAATGATAGCCGGTCGATAACAGCCAAGCACTGAATGAATTGGAGCTTCAGGCGAAGCTCTCACATTTCAAGGCACAGGAGTACTTGGTGGTGAGCGGACTCTGAATCCATCAATTACTGTACCTGACTACATCAGTTCAAACCCAACCCTGCTGCTGCCGCCTGTTCTAGTAGTGTAACGCTAAAAGCGTTCGCCTTTTTTGTCGAGCAACAGAATGGCTGAAACCAGGTCCCTAGACTCCTTGGACCGCATGACGTCCGAGTCTCGTCAGAGCACCGCAATAGCAGCAAAATACACAGAACGTCTCCATTACTCTTTCCTCGATACACAGAGCGTGGATGGATGTACGGTTCAGTTGGTTGGTGAGGTTGGACTTCAAAAATCGGCAGACTTCGTCTGCAGTAACCAGTGTTTCGAGAAACCCCTCTAGGGAATCGGAAATGTTGCGCGACAAATTCAGGTTTGACGAAAAAAATCAAATTCGCTCTCACGGAAACACCCCGGGGAGTTTTTGGGTTGCGTAGCAACCCTATATAATCTATTTCATCTTTTGGGGATATCATTTTCAAGAGTGATTTTTACAGCACTCTTTGGAGCACCTGCTTGAAAAGAATGCTTCGAATCTTGAATAAAAATCACTCATGAATGAGGTCTCCCAAAAGTGAAACCTATTACATATCATGTTGAAACCATGATTTTTTTCCGGCCGTCCCAGCTCGTCGATTAATACGGCGGATGGTACGATCGAACATGGCATCAACATGAGCGAATGCATTTGTACAAATGAACACGGTATGAACTGTGATGCGAATGCTTCAAAAAATGTTACAATGTATCAACATAGCAATAGAGATTGATGGGGCCGTTGAAACAGCGAATACACGCTGCACCAACGACGATGACAACCTCTAGTTGTATACATGATGCATTGGAACACCCTGCCTTGGAACATGCACATCACACAAACATGAAATGCAAACGTCACGAAAAAAAATTTGTGACGACATCAAAATGGATGTTAATATGCACCAATGCTACAACTGATATTGATGGGGTCGTTGAGACAGTGAAAACGCACTGCGCCAACGACAATGACAACCTCAGCTGCAAAGACGATGCATACCAACACCACACTCTAGAGTAATCACAACCAACTGACACACACACAGCACACCCACCCACGCACAAACGATATACACACATACAGACATGCACTGACGCACATATGTATATATACACACACACATACATACAACGAGGAGAGAGAGCAAACAAGCACAACAAAGAGTCGAAAAAAGCTGTTAACGTAACAATCACTGCTAGCCTGCTCCTCCTTCCATCCCTTTTCCCCTTCCCTCTTTGTCCCTATGTTTTGCCAAATCTTTCCTTTGCCAAATCTTTCCCTCGCCTTCCACATTCTGCTTCCCACAAAACGGCTTGCACATCCTGCAAAACACAGGTCACGCAAGAAATATACGGCTGTCAGTGGGTGAAGTGAATTATGTAAGGCGCCAGCGCACCACAACAAGGCGCCAGCGCGCTGCAGCAAGGCGCCAGCGCGCTGCATAAAAAACAGTAACGCATGATAGAAAGTGCTATTCAAAATGATGCAATATATTGCTAAAGGATGAATTCGGGAGGCAAATCCAAGTTGACGACTCACACATATGGTTTCAAGGCATCAAGCACACCACCTCAACATGCACGGGATGTATCATCTACAGAAGAAAGTAAAGGGAGCAAAAATGGTACGGTAATGGGGAGGTATTTGCACCAAAAACACACCTAGCGTTCTAGGCGCAAACGCGCCAACTCTTAAAGCACAACATGTCAAGTTTAGGAGTAGAAAGTAAGAATGAAGAAAGGAGGGGTTGCACTAGCAGCAGTTGGCAAACATATAGGAAACCCTAATTAGGTTGTACTCGCTATAGAGTACCCCACTGCAGGCTAGACAATTATAACATTCTGACACACCCCCATAGCCAAAGTGGGGTGTAATCAGCACAATGAGCAAGCATAGCAGTAGTTCACAATTATGAGCAAAGCTAGTGGTAGTCACAGCAGGCAAGCGAGGAGGAGGAGGGACTGTGAGAGGAGAGAAGATGGGGGACGACGGCTGAAGCTGCAGACACACGGGCAACAGGAGCGGCTGGCACAGTGGCTACCGGGACAGCGCCCCGGACTATTGGAGTAACTGGCTCACGGGCTACGAGGAGCTACAGGAGCAACGGACCCACGGGCGACAGGCGCAGTAGGCTCTCTGGGCTACCAGGACAGCGCCCCGGACTACAGATGCTGCGGACGACAAGACGGCAGCCTCCTCTTAGCCTCCCCAAACAGTCCCACCCCCCTTGACACACACCCCTTGCTTCACCCCTAGCTCCACTCCCCCTTCACCCCCCTAGCACCACTCCTTCGGCTCCCCACACACACACCCCCCTGAGCGGCAGCTGCAGCAGCGGGAGACGGAGGAGGAGGAGGAGTAGGGGACGGCGCACACAACGGGCACCCCCACAACCGCCACCCCCACACTCCTCAGCCCAAAACCGTAAAACGGGTTGCAAGGGTTAGGAGCGCGGGGGGAAAGCGGGGGGGACGGCGCGCGGCCCCCAGGGCGCCACCACGGGGCAGCAGGGGGGCGCGCGTGGCTCCTCAGGGCGGCGCGACGGGGCAGCAGGGGGTCGCGCGCGACTCCCTTGGGCTCCGCGACGGACGGGCAGGGGCAGCGCGCGGCTCCCCAGGGTGCCGCGACGGACAGGTTGGGGCCGCGCGCAACTCCCCAGGGCGCCGCGACGGACGGGCGGGGGCAGCGCGCGGCTCCCCAGGGTGCCGTGACGGACGGCCGGGGGCAGCGCGCGGCTCACCAGGGGGCGCGAGGAAGAAGAAAGGGCCGCGCGCCCCCCGGGCGCACGCCACACAGGAAAACCGCCGCGCACATCAGACGCGCGGTGGGAAGGAAGAAAGGGTAGCGCGCTCGGGGCGCGCGACAGCAGTAGAGCAGCGGAAGCTTTAGGTGGTGGGCCCACCCACAGGATCGACCCAAGGGGGTCGACCTGCTCTGATAGCATGTCAAGTCTAGGAGTAGAAAGTAAGAATGAAGAAAGGAGGGGTTGCACTAGCAGCAATTGGCATACATATAGGAAACCCTAATTGGGTTGTACTCGCTATAGAGTACCCCACTACAGGCTAGACAATTATAACATTCTGACACAACAAAGTTGTCCACGACATCAACGCCCATGGTGCTACTACTGCCAGCGCTCTGTCAGAACATATAGCTTATGCATATTGTGTAGGCTATAGTGGGGTAGCCCATAAGGGGTACAACCCAATTAGGGTTAGTACTTGTACCCAACTCATTCATAGTTCATTCATTCTCGTTTCAGTTTTCTCATGGTATCGAGCAGGTTCCCTCGTGGGAACTGTTCCTAGGGCCCTACTACTGCTTCCGCTGCTACTCGATCTGTTGCACGCCCCGTGGCGTGCGACCTATTTTGGCGCGCGGCGATTTTCTTTCTGGCGCGCGCTCCGAGGCGCGCGACCCCGCTACCCCGTCGCGCCGCCCTAGCGGCCGCGTCGCGCCGCCCTCGCGGCCCCGATCCACCGCCCTAGTGGCCCCGTCACCTACCCCTGCGGCCTCAGCGCCGCTCTTCCCGGCCCCGGCTCCGCCCTTCCCGGCCCCGGCGCCTCCTCGGCTGGCCCCGTCGCCTACCCCGGCGACCCCAACGCCGCCCTTTCCGACCCGGCCCCGCCTCTGCAAGCCCCGTCGCCTGCCCCTGCGGCCCCGGCTCCGCCCTTCCCGGCCCCGGCGCCACCTCGGCTGGCCAAGTCGCCTACCCCGGCGACTCCAACGCCGCTCTTCCCGACCCGGCCCCGCCTCTGCTGGCCCCGTCGCTTACCCCTGCGGCCCCGGCGCTGCCCTTCCCGGCCCCGGCGCCACCTCTGCTGGCCCCGACGCCGCCTTTCCCGGCCCCGATGCAGCCCTTCCCGGCCCCGTCGCCTACCTCCCTGGCCCCGGCGCCGCCCTTCCCGGCCCCGGCGCCGCCTCTGCTGGCCCGGTCGCCTACCCTGCGGCCCCGGCGCCGCCTCTGCTGGCCCCGTCGCCGCTCCACCCGGCCCCGCCGCCGTCCCCAAGCGGCCCCGCCGTCACCACCGAGCCGCCGGCGCCGCCGAGCTAGTGCCGAGCCACCCGAGCCACCCGAGCAGCACGAGCCGCAGCGCCACCTCAGCCGCCCAAGCCGCCGGGTCGCGGAGCCGCCGAGCTGCAGTTGCTGCCAAGCCGCCGTACCGCTGAGCCGCCCGAGCCGCTGAGCCGCCCGAGTCGCCCGAGCCACCGAGCTGCCCGAGTTGCCCGAGCCGCCGAGCCACAGTTGCTGCAGTGCCGCCGTGCCGCCGAGCCGCCCGAGCCGCCCGCACCGCCGAGTCGCCGAGTCGTCGAGCCTGCTCTTCCCACCACTGGTGAGTTCCTGCCTTACTAGCGCGCTGCCTGCCGCTTGCTTGGCTGCCTGCCTTACTGCTGCTACTCCTGCTCCTGCTTCTACTGGCGGAGCCAGATGCAGCCCCAGCGACGTCCGCGTGAGTCCCTCACGCCCCAGCAGCTGCGTGAGTGGTACGCTGGTTGGGGTTGTAGGGGTGGCGGCGCTACTACTGCTACTACTACTGGCAGCGGCCAGATGCAGCTCCAGCAACGCCCACGCGCGTCTCTCATGCCCCAGCAGCTTCGTGAGTGGTACGCTCAGAGTAGAGGGTCTCTCAGATCTGTTCGCTGCTCTTACGTGATTCGCACTGGTGCTCGGACTGGTCAGCCTTGTGGGACGCCTAGTCACACACAGTCCCGCTATTTCGCCCTTCTGAGCGACGCCTGGCGTACCGAGTTTGGCGACGAGGCTGAGCTCCCCGACTTGGTGGAGTTGCTTAGGCAGAGGGTAGATATATTTGCTCTTGACTATGATGCTATTCTCACTGCCATGTATGCATTGCCTACTAGTGCTGACCGTGCCGGTCACCTGTGCGTACCGCCTGACCCGGGTATAGAGCCTGCTGCTCTAGCTGCTGGTGAGGCTGCTGCTCTGGGTGCTAGTGTGTCTCCTGCTCCAGGTACAGGTGCGGGTGCTGCTCTAGGTGCTAGTGAGTCTGCTTCTTCAGGTGCGGGTGAGTCTGCTCTCTCAGGTACCGCGTCGGCTCCGGCCTCTCACACCTTCACCCTTGACTCGGGGGCTTCCCGCTCCTTCTTTCGAGACCGCACCACACTCACGCCGCTTGGTCGGCCAGTTGCAGTCTCTCTGGCAGACCCCTCTGGGGGCCCTGTCCTTGCTCACTTCTCCACTGTCCTCCCGTGTCCGGCGGCCCCCTCTGGCACCTTGTCTGGTCTTTACCTCCCCTCGTTCTCTACGAACTTGGTGAGTGGTGCTGACCTGCAGGATGCGGGGGTTCACCAGATCACTCCTGCGAATCAGCGGGTGACCCACTGCACGGACGCTCGGACAGGCCGACACCTGGCCACGTTTACTCGTCCGCCAGGGTCGAGCCGGTACACACTTACCACTGCGTCTCCTCCTGTCACTGCGTCTGGTCAGGTAGCTGCATCGGGTCAGGTGTTTGCTGCGTCCCCTGTGTCGAGGGGCGGCAGCGGGCTGCCCCTCACTCCTCCCAGTTTCCTCTGGCAGAGGCCCCGCTGCAGTCGCTTCACATGGACGTGTGGGGCCGGGCCCGCGTCCGTGGACAGGGTCACGAGCGCTACTTCCTGCGGGTGGTTGACGACTACTCGCGTTACACCACAGTCTTCCCCTTGCGCATCAAGGGTGATGTCACTGAGGTGTTGATCGACTGGATCCGCGCAGCTCGTCTCCAGCTCAGGCGGAGCTTCGGCTCGGACTTTCCTGTTCTGCGTCTGCACTCGGACAGAGGCGGAGAGTTCTCCTCTGGCCTTCTACGAGCCTACTGTCCTGCACGTGGCATGTCAACGGGAGTTGGGTATTGGCCCCGTCCTCGCTTGGGCGGAGCCGACTTCGTGGTCGGGTGTGAGGGGAGCAGCCGACCTACAGCAGTGGGTGAGCTGGTCGATGAGGAGGTCGACCTGCACGGGGGACCACTGCACGGGCGCCGATTTCTGGGTGGCACTGACTTCAGGGAGGTCGACTTGAGAGTCGACCTGCGGAGGACGTCAACTTGGTGACGTCAGCTTCGGGTGGCCGACGTGGGTGGTCGGCCGACGACTGTGCTGGTCGACGTGGAGCTGTCGACCATAGGGGACGTCGACCTGGAGGAGGTCGACGTGGAGGTGGTCGTCTACTTTGGAGGTCGACGGGCACGTACGGGAGATGCTGGTCGACGCGGTTGCCCGGTCGACCAGGTTACCTGGGTGACGAAGTGCTGCGAAGGAGTGCGACGGTCGCCCAGGCGAAGTTGGCGAGCACGACCTCGGTGGTGGTATCCCGAGGTCGTCGTGGCGGACCAGAGGCAGTCGTCGGCTCGAGGATGACGTGGAGTGTGCGCTGTGCAGGTGACGGGACTCTGCACGCCAATCAGCTACGCACACCTGCGAAGCGGGTGCACTGCTGTCCTGCGTGAGCAACGCTGGCACGCCGTCGACCTTGCCGTGCTGGAACGCGGTCGACCAAGCTGCGCTGGCAGTTGGCCGATCTGAATGCTTGCTCTGATGTAGTCTTGCTATGCCAACTTCATTGTACCCATTGTTCTGAACTTTTCCTAGTGGAACTCTTGCCAATTTTCCCCGTGAACTAGCAAGTAGTGTGCGCACAAGGAAAACGACTAAGGAACAGAGAACGCAGAGATCACACGAGCACACGTGCCTGGCCCGTAGCCTAGCTCCCGTTGCTGAAGTTATCTCCGCATGGCATCCGCCAGACCTTCACGCTTCCGGACTCTCCACAACAAAATGGGATTGCTGAGCGCCGCATTGGCATGGTCATGGACGTCGCCCGTACGTCCATGATGCATGCGGCTGCCCCCCATTTTCTGTGGCCGTTTGCGGTCCGGTACGCAGCGCATCAGATCAACCTTCAGCCCAGGGTCTCCATGCCGGAGACCTCCCGTGTGAGGATCTAGGATCGAGCTCAGAAAAGAGAGTTTGAATTGAATGATCACCTGGGTACAACATGAGGCTATATATAGGCTCGACACAAGGCAGGTAACCCAGGTGTTACGCGAATGTTCTGAGGGTCGCGAAGCGTCCTGAACAGAACCTTCCCGAACTCGGTAGAAAGCAATTAGGTGGCGACTGAATAGCTTGAGTTCGGTGCACGTAACCTGGCTCGGTGCCTATAACTATAATAACTTTAGTATAGCAACGAACCTAGGAAATCAAGCAATTCATGCATGCATAAAATAATCCTAAGCTAGGAATAGCGTAAGGAAATAATAGCAAGCATGAATAACAAGCATAAGCCAACGTACTCTCACACGTCCCCCCCTCAAAGCTGGGTGGCGTGAGATATTCCCTGCTTGACAAGATAATCCTTGAGAGCACGGCGTGCGTTGCCCATATCAGCTTCTACAACCCAACTGTCCTCAGTGGGGTCATAACCCTTCCAGCGTATCAGGAACTCGAGGGTCTTGCCGCCACGGCGTCGATGAGAAAGAACGCGCTCCACTTCATATTCAGGTTCATCCTGGATGAGAAAAGGAGGAGGTGGCGGAAGCTGCCGTCCCTGGAACTGTTGGTTGGGGTCCTTGTAGGGCTTCAGTAGCTGGACATGGAAAGCGCTGTGAAGCTTCCATGCATCTGGTAAGCGCAAGCGGAATGTAGCTGGTGTCACCTGTGTCTCAACGAGAAAAGGACCACAGAAGCGAGGCCGGAGTTTGGATGGAAGGTGAGACATGTTCAAGTTGCGCGTGTCAAGAAGCACCTGATCTCCGACTGCTACTGAGTGATCTCGTCGCTGGCGATCGGCATACTGCTTCTGGGAGTTTTGCATCGTGGTGAGACGTCGTTGAGTCTTCTCCCATAGCTGCTGCATGGTGGTGACGAAGTCATGTGCGGCTTGGACGTGTGCCGGTGTGGTTGGCTGCTGTGGTGTAAGTGGTTCCCGTCCATAACACAGGAAAAAAGGAGTTTTCCCTGTGGCCGCATGAGACGCGTTGTTGTAAGCGAACTCTAGGGTCGGTAACTGTGTGTCCCAGTGGCTGACGTCGTCTTTGCAAGCTCTGCGCAGTAACTGTTCAACCACTTGATTGAGTCGCTCTGTCTGTCCGTCAGTCTGAGGGTGGTATGCTGAGGACATCGCCAGTTTAGTCCCCAATAATCCCATGAGCTCCTTCCAGAACTTTCTCATGAATTTGGGGTCTCTGTCTGAGATGAGTGTAGCGGGGATGCCGTGGATGGTGATGATGCGGTCGAAGAAGAGGCGAGCAGTTGCTTCAGCAGTAGCGGTGGCGCTGGTCGGGATGAAGTGACCCATTTTAGAGAACTTGTCGATCACCACGAGTATAGCATCATGCCCTCGTGAGGTCGAAGGAAGTCCCGTGATGAAGTCGAGGCTAACGACTTGCCATGGCTGCTCCGGTACGGGTAGAGGCTGAAGTAACCCTGCTTTTTTCTGCTTGCTACTCTTCATCCGCTGGCACGTGTCGCAAGAGGTGACAAACTGCTGCACGTGTGCTGCCATCCCGGGCCAGTAGTAATACTTCGCTATCCCTGCTAACGTCTTGTTGCTCCCGAAATGTCCCGCGTAAGGTACGTCGTGAAACTCCTCCAATAGGATCTGCCGTAGCGGGGCGTAATTCGGTACCCAAATCTTTCCTGAACCCTTCCTTAGAGCTAAGTCTTTCTCCCACTGAAACAGCTTTTGTTTCTCTGCCGTTGCTATCTCGCCGTCCACGGAGTACCCATGTTGGAATAGACCCTTGAGCAGAGGGTTCATCCCGTCGAGTTGGATGCCTGCTACATGTCCTGGGCGGCTCAACGCGTCTGCTTTGTTGTGTAGCCCGGGTTTGTAGATGATGTCGTAGTGGAAGTGGGTCTCAAAGAAGTCCATCCATCGCACCTGTCGTCGTGAGAGTGTTGGCTGTGACTTCAGGTATTTGAGGCTGCAGTGGTTAGTATAGACTGTAGTCTTGGCCCCTTCTAGATAGCACCTCCACGCTTTGAAGGCTACGACTATGGCTAAGGCTTCCTTGTCGTGAATGGGGTAGTTCAGTTCTGCTCCGTGCAGTTTCTTACTGAGGTAGGCGATAGGCTGTAACCCGTTCCCGTGATCCTGCATCAGTACTGCTCCGACTGCCTGGTCACTAGCGTCAGCTTCAACTACGTAGTCCTTCTCAGGGTCTGGTAGGATGAGTATCGGGGCTATGGTCAGTGCGGTCTGTAGCTGCTCCATGGCTTGCTGATGAGGAGTATCCCATTTGAAGGGTGTATCCTTTTTCAGTAGGTCGGTCAGTGGCGCTACAATCTTAGCGTACTGTGGCACGAACCTGTTGTAGTAGTTGGCGAAGCCTAGGAACTGCTGCAATTCTTTCACGTTTTCCGGAACTTTCTACTCTTTAACGGCTTCGATCTTCCGCGGGTCCACGTGTACGCCCTCGGCACTCACCATGTGCCCAAGAAACTGCACCTTCTTCAGGGCGAAGTCGCTCTTTGACAGCTTCACGTAGAACTTGTTCTTCCGCAGGATCTCGAACACCTTCGGCAGATGCTCCACGTGCTCCTTCATGTTCTTGGAGTAGATGAGAATATCGTCTAGGTACACCACCACGCACTCGTCCAGCAGGGGCCGTAAGATGGGATTCATCTCCGCCTTAAACGTTGCTGGTGCGTTACAGAGTCCGAACGGCATCACCAAGTATTCGTAGGAGCCGTAACGAGTACGGAACGCCGTCTTGTGGACCGAGTTGTCTGCCATCTTGATCTGCCAATAACCCGACCGTAGGTTCAGCTTCGAGAAGACTGTTGCACCACGCAGTTGGTCCAGTAAGTCGTCGATGCGCGGTATGGGGTATTTGTTTTTTACCGTCTGTTTGTTCAGTGCGCGGTAGTCGATGCACATCCGTAAACTGCCGTCTGGTTTTGGTGTGAAGAGAACTGGTGCGCCGTAGGGAGAGGTGGAGGGTCGGATCAGTTGTCTGTCCAGTAGATACTTGATCTGTTTCTTCATATCTGTCAGTTTGGTCGGACTCAGTCGGTATGGTGCACGTGAGACGGGTTTCGCACCTGGTTCCTCCACGATCTCGTGTTCGTGGGTGCGTGCAGGGGGTACGCCTGCAGGTAGGTCATCGGGCATTATATCCTTGTACTGCTCCAAGACCTCCTTCACTGCTGCAGGTAGTTCCGAACTCGGCTTCTCCTCCTCTGCTGCTGCCATAACCAGTGCTAGGTAACCCGTGTTACTCTCGTTCACCGTCTGTTCGAACCGTGCCAGTGTCGTTCCAGGTACGTCCCCTGTATCCGTCCAGCTTCGCAGTGCTATCCGTTTCCCGTTGTTGTAGATGCACACCTTGCTGTTGACCCAATCGATCTCGGGGTTGAACCGCTTCAGGAAATCTCGCCCCAAGATAAAATCTATCCCTTTGATGTTGGTGACTGGCAGCTTCGGTTTCCACCTTAACGCACCGATATGCAGCTGCAGTGATGCTTCGCCGTGGATAGGAAGCTTCGTACCGTCCACCATGGTTGCTGAAAACTGGGTCTCCTCCGCCTTCTCTCCAATTTTCTCAAATGCTCCGCGGTCACACACCGAGTGAGATGCACCGCTGTCCACCAGTGCCTGGAGGCGTCGCCCATTGCATAACACCTCGAGGAGTAGTGGTTTCTGCTGCGCTGAGTAGCCAAAGAGGGTCTCATTAATAGGATCATAGGGTACAGTAAAATGGATACCTTCCCTGTTTCCTCTACCCGACTCAGCACTTTCCAACTTCACCTAGGGGGTAGGAGGATTTTTCCGAGGCTTGTATATCTTCTCCTGAGCCTGGAATTTTCCTCTAAGCCTTTGCAGCTGTGTAGGCTTCACCTGTGTGTCAGAACATTATAGCTTACTTATTTGTGTAGGCTATAGTGGGGTATCCCATAGGGGGTACATCCCAATTAGGGTTTCCTATTTGTACTCACTTCGTTCATAGTCATTTCCATTCTCGTTCACTTCTTCTCATGGTATCGAGCAGGTTCCCCTGTGGGAACTGTGCTTAGGGCCCACCACTACTTCGAACTTTTTTTCTGCCCGGAGCGCGCTCCGGGCTCTCTCTTACCTCTGTCGACCGGCCCTTAGCCGCCCGCGCGCTGCGCGTTCAGGCCTCACGCCGCCAGCGCGCCGCCCTAGTCGCTAGCGCGCCGCCCGTCCAGGCCCCATGCAGCCCGCGCGCCGCCCTTTGCAGCCCGCGCGCCGCCCTTTGCAGCCCGCGCGCCGCCCATAACAGCCCGCGAGCCGCCCTTAGCAGCCCGCGCGCCACCCTCAGCGGCCCGCGCGCCGCCCTAAGCAGCCCGCGCGCCACCCTTAGCCGCCCGTGCGCAGCCCTAAGCCGCCCGTGAGCCTCCCGTGCGCCACCCTTAGCCGCCCGTGAGCCGCCCGTGCGCTGCCCTAAGCCGCCCGTAAGCCGCCCGTGAGCCGCACGTGCGCCGCCCTTAGCCGCCCAAAGCGCCGCCCGTGAGCCGCCCGTGAGCCGCCAGTGAACCGCCCGTGAGCCGCCCGTGAGCCGCCCGTCAGCCGCCCGTGAGCCGTCAGTGAGCTGCCCGTGCGCCGCCCGTGAGCCGCCCGTGAGCCGCCCGTCCCGGCCCCGAGCCACCCGTGAGCCGCCCATCCCGACCTGTGAGCCGCCCACCCCGACCTGTGAGCCGCCCGTGAGCCGCCCTTCAGCCGCCCGTGAGCCGCCCGCGAGCCGCCCGTGAGCCGCCCGTGACGACGCCCGAGCCGCCCGTGCCACCCGCGTCACCCGAGCCGCCTGCGCAGCTGAGGAGCCGAAACCCCCGAGCCGCCCGAGCCGCCCAAGCCGCCCGAGCCGCCCGAGCCGCCCGAGCCACCCGAGCCGCCCGAGCCGCCTGCGGTGCCGAGCTCCTGCTCCTGTGGGGCTGCTTCTACTCCTGGGCCGGTGCAGTTGCTGAGCTGCCGTGTTGCTGTCCTGCTGAGCTGCTCGACCCTTCCTCTCTGGTGAGACTGTCGGCTGCTATCATGGCCACCCCTAGTGTCCTGGCGTTTGACACTGAGGGTCGCGCCGTGGACTTTGCGGTCTGGGTCGAGGACCTGCAGCTGTACTTGCAGTGCGATTCAGTAGATGACATCTCTCTCTTTGACTTTGCCTCTGGCGCTGTGTCTGCCCCTCCTGCTGATGCTGACCCCACTGTTCGCTCCAAGTGGGCCACACGCGATGCTGCTGCACGTCTTGCTGTGCGTCGCCACCTCCCTTCCTCCGAGCGTGCTCACTTTAGTCAGTGCAAGACCGCTCAGGCCTTGTACGACGCTGTAGTTGCGCGCTACTCCTCCCCTTCCACTGCTACACTGAGCTGCCTCATGCTACCGTACCTCTTCCCTGACCTTGCTGCCTTTCCCACAGTCGCTGACCTCTTTACCCACCTTCGCGCTAGTGACACTCGCTACCGAGCTGCGCTTCCTGCTGCCTTCTGCGCCGAAAACCCCCCTCCCATGTACATCACCCTCTACTTTCTAGTCACCCGTCTCCCTGAGTCCCTTCGTGCAGTTAGGGACCAGTTTCTCTCTGTCTGTCCCACCACCCTCACTGCCGACCTCCTCGAGAAGTCCCTGCTAGCGGCTGAGAAGAGCATAGTCGCTGTAGGGGCCTCTCGTGGTGACCCCCGCACCCCCATCTTTGAGGGGTGTTCTCCTTCCCCCCTGTTACCCTCTGTCGCCTCTGCTGCTGCGGCCGACCTCGTTGGTCTAGAGTCGGTCGGTGCGGCGTCTGCCCCCAGCGGTAGGCGCCGCTCTGGCAAGGGCAAGGGGGGCAAGGGAGCGGGTGGAGCTAGCGGGGGCGGTGGCGGAGGAGGTGGGGGCGGCGGGGGGAGTGGGGGTGGCGGTGGAGGTGGTGGCGGGGGTGGAGGTACTAGTGGCGGCAGTGGAGGCGGAGGTGGCGGCGGAGGTGGCGGTGGAGGTGGCGGTGGGAGCGGCGGGGGCGAGGGTGGCGGTGGCGGCAGTGGCGGCGGAGGCGGGGGTGGCGGTGGTGGAGGTGGTCGGAGTGGCTCGTCCCAGAGGAGCAGCACTGGGGGTGGTCAGCGCCAGCAGCAGCAGCAGCAGCGCTCTCGTGACGTCCCCGCCCCTCAGCAGCTCCGTGAGTGGTACTCGCAGCGTCAGCGTGGTGGGGCGTTCGGTCCCTGCACATACGTCCTTCGCACCGGCGACCGCGCGGGTGAGCAGTGTGGGGGCACCCACAGCGCCCGCCGCTGCTTTGCCCGCCTGACCGACGCTTGGCGCCAGCAGTTTCCGGAGGCCTCTGAGATCCCCCGCTGGGGAGAGCTGTCTAGGGCTGGTGTAGCTATCTTTGATCTTGACTTTGATGCTATCCTTGCTGCCATGTATGCTGTGACTGTTAGTGATGAGGGTGACTGTTACCGGTGTTTCCCGCCCGACCCGGGCATTGGTACTGCTGCGCTAGGTGCCAGTGAGGCTGCTGCTCTAGGTGCCAGTGCGTCTGTGCTCTCAGGTACTAGTGAGTCTGCACTCTCAGGTACTGTGTCGGCTTCGGCCTCTCACACCTTCACGCTTGACTGTGGGGCGTCTCGCTCCTTCTTTCGGGTCCGCACCACTCTCACGCCGCTTAGTCGGCCGGTTGCGGTGTCCCTGGCTGACCCCTCTGGGGGTCCTGTCCTGTCTCGTTTCTCCACAGTCCTCCCGTGTCCGGCGGCTCCCTCTGGCACCCTGTTTGGTCTCTACCTCCCCTCGTTCTCTACGAACCTGGTGAGTGGTGCTGACCTATAGGATGCGGGTGTCCACAAGTTCACTCCTGCTCGTCAGCGGGTGACACACTGTACAGAGGCTAGCACAGGTCGCCACCTGGCTACGTTTACACGTCAGCCAGGGTCTAGCCTGTACACACTGACCACTGCTTCTCCTCCAGGTGCTGAGTCTGGTAGGGTCCCTTCGTCTGGTCAGGTGTTTGCTGCAGCGTCCAGGTCTGGTCCTGAGTCTGCCCCCTGTTCGTGTCGCCGTCTGTCTCACGAGACCCTCCTCTGGCACCACCGCCTTGGCCACCCCTCTCTTCTTCGGCTCAGAGGCATGGCCTCCCGTCTTCTTGTGTCTGGTCTTCCCCGGTCCCTCCCTCCCATTCCTCAGGGCCCTGGCCCTGCCTGTGTCCCCTGTGTCGAGGGGCGCCAGCGTGCTGCCCCTCACTCCTCCCAGTTTCCTCCGACAGAGGCTCCGTTGCAGACGCTTCACATGGACGTGTGGGGCCCTGCCCGCGTCCGTGGACTCGGTCACGAGCGCTACTTCCTGTTGGTGGTCGAAGACTACTCGCGTTACACCACACTCTTCCCCTTGCGCAGCAAGGGTGATGTCACTGAGGTGTTGATCGACTGGATCCGCGCAGCTCGTCTCCAGCTCAGGCAGAGCTTTGGCTCAGACTTTCCTGTTTTACGTCTGCACTCGGACAGAGGCGGAGAGTTCTCCTCTGGCCTTCTACGTGCCTACTGTCGTGCGCGAGGCATCCGTCAGACCTTCACGCTTCCGGAATCACCGCAGCAAAATGGGATTGCAGAGCGCCGCATTGGCATGGTCATGGACGTCACTCGTACGTCTATGATGCATGCGGCTGCCCCCCATTTTCTGTGGCCGTTTGCAGTCAGGTACGCGGCGCATCAGATCAACCTCCACCCTAGGGTCTCCAGGCCGGAGACCTCCCCAGCCCTGCTGTGGACGGGGAAGGTTGGCGATGCGTCGGCGTTCCGGGTCTGGGGATCTCGGGCGTTTGTCCGCGACTTGTCTGCGGACAAGCTGTCCCCTCGCGCTGCTCCCTGCGTCTTCCTGGGGTTCCCTCCCGACGCCCCTGGGTGGCAGTTCTACCACCCCACCTCTCGCCGTGTTCTGTCCTCACAGGACGTCACGTTCGACGAGTCGGTACCCTACTACCGCCTCTTCCCCTACCGCACTCCGTCCCTCCCCCCGCCCCCGCTCTTCTTGGTACCAGGTCCCCCCCCGGTCGACCCCCTCCCCCCTCACGATCCTGCCCCCTCAGGTGTGTCCCAGGTAGACGCGGTCGAGCCTATTGAGGTCACTGGTGACTCTGGTGCTGCTGCGTGTGGGGGTGCTGAGACTGGAGGTGCTACACCTGGGGGTGCTTTGCCTGAGGGTGCTGAGCCTGGGGGTGCTGAGCCTGGGGGTGCTGAGCCTGGGGGTGCTGAGCCTGGGGGTACTGTGCCTGGGGGTGCTGAGCCTGGGGGTGCTGAGCCTGGGGGTGCTGAGCCTGGAGGTACTACGCCTGGAGGTGCTTTGCCTAGGGGTGCTGAGCGTGGAGGTTCTTCGCCTGGAGGTTCTCCGGGTGCTTCGTCTCGCCGGGAGCCACTCTCCCCACAGGAGCTGCGTGAGTGGTTTGCCCGGCGCTGGAGCCGTGCTGTTGGTGCTGGAGGTTCTTTGACTGCTGAGGGTGCTGCTGCCGCGGGTCCCGGAGGTGCTCGTCCTGGGAGTACTGGAGCTGCTGGGCCTGCGGGTTCTTCTGGAGCTGGTGCTGCTGAGGGTGTTGGCACTGAGACTGTCACTGGCGGTCCGACTGGCGGTGCTCCTGGTGCTGCTGGAGGTTCTGGGACTGCTGGAGGTGCTGCTGGGGGTTCCGGTGCTGCTGGAGGTACTGCTGGAGCGGGTGCTCCTGCTGGAGGTACGAGTGCTGTCCCTGCTGTTTCTGGCGTCGCCACGCGACCCCGACCGCACTTCGTTCCGCTCCTTCAGCAGGTTCTTGGTCTTTTACCTTCTTCTGGTCCTCCTCCTTCTCCCTTAGAGGGTCCACAGCCTGTCTTGTCGCAGTCACAGCTACAGCCTGCCTCCCCTTTGCCTGCTCCTTCTCCCTACGCTGGTCCGACTGGAGGTCTTACTGAGCGTCGTGAGCCTGCGTCTCGTCCTGCGTAGCCTGTTCGTACTGCGCTCACTAGTGGTCGCGGTTCGCGTCAGCGTCCTCCTCCTGTCCTTGGCACGCACCGGATGTCTCTGCGTCCGTCCACTGCTCCTCTGCGTGCCCCTTTGCCTTCTCCTCCTGCTTCCTCTCTTCCTGCTCTTGCCGACCCTGAGTCGGACTCTCTTCGTGCTGCCAGTCCTACTGTCACGCGTCTCCTTGCTACTGCTGTCACTGACCCTTCTTTCGAGTCTTCTGCTGCGTCTGCCCTTGTCACTGAGCTCGTCGACTTTGCTGCGCGTCTTGTCGCTGAGTCTGAGTCTGCCTGTCCTCCGTCCGTCGGGGGTGAGTGTGCCCTTGGCACGGACGTCCTTGAGGACAGGCAGGAGGAGTTCCAGTGACTGGCCGCCGCTTCACCTCATCTCGCGTCTGTACTGCTCGCCCCTGAGGGAGCCCCGGATGCACTAGACATCCTGACTCCGCGCTCTTACGCGGAGGCGATAGAGGGTCCCTAGTCCTCTCAGTGGCAGGCAGCTATGGATGCAGAGATGGCTTCCTGGAAGTCCACAAGCACCTACGTTGACGCTGTTCCCCCTCCTGGGGCGAACATAGTCAGTGGCATGTGGATCTTCAGGGTGAAGCGGCCGCCGGGTTCTCCGCCTGTCTTCAAGGCGCGTTACGTGGCTCGTGGCTTCAGACACCGGCAGGGAGTTGACTACTTTCAGACCTTCTCCCCCACCCCGAAGATGACCACTCTTCGGGTACTGCTGCACGTTGCTGCTCACCGTGACTACGAGCTGCATTCTCTCGACTTCAGCACTGCTTTCTTGCAGGGCAGCCTGCACGAGGAGATCTGGCTGCGTCGCCCACCTGGCTTCACTGGGTCTTTCCCTCCTGGTACCCAGTGGAGTCTCCGGCGTCCAGTCTACGGTCTCCGCCAGGCGCCACGTGAGTGGCACGACACACTGAGGACTACGCTGGCGGCACTTGGGTTTGCTCATTCTACTGCCGACCCGTCGCTGTTTCTGCGCACCGACACCTCTCTGCCGCCGTTCTACATCCTCGTGTACGTCGACGACTTGGTCTTTGCCACAGCTGACACTGCTGGACTTGCCTACGTGAAGTCCGAGCTGCAGAGGAGACACACGTGCACTGACCTGGGTGAACTGCGCAGCTACCTTGGCTTGCAGATCACCCGGGACAGAGCATGCCGCACCATTACCCTGACTCAGTCACACATGGTGCAGCAGGTCCTTCAGCGCTTCGGCTTCACGGACTCCTCGCCTCAGGCCACTCCTCTGCCTACTCGCCACTCGCTCTCAGCTCTGCCTTCGGATGAGTCCGTAGAGTCGAGTGGCCCGTATGCGGAGCTTGTTGGCTGCCTCATGTACCTGATGACCTGCACACGACCTGAACTTGCATACCCTCTTAGCATTCTCGCACGCTATGTTGCTCTTGGGAGACACCGACCAGAGCACATGGCTGCAGCGAAGAGGGTGTTGCGCTACTTGTGCAGTACGTCGGGCATGGGGCTAGTGCTTGGAGGGCGCAGTCCAGTGGTCCTCACTGGGCACGCAGACGCTTCTTGGGCTGACGACCAGGCTACGCAGCGGTCGTCACAGGGTTACACCTTCAGCCTTGGCTCCGGTGTCAGATCATTATAGCTGATGCATGTTTGTAGGCTATAGTGGGGTAGCACATATGGGGTACAGTTTGCTAGGGTTGCACTTGTACCCAACTCTGACTTAGTCAATTCATTCCTGTTCAGTTAGTTTCACATGGTATAGAGCGGGTCCCTCCTAAGGACCGTTCTTTGGGCCCACCCACGAATTTTTTTTTTTCCTGCCCGGAGCGCGCCCTATTCTCCCCGAGGCGCGCTCCCCATAGTGCGCGTCGAGCTGCCCTTGTGGCGCCCCGAGAGTCGCGCGCGCGACTCAATTTTTTTTCGCGCGCGCGACCCAGGCCCCACTTCGCGCGGCCCTTATAGCCGCGCCGCGCCGCCCTCTCGGCTCTGCCGCGCCGCGCCGCCCTCAAGACGGCCGCGCGGCCTCTTCGTCGCTGCAGCAGGCCCCCCCCGCTGCACCTCTGACGGCCCCGCCGCCTGACCTGCTGGCCCGCCACCTCACCTGACGGCCCGGCGCCTCGACTTCTGGCCCGCCACCTCACCAGACGGCCCTGCCGCCTCACCTGACGGCCCACCGTCTCACCCGCTGGCCCGCCACCTTACCTGACGGCCCCGCCGCCTCACCTGACGGCCCGCCGCCTCACCTACTGGCCCGCCACCTGACCTGACGGCCCCGCCGCCTCACCTGACGGCCCGCCGCCTGACCTGCTGGCCCGCCACCTCACCTGACGGCCCGCCGCCTCACCCGCTGGCCCGCCACCTTACCTGACGGCCCCGCCGCCTCACCTGACGGCTCGCCACCTCACCTGCTGGCCCGCCACCTGACGGCTCCGCCGTCCCCTGTCCCGGCCCCGCCGCTGCACCCTGACGGCCCTGCCGTCCCCTGTCCCGGCCCCGCAGCTGCACCCTGACGGCCCCGCCGAGCCGCCCAGCAGCAGCCGAGCCGCCCAGCAGCAGCTGAGCCGCCCAGCAGCAGCCGAGCCGCCCAGCAGCAGCCGAGCCGCCCAGCAGCAGCCGAGCCGCCCGGTACCCGAGCTACCCGTGCCGCCCGAGCCGCCCGAGCCGCCCGAGCCGCCCGAGCCGCCCGACCCAGCCCGAGCCGCCTGCTGCTGTCCTACCCGACTCTCCTAGCCTGGTGAGACTTTCAGCTGCTGCCATGGCCACCCCCAATGTTCTTACTTTTGACGCTGAGGGGAGGGCCATTGACTTTGCCGTCTGGATTGAAGACCTGCAGCTGTACTTACTGTGTGATGCGGTAGATGAGGTCTCTCTCTTTGACTTTGTCTCTGGCGCTGTCCCTGCCCCGCCTGCTGATGCTGACTCTGCTGCTCGCTCCAAGTGGGCGACCCGCGATGCTGCTGCACGTCTTGCTGTGCGTCGCCACCTCCCTTCCTCTGAGCGTGCCCACTTTAGTCAATGCAAGACCGCTCAGGCCTTGTACGACGCTGTAGTTGCACGCTACTCCTCCCCTTCCTCCGCTACCCTTAGCCGCCTCATGCTACCGTTTCTCTTCCCTGACCTCGCTTCCTTTCCCACTGTTGCTGACCTCGTTACCCACCTCCGCGCTAGTGACACCCGCTACCGCGCTGCCCTTCCTGCTGAGTTTCGCGCTGCCAACCCTCCTCCCATGTACATCACTCTCTACTTTCTCGTCACCCGTCTCCCTGAGTCCCTTCGTGTCGTTAGGGACCAGTTTCTCTCTGTCTGTCCCACCACTCTCACTGTCGACCTCCTTGAGGAGTCCCTGCTCGCGGCTGAGAAGAGTATTGTCGCTGTAGGGGCCTCTCGGGGTGACCCTCGCACCCCCATCTTTGAGGGGTGTGGTCCTTCCCCCCTGCTGCCCTCTATAGCCTCTGCCGCTGCGGCCGACCTCGCTGGTTTTGAGTCGGTCGGCGCGGCGTCTGCCCCCAGCGGCAGACGCCGCTCTGGCAAGGGCAAGGGGGGCAAGGGAGCGGGTGGAGCTAGAGGGGGCGGTGGAGGAGGCGGTGGGGGTGGAGGGGGGAGTGGGGGTGGCGGTGGGGGTGGTGGCGGGAGTGGAGGTACTGGTGGCGGCGGTGGAGGCGGAGGTGGCGGTGGAGGTGGTAGCGGAGGAGGCGGTGGGAGCGGTGGGAGCGATGGTCCTAGGGGGGGAGGTGGCGGTGGAGACAGGGGTGGCGGTGGAGGCGGGGGTGGCGGTGGAGGCGGGGGTCGGAGTGGCTCGTCCCAGCGGAGCAGCTCTGGGGGTGGTCAGCGCCAGCAGCAGCAGCAGCAGCAGCAGCAGCAGCCGCAGCAGCAGCACCGCTCTCGCACCGTCCCCGGCCCTCAGCAGCTCCGTGAGTGGTACTTGCAGCGTCAGCGCGGTGGTGCGCTTGGTCCCTGCCCCTACGTTCTTCGCACCGGTGACCGTGCGGGGGAGAGGTGTGGAGGCGCCCACACAGCCCGTCGCTGCTTTGGCCGCCTGACCGACGCCTGGCGTCAGCAGTTTCCGGAGGCCGCTGAGATCCCCCGCTGGGGAGAGCTGTCTAGGGCTGGAGTAGCTATTTATGATCTTGACTTTGATGCTATTCTCTCTACTATGTATGCTGTGACTGGTAGTGATGAGGATGACTGTTACCGGTGTTTCCCGCCCGACCCGGGCATTGGTACTGCCGCGTCAGGTACTAGTGAGGCTGCTGCTCTAGGTGCCAGTGCGTCCGTGCTCTCAGGTGCTGGTGAGTCCGCCCTCTCAGGTACTGTGTCGGCTTCGGCCTCTCACACCTTCACCCTTGACTCTGGAGCGTCTCGCTCCTTCTTTAGGGACCGCACCACTCTCACGCCGCTGAGTCGGCCGGTTGCGGTGTCCCTGGCTGACCCCTCTGGGGGACCTGTCCTGTCTCGCTTCTCCACTGTCCTCCCGTGTCTAGCGGCCCCCTCTGGCACCCTGACTGGTCTCTACCTCCCCTCGTTCTCGACGAACTTGGTGAGTGGTGCTGACCTCCAGGATGCAGGTGTCCACCAGTTCACCCCTGCTCGTCAGCGGGTGACCCACTGTACGGAGGCGGATACAGGTCGTCACCTGGCTACGTTTACACGTCGGCCAGGGTCGAGCCTGTACACACTGACCACTGCTTCTCCTCCAGGTGCTTCGTCTGGTAGAGTCCCTTCGTCTGGTCAGGTGTTTGCTGCAGCGTCCAGGTCTGGTCCTGAGTCTGCCCCCTGTTCGTGTCGTCGTCTGTCTCACGAGACCCTCCTCTGGCACCACCGCCTTGGCCACCCCTCTCTGCTTCGGCTCAGAGGCATGGCCTCGCGGGTCCTTGTGTCTGGTCTTCCCCGGTCCCTCCCTCCCCTTCCTCCGGGCCCTGGCCCTGCCTGCGTCCCCTGTGTCGAGGGGCGCCAGCGTGCTGCCCCTCACTCCTCCCAGTTTCCTCCGACAGAGGCTCCGTTGCAGACGCTTCACATGGACGTGTGGGGCCCAGCCCGCGTCCGTGGACAGGATCAGGAGCGCTACTTCCTGCTGGTGGTTGACGACTACTCGCGTTACACCACAGTCTTCCCCTTGCGCAGCAAGGGTGAGGTCACTGAGGTGTAGATCGACTGGATCCGCGCAGCTCGTCTTCAGCTTCGGAGGAGCTTTGGCTCTGACTTCCCTGTTTTGCGTCTGCACTCGGACAGAGGCGGAGAGTTCTCCTCTGGCCTCCTGAGTGCCTACTGTCGTGTGCGAGGCATCCGTCAGACCTTCACGCTTCCGGACTCACCACACCAGAATGGGATTGCTGAGCGCCGCATTGGCATGGTCATGGACGTCGCTCGTACGTCCATGATGCATGCGGCTGCTCCCCATTTTCTGTGGCCGTTTGCGGTCAGGTACGCTGCGCACCAGATCAACCTCCACCCCAGGGTCTCTCGACCAGAGACCTCCCCAGCCCTGCTGTGGACGGGGAAGGTTGGCGATGCGTCGGCGTTCCGGGTCTGGGGATCTCGGGCGTTTGTTCGCGACCTGTCTGCGGACAATCTGTCCCCTCGTGCTTCTCCCTGCGTCTTCCTGGGGTTCCCCCCCGACGCCCCTGGGTGGCAGTTTTACCACCCTACTACCGCCTCTTTCCCTACCGCACTCCGTCCCTCCCCCCGCCCCCGCTCTTCTTGGTACCAGGTCCCCCCCCGGTAGTCCCCCTCCCCCCTCAGGGTCGTGCCCCTTCAGGTGTGTCCCAGGTAGACGCGGTCGAGCCTGTCGAGGTCACTGGTGACTCTGGTGCTGCTGCGGGAGCTGAGCCTGAGGGTGCGGAGTCTGGGGGTGCTGAGCCTGGGGGTACTGTGCCTGGGGGTGCTGTGCCTAGGGGTGCTGAGCCTGGGGGTGCTGAGCCTGGGGGTGCTGAGCCTGGGGGTGCTGAGCCTGGGGGTGCTGTGCCTGGGGGTGCTGAGCCTGGAGGTGCTGAGCCTGGGGGTGCTGTGCCTGGGGGTGCTTCGCCTCGCCGAGAGTCACTCCCCCCACAGGAGCTGCGTGAGTGGTTTGCCAGACGCTGGAGGCGTGCTGCTGGTGCTGGTGGTTCTTCGGCTGCAGAGGGTACTGCTGCCTCGCGTCCTGGCGGTGCTCGTACTGTGGGTGCTGGTGCTGCTGGGTCTGAGAGTTCTCCTGGAGCTGGTCCTACTGAGGGTGTTGGCGCTGAGACTGCGGTTGGCGGTCCGCCTGACAGTGTTCCTGGTGCTGCTGCGGGGGTTCTGGAGCTTCTGGTGGTTCTACTCGAGGTGCTGCTGGAGTGGGTGCTCCGGACGGGGCTGCTACTGCTGTTCCTGCTGTTTCTGGTGTCGCCGCGCGGCCCCGACCGTACTTCGTTCCGCTCCTGCAGCAGATTCTTGGTCTTGCACCTCCTCCTCCTCCCTTAGAGGGTCCGCAGCCTGTTCGGTCACAGCCACAGCTACAGCCTGCCTCCCCTTTGCCTGCTCCTTCTCCCTACGCTGGTCCGACTGGAGGTCTTCCTGAGCGTCGTGAGCCTGCGTCTCGTCCTGCGTCGCCTGTTCGTACTGAGCGCGCTAGTGGTCGTGGTTCGCGTCAGCGTCCTCCTCCTGTCCCTGGCACGCACCGGATGTCACTGCGTCCGTCCACTGCTCCTCTGCGTGCCCCTTTGCCTTCTCCTCCTGCTTCCTCTCTTCCTACTCTTGCCGACCCTGAGTCGGACTCTCTTCGCGCTGCCAGTCCTACTGTCACGCGTCTCCTTGCTACTGCTGTCACTGACCCTTCCTTCGAGTCGTCTGCTGCGTCTGCCCTTGTCACTGAGCTTGTCGACTTTGCTGCGCGCTGTCGTCTTGACTACGCTGCTTGTCTTGTCACTGAGTCTGAGTCCGCCTGTCCTCCGTCCGTCGGGGGTGAGTGTGCCCTTGGCACGGACGTCCTAGAGGACAGGCAGGAGGAGTTACAGTGTCTAGCGGCTGCTTCACCTCATCTCGCGTCTGTACTGCTTGCCCCTGAGGGAGACCCGGATGCACTAGACATCCCGACTCCGCGTTCTTACGCGGAGGCCGTAGAGGGTCCCTACTCCTCTCAGTGGCAGGCAGCTATGGATGCAGAGATGGCTTCCTGGAAGTCCACAGGCACCTACATTGACGCGGTTCCCCCTCCTGGGGCGAACATCGTCAGTGGCATGTGGATCTTCAGGGTGAAGCGGCCGCCGGGCTCCCCGCCTGTCTTCAAGGCGCGTTACGTGGCTCGTGGCTTCAGTCAGCGGCAGGGAGTTGACTACTTTCAGACCTTCTCTCCCACCCCGAAGATGACCACTCTTCGGGTGCTGCTGCACATTGCCGCTCAGCGCGACTACGAGCTTCACTCTCTCGACTTCAGCACTGCGTTCCTGCAGGGTAGCCTGCACGAGGAGATCTGGCCGCGCCGTCCGCCTGGCTTCACTGGGACTTTCCCTCCTGGCACCCAGTGGAGCCTCCGACGATTAGTCTACGATCTCCGCCAGGCACCGCGTGAGTGGCACGACACACTGAGGACTACGCTTGCGGCTCTTGGGTTTGCTCCTTCTACTGCTGACCCGTCGCTGTTTCTTCGCACCGACACTTCCCTGCCGCCGTTCTACATCCTCGTGTACGTCGACGACTTGGTCTTTGCCACAGCGCACACTGCTGGACTCGCCTACGTGAAGTCCGAGCTGCTGAAGAGACACACGTGCACAGACCTGGGTGAACTGCGCAGCTACCTTGGCTTGCAGATCACTCGGGACAGAGCACGTCGCACCATTACCCTGACTCAGTCACACATGGTGCAGCAGGTCCTTCAGCGCTTCGGCTTCACGTACTCCTCGCCTCAGGCCACTCCTCTGCCTACTCGCCACTCACTCTCAGCTCTGCCTTCGGATGAGTCCGTAGAGTCGAGTGGTCCGTATGCAAAGCTTGTTGGCTGCCTCATGTACCTGATGACCTGCACACGACCTGACCTTGCATACCCTCTTAGCATTCTGGCACGCTATGTTGCTCCTGGGAGACACAGACCAGAGCACATGGCTGCAGCGAAGAGGGTATTGCGCTACCTGTGCAGTACGTCGGGCATGGGGCTAGTGCTTGGAGGGCGGAGTCCAGTGGTCCTTACCGGCCACGCGGACGCTTCTTGGGCTGACGACCAGGCTACGCAGCGGTCGTCACAGGGTTACACCTTCAGCCTTGGTTCCGGTTCTGTCTCGTGGCGGTCTACTCGCTCGTCTTCGGTTCTCGGCTCCAGTTGTGAGGCTGAGATCTACGCCGGGGCCATGGCTGCACAGGAGCTTCGCTGGCTCACCTACCTGCTGACCGACCTTGGAGAGCCGCCTTGTTCTCCTCCAGTGCTGTACGTAGACAACAAGGCCATGCTGGCCTTGTGTCGAGAGCAGCGTTTGGAGCACAGAACGAAGCACATTGCTCTCCGCTACTTCCTTGCTCGTGAGCTGCAGCAGCGTGGTCAGTTGCGACTTGCTTACTTGGCCTCTGAGGCCAACACTGCTGATGTGTTCACCAAGGCACTTGCGCCTTGTGACCATCAGCGCTTTTGTACCCAGCTGGGTCTTGTACCTGTCTTGCCTCACTTGCTCTCTTCTTGACTTTACTTGTACTTTGTCATATATATACCTGCTCCTGCTTGTCTAGTTTTATATATATGTCTGTACTCCTGCATGTGAACTGGCCTCTAGCCCTGCTCTTGTGCTCGGACTGTGTGGTGACTTTGTGATCCACCCTGAGCTTGCTTTGCTTTGCTTTGCTTGACTGGTCTTGTGACCCCTTGTTCTCCCCCACTTTGCCTATGGGGGTGTGTCAGATCATTATAGCTGATGCATGTTTGTAGGCTATAGTGGGGTAGCACATATGGGGTACAGTTTGCTAGGGTTGCACTTGTACCCAACTCTGACTTAGTCAATTCATTCCTGTTCAGTTAGTTTCACATCCGGCTCTGTCTCGTGGCGGGCTACCCGCTCGTCTTCTGTCCTCGGCTCCAGTTGTGAGGCTGAGATCTACGCCGGGGCTATGGCTGCCCAGGAGCTTCGCTGACTCACCTACCTGCTGACCGACCTTGGAGAGCCGCCTCGTTCTCCTCCAGTCCTGTACGTAGACAACAAGGCCATGCTGGCCTTGTGTTGAGAGCTGCGACTGGAGCACAGGACAAAGCACATTGCTCTCCGCTACTTTCTTGCTCGTGAGCTACAGCAGCGTGGACAGTTGCGACTTGCGTACGTGGCCTCTGAGGCCAACACTGCTGATGTCTTCACCAAGGCACTTGCGCCTTGTGATCATCAGCGCTGTTGCACGCAGCTGGGTCTTGTGCCTGTCTTGCCTCACTTGCTCACTTCTTGACCTTGCTTGTACCTTCACCTATATATACTCTTGCTCTTGCTTGCTTGACTCTTGTATATCTCTATATATGATCTTGCATGTGAACTGGCCTTGTGGCCTTTGAACTTGTGCTCGGAATGTGTGGTGACTTTGTGATCCACCCTGAGCTTTGCTTTGCTTTGCTTGACCGGTCTTGTGACCCCTTGCTCTCCCCCACTTTGCCTATGGGGGTGTGTCAGAACATTATAGCTTACTTATTTGTGTAGGCTATAGTGGGGTATCCCATAGGGGGTACAACCCAATTAGGGTTTCCTATTTGTACTCACTTTAATCATAGTCATTTCCATTCTCGTTCACTTCTTCTCACTGTGGGCAACGGTGAGCCTTAACACTCTGCTGCGGGGAGAGAATATTAACACCACGGAACGCACGACCCTTCTCTACGCTCCGTAATACTTTGCCCATATTTGCAGGTACCTGAATGACTTCTAAAGGCTTTTTCTTGGCCTCTAGTTCTCCCCTGAATTTTTCAAAGGCTTGAAAACCAAGAGAAGCGATATTTTTTGTTAGAGTATCTTTATAGGATACTTTTAACGATTTCTAACTTTCGTGGGGGTCTGGCTGGAGTTTCCCGGTTGGTGCAGAGCCTTTTTTTGCGGAGCCACCAGTCGCCTCGGCGATTTCCTCTGATGCCGGCCGGTCGTGACATTTTATATTCGCGCCATCATTTTCTCCTTTTTTCGCCCGCTCCGAAGTCGCCACGTCGTCGCCCTTTTTCGCTTTTCGGATTTTTACGCGATCGCCAGTTCGATCCGCGGCTACTGGCGATTCCCGTTTTTTTACTTCGGGGGTGCTCCACTGTTACCGTCCTGCATGATCGCACGTACTTTCTTCAACTTGTAGCACGACAAAATCTGATGCCGTGCTGCGCCGCAAAATTCGCATTTGGTCGGCTGCCGCTTCGCGTCGAATTTGTCGATATCCATCGGTTCGGCGAACGTGGGGGGTGCCGATCGCTCCGTGCCGAATGTACGGTTCGGCGTGAAACGTCGTGTTTCGGGTTGACTTCGGGTCAGCGCGTCGTAACGCTCGGCTGCACGCACGATGTCCTTGTAGCTTTCGTGATTTGACGCGATCACCTGCCGCTGAACCCCCAATTTTAACCCTTCTGTGTATGTCGTGATTTTTTCGCCTTCGGTCAGGTCGGGGATGCGGGTGAACAGGAGCTCCATCTGCTGCGTGTACTGCGCTACACTACCGAACTGCTTGTGCCGATGAATTTGTTGCCGCGCCATATAGGTAGTATTTACCGGTTCGAAACGCCCGATAAATTCTGCCAGAAACTGCTGCCACGTTTTCTCCCCGCGGGCCACGTCAGTGTTGTAGATCCACTCGAGTGCTGGTCCGCGTAACAGTGTTGATGCGAGCCGGATTCGTGTTGTGTCGTATGTCGGGGTCGAACAGCCAATGGCCTCGAAGTAGATCTCGAGGATTGCCACAAAACGCCGGACGTCGGATCCCTTTGCGCTTGGATCAAACGCTTCCGGGAGCCTCGGTCATGCTGCTTCGAGGTTCGGCGTTGGTGGTGCCATTGGGCCGTGAAATATCGGTGTCGCCACTAATGCTGGAATTGTCGGTGCTGTAGTGGTTGCAGTCGCTGCTGCTGTCGTGACGAGCGCCGGGTGGCTTGTTAAAAAAGCCTCGAGTCGACGAAGCGTCGCCTGCGTCTGCTCCATGTCGGTGCGGAGGCTCACGACGTCGCTCGTGGTCGCGTAGTTGTCGCCCTGGCCTTCCATGCCTGTTATTACGCGTCCGAAAAACCAAATCGAGGAGGAGCGGAAAAACACGGAACCGGTTTTACGTACCCGAAATCGATGTTTAACTGCGTCGCCCCCGCGGTTTTTTGAAGACTGGATTTTAGCGGTCGAAAGAACTTCGCGTGTAAACGGGCTCTGATTACCAAGTGTGAGGATCTAGGATCGAGCTCAGAAAAGAGAGTTTGAATTGAATGATCACCTGGGTACAACATGAGGCTATATATAGGCTCGACACAAGGCAGGTAACCCAGGTGTTACGCGAATGTTTTGAGGGTCGCGAAGCGTCCCAAACAGAACCTTCCCAAACTCGGTAGAAAGCAATTCGGTGGCGACCGAATAGCTTGAGTTCGGTGCCTATAACTATAATAACTTTAGTATAGCAACGAACCTAGGAAATCAAGCAATTCATGCATGCAGAAAATAATCCTAGGCTAGGAATAGCGTAAGGAAATAATAGCAAGCATGAATAACAAGCATAAGCCGACGTACCCTCACATCCCCAGCCTTGCTGTGGATGGGGAAGGTTGGCGATGCGTCTGCGTTCCGTGTCTGGGGATCTCGGGCGTTTGTTCGCGACTAGTCTGCGGACAAGCTGTCCCCTCGTGCTGCTCCTTGCGTCTTCCTGGGTTTCCCCCCTGACGCGCCTGGGTGGCAGTTCTACCACCCCACCTCTCGTCGTGTTCTGTCCTCCCATGACGTCACGTTCGACGAGTCGGTCCCCTACTACCGTCTCTTCCCCTACTGCACTCCGTCCCTCCCCCCGCCACCGCTCTTCCTTGTGCCAGGTCCCCCCCCGGTAGACCCCCTCCCCCCTCAGGGTCCTGCCCCTTGCGGTGTGTCCCAGGTAGACACTGTCGAGCCTGTCGAGGTCGCTGGTGACTCTGGTGCTGCTGAGGGTGCAGAGCCTGGGGGTGCTGACTCTGGGGGTGCTCAGCGTGTGGGTGCTACGCCTGGGGGTGCTGAGCCTGAGGGTACTACGACTGGGGGTGCTGAGCCCGGGGGTGCTGAGTCTGGGGGTGCTGAGCTTGGGGGTGCTACGCCTGGGGGCGCTGAGCCTGGGGGTACTGAGCCTGGGGGTGCTACCCGTGGAGGTGCTGAGCCTGAGGGAGCTGGGCCTGCTCGTGGGGCGTCTGGCGGTGCTGAGCCTGGCGGTTCTCCGGGTGCTTCGTCTCAACGGGAGCCACTCTGTCCATAGGAGCTGCGTGAGTGGTTTGCCTGGCGCTGGAGGCGAGCTGCTGGAGCTGGAGGTGCTGCGGGTACTGGAGGTTCTGCTGCTGCTGTGGGTGCTGGTGCCGCGGGTCCCGGAGGTGCTCGTACTCGGAGTACTGTAGCTGCTGGGCCTGCGGGTACTTCTGGAGCGGGAGCTGCTTCGGGTGTTGGCACGGAGGCTAATTCTGAGGGTGCTACTGGTGCTGCTGGAGGTACTGGAGATGGAGGTGCTGCTAGTGTTGGTGCTGCCGCTGGGGGTACTGGTGCTGTCCCTGTTGTGTCTGGAGTCGCCGCGCGGCCTCGGCCGTACTTCGTTCCGCTCCTTCATCAGGTTCTTGGTCTCCCGCCTTCTACTGGTCCTCCTCCTCCCTTAGAGTGTCCATAGCCTGTCCTGTCACAATTACGGTTAAAGTCGGCCTCCCCACTGCCTGCTCCGTCTCCCTACACTGGTCCTACTGGAGGTCTTGCTAAGCTTCGTGAGCCTGAGTCTCGCCCTGCGTCGCCTGTCCGTGCTGCTCGCGCTAGTGGTCGTGGTTCGCGTCAGCGTCCTCCTCCTGTCCCTGGCACGCACCGGATGTCTCTGCGTCCGTCCACTGCTCCTCTGCGTGCCCCTTTGCCTTCTCCTCCTAAGTCTTCTCTTCCTGCTCTTGCCGACCCGGAGTCGGACTCTCTTCGTGCTGCCAGTCCTACTGTCACGCGTCTCCTTGCTACTGTTGTCACTGACCCTTCCTTTGAGTCCACTGCTGCGTCTGCCCTAGTTGTTGAGCTCGTCGACTTTGCTGCTCGCTGTCGTCTAGACTACGCTGCCAGTCTTGTTGCTGAGTCTGAGTCTGTCTGTCCTCCGTCCGTCGGGGGTGAGTGTGCCCTTGGCACGGACGTCCTTGAGGACAGGCAGGAAGAGTTCCACTGCTTGGCCGCTGCTTCACCTAATCGCGTGTCCGTACTGCTTACCCCTGAGGGAGACCCGGATGCACTTGACATCCCGAGTCCGCGCTCTTACGCGGAGGCGATAGAGGGTCCCTACTCCTCTTAGTGGCAGGCAGCTATGGACGCAGAGATGGCTTCCTGGAAGTCCACAGGCACCTACGTTGACGCCGTTCCCCCTCCTGGGGCAAACATCGTCAGTGGCATGTGGATTTTCAGGGTGAAGCGGCCGCCGGGTTCTCCACCTGTCTTCAAGGCGCGTTACGTGGCTCGTGGCTTCAGTCAGCGGCAGGGAGTTGACTACTTTTAGACCTTCTCTCACACCCCGAAGATGACCACTCTTCGGGTACTGCTGCACGTTGCTGCTCACCGTGACTATGAGCTACACTCTCTTGACTTCAGCACTGCTTTCTTGTAGGGCAACCTGCACGAGGAGATCTGGCTGCGCCGCCCACTTCACTGGGACTTTTCCTCCTGGTACCCAGTGGAGCCTCCGGCGGCCAGTCTACGGTCTCCGCCAGGCACCGCGTGAGTGGCACGACACACTGAGGACTACACTTGCGGCTCTTGGGTTTGCTCCCTCTACTGCCGACCCGTCGCTGTTTCTGCGCACCGACACTTCTTTGCCGCCGTTCTATATCCTCGTGTACGTCGACGACTCGGTCTTCGCCACAGCTGACAGTGCTGGACTCGCCCACATGAAGTCCGAGCTGCAGAAGAGACACAAGTGCACTGACCTAGGTGAACTGCGCAGCTACCTTGGCTTGCATATCACTCGGGACAAAGCACGCCGCACCTTTACCCTGACTCAGTCACACATGGTGCAGCAGGTCCTTCAGCGCTTCGGCTTCACGTACTCCTCGCCTCACGCCACTCCTCTGCCTACTCGCCACTCGCTCTCAGCTCTGCCTTCGGATGAGTCCGTAGAGTCGAGTGGCCCGTACCCAGAGCTTGTTGGCTGCCTCATGTACCCGATGACCTGTACACGACATGACCTTGCATACCCTCTTAGCATTCTCGCACGCTATGTTGCTCCTGGGAGACACAGACCGGAGCACATGGCTGCAGCGAAGAGGTTGTTGCGCTACTTGTGCAGTACGTCGGGCATGGAGCTTCTGCTTGGAGGGCAGAGTCCAGTGGTTCTCACTGGGCACGCAGACGCTTCTTGGGCTGACGACCAGGCTACGCAGCGGTCGTCACAGGGTTACACCTTCAGCCTTGGTTCCGGCTCTGTTTCTTGGCGGGCTACCCGCTCGTCTTCTGTTCTCGGCTCCAGTTGTGATGCTGAGATCTACGCAGGAGCCATGGCTGCACAGGAGCTTCGCTGGCTCACCTACCTGCTGACTGACCTCGGAGAGCCGCCTCGTTCTCCTCCAGTGCCGTACATCGACAACAAGGCCATGCTGGCCTTGTGTCGGGAGCAGAGACTGGAGCACGGAACGAAGCACATTGCTCTCCGCTACTTTCTTGCTCGTGAGCTGCAGCAGCGTGGTCAGCTGCGTCTTGCGTACGTGGCCTCTGAGGCCAACACTGCTGATATCTTCACCACGGCACTTGCGCCTTGTGATCATCAGCCCTTCTGTACTCAGCTGGGTCTTGTGCCTGCCTTGCCTCACTTGCTCACCTCTTGACCTTGCTTGTACTGTTACACATATATATACACCTACTCTTGCTTGTCTAGTCTTTTATATATATGTACTCCTGCATGTGAACTGGCCTTGTGGCCTTGAACTTGTGCTCAGAATGTGTGGTGACTTTGTGATCCACCCTAAGCTTGCTTTTGCTTTGCTTTGCTTGACTGGTCTTGTGACCCCTTGTTCTCCCCCACTTTGCCTATGGGGGTGTGTCTGAACATATAGCTTATGCATATTGTGTAGGATATAGTGGGGTAGCCCATAAGGGGTACAACCCAATTAGGGTTAGTACTTGTTCCCAACTCATTCATAGTTCATTCATTCTCGTTTTAGTTTTCTCACGCTCTAGGTGCATGCGTCGCCGTGTCAACACCCATAAGCGCCAATGCGCCCAAGGCACCAACACCTAAGGCGTGAGCACCTTAGGGCTAACGCGCTTAGCACCAATCACTAAGGCGTGTCCAAGAGGACTAAGGAAGAGTTGCCGTTGCCAAAGTTGCGAGCACTTAAGGCGCCAGCGCGATAGGCGCCAACGTGTTATGCACCAGCGCCTTGGGCGTTAGCGCCATAGGCGCCCGCGCGATGGGCGCTAGCGCGACAGGCGTCAGCGCGGCAGGCGCCAAGGCGTTAAGCGATAGCGCGATAGGCGCTAACGCGTTATGCGATAGCGTGGCAGGCGCCAACCCGACAGGCACTAGCACGCTCGAGGCCAGCGTGTTAAACGCCGCACGATAAGTGCCATCGCGGCAAACGCTAGCGCAACAGGCGCCAGCGAGATAGGCGCCAGCGCGACAAGCCCCAGCGCGGTAGACATCAGCGCGCGGTAGGCAGCGCCAGCGCAGTAGGCGCTAGCACTGTAGGCGGCGCCAGCGCGGCGATAGGCGCCAGCCAACGAGATAGGGGCCATCGCGATAGGCGCGAGCGCGTTAGGCGCCAGTGCGTTAGGCACCAGCACAATAGTCACCGGCCAACGGGGAAGGCGCCAGCGCGATAGGCGCCAGCCAGAGCGATAAGCGCCAGAGTGATAGGCGCCAGCAAAGTAGGCGCAGCCAGCGCGATAGGTGCTAGCCAGCGGGATAGGCGCCAGTGCGATCGGCACCAGATCGTCTGAAAGATAGAACAAGGAAATGGGATCAACTAGCAGGCAGGTGGGTACAAGTATGTAAACCTAAAGGAGTTATACTCAATAGTGTCTACCCCACTACAGCCTATAATATAGTTCTGACACACCCCCATAGGCAAAGTGGGGGACAAGCAAGAGAACAAGGCAAGGTCAAGCTCAGGGTGGATCACAACGTCACCACACTGTCTAAGCACAAGTACAAGGCCACAAGGCCAGTTCACATGCACGATTATATAGATCGCAGTACAAGCAATGTCTAGAGGTAAGCAAGTGAGGCCAGGTAGGCACAAGACCTAACATAGTACAGAACCGTTGATGATCAAAAGGCTGAAGTGCCTTGGTAAAGATATCAGCAGTGTTGGCCCGAGAGGCCACGTAAGCAAGGCGCAGCTGACCACGCTGCTGCAGCTCACGTGCAAGGAAGTAGCGAAGAGCAATGTGCTTCGTTCTGTGCTCCAGTCTGTGCTCCTGACACAAGGCCAGCATTGCCTTGTTGTCGACGTACAGAACTGGAGGAGAACGAGGCGGCTCTCCCAAGTCGGTCAGCAGGTAGGTGGGCCAGCGTAACTCCTGTGCAGCCATGGCCCCAGCGTAGATCTCAGCCTCACAACTGGAGCCGAGAACAGAAAACGAGCGGGTAAACCGCCACGAGACAGAGCCGGAACCAAGGCTGAAGGTGTAACCCTGTCACGACCGCTGCGTAGCCAGGTTGTCAGCCCAAGACGCGTCTGCGTGACCAGTGAGGACCACTGAACTCCGCCCTCCAAGCACGAGCCCCATGCCCGACGTACTGCACAAGTAGCGCAACACCCTCTTATCTACAGCCATGTGCTCTGGTCGGTGTCTCCCAGGAGCAACATAGCGTGCCAAGATGCTACGAGGGTATGCCAGGTCAGGTTGAGTGCAGGTCATCAGGTACATGAGGCAGCCCACAAGCTCTGGGTATGGGCCACTCGGCTCTACGGACTCATCCGAAGGCAGAGCTGAGAGCGAGTCGCGAGTAGACAAAGGAGTGGCCTGAGGCGAGGAGTACGTGAAGCGGAAGCGCTGAAGGACCTGCTGCACCATGTGTGACTGGGTTAGGGTAATGGTGCGCCGTGCTCTGTCCACGTCAGTAGAGGGAGCAAACCCAAGAGCCGCAAGTGTAGTCCTCAGTGTGTCGTGCCACTCACGCGGTGCCTGGCGGAGACCGTAGACTGGCCGCCGGAGGCTCCACTGGGTGCCAGGAGGAAAAGTCCGAGTGAAGCCAAGTGGGCGGCGCAGCCAGATCTCCTCGTGCAGGCTGCCCTGCAAGAAAGGAGTGCTGAAGTCAAGAGAGTGAAGCTTTTAGTCACGCTGAGCGGTGACGTGCAGCAGCACCCGAAGAGTGGTCATCTTCGGGGTGGGAGAGAAGGTCTAAAAGTGGTCAACTCCCTGCCGCTGACTGAAGCCACGAGCCACGTAACGCGCCTTGAAGACAGGTGGAGAACCCGGCGGCCGCTTCACCCTGAAAATCCACATGCCACTGACGATGTTCGCCCCAGGTGGGGGAACCTCGTCGACGTAGGTGCCCGTGGACTTCGAGGAAGCCATCTCTGCGTCCATGGCTGTCTGCCACTGAGGGGAGTAGGTACCCTCTATCGCCTCTGCATAAGAGCGCAGGGTCGGGATGTCTGGTGCATCCGGGTCTCCCTCAAGGGCAAGCAGCATGGACACGAGATGAGGTAAAGCAGTAGCAAAACACTAGAACTCCTCCTGCCTGTCCTCAAGGACGTCCGTGCTAAGAGCACACTCACCCCCGACGGACGGAGGACAGACAGAGTCGGACTCAGCAAATAGACTAGCGGCGTAGTCGAGACGACAAGCTCAGCAACAAGAGCCGACGCAGCAGTAGACTCAAAGGAAGGGTGAGTGATAGGAGTAGAGAGAAGACGCGTGACAGTAGGAGTGGCAGCGCGAGCAAGGTCTGACGGCGGGTCAGCAACGTCAGGAAGAGAGGACGCAGGAGGAGACGGCAGAGGGACACGCTGTGGAGCAGTGGAAGGACGAAGTGCCATCTGGTGCATGGCTGGGACACCAGGAGGACGCTGACGCGGACCACGACGGCCTGTGCAAGCAGCACGAACAGGCGACGCAGGACGAGAATCAGGATCACGACGCTCCGTAAGACCTCCGTTCGGACTTGTGTAGGGAGAAGGACCAGAGAGTGGCGAGGCAGGCAGTAACTGTGACTGCCACTGGACAAGCAGAGGACACTCTAAAGAGGGAGCAGGATCAGTAGCAGGTGGAAGACCAAGAACCTGCTGAAGGAGCGGAACGAAGTACGGCCGTGGCCGTGTAGCGCCCCCAGAACCAGAAGAGACAGCACCAGTACCCCTAGCGTCAGCTCCAACTCCTGCAGCACCACCAGCAGCACCAGAAGCGCCAACTCCAGAACCCGTAGGAGCACCAGCTACAGGAGCACCGACAGCTCCAGTAACTCCAGCAGCACCAGCTCCGGCAGTACCACAAGAGGCCCCAGCAGCTCCAATGGCGCCAGCTCGAACTCCCGCAGCACCACTAGCTCCAGCAGCACCTCTAGCAGCTCCAGTATCGCCAAGTTTAGCATCCCCAGGAGCACCGGCCCCAGCAGTACCTCCAGCTCCAGCACCTCAAGCAGCTCCAGCTCCAGCAGGACCACCAGAAGCCCCAGCAGCTCCAGTAGCGCGACCTTGAGCACCTCCAGCAGCATCTGCTCCAGTAGCACCGCCAGCTCCAGTACCTCCAGAAGCTCCAGCTCTAGCAGCACCACCAGGCCCAGCAGCTCAAGTACCTCTAGTACGAGCACCTCCGGGACCAGTGGCTCCAGAACCCCCAGCAGCTCCAGCACTCGCAGGACCTCCAGCGCCCTTAGCACCACCAGCTCCAGCAGCACGACTCCAGCGGCGAGCAAACCACTCGCGCCGCTGCCGTGGAGAGAGTGGCTCCCGCCGGGACGAAGCACCCGAAGGACCTCCAAGCTCAGCACCTCCAGACGTCACACGCGCAGGCTCAGCACCTTCAGGCTCCGCACGCCCAGACTCAGCAACCCCAGGCTCAGCACCCCCAGGCTCAGCACCCCCAGACTTAGCCCCCCCAGACCCAGCACCCGCAGGCTCAGCACCCTCAGACCCGGCACGCGCAGGCTCAGCACCCCTAGCAGCTCCAGAGTCAGCAGCTACCTCGACAGGCTCGACTGCGTCTACCTGGGACACACCTGAGGGGGCAGGACCCTGAGGGGGGAGGGGGTCTACCGGGGGAGGACCTGGCGCAAGGAAGAGCGGCGGGGGGGGGGGGGGGGGGAGAGGGGCAGCGCGGTAGGGGAAGAGACGGTAGTAAGGAACTGACTCGTCAAACGTGACATCCTGAGAGGACAGAACACGGCGCGAGGTGGGGTGGTAAAACATCCAACTAGGCGCGTCAGCGGGGAAGCCAAGGAAGACGCAGGGAACGGCACGGGAGGACAGCTTGTCCGCAGACAATTCGCGGACGAAAGCTCGAGATCCCCAGACACGGAACGCAGACGCATCGCCAACCTTCCCCGTCCACCGCAGAGTAGGTGTCGTCTCCGGCAAGGAGACCCGGGGCTGGAGGTTGATCTGATGCATCGCGTACTGAACCGGGAACGGCCACATAAAATGGGGAGCAGCCGCATGGATCATGGACGTACGAGCGACGTCCATGACCATGCCAATGCGGCGCTCAGCAATCCCATTTTGCTGTGGAGAGGCCGGAAGCGTGAACGTCTGGCGGATGCCCTCCGCACGACAGAAGGCTCGCAGAAGGTCGGAGGAGAACTCTCCACCTCTGTCAGAGTGCAGACGCAGGATAGGAAGGTCCGAGCCGAAACTCTCGCTGAGCTGACGACGGGTGGCGCGGATCCAGTCGATCAGCACCTCAGTGACCTCACCCTTGCGGCGCAAGGGGAAGATTGTGGTGTAACACGAGTAGTCGTCAACTACCAGCAGAAAGTAGCGCTCGTGACCCTGTCCACGGACGCGGGCTGGGCCCAACACGTCCATGTGGAGAGTCTGCAGGGGAGCCTCCGTCGGAGGGAACTCGGAGGAGTGAGGAGCGGCGCGCTGCCGCCCCTCGACGCAAGGAACGCGGGTAGGGGCAGGCCCCGGGGGAAGGGGAGGGAGAGACCGGGGAAGACCAGTGACAAGGACACGGGAGGCCATGCCTCGGAGACGAGGCAGGGAGGGGTGACCAAGGCGGTGGTGCCAGAGAAGAGTTTGCTGAGACAGGAGGCGACACGAGCAGGGGGCAGACTCAGGACCAGACCGGGACGCTGCAGCAAACACCTGACCCGACGCAGCTACCTGACCAGACTCAGCAACCGGAGGAGACATGGTAATCAGGGTGTACAGGCTCGACCCAGGCTGACGGGTGAACGTGGCCAGGTGCCGGCCCGTCTGAGTACACGAACAGTGGGTCACCCGCTGACTTCCAGGAGTGAACTGGTCAACCCACGCATCCTGAAGGTCAGCTCCATTCACCAAGTTCGTGGAGAACGAGGGGAGGTGGAGGCCAAACAGAGAGCCAGACGGGACCGCCAGACACGGCAGAACCGTGGAGGAGTGCGCAAGGACCGGACCCCCAGAGGGGTCAGCCAGAGAGACTGCCACCAGCCGACTGAGCGGCGAGAGTGTGGTGCAGTCGCCAAAGAAGGAGCGGGAAGCACCGAGTCAAGGGTGAAAGTGTGCAAAGCCGCAGCAGGCGCACTACCAGAGAGAGCAGACTCACCAGCACCTGGAGCAGTGGACTCCCTAGCGCCTAGAGCAGCAGCCTCACCGGCACCTGGAGCAGGAGACGCACCAACACCTAGAGCAGCAGCCTCACCAGCACCTAGAGCAGCAGACTCTATACTTGGGTCAGGCGGCACACACATGTGACAGGCACCCTCAGCACTAGTAGGCAATGCATACATGGTAGTGAGGATATCATCATAGTCAAGAGCAAAGATATCTACCCTCTGCCTAAGCAACTCCAGCCAGGAGGGGAGCTCAGCGTCGTCGCCAAACTCTGTACGCCAGGCGTTGCTCAGACTGGCAAAGCAGCGGGACTCTGTGTGACCAACCGTCCCGCAAGGCTTACAAGCCCGAGCACCAGTGCGAATGACGTACGGGCAGCGAGCAGTACTCCGTGACCCTCTATTCTGAGCGTACCACTCACGAAGCTGCTGGGCCGAAAGGACCGCTCGATGACGCTGCTGCAACTGCACCTGGTCACTACAAGAAGCTCCCGAACGACCCGCTTCAGGGCGGCTCCCACCATGGCCACCCCTACACCCTAACTGGCGTACCTCTCACGAAGCTGCTATGGCATGAGGGACTCACGCCGACGTTGCTGGAGCTGCATCTGGCCACCGCCAGGAGCAGCAGTGGCAGTAGTAGCAGCAGTAGCAGCAGTAACAGCAGTAGCAGCGCGGCCACCCCTACATCCCCAGCTAGCGTACCACTCACGAAGCTGCTGGGGTGTGAGGGACTCACGCGGACGTCGTTGGAGCTGCATCTCGCCACCGCCAGAAGCAGCAGGAGCAGTATTAGCAGCAGTAGCAGCAGTAGCTCCTAGGGCAGCATCACCTAGGGCTCTTTTTTTTTTAAATTAACAATTATTTATTTATTTTAGGGTTTGGCAGGGCGTACTGGGCGCTACAGAGGCGGCTCGCGGGCTGTAGGGGTGGCTCGCGGGCTGCAGGGGCAGGGCGATGGCTGCAAGAGGCAAGCACGCTGGCTGCAGGGGCGGTTCGCGGGTTGCAGGGGAGGTGTCAGTAGATCTGCACTGTGGATGCCCGATTGATCCTGGAGAGGGTTACAGGCGCCTTCGCCTGGGGGGTTATGGGCGCACTGACCCGCTACACAAACAAGCCATTTTATCCCAATGGTCCAGTGGTTGGGATTCTGACATGGTATCAGAGCGGTCTCGGGTTCGATTCCCGGTGTATGCACATGTAGGCCGTTGCCGCTGTGCTTAGTCCTGGGCCTCCCAGTGTGGGGGGGTGTCAGTAGATCTGCATTGTGGATGCCCGATTGATCCTGGAGAGGGTTACAGGCGCGTTCGCCTGGAGGGTTATGGGCGCACTGACCCGCTACACAAACAAGCCCTTTTATCCCAATGGTCTAGTGGTTGGGATTCTGACAGGAGGCTCGCGGGCTGCAGACGGACGGCGCGCGGGCTGCAATGGTCTGCTCGCGAGCGGCTTGCACGGGGCGGCGCGACGCGGGGCGGGCAGTGGCGGCGCGCAGGCAAGCAGGGCGGACGGGCGTTGCGGCGGGCTGGGGCAGCCCGCTCTGGCGACGCGACGGGCACGGGCAGGGCCGATGGGCGACGCGACGTGCTGCAGGGGTGCGCGACGCGACGGGCTGCAGGGGCGCGCGACGCGACGGGCCGCAGGGGTGCACGGCGCGGCGGGCAGCAGGGGCGCAGGACGCGGCGGGCAGCAGGAGCGCTTACCAGGGGCGGGTGCAGGGCAGGGCCGTGATGGGCGGTTAGGTGAGGGCCGCAACGGGGCGGCCGTAGGGCAGGGCCGCGACGAGGCGGCGGCAAAGCAGGGCCGTGACGGGGCGGCAGCAAGGCAGGGCCGCGACGGGTGGCAGGCAGGGCCGCGACGGGGCGGCAACAGGGCAGGGCCGCGACGTGCAGCGAGGTCAGGGGCCGCGACGGGCGGCAGGCAGGGCAAGCGCTCGACGGGCGGCACGCAGGGCAGGCGCTCGACGGCGTGGGTAGGGCAGGCGCTCGACGGCGCACAGCAGGGCAGGCGCAAGGGCGCAGGTGAAGCAGGCGTGAGGCGCACGACAGGGCAGGGAAGCTTGGCAGCGCACTTCGGGCAGGGCAGGAAAGAAAATTGTGGTGGGCCCTTAAAAAAAACGTTCCTACTAGGGAACCTGCTCTAAAACCATGTGAAAGATAGAACAAGGAAATGGGATCAACTAGCAGGCAGGTGGGTACAAGTATGTAAACCTAAAGGAGTTGTACTCAATAGTGTCTACCCCGCTACAGCCTACAATATAGTTCTGACAGATCGATAGGCGCCAGCAATAGGCGCCAGCCAGCCCGATAGGTGCCAGCCAGCACGATAGGCCCTAGCACCGAGATAGGCGCCAGATCGATAGGCGCCTGCCAGCGCGATAGGCACCAGCCAGCACGATAGGCCCTAGCAGCGAGATAGGCGCCAGATCGATAGGCGCCAGCGCAATAGGCGCCAGCTAGCGCGATAGGCGCCAGCCAGTGCGATAGGCGCCAGCCAGCGCGATAGATGCCAGCCAGCGCGATAGGCGCCAGCCCGCGCGATAGGCGCCAGCCAGCGCGATAGGCGCCAGCCAGCGCGATAGGCGCCAGCCAGTGCGATAGTCGCCAGCCAGCGTGATAGTCGCTAGCAGCGGGATAGGCGCCAGCGTGATAGGCACCAGATCGATAGCCGCCAGCGCAATAGGCGCCAGCCAGCGCGATAGGCGCCAGCCAGAGCGATAGGCGCCGGCCAGCACGATAGGCGCCAGCAAGCACGATAGGCGCCAGCCAGTGCGATATGCGCAAGCGCGATAGGCACCAGATCGATAGGCGCCACCGCAATAGGCGCCAGCCAGCGCGATAGACGCCTGCCAGAGCAATAAGCGCTAGCCAGCGCGATAGGCGCCAGCCAGCGCAATAGGCGCCAGCAAGCCTGTCGCTTGCAGGGCGTTTGCCCTGCTGGACCTTGAATTCCAGGGCTGGGTTGCCCTTGAAAACTGAAATTGATGGGTTGAAAATTTTCTGGTCCTGATTCCTTACTTGGCTGATTTCGGGCTTAGGCCTGAAGTGTAAAGGGTAGATTTTGGGCGAGCCCTGGAACGAAACCTGGCAAATCTGGAGTTGCGTGGCTGGGCCACAGATTCAACTCAACCTACAACTGGTACTTGCGCCAATCACAACCTCGCTCCCATCCCATGACACATAGACAGCAGCATGAATCAGCATAGCAGTAGCAAAACACATCTTAGATCCCTGTTGTGCAGTGCACCAGCAGGCATGAATCGGCATAGCAGCAGCAAAACACATCTCAGATCCCTGCTTAGAGTTGGAAGAGGGGGAAGTTTGTTAAGCGTGCGTAGTGAATGACGCTAACTACTTTTTTTATGTAGTCTTTGCCAATTGTAATACTTGCAGACTGCAGCTGTAAGCTTTGCGGTAGAAATGAGCTTGCAGAATTTTCGCGCCAAACCTTATTTACAAGGAGGAAAAAATTGAAGCCCTAAAGCCTAAAGGGCCGAGATTCGCCCCGAACCTGCTAAATACAGGGTCGTACATGCCGGGCCCCCTGATTTGTCCGGGGGGCCCAAAACGAAACGACAGCCTTGGGCGCCAGCCAGCGCGATAGGCGCCAGCCAGCGCGATAGGCGCCAGCGCGATAGGCACTAGATCGATAGGCGCCAGCGCAATAGGCGCCAGCCAGCGCGATAGGCGCCAACCAGAGCGATACGCGCCAGCCAGCGCGATAGGCGCCTGCCAGCGCGATAGGCGCCAGCCAACGCGATAGGCGCCAGCCAGCGCGATAGGCGCCCGCGCGTAAGGCGCCAGGGTGTTAGGTGCCAACACGATAGGCGCTAGCCAGCCCAATAGGCGCTAGCCAGCGGGATTGGCGCCAACGCGATAGGCCCCAGCGTTTTAGGCGCTTGTGGGTTAGGCGCCTGCGCGTTTGGCGCCAGCGCGCTAGGCGCCAACGCGCTGAACGTCAGCGCGCTTGGCGCCAGCGCGTTTGGCGCCAGCGCGCTAAGCGCCAGCGCGCTAAGCGCCAGCACGCTAGGCGCCAGTGCGCTAGGCGCCAGCGCGATAGGCGCCAGCGCTCCTGCGTGCTCGCTCCCGTGCGCACAAATTCCCTCACACTCCCTCTCTCCCCTTCTTAAAATTGAGGCACAATGCTAAGAGAAGACTAATTGGCACAGAGAACTTACAAGGAAAGTGGAAAATATAGGACATTCCGGAGGGAGAAGGAAACGCACATGAGACAAAGGTGCCTACGAAAACAACGCGCGGCCGTGTAGCAACCTGCGCTCGTGCTCGTGCACCCACCAAAGGGGACACCGGGAAGGGAGAAGGAGGCAACAATGAGGAGGAAGGGAGTGGCGGCGGGGAGTGAGGAGAGGCGACGGTCGGGAGTGAGGGAGAGGCGACGGCAGAGTGGAAATGGCGACTGGGTTGGGAAGGTATTTGGGGAGGGAGAGAACGGGAGATTCAGTGTTCTTGAATTCAAGAAACGGGACTCCCAAGAAGGGAGCAGAGTTGGCAATAGGGAAAGGGAGGGATTGGGTTTGTGTAGCGCTGGCAAGAACCAGTTTTTACAATCAAAATACACCAGAATTCGGTTATACTCTCCAAAATATCAAGAAAGTCGAATATGACAAATGCTAGGTGTGGAAAAAACAAACAAAAACAGTGGGGTGAATTGCTAACTAGTTGGGCATATGATATGTATATACAAAAAGCACCAAGGCACAATATTTGGAACCTAGTGTCATATGACAGCAAGTGTTGTCAGAATGTGCAGTTTGTCTAGCCTGCAGTGGGGTACTCTATAGTGAGTACGGCCCCTTAGGGTTTCCTATATGTATCCACCTGCTTGCTAGTGCAGTTCCTCCTTTGCCCATTTTCTCTTGCCTAGCTAGCTAAACCATAGCTATGGCTCCTCGTTCTACCTGCTCTCTTGACATGGTAACAGAGCTATTATGCTCTTGGCCTGTGGGCCCACATGCTTCCACTGCTACTGTCCTGTCTGTCGTGCGCCCCTTGGCGCGCGACGTTTTTTCTTCCCGCCACGCGCTCGCGGCGCGCGCGGTGGTTTTCTGCCCGCCGTGCGCCCCGAGGCGCGCGGCGGTTTGCTGCCTCACGCGTCACCCCGGGGACCCGCGCGTCGCCCCCCGTCGACCGTCGCGCCGCCCCCGGGGACCCGTGCGTCCCTCCCCGTCGACCCGCGCGCTGCCCCTGTCAACCCGCGAGTCGCCCCCGGGAACCTGCGCGCTGCCCCGTCGCCCATCGCGGCGCCCGAGAGAGCCACGCGTCACCCTTCCCGTCGCCCGTCGCGGCGCCCTGGGGGCCAGCCCGTCGCCCCCCCTTCCCGTCGCCCGTCGCGACGCCCTGGGGGGCCGCGCGTCGCCCCTCCCGTCGCCCGTCGCGGCGCCCTAGGGGGCCGCGCGTCGCCCCTCCCATCGCCAGTCGCGGCGCCCAGGAGGCCCGCGCGTCGCCCCCCTCCCGTCGCTAATCAAGGCGCCGTGGGGGCCCGCGCGCCGCCCCACTTCCGCTCACACGCCGCCCCACCTGCTGCCCGCGTTTCTGCCCTGCGTTGGAGGGTATGGGGTGGCGGGTATGGGGGTGGTGGGTGTGTGACCGTCCCCTGCTCCTCCTCCTCCGTCTCCCACTGCTGCAGCTGCCGCTGAGGGTGGTGGGTGTGCGGGAGCCGAAGGAGTGGTGCTAGGGGGGTGTCGTGGGAGTGAAGTTAGGGGTGCAGCAGGGGGTGTGAACGGGAGTTTTGGGACAAATGGGTGAGAAAAGTAGAACGAGAATGAATCAACTATGAATGAAGTGAGTACATATAGGAAACCCTAATTGGGTTGTACCCCCTATGGGATACCTCACTATAGCCTACACAACAGCATAAGCTATAATGTTCTGACACACCCCCATAGGCAAAGTGGGGAAGAACAGGGGGACACAAGACCAGTCAAGCAAAGCAAAGCAAAGCTCAGGGTGGATCACAAAGTCACCACACATTCTGAGCACAAGTTCAAGGCCACAAGGCCAGTTCACATGCAGGAGTACATATATATATAAGGCTAGACAAGCAAGAGTAGGTATATATATATATATATGTAACAGTACAGGCAAGGTCAAGAGGTGAGCAAGTGAGGCAAGAAAGAGACAAGACCCAGCTGAGTGCAGAAGCGCTGATGATCACAAGGCGCAAGTGCCTTGGTGAAAACATCAGCAGTGTTGGCCTCAGAGGCCACGTACGCAAGCCGCAACTGACCACGCTGCTGTAGCTCACGAGCAAGGAAGTAGCGGAGAGCAATGTGCTTTGCTCTGTGCTCCAGTCGCTGCTCTCGACACAAGGCCAGCATGGCCTTGTTGTCTACGTACAGAACTGGAGGAGAACAAGGCGGCTCTCCAAGGTCAGTCAGCAGGTAGGTGAGCCAGCGAAGCTCCTGTGCAGCCATGGCCCCGGCGTAGATCTCAGCCTCACAACTGGAGCCGAGAACAGAAGACGAGCGAGTAGCCCGCCACGAGACAGAGCCGGAACCAAGACTAAAGGTGTAACCCTGTGATGACCGCTGCGTAGCCTGGTCGTCAGCCCAAGAACCATCCGCGTGTCCAGTGAGTACCACTGGACTCCGCCCTCCAAGCACTAGCCTCATGCCCGACGTACTGCACAAGTAGCGCAACACTCTCTTCGCTGCAGCCATGTGCTCTGGTCGGTGTCTCCCAGGAGCAACATAGCGTGCAAGAATGCTAAGAGGGTATACAAGGTCAGGTCGTGTGCAGGTCATCAGGTACATGAGGCAGCCAACAAGCTCTAGATACGGGCCACTCGACTCTACGGACTCATCCGAAGGCAGAGCTGAGAGTGAGTGGCGAGTAGCCAGAGGAGTGGCTTGAGGCGAGAAGTACGTGAAGCCGAAGCGCTGAAGGACCTGCTGCACCATGTGTGACTGAGTCAGGGTAATGGTGCGGCGTGCTCTGTCCAGGGTGATCTGCAAGCCAAGGTAGCTGCGCAGTTCACCCAGGTCAGTGCACGTGTGTCTCTTCTTCAGCTCGGACTTCACGTAGGCGAGTCGAGCAGTGTCAGCTGTGGCAAAGACTAAGTCGTCGACGTACACGAGGATGTAGAACGGCGGCAGAGAGGTGTCGGTGCGCAGAAACAGCGACAGGTCGGCAGTAGAAGGAGCAAACCCAAGAGCCGCAAGCGTAGTCCTCAGTGTGTCGTGCCACTCACGTGGCGCCTGGCGGAGACCGTAGAATGGACGCCGAAGACTCCACTGGGTACCAGGAGGGAAAGACCCAGTGAAGCCAGGTGGGCGGCGCAGCCAGATCTCCTCGTGCAGGCTGCCCTGCAAGAAAGCTGTGCTGAAGTCGAGAGAGTGTAGCTCGTAGTTACGGTGAGCAGCAACGTGCAGCAGTACCCGAAGAGTGGTCATCTTTGGGGTGGGGGAGAAGGTCTGAAACTAGTCAACTCCCTGCCGCTGACTGAAGCCACGAGCCACGTAACGCGCCTTGAAGGCAGGCGGAGAACCCGGCGTCCGCTTCACCCTGAAGATCCACATGCCACTGACGATGTTCGCCCCAGGAGGGGGGACAGCGTCAACGTAGGTGCCTGTGGACTTCCAGGAAGCCATCTCTGCATCCATAGCTACCTGCCACTTAGAGGAGTAGGGACCCTCTATCGCCTCCGCGTAAAAGCGCGGAGTCGGGATGTCAAGTGCATCCGGGTCTCCCTCAGGGGTAAGCAGTACGGAACCGAGATGAGGTGAAGTAGCTGCCAGACACTGTAACTCCTCCTGCCTGTCCTCAAGGACGTCCATGCCAAGGGCACACTCACCCCCGACGGATGGAGGACAGACAGACTCAGACTCAGCGACAAGACTAGCAGCGTAGTCTAGGCGACAGCTAGCAGCAAAGTCGACGAGCTCAGCAACAAGGGCAGACGCAGCAGAAGACTCAAGAGAAGTGTCAGTGACGGCAGTAGCAAGGAGACGCGTGACAGTAGGACTGGCAGCACGAAGAGAGTCCGACTCAGGGTCGGCAAGAGCAGGAAGAGAGGACGCAGGAGGAGAAGGCAAAGGGGCACGCAGAGGAGCAGAAGACGGACGCAGAGACATCCGGTGTGTGCAAGGGACAGGCGGAGGACGCTGACGCGAACCGCGACCACTAGTGCGGGCAGCACGAACAGGCGACGCAGGACGAGACGCAGGCTCACGACGCTCAGTAAGACCTCCAGTAGGACCAGCGTAGGAAGAAGGAGCAGGCAGAGGGGAGGCAGGCTGTAGCTTTGGCTGTGACAGGACAGACTGGGGACCCTCGAAGGGAGGAGGAGGACCAGTAGAAGGTGGAAGACCAAGAACCTGCTGCAGGAGTGGGACGAAGTACGGTCGAGGCCGCGTGGCGACGCCAGAAACAGCAGGGACAGCACCCGAACCCCCTGCAGGAGCACCCGCTCCAGCAGCACCTCCAGCGGCACCAGGAGCACCACCAGCAGGACCGCCAGTGGTAGTCTCAGCGTCAACACCCTCAGCAGCACCAGCTCCAGTCGAACCCGCAGGCCCAGCAGCTCCAGCACTCCCAGTACGAGCAACTCCAGGACCCGCGACAGCAGCACCCTCAGTAGGCGAAGACCCACCAGCACCAGCAGCACGGCTCCAGCGCCAGGCAAACTACTCTCGCAGCTCCCGTGGAGAGAGTGGCTCCCGGCGAGACGAAGCACCCGGAGAACCTCCAAGCCCAGCACCTCGAGGCTCAGCACCCCCACGCTCAGCACCCCCAAGCTCAGCACCCCCAGGCTCAGCACCCCCGGGCTCAGCACCCCCAGGCTCAACACCCCCAGGCTCAGCACCCCCATGCTCAGCACCCCTAGGCTCAGCACCCCTAGGCTCCGCACCCCCAGGCTCAGCTCCCCCAGGTCCAGCACCCCCGGGCTTAGCACCCCCAGGCTCAGCACCCCCAGGCTCAGCACCCTCAGCAGCACCAGAGTCACCAGTGACCTCGACAGGCTCGACCGCGTCTACCTGGGACACACCTGAAGGGGCAGGACCCTGAGAGGGGAGGGGGTCTACCTGGGGGGGACCTAGGACAAGGAAGAGTGGGGGCGGGGGGAGGGATGGAGTGCGGTAGGGGAAGAGGCGGTAGCAGGGGACCGACTCTTCGAACGTGATGTCCTGGGAGGACAGAACACGGCGAGAGGTGGGGTGGTAGAACTGCCACCCAGGCGCGTCGGGGGGGAACCCCAGGAAGACGCAAGGAGCAGCGCGAGGGGACAGCTTGTCCGCAGACAAGTCGCGGACAAACGCCCGAGATCCCCAGACCCGGAACGCCGATGCATCGCCAACCTTTCCCGTCCACAGCAGGGCTGGGGAGGTCTCCGGCATGGAGACCCTGGGGTGAAGGTTGATCTGATGCGCCGCGTACCTCACCGCAAACGGCCATAGAAAATGGGGGGCAACCGCATGCATCATAGACGTACGAGCGACGTCCATGACCATGCCAATGCGGCGCTCAGCAATCCCATTTTGCTGCGGTGAGTCCGGAAGCGTGAAGGTCTGACGGATGCCTCGTGCACGACAGTAGGCTCGCAGAAGGCCAGAGGAGAACTCTCCGCCTCTGTCCGAGTGCAGACGCACAACAGGGAAGTCCGAGCCAAAGCTCTGCTTGAGCTAGAGACGAGCTGCGCGGATCCAGTCGATCAGCACCTCAGTGACATCACCCTTGCTGCACAAGGGGAAGAATGTGGTGTAGCGTGAGTAGTCGTCAACAACGAGCAGGAAGTAGCGCTCGTGACCCTGTCCACGGACGCGGGCTGGGCCCCACACGTCCATGTGAAGCGTCTGCAACGGGGTCTCTGTCGGAGGAATCTGGGAGGCGTGAGGGGCAGCCCGCTGGCGCCCCTCGACACAGGGGATACAGGCAGGGCCAGGGCCCTGAGGAAGGGGAGGGAGGGACCGGGGGAGACCACACACAAGAAGACGGGAGGCCATGCCCTTGAGCCGAAGCAGAGAGGGGTGACCAAGACGGTGGTGCCAGAGGAGAGTCTCGTGAGACAAGAGACGACACGAACAGGGGGCAGACTCAGGACCAGACCTGGACGCTGCAACAAATACCTGACCGCACGAAGCGACTCTACCAGACTCGGTAACGGGAGGAGACGCAGTGGTCAGTGTGTACAGGCTTGACCCCGGCTGACGGGTAAACGTAGCCAGGTGCCGGCCTGTGCTAGCCTCTGTACAGTGCGTCACCCGCTGACGCACAGGAGTGAACTGGTGCACTCCCCCATCCTGTAGGTCAGCACCACTCACCAGGTTTGTAGAGAACGAGGGGAGGTAGAGACCAGACAGGGTGCCAGAGGGAGCCGCCGGACATGGGAGGACTGTGGAGAATCAAGACAGGACAGGACCCCCAGAGGGGTCAGCCAGAGACACTGCAACCAGCCGACTCAGCGGTGTGAGTGTGGTGTGGTCCCGAAAGAAGGAGCGAGACGCCCCTGAGTCAAGGGTGAAGGTGAGGGAGGCCGAAGCCGACGCAGTACCTGAGAGCGCAAACTCACCAGTACCTGAGGACGCAGACACACTAGCACCTAGAGCAGGAGCGTCACAAGCACCTAGGGCAGCAGCCTCACCAGTACCTAGAGCAACAGTCTCAATGCTCGGATTGGGCGGGAAACACCGGTAACAGCCACCCTCATCACTATGAGACAGAGCATACATGGCAGAGAGAATAGCATCAAAGTCAAGATCATAGATGGCAACACCCGCCCTAGACAGCTCGCCCCAGCGAGCGATCTCTGAGGCCTCCGGGAACTGGCGACGCCACGCGTCCGTCAGGCGGCCAAAGCAGCGCTGGGTGGGGTGCGCACCCCCACACTGCTCACCCGCATGGTCGCCTGTGCGCAACACGTAGGAGCACGGACCAACACCCCCGCCCCACGTGTACTACTCACGAAGCTGCTGAGGGGAGAGGGTCTCACGACCGCGCTGCTGCTGCTGGCGCGAGCCACCACCGGAGCCACTCCTATGTGAAGACCCGCGACCAGTACCACCCCCACCCCCACCGCCTCCACCGCCTCCGCCGCCTCCGCTATCGCCGCCACCTCCACCTCCGCCTCCACCGCCGCCACCCCCGCCACCTCCGCTCCCACTGCCACCGCTGCCGCTGCCTCCGCCTCCACTGCCGCCACCGACCCCTCCACCCCCACCTCCACTCCCACCGCCACCCCCACTACCCCCACCGCTGCCACCTCCACCTCCACCGCCCCCGCTTGCTCCTCCAGCGCCCTTGCCCCCCTTGCCCTTGCCAGGGCGGCGTCTCCCGCTAGGGGCAGACGCCGCACCGACCGTCTCAAGACCAAGGAGGTCGGCCGTAGCAGCAGAGGCAACATAGGGCAGAAGGGGGGAGGGGGAACACCCCTCGAAGATGGGGGTGCGCGGGTCACCTCGAGAGGCTCCTACCGCGACTATGCTCTTCTCTATCGCTAGGAGGGCCTTCTCGAGGAGGTCGACAGAGATAGTGGTGGGAGAGACTGAGAGGAAGTGGTCCCTCACTACACGGAGGGAGTCAAGGAGACGAGTGACTATGAAGTAGAGAGTGATGTACATGGGGGGGGGGGTTCTTGGCGAAGAAGTCAGCAGGAAGCGCAGCGCGGTAGCGAGTGTCACTAGTGCGGAGGTGCGTAATGAGGTCAGCGACTATGGGAAAGGCAGCAAGGTCAGGGAAGAGGTACGGTAGCATCAGACGGCTCAGTGCAGCAGTGGCAGGGGAGGAGTAGCGTGCAACTACAGCGTCGTACAAGGTCTGAGCTTTCTTGTACTGACTAAAGTGCGCACGCTTAGAGGTAGGGAGGTGGTGACGCACAGTAAGACGTGCAACAGCATCGCGTGTGGCCCACTGGGAGCGAACAGCAGGGTCAGCATCAGCAGCAGGGGCAGGAGAGGCGCCAGAGGTGAGGTCAAAGAGAGAAAGGCCGTCTGCCCTATCGCACTGTAAGAACAGCTGTAGGTCGTCGACCCAGACGTCAAAGTCAATGGCACAACCCTCAGCGTCAAAAGCTAGGACACTAGGGGTAGCCATGACTGCAGTAGACTAGCCGTAATGACTGTAGGACAGGGGCAGTGCAGTGACAGAGGTGCTGTTCTCACCAGACAGGGCGGTTCAGGCAGCTCAGCAGCACAGCAACACGGCAACACATCTGCTCGGCCGGCCCAGCAGCAACTGCAGCTCTGCAGGACCAACGGCTCGGCTCCTCAGGCGGCTCGGGCGGCTCGGGCGGCGCAGGCGGCTCGGGCGGCTCGGGTGGCTCGGGCGGCTCGGGCGGCTCAGGCGGCTCAGCGGCACAGGCGGCTCGGGCGGCTCGGCACCTCAGCGGCTCAGGCGGCTCGGCTCGTCAGCGGCTCAGGCAGCTCGGGCAGCTCAGGCGGCTCGGGCGGCTCTGGTGGCGCAGGTGGCTCGGCCGGCTCTGGCGGATTCGGGCGGAGCGGGCGGTGCAGGGCTGCAGGGCCGCGGTGTAGAATGGCGGCAGGGGCCGCGACGAAGGGCGGCAGGGCCGCTAAGAAGAGCGGCGGGGCCGCGTCACGAGAGGCGGCGGGGCCGTAAGGCAGGGTGGCGGGGCCGCGACGAAGGGCGGCAGGGGCCGCAACGAAGGGCGGCAGGGCCGCGACAACAGAGACGGCGGGGCTGTGACGAAGGGGTGGCGGGGCCGCGACGTAGGGCGGGGCCGCGGCGTAGGGCGGGGCCGCGACGTAGGGCTAGGCCGCGACGTAGGGCGTGGCCGCGACGAGGGGCGGGGCCGCGACGAGAGAGGCGGGGCCGCGACGTAGGGCGGGGCCGCGACGTAAGGCGGGGCCGCGACGTAGGGCGAGGCCGCGACGAGGGGCGGGGCCGCGACGAAGGGCGGGGCCGCGACGAAGGGCGGCGGGGCCTGATCGACGGGCGGCGGGGCCTAACGAGAGAGGGCCCGGAGCGCGACTCAGGGCGAGCGCGCTTCGGGCAGGAAAAAAAAAAATCGATGTGGTGGGCCCTAGGCACAGTTCCCAAGGGGGAACCTGCTCGATACCATGAGAAAAGTAGAACGAGAATGAATCAACTATGAATGAAGTGAGTACATATAGGAAACCCTAATTGGGTTGTACCCCCTATGGGATACCCCACTATAGCCTACACAACAGCATAAGCTATAATGTTGTGACAATGGGGAGGTTGAAAGGGGGTGGCCGCCGTGAAGCCAGCAGCTCTAGTCGTCCGTGAGACCGTTGCGACAGTCGCCCGCGAGCCCGTTGCTCCAGTCGCCCGTGAGCCCGTTGCTCCAATCGCCCGAGAGTGAGTCGCTCCTGCCGCTCGTCTAGCCGCAGAGCCAGATACTCCAGTTGCCCGTGTGCCAGTTGCTCCAGTTGCAAGTGTGCCAGTTGCTCCAGTTGCCCGTGTGCCAGTTGCTCCAGTTGCGCCGTGTGCCAGCAGCTTCAGCTACCGCCCACTACCTTCTCTCCTCTCATAGTCCCTCCTCCTCACTAGCCCTCTGTGATAGCCCCTAGCTTTGCTTATATTTGTGAACTATGAACTGCTGCTTGTTGTGCTGATCATACCCCACTTTGACTATGGCGGTGTGTCAGAATGTGTAGTTTGTCTAGCCTGCAGTGGGGTACTCTATAGTGAGTACGGCCCCTTAGGTTTTCCTATATGTATCCACCTGCTTGCTAGTGCAATTCATCCTTTGCCTATTTTCTCTTGCCTACCTAGCTAAACCCTAGCTATGGCTCCTCGTTCTGCCTACTATTATGATAAACGCATGAACATGCAACAAGTTGACACATAAGTTTTGGTAGAAAACAATGTTTCGTATGAGAAAAAATGTATATTATTTGAGTCTTTCCCCATAAACAACCATCAATTGTAAGAAAAAAGAACTCTGAGCGATAACAAAATAAGGAACTAGCAAGCACATTACCAAGAGGGATAACATAGTTCGTCGGTATAAGTATAATATTAAGCATTTTCTCATGTATTTATACAAAAGAAAAAGAAAAACTGCTACGCAACCCTTCCGACGTGAACGTCGAATCTTTTTTGGGTTGCGAAGCAACCTATTACGATCGTTATGTACAATTTTTTTTTCAATCCTCCATACTTCAAAAAATAAAGGATGGAAAAAATATAGTGAACGGTACTAGCTAAGTGACTGACTGTTATGTATTTGCCGCGTTAATTTACCACGTGCTGAACCACATTCCTTCTCATTTCCTAGTTTGTTTTGACTGAACCTATATTTCATGAGTTGCCAAAATGATGTACTGTGAACGCGTAACTGTTTATTTCGTGATGCATATGTCTGATGCTGTTATGCGTGAAGTAAATGCAAATGCATAAGTATAATGCATATACTACCGGTAGTGAAATTAATGCATAGCATGATGGAAATGCGTAACAGTTAATTGACGCAGACCCTATGCTACCGCGTCCCCTGCCTAGCATGGGGGGGAGCTCAATAGCATAGTTTCTGAATCATCCAACTGTTACATGAAACAACACAATCTGTGTGATCTAAAAAAAGGGTCAATTCTATCATATCCAGTTCGAATGGACACACTCACTGAGTGCGCAAAGAACCTTCTCGGAAATGATAGTTTGATCCCAATTTTTAAAACCCACAGACATGTGTTATTTATGCAATGAAAACATGAATGAAAACGCATACACACACAACACAACGCATACCCACACAATTTAAAAAGACATTTAGCATACTAATACCTTTCATCTGTCTCACACTCGTTGTTCTCACTCTCGCGTAAGTTTGTACTCGTTTTCATGGTCTGTTCAAATGTCTAATAATTAACCCATTAACTCTTTAAACTCCTCTGAGCATCTTCCCCGCTGTTCCAAATCGCTCACAGCTTCACCATCGCTGCACAAAAAAGAGGGGGCAATTTCCAAGTGTAAGAAAAAATTGATATACGTCAATCAAATTACTACTACAATGAGCACATGTAAATAACCACAATAAGAAGGGTGCTCACGTCCTGTCTCTTTTTGGCGGGTGTTGACGAAATCGGTGTGCTCGATGTGTCAAAGTTCGTCGGAGCGTCGCTCGCCTGCGTGATCGTCCAGATCTCCAAGATGGTCTTGCTCACGCCTGCTCCTTCAGGACGAAAGTGGACCTTCAATAACAATGAACAGTACATGTAGAATAATTTGAGTTAGAGAGCTATCAGTAACCACCAAAAATGCATATTGATGTGCACATTTAATAAGTATACAAAAATCTTAGTAAATGTTAAAAACTAACAACTAAATTCACATACCTTCACATGCCAATGGCCTCGAAGCGTGTCCAACACGCTTTGCCGCTCGCCCATTGTCATGGAGTGGAAATCCGAAACCTGAAAACTTGGGAACAGTCGTCCCAAAAGTTCCGGCTGAATCTCCAAACCCTTCGCCTGCGTCGTGAACGAATCTGAAAATGAAACATAAGAGAACTTAGTCAATGTACAGTACCTAAATTTTGTGGAAAATATAGCAAGCGCCACAATGAAAATGCTAGACATGATGCTTACCACTCTCGTGAACAACAAGAGTTGCTGTCACGTTATCGAACGCGCGGACTGATGTCGCTCTGTGGACGCGACATCTGTGAACCTCCGAAGCCGCGGAGGTGAAAACAGGCATTCCACAAATGGAATCTCCTACTCCAGCAGCGCAGACAACTCGACTACTGTGCACTGGGTCTCTGAGGTCTGCTGCAAGTGTTGCTATCTTCTCTTCGTTTGTTACCATCACCAATGTGTCCACATGGGACATCCTGATCATTCAAACAAAAAAAAAGGCTATTGAATATCATGTTTGCTAGTAACGGCTTACTTGCGCAAATTTAGATAACTTACAAGCTCACAAGACCGACGTCTTGTAGCTCGGTGACTGGTGCATCCGTTGTGACGGATGGTGGAACAGGATCGAGAATGACAATGTCCGAAGGCACAGTCGTCGTGAAAACAGCAGACTTGAGATACACGTTGCTGATGAAGGCAGGAACATCGCTAGCATCCGGGTGATCAGCAAAATATCTCTCACAGCTGGAGTTGAACCTGATGGCGACATCCCCGAGCGCTATCAAAACGCTCTTCATCGTTGAGTCATGGATGCCAGCTGTGAACTTTGGAAGCGCGCGGTTTGACTCGAAAGACGAGATCTTGAGCCTGACAGAAATGCAAGGGATCTGGAAATAAAGGAGGTGAATGGTACAACTGAAGTGAAAACATAGAATACATGCAGAGAGACATACCATGATTGTTAATTACAATGTATGGCATGAATGATTTGAGATAGAACGAAAGACAGAAATGTGTATCACAAATTACAAAAGTAGGTGAGAATTACAATACAACAATCACATGAAGAAAGATGTAACAAACATCGTCGCAATTCTTACCCTAGACTTATCCTCGCCCCCGTAGAAGCTCAAAAGCGTGGGAGTGGGCAAGTTTCCCACGTTCAGCCGAGGAGGCCCGCTGACCTCGATTAGGTGTGAGCACCGATGCGTCCAGTTGAGTTGCGTGCGAAGCCCTCCAACCAGAATCCTGTACGTATTCAGTGCATAGATTGTAAAACTAAAACGTGTAGAATCACATAGACAAGTCCAAACAAAACTTACCAAGTGGGGGGTGCGCAAGCACCGACGGTGCGATGGACTTCATAGACTTTCCCGATGGAAAGCCTCATCAAAAATTCATTCATAGCTTCCACATCACATCGACCAGGCCCCCTGGATTGTGGCCACATCACCACCTCTGCCACAGTGAGATCCTCATCAACGACGTAAATCTTTCCGGGTAGAAATTTCGCAACATTCTTCCCGAAACCATTCTTCTTGCCTATCACCATGACTTTCACATGAAAATCGACTCGGGGACGTCCTGCTTGAACCTTAGCATCAACCCATTTGAGTTTAACCTCTACAGATTCCTGCATATGAAACAAGTTTAACAAGTGAGAATAGCACTAACGAGATATAAAACCACGATAACCACAATGATAACACAGTATATATAACGTATAAAGAAACTCACCTCCCCTGAGTCGTGCGGAAATGGCAGAGGATCTGTCGTAAGCACATGTATATAACAAAACAATACGTGTATTGAAAATGTTGAGCACAATGTACAGTATGATGCGAAAGAATAAACCGATGATCAATCATTGATGCATGCATGTAACATGTAAGATGATGAATATGATGTATGATCAGATACAGATGATATATCGCCATGATGTTATTCAACAACAGCGTACACAGGAAAATGATCAGAAAAATATGTTTCACCAACATATACTTTTAGACGTGTTTTGAAACAATTGCTCCAAATATGATCGATAAGTGTAGCATTCACCGTCGTAGGATCAACAATGAATTGCGTAAAACCATGGAGTTCAAAAAAACACCGATATTTGGGATGCGTACCAGCATTCATATCGACATTGAAATCGCCCAAAAAAATCATGTTACGATTTGTATGCTTAGCGATGATCGATGTGATCATATCAAAAAGAACGTTATGATTACGTTGATTGGTTGGATTACGATAGCAACCCGTAATAACTACATCTTCATCATTGACGTTGATGATAAATGTTAATAATTCGACTTTTGAATTTTCTACATACTGTACGTTTCTGATTGGAATATGATGATATAAAACAATCCCCCAAGATGGGCAATCAAAACGAACAATATTAAATATGTCGTTTGTCAAATTTGGTAACTGATCATTTTCGCCCAAGTGTGTCTCGAATAGAATCATAAAATCAAATCCACCAAGATTGTTGATATTAACATCTCTGTAATGTCCTCGAAAACTTCTTACATTTTGAAATGCGAACTTAATCAATGATGATTGTTGAATGATCTCACCAATCGGTATTGGATCCAAAATAAGGGGTCTCTTACGTAGACGGCACATTTCCGCTACTACACGAGAATCGGTTTTAATGCATGCTTCTGAAAAGCTTCGAAGGAACAATCGAGAAGGACTGCGAAATCGACTCAAAGCAACATATGCTCCTTGAGGAAAAACTTTGGATTCAAAATGTATGACTCCACTTTCAAAAGTAGCACCTTGGCTTCGGTGAAAGCTTATCGCATTACTTGGTCGTAATGGAAACTGCATTCGAGAAATCATGTCATAGCGAGAATTTACCGAGAATGTCTTCTCTATTCGTTGAATAGGCGTCCAAGATGGTTTTACCCCCAGAGTCTTAGAAAACAACGGTCGAGATTTTCTACGCATATTACTGCCAACAGCTTCATCATCAAATTGGACCCATATCGCTTCCACCGTATTGTGTGCATTCAATGAAAAACGAACTACAATGCCAGGTGTGCCATTAGCAAGCCCGTCTGACGTATCCACATTACAAACCATGTGCACACGCGAGCTGATAAAAAGCTCAAGAACCGAACATAACCCATGTGATGAAGTTGTCGCAAACCCATCTGGGGTAATCGGTTTATCTTTCCTGGATTGGTCATTCCCGAACAACGCACAATCCAACGCTGGGCTGCGTATTTCTCTTCCAACGAAGATGAGAAAACAGCGTGGTTAAACGAGTCGATGGCTTTATTAGTGCAACATAAATGTTGCAAGCTTGTCTCTACTGAAGGAATATCAACTTGCCGGTCATGTAATTGTGAAATGAATGAACAGGAAATGGAATGACTAAGTCAGAAATTGGTACAAATAGCAAACCCTAGCAACCTATACCCCATATGGGCTACCCCACTATAGCCTACAAACATGCATCAGCTATAATGTTCCGACACACCCCCATAGGCAAAGTGGGGGAGAACAAGGGGTCACAAGACCAGTCAAGCAAAGCAAAACAAGCTCAGGGTGGATCACAAAGTCACCACACAGTCCGAGCACAAGAGCAGGGCCAGAGGCCAGTTCACATGCAGGAGTACAGACATATATATAAAACTAGACAAGCAAGTGTAGGTATATATATGTCAAAGTACAAGTAAAGTCAAGAAGAGAGCAAGTGAGGCAAGACAGGTACAAGACCCAGCTGGGTACAAAAGCGCTGATGGTCACAAGGCGCAAGTGCCTTGGTGAACACATCAGCAGTGTTGGCCTCAGAGGCCACGTAAGCAAGTCGCAACTGACCACGCTGCTGCAGCTCACGAGCAAGGAAGTAGCGGAGAGCAATGTGCTTCGTTCTGTGCTCCAAGCGCTGCTCTCGACACAAGGCCAGCATGGCCTTGTTGTCTACGTACAGCACTGGAGGAGAACGAGGCGGCTCTCCAAGGTCAGTCAGCAGGTAGGTGAGCCAGCGAAGCTCCTGTGCAGCCATGGCTCCGGCGTAGATCTCAGCCTCACAACTGGAGCCGAGAACCGAAGACGAGCGAGTAGACCGCCACGAGACAGAGCCGGAACCAAGGCTGAAGGTGTAACCCTGTGACGACCGCTGCGTAGCCTGGTCGTCAGCCCAAGAAGCGTCCGCGTGCCCAGTGAGGACCACTGGACTCCGCCCTCCAAGCACTAGCCCCATGCCCGACGTACTGCACAGGTAGCGCAATACCCTCTTCGCTGCAGCCATGTGCTCTGGTCGGTGTCTCCCAGAAGCAACATAGCGTGCAAGGATGCTCAGAGGGTATGCAAGGTCAGGTCGTGTGCAGGTCATCAGGTACATGAGGCAGCCAACAAGCTCTGCATACGGACCACTCGACTCTACGGACTCATCCGAAGGCAGAGCTGAGAGTGAGTGGCGAGTAGGCAGAGGAGTGGCCTGAGGCGAGGAGTACGTGAAGCCGAAGCGCTGAAGGACCTGCTGCACCATGTGTGACTGAGTCAGGGTAATGGTGCGACGTGCTCTGTCCCGAGTGATCTGCAAGCCAAGGTAGCTGCGCAGTTCACCCAGGTCTGTGCACGTGTGTCTCTTCAGCAGCTCGGACTTCACGTAGGCGAGTCCAGCAGTGTCCGCTGTGGCAAAGACCAAGTCGTCGACGTACACGAGGATGTAGAACGGCGGCAGGGAAGTGTCGGTGCGAAGAAACAGCGACGGGTCAGCAGTAGAAGGAGCAAACCCAAGAGCCGCAAGCGTAGTCCTCAGTGTGTCGTGCCACTCACGCGGTGCCTGGCGGAGACCGTAGACTGGCCGTCGGAGGCTCCACGGGGTGCCAGGAGGGAAAGTCCCAGTGAAGCCAGGCGGACGGCGCAGCCAGATCTCCTCGTGCAGGCTACCCTGCAGGAACGCAGTGCTGAAGTCGAGAGAGTGAAGCTCGTAGTCGCGCTGAGCGGCAATGTGCAGCAGCACCCGAAGAGTGGTCATCTTCGGGGTGGGAGAGAAGGTCTGAAAGTAGTCAACTCCCTGCCGCTGACTGAAGCCACGAGCCACGTAACGCGCCTTGAAGACAGGCGGGGAGCCCGGCGGCCGCTTCACCCTGAAGATCCACATGCCACTGACGATGTTCGCCCCAGGAGGGGGAACCGCGTCAACGTAGGTGCCTGTGGACTTCCAGGAAGCCATCTCTGCATCCATAGCTGCCTGCCACTGAGAGGAGTAGGGACCCTCTACGGCCTCCGCGTAAGAACGCGGAGTCGGGATGTCTATTGCATCCGGGTCTCCGTCAGGGGCTAGCAGTACATACACGAGACGAGGTGAAGCAGCGGCTAGACACTGGAACTCCTCCTGCCTGTCCTCTAGGACGTCCGTGCCAAGGGCACACTCACCCCCGACGGACGGAGGACAGGCGGACTCAGACTCAGCGACCAGACGAGCAGCGTAGTCTAGACGACAGCGCGCAGCAAAGTCGACAAGCTCAGTGACAAGGGCAGACGCAGCAGACGACTCGAAGGAAGGGTCAGTGACAGCAGTAGCAAGGAGACGCGTGACAGTAGGACTGGCAGCGCGAAGAGTGTCCGACTCAGGGTCGGCAAGAGCAGGAAGAGAGGAAGCAGGAGGAGAAGGCAAAGGGGCACGCAGAGGAGCAGTGGACGGACGCAGTGACATCCGGTGCGTGCCAGGGACAGGAGGAGGACGCTGACGCGATCCGCGACCACTAGCGCGCTCAGTACGAACAGGCGACGCAGGACGAGACGCAGGCTCACGACGCTCAGTAAGACCTCCAGTCGGACCAGTGTAGGGAGAAGGAGCAGGCAAAGGGGAGGCAGGCTGTAGCTGTGGCTGTGACGGAACAGGCCGCGGACCCTCTAAGGGAGCAGGAGGAGGTGTAAGACCAAGAACCTGCTGCAGGAGCGGAACGAAGTACGGTCGGGGCCGCGCGGCGACACCAGAAACAGCAGGAACAGCAGCAGCAGCCCCGTCCGGAGCACCCACTCCAGCAGCACCTCCAGCAGAACCACCAGAAGCTCCAGACCCTCCAGCAGCAGCACCAGGAGCACAGTCAGTCGGACCGCCAAGCGCAGGCTCAGCTCCAACACCCTCAGAAGGACCAGCTCCAGGAGAACTCGCAGACCCAGCAGCTCCAGCACCCACAGTACGAGCACCGCCAGGACGTGTGGTAGCAGTACCCTCGACAGCCGAAGAACCACCAGCACCAGCAGCACGTCTCCAGCGCCTGGCAAACCACTCGCGCAGCTCCTGTGGGGGGAGTGGCTCCCGGCGAGACGAAGCACCCCTAGGCACAGCACCTCCAGGCTCAGCACCCCCAGGCTCAGGACCCCCAGGCACAGCACCCCCAGGAACAGCACCCTCAGGCTCAGCACCCCCAGGCACAGCACCCCCAGGCTCAGCACTCCCAGGCTCAGCACCCCCAGGCTCGGCACCTCCAGACTCAGCACACCCAGGCACAGCACCCCCAGACTCCGCACCCCCAGGCTCAGCTCCCGCAGCAGCACCAGAGTCACCAGTGACCTCGACAGGCTCAACCGCGTCTACCTGGGACACACCTGACGGGGCAGGACCCTGAGGGGGAAGGGGGACTACCGGGGGGGGACCTGGTACCAAGAAGAGCGGGGGTGGGGGGAGGGACGGAGTGCGGTAGGGGAAGAGGCGGTAGTAGGGTACCGACTCGTCGAACGTGACGTCCTGGGAGGACAGAACACGTCGAGAGGTGGGGTGGTAAAACTGCCACCCAGGGGCGTCGGGGGGGAACCCCAGGAAGACGCAGGGAGAAGCACGAGGAGACAGCTTGTCCGCAGACAGGTCACGAACAAACGCCCGAGATCCCCAGACCCGGAACGCCGACGCATCGCCAACCTTCCCCGTCCACAGCAGCGCTGGGGAGGTCTTCGGTCGAGAGACCCTGGGGTGGAGGTTGATCTGGTGCGCAGCGTACCTGACCGCAAACGGCCATAGAAAATGGGGAGCAGCCGCATGCATCATGGACGTACGAGCGACGTCCATGACCCTGCCAATGCGGCGCTCAGCAATCCCATTCTGCTGTGGTGAGTCCGGAAGCGTGAAGGTCTGACGGATGCCTCGCACACGACAGTAGGCACTCAAGAGGTTAGAGGAGAACTCTCCGCCTCTGTCCGAGTGCAGACGCAAAACAGGGAAGTCAGAGCCAAAGCTCTTCCGAAGCTGGAGACGAGCTGCGCGGATCCAGTCGATCAACACCTCAGTGACCTCACCCTTGCTGCGCAAGGGGAAGACTGTGGTGTAACGCGAGTAGTCGTCAACCACCAGCAGGAAGTAGCGCTCCTGACCCTGTCCACGGACGCGGGCTGGGCCCCACACGTCCATGTGAAGCGTCTGCAACGGGGCCTCTGTCGGAGGAAACTGGGAGGAGTGAGGGGCAGCACGCTGGCGCCCCTCGACACAGGGGACACAAGCAGGGCCAGGGCCCGGAGGAAGGGGAGGGAGGGACCGGGGAAGACCAGACACAAGGACCCGCGAGGCCATGCCTCTGAGCCGAAGCAGAGAGGGGTGGCCAAGGCGGTGGTGCCAGAGGAGAGTCTCGTGAGACAGACGACGACACGAACAGGGGGCAGACTCAGGACCAGACCTGGACGCTGCAGCAAACACCTGACCAGACGAAGGGACCCTACCAGACGCTGTACCTGGAGGAGAAGCAGTGGTCAGTGTGTACAGGCTCGACCCCGGTCGACGTGTAAACGTAGCCAGGTGGCGACCTGTGTCCGCCTCCGTACAGTGGGTCACCCGCTGACGAGCAGGGGTGAACTGGTGGACACCCGCATCCTGGAGGTCAGCACCACTCACCAAGTTCGTCGAGAACGAGGGGAGGTAGAGACCAGTCAGGGTGCCAGAGGGGGCCGCCGGACACGGGAGGACAGCGGAGAAGCGAGACAGGACAGGCCCCCCAGAGGGGTCCGCCAGAGACACCGCAACAGGCCGACTCAGCGGCGTGAGCGTGGTGCGGTCCCTAAAGAAAGAGCGAGACGCTCCAGAGTCAAGGGTGAAGGTGTGAGAGGCCGAAGCCGACACAGTACCTGAGAGGGCGGACTCACCAGTACCTGAGAGCACAGACACACTGGCACCTAGAGCAGCAGCCTCACTAGTACCTGACTCGGCAGTACCAATGCCCGGGTCGGGCGGGAAACACCGGTAACAGTCGTCCTCATCACTACCAGTCACAGCATACATAGCACAGAGAATAGCATCAAAGTCAAGATCATAAATAGCTACACCAGCCCTAGACAGCTCTCCCCAGCGGGGGATCTCAGCGGCCTCCGGAAACTGCTGACGCCAGGCGTCGGTCAGGCGGCCAAAGCAGCGACGGGCTGTGTGGGCGCCTCCACACCTCTCCCCTGCACGGTCACCAGTGCGAAGAACGTAGGGGCAGGGACCAAGCGCACCACCGCGCTGACGCTGCAAGTACCACTCACGGAGGTGCTGAGGGCCGGGGACGGTGCGAGAGCGCTGCTGCTGCTGCGGCTGCTGCTGCGGCTGCTGCTGCTGCTGCTGCTGCTGGCGCTGACCACCCCCAGAGCTGCTCCGCTGGGACGAGCCACTCCGACCCCCGCCTCCACCGCCACCCCCGCCTCCACCGCCACCCCCGTCTCCACCGCCACCTCCCCCACCAGGACCGTCGCTCCCACCGCTCCCACCGCCTCCTCCGCTACCACCTCCGCCGCCACCTCCGCCTCCACCGCCGCCATTAGTACCTCCACTCCCGCCACCACCCCCACCGCCACCCCCACTCCCCCCTCCACCCCCACCGCCTCCTCCACCGCCTCCTCAAGCTCCACCCGCTCCCTTGCCCCCCTTGCCCTTGCCAGTGCGGCGTCTGCCGCTGGGGGCAGACGCCGCGCCGACCGACTCAAAACCAGCGAGGTCGGCCGCAGCGGCAGAGGCGACAGAGGGCAGCAGGGGGGAAGGACCACACCCCTCAAAGATGGGGGTGCGAGGGTCACCCCGAGAGGCCCCTACAGCGACAATACTCTTCTCAGCCGCTAGCAGGGACTCCTCAAGGAGGTCGACAGTGAGAGTGGTGGGACAGACAGAGAGAAACTGGTCCCTAACGACACGAAGGGACTCAGGGAGACGGGTGACTAGAAAGTAGAGAGTGATGTACATGGGAGGAGGGTTCGCAGCGCGGAACTCAGCAGGAAGGGCAGCGCGGTAGCGGGTGTCACTAGCGCGAAGGTGGGTAACGAGGTCAGCGACAGTGGGAAAGGAAGCGAGGTCAGGGAAGAGAAACGGTAGCATGAGGCGGCTAAGGGTAGCGGAGGAAGGGGAGGAGTAGCGTGCAACTACAGCGTCGTACAAGGCCTGAGCGGTCTTGCACTGACTAAAGTGGGCACGCTCAGAGGAAGGGAGGTGGCGACGCACAGCAAGACGTGCAGCAGCATCGCGGGTCGCCCACTTGGAGCGAACGGCAGAGTCAGCATCAGCAGGTGGGGCAGGGACAGCGCCAGAGACAAAGTCAAAGAGAGAGACCTCATCTACCGCATCACACAGTAAGTACAGCTGCAGGTCCTCTATCCAGACGGCAAAGTCAATGGCTCTCCCCTCAGCGTCAAAAGTGAGAACATTGGGGGTGGCCATGGTAGCAGCTGAAAGTCTCACCGGGGTGGGAGAGTCGGGTAGGTCAGCAGCAGGCGGCTCGGGCTGCTCGGGCGGCTCGGGCGGCTCGGGCGGCTCGGGCGGCTCGGGCGGCTCGGGCGGCTCGGGTACCGGGCGGCTCGGCTGCTACTGGGCGGCTCGGCTGCTGCTGGGCGGCTCGGCTGCTGCTGGGCGGCTCGGCTACTGCTGGGCGGCTCGGCTGCTGCAGGGCGGCTCGGCTGCTGCTGGGCGGCTCGGCTGCTGCTGGGCGGGGCGGCTGTAGCGGAGTGGCGGGGCCGGGACAAGGGACGGCGGGGCCGAGAAAGGTACAGCGGCGGGGCCGCAGGGTGCAGCGGCGGGGCCGGGACAGGTGCAGCGGCGGGCCAGGACAGGTGCAGCGGCGGCGGGCCGGGACAGGTGCAGCGGCGGGGCCGGGACAGGTGCAGCGGCGGGCCGGGACAGGTGCAGTGGCGGGCCGAGACAGGTGCAGCGGCGGGGCCGCAGGGTGCAGTGGCGGCGGCCGCGTCGTAGAGGGCGGCGGGGCCGCGGCTGAGCAGGCGGCGGCGGCCGCGTCGTAGAGGGCGGCGGGGCCGCGGCTGAGCAGGCGGCGGCGGCCGCGTCGTAGAGGGCGGCGGGGCCGCGGCTGAGCATGCGGCGGCGGCCGCGTCGTAGCGGGCGGCGTGGCCGCGTCGGAGCAGGCGGCGGGGCCGCGTCTTAGCGGGCGGCAGGGCCGCGTCCGAGCAGGCGGCTAGGCCGCAACTGGGTGGCGGTGCCGCGACGTGAAGGCGGGGCCGCGGCGTAGTGGCGGGGCCGCGACGTAAAGGCGGGGCCGCGACTGGACGGCGGGGCCGCGAATGAAGGGCGGCGGGGCCGCAGGGGAAGGGCGACTCGGGGGGGTCGCTAAAAAAAAGGATCGCGCGCCTAAGGGCGCGCTTCGGTGGGCCCTAGGCGAAGTTCCCACAGGGAACCCGCTCTATACCATGTGAAATGAATGAACAGGAAATGGAATGACTAAGTCAGAAATTGGTACAAATAGCAAACCCTAGCAACCTGTACCCCATATGGGCTACCCCACTATAGCCTACAAACATGCATCAGCTATAATGTTCCGACAGTAATAACAGTATGTCCATAGGAGTTTGGGCCCCTTCGCGCAAACGGTTTAACAATTCAGCAAATCTTCCCTCTTCGCGTTGCCGCATGATCGTCGTAAGTTCTACAAGTTGTACACGTCTCCAAATATTCAAATCACATATTGAAGATTGATTTGTATGATCGTCGAAACAATGTATATCACGCACTGGAGGTAGTTGGAAAAAATCTCCAACAAAGACCATGTGCAAACCCCCGAAAGGAACGTTCGCGTTATTTGTAAGCTCACGAAGCCTAAAATCTATCCATTCGAAGGTGTTTTTCCAAACCATTGATATTTCGTCGACAATAACAACTTTTACGTCTCCAAGTCTCGATTTTAAAGTATTTAACCTGTCCGAAGTTAATTTCTTTATACGACGATTCTGCACGACTGGAATCATTAAAGCATTATGAATTGTATAACCCTTAATCTGAAAGGCTGCAACTCCTGAGGGAGCTATTTTTAACACTTTGATCGTATTGAAATTTGTATGGATCTGCGCATGAAATATCCGAATTAGTCGATCGTGAACCGTTCTAATCAAAACGGACTTTCCGACGCCAGCACCCCCGCTAACGAATATGGACAAAGGTCCATATTGAAATGAACGACGCACTCCATGTACGATGTGATCGGCAACTGCACGTTGTTCTGCATTCAACATGCGTTCCATCGATAGATAATCGCTTTCGTTTGCAGCCACCGAATGAAAAATATCGGTAGATCGGACAAATTTGTCCAACCCAAGTTCGACACCGATATCAACGTCTTCATTTGGTAACGTTTCGTTATCGGGATCGTCGACGTCGTCATCCACACCAATAACGTTCTCCAGTGCACGTATCCACGTATCTCCATTCATCGAATATTCATTCCTCTTGGTAAAAATAATATCATTGTTTGCCGCATAGATTCGGACAACGTCATTAGATTCACAAGCTTCTTGACGAAAAGGAACGAACAATAATATTTGTTCACGCATATAGTTATCGTTATCGATATCACTATGGTAGTTGACGTATCGAATAATCTTCTTTCTTGCTCGCTTGCGATAGAACCGTCTCTTGGAAGAAATATCAGGACCGATACGAGTTTTATCACTTGTTTCTTCATATACAGATGAGAAATCTGCGAAACAAATAGCCTCCATAGCTGTTGGTCGATTCATATATCGATCCAATAAGGCATATGGTGTGAAGATGTCTGTCGATTGAGGATCCAAGCCTTCCAATTCTGCCTTTGTCTTCAATAATAACAATCGTTTGTGTGGATGATTTGTATTAATAAATACAAAACCACGAGTAGTTTTTTTGTAAGGAAGACTCAAAAAAAGATAAATAGCTTCTTGTGCGCTAATTTCTTGAGTGTTTAATATGTAATTTCCAAGGTCTCGAAGAACGTGTAAAACACCCGTACCTTGCACCGCTGCAAATCTTTTTGCATTCTCAATAATCTTACTTATACCTTTACCCGATTTCGTCATAAATGCAGCAATATACGTTGCCACACTATATGGGTCGATACACAATTGAATATCCATATTTCCTCTCCAAACAGAAAGAATTGGTTTATTGAAATTGTTGACGTAACAATCCCGTACATCTCTGGCATGAAAAAGTGTTCGTTTCTTTAGGCCTACACGCAGACAACTAATATAATCGTCGTATGTTAGGCGCACAGTCTCTAGAAACAATGCAAAGGTTAAGTTAGAGGTTTCAATTAAGTGATTTTTATTAAGAACGTTTAGAAATTCATCTACGGTTTTCCTACTCGACCTATGTTTTTCCATATCCACATCCGCGCATTTTTTATCAAATGGCATCAAAACCAGTGTGTTTGGAAGTGGATACTTAGGAATACCAAAACGGCATTTACGCGAGGTCCGGTTTTTCTTTATTCTGCACGTTCTTGTATGACTATGAGTTTGCACTTTCAATAGATCGCTTGTTTTTGGATCCCCAGCAAGTTCTTGTGCGTGACACGATATATGCTTATCGGCAAATGCAAGTATCCTTTCTAAAGGAATAGTGCCATCGCAAGCTAGAAACTCACTCCATATTAAACAATGAGTATGAGGGGCACCTCGATGTTGAAACTCGTCGAGAGCAAAATAGTCTACGACTCCTCCTAAAATTCCTGTCTTTTTTGTTAGAATCTCTCGGAACAATGCATTTTTTCGTTCAACGTAATATCGCGCGCTAACTACAGGGTATGTACGTACGAGCAAAGCTATGGTCTCAAAATCCAAAGGTGGAATTATGTTGGTGTTTGAAAGATTAGCTAAATTTCCCGTATTCTTGTTATGCTCCAATAAAATAACGTGCAGGTGTGAAAGAGAGAACGAGAATGAAAATGACTATGAAAGAAGTGAGTACAAATAGGAAACCCTAATTGGGTTGTACCCCCTATGGGATACCCCACTATAGCCTACACAATAGTATAAGCTATATAGTTCTGACACACCCCCATAGGCAAAGTGGGGGAGAACAAGGGGTCACAGGACCAGTCAAGCAAAGCAAAGCAAAGCTCAAGGTGGATCACAAAGTCACCACACATTCCGAGCACAAGTTCAAGGCCACATGGCCAGTTCACATGCAAGATCATATATAGAGATATACAAGAGTCAAGTAAGCAAGAGCAAGAGTATATATAGGCGAAGGTACAAGCAAGGTCAAGAGGAGAGCAAGTGAGGCAAGACAGGCACAAGACCCAACTGCGTGCAACAACGCTGATGATCACAAGGCGCAAGTGCCTTGGTGAAGACATCAGCAGTGTTGGCCTCAGAGGCCACGTACGCAAGTCGCAACTGTCCACGCTGCTGCAGCTCACGAGCAAGAAAGTAGCGGAGAGCAATGTGCTTCGTTCTGTGCTCCAGTCTCTGCTCTCGACACAAGGCCAGCATGGCCTTGTTGTCTACGTACAGGACTGGAGGAGAACGAGGCTGCTCTCCAAGGTCGGTCAACAGGTAGGTGAGCCAGCGTAACTCCTGTGCAGCCATAGCCCCGGCGTAGATCTCAGCCTCACAACTAGAGCCGAGAACAGAAGACGAGCGGGTAGCCCGCCACGAAACAGAGCCGGAACCAAGGCTGAAGGTGTAACCCTGTGACGACCGCTGCGTAGCCTGGTCGTCAGCCCAAGAAGCGTCCGCGTGCCCAGTGAGGACCACTGGACTGCGCCCTCCAAGCACTAGCCCCATGCCCGACGTACTGCACAAGTAGCGCAACACCCTCTTCGCTGCAGCCATGTGCTCTGGTCGGTGTCTCCCAGGAGCAACATAGCGTGCGAGAATGCTAAGAGGGTATGCAAGGTCAGGTCGTGTGCAGGTCATCAGGTACATGAGGCAGCCAACAAGCTCTGCATTCGGGCCACTCGACTCTACGGACTCATCCGAAGGCAGAGCTGAGAGCGAGTGGCGAGTAGGCAGAGGAGTGGCCTGAGGCGAGGAGTACGTGAAGCCGAAGCGCTGAAGGACCTGCTGCACCATGTGTGACTGAGTCAGGGTAATGGTACGGCGTGCTCTGTCCCGGGTGATCTGCAAGCCAAGGTAGCTGCGCAGTTCACCCAGGTCAGTGCACGTGTGTCTCTTTTGCAGCTCGGACTTCACGTAGGCGAGTCCAGCAGTGTCAGCTGTGGCAAAGACCAAGTCGTCGACGTACACGAGGATGTAGAACGGCGGCAGAGAGGTGTCGGTGCGCAGAAACAGCGACGGGTCGGCAGTAGAAGGAGCAAACCCAAGTGCCGCGAGCGTAGTCCTCAGTGTGTCGTGCCACTCACGTGGCGCCTGGCGGAGACCGTAGACTGGACGCCGGAGACTCCACTGGGTACCAGGAGGGAAAGACCCAGTGAAGCCAGGTGGGCAACGCAGCCAGATCTCCTCGTGCAGGCTGCCCTGCAAGAAAGTTGTGCTGAAGTCGAGAGAGTGCAGCTCGTAGTCACGGTGAGCTGCAACGTGCAGCAGGACCCGAAGAGTGGTCATCTTTGGGGTGGGGGAGAAGGTCTGAAAGTAGTCAACCCCCTGCCGCTGACTGAAGCCACGAGCCACGTAACGCGCCTTGAAGACAGGCGGAGAACCCGGCGGCCGCTTCACCTTGAAAATCCACATGCCACTGACGATGTTCGCCCCAGGAGGGGGAACGGCGTCAACGTAGGTGCCTGTGGACTTCCAGGAAGCCATCTCTGCATCCATAGCTGCCTGCCACTGAGAGGAGTAGGGACCCTCTATCGCCTCCGCGTAAGAGCGCGGAGTCGGGATGTCTGGTGCATCCGGGTCTCCCTCAGGGGCTAGCAGTACAGACGCGAGACGAGGTGAAGCGGCGGCCAGACACTGGAACTCCTCCTGCCTGTCCTCAAGGACGTCCGTGCCAAGGGCACACTCACCCCCGACGGACGGAGGACAGGCGGACTCAGACTCAGTGACAAGACGGGCAGCGTAGTCTAGACGACAGCGCGCAGCAAAGTCGACAAGCTCAGTGACAAGGGCAGACGCAGCAGACGACTCGAAGGAAGGGTCAGTGACAGCTGTAGCAAGGAGACGCGTGACAGTAGGACTGGCAGCACGAAGGGAGTCCGACTCCGGGTCGGCAAGAGCAGGAAGAGAGGAAGCAAGAGGAGAAGGCAAAGGGGCACGCAGAGGAGCAGTGGACGGACGCAGTGACATCCGGTGCGTGCCAGGGACAGGAGGAGCACGCTGACGCGACCCGCGACCACTAGCGCGCTCAGTACGAACAGGCGACACAGGACGAGACGCAGGCTCACGACGCTCAGTAAGACCGCCAGTCGGACCAGTGTAGGGAGACAGAGCAGGCAAAGGGGAGGCAGGCTGTAGCTGTGGCTGTGACCGGACAGGCTGCGGACCCTCTAAGGGAGGAGGAGGAGGAGGCGGAAGACCAAGAACCTGCTGCAGGAGCGGAACGAAGTAAGGTCGGGGCCGCGTGGCGACACCAGAAACAGCAGGAACAGTGCCAGCAGCCCCGGCAGGAGTACCCACTCCAGCAGCACCTCCACCAGCACCATCAGAAGCTCCAGAACCTCCAGCAGCAGCACCAGGAGCACTGTCAGTCGGACCGCCAACGGCAGTCTCAGCGCCAACACCCTCAGTAGCACCAGCTCCAGGAGAACTCTCAGACCCAGCAGCTCCAGCACCCACAGTACGAGCACCGGCGGGACGCGAGGCAGCAGTACCCTCTGCAGCCGAAGAACCACCAACACCAGCAGCACACCTCCAGCGCCTGGCAAACCACTGACGCAGCTCCTGCGGGGAGAGTGGCTCCCGGCGAGACGAGGCACCCCCAGGCACAGCACCCCCAGGCTCAGCACCCCCAGGCTCAGCACCCCCAGGCTCAGCACCCCCAGACTCCGCACCCCCAGGCTCAGCTCCCGCAGCAGCACCAGAGTCACCAGTGACCTCGACAGGCTCGACCGCGTCTACCTGGGACACACCTGAAGGGGCAGGACCCTGAGGGGGGAGGGGGACTACCGAGGGGGGACCTGGTACCAGGAAGAGCGGGGGTGGGGGGAGGGACGGAGTGCGGTAGGGGAAGAGGCGGTAGTAGGGTACCGACTCGTCGAACGTGACGTCCTGGGAGGACAGAACACGTCGAGAGGTGGGGTGGTAAAACTGCCACCCAGGGGCGTCGGGGGGGAACCCCAGGAAGACGCAGGGAGAAGCACGAGGGGACAGCTTGTCCGCAGACACGTCGCGAACAAACGCCCGAGATCCCCAGACCCGGAACGCCGACGCATCGCCAACCTTCCCCGTCCACAGCAGGGCTGGGGAGGTCTCCGGTCGAGAGACCCTGGGGTGGAGGTTGATCTGGTGCGCAGCGTACCTGACCGCAAACGGCCACAGAAAATGGGGAGCAGCCGCATGCATCATGGACGTACGAGCGACGTCCATGACCATGCCAATGCGGCGCTCGGCAATCCCATTCTGCTGTGGTGAGTCCGGAAGCGTGAAGGTCTGACGGATGCCTCGTGCACGACAGTAGGCACTCAGGAGGCCAGAGGAGAACTCTCCGCCTCTGTCCGAGTGCAGACGCAAAACAGGGAAGTCAGAGCCAAAGCTCCTCCGAAGCTGGAGACGAGCTGCGCGGATCCAGTCGATCAACACCGCAGTGACCTCACCCTTGCTGCGCAAGGGGAAGATTGTGGTGTAACGCGAGTAGTCGTCAACCACCAGCAGGAAGTAGCGCTCCTGACCCTGTCCATGGACGCGGGCTGGGCCCCACACGTCCATGTGAAGCGTCTGCAACGGGGCCTCTGTCGGAGGAAACTGGGAGGAGTGAGGGGCAGCACGCTGGCGCCCCTCGACACAGGGGACACAGGTAGGGCTAGGGCCCGGAGGAAGGGGAGGGAGAGACCGGGGAAGACCAGACACAAGGACTCGCGAGGCCATGCCTCTGAGCCGAAGCAGAGAGGGGTGGCCAAGGCGGTGGTGCCAGAGGAGGGTCTCGTGAGACAGACGACGACACGAGCAGGGGGCAGACTCAGGACCAGACCTGGACGCTGCAGCAAACACCTGACCAGACGAAGGGACCCTGCCAGACTCAGCACCTGGAGGAGAAGCAGTGGTCAGTGTGTACAGGCTTGACCCTGGCCGACGTGTAAACGTAGCCAGGTGGCGACCTGTATCCGCCTCCGTGCAGTGGGTCACCCGCTGACGAGCAGGGGTGAACTGGTGGACACCCGCATCCTGGAGGTCAGCACCACTCACCAAGTTCGTCGAGAACGAGGGGAGGTAGAGACCAGTCAGGGTGCCAGAGGGGGCCGCCGGACACGGGAGGACAGTGGAGAAGCGAGACAGGACAGGCCCCCCAGAGGGGTCAGCCAGGGACACCGCAACCGGCCGACTCAGCGGCGTGAGAGTGGTGCGGTCCCTAAAGAAGGAGCGAGACGCTCCAGAGTCAAGGGTGAAGGTGTGAGAGGCCGAAGCCGACACAGTACCTGAGAGGGCAGACTCACCAGCACCTGAGAGCACATACGCACTGGCACCTAGAGCAGCAGCCTCACTAGTACCTGACGCGGCAGTACCAATGCCCGGGTCGGGCGGGAAACACCGGTAACAGTCATCCTCATCACTACCAGTCACAGCATACATAGCAGAGAGAATAGCATCGAAATCAAGATCATAAATAGCTACACCAGCCCTAGACAGCTCTCCCCAGCGGGGGATCTCAGCGGCCTCCGGAAACTGCTGACGCCAGGCGTCGGTCAGGCGGCCAAAGCAGCGGCGGGCTGTGTGGGCGCCTCCACACCTCTCCCCTGCACGGTCACCTGTGCGAAGAACGTAGGGGCAGGGACCAAGCGCACCACCACGCTGACGCTGCAAGTACCACTCACGGAGCTGCTGAGGGCCGGGGACGGTGCGAGAGCGCTGCTGCTGCTGTGGCTGCTGCTGCGGCTGCTGCTGTTGCTGCTGCTGCTGCTGGCGCTGACCACCCCCAGAGCTGCTCCGCTGGGACGAGCCACTCCGACCCCCGCCTCCACCGCCACCCCCGCCTCCACCGCCACCCCCGTCTCCACCGCCACCTCCCCCACCAGGACCGTCGCTCCCACCGCTCCCACCGCCTCCTCCGCTACCACCTCCGCCGCCACCTCCGCCTCCACCGCCGCCACCAGTACCTCCACTCCCGCCACCACCCCCACCGCCACCCCCACTCCCCCCGCCACCCCCACCGCCTCCTCCACCGCCCCCTCGAGCTCCACCCGCTCCCTTGCCCCCCTTGCTCTTGCCAGAGCGGCGTCTGCCGCTGGGGGCAGACGCCGCGCCGACCGACTCAAAACCAGTGAGGTCGGCCGCAGCGGCAGAGGCGACAGAGGGCAGTAGGGGGGAAGGACCACACCCCTCAAAGATGGGGGTGCGAGGGTCACCCCGAGAGGCCCCTACAGCGACAATACTCTTCTCAGCCGCTAGCAGGGACTCCTCAAGGAGGTCGACAGTGAGAGTGGTGGGACAGACAGAGAGAAACTGGTCCCTAACGACACGAAGGGACTCAGGGAGACGGGTGACGAGAAAGTAGAGGGTGATGTACATGGGAGGAGGGTTCGCAGCGCGGAACTCAGCAGGAAGGGCAGCGCGGTAGCGGGTGTCACTAGCACGGAGGTGGGTAACGAGGTCAGTGACAGTGGGAAAGGAAGCGAGGTCAGGGAAGAGAAACGGTAGCATGAGGCGGCTAAGGGTAGCGGAGGAAGGGGAGGAGTAGCGTGCAACTACAGCGTCGTACAAGGCCTGAGCGGTCCTGCACTGACTGAAGTGGGCACGCTCAGAGGAAGGGAGGTGGCGACGCACAGCAAGACGTGCAGCAGCATCGCGGGTCGCCCACTTGGAGCGAACGGCAGAGTCAGCATCAGCAGGTGGGGCAGGAACAGCGCCAGAGACAAAGTCAAAAAGAGAGACCTCATCTATCGCATCACACAGTAAGTACAGTTGCAGGTCTTCAATCCAGACGGCAAAGTCAATGGCCCTCCCCTCAGCGTCAAAAGTAAGAACATTGGGGGTGGCCATGGTAGCAGCTGGAAGTCTCACCGGGCTGGGACGTAGGGCAGCGGGGCCGCGACGTAGGGCGGCGGGCGGGCCGTCGAAGTAGGGCGGCGGGCCACGACGTAGGGCGGCGGGGCCGTCGAAGTAGGGCGGCGGGCAGGCCGCCACTTAGGGCGGCGAGGCCGCGCGATAGGGCGGCGGGGCCGCAAGGTAGGGCGGCTCGACAGGCCGCTAGAAAAAAAAGGACGCGCGCCTCGGGGCGCGCTTCGGTGGGCCCAAGAAACAGTCCCTAGTAGGGGACCTGCTCTGATTCCATGTGAAAGAGAGAACGAGAATGAAAATGACTATGAAAGAAGTGAGTACAAATAGGAAACCCTAATTGGGTTGTACCCCCTATGGGATACCCCACTATAGCCTACACAATAGTATAAGCTATATAGTTCTGACAGCAGGTCGATCCATTTTGTATCGGCCATTGAGATTGTCAAAAAGAATGTTGGCGGACCTAACTGACGTATCATTGCAAACAAATCTTTTCTACAGTTTTCTAGGTACTGCGGTGACATGCGAAGGCTTTTGAATTCGTTGAACAACGTATCTTTTTTTTGTAATAATTTACGTGTATCAATATTCAGCATATCCTTAGCCGAATATTGACCAACATGCTCGATCATTTCTCGTCGCACACGTGTGCCAACTACGTTGTCCATCTGAATTAGTTCTAGCTTAAACATTTTGAAGAAAATGTTCTGCGGACATGAAGAAAAACGCGCATCTTTATGAAGGAGTTCCCATTTTGCGATATCTCGATACTTTAAAGAAGCTAAATCGATATTTGGCAATCGAGATTCTCCGCAAAATAGGGTAGGAAATGCTAACTCTTCAACGTATTTGTCCATTAGAATTGGCAACGGTCGCGACCTTTCTCCAGGCGCCATTTCAACAACGAACTGCTCCAAATTTTGATATAATGGCTCATTACAAACAATAGTATCCAAAACTCCGACGTTTAAATCGGCTTCGTCTATATCAACTTCCACTTCCTCATCGTCCAATTCAGTCGTACCTTCGTTCGTTTGATCACAGTTGCTGCGTGCTAGAAACTGATTATGAAGATCAATATCATCAATTTCTTGTTGTAACTCGGACATTCTTTCACTATCTAGTCTGATTCCAAATTGTTTAAACAAATCGTTCTTCTCCAAGAACGATAAGGCTCGTAATATCTTGGCAGGCCTCACGTTGTCGTCATATACGTTATGTGCGTTCTGTAATTTGCGTTTAAAACGCACACGAACAGTATGAGTTTCTTGTGGTAGACGAGGTAATGTAGTTACCATGTCAACAACTTTGACTGGAACATTTACTACTCCGCCACGTATCTTGTATTGTTTTCCAACGTGCGTTTGCGTAATGCTCGAAAACACAACGCGCGGTGAAATTAAACGTTCTTCCAAGTCTGACAATCCCGTAAGATCATGAGGTCGTTTCGGTAGCTGTGCTCCTCCTTTCCGAGAAAGCGTGGGCGTTTCTTTGCCCATAATTGCTATTTTGCAACTATTACACACGTTTGTAATAGTAGATGCGCCGTCTTCCACGTTGAACAATTGTCGTCTGAACAATAACCGATCACAACTTTCGCACCCATGTATAGGTCCTTCTCTGGATGCATCTTCAAATCGAGACAAAGCTTCGTCAACGATTTTAGCTTGCTCGTTTGATTCATCGTATCGAACTTCCAGGCCATCAAACAAGTTATCTAATTCCTCATTCCGAATAAGTTTGTCATCCTCATAAAACTCGTCGACATTGAATGACAATGTTTTAGTGCATTTAGGACCGAACGCCAAATGCAAAAAATATTGTCTTGCACGTGCAGCCGATTCTTCAGAATCCCATTTCTCATATATGTAGTTACGTCCGTTCACCATTATACGAAAACCGAATTTCTCGCATCCTTTATGAACTCCGACGTATGACTTTGGAGTAGTAGTTTGTGGGTTTTTCCCACGATCATTGATTGTGTATATCCTGTCAAAAAACGGTATGTCCACGAGCTTCCCATTGTTGATGAGATAACGCCGATCAAACGGAAGCTTTTGACTTGTCTTGATCCCTCGATACTTCAAAATATAGTATTGCCGTGCCCAGGCAGCATGTCGATTTGTTGGAAATCCGCGAACAGACATTTTTCTATAGTTTACCATTAATCGTACGGTAAAACGAGATCCGTCTTCGATGATGCCTACAAGACCTTCACTGTTTGGAGCAATGTTTGGGATTGAAAAGTGAATATCTCCATTGGAATCAATCCGTTCGTCAGATATGCTGAATCTTACTTCATCGTCTTGATTTTTATCTTCAAAACTATTTGGCATCGTCCTGGTTCCATTGTGTGGAACAATATCGGATGAAGTATGCACACGCTGCGTGCGCGGCGAAACCGACTCAACTCGTACACCGTAGATCCTTGACCGTTCATCTTCATGCGCTTCGTGCATACGAACAGGTTGCCTACTGGTTGTTTGCTCTCTTGATCGATTGTTCAATCGAACGTGTTCGCGTTTCAAGTGAAACGTTCTTGATTCAACTTGATTATCGGAAACGTTTGACAGTTCCACACCTTCTTGCACCATGTCAATACAAGTTGGACGCGTACTATATACTGGAGCAGTAGTTACTGATCCCACTCGTTCGTCATGATTGTTTGACTGTTCCAAAAATTCCGCACTACCGAAAGATTGTGCACTCCTTGCTTGCTCAAGCGAATCATCGCCTAATGACGCATGCTCATGCTGCATGTGGTGCGTTACTGGTTCAACCCGTCTATCAGGTACGCTTGACACTTCAGAAGCAAAGAACGAGATACCCCAGATCTCACCCTCGTTACACTCTTCAAGTAGAGTGTAATGGTTGCTGGATAACAACAAATGAATCTGGTTATGTCGAGATAGGAACTCTAACCCTTCGTATTGCACCCACTCGCGAGAATTAAGCCATACTATGACTGTTTTGTTCATTAACTCACAAAATGCTCTAATTTCACACGTTGAACCCCAAACAGATTGTTCGTTGATATATTGAACATACTGGTCTATCGTCGTTAACGACACATCGTGACACATTGCAACCAAGTTTTGATATCGTGACCAGTTGTCGCAAACATGCTCAACAATCCTCACTTTTAATAGGTCCCAATAATTATCGTCATTCCATGTTGCGAGTGATAGACATCTATACAAACATGCACCATCGCCTTGCACGAATCGCCTACGAAACACATACCTTCGCCTTAACTCACCGTCAAGCGAAGGTCCCGTGAAAAGCTGTACTGAAGAAGACCCCATAGCTGAACGAAGACAACCGTCCTAAAAAATGCCTTCCGCGTTACCTGCTTACACACACAATTTCGTATTAATGAATAACAAATAACAATCAGATGCAAAGATCAATTGAAACGGGTCGCATTATACAATGATATTACAACTTGAACTTAATAAAAAATCATAAAATCTGATAAAAAGAAGCCAGTGTTTTATTAAAAAATGATATTACTCGTTACAAAATCACACAATTGAATAACGAGAATGAAAACACGGAACAGCTCACTTCAGCGCTCTCCGCAATGCTAGAGTAGATCGATGCAATCGACTGTATTGTTGATGGCTCTGCAAGATAATGAACAGAACAGAAACACATTGTTTAAAGAGAAAATATTCAACATTAAACAATAATTACAATATTTAATAATAAACATAGGTAGAAATTTCATTCCAGAGTGCAGTGTAACAACAATTATCTAAATATCCACTATGATAATTTACGCATTCTTTGATTAGCAATGGATCCAACCTTCAGTTTAATGAGCTATAATGAAACGAAAATACAAAATTTGAAGAAAAACGTAAAACTACTAAAATAGAAAAATGCATAATCATATGTTCAACACTATTCATACTTGGTATTACGGAACCACATACTTGAATTGCAGAGAGTGGCTCAAAAACAGCTACTCAATGAATTGAGAACCAGAAATTGTCAGAACATCTGGAAAAACAAAAAACAAACAACAAAATATCACATTAGTTGATGCTCTTACATGACAACAGATCGTCATACATGATACAAAATTATTACTACATAGTTGCAGTTACAACTCTCACACTTATAACTGCACACTGGAGTTCGTAAAAAATGGAAAAGGATTATAACATCTACATGTGTAAAATACAATTGTGTAAAAAACAATAGCGTCAATGGATGCTATTGGTGAAATTCTTGTGCAACTAGAAGTTAATAAGGAAAGAGAATTGCAATGAAACCATTCACAAATCATAATGTTCCAAGAGTGCATGTCTATAATAGTAGTTGAAAACATGACAACACAACAAAGATTTCAAGGGGAAAAATGTAGTTAAAAAGGTAAACACACACATTGATACACACACACGTTTTTGAATCCAGCGGGGAAGCTTTCTTCTTGAGCGGCTGAAAGACACACACACGGGATTCGACATGGGGAAGCAATCAAGATAAGGCAATCAAGATAAAAATAACCATAACAAAGAAGCTTTTCAGCAACAGCAACAAAAAAGGGTGAAATAACAATATTAGAGACACGAAATTGATGTTCTGGACAGTTAGAGTATGTGATCTTACCTATGGACGCACGTACTAAGTAGTTGGCTTGAAGATCTACGGTAGAAGAACAAGAGTTGCAGGAAACTTGTAAGAAGAGTTCTCAGGTAATTGTGAGATGAGTTTGAGAAGTTGAGCAAGCTCAAGGTTGTCTAACCTAATGGAAGAAGAATTGCTTGAGCAGGAAGGAAAAGTTGGGGTTGAAGAAGATTAGCTTGAGGAGGAAGGGAAAGTTGGGGTTGAAGAAGACCAGCTTGAGGAGGAAGGGAAAGATGGGGTTGAAGAAGATTAGCTTGAGCAGGAAAGGAAAGATAGGGTGGAAGGAGACTTGTTTGAGCATGAATGGAAAGATGGGGTGCTTTCCTAGAAAACGTTTTTTTTTTTTCCCGTGTGAAAACTGCCCTTCAGGAGTCCATCATAAAATGTATCATGAAATTTGCTCAGATGTTGATGCACATTCCTTAACTTGAACTATTTTTGTTGCCCAATTGTCACCTTTCCAAAGAGTTGTTTTCATTGGACAGAATCAAATGGTCCTTCCTGATGTTATTCAGCCACTCAGTGGAGAGGTGAGTACAAAATCTGCACATGGGAATAGCTACAATTCTCAGCCACATTCAACTTCATAACAAGTTGGCTTTTGTAGTTTATGGCACTAGAGATAGTATGGCATATGAAACTGAAACAGTTGGAATCGGATCTTTCCGCAATCAGATCGGTCCTGAATTTTACAGTTACTACCGTAGAAAAAGACACCTTGAAACCGCGTCAACAGTGCTGACAGCTGGCAGAAACAAAAACGTCAAGTGGTGTTATTACTTTGAGCACTGTTTTTACAGCTGTCAAACAACTGTCACCCGTTTTGACAGCTGTCAAAATGCTGTGGTGTTTCTTACTATCGAAATAGTTAGAAACAGTTGGGCCGCCTTGCAACCACTAAAGTCGCACGCGATGTAATTGCGGGCTGACGTCAACAGCGTCGCCTGAAATTTCGCGTGCAAGAAATTTCGGACTGACGTCAGCAGCGACGTTCGAATTTCGCGCACGAGAAATTGCAGCTGACGTCAGCTGCGTCGCCCGAGGTTTCGCGCGCAAACAATTGCAGCTGACGTCAGCTGTGTCTCTCGAAATCGAAATCGGGTTAGCAACAGCTAAATCGAGTCTTCACTGCTCGGCTACCAGACAAACGGTCCCAGCTGCACGGAAACTGTACAGCGCGGAACGCATGACGTCAGAAGCGCTGTTCGAAATTTCCGCGCTACTGACGTCAGCAATCTTTCACGCGCGAGACAAAATCGCGTGACGCCAGCAGCGCCGTCAGAAATTTCCGCGCAAATTTCCTTCGACGCTGCTGACGTCAGTCGATGTTTTGCGCGTTAGAAACAGCTGACGTCAGCAATTCGCTCTAATTACAGTCCTGTCAAATCATAACACATAAACAAACGTTTGAAAACTGAAATTGTATGAAACACAACTACCACGTATACACATTATCAAAAAAATTTAGTAGCCTGTCCTCAACTATATCTCAAAACATCTGTATTTCATGATCATTTTAAAACATGGAAATCGCACAATTTACTACAATCCAACAACGACAAACAAATTGAAGTCGTTCAAAAAATCTTACGCATGTTACGAGTGTTGCTTCGCAACCCTAAGACGATTTCGTCGCCTCTTGTTTTTTTTTTTTTAATTGGAGTCTATATTAAACAGAAAATGCATACAACAATAGCAGTAGTAAAAAAGCGTGAGGGCAGACACCTTGTGCCGCCTAGTGAGAAAACTAGGGCGGTAGGAAAACCCTCCTTGGCCTGTTCCAAATTGCTGCAAAGCTAGCCGTCCACTTCCATTTTTTTTCGCCATCCTCCCTGATCCTCATCAGCATTTTTTGTTCTGCCTCGAACACACTTCTGACCCTTTTGTGTTTCCTTGACTTTCCGGGCCTCAGACACTTCGCCCCCGTCACCCTTGTGTACACCCTTGTATGCAGCCGAAAAGCTGTACCAATCCTCCTGAGCACCCGCCGAGCTCTGAACTTCTGCCCTCGAAAACTTGCATCACAACGTTCCACCCACAACTGGTGGAGCGTGATGGCTGTTAGCGTGGCTTATGGAAAGTCCGATGAGGTGCCTGTCAAAGTTTAGAAGAAAGAAGAGGGGTTGAACTAGCAGCAGTTGGCATACATATAGGAAACCCTAATTGGGTTGTACTCGCTATAGAGTACCCCACTGCAGGCTAGACAATTATGACACACACCCCCATAGCCAAAGTGGGGTGTAATCAGCACAATGAGCAAGCATACCAGTAGTTCACAATTATGAGCAAAGCTAGTGGTAGTCACAGGAGGCAAGCGAGGAGGAGGAGGGACTGTGAGAGGAGAGAAGATGGGAGACGACGGCTGAAGCTGCAGGCACACGGGCAACAGGAGCGGCTGGCACAGTGGCTACCGGGACAGCGCCCCGGACTACTGGAGTAACTAGCTCACGGGCTACAAAGAGCTACAGGAGCAACGGACCCACGGGCGACAGGTGCAGCAGGCTCTCTGGGCTACCAGGACAGCGCCCCGGACTACAGGTGCTGCGGACGACAAGACGGCAGCCTCCTCTCAGCCTCCCCAAATAGTCCCACCCCCCCTGACACACACCCCTTGCTTCACCCCTAGCTCCACTCCCCCTTCACCCCCCCTTAGTACCACTCCAACGGCTCCAACAAGTCCACCCCCCCTCAGCGGCAGCTGCAGCACAGGGAGACGGAGGAGGAGGAGGAGCAGGGAACGGCACACAGTGGGTTCACCCCCATACCCCTCACCCCCAAACCCTAAGTCAGGAGAATGGGGAGTAGGAGGGGTGGTTCGCTAGTAGAAGCACAAGGAGACAGCGGGGAGGGCAGGGGTAGCAAGGAACGGGCCCACCATGGGCCTGGTACAGTCGCCCGAGCCGCGCGCAGGCGGCACGAGTCGCGCGCAGGCGGCACAAGTCGCGCGCGGGCCTGGCGCCGCCCGTACGGGCCGTCTGCGGGCCTGGCGCAGCCCGTACGGGCCGCGCGCGGGTCTGGGGCAGCCCGTACGGGCCGTGCGTGGGCCTGGCGCAGCCCGTACGAGCCGCGCGCTGCCTGTACAGGCCGCGCGCAGGCCACGACGGGCGACGGGGGGCGACGCGCGGGTCCCCGCCGCCCGTCGGGGCGCACAGCGGGCAGAGATCCGCCGCGCGCCTCGGGGCGCACGGCGGGCAGAAAACCGCCGCGCGCCTCGGGGCGCATGGCTGGAAGAAAAATCTGCCGCACGCCATGGGGCGTGCGGCACTAAGAGTAGCAGTAGGAGTTGCAGCGGAAGCAACGAGGTGGTGAGCCCACCCACAGGATCGATCCAAGGGGATCGACCTGCTCTGATAGCATGTCAAAGTTTAGAAGAAAGAAGAGGGGTTGAGCTAGCAGCAGTTGGGATACATATAGGAAACCCTAATTGGGCTGTACTCGCTATAGAGTACCCCACTGCAGGCTAGACGATTATGACATTCTGATAATGCCAGCTTCCTGGAACAGTAAATCACCCAACGAGGCAGGCGACCTCGCGGGGTTGAGCATGCGCAGAGCTCGTCAGAGCCCCGAGACCACTGGCTGAATCCTCGGGCAGCTGAAAAGACAATGGTCATGCGTCTCCGTCTCCCCGCAGTACAGGCATGTTGGCTTGCTGCTGAGAAAGTCCACCCTATTTCCAACCTGAAGATTCAGGTTATGAACTCGTGTGAGGACATCACGCGGACGGTTCGGAATGGCAAGCAAGTTCCGTGTGCGGATGATGCGTTCCCAGTCAATCTTGCCGCTCTGTCGGATTATTATAACTGATGCATGTTTGTAGGCTATAGTGGGGTAGTACATATGGGGTACAGGGTTTCTAGGGTTGTATTTGTACCCAATCTTTCCTTAGTCAATTCATTCCTGCTTACTATTTCACATGGTATAGAGCGGGTTCCCTGTGGAACTCTGCCTAGGGCCCACCGAAGCGCGCCCCGAGGCGCGCTCAATTTTTTTTTCCGCTATCGAGCGACCCTCCGTGTCGCCTTCCTCCCACACGCGGCCCAGCCGCCCGCTAAGTTGCGGCCCCAGCCGCTCGCTACGATCGCGGCCCCAGCCGCCTGCTCGACGCGGCCCCCAGCCGCCTGCTCGACGCGGCCCCCCAGCCGCCTGCTCGACGCGGCCCTGCCGCCCGCTACGCCGCGGCCGCCGCCCACTACGATCGCGGCCCCGGCCTCCTGCTACGACCGCGGCCCCAGCCGCCTGTTCGACCGCGGCCCCGCCGCCCGCTCCTGTCGCGGCCCCCAGCCGCCTGCTCGACGCGGCCCCCAGCCGCCTGCTCGACGCGGCCCTGCCGCCCGCTACGCCGCCGCCCGCTCCTGTCGCGGCCCCCAGCCGCCTGCTCGACGCGGCCCCCAGCCGCCTGCTCGACGCGGCCCCCCAGCCGCCTGCTCGACGCGGCCCCCAGCCGCCTGCTCGACGCGGCCCCCCAGCCGCCTGCTCGACGCGGCCCTGCCGCCCGCTACGCCGCGGCCGCCGCCCACTACGATCGCGGCCCCGGCCGCCTGCTACGACCGCGGCCTCAGCCGCCTGTTCGACCGCGGCCCCGCCGCCTACTACCGTAGCGGCCCCGGCCGTCTTCTCGCGCGGCCCCGCCGCCCACCTACTACCGGGAGCCGAGCCGCCCTGCAGCCGAGCCGCCCGGGAGCCGAGCCGTCCTGCACCCGAGCCGCCCTGTAGCCGAGCCGCCCTGCCTCCAAGCTGCCCTGCCGCCGAGCCGCCCGGGAGCCGAGCCGCCTTGCGCCCGAGCCGCCCTGCACCCGAGCCGCCAGGTCGCTGAGCCGCCTTTCTGCATACCTACTCGACCTGCCCTGCCTGGTGAGCACAGTCCCACTGACACTGCGAGCTCTTTCCCTGCTGCTTGCACTGCGTCGCTGTCGTCGCCATGGCTACCCCTAGTGTCCTAGCTTTTGACGCTGAGGGTCGCGCCATTGATTTTGAGGTCTGGTTAGACGACCTGCAGCTGTTCTTACAGTGCGACAGGGCTGACGACCTTTCTCTCTTTGACCTCACCTCTGGCGCCTCTCCTGCTCCTGCTGCTGATGCTGATCCCGTTGTCCGCTCTAAGTGGGCCACCCGCGATGCTGCTGCACGTCTTGCTGTGCGTCGCCACCTCCCTACCTCTGAGCGTGCGCACTTTAGTCAGTACAAGAGTGCTCAGACCTTGTACGACGCTGTAGTTGCGCGCTACTCCTCCCCTGCCACTGCTGCACTGAGCCGTCTCATGCTTCCCTACCTCTTTCCTGACCTCTCTGCCTTTCCCACTGTCGCTGACCTCATTACGCACCTCCGCACTAGTGACACTCGCTACCGCGCCGCCCTTCCTGCTGAGTTCTGCGCTAAGAACCCCCCCCCCATGTACATCGCTCTCTACTACGTAGTCGCGCGCCTCCCTGACTCCCTTTGCGTCGTCAGGGACCACTTTCTCGCTGTCTGTCCCACCACCCTCACCGTCGACCTCCTCGAGAAGGCCCTCCTTGCAGCGGAGAAGAGCATAGTCGCTGTAGGTGCTTCTCGTGGTGACCCTCGCACCCCCATCTTTGAGGGGTGCTCTCCTTCCCCCTTGCTGCCCTCTGTTGCCTCTGCTGCTGCTGCCGACCTGCTTGGTCTTGAGTCGGTCGGCGCGGCGTCTGCCCCTAGTGGGAGACGTCGCTCCAGCAAGGGCAAGGGGGGCAAGGGCGCGGGTGGAGCTGGAGGGGGCGGTGGCAGTGGCGGCAGTGGCGGCGGTGGCGGCGGAGGGAGTGGGGGTGGCGGCGGGACTAGTGGCGGGGGTGGTGGTGGTGGTGGTGGCAGCAGCGGCGGAGACGGTGGTGGTGGTGGCAGCGGTGGTGGTGGAGGCAGCGGCGGAGGTGGAGGCGGCGGAGGTGGAGGCGGTGGAGGCGGCAGCGGAGGAGGCAGTGGTGGTGGAGGAGGTGGAGCTGGTCGGGGTGGTCCCCAGCAGCGTAGCGGCGGTGGTGGTGGCCAGCGCTCGCACCGGCAGCAGCAGCAGCGCTCGCGGGACATCCCTTCGCCTCAGCAGCTTCGTGAGTGGTACGCTGGGCGTCAGAGGGGTGGGGGTACTGGTCCCTGCACCTACGTTCTTCGTTCCAGCGACCGCGCGGGTGAGCAGTGTGGGGGTGCCCACGCCACCCAGCGCTGCTTTGGCCGCCTGACGGACGCCTGGCGTCAGCAGTTCCCTGGGGCTAGTGAGATCCCTCGCTGGGATGAGCTTCTCAGGGCTGGTGTAGCGATCTTTGATCTTGATTTTGATGCTATCCTTACTGCTATGTATGTTGTGGATAATAGTGAGGAGAATGAGGGTTACCGTTGTTTCCAGCCCGACCCGGGCATTGGTACTGCTGCGCTAGGTACTTGTGAGGCTGCTGCTCTAGGTGCCAGTGCGTCTACGCTCTCAGGTACTGGTGAGACTGCGCTCTCAGGTACTGCGTCGTCCTCGTCCTCCCTCACTTTCACACTTGACTCCGGAGCTTCTCGCTCCTTCTTTCGAGACCGCACTACCCTTACGCCACTCGGCCGGCCGGTTGCAGTCTCCCTTGCTGACCCCTCTGGAGGTCCTGTCCTGTCTCACTTCTCCACTGTCCTCCCGTGTCCGGCTGCCCCTTCGGGCACCCTGTCGGGTCTGTACCTTCCCTCGTTCTCTACGAACTTGGTGAGTGGAGCGGACCTGCAGGATGGGGGTGTTCACCAGTTTACTCCTGCGAGTCAGCGGGTGACCCACTGCACGGAGGCACGCACAGGCCGACACCTGGCCACGTTCTCGCGTCGGCCGGGGTCGAGTCTCTACACCCTGACCGTTGAGTCTCCTCCTGTCCCTGCGTCTGGTCAGGTGGCTGCGTCGGGTCAGGTGCTTGCTGCTGCGTCCCGGTCAGGTCCTGAGTCTGCCCCCTGTTCTTGTCGCCTCCTCTCTCACGAGACTCTCCTGTGGCACCACCGTCTTGGCCACCCCTCCTTGCCCCGTCTTCGGAGCATGGCTTCCCGTGTCCTTGTCTCTGGTCTTCCCCAGTCTCTCCCTCCTCTCCCCTCCGGGCCAGGACCTTCCTGTGTCCCCTGTGTTGAGGGTCGCCTCCGGGCTACTCCTCACTCCTCCCACTTCCCCCCGACAGAGGCTCCCCTGCAGACGCTTCACATGGATGTGTGGGGCCCAGCCCCCGTCCGTGGGCAGGGTTACGAGCGCTCCTTCCTGTTGGTGGTTGACGACTACTCGCGTTACACCACAGTCCTCCCCTTGCGCAGCAAGGGTGCGGTCACTGAGGTGCTGATCGACTGGATCCGCGAGGCTCGTCTCCAGCTCAGGAAGAGCTTCGGCTCGGACTTTCCTGTTCTGCGTCTGCACTCTGACAGAGGCGGGGAGTTCTCTTCTCGCCTTCTGCGAGACTACTGTCGTGCACGGGGGATCCGCCAGACCTTCACGCTTCCGGACTCACCACAGCAAAATGGGATTGCTGAGCGCCGCATTGGCATGGTCATGGATGTCGCTCGTACGTCCATGATGCATGCGGCTGCCCCCCATTTTCTGTGGCCGTTTGCGGTGAGGTACGCGGCGCATCAGCTCAACCTTCACCCCCGGGTCTCTCGGCCTGCGATGTCCCCAGCCTTGCTGTGGACGGGGAAGGTTGGCGATGCGTCTGTGTTCCGTGTCTGGGGATCTCGGGCGTTTGTCCGCGACTTGTCTGCGGACAAGCTGTCCCCTCGTGCTGCTCCGTGTGTCTTCCTTGGCTTCCCCACTGACGCCCCAGGGTGGCAGTTTTACCACCCCTCCTCTCGTCGTGTTCTGTCCTCCCAGGACGTCACGTTCGACGAGTCAGTCCCCTTCTACCGTCTCTTCCCCTACCGCACTCCTTCCCTCCCCCCTCCCCCGGACTTCCTTGTGCCAGTTCCCCCCCCGGTAGACCCCCTCCCCCCTCAGGTTCCTGCCCCCTCAGGTGTGTCCCAGGTAGACGCCGTTGACCCGGTCGAGGTTACTGGTGACTCTGGTGCTGCTGCGGGTGCTGAGCCTGGGGGTGCTGACTCTGGGGGTGCTGTGCGCGGGGGTGCTGAGCCTGGGGGTGCTACTGCTAGGGGTACTGGGCCTGAGGGTGCTACTGCGGAGGGTGCGGAGCCTGGGGGTGCTGAGCCGGGGGGTGCTATGCCTGGAGGTGCTGGGTCTGGGGGTGCTGGGTCGGGAGCTGCTGAGCCTGGGGGTGCTGAGCTGGGAGCTGCTGAGCCTGGGGGTGCTGCGTCTGGAGCTGCTGAGCCTGGGGTTTCTCCTGCTGCTACGTCTCGCCGGGAGCCCCTCTCTCCACAGGAGCTGCGTGAGTGGTTCGCTCGCCGCTGGAGGCGTGCTGCTGAGTCTGGAGGTACTGCTGGAGCTGGAGCTGGAGCTTCTTCGACCGTAGAGGGTGCGGGTGCTGCCGGTCCCGGAGCTGCTGGACCTGCGGGTCCTCCTGGAGCTGGAGCTGCTGAGGGCGCTGGTGCTGAGCCTACTGCTGTTGGTCCTGCCGCTGGAGGTGTGGGTGGCGCTGGTGCTGTCGCTGAGGGTGCTGGTGCTGTCCCTGCTGCGTCTGGAGCTGCCGCGCGGCCTCGGCCGTACTTCGTTCCGCTCCTGCAGCAGGTTCTTGGTCTTTCTCCTCCAGTAGAGGGTCCACCGCCTGTCGAGTCGCAGTCCTTGCTGGAGCCTTCCTCTCCACTGCCTGCTCCCTCTCCTTACACTGGTCCTACTGGAGGTCTTGCTGAGCGTCGTGAGCCTGCGTCTCGTCCCGCGTCGCTTGTTCGCACTGCTCGCGCTAGTGGTCGCAGTTCGCGTCAGCATCCTCCTCCTGTCCCTGGCACGCACCGGATGTCTTTGCGTCCGTCCACTGCTCCTCTGCGTGCCCCTTTGCCTTCTCCTCCTGAGTCCTCTCTTCCTGCGCTTGCCGACCCTGAGTCGGACTCTCTTCGTGCTGCCAGTCCTACTGTCACGCGTCTGCTTGCTACTGTCGTCACTGACCCCTCTTTTGAGTCCACTGCTGCGTCTGCTCTAGTCGCTGAGCTCGTCGACTTTGCTGCTCGCTGTCGTCTCGACTACGCTGCTGGTCTTGTTGCTGAGTCTGCGTCTGTCTGTCCTCCGTCCGTCGGGGGTGAGTGTGCTCTTGGCACGGACGTCCTAGAGGACAGGCAGGAGGAGTTACAGTGTCTAGCGGCTACTTCACCTCATCTCGCGTCTGTACTGCTTGCCCCTGAGGGAGACCCGGATGCACTAGACATCCCGACTCCGCGTTCTTACGCGGAGGCCGTAGAGGGTCCCTACACCTCTCAGTAGCAGGCAGCTATGGATGCAGAGATGGCTTCCTGGAAGTCCACAGGCACCTACGTTGACGCGGTTCCCCCTCCTGGGGCGAACATCGTCAGTGGCATGTGGTGAAGCGGCCGCCGGGCTCCCCACCTGTTTTCAAGGCACGGTACGTTGCTCGTGGCTTCAGTCAGCGGCAGGGAGTTGACTACTTTCAGACCTTCTCTCCCACCCCGAAGATGACTACTCTTCGGGTGCTGCTGCACATAGCCGCTCAGCGCGACTACGAGCTTCACTCTCTCGACTTCAGCACTGCGTTCTTGCAGGGTAGCCTGCACGAGGAGATCTGGCTGCGCCGTCCACCTGGCTTCACTGGGACTTTCCCTCCTGGCACCCAGTGGAGCCTCCGACGGCCAGTCTACGGTCTCCGCCAGGCACCGCGTGAGTGGCACGACACACTGAGGACTACACTTGCGGCTCTTGGGTTTGCTCCTTCTACTGCTGACCCGTCGCTGTTTCTTCGCACCGACACTTCCCTGCCGCCGTTCTACATCCTCGTGTACGTCGACGACTTGGTCTTTGCCACAGCGGACACTGCTGGACTCGCCTACGTGAAGTCCGAGCTGCTGAAGAGACACACGTGCACAGACCTGGGTGAACTGCGCAGCTACCTTGGCTTGCAGATCACTCGGGACAGAGCACGCCGCACCATTACCTTGACTCAGTCACACATGGTGCAGCAGGTCCTTCAGCGCTTCGGCTTCACGTACTCCTCGCCTCAGGCCACTCCTCTGCCTACTCGCCACTCACTCTCAGCTCTGCCTTCGGATGAGTCCGTAGAGTCGAGTGGTCCGTATGCAGAGCTTGTTGGCTGCCTCATGTACCTGATGACCTGCACACGACCTGACCTTGCATACCCTCTGAGCATTCTTGCTCGCTATGTTGCTCCTGGGAGACACAGACCGGAGCACATGGCTGCAGCGAAGAGGGTATTGCGCTACCTGTGCAGCACGTCGGGCATGGGGCTAGTGCTTGGAGGGCGGAGTCCAGTGGTCCTTACCGGCCACGCGGACGCTTCTTGGGCTGACGACCAGGCTACGCAGCGGTCGTCACAGGGTTACACCTTCAGCCTTGGTTCCGGCTCTGTCTCGTGGCGGTCTACTCGCTCGTCTTCGGTTCTCGGCTCCAGTTGTGAGGCTGAGATCTACGCCGGGGCCATGGCTGCACAGGAGCTTCGCTGGCTCACCTACCTGCTGACTGACCTTGGAGAGCCGCCTCGTTCTCCTCCAGTGCTGTACGTAGACAACAAGGCCATGCTGGCCTTGTGTCGAGAGCAGCGCTTGGAGCACAGAACGAAGCACATTGCTCTCCGCTACTTCCTTGCTCGTGAGCTGCAGCAGCGTGGTCAGTTGCGACTTGCGTACGTGGCCTCTGAGGCCAACACTGCTGATGTGTTCACCAAGGCACTCGCGCCTTGTGACCATCAGCGCTTTTGCACCCAGCTGGGTCTTGTGCCTGTCTTGCCTCACTTGCTCTCCTCTTGACTTCACTTGTACTGTGACATATATATATACCTGCTCTTGCTTGTCTAGTTTTATATATATGCCTGTACTCCTGCATGTGAACTGGCCTCTGGCCCTGCTCTTGTGCTTGGACTGTGTGGTGACGTTGTGATCCACCCTGAGCTTGCTTTGCTTTGCTTTGCTTGACTGGTCTTATGACCCCTTGTTCTCCCCCACTTTGCCTATGGGGGTGTGTCGGATTATTATAACTGATGCATGTTTGTAGGCTATAGTGGGGTAGTACATATGGGGTACAGGGTTTCTAGGGTTGTATTTGTACCCAATCTTTCCTTAGTCAATTCATTCCTGCTTACTATTTCACACGCTCCACTTCCTGGACCACTTCGCTTGCTTCGTAAGGACAGCCTCAGGCTTGGCCCATGACTCCCTCAGCTACTTCAAAGGTGCAAGCTGCTCGTTTGTAACCTCTGAGCGGAAAATTGTAGCCGCTGCACGTCCCCCTCCACCAGACGTGGCAGCAGGGCTGCTCACCGCACCCTCCTCATCCTCTTGCCCGGTGTCGGGAACCAATGCTGCTTTCCACTCCAGATGCGCAGCCTCAAAATCTCTGAGAGCCAGCCGCGCCGAGTCTCTGCTTCGCAGCTCTCTCTCCAGCGAGTTAATGTCTTTAATCTCCACCGTGCCATCACACTTGGAAGTTACTTAATCGCCCATCCACGCCTTCCAGAGGCCTTTTGCTCCTTGATTCGTACCGTTAAATAACAGCTTCCGGTTGAAAACGATCCTCTCCTGTGCCACCTCTTCTCTGCTGCAGGACTTCTCTGTATCAGCAATCGGGGAGTTCATGAGGGTTTCGCATGCTCGCTTCTAGCGCTCCCCATCCCCCGGCCAGTGCTTCAGCAGTTTCACGTGCGCCAGAAAAGTGTCCTCTCCTAGCGGGAGACCAGCCGCTGTGAGCATTATCTCCTTTTTCATCCCGTTCTCCTCTAACAGCAACCCGCCGATTCTTCGCGCAGCAAGACAAGCAAGTAAGATCTCCGGATCCAACACTCCCAGCCCTCCGTCGACCTTCGCCGTGGTAAGAAGACCCCAGTTCCACAGCACAAAACCATTTTCCGCCGCTGCGTTATTCCCCGTCAGGAAATTGTCCATCAGTTTTATGAGCTTCTTCCAGATCTCCTCCGTCGGGGTGTAAACTTGAGCTTGATATGCAATCCGCGGCGTGATGTAGCTGTAAACAATCACCACACGGGCCACAATAGTGAAGAATATCGCCTTCCGCTTGATCAATTCCACAATGATTTTCTCGAAAGCCCGCTTCCAGGTCGGCTCGCTGCTACCCGAAGGAGTGACCCAGACCCCCAGGACGCGCTCTGCTTCATCCTCCTTAGCCCACTTGAAACCGCCCAACGTTCCAGGCCTCCGCCCAAGATTATGACTAATTGGAAGAATCACCGATTTGGCTCTGTTCGTCTGCAACCCTGAAAGGCCGGCGAAGTATTCCAAGAGCTTTTCGGCCCTGGCGATTTGCCCTTTTCCTTCCAAGAAGAGTGTTGTATCCTCCGCATAGCCGACATAGGCTAACCGTTGGCTTGCTTTATTGCAGAGACCCAGCTTCCGTCGGGCTGCATCCTGCGCCAAGGGTTCCACCACACAGAGAAAGAGGTAGGGAGCAAGCGGGCACCCCTGCCGTACCCCCGACTTGACATCCACCGCTTCACCCAACCAGCCGTTGATGAGTAACCTCGTTCTCGTGTCCTTGTGCAGGCCTTCCACCCAGCCAACGAATCTCTCCGGGAAACCCATCTCCCTGAGGACTGAGAAGAGGAAACTCCTCGACACCGAGTCAAACGCCTTATGGAAGTCCACTAGCAACATGTACCAGTCTCTATTCCCCTTCTTCGCCGCCTCGATAACGTCAGCGTCCACACCAATGGCATCCGAGATCCTCCTCCCAGGGATAAAGCCGAACTGCTCCGCCCTAATCACCTTGTGCAGTTGCGGTCTCATCCGGTTTGCCACCACCCGTGCCAGCACTTTGTACGTGAAATTGAGGAGTGTGATGGGCTGATAATTGTCCAGGTTGTCCTTTTCTCCTTTTTCATGAAGCATAATAGTAACCGCTTCCTCATGCTTGCATGAATTGTCGCCGTGCTGGCAAAGGACTACGCCATCCGAAGGAACTCCGCACCCAGAATATCCCAGTTCCGCTCAAACAGTTCTTTCGGCAGCCCGTCTTTCCTAGGGGACTTGCCATTCGCTAGCGCTTTGAAAGCCTATTTCACTTCTGCCTCCGTCCAGTCTGTTGCCAGCCCAGCTGCCGCCACCGCGTCCAGCTTCCAACCAGATAATGGCTTCCATCTCTCCGATGACGTCCGGCCATCGGTACCAAAGAGATCAGTAAAATACTGCGTCGCAGCTTTCAAAATTCCAGGTGAGTCCGAGGTCTTGGAGCCGCCGACAACCAACTCCGAGATTTGGGTTTTTTGCTTCCTGAACTTCACCCTTGCTGAGAGGAACAGGGATGGGACCTCCCCTGCCAGCTCCACATTCGTTCCTGTCATCATATGGAGTCTATTTGACGCATGATCTTCTCTCAGCCGTGTCTCCCTGACAAGCAGCAGGTCCCTTGCCTTCTGACACCTTGGATTCCGCATCTGCTCTTGGTCAAGCTCCGCCACCACCTCTGTAAGATGCGCCGTGGTCCTCTTAACACGCTTGCTTTCCTCCATATATGAGCGCAGCCCTGCGTTGAGTCTCCCTAGGAGTAGCTCAAAATTTCCATCCCCTTCTTCCGCAGCTTTAGCCAGGGCAGCCTCAACAGCTTTCCGTATCCCAGGCCTCCTTATCGCCGCTGCATGCAACCTCCAGATGCCAGGGCCGAGGTGAGTAGAGGCTTTAACCTTCAAGGCAATTTTTATGCCAAAAGTGATCTGAAATGTACTCTTCCGATCTGATCTGTGCAGATAAGTCTAGATGCGGCAGCAGTGAGCAAGATACTAGAGCGCGGTCGATGCGGGAGCTAGATTGCTTGGAGGCGGCGTAGAAGGCGTACTCGCGGAGCTTGGGGTGAAGCGTGCGGAACGCATTTGAAAGCTGAAAGCGGCTGCAGCGCGATATGAGTCGGTCATTTTCTAGGGATGTGCCATATTGAGACGTTTTATCTAATGTTGGATCCTCTACCGTGTTCGGGTTGCCTATCAGGACTACATGAGCAGTGGAGAGAATCTGATCAAAAGCCGGGCCGACGACATTTGCCAGGAAGGAGCATCTATCATTCACGTACGCATATGAAAGCTGAAAGCGGCTGCAGCGCGATATGAGTCGGTCGTTTTCTAGGGATGTGCCAGATGTCAGAACATATCTATAGCTAATACTGCTGTGTAGGCTGTAGTGGGGTATCCCATAGGGGGTACAACCCAGTTAGGGTTTCATATTTGTACTGCTTTCATTTCATAGTGCATCATTCCTGCTTACTCATTTCACATGGTATAGAGCTAGGTCCCTCCAGGACCGAAATTTTTTTTGGGCCCACCGAAGCGCGCCCCCGAGGCGCGATTTTTTTAGCGACCCCTCGAGTCGCCCTCACCCCTGCGGCCTCGCCGCCCACTCTGTCGCGGCCCCGCCCTGCTCCTTACGCGGCCCCGCCGCCTGCTCCTTACGCGGCCCCGCCCCGGCCCTTACGCGGCCCCGCGTCGCCTCCTACGCGGCCCTTACGCGGCCCCGCGCCGGCCCCTTCCGCGGCCCTTACGCGGCCCTTACGCGGCCACGCCGCCGGCTCCTTACGCGGCCCCGCGCCGGCCCCCTTACGCGGCCCTTACGCGGCCCTTACGCGGCCACGCCGCCAGCTCCTACGCGGCCCAGCGCCGGCTCCTTCAGCGGCCCGTCCCCGGCCCCTACGCGGCTCCGCGCCGGCTCCTACGCGGCCCCGCGCCGGCTCTCCCGCGGCCCCGCAGCTGGCTCCCACTCGGCCCTGCAGCCGGCCCCTTAAGCGGCCCCACCGCCGGCCTCCTACTCGGCCCTGCCCCGGCTCCTATCACGGCCCCGCCCCGGCTCCTTCGCGGCCCTGCCCCGGCTCCTACGCGGCCCTACCGCCGGCCCTGACGCGGCCCCCCCCCCGTCTCACTTCTACGCGACCCGAGCCGCCCTGCAGCCGAGACGCCCAGGAGCCGAGCCGCCCTGCACCCAAGCCGCCCTGCAGCCGAGCCGCCCGGGAGCCGAGCCGCCCTGCACCCGAGCCGCCCTGCAGCCGAGCTGCCCGGGAGCCGAGCCGCCCTGCACCCGAGCCGCCCTGCCGTCGAGCCGCCCGGGAGCCGATCCGCTGTACACCCGAGCCGCCCGGTCGCCCTTCTGCTTTTCTGTCGAGCTGCGCGACCTGCCCTGCCTGGTGAGCACAGTCCCACTGTCACTGCGTGCTCTCCCCCCCTACTGCTTGCACTGCTTCACAGTAGTCGCCATGGCTACCCCTAGTGTCCTAGCTTTTGACGCTGAGGGTCGCGCCATTGATTTTGAGGTCTGGTTAGACGACCTGCAGCTGTTCTTACAGTGCGACAGGGCTGACGACCTTTCTCTCTTTGATCTCACCTCTGGCGCCTCTCCTGCTCCTGCTGCTGATGCTGATCCCGCTGTCCGCTCTAAGTGGGCCACCCGCGATGCTGCTGCACGTCTTGCTGTGCGTCACCACCTCCCTACCTCTGAGCGTGCGCACTTTAGTCAGTACAAGAGTGCTCAGACCTTGTACGACGCTGTAGTTGCGCGCTACTCCTCCCCTGCCACTGCTGCACTGAGCCGTCTCATGCTTCCCTACCTCTTTCCTGACCTCTCTGCCTTTCCCACTGTCGCTGACCTCATTACGCACCTCCGCACTAGTGACACTCGCTACCGCGCCGCCCTTCCTGCTGAGTTCTGCGCTAAGAACCCCCCTCCCATGTACATCGCTCTCTACTACGTAGTCGCGCGCCTCCCTGACTCCCTTCCCGTCGTCAGGGACCACTTTCTCGCAGTCTGTCCCACCACTCTCACCGTCGACCTCCTCGAGAAGGCCCTCCTTGCAGCGGAGAAGAGCATAGTCGCTGTAGGTGCTTCTCGTGGTGACCCTCGCACCCCCATCTTTGAGGGGTGCTCTCCTTCCCCCTTGCTGCCCTCTGTTGCCTCTGCTGCTGCTGCCGACCTGCTTGGTCTTGAGTCGGTCGGCGCGGCGTCTGCCCCTAGTGGGAGACGTCGCTCCAGCAAGGGCAGGGGAGGCAAGGGCGCGGGTGGAGCTGGGGGGGGCGGTGGCGGTGGCGGCGGTGGCGGCGGAGGGAGTGGGAGTGGCGGCGGGACTAGTGGCGGGGGTGGTGGTGGTGGTGGTGGCAGCAGCGGCGGAGACGGTGGTGGTGGTGCCAGCGGTGGTAGTGGAGGCAGCGGCGGAGGTGGAGGCGGCGGGGGTGGAGGCAGTGGAGGCGGCAGCGGCGGAGGCGGTAGTGGTGGAGGAGGTGGAGCTGGTCGGGGTGGTACCCAGCAGCGTAGCGGCGGTGGTGGTGGCCAGCGCTTGCACCGGCAGCAGCAGCAGCGCTCACGGGACATCCCTTCGCCTCAGCAGCTTCGTGAGTGGTACGCTGGGCGTCAGAGGGGTGGGGGTACTGGTCCCTGCACCTACGTTCTTCGTTCCGGCGACCGCGCGGGTGAGCAGTGTGGGGGTGCCCACGCCACCCAGCGCTGCTTTGGCCGTCTGACGGACGCTTGGCGTCAGCAGTTCCCTGGGGCTAGTGAGATCCCTCGCTGGGATGAGCTTCTCAGGGCTGGTGTAGCGATCTTTGATCTTGATTTTGATGCTATCCTTACTGCTATGTATGTTGTGGATTATAGTGAGGAGAATGAGGGTTACCGGTGTTTCCAGCCCGACCCGGGCATTGGTACTGCTGCGCTAGGTACTTGTGAGGCTGCTGCTCTAGGTGCCAGTGCGTCTGCGCTCTTAGGTACTGGTGAGACTGCGTTCTCAGGTACTGAGTCGTCCTCGTCCTCCCTCACTTTCACACTTGACTCCGGAGCTTCTCGCTCCTTCTTTCGAGACCGCACTACCCTTTCGCCGCTCGCCAGGCCGGTTGCGGTCTCCCTTGCTGACCCCTCTGGGGGTCCTGTCCTGTCCCACTTCTCCACTGTCCTCCCGTGTCCGGCTGCCCCTTCGGGCACCCTCTCGGGTCTGTACCTTCCCTCGTTCTCTACGAACTTGGTGAGTGGAGCGGACCTGCAGGATGGGGGTGTTCACCAGTTCACTCCTGCGCGTCAGCGGGTGACCCACTGCACGGAGGCTCGCACAGGCCGACACCTGGCCACGTTCTCGCGTCGGCCAGGGTCGAGTCTCTACACCCTGACCGTTGAGTCTCCTCCTGTCCCTGCGTCTAGTCAGGTGGCTGCGTCGGGTCAGGTACTTGCTGCTGCGTCCCGGTCAGGTCCTGAGTCTGCCCCCTGTTCTTGTCGCCTCCTGTCTCACGAGACTCTCCTGTGGCACCACCGTCTTGGCCACCCCTCCTTGCCCCGTCTTCGGAGCATGGCTTCCCGTGTCCTTGTCTCTGGTCTTCCCCAGTCTCTCCCTCCTCTCCCCTCCGGGCCAGGACCTTCCTGTGTCCCCTGTGTCGAGGGTCGCCTCCGGGCTACTCCTCACTCCTCCCACTTCCCCCCGACAGAGGCTCCCCTGCAGACGCTTCACATGGATGTGTGGGGCCCAGCCCCCGTCCGTGGGCAGGGTTACAAGCGATACTTCCTGTTGGTGGTTGACGACTACTCGCGTTACACCACAGTCCTCCCCTTGCGCAGCAAGGGTGCGGTCACTGAGGTGCTGATCGACTGGATCCGCGAGGCTCGTCTCCAGCTCAGGAAGAGTTTCGTCTCGGACTTTCCTGTTCTGCGTCTGCACTCTGACAGAGGCGGAGAGTTCTCTTCTCGCCTTCTGCGAGACTACTGTCGCGCACGGGGGATCCGCCAGACCTTCACACTTCCGGACTCACCACAGCAAAATGGGATTGCTGAGCGCCGCATTGGCATGGTCATGGATGTCGCTCGTACGTCCATGATGCATGCGGCTGCCCCCCATTTTCTGTGGCCGTTTGCGGTGAGGTACGCGGCGCATCAGCTCAACCTTCACCCCCGGGTCTCTCGGCCTGCGATGTCCCCAGCCTTGCTGTGGACGGGGAAGGTTGGCGATGCGTCTGTGTTCCGTGTCTGGGGATCTCGGGCGTTTGTCCGCGACTTGTCTGCGGACAAGCTGTCCCCTCGTGCTGCTCCCTGTGTCTTCCTTGGCTTCCCCACTGACGCCCCAGGGTGGCAGTTTTACCACCCCTCCTCTCGTCGTGTTCTGTCCTCCCAGGACGTCACGTTCGACGAGTCAGTCCCCTTCTACCGTCTCTTCCCCTACCGCACTCCTTCCCTCCCCCCTCCCCCGGACTTCCTTGTGCCGGTTCCCCCCCCCGGTAGGACCCCTCCCCCCTCAGGTTCCTGCCCCCTCAGGTGTGTCCCAGGTAGACGCCGTTGACCCGGTCGAGGTTACTGGTGACTCTGGTGCTGCTGCGGATGCTGAGCCTGGGGGTGCTGACTCTGGGGGTGCTGTGCGCGGGGGTGCTGAGCCTGGGGGTGCTACTGCTGGGGGTGCTGGGCCTGAGGGTGCTACTGCGGAGGGTGCGGAGCCTGGGGGTGCTGAGCCGGGGGGTGCTGTGCCTGGAGGTGCTGGGTCTGGGGGTGCTGGGTCGGGAGCTACTGAGCCTGGGGGTGCTGGGCTGGGAGCTGCTGAGCCTGAGGGTGCTGCGTCTGGAGCTGCTGAGCCTGGGGTTTCTCCGGCTGCTGCGTCTCGCCGCGAGCCCCTCTCTCCACAGGAGCTGCGCGAGTGGTTCGCTCGTCGCTGGAGGCGTGCTGCTGAGTCTGGAGGTACTGCTGGAGCTGGAGCTGGAGCTTCTTCGACCGTAGAGGGTGCGGGTGCTGCCGGTCCCGGAGCTGCTGGACCTGCGGGTCCTCCTGGAGCTGGAGCTGCTGAGGGCGCTGGTGCTGAGCCTACTGCTGTTGGTCCTGCCGCTGGAGGTGTGGGTGGCGCTGGTGCTGTCGCTGAGGGTGCTGGTGCTGTCCCTGCTGCGTCTGGAGCTGCCGCGCGGCCTCGGCCGTACTTCGTTCCGCTCCTGCAGCAGGTTCTTGGTCTTTCTCCTCCAGTAGAGGGTCCACCGCCTGTCGAGTCGCAGTCCCTGCTGGAGCCTTCCTCTCCCCTGCCTGCTCCCTCTCCTTACACTGGTCCTACTGGAGGTCTTGCTGAGCGTCGTGAGCCTGCGTCTCGTCCCGCGTCGCCTGTTCGTGCTGCTCGCGCTAGTGGTCGCAGTTCGCGTCAGCGTCCTCCTCCTGTCCCTGGCACGCACCGGATGTCTCTGCGTCCGTCCACTGCTCCTCTGCGTGCCCCTTTGCCTTCTCCTCCTGAGTCCTCTCTTCCTGCGCTTGCCGACCCTGAGTCGGACTCTCTTCGCGCTGCGAGTCCTACTGTCACGCGTCTGCTTGCTACTGTCGTCACTGACCCCTCTTTTGAGTCCACTGCTGCGTCTGCTCTAGTCGCTGAGCTCGTCGACTTTGCTGCTCGCTGTCGTCTCGACTACGCTGCTAGTCTTGTTGCTGAGTCTGCGTCTGTCTGTCCTCTGTCCGTCGGGGGTGAGTGTGCTCTTGGCACGGACGTCCTAGAGGACAGGCAGGAGGAGTTACAGTGTCTAGCGGCTGCTTCACCTCATCTCGCGTCTGTACTGCTTGCCCCTGAGGGAGACCCGGATGCACTAGACATCCCGACTCCGCGTTCTTACGCGGAGGCCGTAGAGGGCCCCTACTCCTCTCAGTGGCAGGCAGCCATGGATGCAGAGATGGCTTCCTGGAAGTCCACAGGCACCTACGTTGACGCGGTTCCCCCTCCTGGGGCGAACATCGTCAGTGGCATGTGGATCTTCAGGGTGAAGCGGCCGCCGGGCTCTCCACCTGTCTTCAAGGCACGGTACGTTGCTCGTGGCTTCAGTCAGCGGCAGGGAGTTGACTACTTTCAGACCTTCTCTCCCACCCCGAAGATGACCACTCTTCGGGTGCTGCTGCACATAGCCGCTCAGCGCGACTACGAGCTTCACTCTCTCGACTTCAGCACTGCGTTCTTGCAGGGTAGCCTGCACGAGGAGATCTGGCTTCGCCGTCCACCTGGCTTCACTGGGACTTTCCCTCCTGGCACCCAGTGGAGCCTCAGACGGCCAGTCTACGGTCTCCGCCAGGCACCGCGTGAGTGGCACGACACACTGAGGACTACACTTGCGGCTCTTGGGTTTGCTCCTTCTACTGCTGACCCGTCGCTGTTTCTTCGCACCGACACTTCCCTGCCGCCGTTCTACATCCTCGTGTACGTCGACGACTTGGTCTTTGCCACAGCGGACACTGCTGGACTCGCCTACGTGAAGTCCGAGCTGCTGAAGAGACACACGTGCACAGACCTGGGTGAACTGCGCAGCTACCTTGGCTTGCAGATTACTCGGGACAGAGCACGCCGCACCATTACCTTGACTCAGTCACACATGGTGCAGCAGGTCCTTCAGCGCTTCGGCTTCACGTACTCCTCGCCTCAGGCCACTCCTCTGCCTACTCGCCACTCACTCTCAGCTCTGCCTTCGGATGAGTCCGTAGAGTCGAGTGGTCCGTATGCAGAGCTTGTTGGCTGCCTCATGTACCTGATGACCTGCACACGACCTGACCTTGCATACCCTCTGAGCATTCTTGCACGCTATGTTGCCCCTGGGAGACACAGACCGGAGCACATGGCTGCAGCGAAGAGGGTATTGCGCTACCTGTGCAGTACGTCAGGCATGGGGCTAGTGCTTGGAGGGCGGAGTCCAGTGGTCCTTACCGGCCACGCGGACGCTTCTTGGGCTGACGACCAGGCTACGCAGCGGTCGTCACAGGGTTACACCTTCAGCCTTGGTTCCGGCTCTGTCTCGTGGCGGTCTACTCGCTCGTCTTCGGTTCTCGGCTCGAGTTGTGAGGCTGAGATCTACGCCGGAGCCATGGCTGCACAGGAGCTTCGCTGGCTCACCTACCTGCTGACTGACCTTGGAGAGCCGCCTCGTTCTCCTCCAGTGCTGTACGTAGACAACAAGGCCATGCTGGCCTTGTGTCGAGAGCAGCGCTTGGAGCACAGAACGAAGCACATTGCTCTCCGCTACTTCCTTGCTCGTGAGTTGCAGCAGCGTGGTCAGTTGCGACTTGCGTACGTGGCCTCTGAGGCCAACACTGCTGATGTGTTCACCAAGGCACTTGCGCCTTGTGACCATCAGCGCTTCTGCACCCAGCTGGGTCTTGTGCCTGTCTTGCCTCACTTGCTCTCCTCTTGACTTTACTTGTACTGTGACATATATATATACCTGCTCTTACTTGTCTAGTTTTATATATATATATCTGTACTCTTGCTTGTGAACTGGCCTTTGGCCTTGCTCTTGTGCTCGGACTGTGTGGTGACTTTGTGATCCACCCTGAGCTTTGCTTTGTCTTGCTTGACTGGTCTTGTGACCCCTTGTTCTCCCCCACTTTGCCTATGGGGGTGTGTCAGAACATATCTATAGCTTATACTGCTGTGTAGGCTGTAGTGGGGTATCCCATAGGGGGTACAACCCAGTTAGGGTTTCATATTTGTACTGCTTTCATTTCATAGTGCATCATTCCTGCTTACTCATTTCACACCAGATTGAGACGTTCTATCTAATGTTGGATCCTCTGCCGTGTTCAGGGTGCCTATCAGGACTACATGAGCAGTGGAGGGAATCTGATCAAAAGCCGCGCCGACGACATTTGCCAGGAAGGAGCATCTATCAGTCACGTCAGCAGGGAAGTAAGCGACAACAAGGGTGAGGGCGAAACCGGAACGGCTAGCGGTGGCTACTATCAGTCGACCTGACGGGTGAGTGGTAATGTTTTGGAAAAAAATGGTGGGGTCTCTTGTGAGAACTGCAACACCTCCAGCTTTGTCAGTGGATGGAGTGGTTGGGACCATGGCGAAGGCTGATTCCAATATGAGTGATCATCGGGTAATCTTGTGTCAGAGAGAATGATAATGTCTGCTGCTGCTCGAGTCCAAGTTGTTACTCTGTCTTGCTTTTTTTTGTCACCCAGGCCATTGACGTTCAGGCCCGCCAAGGAGAAGAAGTTTTTGTTACTCATTTGATCACTGTTTGGCAGCCCCTGTTCATCCACAGGCTGAAGATGGTAACTATACTAACAACTGCACTCCATCCGACAATCGCTAAGAGCACGCGGTTCTCATACTGCAACCTCAGAAGCCGTAATCGTTCTTCAGACTGGCGAGGATCGACTTGTCCATCGAGGCTTTGGTGGCAGTACCCAACTTCTCCAAGTTCAGCAGGTGAGTCGCCGAGGTGATGTGATCCGCAGCAGCCATGAAAGTTTTCCCTTTCGCCTTCCCGCAACACACTTGCGTGCAAATCCACTCCTCACGGTTGCTGCCGGTCGAGACAAGGGCGATTGACGGGTCTTTCAGGATGGGGATGACGAGAGCGGAGTTGCTCAGGGAGGCGGGTGCGAGCGCAACAGAGTTTGTCAGCGTCGAATGAAAGAGGTAAGACAGTTACTTCATGAAAATGACCGATGCAGTTACCGTTGATGCAATGAGCCTTTCCCAAGGTAAGGTTCCACTTTCCTAAATTGTTCTGCCGCTCTGTGATGAATAGATCATGATGCATGTCATAATGTTGTCCACCGCATAGCGGGCAGGACAATGCAGGGTAGTGGACCAACAGCTTCGCGCCGATCTCCATCGGGTTGTCAACAACATGGCGCCAGCGATACTGATCCCCGGGATGCTGAACCACCAATCCTTTGATCACGTCGGTGTCAGCTCCGGTGAGAGGGTGAGCAACTCGGTGAAAGGCGAACCCATCTTTGAAAGCGGACTGCTTGCGCATCTTCAACTTAAAACAGACGAGCAGATCCTTCAGCACATCAGGTACTATGTTAGCCAGGACGCGACGAAAAAGAACTTCGACAGCAAGCGAATTAGAAGCCTTTTCTTTCAGGTAAGAAGCGTCTTTCGTGCGCTGCCAGATGCACTTGATCGTAGAAGCGTTTGCCTTCTGATACTCGAAAACGTGAAACTTAATATGGTGAGCGCCATTTTCATCCAAGAAAGAGAGCTGAAGCCGACAGAAACGCGTCTTTGCCACCCAGCCAGGTAACATCTCCTGAATGTTAGCCGTGACTCCAGCGTTCTCGGTAAGGGACGAGCACCAGACTTTCGTTATCAGCAGGCGAACAGCAGCAATGATGGCCTTAATTTCTTGTAAAAGCACCATCGGAATTAGTAAGATCGCAGTGAAACGAAGGCGGAAAGCGTCTTCCTTAGCAATGTCAATGTCAAGCTCTTCGTCCGAGTCGTCCTCTAGGAAATCTTCAGCAGCTGGTACAGGAGCCTGATGCATCTGACTCTTCTCCTCCACGGACAATCCGGACCTTCCAGCAACCGCAGCAGCAGCGGTAAGCATTGCCGATCCATGACCAGCAGCCTTGTCACTTGTTGTATTAACTGTGTCTGCCGGCCCCTGCTCCTCAGAATCCACTCCAGCAGGTACCGGCGTGACGATCGGGTCCGACAAGAGATCATCAGGCAGCGTGACGTCCACGGCCACCTTCGTCGAGCGACCCTTAGGAGGCATGGTGCAATGATGACTCAATGTGAGCAGCCTGGAAGAAACTGGCTGAAAGCGCTGAGGCCAGGAAACTGGTGACGCTTGTGGTGAAAGAGAGCTGAGCACGACCTCCTTATAAACTGATCCTTGTGCCTGAGACTTGCATTCTTGGGCAAAGTTTTGTGTTCCCGAGGTCGTCGCCTTGGGATCATGGCGAGATCGCTGGGAATGTTGATAATAGCTCCAGAGTCGAAACTGATGAAACCAAGGTTGACGTTGATGGCCATAAAATAAAACGATGAGATCAAGAGTCCTTGGGGTTAGGTTCACCTGAGATGTGCTTGCAACAATGAGAAACTCCTGAGTAGCGGGGGTTATAATGTCCGTGTAGTAGACATATAATTTATATCCTCTGCTTCGTACGGTAATGTACTCAGGATATCAAATCAACTCAATGTTACCGTACCAACTGATAAGTAACCTTCACGTAGTAGGCTCTCGAAAGTCCGTGGAGAAATCCATGGCGGCCTTATTCTCATTCGCCAAAATAAGGCTTTCATCGGTAACACCCCGGGGAGTGTGGGTAGAGTTTGATTTGCTATAGCTTTTTCGTGAGCAATTTTTCCGGAAAAAAAACGAGCGCGTCTCTTGGCTGATCGCAAAATTTGACGCGGTTACTGTGACCGAAATCGACCTGATCTGTGACGAACGGACCCGCCCTTAGGGCTGGTAACCATTTTGCCGGTTAAGACAGCGGATTCGGCACAAATGCTGATTTCGTCCTCCACTGAAAGCGCAGCATTGTCGTGCAAGTCCGATTTCCAAACGGATCGTGCACAGACTGAAATCGGCGACCAAGTAGGGCGGGATCGTCAGACATCGTCCGGATGCCTACGATGTCGCAGTTAATTAGAAGAAATCACTGGCGATCATTTCAGAAATTTGTAACCACCTGTCCTGAATCCGAATGTCCGGACGTTCGCAAAAACGTTACACACCCTAACTTCCAACCCTAAAATTGAACCCCCTGCCCTTACACAAGGCTAAGGCTGTTATTGATTTTTTTTGTGATGCCGACAGCGCATTTTGCGCCATACTATTCCCTCGAGCAGCGGAGGCATTGGTGTTCGGAATCTCCTTTGTCTTGAGCTTTGCAGCACTCCTTCCGTCGTTACAATGGCGCACAATCCGAGCCATCTCATGCCCACAGGTGCGTCACTTGCAACGGATACGACCAGCCGCGCTTATTCGTAGTATGCGTTCGATGCTCGCTCCTCGTATGGAGATCTCGACGCTTGCTTCCGCTTCAAGTCCATACGAATCGACTATGTTATCATGTGTTGGCGGGTGTTATTCCCTTGTGCAGTGGTGCTGGGATATAGGGAGCATGAAGAGATAAACCGTACGCGTTGCCCCAACCCCTGTGTTGCGTGCACGCGGCAGAGTTGATCGACCGGTGCATAGGGTCGAAGATCTGGGTGATAATGAAGGGCGACAAGGAGCTGGTGGGCACTCTCAGGGGCTTCGATGTGTTCGTCAACATGGTCCTCGAAGACGTCACTGAGTAGTGAGGTTTCTTTTTTCTTCTTCTTTTTCTTTTCTTTCCGAATTACAGTTGAAACCAGCTGGAGTTGGAAAGTGCGAATGAGTTGAGTGTGCGAGCTGTGATAGTCTGACTGCGTGATGCTTGAGAATGTGATTGAGTTGTGCGTTTGAACTTCCAGCTGTGCACGTTTGCAACAACGTACGCCTCCAACAGGCGACATGGTTCTAGAGTCTGTGCCAGAGCACCAAAATTGGCGGACCTTATTTGTAACTGTTGACCCCTCCACCGCTCCATATAATGCACCTCCGTTTCTCCAAACCCTGAAAATACCAGCCCATGTACGCACGTTTCTCCGATCCCCGACCATGTGGCCTTGCTGTCATGCTTGTCTGTGTCGCATGGCATGGCAGCGAGCACACAGCAGAAGGCAGCAGAGTGACGAAGCTAGACCAAATACTGCTCAACGGCAACAACATCGCCATTGTGAGGCGCATTTCCCTCTCCCCAATACATCTCATTGCTGATTTCTTTGCTTGATTCCTTTGTTTTGCGTCTCATGTTTGCTTGGTTGCTGTCTACCTGTTCTACAGCAGCAATTGCAAACTCCAACACTGCAACCCCGAATATATTCCCAGCTTCACCCCTCTCGTTCCCCCTTCCTTTGATAGATTTTACTCTAGGAAGGCCTTGCGTCCAGCATCAAAACGATACGTTTGGACACTGGACGTTGGACGTACGTTTTGACGCTGGACGTTGGATGTACGTTTTGACGCTGGACCTTGGACGTACGTTTTGATTCTGGACGCTGCCTGATTTTTTTTTGGGCAGCCTTAAATCGAAAATAATCTAAGGGCAAAAACAACGGCAGAAGAGGGAAGGTCAGGGGTCGAGGGGAGAAGGGAGAGAGGAGAGGGAGGGGGGGGGAGGAGAGAGATGAGGCGTACGGGAGAGAAGAAGGAGAAGGGGAAAGTTGTGAAGGGTGAGAAGGGAGATGAGCCGGTGGGAGGAAGGGGATGGGAAGAAGGGTAGAGGGGGAAGGAGGAGGAGGAGCATGTTACGGTTGAGACTGGGAAGAGCAGGGCATCGCCTCCCCACCCCCTTACCTCCTCCCACTTCTCCTGCCCTCCCCTCCCCCCCCCCCCCCCCTCCCCCCGCTTTTTTTTGGCTGCCCAAAGGGTTTTTCTGGCCTGCCCGCCAGAACGTCAAATCACCGTCAAATTATCAGTAGGGTCGCGTCCAGCATAAATTACGTAGCATTTTGACTCTCGCATAAAAAACGCTGGTTCCGTCAGATCCATCTAAGTCCCCTTCCCCTTCTGTTTCCATACGGTGTCAAATCCCGATCCGCTTCTTTAACCTCCTAAGACCCCAAACACACAGAAATGTAGCAGGTGCATACGGCAGCACAAACACTCTGTTTTTATCAGCTCTCCTGGCGCGGCACATGAAAATTGAACACTTTTTCCCCGCATGTTCCCTGCACTCCCTTCCAACCTTTCTCTGTTTCCCACTGGCAGCTCGTTCCTGGTGGAAGTCCAGAAGGATCTTGAATGTCCACTGCTTGGTGCCTCACCCTCTTCTAGAACGCAAGCTTTCTTCCAGAAGGCTTTGTTGGGGCTGTGAAGCTGGAAGTTTGCAGTTGGCTCTTGGTAGGCTTAGCGTGGGGAGTAGTCACCCTGAGAGAGATGTACCCTGGGCGAGGTAGAGGCATACCGTATGGCCCCGGATGAGCTGGCAAACGGGCAAAGTGACGTGCTTAACAGGGCTCTCGATTCGTTTTGGGCCAGCCTTTCTAATCAGGGTTCTTGGTAGTCGCAACCCTGATTCATAGGGTAAATTTTTTCGTTTCCTGACAAATTCAGGAAAAAAAAAAACGATTAGCCTGTTTGGACACGAAAGTTTTTTGTTACACTTTATTACTCTAGTTCAACAAGTGGCTCAGCTGGTACCATTACCTCTTGGATGTGTAAGATCGTGTGCTCGATTCTTGTTAGTATTTTGCAGGGGCTCGTGTAGTGTTTTGCCTCGCTACGGAGCATTCATTGTCAGACTAACTGTATAAGGCTGTATGAGAAATCAGATGAATAGAAAAAGCTTCTCTTAAAAATCAGATTGAAATTAAACAGCATGTCTACGACATCAGATGAACCAGTAAAAATGTGTTCAGAATCCAGAAATGACAAAATTAGAAGAAAGAAAGAGGGTTGAACTAGCAAGAATGAGGATACAAATAGCAAACCCTAGAAGGGTTGTACTCGCTATAGAGCACCCCACTACAGGCTAGAACAATAAGATAATATTCTGACACACCCCCATAGCCAAAGTGGGGTGTAATCAGCAGAGCAGGCAAAACAGTACAAGCTCAGGGTGGATCACAATGTCACCACGCATTCTGAGCACAAGGTCAAGAAGAAATAGTTCAAAGTTCACAATTATGAGCAAAGCTAGCAGTGGTCACAACGGGCAAGTGAGGAGGAGGAGGGAGAGTGAGAGGAGAGGAGATAGAAGGCGGCGGCTGAAGCTGCAGACACACGGGCAACAGGAGTGGCGAGCACAGTGGCCACCGGGACAGCGCCCCGGACTACGGGAGTAACAGGCCCCGCGGCTCAAGTAGCGGCAGACGGGCAACGGACCCACAGGCGACCGGCTCAGCGACAAGCTCACTGGGCTACCGGGACAGCGCCCCGGACTACAGGTGCTGCGGACGACAAACTGGCAACCTCCGCTCAACCTCCCGCACACAGTCCCACCCCCCTCATACACACCCACTGCTACACCGCTAGCTCCACTCCCACGCACCCCCCTTAAACCCTAAACCCAGTCTCCCACACAACCACCCCCCTCAGCGACAGCTGCAGCAGTGGGAGACGAAGGAGGAGGAGGAGAAAGGGAGGAAGGCACACCGGCCACCCCAATACCCGCCACCCCACAGCTCGCGGCCCCCGAAGGAGCCGCGACAGGCGACGGGAAATGGGGGGGAGGGGGGGTGTGGAGGAAAGGGCCCACCACGGACCTGATTGGAGGGCGGGGCCGCGACAAGGGGCGGGGCCGCGACGAGGGGCGGGGCCGCTTCGAGGGGCGGGGCCGCGACGCAGGGCGGGGCCGCATCGTAGGGCGGGGCCGCGACAGGTCGGCGGCGGGGCCGCGATGTAGGGCGGGACCGCGACAGGTAGGGCGGGGCCGCGAAGGTAGGGCGGGGCCGCGACGAGGGCGGGGCCGCAACGGTCGGGGCGGGGCCGCGACGTAGGGCGGGGCCGCTTCGAGGGGCGGGGCCGCGACGCAGGGCGGGGTCGCGACGTAGGGTAGAAGCCCGCCGCGCGCCTCGGGGCGCACAGCGGGCAAAGAACCGCCGCGCGCCTCGGGGCGCACGGCGGGCAGAAAACCGCCACGCGCCTCGGGGCGCACGGCGGGAGGAAAAAAGTAGCAGCGGAAGCGAGGTGGTAACCCACCCACAGGATCGATCCAAGGGGATCGACCTGCTCTGATAGCATGACAAAAGTTAGAAGAAGAAAAGAGGGGCTGGGCTAGCAAGAATGAGGATACAAATAGCAAACCCTAGAAGGGCTGTACTCGCTATAAAGCACCCCACTACAGGCTAGAACAATAAGATAATATTCTGACAAGAAATTCATACAAAAATTTCTGATAAAGTACCGTAAGCCCTGCAATCGTACCCTGTACAGTCAGAGAAATAAATTCTTAACCCTTGTTTTCCAAAGGATAAAAGAAAAATTACACCGTATCGCCCCGGATATAAGCGCAGGCCTAGTATTAAAAGCGCATGCGCTTCTATCTGGAGCAATGCGGTTATGGCCGATCCTCAATTATAAGCGCACCCCCTGTAAAACCTTGATTTATTTTAAGCGAATCCTGGTTTTAAAATTTAAAACATGTCAAAATACTGTAACGATTTTCACTTTAGCAGGCTCATACTTTCCAAATTCAGTTGTGTCCACTATGTGTCAGAACTAATTGCTTACTTGTTTCTGTAGGCTATAGTGGGGTATCCCATAGGGGGTACAACCCAATAAGGGTTTCCTACTTGTACTCACTTCATTCATAGTCATTTCACTTCTCGTTCGTACTTTCTCATGGAATCAGAGCAGGTCCCTTCCTAGGGCCTGTTCCTAGGGCCCACCGAAGCGCGCCCCGAGGCGCGCATTTTTTTTAGCGACCCTCCGAGTCGCCCCTCCCGTCGTGCTCCCGCTTAGGCCCCTCGTCGGCCCCCGCTTAGGCCCCTCGTCGGCCCTGCTTAGGCCCCTCGTCGGCCCCGCGTACCCCTCGTCGGCCCCGCGTAGGCCCCGCGTACCCCTCGTCGGCCCCGCGTACCCCTCGTCGGCCCCGCGTAGGCCCCGCGTACCCCTCGTCGGCCCCACGTAGGCCCCGCGTAGGCCCCGCGTACCCCTCGTCGGCCCCGCGTAGGCCCCGCGTACCCCTCGTCGACCCCGCGTACCCCTCGTCGGCCCCGCGTAGGCCCCGCCCAAGCCCCGTCTCGGCCCCGTGTCGGCCCCGCGTAGGCTCCGTCGGCCCCGCTTAGGCCCCTCTTCAGCCCCGCGCCGGCCCCACCTACGCCCTGTCGGCCCCGCGCTGGCCCCGCTTAGGCCCGCCACCGGCCCCTGCTACAGCCCGCCGGCCCGCCTAGGCCCCACTTTGGCCCCTCGTCGGCCCCACTACAGCCCGCACCGGCCCCTGCTACAGCCCACCACCGGCCCTGCTACAGCCGCCGCCGGCCCTGCTACAGCCCGCCGCCGGCCCTGCTACAGCCCGCCACCGGCCCTGCTGCAGCCCGCCACCGGCCCTGCTGCACGTGAGCAGCCCCAGCAGCCCGCGCCGCCCGTGAGCCCCTACGCCACCCGAGCCGCGCGAGCCGCCCGAGCTGCCCGAGCCGCCCGAGCCGCCCGAGCCGCCCGAGCCGCCCGAGCCGCCTGAGCCACGCGAGCCACCTGAGGAGCCGTGCTGCTGTCCCTGAGCTGTGTTCCTCTGCTGCTGACCTACCCGACTCTTCCAGCCCGGTGAGACTTTCAGCTGCTGCCATGGCCACCCCCAATGTTCTTACTTTTGACGCTGAGGGGAGGGCCATTAACTTTGCCGTCTGGATTGAAGACCTGCAGTTGTACTTACTGTGTGATGCGATAGATGAGGTCTCTCTCTTTGACTTTGTCTCTGGAGCTGTCCCTGCCCCGCCTGCTGATGCTGACTCTGCCGTTCGCTCCAAGTGGGCGACCCGCGATGCTGCTGCACGTCTTGCTGTGCGTCGCCACCTCCCTTCCTCTGAGCGTGCCCACTTTAGTCAGTGCAAGACCGCTCAGGCCTTGTACGACGCTGTAGTTGCACGCTACTCCTCCCCTTCCTCCGCTACCCTTAGCCGCCTCATGCTACCGTTTCTCTTCCCTGACCTCGCTTCCTTTCCCACTGTCGCTGACCTCGTTACCCACCTACGCGCTAGTGACGCTCGCTACCGCGCTGCCCTTCCTGCTGAGTTCCGCGCCGCAAACCCTCCTCCCATGTATATCACTCTCTACTTTCTCGTCACCCGTCTTCCTGAGTCCCTTCGTGTCGTTAGGGACCAGTTTCTCTCTGTCTGTCCCACCACCCTCACTGTCGACCTCCTTGAGGAGTCCCTGCTAGCGGCTGAGAAGAGTATAGTCGCTGTAGGGGCCTCTAGGGGTGACCCTCGCACCCCCATCTTTGAGGGGTGTTCTCCTTCCCCCCTGCTGCCCTCTGTCGCCTCTGCTGCTACGGCCGACCTCGCTGGTTTTGAGTCGGTCGGTGCGGCGTCTGCCCCCAGCGGCAGACGCCGCTCTGGCAAGGGCAAGGGGGGCAAGGGAGCGGGTGGATCTAGAGGAGGCAGTGGCGGAGGAGGTGGGGGTGGCGGGGGGAGTGGGGGTGGCGGTGGAGGTGGTGGCGGGAGTGGAGGTACTAAAGGCGGCGGTGGAGGCGGAGGTGGCGGCGGAGGTGGTAGCGGAGGAGGCGGTGGGAGCGGTGGGAGCGACGGTCCTGGTGGGGGAGGTGGCGGTGGAGACGGGGGTGGCGGTGGAGGCGGGGGTGGTGGTGGAGGCGGGGGTCGGAGTGGCTCGTCCCAGCGGAGCAGCTCGGGGGGTGGTCAGCGCCAGCAGCAGCAGCAGCAGCAGCAGCAGCAGCCGCAGCAGCAGCAGCGCTCTCGCACCGTCCCCGGCCCTCTGCAGCTCCGTGAGTGGTACTTGCAGCGTCAGCGCGGTGGTGCTCTTGGTCCCTGCCCCTACGTTCTTCGCACCGGTGACCGTGCGGGGGAGAGGTGTGGAGGCGCCCACAAAGCCCGTCGCTGCTTTGGCCGCCTGACCGACGCCTGGCGTCAGCAGTTTCCGGAGGCCGCTGAGATCCCCCGCTGGGGAGAGCTGTCTAGGGCTGGAGTAGCTATTTATGATCTTGACTTTGATGCTATTCTCTCTGCTATGTATGCTGTGACTGGTAGTGATGAGGATGACTGTTACCGGTGTTTCCCGCCCGACCCGGGCATTGGTACTGCCGCGTCAGGTACTAGTGAGGCTGCTGCTCTAGGTGCCAGTGCGTCTGTGCTCTCAGGTGCTGGTGAGTCTGCCCTCTCAGGTACTGTGTCGGCTTCGGCCTCTCACACCTTCACCCTTGACTCTGGAGCGTCTCGCTCCTTCTTTAGGGACCGCACCACTCTCACGCCGCTGAGTCGGCCGGTTGCAGTGTCCCTGGCTGACCCCTCTGGGGGGCCGGTCCTGGCTCGCTTCTCCACTGTCCTCCCGTGTCCGGCGGCCCCCTCTGGCACCCTGACTGGTCTCTACCTCCCCTCGTTCTCGACGAACTTGGTGAGTGGTGCTGACCTCCAGGATGCGGGTGTCCACCAGTTCACCCCTGCTCGTCAGCGGGTGACCCACTGCACGGAGGAGGATACAGGTCGCCACCTGGCTACGTTTACACGTCGGCCAGGGTCGAGCCTGTACACACTGACCACTGCTTCTCCTCCAGGTGCTGAGTCTGGTAGGGTCCCTTCTTCTGGTCAGGTGTTTGCTGCAGCGTCCAGGTCTGGTCCTGAGTCTGCCCCCTGCTCGTGTCGTCGTCTGTCTCACGAGACCCTCCTCTGGCACCACCGCCTTGGCCACCCCTCTCTGCTTCGGCTCAGAGGCATGGCCTCGCGAGTCCTTGTGTCTGGTCTTCCCCGGTCTCTCCCTCCCCTTCCTCCGGGCCCTGGCCCCACCTGTGTCCCCTGTGTCGAGGGGCGCCAGCGTGCTGCCCCTCACTCCTCCCAGTTTCCTCCGACAGAGGCCCCGTTGCAGACGCTTCACATGGACGTGTGGGGCCCAGCCCGCGTCCGTGGACAGGGTCAGGAGCGCTACTTCCTGCTGGTGGTTGACGACTACTCGCGTTACACCACAGTCTTCCCCTTGCACAGCAAGGGTGAGGTCACTGAGGTGCTGATCGACTGGATCCGCGCAGCTCGTCTCCAGCTTCGGAGGAGCTTTGGCTCTGACTTCCCTGTTTTGCGTCTGCACTCGGACAGAGGTGGAGAGTTCTCCTCCGGCCTCCTGAGTGCCTACTGTCGTGTGCGAGGCATCCGTCAGACCTTCACGCTTCCGGACTCACCGCAGCAAAATGGGATTGCTGAGCGCCGCATTGGCATGGTCATGGACGTCGCTCGTACGTCCATGATGCATGCGGCTGCTCCCCATTTTCTGTGGCCGTTTGCGGTCAGGTACGCTGCGCACCAGATCAACCTCCACCCCAGGGTCTCTCGACCGGAGACCTCCCCAGCCCTGCTGTGGACGGGGAAGGTTGGCGATGCGTCGGCGTTCCGGGTCTGGGGATCTCGGGCGTTTGTTCGCGACCTGTCTGCGGACAAGCTGTCCCCTCGTGCTTCTCCCTGCGTCTTCCTGGGGTTCCCCCCCGACGCCCCTGGGTGGCAGTTTTACCACCCCACCTCTCGACGTGTTCTGTCCTCCCAGGACGTCACGTTCGACGAGTCGGTGCCCTACTACCGCCTCTTCCCCTACCGCACTCCGTCCCTCCCCCCACCCCCGCTCTTCTTGGTACCAGGTCCCCCCCCGGTAGTCCCCCTCCCCCCTCAGGGTCCTGCCCCTTCAGGTGTGTCCCAGGTAGACGCGGTCGAGCCTGTCGAGGTCACTGGTGACTCTGGTGCTGCTGCGGGAGCTGAGCCTGGGGGTGCGGAGTCTGGGGGTGCTGAGCCTGGAGGTGCCGAGTCTGGGGGTGCTGAGCCTGGGGGTGCTGAGCCTGGGGGTGCTGTGCCTGGGGGTGCTGAGCCTGGAGGTGCCGAGTCTGGGGGTACTGTGCCTGAGGGTGCTGGGCCTGGGGGTGCTGAGCCTGGGGGTGCCGTGCCTGGAGGTGCTGTGTCTAGGGGTGCTGAGCCCGAGGGTGCTTCGCCTGGGGGTGCTTCGTCTCGCCGGGAGCCACTCTCCCCACAGGAGCTGCGTGAGTGGTTTGCCGGGCGCTGGAGGCGTGCTGCTGGTGCTGGTGGTTCTTCGGCTGCAGAGGGCACTGCTGCTGCGCGCCCCGCCGGTGCTCGTACTGTGGGTGCTGGAGCTGCTGAGTCTGAGAGTTCTCCTAGAGCTGGTCCTGCTGAGGGTGTTGGCGCTGAGCCTGCCGTTGGCGGCCCGACTGACAGTGCTCCTGGTGCTGCGGCTGGAGGTTCTGGAGCTTTTGGTGGTGCTGCTGGAGGTGCTACTGGAGTGGGTGCTCCTGCCGGGGCTGCTGGTGCTGTTCCTGCTGTTTCTAGCGTCGCCGCGCGGCCCCGACCGTACTTCGGTCCGCAGCTTGTCCGGTCACAGCCACAGCTACAGCCTGCCTCCCCTTTGCCTGCTCCTTCTCCCTACGCTGGTCCGACTGGAGGTCTTACTGAGCGTCGTGAGCCTGCGTCTCGTCCTGTGTCGCCTGTTCGTACTGAGCGCGCTAGTGGTCGCGGGTCGCGTCAGCGTCCTCCTCCTGTCCCTGGCACGCACCGGATGTCACTGCGTCCGTCCACTGCTCCTCTGCGTGCCCCTTTGCCTTCTCCTCCTGCTTCCTCTCTTCCTGCTCTTGCCGACCCGGAGTCGGACGCTCTTCGTGCTGCCAGTCCTACTGTCACGCGTCTCCTGGCTACTGCTGTCACTGACCCTTCCTTCGAGTCGTCTGCTGCGTCTGCCCTTGTCACTGAGCTTGTCGACTTTGCTGCGCGCTGTCGTCTAGACTACGCTGCTCGTCTTGTCACTGAGTCTGAGTCCGCCTGTCCTCCGTCCGTCGGGGGTGAGTGTGCCCTTGGCACGGACGTCCTTGAGGACAGGCAGGAGGAGTTCCAGCGTCTGGCCGCCGCTTCACCTCGTCTCGCGTCTGTACTGCTAGCCCCTGAGGGAGACCCGGATGCACCAGACATCCCGACTCCGCGCTCTTACGCGGAGGCGATAGAGGGTCCCTACTCCTCTCAGTGGCAGGCAGCTATGGATGCAGAGATGGCTTCCTGGAAGTCCACAGGCACCTACGTTGACGCTGTTCCCCCTCCTGGGGCAAACATCGTCAGTGGCATGTGGATTTTCAGGGTGAAGCGGCCGCCGGGTTCTCCGCCTGTCTTCAAGGCGCGTTACGTGGCTCGTGGCTTCAGTCAGCGGCAGGGGGTTGATTACTTTCAGACCTTCTCCCCCACCCCGAAGATGACCACTCTTCGGGTTCTGCTACATGTTGCTGCTCACCGTGACTACGAGTTGCACTCTCTCGACTTCAGCACAGCTTTCTTGCAGGGCAGTCTGCACGAGGAGATCTGGCTGCGTCGCCCACTTGGCTTCACTGGGTCTTTCTCTCCTGGTACCCAGTGGAGTCTCCGGCGTCCAGTCTACGGTCTCCGCCAGGCGCCACGTGAGTGGCACGACACACTGAGGACTACGCTCGCGGCACTTGGGTTTGCTCCTTCCACTGCCGACCCGTCGCTGTTTCTGCGCACCGACACCTCTCTGCCACCGTTCTACATCCTCGTGTACGTCGACGACTTGGTCTTTGCCACAGCTGACACTGCTGGACTCGCCTACGTGAAGTCCGAGCTGCAGAAGAGACACACGTGCACTGACCTGGGTGAACTGCGCAGCTACCTTGGCTTGCAGATCACCCGGGACAGAGCACGCCGCACCATTACCCTGACTCAGTCACACATGGTGCAGCAGGTCCTTCAGCGCTTCGGCTTCACGTACTCCTCGCCTCAGGCCACTCCTCTGCCTACTCGCCACTCGCTCTCAGCTCTGCCTTCGGATGAGTCCGTAGAGTCGAGTGGTCCGTATGCAGAGCTTGTTGGCTGCCTCATGTACCTGATGACCTGCACACAACCTGACCTCGCATACCCTCTTAGCATTCTCGCACGCTTTGTTGCTCCTGGGAGACACCGACCAGAGCACATGGCTGCAGCGAAGAGGGTGTTGCGCTACTTGTGCAGTACGTCGGGCATGGGGCTAGTGCTTGGAGGGCGCAGTCCAGTGGTCCTCACTGGGCACGCAGACGCTTCTTGGGCTGACGACCAGGCTACGCAGCGGTCGTCACAGGGTTACACCTTCAGCCTTGGTTCCGGCTCTGTCTCGTGGCGGGCTACCCGCTCGTCTTCTGTTCTCGGCTCCAGTTGTGAGGCTGAGATCTACGCTGGGGCTATGGCTGCACAGGAGTTACGCTGGCTCACCTACCTGCTGACCGACCTTGGAGAGCAGCCTCGTTCTCCTCCAGTCCTGTACGTAGACAACAAGGCCATGCTGGCCTTGTGTCGAGAGCAGCGACTGGAGCACAGAACGAAGCACATTGCTCTTCGCTACTTTCTTGCTCGTGAGCTACAGCAGCGTGGACAGCTGCGACTTGCGTACGTGGCCTCTGAGGCCAACACTGCTGATGTCTTCACCAAGGCACTTGCGCCTTGTGATCATCAGCGTTGCTGCACGCAGTTGGGTCTTGTGCCTGTCTTGCCTCACTTGCTCTCCTCTTGACCTTGCTTGTACTTTCGCATATATATACTCTTGCTCTTGTATATCTCTATATTTGATCTTGCATGTGAACTGGCCTTGTGGCCTTTGAACTTGTGCTCGGAATGCGTGGTGACTTTGTGATCCACCCTGAGCTTTGCTTTGCTTTGCTTGACCGGTCTTGTGACCCCTTGTTCTCCCCCACTTTGCCTATGGGGGTGTGTCAGAACTTATAGCTTACTTGTTTCTGTAGGCTATAGTGGGGTATCCCATAGGGGGTACAACCCAATTAGGGTTTCCTACTTGTACTCACTTCATTCATAGTCATTTCACTTCTCGTTCGTACTTTCTCACTATGAACCCTGCACAGGCTGCGAGTCCAGTCAGCATGAGCTGTCAGGGGCACCCTGTGAGTCACATCGAATGTACTTGCCAGCGCGCGCGAAAATTTTACTCACGACCATATACGGTATAAAATTGACTCGATTGAAATGGCAGGCACGAGATATACAGTTTGGTGTCTAAAATTTGTAATTTTATGTTTTTCATTTTATAAGCGCATGCACTTATGATTTTGACTCAATTATAAGCGCACCCCCCTAAAAACACTGATTTATTATAAGCGCATCTGCGCTTATATCCGGGGTAATACGGCACTTTCTGGCCCAGGGAATCCCATTGTTAGAACAGACTAAGCTACTAGAGGAAGCTTTAGTAGTCTTAGAACCTCCTCCTAAAGCCTAGGAATCTTAGGAGCCCACTTGGGCATGAACCATGCTAGAACCAAAGTAGTTTCCAAGAAGTGAAGTTCCAACCAGGGCCCACGATATCAGGGCAAAACATCCTGATTACCCTGATTTCAGGATGGTGTCTTAAGTTTGCCCTGGAATTTCAGAATGATGCTGAAATTTACCCTGTGACGTCAGGATGATCCTTGTGTTTTGCCCTGAAATTTCAGAATGGCAGTGAATTTTTGCCCTGAAGCGTTAGGGTGAATGTAGAGGGATTCCCTGACTCGTGGGAAGGGGAGAAAGGGTGGAGGGGGGAGAGAGGGAGAGGGAGAGTGGGGAGGAAGGAGGCTGGAGGGTTTGTGTGCTAGTTTTGTCCTCACCCCTCCCCCACCAATGTTTTTGCTCCGCCAGTAGAAGTGAAACCAGTGAACAACCTGCTCCTTTCGTGCCTTCCCCTCCATCCTCTCTAGTGCCTCGTATTTTTTGCCCTGAATCATCCATATGAATTTCTGCTGGTGCCCTGAAATTTCAGGATGGCCAGAAAATTCTGCCCTGATGAATCAAGGCATTTCAGAGATTTTTCAAAAGTTATCTTGAGGGCTCAGGGTGCCCAAAATCCTAGCACAGGCCCTGGTTCCAACAAGAGAGAACCTTAACCTATAGGGTTTGGGAGGTGGTACACTCTAAAGAGTGTACACCACAAGTTCTCCCAACCCAACCAATGTATTCTACACTACTATAGTGTAGGTGTACCACTACATATGTTTATTGGAGCAACCCGAATTAACCTTAATTCTCACACCCCCCCTTGCTCCTATAAGCATTAAGGTGAGAAGAAACGAGAATGATTGAACTATGAATGAAGTGGGTACAAGTATTAACTCTAATTGGGTTGTACCCCCTATGGGATACCCCAGTACAGCCTACACAAATGTATAAGCTATAATGTTCTGACACACCCCCATAGACAAGGTGGGGGAGAACGAGGGGTCACAAGATCGGTCAAGCAAAACAAAGCAAAGCAAGCTCAGGGTGGATCACAACGTCACCACACATTCTGAGCACAAGGTCAAGGCCACAAGGCCAGTTCACATGTAGGAGTACATATATATATAAGGCTAGACAAGCAAGAGCAAGTATATATATATGTAACAGTACAAGCAAGGTCAAGGGGTGAGCAAGTGAGGCAAGACAGGCACAAGACCCAGCTGAGTGCAGAAGCGCTGATGATCACAAGGCGCAAGTGCCTTGGTGAAGACATCAGCAGTGTTGGCCTCAGAGGCCACGTACGCAAGCCGCAATTGTCCACGCTGTTGTAGCTCACGAGCAAGGAAGTAGCGGAGAGCAATGTGCTTTGTTCTGTGCTCCAGTAGCAACTCTCGACACAAGGCCAGCATGGCCTTGTTGTCTACGTACAGGACTCGAGGAGAACGAGGCTGCTCTCCAAGGTCGGTCAGCAGGTAGGTGAGCCAGCGAAGCTCCTGTGCAGCCATGGCCTCGGCGTAGATCTCAGCCTCACAACTGGAGCCGAGAACAGAAGATGAGCGAGTAGCCCGCCACGAAACAGAGCCGGAACCAAGGCTGAAGGTGTAACCCTGTGACGACCGCTGCGTAGCCTGGTCGTCAGCCCAAGAAGCGTCCGCGTGCCCAGTGAGGACCACTGGACTCCGCCCTCCAAGCATTAGCACCATGCCCGACGTACTGCACAAGTAGCGCAACACCCTCTTCGCTGCAGCCATGTGCTCTGGTCGTTGTCTCCCAGGAGCAACATAGCGTGCAAGAATGCTAAGAGGGTATGCAAGGTCAGGTCGTGTGCAGGTCATCAGTTACATGAGGCAGCCAACAAGCTTTGGATACGAGCCACTCGACTCTACGGACTCATCCGAAGGCAGGGCAGAGAGTGAGTGGCGAGAAGGCAGAGGAGTGGCCTAAGGCGAGGAGTACGTGAAGCCGAAGCGCTGAAGGACCTGCTGCACCATGTGTGACTGAGGTTGAATAATGGTGCGGCGTGCTCTGTCCCGGGTGATCTGCAAGCCAAGGTAGCTGCGCAGTTCACCCAGGTCAGTGCATATGTGTCTCTTCTGCAGCTTGGACTTCACGTAGGCGAGTCCAGCAGTGTCAGCTGTGGCAAAGACCAAGTCGTCGACGTACATGAGGATGTAGAACGGCGGCAGAGAGGTGTCGGTGCGCAGAAAGAGCGACGGGTCGGTAGTAGAAGGAGCAAACCCAAGAGCCGCAAGTGTAGTCCTCAGTGTGTCGTGCCACTCACGTGGCGCCTGGCGGAGACCGTAGTCTGGATGCTGGAGACTCCACTGGGTACCAGGAGGGAAAGACCCAGTGAAGCCAAGTGGGCGGCGCAACCAGATCTCCTCGTGCAGGCTGCCCTGCAAGAAAGCAGTGCTGAAGTCGAGAGAGTGCAGCTCGTAGTCACGGTGAGCAGCAACGTGCAGCAGTACCCGAAGAGTGGTCATCTTCGGGGTGGGAGAGAAGGTCTGAAAGTAGTCAACTCCCTGCCGCTGACTGAAGCCACGAGCCACGTAACGCGCCTTGAAGACAGGCGGAGAACCCGGCGGCCGCTTCACCCTGAAGATCCACATGCCACTGACGATGTTCGCCCCAGGAAGGGGGACAGCGTCAACGTAGGTGCCTGTGGACTTCCAGGAAGCCATCTCTGCATCCATAGCTGCCTGCCACTGAGAGGAGTAGGGACCCTCTATCGCCTCCGCGTAAGAGCGCGGAGTCGGGATGTCAAGTGCATCCGGGTCTCCCTCAGGGGTAAGCAGTACGCACACGAGATGAGGTGAAGCAGCTGCCAGACACTGGAACTCCTCCTGCCTGTCCTCAAGGACGTCCGTGCCAAGGGCACACTCACCCCCGACGGATGGAGGACAGACAGTCTCAGACTCAGCGATAAGACTAGCAGCGTAGTCTAGGCGACAGCGAGCAGCAAAGTCGACGAGCTCAGCAAAGAGGGCAGACGCAGCAGTAGACTCAAAAGAAGGGTCAGTGACGACAGTAGCAAGGAGACGCGTGACAGTAGGACTGGCAGCACGAAGAGAGTTCGACTCCGGGTCGGCAAGAGCAGGAAGAGAGGACTCAGGAGGAGAAGGAAAAGGGGCACGCAGTGGAGCAGTAGACGGACGCAGAGATATCCTGTGTGTGCCAGGGACAGGAGGAGGACGCGGACGCGAACCACGACCACTAGCGCGAGCAGGACGGACAGGCAACGTAGGGCGAGACGCAGGCTCACGACGCTCAGCAAGACCTCCAGTAGGACCAGCGTAGGGAGAAGGAGCAGGCAAAGGGGAGGTAGGCTGTAGCTGTGACTATGACGGGACAGGCTGTGGACCCTCTAAGGGAGGAGGAGGACCAGTAGAAGGTGGAAGACCAAGAACCTGCTGCAGGAGTGGAAAGAAGTACGGTCGAGGCCGCGTGGGAACGCAAGAAACAGCAGGGACAGCACCAGTACCCCCAGTAGGAGCACCCGCTCCAGCAGCACCTCTAGCAGCTCCAGAACCTCCAGCAGCACCAGGAGCACCCCCAGCAGGACCGCCAGTGGTAGTCTCAGCGCCAACACCCTCAGCAGCACCAGCTCCAGTCAAACCTGCAGGCCTAGCAGCTCCAGTACTCCCAATACGAGCACCTCCGGGACCCGCAACAGCAGCACCCTCAGTAGCCGAAGAACCTCCACCACCAGCAGCACGGCTCCAGCGCCGGGCAAACCACTCGCGCAGCTCCTGTGGAGAGAGTAGCTCCCGGCGAGACGAAGCACCCGGAGAACCTCCAGGTGGAGTACCTCCAGGCGCAGTACCCCCAGGCCCAACACCCCCAAGCAAAGCACCCCCAGGCGTAGCACCCCCAAGCTCAGCACCCCCAGGCTCAGCACTCCCAGGCTCAGCACCCCCAGGCGTAGCACCCCCAGGCTCAGCATCCCCAGGCTCAGCACCCCTAGGCTCTGCACCCCCAGGCCCAGCACCCCCAGGCTCAGCACCCCCAGGCTCAGCACCCTCAGCAGCACCAGAGTCACCAGTGACCTCGACAGGCTCGACTGCGTCTACCTGGGACACACCTGAAGGGGCAGGACCCGGAGGGGGGAGGGGGTCTACCTAGGGGGGACCTGGTACAAGGAAGAGCGGGGGCGGGGGGAGGGACGGAGTGCGGTAGGGGAAGAGGCGGTAGTAGGGGACCGACTCTTCAAACGTGACGTCCTGGGAAGACAGAACACGGCGAGAGGTGGGGTGGTAGAACTGCCACCCAGGCGCGTCAGGGGGGAACCCCAGGAAGACGCAAGGAGCAGCACGAGGGGACAGCTTGTCGGCAGACAAGTCGCGGACAAACGTCCGAGATCCCCAGACCCGAAACGCCGACGCATCGCCAACCTTCCCCGTCCACAGCAAGGCTGGGGAGGTCTCCGGCCTGGAGACCCTGGGGTGAAGGTTGATCTGATGCGCCGCGTACCTGACCGCAAACGGCCACAGAAAATGGGGGGCAGCCGCATGCATCATAGACATACGAGCGACGTCCATGACCATGCCAATGCGGCGCTCAGCAATCCCATTTTGCTGCGGAGAGTCCGGAAGCGTGAAGGTCTGACGGATGCCTCGTGCACGACAGTAGGCTCGCAGAAGGCCAGAGGAGAACTCTCCGCCTCTGTCCGAGTGCAGACGCAGAACAGGAAAGTCCGAGCCAAAGCTCTGCCTGAGCTGGAAACGAGCTGCGCGGATCTTGTCGATCAGCACCTCAGTGACATCACCCTTGCTGTGCAAGGGGAAGACTGCGGTGTAACGCGAGTAGTCGTCAACAACGAGCAGGAAGTAGCGCTCGTGACCCTGCCCACGGACGCGGGCTGGGCCCCACACGTCCATGTGAAGCGTCTGCAACGAGGCCTCTGTCGGAGGAAACTGGGAGGAGTGAGGGGCAGCATGCTAGCGCCCCTCGACACAGGGGACACAGGTAGGGCCAGGGCCCTGAGGAAGGGGAGGGATGGACCGGGGGAGACCAGACACTAGAAGACGGGAGGCCATGCCTCTGAGCCGAAGCAGAGAGGGGTGACCAAGACGGTGGTGCCAAAGGAGAGTCTCGTGAGACAGGAGACGACACGAACAGGGGGCAGCTCAGGACCAGACCTGGACGCTGCAGCAAACACCTGACCTGACGCAGCGACCCTACCAGACTCAGCAACGGGAGGAGACGCAGTGGTCAGTGTGTACAGGCTCGACCCCGGCTGACGGGTAAATGTAGCCAGGTGTCAGCCTGTGCTAGCCTCTGTACAGTGCGTCACCCGCTGACGCGCAAGAGTGAACTGGTGTACACCCGCATCCTGTAGGTCAGCACCACTCACCAGGTTCGTAGAGAACGAGCGGAGGTAGAGACCAGACAGGGTGCCAGAGGGAGCCGCCGGACACGGGAGGACTGTGGAGAAGCGAGACAGGACAGGACCCCCAGAGGGGTTAGCCAGAGACACTGCAACCGGCCGACTCAGTGGCGTGAGTGTGGTGCGGTCCCGAAAGAAGGAGCGAGACGCCACAGAGTCAAGGGTGAAGGTGAGGGAGGCCGAAGCCGACGTAGTACCTGAGAGCGCCGACTCACCAGTACCTGAGGACGCAGACACAATAGTACCTAGAGCAGCAGCGTCGCCAGCACCTAGGGCAGCGGCCTCACCACTACCTAGAGTAGCAGTCTCAATGCCCGGATAGGGTGGGAAACACCGGTAACAGTCACCCTCATCACTAATAGACACAGCATACATGGCAGAGAGAATAGCATCAAAGTCAAGATCATAGACGGCAACACCCGCCCTAGACAGCTCGCCCCAGCGAGGGATCTTTGAGGCCTCCGGGAACTGGTGACGCCACGCATCCGTCAGGCGGCCAAAGCAGCGCTGAGTGGGGTGGGCTCCCCCACACTGCTCACCCGCACGGTCGCCGGTGTGCAAAACGTAGGAGCACGGACCAAAACCCCCACCCCGCTCGCGTTCAGTGTACCACTCACGGAGCTGCTGAGGGGAGAGGGTCTCACGACCGCGCTGCTGCTGCTGGCGCGAGCCACCACCAGAGCCACTCCTCTGCGAAGACCCGCGACCAGCTCCACCGCCACCCCCGCCGCCTCCGCCGCCTCCGCTGCCTCCGCCGCCTCCGCTACTGCCGCCGCCTCTGCCTCCGCCTCCACCGCCGCCACCTCCGCCACCTCCGCTCCCACCGCCACTGCCGCCGCCACCTCCGCCTCCACTGCCGCCACCGACCCCTCCACTCCCACCTCCACTCCCACCGCCACCCCCACTCCCCCCACTGCCGCCACCTCCACCTCCACCGCCCCCGCTCGCTCCTCCAGCGCCCTTGCCCCCCTTGCCCTTGCCAGAACGGCGTCTCTCGCTAGGGGCAGACGCCGCACCGACCGACTCAAGACCAAGGAGGTTGGCCGCAGTAGCAGAGGCAACAGAGGGCAGAAGGGGGGAGGGGGAACACCCCTCAAAGATGGGGGTGCGCGGGTCACCCCGAGAGGCTCCTACAGCGACTATGCTCTTCTCTATCGCTAGGAGAGCCTTCTTGAGGAGGTCGATAGTGAAAGTGGTGGGACAGACAGAGAGGAAGTGGTCCCTGACTACACGAAGGGAGTCAGGGAGGCGAGTGACTATGTAGTTAAGAATGATGTACATGTGGGGGGTGTTCTTGGCGCAGAAGTCAGCAGGAAGTGCAGCGCGGTAGCGAGTGTCACTAGTGCGGAGGTGCGTAATGAGGTCAGCTACTGTGGGAAAGGCAGCAAGGTCAGGGAAGAGGTACGGTAGCATGAGACGGCTCAGTGCAACAGTGGCAGGGGAGGAGTAGCGCGCAACTACAGCGTCGTACAAGGTCTGAGCACTCTTGTACTGACTAAAGTGCGCACGCTCGGAGGTAGGGAGGTGGCGACGCACAGCAAGACGTGCAGAAGCGTCGCGCGTGGCCCATAGGGAGCGAACAGTGGCGTCAGCATCAGCAGCAGGGGCAGGGGAAGCGCCAGAGGTGAGGTCAAAGAGAGAGAGGCCGTCTGCCCTATCGCACTGTAAGAACAGCAGTAGGTCATCTACCCAGACCTCAAAGTCAATGGCCCTACCCTCAGCATCAAAGGCGAGGACACTAGGGGTAGCCATGACCCTAGACGACTAGCAATGCAAACAGTAGGGTGAGGGCAGTGCAGTGACAAAGGGGCTGTGCTCACCAGACTGGGCAGGTCAGGCGGCCCGGAAGTAGGGCATCTCGGCTGCTGGGCGGCTCGGCTGCTGGGCGGCTCGGCGGCTCGGCGGCTCTGCTGTTGGGCGGCTCGGCTGCTGGGCAGCTCGGCTGCTGGGCGGCTCGGCTGCAGGGCGGCTCGGCTGCTGGCGGCTCGGCTGTTGGGCGGCTCAGCTGCTGGGCGGCTCGGCTGCTGGGCGGCTCGGCTGCTCTGTTGTCGGGCGGCTCGGTTGTGTTGCTGTAGGGCGGCGCGGCGGTGCGGCAGGTGACGGGGCCGAGAGTGAGGCGGCGGGGCTGCAGGTAGGGTGGCGGGACCGCTGAGTTAGGCGGCGAGGCCGCAGGTAGGGTGGCGGGGCCGCTGAGTGAGGCGGCGGGGCCGAGAGTGAGGCGGCGGGGCCGCAGGTAGAGTGGCGGGGCCGCTGATAGGGTGGCCGGGCCGTAGGTAGGGCGGCGGGGCCGCAGGTAGGGTAGGGCGGCGGAGCCACGGGTAGGGTGGCGGGGCCGCAGGTAAGGTGGCAGAGCCGCGGGTAGGGGCCGCACGTGACGCCGCAAAGGGCGGCGACGGGCCGGTACGGGCGGCGACGGGCCTGGACAGGCGGCGCACGGGCCGGTATGGGCGGCGACGAGCCGGGACAGGCGGCACACGGGCGGCGAAAAGCCGGGACAGGCGGCGACGGGCCGGGGCGGGCACCGCACGGGCAGCGACGGGCCGGGACAGGCGGCGACGGGCCGGGGCAGGCGGCGACGGGCCGGGACTGGCGGCGACGGGCCGGGGCGGGCACCGCAGGGGCGGCGACGGGCCGGGACAGCGGCGCGGGGCCGGGACGGGCGGCTAAAGGGCGGCGTCGGGCCGCGTAGGGTGGCGACGGGCCGCTAAGGGCGGCGAGGAAGGTCGCTAGGGGCGACACGACGGGGCCGAAGGAGGCCTAAGCGAGGCTCGCTCCGGGCAGGAAAAAAATTTCGATTTTGGTGGGCCCTAGGAACAGTTCCCACGAGGGAACCTGCTCGATACCATGAGAAGAAACGAGAATGATTGAACTATGAATGAAGTGGGTACAAGTATTAACCCTAATTGGGTTGTACCCCCTATGGGATACCCCACTACAGCCTACACAAAAGTATAAGCTATAATGTTCTGACATAAGGTGCACCTATAAATCAAAACACAACCCCTCCAGCGAATGAAGCCTTGGCCTTCGCAGCCATCACTCGCATGTCGATGCGCTCAAGGCTCTCATGCAGCTGCAAGCTTGGGAGAGCTTTGGTGAGCATGTTGGCATCATGGAGGTGGGAGCGTACTGAGTGCACCTCGACGTCCTGCTGGCGCACCGCATCCTGTACAAAGTGCCATGCCACCTTAATGTGTTTGGTGCGCTGATGGAGAACGGGATTGTGGGCAAGGGAGACAGCAGCCTCATTATCACAGAACAATGGAATAGCCCCCCCATCCCCCACATGCATCTCTGCCAGCAAACTCCTCAACCAAATGGCCTCCTTGGCCCCCTCCAATAGAGCTTTATACTCAGCTTGAGAAACGCTTGCTGCAACACTGTCTTGCTTTTTGCTATACCAGCTAATAGCTCCTCCTCCCAACTTAAAGATGTAGGCAGAACGACTCTTGCCATCAGTCTCACCACCCCAATCCGAGTCAGTGTACCCAACAACCTGCTGACCACCTTGGCGTTCATAACTGATGACACGATCAGCTGTGTTGACCAAGTACCCGAGTGCTCTCAGTACAGCGCGCATGTGAATGCGTCTCGGTGCCACACAAGACTGTGCAAGGGTGTTGACAGTGAAGGACATGTCAAGACGGATAGTCACAGCAGCATACATCAAGCTTCCAAACACCTTGACATCAGCTGTAGCACCTTCCTAAGTCGACCAAGTACCATTCCTGATCTTAGAGAGATCATTGGGTGACATTGGAGTATGCACCTTATGGGTCTCCTTCAGCAGATCACCAAACCTTCCCTGGAGACCATGGACATACTTCTCCTGACCAATCTCCAACCACCCATCCTTGACCGACCTGCGAACCTCCACACCAAGGTACGTGGATACCTCACCTAGTTCCTTCATCTAGTACCTCTTAGCAAGCACCTCCTTGACCTGACCGATCAGCTCCAAGCGTGGAGACACAAACAAGAGGTCATCCACATACACCAATACATACACTGGCTCTTCATCCACAAACCCGATGTACAGAGCCTCATCGTATGCACTGCGGTCAAACCCTGCTAAAATCAGGGTGGTACCAATCTCCTCATTCCAAGCACGAGGCCCTTGCTTGAGCCCATAGAGAGCTTTGCGCAAGCAATACACCCTACCTGTACGATAATCAAATCCCTCAGGTTGTCTCACATACACCTCCTTTTGAAGGACTACATTGAGGTAAGCATGATCAACATCCTCTTGTTGTACATGCCACCCTTTTACCGCGACTTTTGCAAGAAGCACCCGACCTGAGGTGAGCTTGCCCACAGGGGCAAATACCTGATCATAGTCCTTCTCGGGCTCTTGCGTGTACCCCTTAGCAATAAGGCGAACCTTGTGCTGTACCACCTTATCCTCCTTGTCCGTTTTCCTGCGGAAATCATACCTGACCCCAATGGCCTTCTTACCTGGAGGTAAGTCGACCGGCTCTGGATCCCATACACCCATAGTGCGCATTGCATTTACCTCCTTCTCAGCGCCTGCCTTCCACGCAGGGCCCTCACGGCCACGCAGTGCCTTAGTGAGTGTGTGTGGGACATCACTGTTGCTCACACCTGCTAGTGCAACACCCTCCACCTCCTTGACCAAACACAGCATGCCCTCAACCACACCAGCATCCCCCCCTACCTCCTCACCACCTGTACCAGATTGGATACCAAGCACGTGCAAACCCGTAACCGGTGGTGGGGAGGTAGTCGCTGGTGACGTAGGTGCACCCGTAGAGAGGGGGACAGAGCACTGACCAGAGGAGGAGGAAGAGGAAGTAGCATGTGTAGCGGATCGGCGCTGAATGACCGAGGGGCCACTGAGCTGCTGCAGAGGGGTGGGCTGCTGTTGCAGCGACACACCGAGCGGTGCCGGTGGCAGTGATGAAGGTGGCATCTCAGCGTCGTCAACTGTTTCTGAGGGTTGCGAGAGTGGAAGAGGGAGGAGTTGGGAAATCTCAGCTGCATCCTTCAGAAGCTCCCCAAATCCCTTTGCCTTGTCTCAATCCTTCCACATCATATTTTCAAGAAAATCAACATCCCGAGCAATGCGAATGCGCATGAGAGAACGGTCCAGCATGCGCCAACCCTTGCTCTCCATGTCCACCCCAACACAGTCCGTGCATCAAGCTTGCCACCCTTCTCATGCCCATGCAACATGACACTCCCCATGCAACCCCAAATCCGAGCCATGCCCACATGCGGCTTCTGGCCGGACCATGCCTCCATTGGTGTGATGGAGGCAGGCAAAGCATTGCGAGTGACCCTGTTCTTAACCCACATGACCCACATCAATGCTTCACCCCACAAGCGAGCAGGGAGACCACTGTCGACCAACAATGTGCGAATCCCCTCTGCCATCGTCCTGTGCCACCTCTCCACGACCCCATTCTGCTGCGGTGTATCTGCGACGCTCAATTGCGTTTTAATGCCAAACTCCGCCTTCCATGCTTTCACAGCGTCGCCCAAGAACTCGCCGCCCCTATCTGAGCGAACAGCCTTCAGCTTCCGCCCACACTCCAACTCCACGTCCTTATGCCACTGTCGAAGAACTTTTGCAACTGTGGCTGATTCTTTGTTGGGGAGTGGGAACGACCAAACTCGTCTGGTGAAGTCTTCAATGAGGCTGAGGACATACACCGCTCCTCCCAGTGACGGTGTACGCACTGACCCCCCACAAGTCCATATGGACCCCATCCAAAGGCCCAAATGCCCGAGACGCCTCATGGGGAAACGGCCTTCGAGCCGACTTTCCCAATAAGCAAGGCTCACATGGAGAGCAATCAGTGCCCCCCCCCACCAATCTCCAAGCCCAGTACACTGTTCCCCCGAGCCATCTGTTGCAGTGTTGTGGGGGCGGTATGACCAAGGCGGCGGTGAGCAAGGGTCAATAGGGAAAATGAGGAGGAGGATCCAGCAGCAAGAGCACTGCCCTGTGTGCCCCGAGCAAGAGGAAGAGACATCCGCACCAAACCATGGTCCCTTCCCCCCCCTTTTCACCAATCGCCAACACCCTCTCTCCCCGTTTGATAACACATCTCTTGCCCTGGAATGTGACGATGACATCCCGAGAGGTGAGGTGTGGGACTTACAGCAGACGTGTGTGCATCTCAGGCACAAGGTGGACCTTTTGAATCCTCAGCAGCTGACCTCCAGCACCAACCACTGGCACCTCACCCATGCCAACAGCTTTTACCACCCGTCCATCTCCCAATCTAACTCCCCGAATCTCAGGTGGCTCAAACTTACTCTTGAAGTCGGATGCATAAGGAGTAAAGTTGTGGCCGGCTCCACTGTCAATCCACCACCCCTCTCGCTTCTGCTCCCCTCCTACTGCTGCAACTGCCTCTCCAACCACTACCTCTGCCTTGTTATCCTGCTCCTCCTCATCCGCCACATGTGCCTTGCCGTTGGACCCACGACCCCCCCGCTGTAAGAATGTAGGAATGCCTCCCTTAGGTCGGTGAGGACATCGCTGCCATGCATGTCCCTCATCCCAACAGCCATGACACAACCCCCTAGGAGCCATGCCCTTGGACCCCCAAGGGAAATCAAGCACTCCTGCTTTGCCTTTCCCTTGACCCCATATGCCCGAGTTGGTGCCGCTGATGTTACCGCTGCCTCCATGTTTTCCTCCCTTGTCCCAATTTCCCCTGCCGATGCTGCCCACTTTCGTACCCGCTCCAAAAGTGGCAACACCATCCGATCTTGGTGCGACACCAATCCGCATCTCATCGCTCCTCAAAGAGGTAAGCAACTGATCCTTAGTAAGCGATGGTGATTGGTTGTTCAGCACTACCTTCAGCATCTCAAAGTGAGGAGGTAGTCCTTTGAGTACCCTCATCATCCACTCCTCAACCTCCTCCTTCCCTCCTGCAGCCAAGTACTTGGACTTTAAGTCCTCGGCACGCGCCCAGTATACAGCCACTCCCTCCCCTTCTTTCATCTTCAAGGAAGAGAGCTCCTCAGAGAGTGCCATCCGGTTACACAATCCACGCTGAAGGTAGAACCCCTTCACTCGTGTGTATGCCGCTGCTATGCCTGCAGGAACTCGGGTGACCGCTCTTGCTCTGCCATCAACAGGTGCGCTGCCCAACTCGGTCTTGCCGCCGAACTCCCGTACCAAGCGAATCAGCTCATCTGGCACCAAGGCATTGCAGAATTGGGCGAATGCCTTCTGATTTCTCCTCTCCCACTTTAGACGTGCGTCACCCGATGCAGGTCGCTCCTCCGAACCATCAAAGTACCCCCATAGATCGTGTGCCTCTGCCCATTGCTCAAACCGGAAGCTCCAACTCCAATAGTCGCTCCTGTCGAACTTTGGCGCACTTTCCAGCTTCCCTTCGCCTGATTCATGATCCATTTGCGGCAGAAGCACTGAAGATTGACTTTGAGGTGGTGGTGGAGGCAACGGCAGTGACGGTGAAGATGATGCGGGCAGATTCACACCCTCATGGTTATTAGAGCGTAACTCCGCGCTCGAATGTCCGAATAATGAGCCGTTTGGCTCAGATGAATCCTTGCTCCAATACCGTTCCGATGATGTATTGCCCTCTTGGATTCTGCGTTCGAGCTGACCGCAACAGAATGGGCGAGCCTGTGGCGGAGCTCACCGTTGCGTCTGCTCTTTGTACGATTCCTTCGGAGCCGATCGCCTGTTGACCCGTTGAGCAATCTGCGGTTGTAGTGGGGTGATGATGTTAGGCGAATGAGGCAGCAGGAGTGTGTCGCACATGTTAGGGTTACGCGCATGTGGGTTACTCCTGAGCTATCGCCGCTAATGCCGCTAATGATCGCGGCAGGGCGAATGCCGCTTTTGCGGCAAGGTCCTCCAAATGCGGTAGCCCTAACTGCGATGGCGCTTATGCGGTGACCCGAATGCATGGGTGCGGCTCGACGCAGAGATCGCGACTGCACATTTGAGCGCGGCGCGTGTGCAAGGTAAGAGAGCTCGAAGTTGTGTGCGTCACGCTTCGTGGGTCGCGGTGGACTTTGTAACCCCATTCCCGCTGGTGCATCTAGCAGCCGTCGTGAGACTCTGTGTTACGATTCGGTCCCGGTGGGCACCCGAGTTGTAGAACTAAACCACTGGTCGACTGCATGAGCAAGATTTCTAGGCATGAACGTGAATTGAGACACTAGTCATTTCCGCCATATCAGCCCTCCATCCTTCGATTCCTCGTGTTTCGACACTGATTTATGGCTACACGCTTCACTCCCCCCCCCTCCCGGATTTCCCCCAATCCGCCCAAACGGTCTGCACCGCTTTTTATTATCGGCTTGTATACCTAGTCCCGCTCACACGACCGTGTGTTCCGTTCCACACCCCTACGCTAGACAATGTCGACTTAGCGACTGTCTAATACGAGTCCCTTTTGTGTGACACTTTCAGTGCGTCCTTGCCCTGATGTATAGTGGCCGAGTGGCTAGTTATTAGCGTCTAATAGTGTGTTGTAGAACTCGGGAAAAACGGGAGGCAATTTAAGACAGGTTTCCCATGCATCTGTGGTGCTGCCAATGAATTCACTCTCTTCTGCGACAGTTTGTTGTTGGGCGACAGATTGGGGGTGGGTCGATGCTCCTGTGCGATGTTGGGAATTGGGGCTGCTTTGGTGCTACAGTAATTTTGTTCGCGCAAAAGGTTTGCTCTTCCCTCTCCCGTGTTCGAAGTTGGCTCTGTTGGTCACAGAGTTACATCCAACCAACTTTAGGAACCATGAACCAATTTCGCCCTTCTTGACCCACGGGTTTTAAACTCGTCGAAGTTGGCCGATTTTCCGTCGACGAAGACTCGGCCGTTTCTCCCGATTTTTGGCTTGTTGGATGCGCCCTGGCCTCCTCTGTCGGCGTCTGCCCTCCAATATTTTTTCCGTGCTTTAAATCTTCCTTGATTCGCGATTTTCCAATTCGTCCGCCGACTGTATTTTACGAATTGCGTCCGATCCGCTCGTCAATTTGTGACGACGCCGAGGCATTAGTTGTAGATCATATTGAGGGCTTTCCAACGATGTGCTGCACGCATTGATCTGCCAACATTGACCGAGCCTCTCCGTGAATGGATGTCGCTCCTCTCGTCCTCCCAAACGGATCCACTCGATTTCAAGCGGATTTCTTCTCTCCTCCTCCCCGCCCACGTCCAGAGTCCGCCGCGGTGCAATTTCGGCAGCCCTTCGGGAGGGATGGAAGCTATTTAGCTTCCTCCAAGGTATTATGATCCAATTTCTTGAGTAGCTCCTATTCCAACAGATTGCTAGGCCTTCCTAGCTCTGATACCATGTTAGAATGGACTAAGCTACTAGCGGAAGCTTTAGTAGTCTTAGAACCTCCTCCTAAAGCCTAGGAATCTTAGGAGCCCACTCGGGCATGAACCATGCTAGAAGCAAAGTAGTTTCCAAGAAGTGAAGCTCCAACAATAGAGAACCCTAACCTATAGAGTTTGGGAGGTGGTCCACTCTAAAGAGTGTACACCACAAGTTCTCCCAACCCAACCAATGTATTCTACACTACTATAGTGTAGATGTACCACTACATATGTTTATTGGAGCAACTCGAATTAACCTTAATTCCAACACCCATTACCCTTCCTGTGAAAAGGTAACTGAAAAAAGCGGCCGCTAGAAAGGGCATTTTACTCTGATATTGAGAGCCCTGGTGCCAAAGCTCTGTGCACCGTCACAGAATCGCTCTCGCGCAATTCTGTCAGAACATTATAGCGTATACTTCTGTGTAGGCTGTAGTGGGGTAGCCCATAAGGGGTACAACCCAATTAGGGTTAGTACTTGTACCCAACTGTTTCATAGTTCAATCATTATCTCGTTCATTTTCTCATGGTATCGAGCAGGTTCCCCTGTGGGAACTGTTCCTAGGGCCCACCACCTTTTTTTCCTGCCCAGAGCGCGCTCAGACTCTGCCCGAGTCGCGCTCCTCTCTCACGGCCCCGTCGCGCCGCCCTTTTGACCCTGTCGCGTCGCCTTAGTGGCCCCGTCGCGTCGCGCTTGCGGCCCCGTCGCGTCGCCCTCGTGGCCCTGTCACGTCGCACCGCCCTAACGGCCGTGTCGCGCCGCCCTCCCGGCCCCGATCCGCCCCCCTTGCGGCTCCGTCGCGACGTGCCGCCCTCGCGGCCCTTTCGTGCCGCCCTCGCGGCCCTTTCGTGCTGCCCTCGTGGCCTCTTCTAGCCGCCCTCGCGACCCCCTCCTAGCCGCCCTAGCGGCCCCGTCGCCTACCCCTGCGGCCCCGGCGCCGCCCTTCCCGGCCCCGGCGCCACCTCTGCTGTAGGAAAAGCTGAAGGTCATCTACCCAGACGTCAAAGTCAATGGCCCGACCCTCAGCGTCAAAAGCGAGGACACAAGGGGTAGCCATGACAGCAGTAGACTAGCAGCGCGGACAGTAGGGTAAGGGCAGTGCAGTGATAGAGGCGCTCCTCTTACCGGACAAGGCGGCTCGGGCGGCTCGGTGGCTCGGTAGGAACTGCAGCTCGGCGGCTCGGCGACTCGGTGGCTCGGGCGGCTCGGCGGTACGGCGGCTCGGCAGCAACTACGGCTCGGCGACTCGGCGGCTCGGGCGGCTCGGTGGTACGGCGGCTCGGCAGCAACTGCACCTTGGCGGGCAGTGCCCCGGCGGCTCGGGCGGCTCGGGCGGCTCAGGTGGCGCGGTGGCTCGGGCGGCTTGGGTGGCTCTGGCGGCTCGGCAGCAGCTCGGCGACGCCGGCGGCTCGGTGGTGTCGGCGGGGCCGCGTGGGGACGGCGGCGGTGCTGTGCCTGGCGGTTCTCCGGGTGCTTCGTCTCGGCGGGAGCCACTCTCTCCATAGGAGCTGCGTGAGTGGTTTGCCCGGTGCTGGAGGCGTGCTGCTGGAGCTGCAGTTTCTTCAGCTGCTGAGGATGCTGGTGCCGCGGGTCCCGGAGGTGCTCGTACTGGGAGTACTGGAGCTGCTGAGCCTGCGGGTACTTCTGGAGCTGGAGCTGCTGAGGGTGTTGGCGCTGAGGCTACTGCTGCCGGTCCTGGAGGCGGTCCTGCTGGGGGTGCTACTGGTGCTGCTGGAGGTACTGGAGCTGGAGGTGCTGCTAGCACTGGTGCTACCAGTGGGGGTACTGGTGCTGTCCTTGCTGTGTCAGGAGTCGCCGCACGGCCTCGGCCGTACTTCGTTCCGCTCCTTCAGCAGGTTCTTGGTCTCCCGCCCTCTACTGGTCCTCCTCCCTTAGAGTGTCCACAGCCTGTCCCGTCACAGTTACAGTTACAGCCGGCCTCCCCACTGCCTGCTCCTTCTCCCTACACTGGTCCTACTGGAGGTCTTGCTGAGCGTCGTGAGCCTGCGTCTCGCCCTACGTCGCCTGTCCCTGCTGCTCGCACTAGTGGTCGTGGTTCGCGTCAGCGTCCTCCTCCTGTCCCTGGCACACACCGGATGTCTCTGTGTCCGTCCACTGCTCCTCTGCGTGCCCCTTTGCCTTTTCCTCATGAGTCTTCTCTTCCCGCTCTCGCCGACCCGGAGTCGAACTCTCTCCGTGCCGCTAGTCCTACTGTCACGCGTCTCCTTGCTACTGTTGTCAGTGACCCTTCCTTTGAGTCAACTGCTGCGTCTGCCCTAGTTGTTGAGCTCGTCGACTTTGCTGCTCGCTGTCGCCTAGACTACGCTGCCAGTCTTGTTGCTGAGTCTGAGTCTGTCTGTCCTCCGTCCGTCGGGGGTGAGTGTGCCCTTGGCACGGACGTCCTTGAGGACAGGCAGGAGGAGTTCCAGTGTCTGGCTGCTGCTTCACCTCATCTCGTGTCCATACTACTTACCCCTGAGGGAGATCCGGATGCACTTGACATCCCGACTCCGCGCTCTTACGCGGAGGCGATAGAGGGTCCCTACTCCTCTCAGTGGCACGCATCTATGGACGCAGAGATGGCTTCCTGGAAGTCCACAGGCACCTACGTTGACGACGTTCCCCCTCCTGGGGCGAACATCGTCAGTGGCATGTGGATTTTCAGGGTGAAGCGGCCGCCGGGTTCTCCGCCTGTCTTCAAGGTGCGTTACGTGGCTCGTGGCTTCAGTCAGCGGCAGAGAGTTGACTACTTTCAGACCTTCTATCCCACCCCGAAGATGACCACTCTTCGGGCACTCCTGCACATAGCTGCTCACCGTGACTATGAGCTACACTCTCTTGACTTCAGCACTGCTTTCTTGCAGGGCAGCCTGCACGAGGAGATCTGGCTGCGCCGCCCAGTTGGCTTCACTGGGACTTTTCCTGCTTGTCAAATCATAATGTTGTGTAGGCTGTTGTGGGGTAGCCTATATGGGGTACACAATTCTAGGGTTGCATACTTGTATCACTTTCATTCCTTAGTCATTCATCCTCGTTTCTTCTCATGGTATCAAGCAGGTTCCCTAACAAGAACAATTCCTAGGGCCCACCACTACGATTTTTTTTTTCCTGCTCGGAGCGCGCTCCGCTTAGGCCCGAGTCTCGCCCCGTGTGCTTTCCTTACCGTCGCGCCCTCCCTAGGCCCCTCACGGCCCCGTCGCGTCGCCCTTAGCGGCCCCTCGCGGCCTCGTCACGCTGCCCTAGCGGTCGCGTCGCGCCGCCCTAACGGCCGCGTCGCGCCGCCCTAGCCGCCTTCACGGCCCCCTAGCGGCCTCTCGCGGCCCCGATCTGCCGCCCTTGCGGGCCCGATCCGCCGCCCTACGCGGCCCGTCGCCGCTCTCCCCCTGCGGCCCCTCACCGCCCTTTCACCAGCGGCCCCGTCGCCGTCCTTGCACGGCCCTGACGCCGCCCTCCCTGCGGCTCTGTCGCCGCCTTCTTCAGCCGCCCATCGCTGCCCTTCTCAGCGGCCCCGCTGTCTCCTTTCAGCGGCCCCGCCACTACCCCTGCAGCGGCCTCGTTGCCGCCCTTTCAGCGGCCCCGCCGCCTCCTTTAAGCGGCCCTGCCGCCTCCCCGGAAGCGGCCTCGTCACCGCCCTCCCGGCGGCCCCGCCGCCTCCTCTCCGCGGCCCTGCCGCCTCCTCTCGGCGGCCCAGCTGCCTCCTCTCAGCGGCCCCGGACGCCGCCCTCTCAGCGGCCTCGGACGCCGCCCTCTCAGCGGCCCTTCCGCCGCCTCCTTTGCGGCCCCGCCGATCCGCCCAGCAGCAGAGCCGCCGAGCTGCCCAGCAGCGGAGCCGCCGAGCCGCCCAGCAGCCGAGCCGCCCAGCAGCCGAGCAGCCGAGCCGCAGAGCCGCCCAGCAGCCGAGCCGCCCAGCAACCGAGTCGCCGAGCCGCCCAGCAGCCGAGCCGCCGAGCCGCCCAACTGCCGAGCCGCCTACCGCCCAGCTGCCGAGCCGCCGAGTCGCCCTGCAGCCGAGCTGCCCGAGCCGCCCTGTCCGGTAAGAGCAGAGCCTCTATCACTGCAGTGCCCTCACCCTAATGTTCGCGCTGCTAGTCTACTGCTGTCATGGCTACCCCTAGTGTCCTCGCTTTTGACGCTGAGGGTCGGGCCATTGACTTTAACGTCTGGATAGATGACCTGCAGCTTTTCTTACAGTGCGATAGGGCGGACGGTCTCTCTCTCTTTGACCTCACCTCTAGTGCTTCTCCTGCCCCTACTACTGATGCTGACGCCACTGTCCGCTCACAGTGGGCCACGCGCGATGCTGCTGCACGTCTTGCTGTGCGTCGCCACCTGCCTACCTCTGAGCGTGCGCACTTTAGCCAGTACAAGAGTGCTCAGACCTTGTACGACGCTGTAGTTGCACGCTACTCCTCCCCTGCCACTGCTGCACTGAGCCGCCTCATGCTACCGTACCTCTTCCCTGACCTTTCTGCCTTTCCCACAGACGCTGACCTTATTACGCACCTCCGCACTAGTGACACTCGCTAACGCGCTGCGCTTCCTTCTGAGTTCTGCGCCAAGAACCCCCCCCCCCCCCCCCATGTACATCACTCTCTACTACATATTCACCCGCCTCCCTGACTCCCTTCGCGTCGTCAGGGACCACTTTCTCTCAGTCTGTCCCACCACTCTCACTGTTGACCTCCTCGAGAAGGCCCTCCTAGCAGCGGAGAAGAGCATAGTCGCTGTAGGAGCCTCTCGTGGTGACCCGCGCACCCCCATCTTTGAGGGGTGTTCCCCCTCCCCCCTTTTGCCCTCTAATGCCTCTGCTGCTGCGGCCGACCTCGTTGGGCTTGAGTCGGTCGGTGCGGCGTCTACCCCTAGCGGGAGACGCCGGTCTGGCAAGGGCAAGGGGGGCAGGGGCGCTGGAGGAGCTAGCGGGGGCGGTGGAGGCAGCGGTGGAGGCGGCGGAGGGAATGGGGGTGGCGGTGGGGGTGGTGGCGGGGGTGGAGGTGTCAGTGGCGGCAGTAGAGGCAGAGGCGGCGGCAGTGGCGGTGGGATCGGAGGTGGCGGGGGCGGCGGCGGTGGAGGAGGCGGTGGCGAAGGAGGTGGAGCTGGTCGGGGTGGCGCTGCGCAGAGGGTCGGCTCCGGTGGTGGTCAGCGCCAGCAGCAGCAGCAGCGCACTCGTGACATCCCCCCCCCCTAGCAGCTCCGTGAGTGGTACGCTGCACGCCAGCGGGGTGGGGGTACTGGTCCGTGCACCTACGTCCTACGCACCGGCGATCGCGCGGGTGAGCAGTGTGGGGGTGCGCACCCCACCCAGCACTGCTTTGGCTGCCTGACGGACGCTTGGCGTCACCAGTTTCCGGAGGCCACGGAGATCCCCCACTGGGGTGAGCTGTCTAGGGCGGGAGTAGCTATCTTTGATCTTGACTTTGATGCTATTCTTGCTGCCATGTATGCTGAGACTATTAGTGATGAGGGTGACTGTTACCGGTGTTTCCCGCCTGACCCGGGCATTGAGACTGCTGCTCTAGGTACTGGTGAGGCTGCTGCTCTAGGTGCCAGTGCGTTGGTTTCCTCAGGTGCTGGTGAGTCCACGATGCCAGGTATCGAGTCGGCTTCGGCCTCCCTCACCTTCACCCTTGACTCGGGGGCGTCTCGCTCCTTCTTTCGAGAACGCACCACACTCACGCCGCTTGGTCGGCCAGTTGCGGTCTCTTTGGCAGACCCCTCTGGGGGTCCTGTCCTTGCTCACTTCTCCACTGTCCTCCCGTGTCTTGCGGCTCCCTCTGGCGCCCTGTCTGGTCTTTAACTCCCCTCGTTCTCTACGAACTTGGTGAGTGGCACTGACCTTCATGATGGGGGAGTTCACCAGTTCACTCCTGCGAGCCAGCGGGTGACCCACTGCACGGACGCTCGGACGGGCCGACACTTGGCCACGTTTACACGTCGGCCGGGGTCGAGCCTCTACACACTGACCACTGCGTCTCCTCCTGTCCCTGCATCTGGTCAGGTAGCTGCGTCGGGTCAGGTGTTTGTTGCAGCGTCCAGGTCTGGTCCTGAGTCTGCCCCCTGCTCGTGTCGCTTCCTGTCTCACGAGACTCTCCTTTGGCACCACCGCCTTGGTCACCCCTCCCTGCTTCGTCTCCGAGGCATGGCCTCCCGTGTCCTTGTCTTTGGTCTTCCCCGGTCCCTCCCTCCCCTACCTCCAGGGCCTGGCCCTACCTACATCCCCTGTGTCGAGGGGCGGCAACGGGCTGCCCCTCACACCTCCCAGTTTCCTCCGACAGAGGCTCCGCTGCAGACGCTTCACATGGACGTGTGGGGCCCCGCCCGCGTCTGTGGACAGGGTCACGAGCGCTACTTCCTGTTGGTGGTTGACGACTACTCGCGTTACACCACAGTCTTCCCCTTGCGTAGGAAGGGTGATGTCACTGAGGTGTTGATCGACTGGATCCGCGCAGCTCGTCTCCAGCTCAGGCAGAGCTTAGGCTTGGACTTTCCTGTTCTGCGCCTGCACTCTGACAGAGGCGGAGAGTTCTCCTCTGGCCTTCTGCGAGCCTACTGTCGTGCACGAGGCATCCGCCAGACCTTCACGCTCCCGGGCTCTCCACAGCAAAATGGGATTGCTGAGCGCCGCATTGGCAAGGTCATGGACGTTGCCCGTACGTCCATGATGCATGCGGCTGCCCCCCATTTTCTGTGGCCGTTTGCGGTTCGGTACGCGGCACATCAGATCAACCTTCACCCTCGGGTCTCCAGGCCGGAGACCTCTCCAGCCTTGCTGTGGACGGGGAAGGTTGGCGATGCGTCTGTGTTCTGTGTCTGGGGATCTCGGGCGTTTGTCCGGGACTTGTCTGCGGACAAGCTGTCCCCTCGTGCTGCTCCTTGCGTCTTCCTTGGGTTCCCCCCTGACGCTCCAGGGTGGCAGTTCTACCACCCCACCTCTCGCCGTGTTCTGTCCTCCCAGGACGTCACTTTTGACAAGTCGGTCCCCTACTACCGCCTCTTCCCCTACCGCACTCCGTCCCTCCCCCCGCCGACGCTCTTCCTTGCACCGGGTCCCCCTCAGGTAAACGTCCTCCCCCCTCAGGGTCCGTCCCCTTCAGGTGTGTCCCAGGTAGACGCAGTCGAGCCTGTCGAGGTCACTGGTGACTCTGGTGCTGCTGCGGGTGCTGAGCCTGGGGGTGCTGACTCTGGGGGTGCTGAGCGTGTGGGTGCTACGCCTGGGGGTGCTGAGCCAGGGGGTGCTGAGCCTGGGGGTGCTGAGCTTGCGGGTGCTACACCTGGGGGTGCTGTGCCTGGAGGTGCTCCGCCTGGAGGTTCACCGGGTGCTTCGTCTTGCCGAGAGCCACTCTCTCCACAGGAGCTGCGCGAGTGGTTTGCCCGGCGCTGGCGCCGTGCTGCTGGTGCTGGAGGTTCTTCGGCTGCTGAGGGTGCTGCTGTCGCGGGTCCCGGAGGTGCTCGTACTGGGAGTACTGGAGCTGTTGGGCCTGCAGGTTCGACTGGAGCTGGTGCTGCTGAGGGTGTTGGCGCTGAGACTACCGCTGGCGGTCCTGCTGGGGGTGCTCCTGGTGCAGCTGGAGGTTCTGGAGCTGCTGGAGGTGCTGCTGGAGTTGGTGCTTCTGCTGGGGGTACTGGTGCTATCCCTGCTGTTTCTGGCGTCGCCACGCGGCCTCGACTGTACTTCGTTCCACTCCTGCAGCAGGTTCTTGGTCTTCCACCTTCTACTAGTCCTCCTCCTCCCTTAGAGTGTCCACAGCCTGTCCCGTCACAGTTACAGTTGCAGCCTACCTCCCCTTTGCTTGCTCCTTCTCCCTACACTCGTCCTACTGGCGGTCTTGCTGAGCGTCGTGAGCTTGCGTCTCGCCCTACGTCGCCTGTCTGTCCTGCTCGCACTAGTGGTCGTGGTTCGCGTCCGCGTCCTCCTCCTGTCCCTGGCACGCACAGGATGTCCCTGCGTCCGTCCACTGCTCCTCTGCGTGCCCCTTTGCCTTCTCCTCCTGAGTCCTCTCTTCCTGCGTTTGCCGACCGGGAGTCGGACTCTCTTCGTGCTGCCAGCCCTAATATCACGCGTCTCCTTGCTACTGTTGTCATTGACCCTTCCTTTGAGTCCACTGCTGCGTCTGCCCTAGTTGCTGAGCTCGTCGACTTTGCTGCTCGCTGTCGCCTAGACTACACTGCTAGTCTTGTCACCGAGTCCGAGTCTGTCTGTCCTAAGTCCGTCGGGGGTGAGTGTGCCCTTGGCACGGACGTCCTTGAGGACAGACAGGAGGAGTTCCAGTGTCTGGCAGCTGCTTCACCTCATCTCGTGTCCGTACTGCTTACCCGTGAGGGAGACCCGGATGCACTTGACATCCCGACTCCGCGCTCTTACACGGAGGCGATAGAGGGTCCCTACTCCTCTCAGTGGCAGGCAGCTATGGATGCAGAGATGGCTTCCTGGAAGTCCACAGGCACCTACGTTGACGCTGTCCCCCCTCCTGGGGCGAACATCGTCAGTGGCATGTGGATCTTCAGGGTGAAGCGGCCGCCGGGTTCTCCGCCTGTCTTCAAGGCGCGTTACGTGGCTCGTGGCTTCAGACAGCGGCAGGGAGTTGACTACTTTCAGACCTTCTCCCCCACCCCAAAGATGACCACTCTTCGGGTACTGCTGCACGTTGCTGCTCACCGTAACTACGAGCTGCACTCTCTCGACTTCAGCACTGCTTTCTTGCAGGGCAGCCTGCACGAGGAGATCTGGCTGCGCCGCCCACCTGGCTACACTGGGTCTTTCCCTCCTGGTACCCAGTGGAGTCTCTGGCATCCAGTCTACGGTCTCCGCCAGGCGCCACGGTCTCCGCGACACGACACACTGAGGACTACGCTTGCGGCTCTTGGGTTTGCTCCTTCTATTGCCGACCCGTCGCTGTTTCTGCGCACCGACACCTCTCTGCCGCCGTTCTACATCCTCGTGTACGTCGACGTCTTGGTCTTTGCCACAGCTGACACTGCTGGACTCGCCCACGTGAAGTCCGAGCTGCAGAAGAGACACACGTGCACTGACCTGGGTGAAGTGCGCAGCTACCTTGGCTTGCAGATCACCCGGGACAGAGCACGCCGCACCATTACCCTGACTCAGTCACACATGGTGCAGCAGGTCCTTCAGCGCTTCGGCTTCACGTACTCCTCGCCTCAGGCCACTCCTCTGCCTACTCGCCACTCACTCTCAGCTCTGCCTTCGGATGAGTCCGTAGAGTCGAGTGGCCTGTATCCAGAGCTTGTTGGCTGCCTCATGTACCTGATGACCTGCACACGACCTGACCTTGCATACCCTCTTAGCATTCTTGCACGCTACGTTGCTCCTGGGAGAAACCGACCAGAGCACATGGCTGCAGCGAAGAGGGTGTTGCGCTACTTGTGCAGTACATCGGGCATGGGGCTAGTGCTTGGAGGGCGGAGTCCAGTGGTCCTCACTGGGCACGCGGACGCTTCTTGGGCTGACGACCAGGCTACGCAGCGGTCGTCACAGGGTTACACCTTCAGCCTTGGTTCCGGCTGTGTTTCGTGGCGGGCTACTCACTCGTCTTCTGTTCTTGGCTCCAGTTGTAAGGCTGAGATCTACGCCGGGGCCATGGCTGCACAGGAGCTTCGCTGGCTCACCTACCTGCTGATCGACCTTGGAGAGCCGCCTCGTTCTCCTCGAGTCCTGTACGTAGACAACAAGGCCATGCTGGCCTTGTGTCGAGAGCTGCTACTGGAGCACAGAACAAAGCACATTGCTCTCCGCTACTTCCTTGCTCGTGAGCTACAGCAGCGTGGACAATTGCGGCTTGCGTACGTGGCCTCTGAGGCCAACACTGCTGATGTCTTCACCAAGGCACTTGCGCCTTGTGATCATCAGCGCTTCTGCACTCAGCTGGGTCTTGTGCCTGTCTTGCCTCACTTGCTCACCCCTTGACCTTGCTTGTACTGTTACATATATATATACTTGCTCTTGCTTGTCTAGCCTTATATATATATGTACTCCTGCATGTGAACTGGCCTTGTGGCCTTGAACTTGTGCTCAGAATGTGTGGTGACGTTGTGATCCACCCTGAGCTTGCTATGGTTTGTTTTGCTTGACCGGTCTTGTGACCCCTCGTTCTCCCCCACTTTGCCTATGGGGGTGTGTCAGAACATTATAGCTTATACATTTGTGTAGGCTGTAGTGGGGTATCCCATAGGGGGTACAACCCAATTAGGGTTAGTACTTGTACCCACTTCATTCATAGTTCATTCATTCTCGTTCACATTCTCTCAGCTGTTGCTGCTGCTGCTGCAGCTACTGCTGCTGCTGCTGCTGCTACTACTGCTGCTGCTACTACCGTTCTACTGCTATGGCGACCCCTACTTTTCTCTCACTTTGACGGAGAGTGCCACCTGGTAGACTTGGAATTCTGGTTAGAGGATCTCCACTGGTACCTGTAGAGCCAGACTAGGGAGGATGTCTTGCTCTTTGAGCATACCTCTGGGACCCTAGATGCCCCTGCTACCACAGCTACTCGTGTAGACCAGTCCAGGTGGACTTCTCGTGACGCTACTGCTGCTCTGGATGTCCGTAGCCACCTTCTGCTAGACCAGCGCACCCACTTTCGCCAGCTGAAGATGGCCAAGGCGCTTTACGGAGCTGTAGTCACGTGCTACTCGTCCCCGTTGTCTCCCACTGTAGGCCGTCTAGCACTGCCGTTCCTCTTTCCCGAGCTGTCGGACTTCACCACTGTAGCCGACCTCCTGATTTATCTGCGCTCCCTTGAGACCTGCTACGCTGCCGCCCTCGAGCCCACCTTTAGGGCTAAGAACAAGCCACCCATTTATCTCACCCTTTATTTTCTCACGACCCGCCTCCTTGACTCCCTTCGTGCTGTACATGACCACTTCCTCGCTCTAGACCCCACAAAGATAACCCTTGACTCATTTGATTCCCGCCTCTTAGAGGTTGAGTCTGCTGTCCAAGTTGTCGCTGCCTCTCGTGGCACTCCCCTCCCTTCTGTCTTTGAGGGGTGCTCCCCCTCCCTACTCGCGCCGTCTGTTGCCTCTGCTGTTGACCTCTTCGGTGCAGAGGAGGTCGGTGCTGAGTCTTCTCCTAGTGGGAAGCGCCGCATCGGCAGGGGCAAGGGTGGCAAGGGTGGGGGTGGCGGGGGTGGTGGGGGTGGCGGGGGCAGCGGTGGTGGCGGTGGAGGTGGTGGGGGAGGAGAGGGTGGTGGGAGCAGTGGGGGTGGTGGAGGGGGTGGGGGTGGCACTAGGGGTGGAGGTGGAGGAGGAGGGGCTGGAGGTCAGGCCACTCGTTCAGCTGTGTCTGGTGGTGCAGCGGGGGGTGGTGGTGATGCTGGGGGTGGCCAGCAGCACCAGCCGAGCTTCCAGGCGCAGCTCTCGCTGCAGCAGCTTCGTGAGTGGGCGATCTGCCGTGGCAGCTCAGGTGGCCCACCTCGCTGCGGGTACGTCCGTCGCACAGGTCAGCCTGGAGCGACCTGCACTCGCATCGACCACACCGAGTCTCGTTGCTTCTTTCGCCTCGACAATCTGTATCGTGCGTAGCATGGTGAGCACATGAAGACTCCTGACCGGCTCGCTTTGCTGAAGCAAGGCATAGATTTTTTTGCTTGTGACTGGGCTGTGATCCATGCTGGCATGTATGCGATGTATGCTGCTCCTGCTAGTGTTGAGGAGGACTGTTACTCGTGTGTGCCTAGAGTTGCTAGGGTAGAGGCTGAGAGTCTTGGTGCTTTTGACTCAGCTAGCACAGGTGCAGAGCCTGAGGAGGCCTTGCACACTTTTACTATCGACTCAGGTGCGTCTCGTTGCTTCTTCCGCGACAGCACCACAGTCGCACTGCTCACAGTCCCTGTCCCTGTCACACTGGCCGACCCCTCCGGGGGTCCGGTAGTCTTGCGTGGCGCCACTGTTCTCCCTTGTCCGACGGCCCCTTCTGGCCTCCTCACAGGTCTCCAGATCCCCTCGTTCGCTAAGAACTTGGTGGCTACCTCTGTCCTCCAGGACCAGTGGGTCACTGTCACCCAGCCTGGAGGCGAGCTAGTGGCCATCTATACGCACTCGCGCACTGGTGAGCACCTCGCTGCGTTCAATCGGAGGCCTGGGTCTGGCATGTACACACTGACCAATGAGTCTGCACTGGTAGCTGAGTCAGGTCAGGTAGCTGCGTCGATTGAGGTCGCTGCGTCTTGTTCCTGTCGTCTCCTCACGCACCAGACTCTCCTCTGGCACCACTGTCTTGGCCACCCCTCCTTGCCACGCCTGCGTGGCATGCACTCCCGTCTCCTTGTGTCTGGTCTCCCCAGGTCCCTGCCCCCGCTTCCGAGGTCGCTTGCACCGCCTTGCCTTCCCTGCGTCGAGGGGAGGCAGCGCGTAGCTCCTCACTCCTTGTTTCCTCCTACCACTGCTCCTCTGCAGACACTACACATGGACGTGTGGGGCCCCGCCCGCGTCACTAGACAGGGTGGCGAGCGCTACTTTCTGCTGGTTGTTGACGACTACACGCGCTACACCACGGTCTTCCCATTGCAGAGCAAGGCGGATGTCCGCGGCGTCTTGATTCGCTGGATCCGCGCTGCCCGTCTCCAGCTTCGCGCTCGGTTCTGTGAGGACCCCCCAGTCCTGCGGCTGCACTCTGACCGAGGTGGTGAGTTTTGGTCCCGCCACCTCGACGACTTCTGTGGTGCTGAGGGCATCATCTAGTTGTACACACTTCCGGCCTCTCCACAACAGAATGGGATTGCGGAGCGCCGCATTGGCCTGGTCATGGAAGTTGCTCGCACCTCCATGATCCATGCGGCTGCACCCCATTTTTTGTGGCCGTTTGCGGTCTGTGAGCAGCTCAATCTCTGGCCCCATGTCTCCCACTCGGAGACCTCCCCCACTTTGCGGTTGTGAGAGTATGACGGCTTATGCTGGCTTTGCTAGCTTGTCTGGACTTTATTATGCTATATCTAGCTTGAGTTTTCAATTATCATGCATAGATATGCTTGATTTCCTATGTTAGGTGCACTCCTATATTTTATTATAGTTACAGCACCGAACCAGGTTACGTGTACCAAACTCAAGGCTATTCGGTTTCCACCGAATTGCTTTCTATTGAGTTCGGGAAGGTTCCGTTCGGGGCACTTCGCGACCCTCAGAACATTCGCGTAACACCTGGGTAACAGGCCTTGTGTCGAGACTATATATAGCCTCGTGTTGTACCCAGGCGAATCATTCAATTCAGAACTCTCTTTTGTGAGCTCGATCCTAGATCCTCACACTTGGTAATCAGAGACTGTTTACACGCGACAGTTTTTCGAACGCTAAAACCGAGTCTTCAAAAACCGCGGGGGCGACGCTGATAAACACCGACTTCGGGTACGTAAAACCGGTTCCGTGTTTTTCGCTCCTCCTCGTTTCGGTTTTTTCGAACGCGCAATGTCAGGCATGGAACAGACGCAGGCGGCGATTCGGCAACTCGAGGCCCTTCTGACAAACCAATCCGCAGCCGCCAGCAATCAATGCAGCAGCAAACGTAGCAGCGACAGCAGCAGCAGCGGCAGCGACACCGACATTTTACGGACCGATGGCACCACCACGCCGAACCTCGAAGCAGCTCGCCCGAGGCTCCCCGAAGCGTTCGATCCAAGCGCGAAAGGATCTGACGTTCGACGTTTTGTGGCGACCCTCGAAATTTACTTCGAGGCCATTGGCTGTTCGACCCTGACACACGAGGCAGCACGAATTCAGCTCGCAGCGACACTGTTGCGAGGACCAGCACTCGAGTGGATATATTACACTGACGTGGCCCGCGGGGAGAAAACGTGGCAGCAGTTCTGGGGTGATCTTGTCGAACGCTTCGAACCAATCAACTCAGTCTACATGGCGCCGAAGCAGATTCACAGACACAAACTGTACAGCAGCGTAGTGTCAGAACATATAGCTTACTTGTTTCTGTAGGCTATAGTGGGGTATCCCATAGGGGGTACAACCCAATTAGGGTTTCATATTTGTACTCACTTCATTTCATAGTCATCCATTCTCGTTCACATTTTCTCATGGAATCAGAGCAGGTCCCTTCTTAGGGCCTGTTCCTAGGGCCCACCGAAGCGCGCCCCGAGGCGCGCATTTTTTTAGCGACCCTCCGTGTCGCCCTCCTCGTCGTGCTCCCGCTTAGGCCCCTCGTCGGCCCCGCTTAGGCCCCACGTCGGCCCCGCGTACCCCCGCTTAGGCCCGTCGGCCCCGCTTCGGCCCCGCGTCGGCCCCTCGTCGCCCTGCTTAGGCCCGTCGGCCCCGCTTCGGCCCCGCGTCGGCCCCGCTTAGGCCCCGTCGGCCCCGCGTTGGCCCCGCTTAGGCCCCGCCGGCCCGCCTAGGCCCCACTTCGGCCCCTCGTCGGCCCCGCCCAGACCTCGTCGGCCCCGCCACGGCCCTACGCCGGCCCCGCTTCAGCTGCTGTCGGCTCCGCTACAGCCCGCCACTGGCCTCGCTACACCCCGCCACTGGCCCCGCTACAGCCCGCGCCGGCCCCTGCTACAGCCCGCCGCCGGCCCAGCTTCAGCCCGCCGCCGGCCCCGCTACAGCCCGCCGCCGGCCCTGCTACAGCCCGCCACCGGCCCTTGCTACAGCCCGCCGCTGGCCCAGCTACAGCCCGCCCCGGCCCCGCTACAGCCCGCCGTCGGCCCCGCTGCAGCCCTCCCCGCGGCCCCTGCTGCAGCCCACCGTGCTGCACGTGAGCAGCCCCAGCAGCCCGCGCCGCCCGTGAGCCCCTACGCCACCCGAGCCGCGCGAGCCGCCCGAGCCGCCCGAGCCGCCTGAGCCGCCCGAGCCGCCCGAGCCGCCGGAGCCGCCGGAGCCGCCCGAGCCGCCCGAGCCGCCCGAGCCGCCCGAGCCGCCCGAGCCGCCTGAGGAGCTGTGCTGCTGTTCCTGAGCTGTGTTCCTCTGCTGCTGACCTACCCGACTCTCCCAGCCCGGTGAGACTTTCAGCTGCTGCCATGGCCACCCCCAATGTTCTTACATTTGACGCTGAGGGGAGGGCCATTGACTTTGCCGTCTGGATTGAAGACCTGCAGCTGTACTTACTGTGTGATGCGATAGATGAGGTCTCTCTCTTTGACTTTGTCTCTGGCGCTGTCCCTGCCCCACCTGCTGATGCTGACTCTGCCGTTCGCTCCAAGTGGGCGACCCGCGATGCTGCTGCACGTCTTGCTGTGCGTCGCCACCTCCCTTCCTCTGAGCGTGCCCACTTTAGTCAGTGCAAGACCGCTCAGGCCTTGTACGACGCTGTAGTTGCACGCTACTCCTCCCCTTCCTCCGCTACCCTTAGCCGCCTCATGCTACCGTTTCTCTTCCCTGACCTCGCTTCCTTTCCCACTGTCGCTGACCTCGTTACCCACCTCCGTGCTAGTGACACCCGCTACCGCGCTGCCCTTCCTGCTGAGTTCCGCGCTGCGAACCCTCCTCCCATGTACATCACTCTCTACTTTCTCGTCACCCGTCTCCCTGAGTCCCTTCGTGTCGTTAGGGACCAGTTTCTCTCTGTCTGTCCCACCACTCTTACTGTCGACCTCCTTGAGGAGTCCCTGCTAGCGGCTGAGAAGAGTATTGTCGCTGTAGGGGCCTCTCGGGGTGACCCTCGCACCCCCATCTTTGAGGGGTGTGGTCCTTCCCCCCTGCTGCCCTCTGTCGCCTCTGCTGCTGCGGCCGATCTCACTGGTTTTGAGTCGGTCGGCGCGGCGTCTGCCCCCAGCGGCAGACGCCGCTCTCGCAAGGGCAAAGGGGGCAAGGGAGCGGGTGGAGCTAGAGGGGACGGTGGAGGAGGCGGTGGGGGTGGCAAGGGGAGTGGGGGTGGCGGTGGGGGTGGTGGCGGGAGTGGAGGTACTGGTGGCGGCGGTGGAGGCGGAGGTGGCGGCGGAGGTGGTAGCGGAGGAGGCGGTGGGAGCGGTGGGAGCGACGGTCCTGGTGGGGGAGGTGGCGGTGGAGACGGGGGTGGCGGTGGAGGCGGTGGTGGCGGTGGAGGCGGGGGTCGGAGTGGCTCGTCCCAGCGGAGCAGCTCTGGGGGTGGTCAGCGCCAGCAGCAGCAGCAGCAGCAGCAGCCGCAGCAGCAGCCACAGCAGCAGCAGCGCTCTCGCACCGTCCCCGGCCCTCAGCAGCTCCGTGAGTGGTACTTGCAGCGTCAGCGTGGTGGTGCGCTTGGTCCCTGCCCCTACGTTCTTCGCACAGGTGACCGTGCAGGGGAGAGGTGTGGAGGCGCCCACACAGCCCGCCGCTGCTTTGGCCGCCTGACCGACGCCTGGCGTCAGCAGTTTCCGGAGGCCGCTGAGATCCCCCGCTGGGGAGAGCTGTCTAGGGCTGGTGTAGCTATTTATGATCTTGATTTTGATGCTATTCTCTCTGCTATGTATGCTGTGACTGGTAGTGATGAGGATGACTGTTACCGGTGTTTCCCGCCCGACCCGGGCATTGGTACTGCCGCGTCAGGTACTAGTGAGGCTGCTGCTCTAGGTGCCAGTGCATCTGTGCTCTCAGGTGCTGGTGAGTCTGCCCTCTCAGGTACTGTGTCGGCTTCGGCCTCTCACACCTTCACCCTTGACTCTGGAGCGTCTCGCTCCTTCTTTAGGGACCGCACCACTCTCACGCCGCTGAGTCGGCCGGTTGCGGTGTCCCTGGCTGACCCCTCTGGGGGGCCTGTCCTGTCTCGCTTCTCCACTGTCCTCCCGTGTCCGGCGGCCCCCTCTGGCACCCTGACTGGTCTCTACCTCCCCTCGTTCTCAACGAACTTGGTGAGTGGTGCTGACCTCTAGGATGCGGGTGTCCACCAGTTCACCCCTGCTCGTCAGCGGGTGACCCACTGCACGGAGGCGGATACAGGTCGCCACCTGGCTACGTTTACACGTCGGCCAGGGTCGAGCCTGTACACACTGACCACTGCTTCTCCTCCAGGTGCTACGTCTGGTAGGGTCCCTTCGTCTGGTCAGGTGTTTGCTGCAGCGTCCAGGTCTGGTCCTGAGTCTGCCCCCTGCTCGTGTCGTCGTCTGTCTCACGAGACCCTCCTCTGGCACCACCGCCTTGGCCACCCCTCTCTGCTTCGGCTCAGAGGCATGGCCTCGCGAGTCCTTGTGTCTGGTCTTCCCCGGTCTCTCCCTCCCCTTCCTCCGGGCCCTGGCCCTGCCTGTGTCCCCTGTGTCGAGGGGCGCCAGCGTGCTGCCCCTCACTCCTCCCAGTTTCCTCCGACAGAGGCCCCGTTGCAGACGCTTCACATGGACGTGTGGGGCCCAGCCCGCGTCCGTGGACAGGGTCAGGAGCGCTACTTCCTGCTGGTGGTTGACGACTACTCGCGTTACACCACAGTCTTCCCCTTGCGCAGCAAGGGTGAGGTCACTGCGGTGTTGATCGACTGGATCCGCGCAGCTCGTCTCCAGCTTCGGAGGAGCTTTGGCTCTGACTTCCCTGTTTTGCGTCTGCACTCGGACAAAGGCGGAGAGTTCTCCTCTGGCCTCTTGAGTGCCTACTGTCGTGCGCGAGGCATCCGTCAGACCTTCACGCTTCCGGACTCCCCACAGCAGAATGGGATTGCTGAGCGCCGCATTGGCATGGTCATGGACGTCGCTCGTACGTCCATGATGCATGCGGCTGCTCCCCATTTTCTGTGGCCGTTTGCGGTCAGGTACGCTGCGCACCAGATCAACCTCCACCCCAGGGTCTCTCGACCGGAGACCTCCCCAGCCCTGCTGTGGACGGGGAAGGTTGGCGATGCGTCGGCGTTCCGGGTCTGGGGATCTCGGGCGTTTGTTCGCGACCTGTCTGCGGACAAGCTGTCCCCTCGTGCTTCTCCCTGCGTCTTCCAAGGGTTCCCCCCCGACGCCCTTGGGTGGCAGTTTTACCACCCCACCTCTCGACGTGTTCTGTCCTCCCAGGACGTCACGTTCGACGAGTCGGTACCCTACTACCGCCTCTTCCCCTACCGCACTCCGTCCCTCCCCCCACCCCCGCTCTTCTTGGTACCAGGTCCCCCCCCGGTAGTCCCCCTCCCCCCTCAGGGTCCTGCCCCTTCAGGTGTGTCCCACGTAGACGCGGTCGAGCCTGTCGAGGTCACTGGTGACTCTGGTGCTGCTGCGGGAGCTGAGCCTGGGGGTGCGGAGTCTGGGGGTGCTGAGCCAGGGGGTGCTGAGCCTGGAGGTGCCGAGCCTGGGGGTGCTGTGCCTGGGGGTGTTGAGCCTGAGGGTGCTGAGCCTGGGGGTGCTGTGCCTGGGGGTGCTGAGCCTGGAGGTGCCGAGCCTAGGGGTACTGAGCCTGGGGGTACTGAGCCTGGGGGTGCTGTGCCTGGGGGTGCTTTGTCTCGCCGGGAGCCACTCTCCCCACAGGAACTGCGTGAGTGGTTTCCCAGGCGCTGGAGGCGTGCTGCTGGTGCTGGTGGTTCTTCGGCTGCAGAGGGTACTGCTGCCGCGCGTCCCGCCGGTGCTCGTACTGTGGGTGCTGGAGCTGCTGGGTCTGAGAGTTCTCCTGGAGCTGGTACTACTGAGGGTGTTGGCGCTGAGCCTGCCGTTGGCGGTCCGACTGACAGTGCTCCTGGTGCTGCTGCTGGAGGTTCTGGAGCTTCTCGTGGTGCTGCTGGAGGTGCTGCTGGAGTGGGTGCTCCTGCCGGGGCTGCTGGTGCTGGTGCTGCTGTTTCTAGCATCGCCGCGCGGCCCCGACCGTACTTCGTTCCGCTCCTGCAGCAGGTTCTTGGTCTTACACCTCCTCCTCCTCCCTTAGAGGGTCCGCAGCCTGTCCTGTCCCAGCCACAGCTACAGCCTGCCTCCCCTTTGCCTGCTCCTTCTCCCTACGCTGGTCCGACTGGAGGTCTTACTGAGCGTCGTGAGCCTGCGTCTCGTCCTGTGTCGCCTATTTGTAGTGAGCGCACTAGTTGTCGCGGGTCGCGTCAGCGTCCTCCTCCTGTCCCTGGCACGCACCGGATGTCACTGCGTCCGTCCACTGCTCCTCTGCGTGCCCCTTTGCCTTCTCCTCCTGCTTCCTCTCTTCCTGCTCTTGCCGACCCGGAGTCGGACTCTCTTCGTGCTGCCAGTCCTACTGTCACGCGTCTACTTGCTACTGCTGTCACTGACCCTTCCTTCGAGTCGTCTGCTGCGTCTGCCCTTGTCACTGAGCTTGTCGACTTTGCTGCGCGCTGTCGTCTAGACTACGCTGCTAGTCTTGTCACTGAGTCTGAGTCCGCCTGTCCTCCGTCCGTCGGGGGTGAGTGTGCCCTTGGCACGGACGTCCTTGAGGACAGGCAGGAGGAGTTCCAGTGTCTGGCCGCCGCTTCACCTCGTCTCGCGTCTGTACTGCTAGCCCCTGAGGGAGACCCGGATGCACCAGACATCCCGACTCCGCGCTCTTACGCGGAGGCGATAGAGGGTCCCTACTCCTCTCAGTGGCAGGCAGCTATGGATGCAGAGATGGCTTCCTGGAAGTCCACAGGCACCTACGTTGACGCTGTTCCCCCTCCTGGGGCGAACATCGTCAGTGGCATGTGGATTTTCAGGGTGAAGCCGCCGCCGGGTTCTCCGCCTGTCTTCAAGGCGCGTTACGTGGCTCGTGGCTTCAGTCAGCGGCAGGGGGTTGACTACTTTCAGACCTTCTCCCCCACCCCGAAGATGACCACTCTTCGGGTTCTGCTGCACGTTGCTGCTCACCGTGACTACGAGCTGCACTCTCTCGACTTCAGCACAGCTTTCTTGCAGGGCAGCCTGCACGAGGAGATCTGGCTGCGTCGCCCACCTGGCTTCACTGGGTCTTTCCCTCCTGGTACCCAGTGGAGTCTCCGGCGTCCAGTCTACGGTCTCCGCCAGGCGCCACATGAGTGGCACGACACACTGAGGACTACGCTCGCGGCACTTGGGTTTGCTCCTTCTACTGCCGACCCGTCGCTGTTTCTGCGCACCGACACCTCTCTGCCGCCGTTCTACATCCTCGTGTACGTCGACGACTTGGTCTTTGCCACAGCTGACACTGCTGGACTCGCCTACGTGAAGTCCGAGCTGCAGAAGAGACACACGTGCACTGACCTGGGTGAACTGCGCAGCTACCTTGGCTTGCAGATCACCCGGGACAGAGCACGCCGCACCATTACCCTGACTCAGTCACACATGGTGCAGCAGGTCCTTCAGCGCTTCGGCTTCACGTACTCCTCGCCTCAGGCCACTCCTCTGCCTACTCGCCACTCGCTCTCAGCTCTACCTTCGGATGAGTCCGTAGAGTCGAGTGGCCCGTTTGCAGAGCTTGTTGGCTGCCTCATGTACCTGATGACTTGCACACGACCTGACCTCGCATACCCTCTTAGCATTCTCGCACGCTTTGTTGCTCCTGGGAGACACCGACCAGAGCACATGGCTGCAGCGAAGAGGGTGTTGCGCTACTTGTGCAGTACGTCGGGCATGGGGCTAGTGCTTGGAGGGCGCAGTCCAGTGGTCCTCACTGGGCACGCAGACGCTTCTTGGGCTGATGACCAGGCTACGCAGCGGTCGTCACAGGGTTACACCTTCAGCCTTGGTTCCGGCTCTGTCTCGTGGCGGGCTATTCGCTCGTCTTCTGTTCTCGGCTCCAGTTGTGAGGCTGAGATCTACGCTGGGGCTATGGCTGCACAGGAGTTACGCTGGCTCACCTAGCTGCTGACCGACCTTGGAGAGCAGCCTAGTTCTCCTCCAGTCTTGTACGTAGACAACAAGGCCATGCTGGCCTTGTGTCGAGAGCAGCGACTGGAGCACAGAACGAAGCACATTGCTCTCCGCTACTTTCTTGCTCGTGAGCTGCAGCAGCGTGGACAGTTGCGACTTGCGTACGTGGCCTCTGAGGCCAACACTGCTGATGTTTTCACCAAGGCACTTGCGCCTTGTGATCATCAGCGTTGTTGCACGCAGTTAGGTCTTGTGCCTGTCTCGCCTCACTTGCTCTCCTCTTGACCTTGATTGTACCTTCACCTATATATACTCTTGCTCTTGCTTGCTTGACTCTTGTATATCTCTATATATGATCTTGCATGTGAACTGGCCTTCTGGCCTTTGAACTTGTGCTCGGAATGCGTGGTGACTTTGTGATCCACCCTGAGCTTTGCTTTGCTTTGCTTGACTGGTCTTGTGACCCCTTGTTCTCCCCCACTTTGCCTATGGGGGTGTGTCAGAACATATAGCTTACTTGTTTCTGTAGGCTATAGTGGGGTATCCCATAAGGGGTACAACCCAATTAGGGTTTCATATTTGTACTCACTTCATTTCATAGTCATCCATTCTCGTTCACATTTTCTCACGTAGTACAGTACACGCAGCACATGGAGTTACTGTTCAACCGAATTACTGACCTGACCGAAGGCGAGAAAATCCAGGCGTACACCGAAGGATTAAAAATGGAGATTTGATGGCAAGTGATTTCGGCGAACTACAGTAGCTACCGCAACATTGTACGGGCAGTTGAAAGGTACGACGCGCTGGCGCGAGGTCAACCCGACGCTACGACACGACGCTACGGGTCAAACCGTACATTTGGCCCGGAGCGATCGGCACCCCCCACGTTCGCCGAACCGATGGAAATCGACAAATACGACGTGAAGCAGCTGTTGACAAAATGCGAATTCAGCGGCGCGGCGGGACATCAATTTTTGTCGTGCTACAAGATGAAAAAAGCACGTGTGGCACTGCTGGGCAGCAAAAGTGGAGCACCCACGAAGTAAAAAAATGGGAATCTTCAGTAGCCGCGGATCGACGTGGCGATCGCGTAAAGATCCGAAAAGCAGACAAGGGCGACGACGTGGCGACTTCGGAGCGGGTGAAAAAAGGAGAAAATGATGGCGCGAAAATAAAACATCACGACCGGCCGGCATCAGGGGAAATCGCCGAGGCGAATGGAGGCTCCGTGAAACAAGTGTCAGAACATTATAGCTTACTTATTTGTGTAGGCTATAGTGGGGTATCCCATAGGGGGTACAACCCAATTAGGGTTTCCTATTTGTACTCACTTCGTTCATAGACATTTCATTCTCGTTCAATTCTTCTCATGGAATCAGAGCAGGTCCCCTCCTAGGGACTGTTCCTAGGGCCCACCGAAGCGCGCCCCGAGGCGCGCGTTCTTTTTTTTAGAGACCCTGCGTGTCGCCCTTACCTTCGCGATCCTGCGCCCTTTAGTCGCGGCCCCGCTTTACCCCTACTGCCCCGCTTCGGCCCCGCTTAGGCCCCGTCGGCCCCGCTTAGGCCCCGCTACGGCCCCGCGTCGGCCCCGCTTAGGCCCCGTTGGCCCCGCTTAGGCCCCGCTACGACCCCGCGTCGGCCCCGCTTAGGCCCCGCTACGGCCCCGCGTCGGCCCCGCTTAGGCCCCGTCGGCCCCGCTTAGGCCCCGTCGGCCCCGCTTAGGCCCCGCTACGGCCCCGCTACGGCCTCGCTACGGCCCCGTCGGCCCCGTCGGCCCCGCCTAGGCCCCGCCGACCCTGCTACGGCCCCGCTACAGCCCGTCGTCGGCCCCGCTACGGCCCCGCTTAGGCCCCGCTGCAGCCCCGCTACGGCCCCCATTGCGGCCCCGCCGCCCGTGCTGCAGCCCGCCGCGCCACCCGTATAGCCGCCCGTGCGCCGCCCGTGCACCCGCCCGTGCAACCGCCCGTGCAGCCGCCCGTGCAGCCGCCCGTGCAGCCGCCCACCGTGCCGCCCGTGAGCCGCCCCAGCCACCCGTGAGCCGCCCGTGCAGCCGCCCGCGCCGCCCGTGAGCCCCCGCGTCACCCGAGCCGCGCGAGCCGCCCGAGCCGCCCGAGCCGCCCGAGCCGCCTGATCCGTCCATGGTCCAGGGAGCCGGATCCTATGGGGCTGCTGCTACTCCTGGGCCGGCAAAGTTGCTGAGCTGCTGTGTTGCTGTCCTACTAAGCTGCTCGACCCTTCTTCTCTGGTGAGACTGTCGGCTGCTATCATGGCCACCCCCAGTGTCCTGGCCTTTGACGCTGAGGGTCGCGCCATTGACTTTGCGGTCTGGGTCGAGGACCTGCAGCTGTACTTGCAGTGCGATTTAGTAGATGACATCTCTCTCTTTGACTTTGCCTCTGGCGCTGTCCCTGCCCCTCCTGCTGATGCTGACCCCACTGTTCGCTCCAAGTGGGCCACACGCGATGCTGCTGCACGTCTTGCTGTGCGTCGCCACCTCCCTTCCTCCGAGCGTGCCCACTTTAGTCAGTGCAAGACCGCTCAGGCCTTGTACGACGCTGTAGTTGCGCGCTACTCCTCCCCTTCCACTGCTACACTGGGCCGCCTCATGCTACCGTACCTCTTCCCTGACCTTGCTGCCTTTCCCACAGTCACTGACCTCTTTACCCACCTTCGCGCTAGTGACACTCGCTACCGAGCTGCGCTTCATGCTGCCTTCGTCGCCGAAAACCCCCCTCCCATGTACATCACCCTCTACTTTCTAGTCACCCGTCTCCCTGAGTCCCTTCGTGCTGTTAGGGACCAGTTTCTCTCTGTTTGTCCCACCACCCTCACTGTCGACCTCCTCGAGAAGTCCCTGCTAGCGGCCGAGAAGAGCATAGTCGCTGTAGGGGCCTCTCGTGGTGACCCACGCACCCCCATCTTTGAGGGGTGTTCTCCTTCCCCCCTGTTACCCTCTGTCGCCTCTGCTGCTGCGGCCGACCTCGTTGGTTTAGAGTCGGTCGGTGCGGCGTCTGCCCCCAGTGGTAGGCGCCGCTCTGGCAGGAGCAAGGGGGGCAAGGGAGCGAGTGGAGCTAGTGGGGACGGTGGCGGAGGAGGTGGGGGCGGCGGGGGGAGTGGGGGTGGCGGTGGGGGTGGAGGCGGGAGTGGAGGTACTGGTGGCGGCAGTGGAGGCGGAGGTGGCGGCGGAGGTGGTGGCGGAGGTGGCAGTGGGAGCGGCGGGGGCGAGGGTGGCGGTGGCGGCGGTGGCGGCGGAGGCGGGGGTGGCGGTGGTGGAGGTGGTCGGAGTGGCTCGTCCCAGAGGAGCAGCACTGGGGGTGGTCAGCGCCAGCAGCAGGAGCAGCAGCAGCAGCAGCGCTCTCGCGACGTCCCCGCCCCTCAGCAGCTTCGTGAGTGGTAATCGCAACGTCAGCGTGGTGGGGCGTTCGGTCCCTGCACCTACGTCCTTCGCACCGGCGACCGCGCGGGTGAGCAGTGTGGGGGCACCCACACCGCTCGCCGCTGCTTTGCCCGCTTGAACGACGCTTGGCGCTAGCAGTTTCTGGAGGCCTCTGAGATCCCCCGCTGGGGAGAGCTGTCTAGGGCTGGTGTAGCTATCTTTGATCTTGACTTTGATGCTATCCTTTTTGCCATGACTGTTAGTGATGATGGTGACTGTTACCGGTGTTTCCCGCCCGACCCGGGCATTGGTACTGCTCCGTCAGGTGCCAGTGAGGCTGCTGCTCTAGGTGCCAGTGCGTCTGTGCTCTCAGGTACTAGTGAGTCTGCCCTCTCAGGTACTGTGTCGGCTTCTGCCTCTCACACCTTCACCCTTGACTCTGGGGCGTCTCGCTCCTTCTTTCGGGACCGCACCACTCTCACGCCGCTTAGTCGGCCGGTTGCGGTGTCCCTGGCTGACCCCTCTGGGGGTCCTGTCCTGTCTCATTTCTCCACAGTCCTCCCGTGTCCGGCGGCTCCCTCTAGCACCCTGACTGGTCTCTACCTCCCCTCGTTCTCTACGAACCTGGTGAGTGGTGCTGACCCACAGGATGTGGGTGTCCACCAGTTCAATCCTGCTCGTCAGCGGGTGACACACTGCACAGAGGCTAGCTCAGGTCGCCACCTAGCTACGTTTACACGTCAGCCAGAGTCGAGCCTGTACACACTGACCACTGCTTCTCCTCCCAGTGCTGAGTCTGGTAGAGTCCCTTCCTCTGGTCAGGTGTTTGCTGCAGCGTCCAGGTCTGGTCCTGAGTCTGCCCTCTGTTCGTGTCGCCGTCTGTCTCACGAGACTCTCCTCTGGCACCACCGCCTTGGCCACCCCTCTCTGCTTCGGCTCAGAGGCATGGCCTCCCGTCTTCTTGTGTCTGGTCTCCCCCGGTCTCTCCCTCCCCTTCCTCAGGGCCCTGGCCCTGCCAGTGTCCCCTGTGTCGAGGGGCGCCAGCGTGCTGCCCCTCACTCCTCACAGTTTCCTCCGATAGAGGCTCCATTGCAGACGCTTCACATGGACGTGTGGGGCCCAGCCCGCGTCCGTGGACTCGGTCACGAGCGCTACTTCCCGTTGGTGGTTGACGACTACTCGCGTTACACCACAGTCTTCCCCTTGCGTAGCAAGGGTGATGTCATTGAGGTGCTGATCGACTGGATCCGCGCAGCTCGTCTCCAGCTCAGGCAGAGCTTTGGCTCGTAGTTTCCTGTGTTGCGTCTGCACTCGGACAGAGGCGGAGAGTTCTCCTCTGGCCTTCTGCGTGCCTTCTGTCGTGCGCGAGGCATCCGCCAGACCTTCACGCTTCCGGACTCACCGCAGCAAAATGGGATTGCAGAGCGCCGCATTGGCATGGTCATGGACGTCGCTCGTACGTCTATGATGCATGCGGCTGCCCCCCATTTTCTGTGGCCGTTTGCGGTCTGGTACGCGGCGCATCAGATCAACCTCCACCCCTGGGTCTCCAGGCCGGAGACCTCCCCAGCCCTGCTGTGGACGGGGAAGGTTGGCGATGCGTCGGCGTTCCGGGTCTGGGGATCTCGGGCGTTTGTCCGCGACTTGTCTGCGGACAAGCTGTCCCCTCGCGCTGCTCCCTGCGTCTTCCTGGGGTTCCCCCCCGACGCGCCTAGGTGGCAGTTCTACCACCCCACCTCTCGACGTGTTCTGTCCTCCCAGGACGTCACGTTCGACGAGTCGGTACCCTACTACCGCCTCTTCCCTTACCGCACTCCGTCCCTCCCCCCGCCCCCGCTCTTCTTGGTACCAGGTCCCCCTGCGGTAGACCCCCTCCCCCCTCAGGGTCCTGCCCCTTCAGATGTGTCCCAGGTAGACGCGGTCGAGCCTGTCGAGGTCACTGGTGACTCTGGTGCTGCTGCGGGAGCTGAGCCTGGGGTTGCTGGTACTGGAGGTGCTACGCCTGGGGGTGCTGAGCCTGGGGGTGCTGAGCCTGGGGGTGCGGAGTTTGGAGGTGCTGAGCCTGGGGGTGCTGAGCTTGGGGGTACTGAGTCTGGGGGTGCTGAGCCTGGTGGTGCTGGGCCTGGGGGTGTTGAGACTGGGGGTGCTGAGACTGGGGGTGCTGAGCCTGGGGGTGCTCCACCTGGAGGTGCTTTGCCTGAGGGTGCTGAGCCTGGCGGTTCTCCGCCTGGAGGTGCTTCGTCTCGCCGAGAGCCACTCTCCCCACAGGTGCCGCGTGAGTGGTTTGCCCGTCGCTGGAGGCGTGCTGCTGGTGCTGGAGGTTCTTCGGCTGCAGAGGGTGCTGCTGCCGCGCGTCCCGGAGGTGCTCGTGCTGTGGGTACTAGAGCTGCTGGGCCTGAGGGTTCTCGTGGAGCTGGTGCTGCTGAGGGTGTTGGCGCTGAGACTACCGCTGGCGGTCCGCCTAGCAGTGCTCCTGGTGCTGCTAGAGGTTCTGGTGCTGCTGGAGGTGCTGCTGGAGCGGGTACTCCTGCTGGGGGTACTGGTGCTGTCCCTGCTGTTTCTGGCGTCGCCACGCGGCCTCGACCGTACTTCGTCCCGCTCCTGCAGCAGGTTCTTGGTCTTACACCTTCTCCTGGTCCTCCTCCTCCTCCATTAGAGGGTCCACAGCCAGTCCCGTCACAGTCACAGCTACAGCCTGCCTCCCCTTTGCCTGCTCCTTCTCCCTACGCTGGTCCGACTGGAGGTCTTACTGAGCGTCGTGAGCCTGCGTCTCGTTCTGCGTCGCCTGTTCGTACTGCACGCACTAGTGGTCGCGGTTCGCGTCAGCGTCCTCCTCTTGTCCCTGGCACGCACCGGTTGTCTCTGCGTCCGTCCACTGCTCCGCTGCGTGCCCCTTTGCCTTCTCCTCCTGCTTCCTCTCTTCCTGCTCTTGCCGACCCGGAGTCGGACTCTCTTCGTGCTGCCAGTCCTACTGTCACGCGTCTCCTTGCTACTGCTGTCACTGACCCTTCTTTCGAGTCTTCTGCTGCGTCTGCCCTTGTCACTGAGCTCGTCGACTTTGCTGCGCGCTGTCGTCTAGACTACGCTGCTAGTCTTGTCGCTGAGTCTGAGTCTGCCTGTCCTCCGTCCGTCGGGGGTGAGTGTGCTCTTGGCACGGACGTCCTTGAGGACAGGCAGGAGGAGTTCCAGTGTCTGGCCACCGCGTCACCTCATCTCGCGTCTGTATTGCTAGCCCCTGAGGGAGACCCGGATGCACTTGACATCCCGACTCTGCGCTCTTACACGGAGGCGATAGAGGGTCCCTACTCCACTTAGTGGCAGGCAGCTATGGATGCAGAGATGGCTTCCTGGAAGTCCACAGGCACCTACGTTAGCGCTGTTCCCCCTCCTGGGGCGAACATAGTCAGTGGCATGTGGATCTTCAGGGTGAAGCGGCCGCCGGGTTCTCCGCCTGTCTTCAAGGCGCGTTACGTGGCTCGTGGCTTCAGTCAGCGGCAGGGAGTTGACTACTTTCAGACCTTCTCCCCCACCCCGAAGATGACCACTCTTCAGGTACTGCTGCACGTTGCTGCTCACCGTGACTACGAGCTGCACTCTCTCGACTTCAGCACTGCTTTCTTGCAGGGCAGCCTGCACGAGGAGATCTGGCTGCGTCGCCCACCTGGCTTCACTGGGTCTTTCCCTCCTGGTACCCAGTGGAGTCTCCGGCGTCCAGTCTACGGTCTCCGCCAGGCGCCACGTGAGTGGCACGACACACTGAGGACTACGCTGGCGGCACTCGGGTTTGCTCCTTCTACTGCCGACCCGTCGCTGTTTCTGCGCACCGACACCTCTCTGCCGCCGTTCTACATCCTTGTGTACGTCGACGACTTGGTCTTTGCCACAGCTGACACTGCTGGACTCGCCTACGTGAAGTCCGAGCTGCAGAAGAGACACACGTGCACTGACCTGGGTGAACTGCGCAGCTACCTTGGCTTGCAGATCACCCGGGACAAAGCACGCCGCACCATTACCCTGACTCAGTCACACATGGTGCAGCAGGTCCTTCAGCGCTTCGGCTTCACGTACTCCTCGCCTCAGGCCACTCCTCTGCCTACTCGCCACTCGCTCTCAGCCTTCGGATGAGTCCGTAGAGTCGAGTGGCCCGTATGCAGAGCTTGTTGGCTGCCTCATGTACCTGATGACCTGCACACGACCTGACCTTGCATACCCTCTTAGCATTCTCGCACGCTATGTTGCTCCTGGGAGACACCGACCAGAGCACATGGCTGCAGCGAAGAGGGTGTTGCGCTACTTGTGCAGTACGTCGGGCATGGGGCTAGTGCTTGGAGGGCGCAGTCCAGTGGTCCTCACTGGGCACGCGGACGCTTCTTGGGTTGACAACCAGGCTACACAGCGGTCGTCACAGGGTTACACCTTGAGCCTCGGTTCCGGCTCTGTTTCGTGGCGGGCTACCCGCTCGTCTTCTGTTCTCGGCTCCAGTTGTGAGGCTGAGATCTACGCCGGGGCTATGGCTGCACAGGAGTTACGCTGGCTCACCTACCTGTTGACCGATCTTGGAGAGCCGCCTCGTTCTCCTCCAGTCCTGTACGTAGACAACAAGGCCATGCTGGCCTTGTGTCGAGAGCAGCGACTAGAGCACAGGACAAAGCACATTGCTCTTTGCTACTTTCTTGCTCGTGAGCTACAGCAGCGTGGACAGTTGCGACTTGCGTACGTGGCCTCTGAGGCCAACACAGCTGATGTCTTCACCAAGGCACTTGCGCCTTGTGATCATCATCGTTTCTGCACGCAGCTGGGTCTTGTGCCTGTCTTGCCTCACTTGCTCACTTCTTGACCTTGCTTGTACCTTCACCTATATATATTCCTGCTCTTGCTTGCTTGACTCTTGTATATCTCTATATATGATCTTGCATGTGAACTGGCCTTCTGGCCTTTGAACTTGTGCTCGGAATGTGTGGTGACTTTGTGATCCACCCTGAGCTTTGCTTTGCTTTGCTTGACTGGTCTTGTGACCCCTTGTTCTCCCCCACTTTGCCTATGGGGGTGTGTCAGAACATTATAGCTTACTTATTTGTGTAGGCTATAGTGGGGTATCCCATAGGGGGTACAACCCAATTAGGGTTTCCTATTTGTACTCACTTCGTTCATAGTCATTTCATTCTCGTTCAATTCTTCTCAAAAAGACTCTGCACAGACCGGGAAACTCCAGCCGAACACCCCCGAGAGTAAGAATATTACCTCTCGAGGTTTTGAAGCCTTTAAAAATTCAGGGGAGATTTCAAGGCCAAGAAAAAGCCTTTAGACATTATTCAGGTACGTGAGAAGTTGGGCAAACCACTCCGGAGCGTTGAAAAGGGTCGTGCGTTCCAAGGAGTTAATAATCTCTCCCCGCAGCACAGTGTTAAGGCTCCCAATTGCCCACAGGTGAAGCCTACACAGCTACAAAGGCTTAGGAGAAGGTTCCAGGCCAAGACGAAGCTGAATCGGCCACGGATAAATCCTTCTAACCCTACTTAGTTGAAAACTGATATGGAGTCAGCAGCTTCGAACGCAGGACCGAGGGATGATCTATTCGACGTACCCTACGATCCAATAAGCGAGATCATCTACAGTTAATGCGAAGCAGCAACAACCACTACTACTCAAGGTGATCTGCAACGGGTGACGCCTCCAGGCACTGGTGCACAGCGGTGCGTCTCACTCGGTGTGCGATCGCGGATCGTTGGAGAAAATAGGAGAATCTTCAGAGGAGACCAAGTTCACAGCAACGATGGTGGACGGTACCAAACTTCCCATCCACGGCGAAGCATCACTACTGCTGCACATAGGGGCGCTGAGGTGGAAGCCGACGTTGCCGATCAGGAACCTCAAGGGTTTAGATTTCATCTTGGGGCGAGATTTCCTGAAGCGGTTCAACCCCGAGATCGATTGGGTCAACAGGAAGGCGTGCATCTACAACAACGGGAAACGAGTGGAGCTGCGAAGTTGGACATATACAGGGAGCATTCCTGAAACGACACGGGCACGGTTCAAACGGACGGTGAACGAGACAAACACGGGCTACTTAGCACTGGTGATGGCAGCAGCAGAGGAGGAGAAGCCGAACACAGAGCTACCTGCAGCAGTAAAAGAGGTCTTGGATATAATGCCTAACGACCTACCTGCACGCGTACCCCCAGCACGCACCCACGAGCACGAGATCGTGGAGGAACTAGGTGCGAAACCCGTCTCACGTGCACCATACGGACTGAGTCCGACCGAACTGACAGACATGAAGGAACAGATAGAGTATCTACTGGATAGACAACTGATCCGCCCATCCACCTCTCCCTACGATGCACCAGTTCTCTTCACTCCAAAACCAGACGGAAGTTTACGGATATGCATCGACTACTACGCACTGAACAAACAGACAGTTAAAAACAAATATGCCATACCGCACATAGACGACCTATTGGATCAACTGCGCAGAGCAACAATATTCTCAAAGCTGGACCTACGGCCGGGTTGTTGGCAGATCAAGATGGCGGACAACCCGATTCACAAGATGGCGTTCCGTACCAGATACGGCTCCTGCGAATACTTGGTGATGCCGTTCAGACTCTGCAACGCACCAGCAACGTTTCAGGCGGAGATGAATCATATCCTACGACCCCTGCTGGACGAGTACGTAGTGGTGTACGTGGACGACATTCTTATCGACTCCAAAAACATGAAGGAGCACGTGGAGCATCTACGGAAGGTGTTCAAGATCCTGCGTAAAAACAAGTTCCACGTGAAGCTGTCAAAGAGCAACTTCGCCCTAAAGAAAGTGCAGTTTCTCGGGCACATGGTGAGTGCCGAGGGCGTACATGTGAACTCGCGGAAGATCGAAGCCGTCAGGTAGTGGAAAGTACCGGAGAACGTGAAGGAGTTGCAGCAGTTTCTAGGCTTTGCCAACTACTACAACAGGTTCGTGCCGCAGTACGCTAAGATAGCAGCGCCACTCACCGACCTACTGATAAAGGGTACGCCCTACAAATGGGATACTCCTCATCAGCAAGCCATGGAGCAGCTACAGACAGCATTCACTACAGTGTCAGTTCTCATCCTACCAGATCCAGACAAGGACTACGTAGTCAAAGCAGACGCTAGTGACCAGGCAGTCGGAGCAGTACTGATGCAGGATCATGGGAACGGTTTACAGCCTATCGCCTACCTCAGTAAGAAGCTACACAGAGCAGAACTGAACTACCCCATACACGACAAGGAAGCCTTAGCCATCTTCGTAGCCTTCAAGGTGTGGAGGTGTTACCTAGAGGGAGCCAAGACTACAGCCTATACTGACCACTTCAGTCTCAAATAACTGAAGTTGCAGTCGACGCTCTCACGACAACAGGTGCGGTGGGTGGACATCTTGGAAACTCACTTCCACTACGACATCGTCTACAAGCCCGGGCTACACAACAAAGCAGATGTGTTGAGCCGCCCAGGACATGTAGCAGGCATCCAGCTCGACGGGATGAACCCTCTGCTCAAGGGTCTATTCCAACATGGGCACTCCGTGGACGCAGAGATCACTACAACACAGACCAAGAAGGTGTTACAGTGGGAGAAAGACTTAGCGGTAAGGAAGGGTTCAGGAAAGATTTGGGTACCGAATTACGCCCCGCTACGGCAGATCCTATTGGAGGAATTTCATGACGTACCATTCGCGGGACATTTCGGGAGCAACAAGACGTTAGCAGGGATAGCAAAGTTTTACTACTGGCCCGGGATGGCAGCAGACGTGCAGCAGTTTGTCACCTCATGCGACACATGCCAACGGATGAAGAGTAGCAAGCAGAAAAAAGTGGGTTACTTCAGCCTCTACCCGTACCGGAGCAGCCATGGCAGGTCGTTAGCCTCGACTTCATCACAGGACTTCCTTCGACCTCACGGGGACATGATTTCATCCTAGTGATCGATAATTTCTCCAAAATGGGACACTTCATCCCGACCAACACCACGGCTACAGTTGAAGCAACTGTTCGCCTATTCTTCGACCGCATCATCACCATCCACGACATTCTTGCTACACTCATCTCAGACAGAGACCCCAAATTCACCAGTAAGTTCAGGAAGGAGCTCATGGGATTATTGGGGACCAAACTTGCGATGTCTTCAGCATACCACCCACAGACTGACGGACAAACAGAGCGACTCAATCAGGTGGTTGAACAGTTACTGCGCACAGCTTGCAAGGACCACATCAGCCACTGGGACATACAATTACCAACCCTAGAGTTCGCTTACAACACACGTCAAATGCGGCCACAGGGAAAACTCCTTTCTTCTTGTGTTACGGACGGGAACCACTCACTCCACAACAGCCAACCATGCCGGCACATGTCCAAGCCGCACACGACTTCGTCACCACCATGCACTAGCTATGGGAGAAGACTCAGCGACGACTCACCACGATGCAGACCTCCCAGAAGCGGTATGCCGATCGACAGCGACGAGATCACTCCGTAGCAGTCGAAGATCTGGTGCTTCTTGACACGCGCAACTTGAACCTGTCTCACCTCCTATCTAAACTCTGGCCTCGCTTCTGTGGTCCTTTTCTCTTTGAGGCACAGGTGACACCGGTAACATTCCGCTTGCGCTTACCAGATACGTGGAAGCTTCATAACGCTTTCCATGTCCAGCTACTGAAACCCTACAGGGACCCCAACCAACAGTTCCAGGGACGGCAGCTACCGCCACCACCACCTGTTCTCATACAGGATGAACCCGAGTACGAAGTGGAGCGCGTTCTCACTCATCGACGTCGCGGCGGCAAGACCCTCGAGTTCCTGATACGCTGGAAGGGATACGACCCCACTGAGGACAGTTGGGTTGCAGAAGCTGATATGGGCAACGCACGCCGTGCTCTCAAGGACTATCTTGTCGAGCAGGGTGTATCTCACGCTACCCAGCTTTGAGGGGGGGATGTGTGAGAGTACGACGGCTTATGCTGGCTTTGCTAGCTTGCCTGGACTCTATTATGCTATATCTAGATTGGGTTTTAATTATCATGCATAGATATGCTTGATTTCCTATGTTAGGTGCATTCCTATATTTTATAATACTTATAGCACCGAACCAGGTTACGTGTACCGAACTCAAGGCTATTCGGTTTCCACACAATTTCTTTCTACTGAGTTTGGGAAGGTTCTGTTTGGGGCGCTTCGCGACCCTCAAAACATTCGCGTAACACCTGGGTAACTGGCCTTGTGTCAAGACTATATATAGCATCGTGCTGTACTCAGGTGAACCATTCAATTAACAACTCTCTTTTCTGAGCTCAATCCTAGATCCTCAAAGCAGTGGACGGGCCAGGTTGGTGATTCGTCGGCGTTTCGGGTCTGGAGTTCCCTCTCTCTTGTCCGCGAATTTCCCGTGGGCAAGCTCTCTCTACGCACTCTTCGGTGCGTGTTCCTTGGCTTTCCCAGCGACTCACCGCCCTGGCAGTTGTACCATCCGGGCTCTCGTCGTGTGCTGTCCTCCCGCGACGTCATGTTTGACAAGTTTGTATGCTTCTACCGTCTTTACCACTATCGTAGTTCCTCGGTACCCCTCCCGCCTCTCTCCCTGGTGGACGAGCCCCCCCCGGTATCCCCCCTCCCTTCTCCCGGTCCCGCCCCCTCAGGTGTGTCTCAGGTAGACCCACCCCCCTTGGTTGAGCTTTTGGAGATTTCCTTAGACACCTCTAGCCCAGCTGAGGGGGGTGACGAGACTGCTGCCGACACCGTGACTCCTCGCCGCTCCGCACGCTTGGAAGTCCCTCCTGTTTTTCCGCCTCGACCGTCTTCACCACCTCTGCAGACTGTGGTGCTGCTGGAGGAGGTGACAATGGAGGTGCGGACTGTCAGAACATATATAGCTTATACTATTGTGTAGGCTGTAGTGGGGTATCCCATAGGGGGTACAACCCAATTAGGGATTGTACTTGTACCCACTTCATTCTTGTTTCTTCTCATGGTATCGAGCAGTTTCCCTCATGGGAACTGTTCCTAGGGCCCACCAACATTTTTTTTTTCCTGCCCGGAGCGCGCCTCGCTTAGGCCTCCTTCGGCCCCGTCGCGTCGCTCCTAGCGACCTTCCTCGCCGCCCTTAGCGGCCTGTCGCCACCCTACACGGCCCGGCGCCGCCCTTTAGCCGCCCGTCCCGGCCCGTCGACGCCCGTGCGCCGCCCGTCCCGGCCCCGCGCCGCTGTCCCGGCCCGTCGCCGCCCGTGCGGTGCCCGCCCCGGCCCGTCGCCACCGGTCCTGGCCCGTCGCCGCCCGTGCGGTGCCCGCCCCAGCCCGACGCCGCCTGTCCCGGCTCTAAGCCGCCCGTGCGCCGCCTGTCCAGGCCCGTTACCGCCCGGCCCGTCGCCGCCTGTACCGGCCCGTCGCCGCCCTTTGCGGCGTAACGTGCCGCCCCTACCCGCGGCTCTGCCGCCTTACCTGCGGCCCCGCCACCCTACCCGTGGCTCCGCCGCCCTACCCTACATGCGGCCCTGCCGCCCTACCTACGGCCCGGCCACCCTATCAGCGGCCCCGCCGCCTCACTCTCGGCCCCGCCGCCTCACTCAGCGGCTCCGCCACCCTACCTGCGGCCCCGCCGCCTCACTCTCGGCCCCACCGTCTCACTCAGCGGCCCCGCCACCCTACCTGCGGCCCCATCGCCCTGCTCTCGGCCCCGTCACCTGCTGCACCGCCGCGCCACCCTACAGCAGAGCAGCCGAGCCGCCCAGCAGCCGAGCCGCCCAGCAGCCGAGCTGCCCAGCACCCGAGCCGCCCAGTAGCCGAGCCGCCCAGCAGCCCAGCCGCCCTGCAGCCGAGCCGCCCAGCAGCCGAGCCGCCCAGCACCAGAGCCGCCGAGCCGCCGAGCAGCCGAGCCACCCTACTTCCGGGCCGCCCGACCTGCCCAGTCTGGTGAGCACAGCCCCCTTTGTCACTGCACTGCCCTCACCCTACTGTTTGCACTGCTAGTCGTCTAGGGTCATGGCTACCCCTAGTGTCCTCGCCTTTGACGCTGAGGGTAGGGCCATTGACTTTGAGGTCTGGGTAGATGACCTGCAGCTGTTCTTACAGTGCGATAGGGCAGACGGCCCTTCTCTCTTTGACCTCACCTCTGGCGCTTCCCCTGCCCCTACTGCTGATGCTGACGCCACTGTTCGCTCCCAGTGGGCCACGCGCGACGCTGCTGCACGTCTTGCTGTGCGTCGCCACCTCCCTACCTCCGAGCGTGCGCACTTTAGTCAGTACAAGAGTCCTCAGACCTTGTACGACGCTGTAGTTGCGCGATACTCCTCCCCTGCCACTGCTGCACTGAGCCGTCTCATGCTACCGTACCTCTTTCCTGACCTTGCTGCCTTTCCCACAGTAGCTGACCTCATTACGCACCTTCGCACTAGTGACACTCGCTACCGCGCTGCACTTCCTGCTGACTTCTGCGCCAAGAACACCCCCCCCATGTACATCACTCTTTACTACATAGTCACTCGCCTCCTTGACTCCCTTGGTGTAGTCAGGGACCACTTCCTCTCTGTCTGTCCCACCACTCTCACTATCGACCTCCTCGAGAAGGCTCTCCTAGCGATATAGAAGAGCATAGTCGCTGTAGGAGCCTCTCGAGGTGACCCGCGCACCCCCATCTTTGAGGGGTGTTCCCCCTCCCCCCTTCTGCCCTCTGTTGCCTCTGCTGCTGCGGCCGACCTCCTTGGTCTTGAGTCGGTCGGTGCGGCGTCTGCCCCTAGCGGGAGACGCCGTTCTGGCAAGGGCAAGGGGGGCAAGGGCGCTGGAGGAGCGAGCGGGGGCGGTGGAGGTGGAGGTGGCGGCTGTGGGGGGAGTGGGGGTGGCGGTGGGAGTGGAGGTGGGGGTGGAGGGGTCGGTGGCGGCAGTGGAGGCGATGGTGGCGGCGGCGGTGGGGGAGGGAGCGAAGTTGGCGGAGGTGGCGGCGGTGGAGGCGGAGGCGGAGGCGGCGGCGGCGGCGGGGGTGGCGGTGGAGCTGGTCGCGGGTCTTCGCAGAGGAGTGGCTCCGGTGGTGGCTCGCGCCAGCAGCAGCAGCGCGGTCGTGCGACCCTCTCCCCTCAGCAGCTCCGTGAGTGGTACACTGCACGCCAGCGGGGTGGGGGTTTTGGTCCGTGCTCCTACGTTTTGCGGACCGGCGACCGTGCGGGTGAGCAGTGTGGGGGAGCCCACCCCACCCAGCGCTGCTTTGGCCGCGTGACGGACGCGTGGCGTCACCAGTTCCCGGAGGCCTCAGAGATCCCTCGCTAGGGCGAGCTGTCTAGGGCGGGTGTTGCCTTCTATGATCTTGACTTTGATGCTATTCTCTCTGCCATGTATGCTGTGTCTATTAGTGATGAGGGTGACTGTTACCGGTGTTTCCCGCCCGATCCAGGCATTGAGACTGCTGCTCTATGTACTGGTGAGGAGGCTGCCCTAGGTGCTTGCGACGCTGCTGCTCTAGGTGCTAGTGTGTCTGCGTCCTCAGGTACAGGTGAGTCTGCGCTCTCAGGTACTACGTCGGCTTCAGCTTCCCTCACCTTCACCCTTGACTCTAGGGCGTCTCGCTCCTTCTTTCGGGACTGCACCACACTCACGCCGCTGAGTCGGCCAGTTGCAGTGTCTCTGGCTGACCCCTCCGGGGGTCCTGTCCTGTCTCGCTTCTCCACAGACCTCCCGTGTCCGGCGGCTCCCTCTGGCACCCTGTCTGGTCTCTACCTCCCCTCGTTCTCTACGAACTTGGTGAGTGGTGCTGACCTACAGGATGCGGGTGTACACCAGATCACTCCTGCGCGTCAGCGGGTGACGCACTGCACAGAGGCTAGCACAGGCCGACACCTGGCTACGTTTACCCGACAGCCGGGGTCGAGCCTGTACACACTGACCACTGCGTCTCCTCCCGTTGCTAAGTCTGGTAGGGTCGCTGCGTCAGGTCAGGTGTTTGCAGCAGCGTCCAGGTCTGGTCCTGAGTCCGCACCCTGTTCGTGTCGTCTCCTGTCTCACGAGACTCTCCTCTGGCACCACCGTCTTGGTCACCCCTCTCTGCTTCGGCTCAGAGGCATGGCCTCCCGTCTTCTAGTGTCTGGTCTACCCCGGTCCCTCCCTCCCCTTCCTCAGGGCCCTGGCCCTACCTGTGTCCCCTGTGTCGAGGGGCGCTAGCATGCTGCCCCTCACTCCTCCCAGTTTCCTCCGACAGAGGCCCCGTTGCAGACGCTTCACATGGACGTGTGGGGCCCAGCCCGCGTCCGTGGGCAGGGTCACGAGCGCTACTTCCTGCTCGTTGTTGACGACTACTCGCGTTACACCGCAGTCTTCCCCTTGCACAGCAAGGGTGATGTTACTGAGGTGCTGATCGACAAGATCTGCGCAGCTCGTCTCCAGCTCAGGCAGAGCTTTGGCTCGGACTTTCCTGTTCTGCGTCTGCACTCGGAAAGAGGCGGAGAGTTCTCCTCTGGCCTTCTGCGAGCCTACTGTCGTGCACGAGGCATCCGTCAGACCTTCACGCTTCCGGACTCTCCGCAGCAAAATGGGATTGCTGAGCGCCGCATTGGCATGGTCATGGACGTCGCTCGTATGTCTATGATGCATGCGGCTGCCCCCCATTTTCTGTGGCCGTTTGCGGTCAGGTACGCGGCGCATCAGATCAACCTTCACCCCAGGGTCTCCAGGCCGGAGACCTCCCCAGCCTTGCTGTGGACGGGGAAGGTTGGCGATGCGTCGGCGTTCCGGGTCTGGGGATCTCGGGCGTTTGTTCGCGACTTGTCTGCGGACAAGCTGTCCCCTTGCGTTGCTCCTTGCGTCTTCCTGGGGTTCCCCCCTGACGCGCCTGGGTGGCAGTTCTACCACCCCACCTCTCGCCGTGTTCTGTCCTCCCAGGACGTCAAGTTCGACGAGTCGGTCCCCTACTACCGCCTCTTCCCCTACCGCACTCCGTCCCTCCCCCCGCCCCCGCTCTTCCTTGTACCAGGCCCCCCCCCGGTAGACCCCCTCCCCCCTCAGGTTCTTGGTCTTCCACCTTCTCCTGGTCCTCCTCCTCCCTTAGAGGGTCCACAGCCTGTCCCGTCACAGTCACAGCTACAGCCTACCTCCCCTTTCCTGCTCCTTCTCCCTACGCTGGTCCTACTGGAGGTCTTACTGAGCGTGGTGAGCCTGCGTCTCGCCCTACGACGCCTGTCCGTCCTGCTCGCGCTAGTGGTCGTGGTTCGCGTCCGCGTCCTCCTTTTGTCCCTGGCACACACAAGATGTCTCTACGTCCGTCTACTGCTCCTCTGCGTGCCCCTTTGCCTTCTCCTCCCAAGTCCTCTCTTCCTGCTCTTGCGGACCCGGAGTCGGACTCTCTTCGTGCTGCCAGTCCTACTGTCATGCGTCTCTTTGCTACTGTCGTCACTGACCCTTCTTTCGAGTCTACTGCTGCGTATGCCCTCATTGCTGAGCTCGTCGACTTTGCTGCTCGCTATCGCCTAGATTACGCTGCTAGTCCTGTCGCTGAGTCTGAGTCTGTTTGTCCTCCGTCCGTCGGGGGTGAGTGTGCCCTTGGCACGGACGTCCTTGAGGACAAGCAGGAGGAGTTCTAGTGTCTGGCAGCTGCTTCACCTCATCTCGTGTCCGTACTGCTTACCCCTGAGGGAGACCCGGATGCACTTGACATCCTGACTCCGCGCTCTTACGCGGAGGCGATAGAGGGTCCCTACTCCTCTCAGTGGCAGGCAGCTATGGATGCAGAGATGGCTTCCTGGAAGTCCACAGGCACCTACGTTGACGCTGTCCCCCCTCTTGGGGCGAACATCGTCAGTGGCATGTGGATCTTCAGAGTGAAGCGGCCGCCGGGTTCTCTGCCTGTCTTCAAGGCGCGTTACGTGGCTCGTGGCTTCAGTCAGCGGCAGGGAGTTGACTACTTTCAGACCTTCTCCCCCACCACGAAGATGACCACTCTTCGGGTACTGCTGCACGTTGCTGCTCACCGTGACTACGAGCTGCACTCTCTCGACTTCAGAACTGCTTTCTTGCAGGGCAGCCTGCACGAGGAGATCTGGCTGCGCCGCCCACCTGGCTTCACTGGGTCTTTCCCTCCTGGTACCTAGTGGAGTCTCCGGCGTCCAGTCTACGGTCTCCGCCAGGCGCCACGTGAGTGGCACGACACACTGAGGACTACACTTGCGGCTCTTGGGTTTGCTCCTTCTACTACCAACCCGTCGCTGTTTCTGCGCACCGACACCTCTCTGCCGCCATTCTACATCCTCGTGTACGTCGACGACTTGGTCTTTGCCACAGCTGAAACTGCTGGACTCGCCTACGTGAAGTCCGAGCTGCAGAAGAGACACACGTGCACTGACCTGGGTGAACTGCGCAGCTACCTTGGCTTGCATATCACCCGGGACAGAGCACGCTGCACCATTACCCTGTCTCAGTCACACATGGTGCAGCAGGTCCTTCAGCGCTTCGGCTTCACGTACTCCTCGCCTCACGCCACTCCTCTGCCTACTCGCCACTCACTCTCAGCTCTGCCTTCGGATGAGTCCGTAGAGTCGAGTGGCCCGTATCCAGAGCTTGTTGGCTGCCTCATGTACTTGATGACCTGCACACGACCTGACCTTGCATACCCTCTTAGCATTCTTGCACGCTATGTTGCTCCTGGGAGACACCGACCAGAGCACATGGCTGCAGCGAAGAGGGTGTTGCGCTACTTGTGCAGTACATCGGGCATGGGGCTAGTGCTTGGAGGGCGGAGTCCAGTGGTCCTCACTGGGCATGCGGACGCTTCTTGGGCTGACGACCAGGCTACGCAGCGGTCGTCACAGGGTTACACCTTCAGCCTTGGTTCCGGCTCTGTTTCGTGGCGGGCTACTCGCTCGTCTTCTGTTCTCGGCTCCAGTTGTGAGGCTGAGATCTACGCCGGGGCCATGGCTGCCCAGGAGCTTCGCTGGCTCACCTACCTGCTGATTGACCTTGGAGAGCCGCCTCGTTCTCCTCCAGTCCTGTACGTCGACAACAAAGCCATGCTGGCCTTGTGTCGAGAGCAGCGACTGGAGCACAAAACAAAACACATTGCTCTCCACTACTTCCTTGCTCGTGAGCTACAGCAGCGTGGACAGTTGCGGCTTGCGCACGTGGCCTCTGAGGCCAACACTGCTGATGTCTTCACCAAGGCAGTTGTGCCTTGTGATCATCAGCGCTTCTGCACTCAGCTGGGTCTTGTGCCTGTCTTGCCTCACTTGCTCTCCTCTTGATCTTGCTTGTTCTGTGACATATATATATATATATATATATGCTCTTGCTTGTCTAGCTTTATATATATGTCTGTACTCTTGCATGTGAACTGGCCTTGTGCCCTTGACCTTGTGCTCGGAATGTGTGGTGACTTTGTGATCCACCCTGAGGTTTCTTTACTTTGCTTTGCTTGACTGGTCTTGGGACCCCTTGTTCTCCCCCACTTTGCATATGGGGGTGTGTCTGAACATATATAGCTTATACTATTGTGTAGGCTGTAGTGGGGTATCTTATAGGGGGTACAACCCAATTAGGGTTAGTACTTGTACCCACTTCATTCATAGTTCATTCATTCTCGTTTCTTCTCACGGACTCTGGGGGTGCTGGCTCTGGGGGTGCTGCGAGTCCTACGGGTGCAGGGGGTGCTGGAGGTTTTGCGGTTGGAGGTGCTGGTGGTGCTGGTGCATGTCGACAGAAGACTCTCTCGCCGAAGCGGCTTCGCGAGTGGGTTGTCTGTTGGGGCAGCCCTGGTTGTGGAGCTAGCCGTGCTAGAGCTAGAGGTGCTAGCGGTGGAGGTGTTGGAGGTACTGGGGCTACTGGTGCTAGAGGTGCTGGAGCTGCTGGTGCTGGAGGTGCTCATACTGGTGTTCCTTGAGTTGACCGTGCTGGAGGCGGTGGTTCTACTGGAGGTACCAGAGGTACTGGTTCTGTGAGTGTTGTTGCGGGTGCTCCTGTCTCGCGTCGACAGGAGCCTCTCTCGCCGGAGAAGCTTCGAGAGTGGGCTGTCTGGTGGGCAGCCCCAGTGGCGGAGCTGGACGTGCTGGGCTGGAGATACTGGAGATACTGGCCCTGTAGGTGCTAGTGCTGTTGGCCCTGGAGTTGGAGGTATTGGAGTTAGTGGTGCTAGTCGGTAGGAGTCCCGGTGGTGGAGCTGGAGGTACTGGTTCTGGGGGTGCTGTTCCTACTGGAGCTCGAGGTTCTAGGGGTGTGACTACTCAGCCGCTGCCGTCTGCGCTTCGTTGCCTTCTCTGTCTCCCGCCTGCTGCTACTGAGTTCCCGGTTGCTGGTAGTACTCCTACGCTACTGTTCCCACCGACTGACCAGTCTCAGCCACAGCTACTGCCTGGCTCCCCGCTGCCTGCTCCTGCTCCTCGCACAGAGGTCACTGAGTCCCTGACTGAGCGTCGTGAGCCTGAGACTCGTGCTTCCACACATGTTCGTGCTCGTCGTGTTGCGCGTCCTCGTGCTCCAGCTGTGCTATACACTCACCGTATGGCACTCCGTCCTTCCTCTGTTCCACAGCGTGTTGTCCTGCCGTCGCCTCCTGCGTCTTCTCTTCCTCACGTTCCTGACCCTGAGTTTGACCTTGTCCGTACTGCCAGTTCGACTGTCACTCGTCTCCTTGCCACAGTTGTGTCTGACCCTTCCTTTGAGTCTACTACTGCGTTTGCCTTAGTTGCTGAGCTTGTTGACTTTGCTGCTCTGTGCCGCCTTGACTACGCTGCGAGTCCTGTTTTTTACTCTTCGTGTCCTCCATCCGACGGGGGTGAGCTTGCCCTTGGCTGTGACATCCTTGAGAACAGGCAATTTGAGTTGGAGTTCCTAGCGGCCGCTGCACCTGATCTTGCGTCCACGCTACTTTCCCCTGAGGGAGACCCAAATGCACTGGACATCCCGACCCCGCGTTCTTACGCAGACGCGATCACGGGTCCGTACTCCTCTCAGTGGCAGAGAACCATGGACGCAGAGATGGCCTCCTTGAAGTCCACAGGCACCTACGTCGACGCAGTTCCCCCACCTGGGGCGAACATAGTCGAGGCTATCTGGCTGCGCCGCCCACGTGGCTTTACTGTGTCGTTTCCAGAGGGTACCCAGTGAAGTCTTCGGCGACCAGTCTACGGTCTGCGTCAGGCGCCCCGTGAGTGGCACGACACACTGAGGACTACACTTGCGGCTCTTGGTTTCGCTCCCTCGACTGCTGAACCTTCGTTGTTTCTGCGCATAGAAATTTCTCTGCTGCCGTTCTACGTTCTCGTGTACGTAGACGACTTGGTTTTTGCTACTGCTGACACTGAGGCACTTGCCCTAGTGAAGGCGGAGCTGCAGGAGAGACACACATGCACTGACCTGGGTGAGCTGCGGAGCTATCTTGGCTTGCAGATCACCACGGACAGAGCATGGTGCACCATCACCCTCACTTAGTCACACATGGTGCAGCAGGTCCTTCAGCCACTCGTCTTGGTCCTCCCCATAGTCCACTCCTCTTGCTATAGGCCACTCGGTCTCAACTCCACCTTCGGACGAGTCCGTAGAGCCGAGTGGTCCGTACCCAGAGCTTTTGGGTTGCCTCATTTACCTGATGACGTGCACACGACCTGACCTCACGTACCCTCTCAGCCTCCTGGCTCGTTACGTGGCTCCCGGTAGACACCGAAAGGTGCACTAGGATGTTGCGAAGAGGGTATTGCGTTACTTGTGCAGTACATCGGGCATGGGGCTTGTACTTGGAGGACAAGGTTAAGTTCTTCCCACCGGTCACTCTGACGCTTCTTGGGCTGACGACCAGACGACTCACCGGTCAACACAGGAGTGCTGGTTCTGTCTCGTAGAAGTCCACTCGCTCGTCTTCTGTACTTAGTTCCAGCTGTGAAGCCGAGATCTACGCTGGGGATATGGCTGCACAGGAGCTCCGCTGGTTGACCTACCTGCTGACCGACTTGGGTGAGTGGCCTTGTTCTCCTCCAATTCTGTACGTCGACAACAAGGCCATGATTGCCTTGTGTCAGGACCAGAGACCGGAGCACAGAACAAAGCACATTGCTCCTTGTTACTTCCTCACGCAAGAGCTGCAGCAGCGTGGTCAGCTTCGTCTTGCTTACGTTGCCATACAGGCCAACACTGCTGATGTCTTCACCAAGGCCCTTGGGTCTAGTGATCATCAGCATTTTTGCACAGCTCTTGAGCTTGTGCCCACTCTGCCTCACTTACTTGTCTCTTGATCTTGCCTCTATTGTACACTGATATATATGAGTATACCTGCATGCTTACACTTGCTAGGTTGTGATCATTGTACTGCTCTTGCTATTATAAACCCTACATGTGAACTGGCCTTGTGGCCGCTTGCTTGTGCTCGGAATGAGTGGTGATCCTGAGATCCACCCTGCGCTTTGTGTTATCTTTGCTTCTTCTCTTGACTGGTCTTGTGACCATTGCTCTAGCTATCCCCCACTTCGCCTATGGGGGTGTGTCAAGCATTATATGTTTCTATCATACTAGGCTGTAGTTGGTTTAGCCTTAGGTGGTACAACACTTCTCCCATCTTGTACTTGTACCCCCCTTTGACCTAATGCACAGATAACATTTTGACACTAGGGTGATACGGTAGTTAAATGATGGGTGCTTTGGTTCTTATCTTCTAGTCTGCTCATCCCATTTCACTCCCCCATACACCACAGTCGTTTTCCCATAGTCATCTCCCCATTGCTTTCCCACCTCCTATTCTCATTATACTATCCCATTTTCTTGATCCCATTCGCATGCGTCCAATCAATGTTGTTCCTAGGTATCATTTTTGAGATCAACTTCTCATTTCCATGGTTCCAGCCCACTTTCCATGCTCTTGTCGTTAACCGCTTATTGTAAAATTTCCAGTCATTTTCCAATATGATTTGTCAGGGCTTCTCATGTTATTGTATTTTTTACTAGTAAAACACATATTGCCATTTTTTTGTCCGCTTAGCCAACGTCCCGTAACTGTTTTAAATTAAAATTTCCCTATGACTTTGTCATTCATAGTTTTGCAGTTGTCCCCCCATTACCATTGTTGAGTCACAGTGTCGTTTGCTGGCTGTTTACATTTAGCCATTTCACCCCTCATTTTCACATGTATAGTCAATTTCTTATTGCCATTTGTCTTTCCAAGTTCCTACTGCCATGGCACTCTTCCAACCCATTTCTCATGCTGAATCAGCTCGGCTTGTCATTGCCAGCTTGTTATTGTCAGCTTGTCATTGCCAGCTTGTCATTGCCAGCTTGTCATTGCCAGCTTGTCATTGCCAGCTTGTCATCGCCAGCTTGTCATTACCAGCTTGTCATTGTTAGCTTGTCATTGCCAGCTTGTCATTGTCAGCTTGTCATTGCCAGCTTGTCATTGCCAGCTTGTCATTACCAGCTTGTCATTGCTAGCCTGTCATTGTCAGCTTGTCATTGACAGCTCGTCATTGTCAGCTTGTCATTGCCAGCTTGACATTGTCAGCATGTCATTGTCAGCTTGTCATTGTCAGCTTGTCATTGTCAGCTTGTCATTGTCAGCTTGTCATTGACAGCTTGTCATTGCCAGTTTGTTACTGCGACTTTCCCTGCTACCTTTCCCCATTGCCATTTGCCGTCGATTTCGCATCGCCGTTTCGCAGCCAAATTTCCACTCTCATGCTGCCACTCAATCGCCCATCGCCAATTGCTGTCAACTTCACATATCTGCGTTACCAGTGCATTGCCCATTGCCACCCTCCATGCCAATTTGATCCTCTGCCACTATTTCCTGCTGACTCCTGCAATACACATGTGGCGCATAAGAGGCCCCAGTTTCACACCCTCGCATCCACGTCGACGTAAAACTGGGGCATTGCCTATCCATGTCTGCATCCCCTCTGCATGCCCCACCCACTCAGGCTGTCCTCATTGTGACTACACCATGCTCTCACTTCTTATGGCACTTGTTATGTCATTTCTGTCAGAACATTATAGCTTATACTTTTGTGTAGGCTGTAGTGGGGTATCCCATAGGGGGTACAACCCAATTAGGGTTAGTACTTGTACCCACTTCATTCATAGTTCATTCATTTTCGTTTCAATTTTCACATGGTATAAGAGCAGGTTCCCTCGGGGGAACTGTGCCTAGGGCCCACCAAGTCGAAAGTTTTTTTTTTCCTGCCCGGAGCGCGCTCAGCCCGAGTCGCGCTCCCTTCCTTGACTTTGTCGAGCCGCCCTAGCGGCCAGTCGCGCCGCCTTAGCGGCCCCTGATTCGTCGCCCTAGCGACTCCGTCACCCTACCTGCGCCCCGGCCCTGTCGCCCTACCTACGGCCCAGCCCCGGCCCTGTCGCCCTACCTACGGCCCAGCCCCGGCCCCGTCGCCCTACCTACGACCCGGCCCTGGCCCCGTCGCCCTACCTACGGCCCGGCCCCGGCGCCCTACCTACGGCCCGGCCCCGGCCCCGTCGCCCTACCTGCGGCCTGGCCCCGTCGCCCTACCTTCGACCCGGCCCCGTCACCCTACCTGCGCACCGGCCCCGTCGCCCTACCTTCGACCCGGCCCCGTCGCCCTACCTGCGCCCCGGCCCCGTCCCCATCGCCCTACCTGCGCACCAGCCCCGTCGCCCTACCTTCGACCCGTCCCCGCGCCCTACCTGCGCCCCGGCCCCGGCCCTGTCGCCCTACCTGCGCACCGGCCCCGTCGCCCTACCTTCGACCCGGCCCCGTCGCCCTATCTACAGCCCGGCCCCGGCCCCGTCGCCCTACCTACGGCCCGGCCCCGGCCCCGTCGCCCTCCCTTCGACCCGGCCCCGTCGCCCTACCTGCACACCGGCCCCGTCGCCCTACCTTCGACCCGGCCCCGTCGCCCTACCTGCGGCCCCGCCCGAACGCCTACGCAGCAGAGCCGCCCGCGCCGCTAAGCAGCACGAGCCGCCCGAGCCGCCCGAGCCGCCTGAGCAGCCGAGGAGCCGAGCCGCGGGTGCCGCCGAGCCGCAGTTGCTGCCAAGCTGCTCGAACCGCCCTATCTAGTGAGCGCAGCACCTCTGTCACCGCACTGCCCCTGCTCTACAATTAGCGCTGCTAGTCTACTGCTGTCATGGCTACCCCCAGTGTTCTCACTTTTGACGCTGAGGGTCGGGCCATTGACTTTGACGTCTGGGTAGATGACCTGCAGCTTTTCCTACAGTGCGATAGGGCAGACGGTCTCTCCCTCTTTGACCTCACCTCTGGTGCTTCCCCTGCCCCTGCTACCGATGCCGACGCCACTGCTCGCTCACAGTGGGCCACTCGCGATGCTACTGCACGTCTTGCTGTGCGTCGCCACCTGCCTACCACTGAGCGCGCGCACTTTAGTCAATACAAGAGTGCTCAGACCTTTTCCGACGCTGTAGTTGCGCGCTACTCTTCCCCTGCCACTTCTGCACTGAGCCGCCTCATGCTACCGTACCTCTTCCCTGACCTTACTGCCTTTCCCACAGTCGCTGACCTCGTTACGCACCTCCGCACTAGTGACACTCGCTACCGCGCTGCGCTTCCTGCTGACTTCTGCGCCAAGAACCCCCCCCCCCCCCATGTTCATCACTATCTACTACATAGTCACTCGCCTCCCTGACTCCCTTCGTGTAGTCAGGGACCACTTCCTCTCTGTCTGTCCCACCACTCTCACTGTTGACCTCCTCGACAAGTCCCTCCTAGCGGCCGAGAAGAGCATAGTCGCTGTAGGGGCCTCTCGTGGTGACCCGCGCACCCCCATCTTTGAGGGGTGTTCCCCCTCCACCCTTCTGCCCTCCGTTGCCTCTGCTGCTGCGGCCGACCTCCTTGGTCTTGAGTCGGTCGGTGCGGCGTCTGCCCCTAGCGTGAGACGCCACTCTGGCAAGGGCAAGGAGGGCAGGGGCACTGGAGGAGCGAGCGGGGGCGGTGGAGGTGGAGGTGGAGGCGGCGGGGGGAATGGGGGTGGCGGTGGGAGTGGAGGTGGGGGTGGAGGTGTCGGTGGCGGCAGTGGAGGCGGAGGCGGCGGCGGCAGTGGCGGTGGGAGCGGAGGTGGCGGAGGTGGTGGCGGTGGAGGAGGCAGCGGAGGTGGCGGCAGAAGTGGAGGCGGCGGAGGCGGTGGAGGCGGCGGGGGTGGCGGTGGAGCTGGTCGCGGGTCTACGCAGAGAAGTGGCTCCGGTGGTGGTCCTCGCCAGCAGCAGCAGCGTAGTCGTGAGACCCTGTCCCCTCAGCAGCTCCGTGAGTGGTACACTTCACACCAGCGGGGTGGGGGTTTTGGTCCGTGCACCTACGTCCTGCGCACCGGCGACCGTGCGGGTGAGCAGTGTGGGGGTGCGCACCTCACCCAGCGCTGCTTTGGCCGCCTGACGGACGCTTGGCGTCACCAGTTCCCGGAGGCCACACAGATCCCTCGCTGGGGCGAGCTGTCTAGGGCGGGTGTTGCCATCTATGATCTTGATTTTGATGCTATTCTTTCTGCCATGTATGCTGTGTCTATTAGTGATGAGGGTGACTGTTACCGGTGTTTCCCGCCCGATCCGGGCATTGAGACTGCTGCTCTAGGTACTGGTGAGGCGGCTGCCCTAGGTGCTTGCGACGCTGCTGCTCTAGGTGCTAGTGCGTCTGCGTCCTCAGTAACTGGTGAGTCTGCGCTCTCAGGTACTACGTCGGCTTCGGCCTCCCTCACCTTCACCCTTGACTGTGGGGCTTCTCGCTCCTTCTTTCCGGACCGCACCACACTCACGCCGCTTAGTCGACCGGTTGCGGTGTCCCTGGCTGACCCCTCTGGGGGTCCTGTCCTGTCTCACTTCTCCACAGTCCTCCCGTGTCCTGCGGCTCCCTCTGGCACCCTGTCTGGTCTCTACCTCCCCTCGTCCTCTACAAACCTGGTGAGTGGTGCTGACCTACAGGATAGGGGAGTACACCAGTTCACTCCTGCTCGTCAGCGGGTGACGCACTGCACAGAGGCTAGCACAGGCCGACACCTGGCTACGTTTACCCGTCAGCCGAGGTCGAGCCTGTACGCACTGACCACTGCGTCCCCTCCCGTTGCTGAGTCTGGTGGGGTAGCTGCGTCGGGTCAGGTGTTTGCTGCAGCGTCCAGGTCTGGTCCTGAGTCTGCCCCCTGTTCGTGTCGTCTCCTGTCTCACGAGACTCTCCTCTGGCACCACCGTCTTGGTCACCCCTCTCTGCTTCGGCTCAGAGGCATGGCCTCCCGTCTTCTAGTGTCTGGTCTCCCCCGGTCCCTCCCTCCCCTTCCTCAGGGCCCTGGCCCTACCTGTGTCCCCTGTGTCGAGGGGCGCCAGTGTGCTGCCCCTCACTCCTCCCAGTTTCCTCCGACAGAGGCCCCGTTGCAGACGCTTCACATGGACGTGTGGGGCCCAGCCCGCGTCCGTGGGCAGGGTCACGAGCGCTACTTCCTGCTCGTTGTTGACGACTACTCGCGTTACACCGCAGTCTTCCCCTTGCGCAGCAAGGGTGATGTCATTGAGGTGCTGATCGACTGGATCCGCGCAGCTCGTCTCCAGCTTAGGCAGAGCTTTGGCTCGGACTTTCCTGTTCTGCGTCTGCACTCGGACAGAGGCGGAGAGTTTTCTTCTGGCCTTCTGAGAGCCTACTGTCGCGCACGAGGCATCCGTCAGACCTTTACGCTTCCGGACTCTCCGCAGCAAAATGGGATTGCTGAGCGCCGCATTGGCATGGTCATGGACGTCGCTCGTATGTCTATGATGCATGCGGCTGCCCCCCATTTTCTGTGGCCGTTTGCGGTCAGGTACGCGGCGCATCAGATCAACCTTCACCCCAGGGTCTCCAGGCCGGAGACCTCCCCAGCCTTGTTGTGGACGGGAAAGGTTGGCGATGCGTCCGCGTTCCGGGTCTGGGGATCTTAGGGGTTGTCCGCGACTTGTCTGCGGACAAGCTGTTCCCTCGTGCTGCTCCTTGCGTCTTCCTGGGGTTCCCCCTTGACGCGCCTGGGTGGCAGTTCTACCACCCCACCTCTCGCCGTGTTCTGTCCCACCTCTTGCTCCGTCAGTACCGCAGCCCCTACTATCGCACGTACTTTCCACTGCCAGTTGCTCTACTAGCGGCAACCGACAGCCGCACTTACGGTCTCTAGCTCCGGCCGTTCCTACCTCCAGCCAGCCCTAGCTCGCCGTTTCTAGCTCCAGCGAGTTGTGCTCCAACCGTTCTAGCTCCAGCCGTTCTCGCTCCAGCCGTTCTCGCTCCTCACTCGTAATTCAGTTTGCTCCATGCTCCAGCCGTTCCTCGCCTAGTTTCACCTGGCGCTCCTAGCTTAGTTCGCTCCCTACTCCAGCAGTTACTCGCCTAGTTTCACCTGCCTCCTAGTTGTTGTCGTTTTTCACTACAGCCGTCCCTAGCTCCTGTCCCTCCTAGCCTGCCGCTCCTGCACCCCGCTAGCTTTTATCATGGAGTCCTTTAGGGTTCTCCAGAAGTAGGGACTGCACCAGCGGCCGTTTCAGCAGTGGCTTACGCAGCAGCAGGTGCGCCCTCAGCAGCTGTGGCACCCTCAGCAGCCATGGGGGCCTGGTGGTTCAGGTCGCGTTGGCTGCAACAGCGGCCCAGCCAGCTTGGGGGCTCGTCGTGGTGGCCGCGACGTCGGCCCCTACCAGTACCGGATCCTGACCGGCCCTGGTGCTGGCACTACCTGCTGGCGTCTTGACCACTCTGCACAGCGCTGCTACAGCCGCCTCGACGACCTTTACCGTGAGCGTTTTGGGCCTGAGTCAGCTCCCCCGATCTGGCCCGGTCTGTTTCGTAGTGGTTACCCTGTGTTTGATATGTCTATGGATGCTGTTTATTCTGTCATGTACGGATCTCTTGGCTTACGTGTGCCTAGCTTAGGACCTTTGCCTGTTGCTAGTGTCGGTACTTGTGCTTTTAGTGTAGGTGCTTGTGTAGTCACTAGCTCAGCCGTGACGACTGTTGTTGCGTCGCTCTCCTTCACGCTGGACTCCGGCGCGTCTCAGTGCTTTTTCCGTGACCACACCACTGTCACACCTGTTTCGGCTCCAGTCCCAGTTGCCCTGGCTGATCCTACTTTAGGACCAGCCGTTGCTCGCAGCTCGACCACCCTCCCGTGCCCAGCTGTCCCCTCTGGTTTCCTCACTGGTCTCTACATCCCCTCGTTCTCTCGGAACTTGGTGGGTGTTGGATACCTTCAGGACCGGGGGATCACAAGTCACTTTTCATGCGCACAGGAGGACTGCGATCTGTACGGAATCTTCCACCGGGGCAGTTCTTGCCACGTTCACCAGAGAGCCCCGCTCAGGTCTCTTCGTCCTGCACACTCCGCCCCCGGAGGTAGCTGCGTCTGGTCAGGTTGCTTCGTCCCCCCCGGTAGCAGAGTCCGGTCAGGTTACTGCGTCCCCACCGGTTGTTGTGTCCGGTCAGGTTGCTGTGTTCGGTCTTTCACCCACCGGACCGTCTTGTGGCACCACCGTCTTGGCCATGCGTCAATCCCCCGCCTCCGCACTATGGCTAGTCACCGTCTTGTCTCAGATCTCCCTCGCGTCTTCCCGTCGCTCCCTCCCTCGCCTACGCCGCCGTGCACTTCTTCGTCGCCGGCCGTCTTCGTGCCAGTCCGCACTCCTCCCTTCGTCCAGCCACTGCTCCCTTCCAAACACTCCACTTGGATGTCTGGGGCCCTGCACCTACGCAGGGACCTGAGAGGGAGCGCTACTTTTTGGTGGTCGTCGATGACTTCTCCAAGTACACCATGGTGTTTCCTCTCGCGAAGAAGTCCGAGGTGACTTCTACGCTGATCCGGTGGCTTCTAGCCACTGAGGGCACTCGTGGCCGTCGTGTCTCCTGTCTCCACTCTGACCGTGGGGGTGGGTTTCGCTCAGGCATTCTTGCCGGATTCTGCGGCGAACACGGCATCGTACAGCCCTGGACGCTGCCGGAGTCCCCACAGCAGAATGGGGTTGCTGAGGCCGCATTGGCTTGGTCATGGACATCGCCCGCACGTCCATGATTCATGCCCGTGCGCCCCATTTTCTGTGGCCCTACGCGGTTCGCTACGCCGCTCACCAGCTGAACCTCCAGCCGCGTGTCTCGTGGCCAGAGGCTTCATCGACCAGTCTTTGGACCGGGTCCACTGGTGTTGGTTCAGCTTTTCGTGTCTGGGGCTGCCTTGCGCTTGTCCACGACACCTCTGCGGACAAGCTCTCGGCACGCGCCGTCCCCTGTGTCTTCCTTGGTTTCCCGGTAGCCTCGGCCGACTGGTCCTTTTACCACCCACCCCTCCACCAGTTCTTAGACTCCCGTGACGTCCGGTTCGACGAGTCAGTGTCCTACTACACCCGGTACCCCTGTCGAGGTCTCCCAGTTTCCCCTCCCCCCCTTTTCCTCGCACCCTCTCTCCCCCCTGCTCCCGCTCCTCCGGTACCCCCACCCCCCCCTGGTCCTGCCTCGTCAGGTGTGTCTCATGCTATCCCTCTACCCTCGGTCGCGCGTCACGTAGCGTCTCCCTCCCCGCAGTCCTCCTTACAGTCCCCTCAGCAGCCTTCGGTACATCCGCGACAGGCTACTGTGGACTTGGTTGGTGTTGGAGTTGGAGGTGCAGCACTGGCGGTACTCGGTCCAGGGGTGCTTTTTCAAGGGGTGCTGGAGTTGGAGGTGCTGGCGAAGGTGGCGCTAGCCCTGGGGGTGCTGGAGCTGGAGGTACTTGCACTAGAGGTGCTAGTCCTGGGGGTGCTGGAGCTGGAGGTGCTGGCGTGGGTGGCACTAGCTCTGGGGGTGCTGAAGCTGGAGGAGATCTGGAGGAGATCTAGCTCTGGGGGTGGCGACTTCTCTACTGCGTTTCTCCAGGGCCGACTACACGAGGAGATCTTGCTGCGCCGCCCTTCTGGCTTCATTGACACCTTCTCACCTGGGACCCAGTGGAGCCTGAGACGGCTAGTCTACGGTCTCCGCCAGTCGCCCCGTGAGTGGCACGACACTCTTCGCTCCACGCTTCGTGACCTTGGGTTTCGTCCTTCCTCTGCCGACCCATCGCTGTTTGTTCGCACTGGCTCTACTTCTTTCTTTATACTAGTGTACGTCGACGAATTGGTCTTTGCTACAGCAAACATGGCAGCTCTGGCTCAGATGAAGTCCGAAGTGCAGAGGAGACACAAATGCACTGACCTAGGTGAACTGCAGTGCTACCTTGGCTTGCAGATCACCAGGGACAGAGCCGCTCGCACCATCACACTGACTCAGTCACTCATGGTGTAGCAGGTCCTTCGGCGGTTCGACTTCCAGTTCTCCACCACACAGCCCACACCTCTTGCTGTTGACCACAGACTCACTGGTCCCTTCCGGACGAGCCTTTTGAGTCCAGTGGTCCCTACGCAGAGCTGGTGGGCTGCCTCATGTACGTAATGACTTGTACTCGGCCAGACCTCGCTTTTCCCCTCAGCATCCTTTCTCGCTTTGTTGCGACTGGGAGAAACCGTCATGTCCACTGGACAGCTGCTATGAGGGTGGCGAAGTACCTTGCGACTACATCAGGCATGGGGCTTGTGCTTGGAGGGACTCAGCCAGTGGCGTTGAGTGGTCACTGCGACTCTTCCTATGCTGACGACGTGGAGACTCAGCGCTCAACTGAGGGTTACTGCTTCAGTCTGGGAGCTTGTGCTATGTTGTGGAGGTCTACACGGTCGTCGTCTGTGGCTACTTTCAGTGCAGAGGCAGATATCTACGCCGGTGCTATGGCGGCACAGGAGCTTTGCTGGTTGACCTTCTTGCTCGCCGACCTTGGTGAGCGGCCTCGCTCTGCACCGACCTTGTACGCTGACAACAAGGCCATGATCCTCCTCTGTCGAGAGCCTCGACTGGAGAGCAGAGTGAAGCATATTGAGGTGAGGTACTTCCTCCTGCGAGAGCTGCAGCGACGCGGACAGGCACGCCTGGACTTTGTGGCCTCAGAGGCCAACACTGCAGACGTCTTCACCAAGGCCCTGGCGCTTGGTGACCACCACAGGTTCAGTGTGCAGTTGGGGCTTGTTGAGGTAGGCCCTCGGTTGCTGTAGACTTGTTGCTTGCTCTGCTTGTTGTGTTTTCCTATATATATCCTAGTGACCTTTTGAACTGGCCTTGTGGCCGCTTGCTTGTGCTCGGAATTTGTGTGGTGTCCTTGAGATCCACCCTGAGCTTGCTTTGCTTCTTGTCTTGACTGGTCTTGTGACCGTTTGTTTGCCTTGCTTGTTTTGATGCCCCTCACTTAGCCTATGGGGGTGTGTCAAATATTGATGATTGTGATAGGCTGTAGTGATGTGCTCATTAGTGAGTACAAGCATGTTAGGGTTTCCTAGTTGTACCCCAACTCCTTCCTAGTCAAGCATTCCGTTGTTCGCTAACTTTGAGACTGTTTTACTGTTGTTGTTGCGGTTCGATACAGTGACGACTCGGGCAACTGCTCAATATCAAGTCGGTTGTTTGTCCTTGCTGTCGCGCTGCATTTGTCAAGTCAAAGGTCAGCGACCTTTGACCTTCGCGTAACCTCCAGCAGTTACATTTTCTGTCATCCTCCGATGGTTGACTCGCCGTTGTTTCGTTGTAGTTCACTTCACTTGCTGTTCAGTGTTTTGACACATCAGAAGCGCTTAAGTCACTTGTTTCCAACATTACCCTTCCCTTCTGGAGTGTCGATGCTGGTGACGTGGCCTTGTCTAGTCAGCAGCATGCAATACTCGAACTTCTGCTTTCCGAGTTTCTTGGTCAGGTAATCAGCTGCCATCTCGGACGTGGGGCAGTAGGATAGCTCGAGTCTCCCCTTCTCGATCTCATCTTTCACGAAGAAATATCGCAGGGCAATGTGCTTCGTTGTGTTCGCGAATCCATTCTTGTTGGCGATGCAAATTGCTGACTGGTTGTCGTAGAACAGGGAGAAGCTGGGTAACTGGGCTAGCTTCACCTCTTCCAGTAGTTCGCGAAGGTATAATCCTTCCTTGGTGGCTGAGCAGAGTGCGATATATTCTGCTTCGGTTGAGGAGAGAGCAATCAGCTCTTGCGTGCTCGACTGCCACAAGATATGCCCGATAGGCTTGAGTCTGTAGATGTAACCGTGCGTGAGCGCCTGTTGTCAGAGTTGCCGGCGTAGTCAGCATCGATGTAGCCGATTAGTCTGGGCGTTGTGGTTCCAATCTTGTGGTAGGTTAGACCGATCGTTGGAGTGCTGACGAGGTAGTGGAGTGTGTGGTCGAGCTCTGGCATGTGCTCTGCTTCGGGTTTCTTGAGGTAGGTGGCGAGTTGGCTTGCGGAGTACGAGAGGTCTGGTCGGCAAGTGACGGCTGCAAAGAGCAGACATCCTAGTTTTCGTTGGTAGTCGCGTATGCCGGCGGGCTTGAGTAGAGCGGAGACTTCCTTGTGATTTCCGGCGATGTAGCGATATGGCGTGGAGATAGCGGTTGGGGTGAGTCCGAAGCGTTTAGCGATGGTGTCCGCGTATTTCGCCGCGCTGAGGTAGATCGCGTTTTCCTCTTCTTGAATGTTGAGTCCGAGGTATTGCATTACGGTAGATGAAACCGTGAGCGTGAGGTCCTGTTGTAGCTCCCCTTCGAACCAGGTCGTGATGCCATCGGTTGAACAGATGTAGAGCAGATCGTCCACATAGACGATGAGGAGAATGGCGGTCTTGAGTAGAGCGGAGACTTCCTTGTGATTTCCGGCGGTGTAGCGATATGGCGTGGAGATAGCGGTTGGGGTGAGTCTGAAGCGCTTAGCGATGGTGTCCGCGTATTTCGCCGCGCTGAGATAGATCGTGTTTTCCTCTTCTTGAATGTTGAGTCCGAGGTATTGCGTTACGGTAGATGAAACCATGAGCGTGAGATCCTGTTGCAGCTCCCCTTCGAACCAGGTCGTGATGCCGTTGGTTGAACCGATGTAGAGCAGATCGTCCACATAGACGATGAGGAGAATGTAGTCCATGCCTTTTGTGAGCCGGTACATGCCCTGGTCATGTAGTAGATGGCGGAATTCAATGCGGATGAGTCGGGCGTGTAGGTACTGCTGCCACAGCCTCGGGGCCTGTTTGTGTCAAATTTATATGCTATAGTCTGTGTAGGCTGCAGTGGGGTAGTTCATATGGGGTGCAACACTTTAGGGTTTCCTACTTGTACTCCTCATGCTGCTCAATGCAACCATTCCTTGTTCTGTTTTCACATGGTTTTTGAGCAGGTTCCCTAGTGGGAACAATTTTTTTAAGGGCCCACCACGATTTTTTTTTCCTGCCCTGCCCGAAGCGCGCTGCCGCGCCTGCCTGCCCCGTCGCACGCCTCGCGCCTGCCTCACCTGCGCCCTTGCGCTTGCCCTGCTGTGCGCCGTCGAGCGCCTGCCCTGCCGTCGCGACCCTACCGTCGTGGCCCTGCTGTTGCAGCCCTGTCGTCGAGCGCCTGCAGCCGCTGTCTCGGCCCTGCCCTGCTGCCCCACGTCGCGGCCTGACCCGCCGTTCGTCGCAGCCCTGCCCTGCCGCCCCAAGTCGCGGCCTGACCCAGCCGCCCGTCGCGGCCCTGCCTTGCCGCCGCACGTCGCAGCCTTGACCTCGCCGCCCGTCGCGGCCCTGCCCTGCCGCCACCTGTCGTGGCCCTGCCCTCAGCCACTCGTCGCGGCCCTGCTATACCGCTGCCCCGTCGTGGCCCTGACCTGCAGCCGCCTCATCGCGGCCCTACCCTGCAGCCGCCAGTCGCGCGCTACCCGCCCCTAGTGAGCACCTGCCCTACCCGCGCTACCCGCGCACCTGCTCTACAAGCGCGTTGCCACGCCTGCCTGCCTGTAGAGCCGCGCCGCCCAGCTGAGCCGCGCCGCCCGGCCGAGCCGCGCAGCCCAGCCAAGCCGCGCCGCCAAGCCGAGCCGCGCTGCCCTGCCGAACCGCGCCACACTTCCCTACTGAGTCGCGATGCCCTGCCCGCGCTGCTCCTGCTGCTACTGCTGCTTCTGCTGCTACTACTGCTACTGCCGCCATGGCTAGCCCTACGGTTCTTACCTTCGATGCTGAGAGTCGTGCAGTTGACTTCAATGTCTGGGTAGATTATCTGCAGCTCTTTCTTCAGTGCGATTCTCAGGACGGAGTCTCGCTTTTTGATCTCACGTCCGGCGCCTCTGCTGCACCTGCTGCCGACTACTCGTGACGATGTTGCTCGCCTTGCTGTTCGTAGTCACCTGCCTTCTGCTGAGCGCACGCACTTTGGCCAGTACAAGAGTGCTAAGTCTCTGTATGACGCTGTCGTAGCGCGCTACTCCTCCCCTGCCACTGCTACCCTCAGCCGCCTCATGCTACCGTACCTGTTCCCTGACCTGGCCGCCTTTGCCACAGTCGCTGACCTCATTACTCACCTCCGTACTAGTGACGCCCGCTACCGCGCTGCACTTCCCTCCGAGTTCTGCGCCAAGACCCCCCCCCCCCCCCCCATGTACATCACCCTCTTCTACCTAGTCACCCGTCTCCCTGACTCCCTTTGCTTAGCCAGGGACCACTTTCTCTCCCTTTGCCCCACCGAGCTCAGCGTCGACTTGCTAGAGGAGCGCCTCACTGCAGCTGAGAAGAGTATAGTTGCTGTAGGTGCTTCTCGCGGCAACCCTCGCGAACCTTTCTTTGAGGGGTGTTCCCCCGTTCCCATTCTGCCATCTGTTGCTTCTGCTGCTGCTCTCAACCTCGTTGGCACCGAGCAGGTCGGGGCTGCGTCTGCTCCTAGTGGGAGGCGCCGCTATGGCAAGGGCAAGGGGGGCAAGGGTGGTGGAGGGGACGGCGGGGGCAGCGGTGGTGGCGGTGGAGGAGGCGGAGGGGGTGGGTCGGGCCAAGGGTGGTGGCGGGAGTGGGGGCGTCAGTGGTGGCGGTGGAGGTGGTGGAGGCAGTGGCAGCGGTGGTGGAGGCAACGGCAGCGGTGGTGGAGGCAGTGGCAGCAGGGTTGGAGGTGGCGGCGGCGGTGGTGCTGGTTGGGGTGGAGCCGCGCAGCGTGGAGGCCTCAACGGTAGCCAGCGCCAGCAGCAGCCGCTTTCCCGCGAGACCCCGTCGCCCCACCAGCTTCGTGAGTGGTACGCTAGGTGTGGGAGGTCTGGGGGTGCTGGTCCCTGCACTTACGTTCTCCGCACCAGCGGGCGCCGTGGGGAGACGTGCGGCCTGCCACACACGCCGCAGCGCTGTTTCGGTCGCCTGTCTGACGTCTGGCGCGCACAGATTCCTAACGCAGCTAAGCTCCCTAGCTGGGCTGATCTGCTTAGGCAGAATGTTGATATCTTTGCTCTTGACTTTGATGCTATCCTTGCTGCCGCGTATGCTATGACTATTAGTGCTGAGGGTGACTGTTATCTGTGTGTGCCGCCTGACCCAGGTATAGAGTCCACTGCTCTGGTGAGGCTGCTGCTCTAGGTGCTAGTGCGTCTGCTACTCCAGGTGCTGGTGAGTCTGCTCTCTCTGGTACTGCGCCTGCTGAGGCCTTGCACACCTTTACACTTGACTCAGGTGCTTCCCGCTCCTTCTTTTGTGACAGCACCACACTCACGCCACTCAGTGGGCCAGTTGCAGTCTCCCTGGCGAACCCCTCTGGAGGCCCAAACCTTGCGCACTCCTCCACGGTCCTGCCGTGGCCGGCGGTCCCATCCAGCTCACTGTTGGGTCTTCACCTCCCCTCGTTCTCTACAAACTTGGTGAGTGGAGCTGACCTCCAGGATGTGTAGGTTTACCAGTTCACTCCTGGAGGTCAGCGTGTGACCCACTGTACGTGCTCCCGGACTGGTCGTCACCTGGCCAAGTTCACCCGAGCGCCTAGCTCGAGTCTGTACACACTGACCACTGTGTCCCCTCAGGTAGCTGCGTCTGCGTTTGCGTCAGGTCAGCTAGCGCCCCCCTGCTCGTCTCGCGCTTTGTCGCACCAGACCGTCCTTTGGCACCACCGTCTTGGTCACCCCTCGGTGCAGCGCCTTCGTGGCATGCACCGACGTGTCCTTGTCTCTGGCCTTCCCAGAGTTCTCCCTCCCCTCCCACCCTCGCCTGCTCCTCCCTGTCTTCCCTGTGTTGAGTGGCGGCAGCGTGCTGCTCCTCACTCCTCCTCGTTTCCCCGGACGACTGCTCCCCTGCAGACCCTCCACATGGACGTGTGGGGCCCAGCCCGCGTTCGTGGACAGGACCGCGAGCAGTACTTTTTGCTGTTCGTTGATGACTACACGCGTTACACCACGGTCTTCCCCTTGCGCACCAAGGGTGAGGTCCCTGATGTTTTGATCCCTTGGATTCGCGCTGCCCGTCTCTAGCTCCGCGAGCGGTTCGGGTCGGAATTTCCCGTTCTGCGTCTGCACTCAGACAGAGGTGGTGAGTTTGCCTCTGTCTTTCTGCGGGACATTTGTTGTGGGAAGGGCATTCGCTAGACGTTCACACTCCCAGCCTCACCGCAGCAGAATGGGGTTGCTGAGCGACGCATTGGTCTGGTCATGGAGGTCGCTCAGACCTCCATGGTCCATGCGGCTGCCCCCCAGTTTCAGTGGCCGTTTGCGGTCCGATACGCTGCGCATCAGCTCAACCTCTAGCCCCGTGTCTTCTTGCCGGAGACCTCGCCCACCCTGCGTTGGACGGGGAAGGTTGGTGATGCGTCAGTGTTTCGGGTCTGGGGTTCTCGTGCCTTTGTCCGCGATACGTCTGCCGACAAGCTCTCCGCCCGTGCTATTCCCTGCGTCTTCCTTGGCTTTGTCCCTAACGCGTTTGGCTGGCAGTTTTGCCACCCCACCTCGCGCCGTGTCCTGCCCTCTCAGGACGTCACGTTCGACGAGTCGGTTCCCTTTTACCATCTCTTCCCATACCGCACTGCCCCTCTCCCTCCCCCGCCGCTCTTCCTCGCACCAGGTCCTCCTTCGATAGACCCGCTCCCCCTTCAGGGTCCTGCTCCCTCAGATGTGTCCCAGGTAGACCCTGTCGAGCCTGTCGAGGTAGCTGTCGACGTTGGTGCTGCTAGGGGTGCTGCGTCTGGGGGTGCTGAGCCTGCGGGTGCAGGACTGGAGGTGCTGGGTCTGAGTGTGCGGAGCCGGGGGGTGTTGAGCTTGGGGGTGCTGAGCTTGGGGTTGCTGAGTCTGAGGCTGCAGAGCCTGGGGGTGCTGAGCCTGAGTGTGCGGAGCCTGGGGGTGCTGAGCCTGAGCGTGCGGAGCCTGAGGGTGCTGAGCGTTGGGGTGCTGAGCCCGAGGGTGCTGAGCCTGAAGGTCCTACGGGTGTCTTGTCACGGCAGGAGCCCCTCTCTCCACTGCAGCTGCGCGTGTGGTTTGCTCGGCGCTGGATCCTCCGGAGTGGTGCTGCTGGAGCTGACGGGCCTGCCGCTGGAGGCCTTGGAGCTGGAGGTGCTACAGGCGCTGGGGCTGGAGCCACTGGAGGTGCTGGAGCCGCTGGAGGTACTGGAGCTGCTGGAGCTGGATGTGTTGCTGGAGTTGGAGCTGCTGGAGGTGCTGGAGCCGCTAGTCCTGGAGGTGCTCGTACTGGAGGTGCTGGAGCTGGTGCTGCAGGAGCTGGAGCTGGAGCTGGAGCTGCTGGAGGTAATGGAGCTGCTAGAGCTGGTAGTGCTGCAGGCGTTGGAGCTCGAGACCCTGGAGCTGGAGGTGCTGGCCCTGGGGGTGCCGGTGCTATCGGTGCTGGTTCTAGAGGCGTTGTGCAGCCGCGACTGTACTTCTTTCCTCTTCTTCAGTAGGTTCTTGGTCTCCCGCCTTCTACTGGCCTTATTCCTCCCTTACTGTCTCCACCGCCTGACCAGTTCCAGCCACAGTTATAGCCAGCCTCCCCACTGCCTGCTCCTTCTCCTTACACTGAGCAGCCCGGAGGTCTTACATAGCTTCGTGAGCCTGCGTCTCGTCATGCGTTGCCTGTTTGCGCTGGTCGCACTGGTCGTCGTGTTCCGCGTCAGCGTCCTCCTCCTGTCCCCGGGACGGACCACATGGCACTTCGTCCTTCCTCTGTTCCACTGTGTGTCCCTCTGCCGTCTCCTCCTGCGTCCTCCCTTGCTGACGGACCGGACCCTGAGTCTGACTCACTTCGTGCTGCTAGTCCTACAATCACACGTCTTCTGGCCACTGTTGTCACTGACCCTACGTCTGAGTCCACTGCTGCGTCTGCTCTTGTTGCTGAGCTTGTTGACTTTGCTGCCGCCTGTCGCCTTGACTACACCGCTAGTCTTGTTACTGAGTCTGGTCTGTCTGTCCTCCGTCCGTCGGGTATGAGTGTGCTCTTGGCACAGACGTCCTTGAAGACAGGCAGGAGGACTTTGAGTGTCATGCAGCTGCTGTACCTCATCTCGTGTCCATGCTGATTGCTCCTGAGGGAGACCCGGATGCACCAGACATCCCGACCCCGCGCTCTTACGCAGAGGCCATTGAGGGTTCCTACTCCTCTCAGTGGCAGACAGCCATGGACGCATAGATGGCATCCTGGAAGTCCACAGGCACTTACGTCGACGAGGTTCCCCCACCTGGGGCGAACATCGTCGGTGGCATGTGGATTTTCAGAGTGAAGCGGCCGCCGGGTCCTGCGCCTGTCTTCAAGGCGCATCACGTTGCACGAGGCTTCAGTCAGCGACAAGGAGTTGACTTCTTCCAGACCTTCTCCCCTATTCCGAAGATGACCACTCTTCGGGTTTTGGTGTACGTCGCCGCTCAGCATGACTACGAGCTTCACTCTCTTGACTTCAGCACTGCTTTCCTACAGGGCAACCTTCACAAGGAGATTTGGCTGCGCCGCCCACCTGGCTTCACTGGGTCGTTTCCTGCAGGTACCCAGTGGAGCCTCCGGCGACCAGTCTACGGTCTCCTCCTCGCGAGTGGCACGACACACTGAGGACGACACTTGCAGCTCTTGGGTTTGCTCCTTCGACTTCTGACCCGTCGCTGTTTCTACGCACCGACACTTCGCTGCCGCCGTTCTACATCCTTGTATACGTCGACGACTTGGTCATTGCCACTGTTGACAGTGCTGGACTGGCCCACGTGAAGTCGGAGCTGCAGAAGAGACACACGTGCACAGACATGGGTGAGCTGCGCAGCTATCTTGGCTTGCAGATCACCCGGGACAGAGCACATCGCACCATTACCTTGTGAAGGTGGAGCTGCATAAGAGATACAGTTGCACTAACCTGGGTGAGCTGAGGAGCAATCTTGGCTTGCAAATCACCCGGGACAGGGCAGCATCCACCATCACACTGACTCAGTCACACATGGTGCAACAGGTCCTTCAGCGCTTCGACTTCCAGTACTCCTCGTCACACTCCACTCCTCTGCCTACCGGTCACTCGCTCTGAGCTTGAGCCTGAGCGTGCGGAGCCTGAGCCTGAGCGTGCGGAGCCTGGGGGTGCTGAGCCTGAGCGTGCGGAGCATGAGGGTGGTGAGCCTGGGGGTGATGAGCCCGAGGGTGCTGAGCCTGAAGGTCCTACGGGTGTCTTGTTACGGCAGGAGCCCCTCTCTCTACTGCAGCTGCGCGAGTGGTTTGCTCGGCGCTGGATCCTCCGGAGTGGTGCTGCTGGAGCTGACGGGCCTGCCCCTGGAGGCCCTGGAGCTGTAGGTGCTACAGGCGCTGGAGCTGGAGCCACTGGAGGTGCTGGAGCCGCTGGTCCCGGAGGTCCTCCTACTGGAGGTACTGGAGCTGCTAGAGCTGGAGGTGCTGCTGGATCTGGAGCCACTAGAGGTGCTGGAGCCACTGGTCGCGGAGGTGCTCGTACTGGAGGTACTGGAGCTGCTGGAGCTGCTAGAGCAAGAGGTGCTGCTGGAGCTGGAGCTGTTGGAGGTGCTGGAGCCGCTGGTCCCGGAGGTACTCGTACTGGAGGTACTAGAGCTACTAGAGCTGGATGTGTTGCTGGAGTTGGAGCTGCTGGAGGTGCTGGAGCCGCTGGTCCCGGAGGTGCTCGTACTGGAGGTGCTGGAGCTGGAGGTGCTGCAGGAGTTGGAGCTGGAGCCGCTGGAGCTGGAGCTGCTGGAGGTAATGGAGTTGCTGGAGCTGGTAGTGCTGCAGGCGTTGGAGCTCGAGACCCTGGAGCTGGAGGTGCTGGCCCTGGGGGTGCCGGTGCTATCGGTGCTGGTTCTAGAAGCGCTGTGCGCACGCGACTGTACTTCTTTCCTCTTCTTCAGTAGGTTCTTGGTCTCCCACCTTCTACAGGCCTTATTCCTCCCTTACTGTCTCCACCGTCTGACCAGTTCCAGCCACAATTATAGCCAGCCTCCCCATTGCATGCTCCTTCTCCTTACACTGAGCAGCCCGGAGGTCTTACATAGCGTCGTGAGCCTGCGTCTCGTCATGCGTTGCCTGTTTGCGCTGGTCGCACTGATCGTCGTGTTCGGCATCAGCGTCCTCCTCCTGTCCCCGGGACGGACCACATGGCACTTCGTCCTTCCTCTGTTCCACTGTGTGTCCCTCTGCCGTCTCCTCCTGCGTCCTCCCTTGCTGACGGACCGGACCCTGAGTCTGACTCACTTCGTGCTGCTAGTCCTACTATCACACGTCTTCTGGCCACTGTTGTCACTGACCCTACGTCTGAGTCCACTGCTGCGTCTGCTCTTGTTGCTGAGCTTGTTGACTTTGCTGCCGCCTGTCGCCTTGACTACACCGCTAGTCTTGTTACTGAGTCTGGGTCTGTCTGTCCTCCGTCTGTCGGGTATGAGTGTGCTCTTGGCACAGACGTCCTTGAAGACAGGCAGGAGGACTTTGAGTGTCATGCAGCTGCTGTACCTCATCTTGTGTCCATGCTGATTGCTCCTGAGGGAGACCCGGATGCACCAGACATCCCGACCCCGCGCTCTTACGCAGAGGCGATTGAGGGTCCCTACTCCTCTCAGTGGCAGGCAGCCATGGACGCATAGATGGCATCCTGGAAGTCCACAGGCACTTACGTCGACAAGGTTCCCCCACCTGGGGCGAACATCGTCAGTGGCATGTGGATTTTCAGAGTGAAGCGGCCGCCGGGTCCTGCGCCTGTCTTCAAAGCGCATCACGTTGCACGAGGCTACAGTCAGCAACAGGGAGTTGACTTCTTCCAGACCTTCTCCCCTATTCCGAAGATGACCACTCTTCGGGTTTTGCTGCACGTCGCCGCTCAGCATGACTACGAGCTTCACTCTCTTGACTTCAGCACTGCTTTCCTACAGGGTAGCCTGCACGAGGAGATCTGGCTGGGCCGCCCACCTGGCTTCACTGGGTCGTTTCCTGCAGGTACCCAGTGGAGCCTCCGGCGACCAGTCTACGGGCTCCTCCTCGCGAGTGGCACGACACACTGAGGACGACACTTGCGGCTCTTGGGTTTGCTCCTTCGACTTCTGACCCGTCGCTGTTTCTACGCACCGACACTTCACTGCCGACGTTCTACATTCTTGTATACGTCGACGACTTGGTCATTGCCACTGTTGACACTGCAAGACTGGCCCACGTGAAGTCGGAGCTGCAAAAGAGACACACGTGCGCAGACATGGGTGAGCTGCACAGCTATCTTGGCTTGCAGATCACCCGGGACAGAGCACATCGCACCATTACCTTGTGAAGTTGGAGCTGCATAAGAGATACATTTGCACTGACCTGGGTGAGCTGAGGAGCAATCTTGGCTTGCAAATCACCCGGGACAGGGCAGCATCCACCATCACACTGACTCAGTCAGACATGGTGCAGCAGGTTCTTCAGCGCTTCGACTTCCAGTACTCCTCGTCACACTCCACTCCTCTGCCTACCGGTCACTCGCTCTCAGCTCTGTCTTCGGATGAGTCCGTAGAGCCGAGTGGCCCGTATCCAGAGCTTGTGGACTGCCTCATGTACCTGATGACCTGCACTCTACCTGACCTTGCTTACCCTCTTAGCATCCTGGCACACTACGTTGCGCCCGGGAGACACCGACCAGAGCACTGGAAGGCCGCTAAGAGGGTGATGCGCTACTTGTGCAGTACGTCGGGCATGGGGCTCGGGCTTGGAGGACGGGCTCGAGTTGTCCTCAGTGGTCACGCAGACGCTTCTTGGGTTGTCGACTTGGCTATGCAGCGGTCGTCACAGGGTTACACCTTCAGCCTTGGCTCCGGCTCTGTTTCGTGGCGGTCTACCCGCTCCACTTCTGTTCTTAGTGCCAGTTGTGAGGCTGAGATCTACGCAGGGGCCATGGCTGCACAGGAGTTACGCTGGCTCACCTACGTGCTGACGGACTTGGGAGAGAGGCCTCGTTCTCCTCTAGTTCTGTACGTCGACAACAAGGCCATGATTGCCTTGTGTCAGGAGCACAGACTGGAGCACAGGACGAAGCACATCGCTCTGAGTTACTTCCTTTCTCGAGAGTTGCAGCAGCGTGGTCAGCTTCGTCTTGCTTACGTGGCCTCTCAGGCCAACACTGCTGATATCTTCACCAAGGCACTTCAGCCTTGTGATCATCTGGGTTTTGTACTGTTCTAGGCCTTGTGCCTACTTGGCCTCACTTGCTCACTTCTTGACTTTGCTTGTACTGTGTATATACATATACCTGCATGCTTACACTTGCTAGGTTGTGATCACTGTATTGTTCTCCTTTATATATAACTCTGCATGTGAACTGGCCTTGTGGCCATTTGCTTGTGTTGGGAATGCGTGGTGACTTCGTGATCCACCCAGAGTTTGCTTTGCTTTTCTTGACCGGTCTTGTGACCTCTTGTTCTCCCCCACTTTGCCTATGGGGTTGTGCACCTACGTCCTGCGCACCGGCGACCGTGCGGGTGAGCAGTGTGGGGGTGCGCACCCCACCCAGCGCTGCTTTGGCCGCCTGACGGACGCTTGGCGTCACCAGTTCCCTGAGGCCACTGAGATCCCTCGCTGGGGCGAGCTGTCTAGGGCAGGGGTAGCTATCTTTGACCTTGACTTTGATGCTATTCTTGCTGCTATGTATGTTGTGTCTGTTAGTGATGAGGGTGACTGTTACCGGTGTTTCCCGCCCGACCCGGGCATTGAGACTGCTGCTCTAGGTGCTGGTGAGGTTGCTGCTCTTCGTTCTAGCGAGGCTGCTGCTCTAGGTGCTAGTGCGTCTGCTTCTTCCGGTGCTGGTGAGTCTGTGCTCTCAGGTACTGCGTCGGCTTCGGCCTCCCACACCTCCACACTTGACTCGGGGGCTTCGCGCTCCTTCTTTCGAGACCGCACCACACTCACGCCGCTTGGTGGGCCAGTTGCAGTCTCCCTGGCAAACCCTTTCTGGGGATCCTGTCCTTGCTCACTTCTCCATTGTCCTCCCGTGTCCGGCGGCCCCCTCTGGCACCCTGTCTGGTCCTTACCTCCCCTCGTTCTCTACGAACTTGGTGAGTGGTGCTGACCTACAGGATGCGGGGGTTCACCAGTTCACTTCTGCGAGTCAGCAGGTGACCCACTGCACGGACGCTCGGACAGGCCGACACCTGGCTACGTTTACACGTCGGTCGGGGTCGAGCCTGTACACACTGACCACTGCATCTCCTCCAAACATTGCGTCTGGTCAGGTAGCTGCGTCGGGTCAGGTGTTTGCTGCAGCGTCCAGGTCTGGTCCTGAGTCTGCCCACTGCTTGTGTCGCCTCCTGTCTCACGAGACTCTCCTCTGGCACCACCGCCTTGGTCACCCCTCCCTGCTTCTTCTCCGAAGCATGGCCTCCCGTGTCCTTGTCTCTGGTCTTCCCCGGTCCCTCCCTCCCCTTCCTCCAGGGCCTGGCCCTACCTGCGTCCCCTGTGTCGAGGGGCGGCAACGGGCTGCCCCTCATTCCTCCCAGTTTCCTCCGACAGAGGCCCCGCTGCAAACGCTTCACATGGACGTGTGGGGCCCCGCCCGCGTCCGTGGACAGGGTCACGAGCGCTACTTCCTGTTGGTGGTTGAAGACTACTCGCGTTACACCACTGTCTTCCCCTTGCGCAGCAAGGGTGATGTCACTGAGGTGTTGATCGACTGGATCCACGCTGCTCGTCTCCAGCTCAGGCGGAGCTTCGGCTCGGACTTTCCTGTTCTGCGTCTGCACTCTGACAGAGGCGGAGAGTTCTCCTCTAGCCTTCTGCGAGCCTACTGTCGTGCACAAGGCATCCGTCAGACCTTCACGCTTCCGGACTCTCCACAGCAAAATGGGATTGCTGAGCGCCGCATTGGCATGGTCCTGGACGTCGCCCGTACGTCCATGATGCATGCGGCTGCCCCCCATTTTCTGTGGCCGTTTGCAGTCAGGTACGCGGCGCATCAGATCAACCTTCAGCCTAGGGTCTCCATGCCGGAGACCTCCCCAGCTTTGCTGTGGACGGGGAACGTTGGCGATGCGTCTGCGTTCCGTGTCTAGGGATCTCGGGCGTTTGTCCGCGACTTGTCTGCGGACAAGCTGTCCCCTCGTGCTGCTCCTTGCGTCTTCCTAGGTTTCCCCCCTGACGCGCTAGGGTGGCAGTTCTACCACCCCACCTCTCGCCGTGTTCTGTCCTCCCAGGACGTCACGTTCGACGAGTCGGTCCCCTACTACCGTCTCTTCCCCTACCACACTCCGTCCCTCCCCCCGCCACCGCTCTTCCTTGTGCCAGGTCCCCCCCAGGTAGACCCCCTCCCCCCTCAGGGTCCTTCCCCTTCAGGTGTGTCCCAGGTAGACGCTGTTGAACCTGTCGAGGTCACTAGTGACTCTGGTGCTGCTGAGGGTGCTGAGCCTGGGGGTGCTGACTTTGGGGGTGCTGAGCGTGTGGGTGCTACGCCTGGGGGAGCTGAGCCTGAGGGTACTACGACTGAGGGTGCTGAGCCTGGGGGTGCTGAGTTTGGGGGTGCTGAGCCTCGGGGTGCAACGCCTGGGGGTGCTGAGCCTGGGGGTGCTGAGCCTGGGGGTGCTAAGCGTGAGGGAGCTGAGCCTGCTGGTGCTGTGTCTGGCCGTTCTCTGGGTGCTTCGTCTCGCCGGGAGCCACTCTCTCCACAGGAGCTACGTGAGTGGTTTGCCCGGCGCTGGAGGCGTGCTGCTGGAGCTGGAGGTTCTACTGCTGCTGAGGGTGCTGGTGCCGCGGGTCCCGAAGGAGCACGTACAGGGAGTACTGGAGCTGCTGGGCCTGCGGGTACTTCTGGAGCTGGAGCTGCTGCGGGTGTTGGCGCGGAGGCTACTGTTGTCGGCCCTGGAGGCGGTCCTGCTGGGGGTACTACTGGTGCTGCTGGAGGTACTGGAGCTAGAGGTGATACTGGTGCTGGTGCTGCCGCTAGGGGTACTGGTGCTGTCCGTGCTGTGTCTGGAGTCGCTACACGGCCTCGGTCGTGCTTCGTTCCGCTCCTTCAGCAGGTTCTTGGTCTCCCGTCTTCTACTGGTCCTCCTCCTCCCTTAAAGTGTCCACAGCCTGTCCCGTCACAGTTACAGTTACAGCCAGCCTCCCCACTGCCTGCTCCGTCTCCCTACACTGGTCCTACTGTAGGTCTTGCTGAGCGTCGTGAGCCTGCGTCTCGCCCTGCGTCGCTTGTCCGTGCTGCTCGCACTAGTGGTCGCGGTTCGCGTCAGCGTCCTCCTCTTGTCCCTGGCACGCACCGGATGTCTCTGCGTCCGTCCACTGCTCCTCTGCATGCCCCTTTGCCTTCTCTTCCTGAGTCTTCTCTTCCTGCTCTTGTCGACCCGGAGTCGGACTCTCTTTGTGCTGCCAGTCCTATTGTCCCGCGTCTCCTTGCTACTGTTGTCACTGACCCTTCCTTTGAGTCCACTGCTACGTCGGCCCTAGTTGCTAAGCTCGTCAACTTCGCAACTCGCTGTCGCCTAGACTACGCCGCCAGTCTTGTTGCTGAGTCTGAGTCTGTCTGTCCTCCGTCCGTCAGGGGTTAGTGTGCCCTTGGCACGGACGTCCTTGAGGACAGGCAGGAGGAGTTCCAGTGCTTGGCTGCTGCTTCACCTCATCTCGTGTTCGTACTGCTTACCCCTGAGGGAGACCCGGATGCACTTGACATCCCGACTCCGCGCTCTTACGCGGAGGCGATAGAGGGTCCCTACTCCTCTCAGTGGCAGGCAGCTATGGATGCAGAATGGCTTCCTGGAAGTCCACAGGCACCTACGTTGACGTTGTTCCCCCTCCTGGGGCGAACATCGTCAGTGGCATGTGGATTTTCAGGGTGAAGTGGCCGCCGGGTTCTCCGCCTGTCTTCAAGGCGCGTTACGTGGCTCGTGGCTTCAGTCAGCGGCAGGGAGTTGACTACTTTCAGACCTTCTCTCCCACCCCGAAGATGACCACTCTTCGGGTACTGCTGCACGTAGCTGCTCACCGTGACTACGAGCTACGCTCTCTTGACTTCAGCACCGCTTTCCTGCAGGGCAACCTGCACGAGGAGATCTGGCTGCGCCGCCCACTTGGCTTCACTGGGACTTTTCCTTCTGGCACCCAGTGGAGCCTCCGGCGGCCAGTCTACGATCTCCGCCAGGCACCGCGTGAGTGGCACGACACACTGAGGACTACACTTGCGGCGCTTGGGTTTGCTCCCTCTACTGCCGACCCGTCGCTGTTTCTGCGCACCGACACTTCTCTGCCGCCGTTCTACATCCTCGTGTACGTCGACGACATAGTCTTTGCCACAGCTGACACTGCTGGACTCGCCCACATGAAGTCTGATCTGCAAAAGAGACACACGTGCACTGACCTGAGTGAACTGCGCAGCTACCTTGGCTTGCAGATCATTCGGGACAGAGCACGCCGCACCATTACCCTGACTGAGTCACACATGGTGCAGCAGGTCCTTCAGCGCTTCGGCTTCACGTACTCCTCACCTCAAGCCACTCCTCTGCCTACTCGCCACTCGCTCTCAGCTCTGCCTTCGGATGAGTCCGTAGAGTCGAGTGGCCCGTACCCAGAGCTTGTTGGCTGCCTCATGTACCTGATGACATGCACACGACCTGACCTCGCATACCCTCTTAGCATTCTCCAACGCAATGTTGCACCTGGGAGACACAGACTAGAGCACATGGCTGCAGCAAAGAGGGTGTTGCGCTACTTGTGCAGTACGTCGGGCATGGGGCTTGTGCTTGGAGGGCAGAGTCCAGTGGTCCTCACTGGGCACGCAGACGCTTCTTGGGCTGACGACCAGGCTACGCAGCGGTCGTCACAGGGTTACACCTTCAGCCTTGGTTCCGGCTCTGTTTCTTGGCGGGCTACTCGCTCATCTTCTGTTCTCGGCTCCAGTTGTGAGGTTGAGATCTACGCAGGAGCCATGGCTGCACAGGAGCTTCGCTGGCTCACCTACCTGCTGACTGACCTCGGAGAGCCGCGTCGTTCTCGTCCCGTGCTGTACGTAGACAACAAGGCCATGCTTGCCTTGTGTCGGGAGCAGCGACTGGAGCACAGAACGAACCACATTGCTCTCCGCTACTTTCTTGCTCGTGAGCTGCAGCAGCGTGGTCAGCTGCGTCTTGCGTACGTGGCCTCTGAGGCCAACGCTGGTGATATCTTCACCAAGGCGCTTGCCCCTTGTGACCATCAGCGCTTCTGTACTCAGCTGGGCCTTGTGCCTGCCTTGCCTCACTTGCTCACCTCTTGACCTTGCTTGTACTGTTACATATATATGTACACCTGCTCTTGCTTGTCTAGCCTTTTTATATATTTGTACTCCTGCATGTGAACTGGCCTTGTGGCCTTGAACTTATGCTCGGAATGTGTGGTGACTTTGTGATCCACCCTGAGCTTGCTTTGCTTTGCTTTGCTTAACTGGTCTCTTGACCCCTTGTTCTCCCCCACTTTGCCTATGGGGGTGTGTCAGAACATTATAGCTTATGCATATTGTGTAGGCTATAGTGGGGTAGCCCATAAGGGGTACAACCCAATTAGGGATAGTACTTGTACCCAACTCATTCATAGTTCATTCATTCTCGTTTCAGTTTCCTCTGAGGCGATGCAGGAGGCTGAGCGGTCACAAGAGCTCCTGGCGCAGGTGAACTACGTCGCCCCGACGAAGCAGGGTGGCTGACCGGAATGGCGTGGGCAGTTTGGCGGCGGTGGCAGCAGTGGCTGGAAGCAAACCAAGGACGCCAACAAGAAGAAGTCGGCCAAGGATAGCAGTCGTGGAGGAGGAAGTAGACGTTGAGAGTGCTGGCTGTGCGGCGACCCCGACCACCTCTCCTACGAGTGCCCCGACCGTAGTGACTCGGACGACGACGACGCCAAGGGAGGCCGAGGGAGGTCGGCTGGGCGTCGCCATTGCCGGGAAAGTAAGCTGCACAATGAGAAGCTGTCGACGAAGTCGACCTCGTCGAAGGACGCCGACTCCTTTGCTGGAGGCAAGGGGCGGGACGACAAGGTAGTGTCATGCTCGCTGGTCGACGTTGTGGAGCCGACCGTCTCTCTGGCGTTGGAGGCTGGAGAGGACTTCCAGGCGATGGCGGCAGCTGTGCAGGCAAACCCCGCGGTGGTCCTGCTCGACAGCGGCTGCTCCCACCACCTGATGGGGACGAAGGAGGTCTTCTTCGACCCGCGGCCGAGCGGCAATATCAAGCACGTGCGCGGCTTCAATGGGGCGCTGCAGGTCGTCCAGGGCCGCGGCACTGTCGCTCTGCAAGGGGAGGCCGGGAAGCAGGTGCTTATCTCCGACGTGCTTTTCGTCCCGGGTGTGCGAGCGAACCTACTTTCGACCGGACAGCTGAAGGAGAACGGCGTGAAGCTGCAGAAGGACGGCGACGGGATGCTGCTCGTCTCGGCGGCGGGAGAGGTGCTCGGTCGGGCGACGTACATCGGACATGTCCTCTGCACTGACCTGCGTCTCTACTCGACAAGGTCGACTTCGCCCACGCCGGAGGTCGTGACCCTGCGGGCGATTGTGTGGGTGAGGCCGGTCGCCAAGAAGTCGGACGTGCTGCTTGAGTTCCAGAGGTGGCAGGTGTTGGTGGAACGGCAGGCAAAGAAGTGGGTACTGATGCTACGCTCCGACCGGGGAGGGGAGTTCCTCGGCAGGGCGTTCACCGACTTTGTGGATGGCAAGGGGATCGTCCACGACCCTACCTGCCTGTACACCCCGCAGCAGAACGGCATGGCGGAGCGGAGATGAGGACGGTGGTGGAGTCTGTGCGGACGATGCTGCTGCACATGGGCGTGCAGCACCACTGGTGGCATCTCGCTCTGCGTCAGGCCATCTGGGTCCGCAACTGCTTGGAGAGGTCGACGCTGCCGCTCGGGACGACGTCGTACCAGCTGCTCACCGGGACAAAGCCCGACCTGTCGCTGGCCCGGGTGTGGGGCTGCATGGCGCAGTTCTTGGTCCCTAAGCAACAGCGTGGTGGGAAGCTGAAGCCGAAGGCCAGGTGGGGCCTTCATCTTGGCGTGTCGGAGGAGAGCAAGGGCTGGGAGCTCCTCGACATCGCCGCCAACCGGGTGGTCACCATGTCGGACGTGGTGTTCTACTAGGACATGTCACTGGAGGTGTGGCAGTTGGAGCACGGGCCAGCGTCGGGACGGACGTCGGACACCCCGTCGATCAACACCCCTGTCTTCTTCGTTCCCGCTGCCTTCACCACGTTGTACGACGATGACCTGCTGTACGACGACGCCGAGGAGGATGAGGAGTTCCCGGAGCTCGACCCCGACATGGATGCCGACCCCGAACACCGTTGCGACATCTCGACGATGACGGTGAAGGAGGCGTTGGCGAGCTGGAAGGGTGCGGCGGTGAAGGCCGCCATGGAGGAGGAGATTCGCAGCCTGACAAGCATGGGCTCGTAGGAGTTGGCCGAACGCCCGCTGTGTGTGAACATCATGAAAAACCGGTGGGTGTTGACGACGAATTACCACATTGACGACACCGTCGAGCTCGAGAAGGCAAGGTTGGTCGTGAAGGGCTTAACCCAGGTGTATGGCGCCGACTACGACAAGACGTTCGCGCGAGTGGGCAGCTACGTCACGGTGAGGATCTTCCTTAGCATCGTCGCCGTCCTCGACCTAAACCTGATGCTGCTCGACATGAAGAATGCCTTCCTACAGAGAAAACTCGACCGGGTGTTGTACATGGCCTAGCCGCACTACTTTAACGACGGAAGCAGTCGCCGGTGCTGTGGTACTTGGCGCTCAACGACATGCTGGTCGGCGCCGGGTGGAAGAAGAGCCAGGTCGACGAGGCTCTGTACTTCAAGGTGGATGACGACTGTGTGGCCTGCTAGGTACTGGTCTACGCCGACGACCTATTCGCCGCAAGCAGCATCCCCGAGATGCTAAAGGAGGTGAAGGAGCTGCTGGAAGCCGCATTCGAGCAGCGCCAGATCTCGCCGGTGCAGAAGTACCTTGGGCGGGAGATCGTCCGCGATAGATCAGCAAGGAAGCTGTGGCTGCATCAGCAGGGCTACGCCGACAAGCTGTGTAGGCGCTTCATTGACAAGGAGCAGACCGGGCGCACCCCAAAGACGCCGGTCTCGGTCGAAGCCTACGCCAGGCTCACCTTCGACGACAAGGAGGCACAGGAGCGCCAAGAGGAGGAGTACCGGCAGAAGGTCGGCTCGTTGCACTTTGCGGCGACAACGACGAGGTCGGACATTGCCTTCGCCTGCAGCAAGCTAGGAAGCGGCCTCACGGTAAGGAGCGATCAGCACTGGCGCGTGGTCGACCGCTGCCTGGCCTACCTCGCCAAAACGCTTGACACCACCTTGGACTTTGGCGGTGGACCTGAGTCAGTGAAGCTGGTTGGCTACGTGGACGCCGACGACGCCGGTGCAAGCAGAACCGGACGAGCACAGGCGGCTACGTGTTCGTCTACAGAGGGTCCGCGGTCTCCTGGTCGAGCCAACGCATCAAGTGTGCGACGCTGTCGTCGACCGAGTCGGAGTACGTGGCGGCCACCGAAGCCGGAAAGGAGAAACGCCGCCTTTGCTTCCTCCTCACAGAGTTCCGGCAGTTGGATGCCGGGAAGCCGACAGTCCTTCGGGTGGACAACAAGTCGGCCATCACAGTCGCTGAGGGCATGCGGTTGACGGGCAACCTCAAGCACATGGAGCGGCGACAGGCCTGGCTGCAACACATGGTGAAGCAAGGGAAGTTTTTGCTAAGGTACATCCCGACCGCTGAGCAGCCGGCCGACTTTCTGACGAAGGCGGTGCACTCTCCGGCCATCAACCGGTGCTCCGTCGCCATCGACCAGGTGCGCTTGGCCGACGTGGGCGATGGCGACGACGACGTGCAGCAGTAGGTGCCATGCCCTCTTGCATGGCTGGTGCGGTAACCGGCGTGCGGTATGCTGGGTGCATGCTGACGAGCTATTCTCCAAGGAAGAATGTCGTGTGGGCTGGAGGCAGGCCCAAGCGTGAACGCGGCAGGGGAGTGTCAATGGGAGTTGGGTGAGGCCCCGTCATTGCTTGGGCGGAGCCGACTTCGTGGTTGGGTGTGAGGGGAGCAACCGACCTGCAGCAGTGGATGAACTGGTCGACGGGGCTGGTCGACCTGCACGGGGGCCTCTGTAAGGGCGCCGACTTTGGGAGGGCGCCCACTTCGGGGAGGTTGAATTGGGAGGTCGACTTGTGTAGGGTGTTGACTTGGTGACGCCGATCTGGAGAAGCCGACTTGGGTGGTCGGCTGACATCTGTGCTGGTTGACGTGGAGCTGGTCGACCATGAGTGTCGTCGACTTGGGGCTGGTCGACCAAGGGTGTGGTCGACAGGTTGTGGTCGTCGACTTGGGCGGTTGACGAGCATGCGAAGGAGCTGCTAGTCGATGTAGTTGCCCGGTCAACCAGGTTACCTAGGTGACGAGGTTATGCGGAGGAGTGCGACGGTCGCCCAGGCGGTGTTTGGAGAGACCGACCTCGGTGGTGGTATCCCGAGGTCCACGTGGCTGATCAGATGCGGTCGTCACCACGAGGACGATGTGGTGTGTGCGCTGTGCAGGTGACAAAGCACAGCACGCCAATCATCTGCGAGCAGCTGTGATGTAGGTGCGCTGCTGTTGTGTGGGAACAATGCTGGCACGCTGTCGACCTGCAGCGTTGGCACGCCGTCGACTTTGCACAGCTGGAGCGCGGTCGACCAAGCCTTGTTGGAACGCGGTCGACCATCTTGCGCTAGCATTCGACTAACCTGAATACTAGCACTGATGTAGTCTTGTCTTGCCAACTTCGAAACTTTTGCTAGTGGAAGTTTTGCCCAATTCCCCTCGTGAACCAGCAAGTAGAGCAAGCACGAGTAAACGACTAAGTGAACGAACGCAGAGATCACACGAGCACCCGTGCTTAGCTCGTAGTCTAGCTCCCGTTGTAGTAGTTATCTTTGCAAGAATCGCTCTTACACTTGGTACCAACCATATGGACAAGTAACGCTCTTACTTTTGGTACCAACCATATGGGTAAGTATCACTCGTACTCTTGGTACCAACAATATGAATAAGTAACGCACTTACTTTTTGTACCATCCATATGAGTAAGTAACGCATTTACTCTAAATACCAATGATATTTTTATGTAACGCGTTCACGGTTGGTACCATCCAAATGGAACGTGATGCACTTACCCTGGTCTCATGTATATGGGTACGTATCGCACCGACTCTTGGTACCAACCACATGGGTAATCAACAAACTTATTCCAATGGGTAAATAACGTACTTATTCTTGGTACCAACCATATGGGTAAAATACGCACATACTAAAGGACCCCACCATATTTGTAACGCACTTACTCTTGGTACCAACCATATGGGTAAGTAACCCACTTAACCTTGGTACCAACCGTTTGGGTAAGTACCACACTTACTCTTGGTACCAACCATATGGTAAGTAACGCACTTACTCTCGGTACCAACCATATGGGTAAGTTACGCACTTATTCTTCCTATCAATTATATGGGTATGTAACGCACTTGCGCTTGGTACCAACCATATGGGTAAGTAAGGCACTTACACTTCATACCAACCATATGGGTAAGTAACGGATTTACTCTCGGTACCAACCATACGGGTATGTAACGCACTTACTCTCGATACCAACCATACGGGTATGTAACGCACTTACTCTCGGTATCAACCATACGGGTATGTAACGCACTTACTCTCGGTACCAACCATATGGTTATGTAACGCACTTACTCTTGGTACCAACCATCTGGGTAAATAACACCCTTAATTTTGGTACCAACCATACGGCTAAGTAACGCATTTATTCTCGGTACCAATCATATGGGTAAGTAACGCATGCCCTTTTCATACCAACCATACGGGTAAGTAAAGCACTTACTCTCGTACCAACCATATGGGTAAGTAACGCATTGTGTCTCACTATCAACCATATGGGTAAAAAACACACTTACTATCGGTACCAACCATATAGGTAAGTAACGCACTTACTCTCGGTACCAACAATATGGGTAAGTAACGCACTTGTTCTTCATACCAACCATATGGGTATGTAACACACTTACTCTCGGTACCAACCATATGGGTAAGTAAGGCACTTACTCTTCATACCAACCATATGGGTAAGTAACTTATTTACTCTCGGTACCAACCTTACGGGTATGTAACGCACTTATTCTTCATATCAACCATAGGGGTACGTAACGCACTTACTCTCGGTACCAACCATATGGGTAAGTAAGGCACTTACTCTTCATACCAACCATATGGGTAAGTAACGGATTTACTCTCCGTACCAACCATACGGGTATGTAACGCACTTACTCTCGGAACCAACCATACGGGTATGTAACGCACGTTTTCTCGGTAACAACCATTTGGATAAGTAACGCAATTACTTTTCATACCAACCATATGGGTGAGTCACGCACTTACTCTAGCTACCAACCATATAGTAAGTAACGCATTTACTCTCGGTACCAACTATACGGGTAAGTAATGCACTTATTCCCGGTACCAACCGTATGGGTAAATAACGCACTGACTATCGGTACCAACCAAATGGGTAAGTAACGCACTTAGTGTCGGTACCAACCATTTGGGTAAGTTACACACTTACTCTCGATACCAACCATATGGGTAAGTAACGGAATTACTCTCGGTACCAACCATAAGGGTAAGTAACGCACTTAGGGGTATTACTCTTCATACCAACCATATAGGTAAGTAACACATTTACTCTCGGTACCAACCATACGGGTATGTAACGCACCTACTCTCGGTACCAACCATATGGATATTCGTGCACTAACTCTTAGTACCAACCATTTGGGTAAATAACACACTTACTCTCGGTACCAACCATACAGCTATGTAACGCACTTACTCTCGGTACCAATCATATGGGAAAATAACGCATGTACTTTTCATACCAACCATATTGGGTAAGTAACGCAGTTAATCTCGGTACCAACCAAATGGGTAAGTATCGTACATATTCTCGGTACCAACCATATAGGTAAGTAACGTACTTACTCTCGGTACCAACCATACGGGTAAGTAACGCACTTACTCTCGTACCAGCCATATGGGTAAGTATCGCACTTAGTCTCGGTACCAACCATGTGGGTAAGTAGCGCAATTTCTCACGGTACCAACCATAAGGGTAAGTAACGCACTTACTCTTGGTACCAACCATATGGGTAAGTAACACACCTACTCTTGGTACCAACCATATGGGTAAGTGACGCATTACTCTCGGTACAAACCATACGGGTAAGTAACGCACTTGCTCTCTGTACCAACCATATGGGTAAGTAACGACTTACTCTTTATACCAACCATATGGGTAAGTAACGCACTTATTGTTTATACCAACCATATTGGGTAAGTAACGCACTTACTCTCGGTACCAACAATATGCGTAAGTAACGCACTTGTTGTTCATATCAACCATATGGGCATGTAACGCACTTACTCTCGGTACCAACCATCTGGGTAAGTAAGGCACTTACTCTTCATACCAACCATATAGGTAAGTAACTTATTTACTCTCGGTCCCAACCTTACGGGTATGTAACGCACTTATTCTTCATATCAACCATATGGGTACGTAACGCACTTACTCTCGGTACCAACCATATGGGTAAGTAACGGATTCACTCTCGGTACCAACCATACGGGTATGTACCGTACTTACTCTCAGTACCAACCATACGGGTATGTAACGCACGTTTTCTCGGAAACAACCATTTGGATAAGTAACGCACTTACTTTTCATACCAACCATATGGGTGAGTCACGCACTTACTCTAGCTACCAACCATATAGTAAGTAACGCATTTACTCTCGGTACCAACTATACGGGTAAGTAATGCACTTATTCCCGGTACCAACCGTATGGGTAAATAACGCACTGACTATCGGTACCAACCAAATGGGTAAGTAACGCACTTAGTGTCGGTACCAACCATTTGGGTAAGTTACACACTTACTCTCGATACCAACCATATGGGTAAGTAACGGAATTACTCTCGGTACCAACCATAAGGGTAAGTAACGCACTTAGGGGTATTACTCTTCATACCAACCATATAGGTAAGTAACACATTTACTCTCGGTACCAACCATACGGGTATGTAACGCACCTACTCTCGGTACCAACCATATGGATATTCGTGCACTAACTCTTAGTACCAACCATTTGGGTAAATAACACACTTACTCTCGGTACCAACCATACAGCTATGTAACGCACTTACTCTCGGTACCAATCATATGGGAAAATAACGCATGTACTTTTCATACCAACCATATTGGGTAAGTAACGCAGTTAATCTCGGTACCAACCAAATGGGTAAGTATCGTACATATTCTCGGTACCAACCATATAGGTAAGTAACGTACTTACTCTCGGTACCAACCATACGGGTAAGTAACGCACTTACTCTCGTACCAGCCATATGGGTAAGTATCGCACTTAGTCTCGGTACCAACCATGTGGGTAAGTAGCGCAATTTCTCACGGTACCAACCATAAGGGTAAGTAACGCACTTACTCTTGGTACCAACCATATGGGTAAGTAACACACCTACTCTTGGTACCAACCATATGGGTAAGTGACGCATTACTCTCGGTACAAACCATACGGGTAAGTAACGCACTTGCTCTCTGTACCAACCATATGGGTAAGTAACGACTTACTCTTTATACCAACCATATGGGTAAGTAACGCACTTATTGTTTATACCAACCATATTGGGTAAGTAACGCACTTACTCTCGGTACCAACAATATGCGTAAGTAACGCACTTGTTGTTCATATCAACCATATGGGCATGTAACGCACTTACTCTCGGTACCAACCATCTGGGTAAGTAAGGCACTTACTCTTCATACCAACCATATAGGTAAGTAACTTATTTACTCTCGGTCCCAACCTTACGGGTATGTAACGCACTTATTCTTCATATCAACCATATGGGTACGTAACGCACTTACTCTCGGTACCAACCATATGGGTAAGTAACGGATTCACTCTCGGTACCAACCATACGGGTATGTACCGTACTTACTCTCAGTACCAACCATACGGGTATGTAACGCACGTTTTCTCGGAAACAACCATTTGGATAAGTAACGCACTTACTTTTCATACCAACCATATGGGTGAGTCACGCACTTACTCTAGCTACCAACCATATAGTAAGTAACGCATTTACTCTCGGTACCAACTATACAGGTAAGTAATGCATTTTTTCCCGGTACCAACCATATGGGTAAATAACGCACTGAATATCGGTACCAACCATAAGGGTAAGTAACGCACTTAGTGTTGGTACCAACCATTTGGGTTAGTTACACACTTACTCTCGATACCAACCATATGGGTAAGTAACGGAATTACTCTCGGTACCAACCATAAGGGTAAGTAACGCACTTACTCTTCATACCAACTATATGGGTAAGTAACACATTTACTCTCGGTACCAACCATACGGGTATGTAACGCACCTACTCTCGATACCAACCATATGGATATTCGTGCACTTACTCTTAGTACCAACCATATGGGTAAATAACACACTTACTCTCGGTACCAACCATACAGCTATGTAACGCACTTACTCTCGGTACCAATCATTTGGGTAAATAACGCATGTACTTTTCATACCAGCCATATTGGGTAAGTAACGCAGTTACTCTCGGTACCAACCAAATGGGTAAGTATCGTACATATTCTTGGTACCAACCATATGGGTAAGTAACGCACTTACTCTCGGTACCAACCATACGGGTAAGTAACGCACTTACTCTCGTGCCAGCCATATGGGTAAGTATCGCACTTAGTCTCGGTACCAACCATGTGGGAAAATAGCGCAATTACTCAGAGTACCAACCATATGGGTAAGTAACGCACGTACTCTTGGTACCAACCATATGGGTAAGTAACACACCTACTCTTGGTACCAGCCATATGGTAAGTGACGCACTTATTCTCGGTACGAACCATATGGGTAAGTAACACATTTGCTCTCTGTACGAACCATATGGGTAAGTAATGCACTTACTATTTATACCAACCATATGGGTAAGTAACCCATTTACTCTCGGTACCAACCATACGGGTATGAAACGCACCTACACTCGGTACCAACCATATGGATATTCGTGCACTTACTCTCAGTACCAACCATACGGCTATGTAACGCACTTTCTGTCGGTACCAATCATATGTGTAAGTGACGCATGTACTTTTCATACCAACCATATTGGGTAAGTAACGCACTTACTCTCGGTACCAACCATACGGGTAAGTAACACACTTATCCTCGGTACCAACTATATGGGAAAATAACGCACGAACCATCGATACCAACCATATGGGTAAGAAACCCACTTAGTGTCAGTACCAACCATTTGAGTAAATAACACACCTACTCTCGGTACCAACCATATGGGTAAGTAACGCACTTACTCTCGGTACCAACCATATAGGTAAGTAACTCACTTACTCTTCATTCCAACCACATGGGTGAGTAACGCACTTAGTCTCGGTACCAACCATTTGGGTAAGTAACGAACTTACTCTCGGTACCAACCATATGGGTAAATAATGCACTTACTCTCGGTACCAACCATATGGGTAAGTAACGCACTTACTCTTGGTACCAACCAAAGTAATGCACTTATTCTCTGTACCAACCATATGGTTAAGTAACACACTTACTCTCGGTACCAACCATATGGGTAAGTAATGCACATACTGTTGGTACCAACCATATGGGTAAGAAAAGAAATTACTCCCGGTACCAAACATATAGGTAAGAACGCACTTACTCTCGGTACCAACCATATAGGTAAATAACGTACTTACTTTTCATTCCAACCATATGGGTAAGTAACGCAAAAACTCTCGGTACCAACTATATAGGTAAGAAGCGCACTTACTGTTGGTACCAACCATATGGGTAAGAAACGAAATTATTCTCGAAACCAACCATATCAGTAAGTAACGCACTTACACTCCGTACCAACCATATGGGTAAATAACGTACTTACCCTCGGTAGCAACCATAAGCTTAAGTAACGCACTTACTCTTGGTACCAACCATATAGTAAGTAAGACACTTACTCTTGGTACCAACCATATGAGTAAGTAACGCACTTAATCTCGGTACCAACCATATAGGTAAATAACGCACCTACTCTCGGTACCAACCATCTAGTAAGTAAGACACTTACTGTTGGTACCAACCAGATGGGTAAGTAACGCACTTACTCTTGGTACCAACCATATGGGTAAGTAACGCACTTACTCTCGATACCAACCATATAGGTAAGTAACGCACTTACTTTCGGTACCAACCATATGGGTAAGTAACGCACTTACTCTCGGTACCAACCATATGGGTAAGTAACGCGGCTACTCTCGCTATCAACCATACGGATAAGTAACGCACTTACTGTCGGTACCAACCATATGGGTAAGTAACGCACTTAATCTTCCTACCAACCACACAGGAATGTAACGCACTCACTCTTGGTACCAACCATATGGGTAAGTAACGCACTTATTCCCGGTACCAACCATAGAGGTAAGCAACGCACTTACTCTCGTTCACAACCATATGGTGGCCAAGTAACGCACATATTCTTCATACCAACCATATGGGTAAGTAACACACTGAGTCTCGGTACCAACCATATGGATAAGTAGCACACTTACTCTCAGTACCAACCATATGGGTAAGTAACGCACTTACTCTCGGTACCAACCATATAGGTAAGTATCGTACATATTCTTGGTACCAACCATATGGGTAAGTAACACACTTACTCTCGTACCAACCATATGGGTAAGTAACGCTCTAGTCTTGGTACCAACCATATAGGTCAGGTGACGGAGCCGCTGCGGGCTGCAACGGGGCCGCTGCGGGCGGCGAAGGGGTGGATGCGGGCGGTGACGGGGCCGCTGCGGCGGCGACGGGGCCGCTGCGAACGGCGACGGGGCCGTAGAGGGCGGCGACGGGGCCGCTGCGGGCGGCGATGGGGTCGCTAAGGGCGGCGACGGTGCCGCGAAGGGGGGGGGGGAGGGGCCGAATGGGGGCCGCGAAGGGCGACGTCGGGGCCGCGAAGAGCGGCAATTGGGGCGCGGCGCGTGGCGGGATGAAAAATGCGTCGCACGCCACGGGGCATGCGACAGATCGAGTAGCAGCGGAAGCAGGTGGGCCCACAGGCCAGGAGCGTACCCGCTCTGATAGCATGTTGAGAGAACGAGTAGGCTTAGGAGCGATAGCTAGGTAAGCCCTAGCTAGGCAAAAGAAGTTTAGGCAAAAGATGGGCTTTCACTAGCAGCAATGAGGATACATATAGCAAACCCTAGATGGGTTGTACTCGCTATAGAGCACCCCACTACAGGCTAGAGAATAACATTTTGACAGGTAACAGAGCAGGTACAGCAGCAAAGGTGCAGGCACTCCTGCCACCCCTTAACTCTCCTCCCCCCCACCCCCCCCCCCCCACCTCATAGGGTCGGGGGCTGGTTGGTCTCATACCCACCACCCCAATGCCACTCCCCTGGCTCCCCCACACCCTCACACCCTCCCCCCAGCGGCAGCTGCAGCAGTGGGAACGAAAGAAGGAGGGGGGGAAGGGAAACACACCACCCATCACCCCCACACCCGCCACCCCCAGACCCTCCCCCCCACGGGTGTAGGGAGACGAAGGAGGGGGGGGGGGTTGTCAAACTTATATGCTATAGTCTGTTTAGGATGTAGTGGGGTAGTCAATATGGGGTACAACACTTTAGGGTTTCCTAATTGTACTCCTCATGCTGCTCAATGCATTCCTTCCTTTCGTAGATTCTCACATGGTATAGAGCAGGTTCCCTAGTGGAAACGCTTCCTAAGGGCCCACCACTTTTTTTTTTTTTTTTCTGCCCGGAGCGCGCTTCTCTCCTGTCTGAGTCGCGCCCCGTGTGCCCTCCCTCCCGTCGCGTCCCTAGCCCTTAGCGGCCCGTCGCGCCCTCCTCAGGCCCCTAGCGGCCCCTTTCTCGGCCCCTAGCGGCCCCTCTCACGGCCGCGTCGCCACCCTGCCGCCCTAGCGGCCCCGTAGCCGACCCTAGCGGCCCCGTCGCCGCCCAGTCGGCCCCGTCGCCGACACTAGCGGCCCCGTAGCCGCCCTAAGCGGCCCCGCCGCCGCCCTATCGGACCCGTCGCCGGGTGGGACGGGGAAGGAGCGCAGAGGACGGCAAGGGGAACGGCGCGCGGCCCCCAGGGCGCCACCACGGGGCAGCGAGGGGCCGCGCGCGGCTCCCCAGGGCGCCGCGAAGGGGCAGCGGGAGGGCGGCGACGGGACCGCAAAGGGCGGCGACGGGGCCGCTGTGGGCGGCGACGGGGCCGCGGAGGGCGGCGACGGGGCCGCTGCGGGCGGCGACGTGGCCGCTGCGGGCGGCGAAGGTGTCGCTGCGGGCGGCGACGGGGCCGCTGAGGGCGGCAACGGGGCCGCTGCGGACGGCGACGGGTAAGTAACGCACTTACTCTCGGTACCAACCATATGGTTAAGTAACAGACTTACTCTCGGTACCAACCGTATGCGTAAATAACGTACTTACTCTCGCTACCAATTACATGGGGAAGTAACGCACCTACTCTCGTTACCAACCATATAGGTATGTAACGCACTTACTGTTGGTACCATCCATATGGGTAAGAAACGAAATAACTTCTGGTACCAACCATATAGGTAAGTAACGCACTTACTCTCGGTACCAACCACATGGTTAAGTATCGAACATATTCTTGGTACCAACCATATGGGTAAGTAACGCACATACTCTCGTACCAACCATATGGGTAAGTAACGCTCTAGTCTGGGTACCAACTAAATAGGTAAGTAACGCACTTACTCTCGGTCCCAACCATATGGGTAAGTAACGCACTTACTCTCGGTACCAACCATATAGTTAAGTAACACACTTACTCTCGGTACCAACCATATGCGTAAATAACGTACTTACTCTCACTACCAATTACATGGGTAAGTAACGCACTTACTCTCGTTAACAACCATATGGTGGCTAAGTAACGCACATATTCTTCATACCAACCATATTGGTAAGTAACACACTTAGTCTCGGTACCAACCATATGGATAAGTAGCACACTTACTCTCAGTACCAACCATATGGGTAAGTAACGCACTTACTCTCGGTACCAACCATTTAGGTAAGTATCGTAAATATTCTTTGTACCAACCATATGGGTAAGTAACGCACTTACTCTTGGTACCAATCATATGGATAAGTAACGCATTTACTCTCGATACCAAACAAATGGGTAAGTATCGTACATATTCTTGGTACAAACCATATGGGAAAGTAACGCACATACTCTCGTACCAACCATATGGGTAAGTAACGCTCTAGTCTCGGTACCAACCATATAGGTAAGTAACGCACTTACTCTCGGTCCCAACCATATGGGTAAGTAACGCACTTACTCTCGGTACCAACCATATGGGAAAGTAACGCACTTACTCTCGGTACCAACGATATGGGTAAGCAACGCACTTATTCTCAGTACCAACCATATAGGTAAATAACTTGTTTACTCTTGGTACCAACCATCTAGTAAGTAAGACACTTACTCTTGGTACCAACCATAGCGGAGATAACTACTACAACGGGAGCTAGGCTACGGGCTAGGCACGTGTGCTCGTGTGATCTCTGCGTTTGTTGGTCCTTAGTCGTTTTCCTTGTGCACACACTGCTTGCTAGTTCACGGGACAAAATGGCAAGAGTTTCACTAAAGAAAGTTGGCAACAATGGTACGATCAAGTTGGCATGACAAGACTACATCAGAGCTAGCATGCAAGCAGGTAGACTGCCAGCGCAGCACGGTCGACCGCGTTCCAGCACGACTTGGTCGACCGCGCTCCTGCAGTGCTAAGTTGACGGCGTGCCAACGCAGCAGGTCGACGGCGTGCCAGCGTTGCTCCCGCAGTACAGCATCGCACCAGCTTCGCAGGTGCTCGCAGATGTTTGGCGTGCTGAGCCTCGTCACCTGCACAACGCACACACCAAGTCAACCTGGCGCTAACGACTGCATCTGATCAGCCACGTGGACCTCGGGATACCACCATCGAGGTCGGACTCGCCAACTTTGCCTGGGTGACCGTCGCACTCCTCCGCAGAACCTCGTCACCCAGGTAACCTGGTTGACCAGGCAACCACGTCGACGAGCTGCTCCTGTATGTGCCCGTCGACCTCCCAAGTCGACAACCACCCCAAGTCGACCTCACCAGGTCGACCACACCCCTGGTCGACCAGCTCCAGGTCGACGTCCCTCCTGGTCGACCAGCTCCACGTCGACCAGCACTCCTGGTCGACCAGCTCCATGTTGACCAGCACAGCTGTTAGCTGACCACCCAAGTCGGCTACCCGAAGTTGGCGTCACCAAGTTGACACCCGGCTACTCGACACCCAGCTGCTCGGCATCTTGAGTTGAGGTTGACGTCGGCCCCTCCTGCGTCGACCACCAGGTCAGGTCGACCACTAGGTCAGGTCGACCACTAGGTCAGGTCGACCACCAAGTCAGGTTGACCACTAGTTCGACATCACACCTGGTCGACCAACCACTAGGTCGACCTGTAGTCCTGTCAGCCGACCACCCAAGTCGGCTGGCCCCAAGTTGACGTCCTCCGCAGGTCGAATTCCCAGGTCGACCTCCCTGAAGTCGGTGCCACCCTGGAGTCGGCGCTTATGCAGTGGCCCCCGTGCAGTTCGACCTCCTCATCAACCAGCTCACCCACTGCTGCAGGTCGACTGCTCCCCTCACACCCGACCACAAAGGCAGCTCCCCCCAAGCGAGGACTGGGCCAACACACAACTCCCGTTGACACTCCCCTGCCGCGTTCATGCTTGGGCCCCTGCCCACACGGCAGTACTTCTCGGAGAATAGCTCGTCGACGTGCACCCAACACACAGCACATCGTCCATCGCACCAGCCATGTAAGAGGGCATGGCACCTACTGCTGCACGTCGTCAACTTCGTCGCCCACGTCGACCAAGCGCACCTGGCTGATGGCGACGGAGCACCGGTTGAAGGCCGGATAGTGCAGCGCCTTCGTCAGGAAGTCGGCCGGCTGCTCGGTGGTTGGGATGAACTTCAGCGAGAACTTCCCGCGCCTCACCATGTGCTACAGCAAGGCCTGTCGCCGCTCCATGTGCTTGACGTTGCCCGTCAACCCCATGAAATCGGCGACAGTAATGGCCGACTTGTTTTCCATCTGGAGGACGATCGGTTTTCCGGCATCCAGCTGCCGGAACTCTGCAAGGAGGAAGCAAAGTCGACTTCCCTCCTTGCCGGCTTCGGTGGCCGCCACGTACTCCGACTCGGTCGACGACAACGTCGCGCACTTGATGCGCTGGCTCGACGAAGAGACTGCGGCCCCTCCGTAGATGAACACGTAGCCACCCGTGCTCCTCCTGTTCTGCTTGTCACCGGCGCCGTCGGCGTTCACGTAGCCGACCAGCTCCAGCGACTCAGGTCCACCGCCGAACTCCAGGGCGGTGTCACGCGTGTTGGCGAGGTAGGCGAGGCAGCGGTCGACCTCGCGCCAGTGCTGGTCGCTCCTCACCGTGAGGCCGCTCCCCAGCTTGCTGCAGGCGAAGACGATGTCCGGCCTCGTCGTCGTTGCCGCAAACTGCAACGAGCCAACCTTCGCCAGTACTCCTCCTGTCGCTCCTGTGCCTCCTCGTCGTCGAAGGTGAGCTCGGCGTAGGCGTCGACCAAGACCGGTCTGCTCCTCGTCGATGAAGCGCCTACGCAGCTTGTTGGCGTAGCCCTGCTGGTGGAGCCACAGCTTCCCCGCCGACCTGTCGCGGACGATCTCCAGCCCGAGGTACTTCTGCACCGGCAAGATCTCACGCAACTCGAAGGCGGACTCCAGCTGCTCCTTCAGCTCCTTCAGCATCTCAGTGCTGCTGCTGGCGGCAAGCAGGTCGTCGACGTAGACCAGCACCCAGCACGCCACTCCGTTGTCGCCGACCTTGAAGTAGAGAGCCTCGTCGACCTGGCTCTTCTTCCACCCGGCCCCGACCAGCACATCGTTGAGCGCCAAGTACCACATCAGCGGCGTCTGCTTCAGCCCGTACAGGCTCTTCAGCAGCTTGCACACCCGGCCGGTTCTGTCGTTGAAGTAGTTCGGTTGGGACATGTAGTGCACCCGGTCGAGCTTGCTCTGCAGGATGGCGTTTTTCATGTCGAGCAGCATCAGGTTGAGGTTGAGGACGGCGACGATGCTGAGGAAGATCCTCAGCGTGACGTAGCTGCCCATCGGCGCGAACGTCTCGTCGTAGTCGGCACCATACACCTGGGTGAAGCCCTTCACGACCAGCCTCGCCTTCTCGCGCTCGACGGTGTCGTCGACGTGGTACTTCGTCGTCAACACCCACCGGTTCTTCATGATGTTCACTCCTAGCGGGCGTTCGACTAGCTCCCAAGTGCCCATGTTGATGAGGCTGCGGATCTCCTCCTCCATGGCGGCCTTCACCGCCGGGCCCTTCCAGCTCGCCAACGCCTCCTTCACCATCATCGTCGAGATGTCCCAATGGTGCTCGGGTTCGGCATGCAAGTCGGGATCGAGCTTTGGAAACTCCTCATCCTCCTCTGCGTCGTCATACGCCACGTCCTACACCGTGGTGAAGGCAGCAGGGATGAAGAAGTCGGGCGGCCTTCGAAGTCGGCCTGACTTCTGAGGTGCAGGCCAAACTTCCACCACGTCACTCTTGGTGGACTCCTCGGCGTCCCCTCCTTCATCACCGTCTTCAATGCCCTCGTCGTCCTGCTGCACCTCAGTCGACTTCCTGGCCGACTTCTCCCCTGTGGTCGGCTCCCATGCCGAATGCCTGGTTGCCGATTGCTCCGTGGTCGGCTTCACTGCCGCCTGCTCCCCTATCGGCTGCTGTCCTGCTGCCTTCTTTGCCGACTTCACCCAAGTCGGCTGCTTTCCCTCGACCTTCTCCTCCCCCGTCAACGTCGGCGTTGTCGACTTCACTCCCACGTCGACTTGCCGCTCGTTACGTCGACCACCGGCAATGCTCTTGGCCGGCGCCGAAGGCGACGTCCCACTACTCCCCTCATCACCGGAGGCCGACACCGTGGTCAGCCTTCGCAGGTCGGCCAGGAGTGGAGGGGCAGGGGTCGTAGAGGGAGGGGTAGGAGGGCGGACGTCCCTGACGTCCTCAGCAGCAAGCTCACCGACCTCGGCGAGCAGAGGCAACGTCGCTATTGAGGTGTTGGTCGACGTTTCTTACCCATATGGCTAAGAAATGCACTTACTCTCGGTACCAACCATATGGGTAAGTAATGCACTTTCTCTCGGTACCAACCATATGGGTAAGTAACGTCCTTACTCTCGATACCAACCATATGGGTAAGTAACGCACTTTCTCTGGGTACCATCCATATGGGTAACTAACGCACTTACTCTGGGTACCAACCATATGGGTAAGTAATGTACTTACTCTCGGTACCAACCATATCAGTAAGTAACGCACTTACTCTCGGTACCAACCATATGGGTAAGTAACGCACTAACTCTTGGTACCAGTCCTATGGGTAAGTAATGCACTTACTCTGGGTACCAACCATATGGCTAAGAAAAGCACTTACTCTCGGTACCAACCATATGGGTAAGTAATGCACTTTCTCTCGGTACCAACCATATGGGTAAGTAACGTCCTTACTCTCGGTACCAACCATATGGGTAAGTAACGCACTTTCTCTGGGTACCATCCATATGGGTAAGTAACGCACTTACTCTGGGTACCAACCATATGGGTAAGTAATGTACTTACTCTCGGTACCAACCATATAAGTAAGTAACGCACTTTCTCTCGATACCAACCATATGGGTAAGTAACGCACTAACTCTTGGTACCAGTCCTATGGGTAAGTAATGCACCTACTCTGGGTACCAACCATATGGCTAAGAAATGCACTTACTCTCGGTACCAACCATATGGGTAAGTAATGCACGTTCTCTCGGTACCAACCATATGGGTAAGTAACCTCCTTACTCTCGGTACCAACCATATGGGTAAGTAACGCACTTTCTCTGGGTACCATCCATATGGGTAAGTAACGCACTTACTCTGGGTACCAACCATATGGGTAAGTAATGTACTTACTCTCGGTACCAACCATATCAGTGAGTAACGCACTTTCTCTCGATACCAACCTAATGGGGAAGTAACGCACTTACTCTTGGTACCAACCATATGGCAACGCACTTACTCTCGGTACCAACCATATGGCTAAGAAACGCACTTACTCTCGGTACCAACCATATGGGTAAGTAACGCACTTACTCTTGGTACCACCCATATAGGTAAGGAACGCACTTACTCTGGGTACCAACCATATGGGTAAGTGATGTACTTACTTTGGTTACCAACTATATAGGTAAGTAACGCACTTACTCTTGGTTCCAACCATATAGGTAAGTATCACACAAATTCTTGGTACCAACCATATGGGTAAGTAACGCACTTATCTTCGGTACCAACCATATGGATAAGTAACGTACTTATTCTCGGAACCAACCATATCGGTAAGTAACGCACATACTCTCGGTACCAACCATATGGATAAGTAACACAGGTTCTCTCGGTACCAACCATATGGGTAAGTAACGCACTTTCTCCCAGTACCAACCATATGGGTAAGTAACGCATTTACTCTGGGTACCAACCATATGGGTAAGTGATGTACCTACTTTGGATACCAACTAAATAGGTAAGTAACGCACTTACTCTTGGTTCCAACCATATAGGTAAGTATCACACATATTCTTGGTACCATCCATATGGGTAAGTAACGCACTTATCTTCAGTACCAACCATATCGATAAGTAACGTACTTACTGTCGGAACCAACCATATCGGTAAATAACACACACACTCTCGGTACCAACCATATAGATAAGTAACGAGCTTAGTCTCGGTATCAACCATATGGGTAAGTAACAAACTTTCTCTCGGTTCCAACAATATGGGTAAGTAACGCACTTATTTTCGGTTCTAGACATATGGCTAAGTAACACACTTACTCGGGGTACCAACCATATGGGTAAGTAACAAACTTACTCTCGGTACCAACCATATGGGGAAGAAACGTACTTTCTCATGGTATCAACTATATGGCTAAGTAACGCACTTAATCTCGGTACCAACCATATGGGTAAGTAATGCACTTTCTCTCGGTACCAACCATATAAGCGAGTAACGTCCTTACTCTCGGTACCAACCATGTGGGTAAGTAACGCACTTACTCTGGGTACCAACCATATGGGTAAGTAACGCACTTACTCAGGGTACCAACCATATGGATAAAAAACGTACTTACTCTGGGTACCAACCATATGGGTAAATAACGCACTTACTCTGTGTACCAGCCATATGGGTAAGTAACGAACTTAGTCTCGGTACCAACCATATGGATAAGTAACACAGGTTCTCTCGGTACCAACCATATGGATAAGTAACGCACTTTTTCCCGGTACCAACCATATGGGTAAGTAACGCACTTACTCTGGGTACCAACCATATGGGTAAGTGATGTACTTACTTTGGATACCAACTATATGGGTAAGTAACGCATTTACTCTTGGTTCCAACCATATAGGTAAGTATCACACATATTCTTGGTACCAACCAGATGGGTTGGTAACGCACATATCTTCAGTACCAACCATATCGATAAGTAACGTACTTACTGTCAGAACCAACCATATCGGTAAATAACACACATACTCTCGGTACCAACCATATGGGTAAGAAACACACTTTCTCTCGGTACCAACTAGATGGGTAAGTAACGCCTTTACTTTCGGTTCTAGACATATGGCTAAGTAACACACTTACTCTGGGTACCAACCATATGGGTAAGTAACAAACTTACTCTCGGTACCAACCATATGGGGAAGTAACGCACTTTCTCTCGGTACCAACCATATGGGTAAGTCACGCACATATTCTCGGTACCAACCATATGGGCAGGAAACCCGCTTACTCTCGGTACCAACTATATGAGTAAGTAACACACTTACTCTCAGTACCAATCATATGCTTAACTAACAAACTTACTCTCGATACCAACCATATGGGTAAGTAACGCACTTACTCTTGGTACCAACCATATAGGTAAGTAACACACTTACTCTGGGTACCAACCATATAGCTAAGAAACGCACTTACTCTCGGTACCAACCATATGGGTAAGTAACGCATTTTCTCTCGGTACCAACCATATGGGTAAGAAACATCCTTACTCTCGATACCAACCATATGGATAAGTAACGTACTTACTCTGGGTACCAACCATATGGGTAAGTAACGCACTTACTCTGGGTACCAACCATATGGGTAAGTAACGCACTGACTCTGGGTACCAACCATATGGGTAAATAACGCACTTACTCTGTGTACCAACCATATGGGTAAGTAACGTACTTACTCTCGGTACCGACCATATCGGTAAGTAACGCACTTACTTTTGATACCAACCATATGGGTAAGTAACGCACTTACTCTGGGTACCAACCATATGGGTAAGTAAGGCACTTACTCTGGGTACCAACCATATAGGTAAGTAACGTACTTACTCTCGGTACCAGCCATATCGGGAAGTAACGCACTTACTCTGGGTACCAACCATATGGGTAAGTAATGCACTTACTCTCGGTACCAACTATATGGGCAGGAAACCGGCTTACTTTCGGTACCAACGATATGAGTAAGTAACGCACTTACTCTCGGTACCAACCATATGGGTAAGTAACGCACTTTCTCTCGGTACCAACCATATGGGTAAGTAACGTCCTTACTCTCGGTACCAACCATATGGGTAAGTAATGCACTTACGCTGGGTACCAACCATATGGGTAACGCACTTACTCTGGGTACCAACCATATGAGTAAGAAACGCACTTACTCTCGGTATTAACCATATAGGTAAGTAACGCACATTCCCTCGGTACCAACCATATGGGTAAGTAACGTCCTTACTTTCAGTACCAACCATATGGGTAAGTAAGGTTGGTGTAAGGGCCTAATAGACTCAAGCTATTAAGACTTTATCAAACTTAAAACCTCTCCTCAGGGTCACCTCCAGGGGTCCTTGGGTGTCTGGTACAAGACCAGCCCCTATCTTCGGGTCCGAGTTTGTAGAGAGAGGGATCAAGAGGGACTTAGTCAAAACAACAAGAGTACCTTGAACGTTGCGCATCGTATCGTGCAGACCATCGATCGGATTACGCTGAGAATTTGCTCTATCGAAGCTCGCTCCAAGAGCTTTAAAATGAACCAAGTTGCCTCGCGAAAAGTTCTGCCATTACGAGGTTATGGCTCGGACAGCGTTTGCCTAGCGTTGGAGTGCTAGCGTACTAGCGTTGACTCAGGTAGCATTCCGCCGTCGCACCGCGTAGAAATGAAATTCCAGGAAGAGAGGAATTCGCTTGAATCAAATTGACTATATTCAGGTACAAACAGAGAAGGAATAAATAGTTCTAGCTAGCAAGGAGCTTGGGAATGAACCTGGGAACAACCAGGGATCATCCCAAATAATTCCAAGCAAGAAAACCAACCTGGCTGGACAAAACAGCAGGTGGTAGGTTGGTAAACAACCTCTGGTTCTGTTTTTCCAACCTGGGAAAACAACAACCAGGTTCAGGTCCTAAAAACAGAACCTGTTTTGTCCTTGCCCAACCAGCCAAATGCTGGTTCCGCTGGTTTCCCCTGGCCCTGTAGCATGCAGATACAGACAAACAACATCCAACCTTTACCTAAATTATACCCCTATAGTGCCTGCCCTGCTACACTATAGTCAACCAAAAAAAATACTACAATTTCGAGTTGGATAGAACTGAATCTGCACAATCAATTTAACCGAACCGCAAAGCTTCCATCTTGGGTTCTTTTGCGAGCTCGTCCTTTCTGCTTGTACTGTTCGTAGCGCGTACAATGTTGTGCTTAAGCGCACAATGCGCGAGTACCTACAAATGCTTCAAGCGAAAATTGCGAAAGCAAACAAATACACGACGATTTCTATTCACACCCAAATGCATTCGCACACGCATACTCATACAAACAGACGGCAGGATGTCGTGCAATGTGAATTTGCACCCAACACACTCCCCTTTAGCCTGCCGGCTGCATCCCCATCATTTCATACTCATTCCACTCATGCGCACACAACGCCAATGAGGCTCATCTGCAAGCCTCTTGGTGAGGAAGTCTGCTGGCTGCTGGTGAGTCTTGATGTAGATCGGATTCACCGTCCCCCTCTTCACCTCCTTACGCAGCCAGTGCCACTTGATACGCATGTGCTTATTGAGCCCATGAAGCACAGCGTTTCTGGGCATTCTAAGAGCCCCCTTGCTATCAGAGGACAGCGGCGTAGCAACCTTCTTCTCCTGGCCAATCTCCTCTAACAACCTTCTCAGCCAAATCACCTCCTTCACCCCAAAGAACATCGCCATATACTCCGATTCCACAGAAGAGAGTGTTGTCTCCGTCTGCTTCTTTGACCTCCAACTAACCGGTCCTCCCCCAACTACGCAGATGTATCCTCCCACTGATGAGGAATCCTCCTTCTCAGAGGCCCACGTAGCATCGGTAAAACAAGTGAGAAAGAGCTTGCCTTCTCCAAGCCTCTCCCCCTTCTCTTTCAGCACCTCAACCCCTTTCTTCTTCTCCTGTGCAGATGCGGATTATTGAACTCCAATGCTTGGGTGAGAGTTCAGATACTTCACCACACGCTCAGCTGCATCCACCTGCTCCTCTGATGGATTCTGCACCACCCTAGCCAGCTGCCCAACCGAGAAAGAGATGTCAGGCCTTTTGTGAACAGCTGCATACAAGAGGCTGCCCACCAAGGACTGAAATTGCTGCTGCTCCTCGGATTCAACCCCTTCATCCTCTGCAGCTTTCACAAGCTTGAATTCTGCTGGCAGGGGAGTTGCAACCTTGCGCTCATTCTCAATCCCATACTTCTCCCCCAGCTCCTTGATGAACTTCTCCTGGTGCAGCTTCAACCACCTGTGATACAGATCCCTCTCTACGTGCATCCCGAGGTAGTACTTTACCTCCCCAAGGTTTTTGCACTTGAAGTTCTCCATCAGCTGCTGCTGCACCTTCTGGATCTCCTTCATGCTGCTGCTAAAGAGAAGAATGTCGTCCACATAGACCAGAAACAGCACCAGCTTCTGCCCCTCCCCCTTGAGAAAGAGGCTCTCATCACATCTGCTGGTCCTGAATCCCATCTCCTCTAAAACAGCTGCCATCTTTTGGTACCAGCAGCGTGGCGCCTAATTCAGGCCGTAGATGGACCTTTTCAGCTTGCACACCCTGCCCGTACCATCCTCATACCCAGGCGGCTGCGTCATGAACACCTCCTCCTCTAAAATCCCGTTGAGGAATGCCGTTGATATGTCCATCTGGATAATGAACTTCCCACTAACGGCTGCATCTGCCAACTACACCGCTTTCTTTCCCTCAGGCAGCACCACTAGTTCCCATGTCCCATTCTCCAGCAGGCTCTGGTACTCAGCATCTCTAGAAGCCAGCCATTTGTCCCTATCTGGTCCAGCTAATGCCTCCTCCATGCTAGCTGGTTCCTCTGGTGCAGGGGCAAGAAAATAGTACGCAGGCTCATCCTCCTCATCCGGGTCATAGCCATGCGGTAGAATCAGCAATGCCTCCTCGGTCCCATGCTGCTGCTCCGCTACATCAGCTCCTGCAGTCAGCTTCTTGGTAGCCATACGGGTACGTCCTGGCCTGGAGACGGGTGTCTCCCATCCCTTCATAACGACACCCTTCGGCTTCTTAGTTTTCCTCTGCTGCTGCTGTCTCCCCTCGGATCCAGCAGCTCCACTAGTGCTACCGCTAGTCTCCACACCATCCCTTCCACAAGCAGGTGCCTCCTGCACCTTCTCTCTATCACCACCCTCTGCAGCTGCCTCTTCTCCCTCCTCCCACACACTAGGAGTCAGGTCCAGCTGCATGGTGATCTGCTCCATTTGCTGGGACACCCTGGCCTCCGGCTGTTTCTCCCAGCTCCCATACATCATGCCCTCAACAAACTTCACATCCCTGCTGTCAAACAACACACCCTTGGAAGGCTCCCACAGCAGCCATCCCTTGCTCTCAGCAGCCAGCCCCAAATGCACACACCAGATTGCACTTGCCCCCAACTTACTGCGGTAGGTCTTGGGGACGTGGTCGACTGCCATGCAACCGAACACCCTCAGTATGTCCACCGGCGGCTTCCTCCCAAGCCACCTCTCCAACGGCACCCACGAGTCATCCCCAACCTTTGTGAGTACCCTGTTCCTAGCGACGGTAGCGTGCCGAACAGCATGGGGCCACATCAAGTTGCCCAGCCCAGATTCTATGAGCAGCGCCCTAGCTGTCACCAGAATTGTCCGGTTCGCCCGTTCTGCTACACCGTTGGACTGTGGGGTGTAAGCCGTGGTCAGCTCCCTCTGGATGCCCTGCATCTTGAGCCAGGCTGTCATCTCAGCTCCAAGGAACTCACCACCCCGATCTGTCCTAATCCGCTTCACCACACACTCCGCTTGCTTCTCCACAAACGGCAGCCAATCGTCCCGAATCGTGGAGGCGGCGTGATCTTTCTGCTTCAGCGGATACGCCCACATTAGCCTGCTCCTGTCATCCACTATGGTTAGAAAGTACCGCTCCCCCTTGTGCCCTTGCATCGGCAGCAGCCCCACCAAGTCCATGTGGACCAGCTCCAACGGCTTTTTGCTCCTGCCAGCCACACTATGGAAGGGGAAACGGGTGAACTTTGAAAGGAATCAAATTTCACAGTTATCATCGGGTGGTTGTCCGTTCAGCTTCAAGCCCTTAATGGCTCCATCCTTCTCCAGCTGCTTCAGCAAAGGCATTGCCACATGCCCCAAACGTCGGTGTGCCATTGCCCAAACGGTCTCCCCAGGTCTGGCCGACACTTACACACCAACCCCTCCAAAGGCGTTGCACTCCCCCTGGGATGCAGACCCCTCTCCAGCCTGCCCCCCACCGTGCCACGCCAGCGCCGGCAGCTGCAACATAGATCTGTACACGTCCTTGCTCTCGTGCAGATCCCAAAGCACCCGATTGCCCAGCTTCCCCTTATAAGTGCGAGCCCTATCCGTGTTGGTGTTCACCCCAGCCTTGCCAAGCTTACGGAGGGAGATAAGGTTGGCCTTCAGGTCGGGAACTAGGAGAACGTCGTGCAGCACCACCGGCTTGCCATCCGCTCCCTTAAACGCAGCTCGTCCCGCACCAGCCACCTTGTCAAGAGGCAGAGCACACCTCGTTAATCGGTGCAGCGCGTACGTCGTCCAGCAGGTCCTTGCGCGGCGTCATTGTCCAAGCAGCGCCTGTGTCCAACACCCAATAGTCCAGGGGGTGCAGCTCTGCTCCAACCTTAGCAGATGCGTCTCTTTGCTCCCCCTTGTCTCCCACATGGAAGAATTGGCCCGCGGTGCGCTCCTTCTTCTTCTCCGCACCGCCGTTGCCCTTCGGGTTGTTGTCAGACGAATCAGCAACCATGCTGGCGCCGTTTTTCTGGTTCCTCCGCGCGCCGCCATCCTGGTGACGATTCTGGGGGGTCCATCCATCGGGTTTCTTATAGCACAAAAACCAGGGGTGCCCTTCCTTCTCACAATACCAGCAACTCCCTTTCATTTTGCCACCAGCACCCGACTTGCCCCCGCGTCCAGATTTCGCACCGCGACCCCAACCGGTACCTCCTTGTTGGTCGTTGGAGTCGTCGTCTTTCTTTGCACTGCGTCCAGCACCACCGAAGCCACGTCCTTTGCCACGTCGGCTCCCTTGCATCCCGTAGCCGCTGCTGCCGTCGTCTCCACCTTACAGTTGGCGGCGACGGAAGTCCTCCTCCAGAATCTTGGTCCACACCCACTCGAGCGTCCACAATCTCTGGTTCTGCGGCAGGCTCAATCCGCTCGTGAATTGAGGCCACAATTCCGGCTGCAGTGAGAGCAATCTTCTGGCACTTGGTCTGCTCCGGGTAGGTGATTCCCGCGATCGCCAGCTTCGCGTAGAGATCACGCATCTTGTCCAGGATGGGTTGCACCGGCTCTCCCTCGCTTTGGCGCAATGCGGACAGCTCCCTCTCCATCATGAGCATCGCAGCGACGGAGGTAGGGGCGTGCAGCTCCTTCAACACCGTCCACGCCTTCGGACCGCACTCAACCTCCGGCAGCAGGTGCATGACGTGGTCACGCTGGTTCAGCTCCAAACTGTGCGACATCAAGTAGTAGCCAGCCGAGGCGCGCTCGTCCCAATCTTCCTGAAGGGCGGGGTCACTCGGTCTAGGCTCCTCCCCAATCATTAGTTTCAGCAAACCGATCTGACGGAAATAAAGTTGCATTTTCCAGGCCCAATCATCATAGCCCTCACTATTGAACTTCTCGACGGTGAAGTTTTTCAGCACCTCCTTGATCAGCGAGCCTTGGCTTGTTCGCGCTCCCCTTGGCGCAGAAACACCAGAATCTTGGCTGCCGCTACGATCTTGGGCTGAAGATTCACCAACTACCTGCGAGGTGTTGCCCGCCATAGCTACCTATAACGAGGATCACTATAACGCAGCTCTTATACCAGCTTGTTGGTGTAAGGGCCTAAAAAACTCAAGCTATTAAGACTTTATCAAACTTAAAACCTCTCCTCGGGGTCACCTCCAAGGGTCCTTGGGTGCCTGGTACAAGACCAGCCCCTATCCTCGGGTCCGAGTTTGTAGAGAGAGGGATCAAGAGGGACTTCGTCAAAACAGCAAGAGTACCTTGAACGTCGCGCAGTGTATCGTGCAGACCGTTGATCGGATTAAGCTGAGAATTTACTATAACGAAGCTCGCTCCAAGAGCTTAAAAACGAACCAAGTTGCCTCACGAAAAATTCTGCCATTACGAAGTTATGGCTCGGACAGCGTTTGCCTAGCGTTGGAGTGCTAGCGTACTAGTGTTGACTCGGGTAGCATTCCGCCGTTGAACCGCGTAGAAATGAAATTCCAGGAAGGGAGGAATTCGCTTGAATCAAATTGACTATATTCAAGTACAAACAGAGAAGGAATAAATAGTTCTAGCTAGCAAGGACCTTGGGAATGAACCTGGGAACATCCAAGGATGATCCCAAATAATTCCAAGCAACAAAACCAACCTGGCTGGACAAAACAGCAGGTGGTAGGTTGGTAAACAACCTTTGGTTCTGTTTTTCCAACCTGGGAAAACAACAACCAGGTTCAGGTCCTAAAAACAGAACCTGTTTTGTCTTTGCCCAACCAGCCAAATGCTGGTTCCGCTGGTTTCCCGTGGCCCTGTAGCATGCAGATACAGACAAACAACATCCAACCTTCACCTAAATTGTACCCCTATAGTGCCTGCCCTGCTACACTATAGTCAACCAAACAAAATAGTACAATTTCGAGTTGGATAAAACTGAATCTGCGCAATCAAGTAAGCCGAACCGCAAAGCTTCCATCTTGGGTTTCTTTGCGAGCTCGTCCTTTCTGCTTGTACTGTTTTATAGCGCGTACAACGTTGTGCCAAAGCGCACATTGTGCGAGTACCTGCAAATGCTTCAAGCGAATATTGCGAAAGCAAAGAAACACACGAACATACCATTCACACGCAAATGCATTCGCACACGCATACTCGTACAAACAGACGGCAGGATGTCGTGCAATTTGAATTTGCACCCAACAGAATCAGCTAGCATGGAGGAGGCATTAGCTGGACCAGATAGGGAGAAGTGGCTGGTTTCCAAGGATGCTGAGTACCAGAGCCTGCTAGAGAATTGGACATGGGAGCTGTTGGTGCTGCATGAGGGGAAGAAAGCCGTACAGTGCAAGTGGGTGCTAAGGATCAAGACCGATGACAAGGGACAGGTCACCATCTACAAGAGTAGGCTGGTGGCTAAGGGGTTTATGCAGGAGAAGCGGGACTTCAATGAGATCTTTGCTCCCACTGCCAAACCCCCTACCCTCCGTGTCTTGTTGGCAGATGCAACCGTTAGTGGGAAACTCATCATTCAGATGGATATATCAACGGCATTCCTCAATGGGATCTTAGAGGAGGATGTGTACATGATGCAGCCACCTGGGTATGAGGATGGTATGGGCAGGGTGTGCAAGCTGAAAAAGTCCATCTACGGCTTGAAGGAGGCGCCACGCTGCTGGTACCAGAAGATGGCAGCTGTTTTAGAGGAGATGGGATTCAGGACCAGCAGCTGTGATGAGAGCCTCTTTCTCAAGGTGGAGGGGGAGAAGCTGGTGTAGTTTCTGGTCTACGTGGACGACATTCTTCTCTTCAGCAGCAACATGAAGGAGATCCAGAAAGTGCAGCAGCAGCTGATGGAGAACTTCAAGTGCAAGAACCTTGGGGAGGTAAAATACTACCTCGGGATGCACGTGGAGAGGGATCCAGATCAGAGGTGGTTGAAACTGCACCAGGAGAAGTTCATCAAGGAGCTGGGGGAGAAGTATGGGATTGAGAAAGAGCGCAAGGTTGCAACTCCACTGCCAGCAGAATTCAAGCTTGTGAAAGGCTATAGAGGATGAAGAGGTTGAAGCTGAGGAGCAGCAGCAATTCCAGTCCTTGGTGGGCAGCCTCTTGTATGCAGCTGTTCACACGAGGCTTGACATCTCTTTCTCGGTAGGGCAGCTGGCTAGGGTGGTGCAGAATCCATCAGAGGAGCACGTCAATGCAACTGAGCGTGTGGTGAAGTATCTGAACTCCCACCCAAGCATTGGAGTTCAATACTCCGCATCTGCACAAGTGAAGCAGAAAGGGGTTGAGGAGCTGAAAGAGAAGGGGGAGAGGCTTGGAGAAGGCAAGCTCTTTCTCACTTGCTTTACCGATGCTACGTGGGCCTCTGAGAAGGAGGATTCCTCATCTGTGGGAGGATACATCTGTGTAGTTGCGGGAGGACCTGTTAGTTGGAGGTCAAAGAAGCAGACGGAGACGGCACTCTCTTCTGTGGAGTCAGAGTACATGGCGATGTTCCATGGGGTGAAGGAGGTGATTTGGCTGAGGAGGCTGTTAGAGGAGATTGGCCAGGAGAAGAAGGTTGCTACGCCGCTATCTGTGATAGCAAGGGGGCTCTTGGGATGGCCAGGAATGCTGTGCTTCATGGGCTCAATAAGCACATGCGTATCAAGTGGCACTGGCTGCGTAAGGAGGTGAAGAAGGGGACGGTGAATCTGATCTACATCAAGACTCACCACCAGCCAGTAGACTTCCTCACCAAGAGGCTTGCGGATGAGCCTCATTGGCGTTGTGTGCGTTTGAGTGGAATGAGCATGAACTAGCATGGAATGATGGAGATGCAGCCGGCAGGCTGAGTGTGTTGGGTGCAAATTCACATTGCACGACATCCTGCCGTATGTTTGTACGAGTATGCGTGTGCGAATGCATTTGCGTGTGAATGGAATGTTCGTGTGTTTGTTTGCTTTCGCAATTTTTGCTTGAAGCATTTGCAGGTACTTTCACAATGTGCGCTTCGGCACAACATTGTACGCGCTATGAGCAGTGCAAGCAGAAAGGACGAGCTTGCAAAGGAACCCAAGATGGAAGCTTTGCAGTTCGGTCGAATTGATTGATTGAGTAGATTTATTCTATCCAACTTGTAATTGTACTGTTTTATTTGGTAAACTTTAGTGTAGCAGGGCAGGCACTATAGAGGTACAATTTAGGTGAAGGTTGGATGTTGTTTGTCTGTATCTGCTTGCTACAGGGCCAGGGAAAACCAGCAGAACCAGCATTTGGCTGGTTGGGCAAAGACAAAACAGGTTCTGTTTTTAGGACCTGAACCTGGTCGTTGTTTTCCCAGGTTGGAAAAACAGAACCGGAGGTTGTTTACCAACCTACCACCTGCTGTTTTGTCCAGCCAGGTTGGTTCTGTTGCTTGGAATTATTTCGGATCATCCCTGGTTGTTCCCAGGTTGATTCCCAAGGTCCTTGATAGCTAGAGCTATTTATTCCTTATCTGTTTGTACCTGAATATAGTCAATTTGATTCAAGCGAATTCCTCCCTTCCTGGAATTTCGTTTCTACGCGGTTCAACGGCGCAATGCTACCCGAGTCAATGCTAGTAGGCTAGCACTCCAACGCTAGGCAAATGCTGTCCGAGCCATAACTTTGTGATGGCAGAACTTTTCACGAGGCAACTTGGTTCATTTTAAAGCTCTTGGAGCGAGCTTCGATATAGTAAATTCGCAGCTTATTCCGATCAACGGTTTGGACGATAGGCTGCGCGACGTTCAACGTACTCTTGCTGTTTTGACTAAGTCCCTCTTGATCCCTCTCTCTACAAACTCGGACCCGAGGATAGGGGCTGGTCTTCTACCAGGCACCCAAGGACATTTGGAGGTGACCCCGAGGAGAAGTTTTAAGTTTGATAAAGTCTAAATAGCTTGAGTTTATTAGGCCCTTACAGCAGTCTAACGGTGTAGCAAAACAGGCAAACCGGACAATTCTGGAGACAGGTAGGGCGCTGCTCATAGAATCTGGGCTGGGCAACTTGATGTGGCCCCATGCTGTTTGGCACGCTACCGTCGCTAGGAACAGAGTACTCACAAAGGTTGGGGATGACTCGTGGGTGCCGTTGGAGAGGTGGCTTGGGAGGAAGCCGTCGGTGGACATGCTGAGGGTGTTCGGTTGCATGGCAGTCGACCACGTCCCCAAGACCTACCGCAGTAAGTTGGGGGCGAGTGCAATCTGGTATGTGCATTTGGGGCTGGCTGCTGAGAGCAAGGGATGGCTGCTGTGGGAGCCTTCCAAGGGTGTGTTGTTTGACAGCAGGAATGTGAAGTTTGTTGAGGGCATGATGTATGGGAGCTGGGAGAAACAGCCGGAGGCCAGGGTGTCCCAGCAAATGGAGCAGATCACCATGCAGCTGGACCTGACTCCTAGTGTGTGGGAGGAGGGAGAAGAGGCAGCTGCAGAGGGTGGTGATGGAAAGAAGGTACAGGAGGCACCTGCTGGTGGAGAAAATGATGTGGAGACTAGCACTAGTGGAGCTACTGGATCTGACCGGGGAGAGCAGCAGCAGGGGAAAACTAAGAATCCGAAGGGTGTCGTTATGAAGGGATGGGAGACACCCATCTCCAGGCCAGGACGTACCCGTATGGCTACTAAGAAGCTGACTGCAGGAGCTGATGTAGCAGAGCAGCAGCTTGGGACCGAGTAGACATTGCTGATTCTACCGCATGGCTATGACCTGGATGAGGAGGATGGGCCTGCGTACTGTTTTCTTGCCCCTGCACCAGAGAAACCAGCTAGCATGGAGGAGGCATTAGCTGGACCAGATAGGGACAAATGGCTGGCTTCTAGGGATGCTGAGTACCAGAGCCTGCTGGAGAATGGGACTTGGGAACTAGTGGTGCTGCCTGAGGGAAAGAAAGCGGTACAATGCAAGTGGGTGCTAAGGATCAAGACTGACGACAAGGGGCAGGTCACCATCAACAAGAGTAGGTTGGTGGCTAAGGGGTTTATGCAGAAGGAGAAGCGGGACTTCAATGAGAGTTTTGTTCCCACTGCCAAACACCCTACCCTTCGTGTCTTGTTGGCAGATGTAATCTTTAAAGGGAAGTTCATTATCCAGATGGATATATCAACGGCATTCCTCAATGGGATTTTAGAGGAGGATGTGTACATGACGCAGCCGCCTGGGTATGAGGATGGTATGGGCAGAGTGTGCAAGCTGAAAAAGTCCATCTATGGCTTGAAGCAGGCGCCACGCTGCTGGTACCAGAAATTGGCAGCTGTTTTAGAGGAGATGGGATTCAGGACCAGCAGCTGTGATGAGAGCCTCTTTCTCAAGGGGGAGGGGGAGAAGCTGGTGCTGTTTCTGGTCTATGTGGACGACATTCTTCTCTTTAGCAACAGCATGAAGGAGATCCAGAAGGTTCAGCAGCACCAGATGGAGAACTTCAAGTGCAAGAAACTTAGGGAGGTAAAGTACTATCTCAGGATGTATGTGGAAAGGGATCTGGATCACAGATGGTTGAAGCTGCACCAAGAGAAGTTCATCAAGGAGCTGTGGAAGAAGTACGGGATTGAGAATGAGCGCAAAGTTGCAACTCCCCTGCCATCAGAATTCAAGCTTGTGAAAGCTGCAGAGGATGAAGGGGTTGAAGCCGAGGAGCAGCAGCAGCAGCCAGCAGACATTCTCACCAAGAGGCTTGCGGATGAGCCTCATTGGCGTTGTGTGCGCATGAGTGGAATGAGCATGAACTAGTATGGAATAAAGGGGATGCAGCCGGCACGCTAAGGGGGAGTGTGTTGTGTGCAAATTCACATTGCACGACATCTTGCCGTCTGTCTGTTTGTACGAGTATGCGTGTGCGAATGCATTTGCGTGTGAGTGGTATGTTCGTGTGTTTGTTTGCTTTCACAATTTTCGCTTGAAGCATTTGCAGGTACTCGCGCGTTATGCGCTACGGCACAACATTGTACGCACTATGAACAGTACAAGCTGAAAGGACGAGCTCGCAAAGGAACCCAAGATGGAAGCTTTGCAGTTCGGTTGAATTGATTGTGCAGATTCAGTTCTATCCAACTCGAAATTGTACTGTTTTGTTTGGTTGACTATAGTGTAGCAGGGCAGGCACTATAGGGGTACAATTTAGGTGAAGGTTGGATTTTGTTTGTCTGTATCTGCATGCTACAGGGGAAACCAGCGGAACCAGCTTTTGGCTGGTTGGGCAAAGACGAAATAGGTTCTGTTTTTAGGACCTGAACCTGGTTGTTGTTTTCCCAGGTTGGAAAAACAGAACCAGAGGTTGTTTACCAACCTACCACCTGCTATTTTGTCCAGCCAGGTTGGTTCTGTTGCTTGGAATTATTTGGGATGATCCTTGGTTGTTCCCAGGTTGATTCCCAAGGTCCTTGCTAGCTAGAACTATTTATTCCTTCTCTGTTTGTACCTGGATATAGTGAAATTGATTCAAGTGAATTCCTTCCTTGCTGGAATTTCCTTTCTACGCGGTGCGACGGCGGAATGCTACCCGAGTCAACGCTAGTACGCTAGCACTCCAACGCTAGGCAAACGCTGTCCGAGCCAGAACTTCGTAATGGCAGAACTTTTCGCGAGGCAACTTGGTTCATTTTAAAGCTCTTAGAGCGAGCTTCGATATAGAAAATTCTCAACTTCATCCGATTGACGGTGTGCACGATACGCTGCGCGACGTTCAAGGTACTCTTGCTGTTTTGACTAAGTCCCTCTTGATCCCTCTCTCTACAAACTCGAACCCGAAAATAGGGGCTGGTCTTGTACCAGGCACCCAAGGACCCTTGGAGATGACCTTGAGGAGCAGTTTTAAGTGTGATAAAGTCTTAATAGCTCGAGTTTAATATGCCCTTACACTAACATTTCCTGCCCATATGGTTGGTACCGAGAGTAAGTGCGTTACTTACCCATATGGTTGGTACCGAGAGTAAGTACGTTACTTACCCATATGGTTGGTACCCTGAGTAAGTGCGTTACTTACCCATATGGTTGGTACCCAGAGTAAATACGCTACTTACCCATATGGTTGGTACCGAGAGTAAGGATGTTACTTACCCATATGGTTCGTACCGAGAGAAAGTGCATTATTTGTTGGTACCGAGAGTATGTGCGTTATTTACTGATATAGTTGGTACCGAGAGTAAGTGCGTTACTTACCCATATGGTTGGTTCCAAGAATATGTGTGATTCTTACCTGTATGGTTGGAACCAAGAGTAAGTGCGTTACTTACCCATATAGGTGGTACCCACAGTAAGTATATTACTTGCCCATATGGTTGGTACACAGAGTAAGTGCGTTACTTATATGGGTGGTACCGAGAGTAAGTGCGATACTTACCCATATGGTTGGTACCGAGAGTAAGTGCGTTACTTACCCATTTGGTTGGTACCGAGAGTTAGTATGCTACTTACTCATATGGTTGGTGCCAAGAATATGTGCGTTACTTACCCATATGGTTGGTACCAAGAGTAAGTGCGTTACTTAGCCATATGTCTAGTATCGAAAGTAAGTGCTACTTACCCATATGGTTGGTACCAAGCGTAAGGACGTTACTTACCCATAAGGTCCGTACCGAGAGAAAGTGCGATACTTACCCAAATGGTTGGTACCGACACTAAGTTCGTTACTTATCCATATGGTTGGTACCGAGAGTATGTGCGTTACTTACTGATATGGTTGGTACCGAGAGTAAGTACGTTACTTACCCATATGGTTGGTACCCAGAGTAAGTGCTACTTACCCATATACTTGGTATTGAAGGTAAGTACATTGCTTACCCATATGGTTGGTACAAAGAGTAAGTGCATTAGTTACCCATATAGTTGGTACCCAAAGTAAGTATGTACTTACCTATATGGTCGGTACCCAAAGTAAGTACGTTAGTTACCTATATGGTTGGTACCCAGAGTAAGTGCGTTACTTACCCATATGGTTAGTACCCATAGTAAGTACGTTAGTTACCTATATGGTTGGTACCCAGAGTAAGTACGTTACCTACCCATATGGTTGGTACCCAGAGTAAGTGCGTTACTTACCCATATGGTTGGTACCCAGAGTATGTGCGTTAGTTACCTATATGGTTGGTACCAAGAGTAAGTACGTTAGTTACCTATATGGTTGGTACCCAGAGTAAGTACGTTAGTTAAATATATGGTTGGTACCCAGAGTAAGTGCGTCACTTATCCATATGGTTGGTACCCAAAGTAAGTACATTACTTACCTATATGGTTGGTACCCAGAGTAAGTACGTTACTTACCCATATGGTTGGTACCCAGAGTAAGTACGTTACTTACTCATATGGTTGGTACCCATAGTAAGAGCGTTACTTACCCATATGGCTGGTACCCAGAGTAAGTGCGTTAGTTACCTATATGGTTGGTACCCAGAGTAAGTACGTTAGTTACCTATATGGTTGGTACATAGAGTAAGTACGTTAGTTACCTATATGGTTGGTACCCATAGTAAGTGCGTTACTTACCCATATGGTTGGTACCCAGAGTAAGTACATTACTTACCTATATGGTTGGTACCCAGAGTAAGTACGTTACTTACCCATATGGTTGGTACCCAGAGTAAGTACGTTACTTACCCATATGGTTGGTACCCATAGTAAGAGCGTTACTTACCCATATGGTTGGTACCCAAAGTAAGTGCGTTAGTTACCTATATGGTTGGTACCCAGAGTAAGTACGTTAGTTACCTATATGGTTGGTACCCAGAGTAAGTACGTTAGTTACCTATATGGTTGGTACCCATACTAAGTGCGTTACTTACCCATATGGTTGGTACCCAGAGTAAGTACGTTAGTTACCTATATGGTTGGTACCCAGAGTAAGTACGTTACTTACCCATATGGTTGGTACCCAAAGTAAGTACGTTAGTTACCTATATGGTTGGTACCCAGAGTAAGTGCGTTACTTACCCATAAGCGTGGTACCGAGAGTAAGGACGTGAGTTACTCATATGGTTGGTACCGAGTGAAAGTGTGTTAGTTACCCATATGGTTGGTACCGAGAGTAAGGACGTTACTTTCCCATATGGTTGGTACCGAGAGAAAGTGCGTTACTTACCCATATGGTTGGTTCAGCTCCAAACTCTGCGACATCAAATCGTAGCCAGCCGAGGCGCGCTCGTCCCAATCTTCCCGAAGGGCGGGGTCACTCGGTCTAGGCTCCTCCCTAATCATTAGTTTCAGCAATCCGATATAACGGAAATAGAGTTGCATTTTCCAGGCCCAATCATCATAGCCCTCACCATTGAACTTCTCGACGGTGAAGTTTTTCAGCACCTTCTTGATCAGCGAGCGGGCTTGTTCGCGCTCCCCTTGGCGCAGAAACACCAGAATCATGGCTGCCGCTACAATTTTGGGCTGAAGATTCACCAGCTACCGCCGGGGTATTGCCCGCCATAGCTACCTATAACGAGGATCACTATAACGCAGCTCTTATACCAGCTTGTTGGTGTAAGGGCCTAATAAACTCAAGCTATTAAGACTTTATCCAACTTAAAACCTCTCCTCGGGGTCACCTCCAAGGGTCCTTGGGTGCCTGGTACAAGACCAGCCCCTATCCTTGGGTCCGAGTTTGTAGAGAGAGGGATGAAGAGAGACTTAGTCAAAACAGCAAGAGTACCTTGAACGTCGCGCAGCGTATCTTGCAGACCGTCGATCGAATTAAGCTGAGAATTTGCTATATCGAAGCTCGCTCCAAGAGCTTTAAAATGAACCCAGTTGCCTCAATCGGGTAGCATTCCGCCGTCGCACCGCGTAGAAAGGAAATTCCAGCAAGGAAGGAATTCGCTTCAATCAATTTCACTATATTCAGGTACAAAAAGAGAAGGAATAAATAGCTCTAGCTAGCAAGGACCTTGGGAATCAACCTGGGAACAACCAGGGATGATCCCAAATAATTCCAAGCAACAGAACCAACCTGGCTGGACAAAATAGCAGGTGGTAGGTTGGTAAACAACCTCTGGTTCTGTTTTTCCATCCTTGGAAAACAACAACCAGGTTCAGGTCCTAAAAACAGAACCTGTTTTGTTTTTGCCCAACCAGCCAAATGCTGGTTCCGCTGGTTTCCCCTGGCCCTGTAGCATGCAGATACAGACAAACAACATCCAAAATTCACCTAAATTGTACCCCTATAGTGCCTGCCCTGCTACACTATAGTCAACCAAACAAATCAGTACAATTTCGAGTTGGATAGAACTGAATCTGCGCAATCAAGTAAGCCGGACCGCAAAGCTTCCATCTTGGGTTCCTTTGCGAGCTTGTCCTTTCTGCTTGTACTGTTCATAGCGCGTACAATGTTGTGCCGAAGCACACATTGTGCGAGTACCTGCAAATGCTTCAAGCAAAAATTGCGAAAGCAAGCAAACACACGAACATACCATTCATACGCAAAGGTATTCGCACACGCATACTCGTACAAACAGACGGCAGGATGTCGTGCAATTTGAATTTGCTCCCAACACTTACCGATATGGTCGGTACCAAGAGTAAGGACGTTACTTATCCATATGGTTGGTACCGAGAGTGAGTGCGTTACTTACCCATATGGCTGGTACCGGGATTAAGTGCGTTACCTACCGATATGGTTGGTACCGAGAGTAAGTACGTTACTTACCCATATGGTTGGTACCCAGAGTAAGTGCGTTACTTACCCATATGGTTGGTACCCAGAGTAAGTGTGTTACTTACCCATATGGTTGGTACCGAGAGTAAGTGCGTTACTTACCGATATGGTTGGTACCGAGAGTAAGTACGTTACTTACCCATATGGTTGCTACGAAGAGTAAGTGCGTTACTTACCCATATGGTTGGTACCCAGAGTAAGTGTGTTACTTACCCATATGGTTGATACCGAGAGTAAGGATGTTACTTACCCATATGGTTGGTACCGAGAGAATGTGCGTTACTTACCCATATGGTTGATACCGAGAGTAAGTGCGTTTCTTAGCCATATGGTTGGTACCCAGAGTAAGTGCGTTACTTACCCATATGGTTGGTACCCAGAATAAGTGCGTTACTTACCGATATGGTTGGTACCGAGAGTAAGTACGTTACTTACCCATATGGTTGGTACCCAGAGTAAGTACGTTACTTACCCATATGGTTGGTACCCAGAGTAAGTGCGTTACTTACCCATATCGTTGGTATCGAGAGAAAGGACGTTACTTACCCATATGGTTGGTACCGAGAGAAAGTGCGTTATTTACCCATATGGTTGGTACCGAGAGAAAGTTCGTTATTTAGCCATATGGTTGGTACCATGAGTAAGTGCGTTACTTACCCATAAGGTTGGTATCGAGAGTAAGTGCGTTACTTACTCATATGGTTGGTACCGAGAGTAAGTGCGTAACTTACCGATATGGTTGGTACCGAGAGAAAGTGCGTTACTTGCAGATATGGTTGGTACCGAGAGAAAGTGCGTTACTTACCCATATGGTTGGTACCGAGAGTAAGGACGTTACTTACTGATATGGTTGGTACCGAGGGAAGGTGTGTTACTTACCCATATGGTTGGTACCCAGAGAAAGTGCGCTACTTACCCATATGGTTGGTACCGAGAGTAAGTGCGTTACTTATCGATATGGTTGGTACTGAGAGAAAGTGCATTACTTACCCATATGGTTGGTACCGAGAGTAAGTGCGTTTCTTAGCCATATGGTTGGTACCCAGAGTAAGTGCGTTACTTACTCATAAGGTTGGTATCGAGAGTAAGTGCGTTACTTACCCATATGGTTGGTACCCAGAATAAGTGCGTTACTTACCGATATGGTTGGTACCGAGAGTAAGTACGTTACTTACCCATATGGTTGGTACCCAGAGTAAGTACATTACTTACCCATATGGTTGGTACCCAGAGTAAGTGCGTTACTTACCCATATCGTTGGTACCGAGAGAAAGGACGTTACTTACTTATATGGTTGGTACCGAGAGAAAGTGCGTTATTTACCCATATGGTTGGTACCGAGAGAAAGTTCGTTATTTAGCCATATGGTTGGTACCATGAGTAAGAGCGTTACTTACCCATAAGGTTGGTATCGAGAGTAAGTGCGTTACTTACTCATATGGTTGGTACCGAGAGTAAGTGCGTAACTTACCGATATGGTTGGTACCGAGAGAAAGTGCGTTACTTACCGATATGGTTGGTACCGAGAGAAAGTGCGTTACTTACCCATATGGTTGGTACCGAGAGTAAGGATGTTACTTACTGATATGGTTGGTACCGAGGGAAGGTGTGTTACTTACCCATATGGTTGGTACCCAGAGAAAGTGCGCTACTTACCCATATGGTTGGTACCGAGAGTAAGTGCGTTACTTATCGATATGGTTGGTACTGAGAGAAAGTGCGTTACTTACCCATATGGTTGGTACCGAGAGTAAGTGCGTTTCTTAGCCATATGGTTGGTACCCAGAGTAAGTGCGTTACTTACTCATAAGGTTGGTATCGAGAGTAAGTGCGTTTCTTACTCATATGGTTGGTTCCGAGAGTAAGCGGGTTTTCTGCCCATATGGTTGGTACCGAGAGTAAGTGTGTTACTTACCCATTTGGTTGGTACTGAGAGTAAATGCGTTACTTACCGATATGGTTGGTACCGAGAGTAAGTACGTTACTTACCCAAATGGTTGGTACCCAGAGTAAGTACGTTACTTACCCATATGGTTGGTACCCAGAGTAAGTGCGTTACTTACCCATATCGTTGGTACCGAGAGAAAGGACGTTACTTACTCATATGGTTGGTACCGAGAGAAAGTGCGTTGCTTACCTATATGGTTGGTACCGAGAGAAAGTTCGTTACTTAGCCATATGGTTGGTACCATGAGTAAGTGCGTTACTTACCCATAAGGTTGGTATTGAGAGTAAGTGCGTTACTTACTCATATGGTTGGTACCGAGAGTAAGTGCGTGACTTACCGATATGGTTGGTACCGAGAGAAAGTGTGTTACTTACCGATATGGTTGGTACCGAGAGAAAGTGCGTTACTTACCCATATGGTTGGTACCGAGAGTAAGGACTTTACTTACCGATATGGTTGGTACCGAGAGAAAGTGTGTTACTTACCCATATGGTTGGTACCCAGAGAAAGTGCGCTACTTACCCATATGGTTGGTACCGAGAGTAAGTGCGTTACTTACCTATATGGTTGGTACCGAGAGAAAGTGCGTTACTTACCCATATGGTTGGTACCGAGAGTAAGTGCGTTTCTTAGCCATATGGTTTGTACCCAGAGTAAGTGCGTTACTTACTCATAAGGTTGGAATCGAGAGTAAGTGCGTTTCTTACTCATATGGTTGGTACCGAGAGTAAGCTGGTTTCCTGCCCATATGGTTGGTACCAAGAGTAAATGCGTTACTTACGGATATGGTTGGTACCGAGAGTAAGTGCGTTACTTACCCATATGGTTGGTACCCAGAGTAAGTGCGTTACTTACCTATATGGTTGGTACCGACAGTAAGTGCGTTACTTACAGATATGGTTGGTATCGAGAGTAAGTGCGTTACTTTCCGATATGGTCGGTACCGAGAGTAAGTACGTTACTTACCCATATGGTTGGTACCGAGAGTAAGTGCGTTACTTACCCATATGGTTGGTACCGAGATTAAGTGTGTTACTAACCAATATGGTTGGTACCTGTTGGATGCAAATTCACATTGCACTACATCCTGCCGTCTGTTTCTACGAGTATGCGTGTGCGAATGTATTTGTTCAGTGCGTTTGTTTGCTTTCGCAATTTTCGCTTGAAGCATTTGCAGGTACTCGCGCATTATGCGCTTCGGCACAACATTGTACGCGCTATGAACAGTACAAGCAGAAAGGACAAGCTCGCAAAGGAACCCAAGATGGAAGCTTTGCGGTTCGGTTGAATTGATTGTGCAGATTCAGTTCTATCCAACTCGAAATTGTACTGTTTTGCTTGGTTGACTATAGTGTAGCAGGGCAGGCACTATAGGGGTACAATTTAGGTAAAGGTTGGATGTTGTTTGTCTGTATCTGCATGCTACAGGGCCAGGGGAAACCAGCGGAACCAGCATTTGGCTGGTTGCGCAAAGACAAAATAGGCTCTGTTTTTAGGACCTGAACCTGGTTGTTGTTTTCCCAGGTTGGAAAAACAGAACCAGAGGTTGTTCACCAACCTACTACCTGCTGTTTTGTCTAGCCAGGTTGATTCTGTTGCTTGGAATTATTTGGGATGATCCCTGGTTGTTCCCAGGTTCATTCCCAAGGTCCTTGCTAGCTAGAACTAATTATTCCTTCCCTGTTTGTACCTGGAAATAGTCAATTTGATTCAAGCGAATTCCTCCCTTCGTGGAATTTCGTTTTCTACGTGGTTCAACGGCGTAATGCTACCCGAGTCGACACTAGTACGCTAGCACTCCAACACTAGGCAAATGCTGTCCTAGCCATAACTTCGTAATGGCAGAACTTTTCGCAGGGCAACTTGATTCATTTTAAAGCTCTTGGAGCGAGCTTCGATATAGCAAATTCTCAGCTTAATTCGATCGACGGTCTGCACGATACGCTGCGCGACGTTCAAGGTACTCTTGCTGTTTTGACTAAGTCCCTCTTGATCCCTCTCTCTACAAACTCGAACCCGAGGATAGGGGCTGGTCTTGTACCAGGCACCCAAGGACCCTTGGAGGTGACCCTTAGGAGAGGTTTAAATTTTGATAAAGTCTTAATAGTTTGAGTTTATTAGGCCCTTTCACCAACAAGCTGGTATCAGAGCTGCGTTATAGTGATCCTCGTTATAGGTAGCTATGGCGGGCAACACCTCGGCGGTAGCTGGTGAATCTTCAGCCCAAGATCGTAGCGGTAGCCATGATTCTGGTGTTTCTGCGCCAAGGGGAGCGCGAACAAGCCAGGGCTCGCTGATCAAGGAGGTGCTGAAAAACTTCACCGTCAAGAAGTTCAATGGTGAGGGCTATGATGATTGGGCCTGGAAAATGCAACTTTATTTCCGTCAGATCGGTTTGCTGAAACTAATGATTGGGGAGGAGCCTAGACCAAGTGACCCCGCCCTTCAGGAAGATTGGGACGAGCGCGCCTCAGCTGGCTACTTCTTGATGTCGCAGAGTTTGGAGCGGAGCCAGCGTCACCACGTCATGCACTTGCTGCCAGAGGTTGAGTGCGGTCCAAAGGCGTGGACAGTTTTGAAGGAGCTGCACGCCCCTACCTCCGTTGCTGCGACGCTCATGATGGAGAGGGAGCTATCCGCGTTGCGCCTAAGCGAGGGGGAGCCGGTGCAACCCATCCTGGACAAGATGCGTCATCTCTACGCGAAGTTGGCGATCGCGGGAATCACCTACCCGGAGCAGACCAAGTGCCTGAAGATGCTCTCGCTGCTGCCAGAATCGTGGCTTCCATTCACGAGCGGATTGAGCCTGCCGCAGAACCAGAGCTTGTGGACGCTCGAGTAGGTGCGGACGAAGATTCTGGAGGAGGACTTCCGTCGCCGCCAACTGTAAGGTGGAGACGACGGCAGCAGCGGCTTCGAGATGCAAGGGAGCCGACGTGGCAAAGGACGTGGCCTCGGTGGTGCTGGATGCGGTGCAAAGAAGGACGACGACTCCAACGACCAACAAGGAGGTACCGGTTGGGGTCGCGGTGCGAAATCTGGACGTGGGGGCAAGTCGGGTGCTGGTGGCAAAATGAAAGGGAGTTGCTGGTATTGTGAGAAGGAAGGGCACCCCTGGTTTTTGTGCTATAAGAAACCCGATGGATGGACCCCCCAGAATCGTCACCAGGATGGCGGCGCGCGGAGAAACCAGACAAACGGCGCCAACATGGTCGTTGATTCGTCCGACAACAACCCGAACGGCAACAGCGGTGCGGAGAAGAAGAAGGAGCGCACCGCGGGCCAATTCTTCCATGTGGGAGACAAGGGGGAGCAAAGAGACGCCTCTGCCAAGGTTGGAGCAGAGCTACACCCCCTGGATTATTGGGTGTTGGACACGGGCGCTGCTTGGACGATGAAGCCGCGCAAGGACCTGCTGGACCACGTACGAGCTGCACCGATCAACGAGGTGTGCCCCGCCTCTGGACATATGTTGAAGGTGGCTGGTGCGGGACGAGCTGCGTTTAAGGGAGCGGATGGCAAGCCGGTGGTGCTGCACAACGTTCTCCTCGTCCTTGACCTGAAGGCCAACCTTATCTCCCTCCGTAAGCTTGGCAAGGCTGGGGTGAACACGAACACGGATGGGGAAGCTGGGCAATCGGGTGCTTTGGGATCTGCACGAGAGCAAGGACGTGTACAGATCTATGTGGCAGCTGCCGGCGTTGGCGTGGCACGGTGGGGGGCAGGCTGGAGAGGGGTCTGCATCCCAGGGGGAGTGCAACGCCGTTGGAGGGGTTGGTGTGAAAGTGTCGGCCAGATCCGGGGAGACGGATTGGGCAACGGCACACCGACATTTGGGGCATGTAGCAATGCCTTTGCTAAAGCAGCTGGAGAAGGATGGAGCCGTTAAGGGCTTGAAGCTGAACGGACAACCACCCGATGATAACTGTGAAATTTGCCTCCTTTCAAACTTCACCCGTTTCCCCTTCCATAGTGTGGCTGGCAGGAGCAAAAAGCGGTTGGAGCTGGTCCTCATTGGAGCAAGGGCACAATGGGGAGCGGTACTTCCACACCATAGTGGATGACTGGAGCAGGCTAATGTGGGCGTATCCGCTGAAGCAGAAAGATCACGCCGCCTCCACGATTCGGGACGATTGGCTGCCGTTTGTGGAGAAGCAAGCGGAGTGTGTGGTGAAGCGGATTAGGACAGATCGGGGTGGTGAGTTCCTTGGAGCTGAGATGACGGCCTGGCTGAAGAAGCAGGGCGTCCAGAGGGAGCTGACCACGGCTTACACCCCACTATCCAACGGTGTAGCAGAACGGGCGAACCGAACAATTGTGGAGACAGCTAGGGCGCTGCTCATAGAATCTGGGCAAGGCAACTTGATATGGCCCCATGCTGTTTGGCACGCTACCGTCGCTAGGAACAGGGTACTCACAAAGGTTGGGGATGACTCGTGGGTGCCGTTGGAGAGGTGGCTTGGGAGGAAGCCGCCGGTGGACATGCTGAGGGTGTTCGGTTGCATGGCAGTCGCCCACGTCCCCAAGACCTACCGCAGTAAATTGGGGGCGAGTGCAATCTGGTGTGTGCATTTGGGGCTGGCTGTTGAGAGCAAGGGATGGCTGCTGTAGGAACCTTCCAAGGGTGTGTTGTTTGACAGCAGGGATGTGAAGTTTGTTGAGGGCATGATGTATGGGAGCTGGGAGAAACAGCCGCAGGCCATGGTGTCCCAGCAGATGGAGCAGATCACCATGCAGCTGGACCTGACTCCTAGTGTGTGGGAGGAGGGAGAGGAGGCAGCTGCAGAGGGTGGTGATGGAAAGAAAGTACAGGAGGCACCTGCTGGTGGAGAAAATGATGTGGAGACTAGCACTAGTGGAGCTGCTAGATCCGAGGGAGGAGAGCAGCAGCAGGGAAAAACTAAGAAGCCGAAGGGTGTCGTCATGAAGGGATGGGAGACACCTCTCTCCAGGCCAAGACGTACCCGTATGGCTACTAAGAAGCTGAGTGCAGGAGCCGATGTAGTAGAGCAGCAGCTTGGGACCGAGGAGGCATTGCTGATTCTACCGCATGGCTATGACCCGGATGAGGAGGATGAGCCTGCCTACTGTTTTCTTGCCCCTGCACCAGAGGAACCAGCTAGTATGGAGGAGGCATTAGCTGGACCAGATAAGGAGAAGTGGCTGGTTTCCAGGGATGCTGATTACTAGAGCCTGCTAGAGAATGGGACATGGGAGCTGGTGGTGCTGCCTGAGGGGAAGAAAGCCGTACAGTGCAAGTGGGTGCTAAGGATCAAGACTGATGACAAGGGACAGGTCACCATCTACAAGAGTAGGCTGGTGGCTAAGGGGTTTATGCAGAAGGAGAAGCGGGACTTCAGTGAGATCTATGCTCCCACTGCCAAACCCCCTACCCTCCGTGTCTTGTTGGCAGATGCAACCGTTGGTGGGAAATACATCATTCAGATGGATGTATCAACGGCATTCCTCAATGGGATTTTAGAGGAGGAGGTGTTCATGACGCAGCCGCCTGGGTATGAGGATGGTACGGGCAGGGTGTGCAAGCTGAAAAAGTCCATCTAGGGCTTGAAGCAGCCGCCACGCAGCTGGTACCAGAAGTCGGCAGCTGTTTTAGAGGAGATAGGATTCAGGACCAGCAGCTGTGATGAGAGTCTCTTTCTCAAGGGGGAGGGGGAGAAGCTGGTGTTGTTTCTGGTCTACGTGGACTCAATAAGCACATGCGTATCAAGTGGCACTGGCTGCGTAAGGAGGTGAAGAGGGGGACGGTGAATCCGATCTACATCAAGACTCACCAGCAGCCAGCAGTCTTTCTCACCAAGAGGCTTGCGGATGCGCCTCATTGGCATTGTGTGCGGATGAGTGGAATGAGCATGAACTAGTATGGAATGATGGGGATGCAGCCGGCAGGTTGAGGGGGAGTGTGTTGGGTGCAAATTCACATCGCATGACATCCTGCCGTCTGTTTGTACAAGTATGCGTGTGAATGGTATGTTCGTGTGTTTGTTTGCTTTCGCAATTTTCGCTTGAAGCATTTGCAGGTACTCCCGCATTATGCGCTTCAGCACAACATTGTACGCGCTATGAACAGTACAAGCGGAAAGGACGAGCTTGCAAAGGAACCCAAGATGGAAGCTTTGCGGTTCGGAGTACTTGATTGCGCAGATTCAGTTCTATCCAACTTGAAATTGTACTGTTTTCTTTGGTTGACTATAGTGTAGCAGGGCAGGCACTATAGGGGTACAATTTAGGTGAAGGTTGGATATTGTTTGTCTGTATCTGCATGCTACAGGGCCAGGGGAAACCAGCGGAACCAGCATTTGGCTGGTTGGGCAAAGACAAAACAGGTTCTGTTTTTAGGACCTGGACCTGGTTGTTGTTTTCCCAGGTTGGAAAAACAGAACCAGAGGTTGTGAACCAACCTACCACCTACTGTTTTGTCCAGCCAGGTTGGTTCTGTGAAGTTTTTCAGCACCTCCTTGATCAGCGAGCCCTGGCTTGTTCGCGCTCCCCTTGGCGCAGAAACACCACAATCATGGCTGCCGCTACGATCTTGGGCTGAAGATTCACCAGCTACCGCCGGGGTATTGCCCGCCATAGCTACCTATAACGAGGATCACTATAACGCAGCTCTTATACCAGCTTGTTCATGTAATGGCCTAATAAACTCAAGCTATTAAGACTTTATCAAACTTAAAACCTCTCCTCGGGGTCACCTCTAAGGGTCCTTGGGGTGTCCTCGGGTCCGAGTTTGTAGAGAGAGGGATCAAGAGGGACTTAGTCAAAACAGCAAGAGTATCATGAACATCGCGCAGCGGATTGTACACACCGTTGATCAAATTAAGCTGAGAATTTACTTTATCGAAGCTCGCTTCACGAGCTTTAAAATGAACCAAGTTGCCTCCCGAAAAGTTCTGCCAGTACGAAGTTATGGCTCAGACAGCGTTTGCCTAGCGTTCGAGTGCTAGCGTACTAGCATTAACTCGGGTAGCACTCTGCCGTCTCACCGCGTAGAAAGGAAATTCCAGCAAGGAAGGAATTCGCTTGAATCAATTTTACTATATTCATGTACAAACAGAGAAGGAATAAATAGCTCTAGCTAGCAAGGACCTTGGGAATCAACCTGGGAACAACCAGGGATGATCCCAAATGATTCCAAGCAACAGAACCAACCTGGCTGGACAAAACAGCAGGTGGTAGGTTGGTAAACAACCTCTGGTTCTGTTTTTCCAACCTGGGAAAACAACAACCAGGTTCAGGTCCTAAAAACAGAACCTGTTTTGTCTTTGCTCAACCAGCCAAATGCTGGTTCCGCTGGTTTCCCCTGGCCCTGTAGCATACAGATACAGACAAACAACATCCAACCTTCACCTAAATTGTACACTATAGTGCCTGCCCTGCTACACTATAGTCAACCAAACAAATCAGTACAATTTCAAGTTGGATAGAACTGAATCTGCGCGATCAAGTAAGCCGAACCGCAAAGCTTCCATCTTGGGTTCCTTTGCGAGCTCGTCCTTTCTGCTTGTACTGTTCATAGCGCGTACAATGTTGTGCCGAAGCGCACATTGTGCGAGTACCTGCAAATGCTTCAAGCAAAAATTGCGAAAGCAAACAAACACACGAACATACCATTCACATGCAAATGCATTCGCACATGCATACTCATACAAACAGACGGCAGGATGTCGTGCAATTTGAATTTGCACCCAACACACTCTGCCTCAGCCTGCCGGCTGCATTTCCATCATTCCATGCTAGTTCATGCTCATTCCACTCATGCGCACACAACGCCAATGAGGCTCATCCGCAAGCCTCTTGGTAAGGAAGTCTGCTGGCTGCTGGTGAGTCTTGATGTAGATCGGATTCACCGTCCCCCTCTTCACCTCCTTACGCAGCCAGTGCCACTTGATACGCATGTGCTTATTGAGCCCATGAAGCACAGCGTTCCTGGCCATTCCAAGAGCCCCCTTGCTATCACAGAACAGCGGCGTAGCAACCTTCTGCTCCTGGCCAATCTCCTCTAAAAACCTCCTCAGCCAAATCACCTCCTTCACCCCGTGGAACATTGCCATGTACTCTGACTCCACGGAAGAGAGTGCTGTCTCCGTCTGCTTCTTTGACCTCCAACTAACCGGTCCTCCCCCAACTACGCAGATGTATCCTTCCACAGATGAGGAATTCTCCTTCTCAGAGGCCCACGTAGCATCGGTAAAGCAAGTGAGGAATAGCTTGCGTTCTCCAAGCCTCTCCCCCTTCTCTTTCAGCACCTCAACCCCTTTCTGCTTCACCTGTGCAGATGCGGAGTATTGAACTCCAAAGCTTGGGTGAGAGTTCAGATACTTCACCACACGCTCAGCTGCATCCACCTGCTCCTCTGATCCTTTCTGCACCACCCTAGCCAGCTGCCCAACCGAGAAAGAGATATCAGGCCTTGTGTGAACAGCTGCATACAAGAGGCTGCCCACCAAGGACTGAAATTGCTGCTGCTCCTTGGCTTCAACCCCTTCATCCTCTGCAACTTTCACAAGCTTGAATTCTGCTGGCAGGGGAGTTGCAACCTTGCGCTCATTCTCAATCACATACTTCTCCCCCAGTTCCTTGATGAACTTCTCCTGGTGCAGCTTCAACCACCTGTGATCCAGATCCCTCTCCACGTGCATCCCGAGGTAGTACTTTACCTCCCCAAGGTTTTTGCACTTGAAGTTCTCCATCAGCTGCTGCTGCACCTTCTGGATTTCCTTCATGCTGCTGCTAAAGAGAAGAATGTCGTCCACGTAGACCAGAAACAACAACAGCTTCTCCCCCCCCCCCTTGAGAAAGAGGCTCTCATCACAGCTGCTGGTCCTGAATCCCGTCTCCTCTAAAACAGCTGCCAGCTTTTTGTACGAGCAGCGTGGCGCCTGCTTCAAGCCGTAGATGGACTTTTTCAGCTTGCACACCCTTCCTGTACCATCCTCATACCCAGGTGGCTGCGTCATGTACACATCCTCCTCTAAAATCCCATTGAGGAATGCCGTTGATATATCCATCTGAATGATGAATTTCCCACTAACGGTTGCATCTGCCAACAAGACACGGAGGGTAGGAGGTTTGGCAGTGAGAGCAAAGATCTCATTGAAGTCCCGCTTCTCCTTCTGCATAAACCTTTTAGCCACCAACCTACTCTTGTAGATGGTGACCTGCCCCTTGTCGTCAGTCTTGATCCTTAGCACCCACTTGTATTGTACCGCTTTCTTTCCCTCAGGCAGCACCACTAGTTCCCAAGTCCCATTCTCCAGCAGGCTCTGGTACTCAGCATCCCTAGAAGCCAGCCATTTGTCAGCGAGCCCTGGCTTGTTCGCGCTCCCCTTGCTGCAGAAACACCAGCTCACGTCGAGGTGTTGCATGCCATAGCTACGTATAACGAGGATCACTATAACACAGCTCTGATACCAGCTGGTTGGTGTAAGGGCCTAATAAACTCAAGCTATTAAGACTTTATCAAACCTAAAACCTCTCCTCGAGGTCACCTCCAAGGGTCCTTAGGTGCCTGGTACAAGACCAGCCCATATCCTCGGGTCCGAGTTTGTAGAGAGAGGGATCAAGAGGGACTTAGTCAAAACAGCAAGAGTACCTTGAATGTCGCGCAGCGTATCATGCACACCGTTGATCGAATTAAGCTGAGAATTTACTATATCGAAGCTCGCTCCAAGAGCTTTAAAATGAACCAAGTTGCCTCGCGAAAAGTTCTGCCATTACGAAGTTATGGCTCAGACAGCGTTTGCCTAGCGTTCGAGTGCTAGCGTACTAGCATTGACTCGGGTAGCATTCTGCCGTCGCACTGCGTAGAAAGGAAATTCCAGCAAGGAAGGAATTCGCTTGAATCAATTTCACTATATTCAGGTACAAACAGAGAAGGAATAAATAGCTCTAGCTAGCAAGGACCTTGGGAATCAACCTGGGAAACCAGGGATGATCCCAAATAATTCCAAGCAACCGAACCAACCTGGCTGGACAAAATAGCAGGTGGTAGGTTGGTAAACAACCTCTGGTTCTGTTTTTTCCAACCTGGGAAAACAACAACCAGGTTCAGGTCCTAAAAACAGAACCTGTTTTGTATTTGCTCAACCATCCAAATGCTGGTTCCGCTGATTTCCCCTGGCCCTGTAGCATACAGATACAGACAAACAACATCCAATCTTCACCTAAATTGTACCCCTATAGTGCCTGCCCTGCTATACTATAGTCAACCAAACAAATCAGTACAATTTCGAGTTGGATAGAACTGAATCTGCGCAATCAAGTAAGCCGAACCGCAAAGCTTCCATCTTGGGTTCCTTTGCGAGCTCGTCCTTTCTGCTTGTACTGATCATAGCACGTACAATGTTATGCCGAAGCACATATTGTGCGAGTACCTGCAAATTCTTCAAGCAAAAATTGCGAAAGCAAACAAACACACGAACTTACCATTCACGCGCAAAGGCATTCGCACACGCATACTCGTACAAACAGACAGCAGGATGTCGTGCAATTTGAATTTGCACCCAACAGTTTAAGGTACTCTTGCTGTTTTGACTAAGTCCCTCTTGATCCCTCTCTCTACATACTCGGACCCGACGATAGGGGCTAGTCTTGTACCAGGCACCCAAGGACCCTTGGAGGTGACTTCGAGGAGAGGTTTTAAGTATGATAAAGTCTTAATTGCTTGAGTTTATTAGGCCCTTACTCCAACAGTAAGTGCGTTACTTACCCATAAGGTTGGTATCGAGAGTAAGTGCGTTGCTTACTCATATGGTTGGTACCGAGAGTAAGCAGGTTTCCTGCCCATATGGTTGGTACCGAGAGTAAGTGCGTTACATACCGATATGGTTGGTACCGAGATTAAGTACGTTACTTACCCATATGGTTGGTACCCAGAGTAAGTGCGTTACTTATCCATATGGTTGGTACCCAGAGTAAGTGCGTTACCTACCCATATGGTTGGTACCGAGAGTAAGCATGTTACTTACCGATATGGTTGGTACCGAAAGTAAGTGCGTTACTTACCGATATAGTTGGTATCGAGAGTAAGTGCGTTACTGATATGGTCGGTACCAAGAGTAAGTACGTTTACTTACCTATATGGTTGGTACCGAGAGTAAGTGCGTTACTTATCGATATGGTTGGTACCGAGATTAAGTGTGTTACTTACCGATATGGTTGGTACCGAGAGTAAGTACGTTACTTACCCATATGGTTGGTACCCAGAGTAAGTGCGTTACTTACCCATATGGTTGGTACCCTGAGTAAGTGCGTTAGTTACCCATATAGTTGGTACCGAGAGTATGTGCGTTACTTACCGATATGGCTGGTACCGAGAGTAAGTACGTTACTTACCAATATGGTTGGTACCCAGAGTAAGTGCGTTACTTGTCCATATGGTTGGTACCGAGAATAAGGAGGTTACTTACCCATATGGTTGGTACCGAGAGAATGTGCGTTACTTACCCATATGGTTGATACTGAGAGTAAATGCGTTTCTTAGCCATATCGTTGGTACCCAGAGTAAGTGCGTTACTTACTCATATGGTTGGTACCGAGAGTAACGACGTTACTTACCCATATGGTTGGTACCAAGAGAATGTGCGTTACTTACCCATATGGTTGATACCGAGAGTAAGTGCGTTTCTTAGCCATATGGTTGGTAACCAGATTAAGTGCGTTACTTACCTATATGGTTGGTACCCAGAGTAAGTGCGTTACTTACCGATATGGTTGGTACAAGAATAAGTACGTTACTTACCCATGTGGTTGGTACCCAGAGTAAGTGCGTTACTTACCCATATGGTTGGTACCGAGAGTAAGTACGTTACTTACCTATATGGTTGGTACCCAGAGTAAGTGCGTTACTTACCCATATGGTTGGTACCCAGAGTAAGTGCGTTACTTACCCATATGGTTGGTACCCAGAGTAAGTGCGTTCCCTACCCATATGGTTGGTACCGAGAGTAAGCATGTTACTTACCCATATGGTTAGTACCGAGAGAAAGTGCGTTACTTACCCAAATGGTTGGTACCCAGAGTAAGTGCGTTAGTTACCTACATTGTTGGTACCCAGAGTAAGTGCGTTACTTACCCATATGGTTGGTACCCAGAGTAAGCACGTTACTTACCCATATGGTTGGTACCGAGAGAATGTGCGTTACTTACCTATATGGTTGGTACCGAGAGTAAGGACGTTACTTACCCATATGGTTGGTACCGAGAGTAAGCACGTTACTTTCCCATATGGTTGGTGCCGAGAGAATGTGCGTTACTTACCTATATGGTTGGTACCGAGAGTAAGGACGTTACTTACCCATATGGTTGGTACCGAGATAAAGTGCGTTACTTACCAATATGTTTGGTACTGAGAGTAAGTACTTTACTTACCCATATGGTTGGTACCCAGAGTAAGTGCGTTACTTACCCATATGGTTGGTACCCAGAGTAAGTGCATTACTTACCCATATGGTTGGTACCGAGAGTAGGGAGGTTACTTGCCCATATGGTTGGTACCGATAGAATGTGCGTTACTTACCCATATGGTTGATATCGTGAGTCAGTGCGTTTCTTAGCCATATGGTTGGTACCCAGAGTAAGTGCGTTACTTACTGATATGGTTGGTACCGAGAGTAAGGACGTTACCTACCCATATGGTTGGTACCGAGAGAATGTGCGTTACTTAACCATATGGTTAATACCGAGAGTAAGTGCGTTTCTTAGCCATATGGTTGGTACCCAGAAAAAGTGCGTTACTTACCCATATGGTTGGTACCGAGAGTAAGGACGTTACTTACCCATATGGTTGGTACCGAGAGAATGTGCGTTACTTACCCATATGGTTGATACCGAGAGTAATTGCGTTTCTTAGCCATATGGTTGGTACCCAGAGTAAGTGCGTTACTTACACATATGGTTGGTACCGAGAGTAAGGACGTTACTTACTTATATGGTTGGTGCCCAGAGTAGGTGCGTTACTTACCCATATTGTTGGTACCGAGAGTAAGGACGTTACCTACCCATATGGTTGGTACCGAGAGAAAGTGCGTTACTTACCCATATGGTTGGTACCAAGAGTAAATGCGTTACTTACTCATATTGTTGGTACCATGAGTAAGTGCGTTACTTACCCATAAGGTTGGTATCGAGAGTAAGTGCGTTACTTACTCATATGGTTGGTACCGAGAGTAAGCGGGTCTCCTGCCCATATGGTTGGTACCGAGAGTAAGTGCGTTACTTAGACATATGGTTGGTACCATGAGTAAGTGCATTACTTACCCATAAGGTTGGTATCGAGAGTAAGTGCGTTACTTACTCATATGGTTGGTACTGAGAGTAAGCGGGTTTCCTGCCCATATGGTTGATACCGAGAGGAAGTGCGTTACTTAGACATATGGTTGGTACCATGAGTAAGTGCGTTACTTATCCATATGGTTGGTACCCAGAGTAAGTGCGTTACTTACCCATATGGTTGGTACCCAGAGTAAGTGCGTTACTTACCCATATGGTTGGTACCGAGAGTAAAGACGTTACTTACCCATATGGTTGGTACCGAGAGTAAGTGCGTTTCTTACCGATATGGTTGGTACCGAGAGTAAGTACGTTACTTACCCATATGGTTAGTACCTAGAGTAAGTACGTTACTTACCCATATGGTTGGTACCGAGATAAAGTGCGTTAATTACCAATATGATTGGTACCGAGAGTAAGTACGTTACTGTTTATTCGTGTGCGAATGCATTTTCGTGTGAATGGTATTTTCGTGTGTTTGTTTGCCTTCGCAATTTTCGCTTGAAGCATTTGCAGGTACTCGTACAATGTGCGCTTCAGCATAACATTGTACGCGCTATGAACGGTACAAGCAGAAAGGACGAGCTCGCAAAGGAACCCAAGATAGAAGCTTTGCGGTTCGGCTTACTTGATTGCGCAGATTCAGTTCTATCCAACAAAACAGTACAATTTCGATTTGGATAGAACTGAATCTGCGCAATCAATCCAACTGAACCGCAAAGCTTCCATCTTGGGTTCCTTTGCGAGCTCGTCCTTTCTGCTTGTACTGTTCATAGCGCCTACAATGTTGTGCCGAAGCGCATAATGTGCGAGTACCCGCAAATGCTTCCAGCGAAAATTGCGAAAGCAAACAAACACACTAACATACCATTTACACGCAAATGCATTTGCACACACATAGTCGTGTTGGGTGCAAATTCACATTGCACAACATCCTGCCGTCTGTTTGTATGAGTATGCGTGTGCGAATGCATTTGGGTTTGAATGGAACGTTCGTGTGTTTGTTTGCTTTCGCAATTCTCGCTTGAAGCATTTGCAGGTTCTCGCGCATTATGCGCTTCGGCACAACATTGTACGCGCTATGAACAGTACAAGCAGAAAGGACGAGTTCGCAAAGGAACCCAAGATGGAAGCTTTGCAGTTCGGTTGAATTGATTGTGCAGATTCAGTTATATCCAACTCGAAATTATACTGTTTTGCTTGGTTGACTATAGTGTAGCAGGGCAGGCACTATAGGGGTACAATTTATGTGAATTTTGGATGTTGTTTGTCTGTATCTGCATGCTACAGGGCCAGGGGAAACCAGCGGAACCAGCTTTTGGCTGGTTGGGCAAAGACAAAACAGATTCTGTTTTTAGGACCTGAACCTGGTTGTTGTTTTCCCAGGTTCGAAAAACAGAATCAGAGGTTGTTTTTAACCTACCACCTGCGGTTTTGTCCAGCCAGGTTGGTTCTGTTGCTTGGAATTATTTGGGATCATCCCTGGTTGTTCCCAGGTTGATTCACATGGTCCTTGCTAGCTAGAGCTATTTATTCCTTCTCTGTTTGTACATGAATATAGTAAAATTGATTCAAGCGAATTCCTTCCTTGCTGGAATTTCGTTTCTACGCGGTGCGACGGCGGAATGCTACCCGAGTCAACGCTAGTACGCTAGCACTCCAACGCAAGGCAAACGCTGTCCGAGCCATAACTTCGTAATGGCATAGTTTTTCGCAAGGCAACTTGGTTCATTTTAAAGCTCTTGGAGAGAGCTTCAATATAGGAAATTCTCAGCTGAATCCGATCGACGGTCTGCACGATACCCTGCGCGACGTTCAAGGTACTCTTGCTGTTTTGACTAAGTCCCTCTTGATCCCTCTCTCTACCAACTCGGACCCGAGGATAGGGGCTGAGCTTGTACCAGGCACCCAAGGACCCTTGGAGGTGACCCCGAGGAGAGGTTTTAAGATTGATAAAGTCTTAATAGCTTCAGTTTATTAGGCCCTGACACCAACAAGCTGGTACCGAGAGTAAGGAAGTTACTTACCCATATGGTTGGTACCGAGAGAATGTGCGTTACTTACCCATATGGTTGATACCAAGAGTAAGTGCGTTTCTTAGCCATATGGTTGGTACCCAGAGTAAGTGCGTTACTTACCCATATGGTTGGTACCGAGAGTAAGGACGTTACTTACCCAAATGGTTGGTACCGAGAGAATGTGCGTTACTTACCCATATGGTTGATACCGAGAGTAAGTGCGTTTCTTAGCCATATGGTTGGTACCCAGAGTAAGTGCGTTACTTACCCATATGGTTGGTACCAAGAGTAAGTGCGTTACTTACCGATATGGTTGGTACCGAGAATAAGTACGTTACTTACCCATATGGTTGGTACCCAAAGTAAGTGCGTTACTTACCCATATGGTTGGTATCCAGAGTAAGTGCGTTACTTACACATATGGTTGGTACCGAGAGTAAGGACGTTACTTACCCATATGGTTGGTACCGACAGAAACTGCGTTGCTTACCCATATGGTTAGTACGGAGAGTCAATGTGTTACTTAGACATATGGTTGGTACCATGAGTAAGTGCGTTACTTACCTATAAGGTTGGTATCGAGAGTAAGCGGGTTTCCTGCCCATATGGTTAGTACCAAGAGTAAATGCGTTACTTATCCATATGGTTGGTACCCAGAGTAAGTGCGTTACTTACCCATATGGTTGGTACCCAGAGTAAGTACGTTACTTACCCATAAGGTTGGTACCGAGAGTAAGGACGTTACTTACCCATATGGTTGGTACTGAGAGAATGTGCGTTACTTACCTATATGGTTGATACTGAGAATAAGTGCGTTTCTTAGCCATATGGTTGGTACCCAGAGTAAGTGCGTTACTTACCCATAAGGTTGGTATTGAGAGTAAGTCGGTTTCCTGCCCATATGGTTGGTACCGAGAGTAGGTGCGTTACTTACCCATATGGTTGGTACCAAGAGTAAGTGCGTTACTTACCGATTTGGTTGGTACCGAGAGTCAGTGCGATACTTACCCATATGGTTGGTACCCAGAGTAAGTGCGTCACTTACCCATATGGTTGGTACCGGGAGTAAGGACGTTACTTACCCATACGGTTGGTACCGAGAAAATGTGCGTTACTTACCCATATGGTTGATACCGAGAGTATGTGCGTTTTTTAGCCATATGGTTGGTACCCAGAGTAAGTACGTTACTTACCCATTTGGTTGGTACCGAGAGTAAGGACGTTACTTACCCATATGGTTGGTACCGAGAGAATGTGCGTTACTTACCCATATGGTTGATACCGAGAGTAAGTGCGTTTCTTAGCCATATGGTTGGTACCCAGAGTAAGTGCGTTACTTACCTATAGGGTTGGTACCCAGAGTAAGTGCGTTACTAACCCATATAGTTGGTACCGAGAGTAAGTACGTTACTTACCCATATGGTTGGTACCCAGAGTAAGTGCGTTACTTACCCATATGGTTGGTACCCAGGGTAAGTGCGTTACTTACCCATATGGTTGGTACCGAGAGTAAGGACGTTACTAACGCATATGGTTGGTACCGAGAGAAAGTGCGTTACGTACCCATATGGTTGGTACCGAGAGTAAGTGCGTTACTTACCCATATGGTTGGTACCCAAAGTAAGTGCATTACTTACCTATATGGTTGGTACCCAGAGAAAGTGCGTTACTTACCCATCTGGTTGGTACCCAGAGTAAGTGCGTTACTTACCCATTTAGTTGGTACCGAGAGTAAGCGCGTTACTTACCCATATGGTTGGTACCAAGAGAATGTGCGTTACTTACCCATATGGTTGGTAGTGAGAGTAAGGACGTTACTTACCCATATGGTTGGTACCGAGAGTAAGTGCGTTTCTTACCAATATGGTTGGTATCGAGAGTAGGTGCGTTACTTACCGATATGGTCGGTACCAAGAGTAAGTACATTACTTACCCATATGGTTGGTACCTAGAGTAAGTACGTTACTTACCTAAATGGTTGGTACCGAGAAAAAGTGCGTTACTTACCAATATGGTTGGTACCGAGAGTAAGTACGTTACTTACCCATATGGTTGGTACCCAGAGTATGTGCGTTACTTACCCATATGGTTGGTACCCAGAGTAAGTGCGTTACTTACCCATATGGTTGGTACCGAGAGTAAGAAGGTTACTTACCCATATGGTTGGTACCGAGAGAATGTGCGTTACTTACCCATATGGTTGATACCGTGAGTAAGTGCGTTTCTTAGCCATATGGTTGGTACCCAGAGTAAGTGCGTTACTTACTCATATGGTTGGTACCGAGAGTAAGGACGTTACTTACCCATATGGTTGGTACCGAGAGAATGTGCGTTACTTACCCATATGGTTGATACTGAGAGTAAGTGCATTTCTTAGCCATATGGTTGGTACCCAGAGTAAGTGCGTTACTTACTCATATGGTTGGTACCGAGAGTAAGGACGTTACTTACCCATATGGTTGGTACCGAGAGAATGTGCGTTACTTACCCATATGGTTGATACTGAGAGTAAGCGCGTTTCTTAGCCATATGGTTGGTACCCAGAGTAAGTGCGTTACTTACCCATATGGTTGGAACCCAGAGTATGTGCGTTACTTACCCATATGGTTGGTACCGAGAGTAAGGACGTTACTTACCCATATGGTTTGTACCGAGAGTAAGTGCGTTACTTACTCATATGGTTGGTACCATGAGTAAGTGCGTTACATACCCATAAGGTTGGTATCGAGAGTAGGTGCGTTACTTACTCATATGGTTGGTACCGAGAGTAAGCGGGTTTCCTGCCCATCTGGTTGGTACCGAGAGTAAGTGCGTTACTTAGACATATGGTTGGTACCATGAGTAAGTGCGTTACTTATCCATATGGTTGGTACCCAGAGTAAGTGCGTTACTTACCCATATGGTTGGTACCCAGAGTAAGTGCGTTACTTACCCATATGGTTGGTACCGAGAGTAAGGACGTTACTTACCCATATGGTTGGTACCGAGAGAATGTGCGTTACTTACCCATATGGTTGATACCAAGAATAAGTGCGTTTCTTAGCCATATGGTTGGTACCCAGAGTAAGTGCGTTACTTAGCCATATGGTTGGTACCGAGAGTAAGGACGTTACTTACCCATAAGGTTGGTATCGAGAGTAAGTTCGTTACTTACCCATATGGTTGGTACCAAGAGTGAGTGCGTTACTTACCGATATGGTTGGTACCGACAGTAAGTGCGTTACTTACCCATATGGTTGGTACCGACAGTAAATGCGTCACTTACCCATATGGTTGGTACCGGGAGTAAGGACGTTACTTACCCATATGGTTGGTACCGAGAGAATGTGCGTTAATTACCCATATGGTTGATACCGAGAATATGTGCGTTTCTTAGCCATATGGTTGGTACCCAGAGTAAGTGCGTTACTTACCCATATGGTTGGTACCGAGAGTAAGGACGTTACTTACCCATATGGTTGGTACCGACAGAAACTGCGTTGCTTACCCATATGGTTGGTACGGAGAGTCAGTGCGTTACTTAGACATATGGTTAGTACCATGAGTAAGTGCGTTACTTACCTATAAGGTTGGTATCGAGAGTAAGTGCGTTACTTACTCATATGGTTGGTACCGAGAGTAAGCGGGTTTCCTGCCCATATGGTTAGTACAAGGAGTAAATGCGTTACTTATCCATATGGTTGGTACCCAGAGTAATTGCGTTAATTACCCATATGGTTGGTACCGAGAGTAAGCGAGTTTCCTGCCCATATGGTTGGTACCGAGAGTAAGTGTGTTACTTAGACATATGGTTGGTACCATGAGTAAGTGGGTTACTTATCCATATGGTTGGTACCCAGAGTAAGTGCGTTACTTATCCATATGGTTGGTACCGAGAGTAAGGACGTTACTTACCCATATGGTTGGTACCGAGAGAATGTGCGTTACTTACCCATATGGTTGATACCAGAAATAAGTGTGTTTCTTAGCCATATGGTTGGTACCCAGAGTAAGTGCGTTACTTAGCCATATGGTTGCTACCGAGAGTAAGGACGTTACTTACCCATAAGGTTGGTATCGAGAGTAAGTTCGTTACTTACCCATATGGTTGGTACCAAGAGTAAGTGCGTTACTTACCGATATGGTTGGTACCGACAGTAAGTGCGTTACTTAACCATATGGTTGGTACCCAGAGTAAGTGCGTCACTTACCCATATGGTTGGTACCGGGAGTAAGGACGTTACTTACCCATATGGTTGGTACCGAGAGAATGTGCGTTACTTACCCATATGGTTGATACCGAGAATAAGTGCGTTTCTTAGCCATATGATTGGTACCCAGAGTAAGTGGGTTACTTACCCATATGGTTGATACCGAGAGTAAGAACGTTACTTACCCATATGGTTGGTACCGATAGTAATTGCGTTACTTACCGATATGGTTGGTATCGAGAGTAAGTGCGTTACTTACCGATATGGTCGGTACCGAGAGTAAGTACGTTGCTTACCCATATGGTTGGTACCTAGAGTAAGTACGGTACTTACCCATATGGTTGGTACCGAGATAAAGTGCGTTACTTACCAATATGGTTGGTACTGAGAGTAAGTGCGTTACTTACCCATATGGTGGGTACCCAGAGTAAGTGCGTTACTTACCCATATGGTTGGTACCCAGAGTAAGTGCGTTACTTACCCATATGGTTGGTACCGAGAGTAAGGACGTTATTTACCCATATGGTTGGTACCAAGAGAATGTGCGTTACTTACCCATATGGTTGATACCGAGAGTAAGAACGTTTCTTAGCCATATGGTTGGTACGCAGAGTAAGTGCGTTACTTCCTCATATGGTTGGTACCGAGAGTAAGGATGTTACTTACCCATGTGGTTGGTACCAAGAGAATGTGCGTTACTTACCCATTTGGTTGATACCAAGGGCAAGTGCATTTCTTAGCCATATGGTTGGTACCCAGAGTAAGTGCGTTACTTACCCATATGGTTGGTACCAAGAGTAAGTGCGTTACTTACCGATATGGTTGGTACCGAGAGTAAGTGCGTTACTTACCCATTTGGTTGGTATCGAGAGTAAGTGCGTTACTTAACCATATGGTTGGTACCGAGTGTAAGTGCGTTACTTAACCATCTGGTTGGTACCGAGAGTTAGTGCGTTACTTACCCATATCGTTGGTACCCAGAGTACGTGCGTTACTTACCCATATGGTTGGTACCTAGAGTAAGTGCATTACTTATCCATATGGTTGGTACCCAGAGTAAGTGCGTTACATACCCATATGGTTGGTACCCAGAGTACGTGTGTTACTTATCCATATGGTTGGTACTGAGAGTAAGTACGTTACTTATCCAATATGGTTGGTACCTAGAGTAAGTGCGTTACTTATCCATATGGTTGGTACCCCGAGTAAGTGCGTTACTTATCCATATGGTTGGTACCCAGAGTAAGTGCGTTACTTACCGATATGGTTGGTACTGAGAGTAAGTACGTTACTTACCCATAAGGTTAGTACCGAGAGAATGTGCGTTACTTACCCATATGGTTGGTACCCAGAGTAAGTGCGTTACTTACTCATATGGTTGGTACCGAGAGTAAGGATGTTACTTACCCATGTGGTTGGTACCAAGAGAATGTGCGTTACTTACCCATTTGGTTGATACCGAGGGCAAGTGCATTTCTTAGCCATATGGTTGGTACCCAGAGTAAGTGCGTTACTTACCCATATAGTTGGTACCTAGAGTAAGTGCGTTTCTTACCGATATGGTTGGTACCGAGAGTAAGTACGTTACTTACCCATATGGTTGGTACCTAGAGTAAGTGCGTTACTTATCCATATGGTTGGTACCCAGAGTAAGTGCGTTACATACCCATATGGTTGCTACCCAGAGTACTTGCGTTACTTTTCCATATGGTTGGTACCTAGAGTAAGTGCGTTACTTATCCATATGGTTGGTACCCAGAGTAAGTGCGTTACTTATCCATATGGTTGGTACCCAGAGTAAGTACGTTACTTACCCATACGGTTGATACCAAGAATAAGTGCGTTTCTTAGCCATATGGTTGGTACCCAGAGTAAGTGCGTTACTTAGCCATATGGTTGGTACCGAGAGTAAGGACGTTACTTACCCATAAGGTTGGTATCGAGAGTAAGTTCGTTCCTTACCCATATGGTTGGTACAAAGAGTAAGTGCGTTACTTACCGATATGGTTGGTACCGACAGTAAGTGCGTTACTTACCCATATGGTTGGTACCCAGAGTAAGTGCGTTACATACCCATATGGTTGGTACCGAGAGAATGTGCGTTAGTTACCCATATGGTTGGTACCGAGAGTAAGGACGTTACTTACCCATATGGTTGGTACCGAGAGTAATTGCGTTACTTACCGATATGGTTGGTATCGAGAGTAAGTGCGTTACTTACCGATATGGTCGTTACCGAGAGTAAGTACGTTATTTACCCATATGGTTGGTACCTAGAGTAAGTACGGTTCTTACCCATATGGTTGGTACCGAGATAAAGTGCGTTACTTACCAATATGGTTGGTACCGAGAGTAAGTGCGTTACTTACCCATATGGTGGGTACCCAGAGTAAGTGCGTTACTTACCCATATGGTTGGTACCGAGAGTAAGGAGGTTACTTACCTATATGGTTGGTACCGAGAGAATGTGCGTTACTTACCCATATGGTTGATACCGAGAGTAAGAGCGTTTCTTAGCCATATGGTTGGTACCTAGAGTAAGTGCGTTACTTACTCATATGGTTGGTACCGAGAGTACGGATGTTACTTACCCATGTGGTTGGTACCAAGAGAATGTGCGTTACTTACCCATTTGGTTGATACCGAGGGCAAGTGCATTTCTTAGCCATATGGTTGGTACCCTGAGTAAGTGCGTTACTTACCCATATGGTTGGTACCAAGAGTAAGTGCGTTACTTACCGATATGGTTGGTACCGAGAGTAAGTACGTTACTTACCCATATGGTTGGTACCTAGAGTAAGTCCGTTACTTATCCATATGGTTGGTACCCAGAGTAAGTGCGTTACATACCCATATGGTTGGTACCCAGAGTACGTGCGTTACTTATCCATATGGTTGGTACCTAGAGTAAGTGCGTTACTTATCCATATGGTTGGTACCCAGAGTAAGTGCGTTACTTATCCATATGGTTGGTACCCAGAGTAAGTGCGTTACTTACCGATATGGTTGGTACCGAGAGTAAGTACGTTACTTACCCATATGGTTGGTACCGAGAGAATGTGCGTTACTTACCCATATGGTTGATACCAAGAATAAGTGCGTTTCTTAGCCATATGGTTGGTACCCAGAGTAAGTGCGTTACTTAGCCATATGGTTGGTACCGAGAGTAAGTACGTTACTTACCCATAAGGTTGGTATCGAGAGTAAGTTCGTTACTTACCCATATGGTTGGTACCAAGAGTAAGTGCGTTACTTACCAATATGGTTGGTACCGACAGTAAGTGCGTTACTTACCCATATGGTTGGTACCCAGAGTAAGTGCGCCACTTACCCATATGGTTGGTACCGGGAGTAAGGACGTTACTTACCCATACGGTTGGTACCGAGAAAATGTGCGTTACTTACCCATATGGTTGATACCGAGAATAAGTGCGTTTCTTAGCCATATGGTTGGTACACAGAGTAAGTGCGTTACTTACCCATATGGTTGGTACCGAGAGTAAGGACGTTACTTACCCATATGGTTGGTACCGAGAGTAATTGCGTTACTTTTTTATATGGTTGGTATCGAGAGTAAGTGCGTTACTTACCCATATGGTGGGTACCCAGAGTAAGTGCGTTACTTACTCATATGGTTGGTACCATGAGTAAGTGCGTTACTTATCCATATGGTTGGTACCCAGAGTAAGTGCGTTACTTACCCATATGGTTGGTACCGAGAGTAAGGACGTTACTTACCTATATGGTTGGTACCGAGAGAATGTGCGTTACTTACCCATATGGTTGATACCAAGAATAAGTGCGTTTCTTAGCCATATGGTTGGTACCCAGAGTAAGTGCGTTACTTACTCATATGGATGGTACCGGGAGTAAGGATGTTACTTACCCATGTGGTTGGTACCAAGAGAATGTGCGTTACTTACCCATTTGGTTGATACCGAGGGCAAGTGCATTTCTTAGCCATATGGTTGGTACCCAGAGTAAGTGCGTTACTTACCCATATAGTTGGTACCCAGAGTAAGTGCGTTACTTACCGATATGGTTGGTACCGAGAGTAAGTACGTTACTTACCCATATGGTTGGTACCTAGAGTAAGTGCGTTACTTATCCATATGGTTGGTACCATGAGTAAGTGCGTTACATACCCATATGGTTGGTACCCAGAGTACGTGCGTTACTTATCCATATGGTTGGTACCTAGAGTAAGTGCGTTACTTATCCATATGGTTGGTACCCAGAGTAAGTGCGTTACTTATCCATATGGTTGGTACTCAGAGTAAGTGCGTTACTTACCGATATGGTTGATACCGAGAGTAAGTACGTTACTTACCCATATGGTTGGTACCGAGAGAATGTGCGTTACTTACCCATATGGTTGATACCAAGAATAAGTGCGTTTCTTAGCCATATGGTTGGTACCCAGAGTAAGTGCGTTACTTAGCCATATGGTTGGTACCGAGAGTAAGGACGTTACTTACCCATAAGGTTGGTATCGAGAGTAAGTTCGTTACTTTCCCATATGGTTGGTACCAAGAGTTAGTGCGTTACTTACCGATATGGTTGGTACGGACAGTAAGTGCGTTACTTACCCATATGGTTGGTACCCAGAGTAAGTGCGTCACTTACCCATATGGTTGGTACCGGGAGTAAGGATGTTACTTACCCATATGGTTGGTACCGAGAGAAAGTGCGTTAGTTACCCATATGGTTGATACCGAGAATAAGTGCGTTTCTTAGCCAGATGGTTGGTACCCAGAGTAAGTGCGTTACTTATCCATATGGTTGGTACCGAGAGTAAGGACGTTACTTACCCATATGGTTGGTACCTAGAGTAATTGCGTTACTTACCGATATGGTTGGTATCGAGAGTAAGTGCGTTACTTACCGATATGGTTGGTACCGAGAGTAAGTACGTTACTTACCCATATGGTTGGTACCTAGAGTAAGTACGGTACTTACCCATATGGTTGGTACCGAGATAAAGTGCGTTACTTACCAATATGGTTGGTACCGAGAGTAAGTGCGTTACTTACTCATATGGTGGGTACCCAGAGTAAGTGCGTTACTTACCAATATGGTTGGTACCGAGACTAAGGAGGTTACTTACCCATATGGTTGGTACCGAGAGAATGTGCGTTACTTACCCATACGGTTGATACCAAGAATAAGTGCGCTTCTTAGCCATATGGTTGGTACCCAGAGTAAGTGCGTTACTTAGCCATATGGTTGGTACCGAGAGTAAGGACGTTACTTACCCATAAGGTTGGTATCGAGAGTAAGTTTGTTCCTTACCCATATGGTTGGTACAAAGAGTAAGTGCGTTACTTACCGATATGGTTGGTACCGACAGTAAGTGCGTTACTTACCCATATGGTTGGTACCCAGAGTAAGTGCGTTACATACCCATATGGTTGGTACCGAGAGAATGTGCGTTAGTTACCCATATGGTTGGTACCGAGAGTAAGGACGTTACTTACCCATATGGTTGGTACCGAGAGTAATTGCGTTACTTACCAATATGGTTGGTATCGAGAGTAAGTGCGTTACTTACCGATATGGTCGTTACCGAGAGTAAGTACGTTATTTACCCATATGGTTGGTACCTAGAGTAAGTACGGTTCTTACCCATATGGTTGGTACCGAGATAAAGTGCGTTACTTACCAATATGGTTGGTACCGAGAGTAAGTGCGTTACTTACCCATATGGTGGGTACCCAGAGTAAGTGCGTTACTTACCCATATGGTTGGTACCGAGAGTAAGGAGGTTACTTACCTATATGGTTGGTACCGAGAGAATGTGCGTTACTTTCCTATATGGTTGATACCGAGAGTAAGAGCGTTTCTTAGCCATATGGTTGGTACCTAGAGTAAGTGCGTTACTTACTCATATGGTTGGTACCGAGAGTACGGATGTTACTTACCCATGTGGTTGGTACCAAGAGAATGTGCGTTACTTACCCATTTGGTTGATACCGAGGGCAAGTGCATTTCTTAGCCATATGGTTGGTACCCAGAGTAAGTGCGTTACTTACCCATATGGTTGGTACCAAGAGTAAGTGCGTTACTTACCGATATGGTTGGTACCGAGAGTAAGTACGTTACTTACCGATATGGTTGGTACCTAGAGTAAGTCCGTTACTTATCCATATGGTTGGTACCCAGAGTAAGTGCGTTACATACCCGTATGGTTGGTACCCAGAGTACGTGCGTTACTTATCCATATGGTTGGTACCTAGAGTAAGTGCGTTACTTATCCATATGGTTGGTACCCAGAGTAAGTGCGTTACTTATCCGTATGGTTGGTACCCAGAGTAAGTGCGTTACTTACCGATATGGTTGGTACCGAGAGTAAGTACGTTACTTACCCATATGGTTGGTACCGAGAGAATGTGCGTTACTTACCCATATGGTTGATACCAAGAATAAGTGCGTTTCTTAGCCATATGGTTGGTACCCAGAGTAAGTGCGTTACTTAGCCATATGGTTGGTACCGAGAGTAAGTACGTTACTTACCCATAAGGTTGGTATCGAGAGTAAGTTCATTACTTACCCATATGGTTGGTACCAAGAGTAAGTGCGTTACTTACCAATATGGTTGGTACCGACAGTAAGTGCGTTACTTACCCATATGGTTGGTACCCAGAGTAAGTGCGCCACTTACCCATATGGTTGGTACCGGGAGTAAGGACGTTACTTACCCATACGGTTGGTACCGAGAAAATGTGCGTTACTTACCCATATGGTTGATACCGAGAATAAGTGCGTTTCTTAGCCATATGGTTGGTACACAGAGTAAGTGCGTTACTTACCCATATGGTTGGTACCGAGAGTAAGGACGTTACTTACCCATATGGTTGGTACCGAGAGTAATTGCGTTACTTTTTGATATGGTTGGTATCGAGAGTAAGTGCGTTACTTACCCATATGGTGGGTACCCAGAGTAAGTGCGTTACTTACTCATATGGTTGGTACCATGAGTAAGTGCGTTACTTATCCATATGGTTGGTACCCAGAGTAAGTGCGTTACTTACCCATATGGTTGGTACCGAGAGTAAGAACGTTACTTACCTATATGGTTGGTACCGAGAGAATGTGCGTTACTTACCCATATGGTTGATACCAAGAATAAGTGCGTTTCTTAGCCATATGGTTGGTACCCAGAGTAAGTGCGTTACTTACTCATATGGATGGTACCGGGAGTAAGGATGTTACTTACCCATGTGGTTGGTACCAAGAGAATGTGTTTTACTTACCCATTTGGTTGATACCGAGGGCAAGTGCATTTCTTAGCCATATGGTTGGTACCCAGAGTAAGTGCGTTACTTACCCATATAGTTGGTACCCAGAGTAAGTGCGTTACTTACCGATATGGTTGGTACCGAGAGTAAGTACGTTACTTACCCATATGGTTGGTACCTAGAGTAAGTGCGTTACTTATCCATATGGTTGGTACCATGAGTAAGTGCGTTACATTCCCATATGGTTGGTACCCAGAGTACGTGCATTACTTATCCATATGGTTGGTACCTAGAGTAAGTGCGTTACTTATCCATATGGTTGGTACCCAGAGTAAGTGCGTTACTTATCCATATGGTTGGTACTCAGAGTAAGTGCGTTACTTACCGATATGGTTGATACCGAGAGTAAGTACGTTACTGACCCATATGGTTGGTACCGAGAGAATGTGCGTTACTTACCCATATGGTTGATACCAAGAATAAGTGCGTTTCTTAGCCATATGGTTGGTACCCAGAGTAAGTGCGTTACTTAGCCATATGGTTGGTACCGAGAGTAAGGAGGTTACTTACCCATAAGGTTGGTATCGAGAGTAAGTTCGTTACTTACCCATATGGTTGGTACCAAGAGTTAGTGCGTTACTTACCGATATGGTTGGTACGGACAGTAAGTGCGTTACTTACCCATATGGTTGGTACCCAGAGTAAGTGCGTCACTTACCCATATGGTTGGTACCGGGAGTAAGGATGTTACTTACCCATATGGTTGGTACCGAGAGAATGTGCGTTAGTTACCCATATGGTTGATACCGAGAATAAGTGCGTTTCTTAGCCAGATGGTTGGTACCCAGAGTAAGTGCGTTACTTACCCATATGGTTGGTACCGAGAGTAAGGACGTTACTTACCCATATGGTTGGTACCGAGAGTAATTGCGTTACTTACCGATATGGTTGGTATCGAGAGTAAGTGCGTTACTTACCGATATGGTTGGTACCGAGAGTAAGTACGTTACTTACCCATATGGTTGGTACCTAGAGTAAGTACGGTACTCACCCATATGGTTGGTACCGAGATAAAGTGCGTTACTTACCAATATGGTTGGTACCGAGAGTAAGTGCGTTACTTACCCATATGGTGGGTACCCAGAGTAAGTGCGTTACTTACCAATATGGTTGGTACCGAGACTAAGGAGGTTACTTACCCATATGGTTGGTACCGAGAGAATGTGCGTTACTTACCCATATGGTTGATACCGAGAGTAAGAGCGTTTCTTAGCCATATGGTTGGTACCCAGAGTAAGTGCGTTACTTACTCATATGGTTGGTACCGAGAGTAAGGATGTTACTTATCCATGTGGTTGGTACCAAGAGAATGTGCGTTACTTACCCATTTGGTTGATACCGAGGGCAAGTGCATTTCTTAGCCATATGGTTGGTACCCAGAGTAAGTGCGTTACTTACCCATATGGTTGGTACCCAGAGTAAGTGCGTTACTTACCGATATGGTTGGTACCGAGAGTAAGTACGTTACTTACCCATATGGTTGGTACCTAGAGTAAGTCTGTTACTTATCCATATGGTTGGTACCCTGAGTAAGTGCGTTACATACCCATATGGTTGGTACCCAGAGTACGTGCGTTACTTATCCATATGGTTGGTACCTAGAGTAAGTGCGTTACTTATCCATATGGTTGGTACCCAGAGTAAGTGCGTTACTTATCCATATGGTTGGTACCCAGAGTAAGTGCGTTACTTACCGATATGGTTGGTACCGCGAGTCAGTACGTTACTTACCCATATGGTTGGTACCGAGAGAATGTGCGTTACTTACCCATATGGTTGATACCAAGAATAAGTGCGTTTGTTAGCCATATGGTTGGTACCCAGAGTAAGTGCGTTACTTAGCCATATGGTTGGTACCGAGAGTAAGGACGTTACTTACCCATAAGGTTGGTATCGAGAGTAAGTTCGTTACTTACCGATATGGTTTGTACCAAGAGTAAGTGCGTTACTTACTGATATGGTTGGTACCGACACTAAGTGCGTTACTTACCCATATGGTTGGTACCCAGAGTAAGTGCGTCACTTACCCATATGGTTGGTACCGGGAGTAAGGACGTTACTTACCCATATGGTTGGTACCGAGAGAATGTGCGTTAGTTACCCATATGGTTGATACCGAGAATAAGTGCGTTTCTTAGCCATATGGTTGGTACCCAGAGTAAGTGCGTTACTTACCCATATGGTTGGTACCGAGAGTAAGGACGTTACTTACCCATATGGTTGGTACCGAGAATAATTGCGTTACTTACCGATATGGTTGGTATCGAGAGTAAGTGCGTTACTTACCGATATGGTTGGTACCGAGAGTAAGTACGTTACTTACCCATATGGTTGGTACCTAGAGTAAGTACGGTACTTACCCATATGGTTGGTACCGAGATAAAGTGCGTTACTTACCAATATGGTTGGTACCGAGAGTAAGTGCGTTACTTACCCATATGGTGGGTACCCAGAGTAAGTGCGTTACTTACCCATATGGTTGGTACCGAGAGTAAGGAGGTTACTTACCCATATGGTTGGTACGGAGAGAATGTGCGTTACTTACCCATATGGTTGATACCGAGAGTAAGAACGTTTCTTAGCCATATGGTTGGTACCCAGAGTAAGTGCGTTACTTACTCATATGGTTGGTACCGAGAGTAAGGATGCTACTTACCCATGTGGTTGGTACCAAGAGAATGTGCGTTACTTATCCATTTGGTTGATACCGAGGGCAAGTGCATTTCTTAGCCATATGGTTGGTACCCAGAGTAAGTGCGTTACTTACCCATATGGTTGGTACCCAGAGTAAGTGCGTTACTTACCGATATTGTTGGTACCGAGAGTAAGTACGTTACTTACCCATATGGTTGGTACCTAGAGTAAGTGCGTTACTTATCCATATAGTTGGTACCCAGAGTAAGTGCGTTACATACCCATATGGCTGGTACCCAGAGTACGTGCGTTACTTATCCATATGGTTGGTACCTAGAGTAAGTGCGTTACTTATCCATATGGTTGGTACTCAGAGTAAGTGCGTTACTTATCCATATGGTTGGTACCCAGAGTAAGTGCGTTACTTACGGATATCGTTGGTACCGAGAGTAAGTACGTTACTTACCCATATGGTTGGTACCGACAGAAACTGCGTTGCTTACCCATATGGTTGGTACGGAGAGTCAGTGCGTTACTTAGACAAATGGTTGGTACCATGAGTAAGTGCGTTACTTACCTATAAGGTTGGTATCGAGAGTAAGTGCGTTACTTACTCATATGGTTGGTACCGAGAGTAAGCGGGTTTCCTGCCCATATGGTTAGTACCAAGAGTAAATGCGTTACTTATCCATATGGTTGGTACCCAGAGTAAGTGCGTTACTTACCCATATGGTTGGTACCCAGAGTAAGTACGTTACTTACCCATAAGGTTGGTACCGAGAGTAAGGACGTTACTTACCCATATGGTTGGTACTGAGAGAATGTGCGTTACTTACCTATATGGTTGATACTGAGAATAAGTGCGTTTCTTAGCCATATGGTTGGTACCCAGAGTAAGTGCGTTACTTAGCCATATGGTTGGTACCATGAGTAATTGCGTTACTTACCCATAAGGTTGGTATCGAGAGTAAGTCGGTTTCCTGCCCATATGGTTGGTACCGAGAGTAAGTGCGTTACTTACCCATATGGTTGGTACCGGGAGTAAGGACGTTACTTACCCATACAGTTGGTACCGAGAGAATGTGCGTTACTTACCCATATGGTTGATACCAAGAGTAAGTGCGTTTCTTAGCCATATGGTTGGTACCCAGAGTAAGTGCGTTACTTACCTATATGGTTGGTACCCAGAGTAAGTGCATTACTAACCCATATGGTTGGTACCGAGTGTAAGTACGTTACTTACCCATATGGTTGGTACCCAGAGTAAGTGCGTTACTTACCCATATGGTTGGTACCCAGGGTAAGTGCATTACTTACCCATATGGTTGGTACCGAGAGTAAGGACGTTACTAACGCATATGGTTGGTACCGAGAGAAAGTGCGTTACGTACCCATATGGTTGGTACCGAGAGTAAGTGCGTTTCTTACCCATATGGTTGGTACCCAAAGTAAGTGCATTACTTACCTATATGGTTGGTACCCAGAGTAAGTGCGTTACTTACCCATCTGGTTGGTACCCAGAGTAAGTGCGTTACTTACCCAAATAGTTGGTACCGAGAGTAAGCGCGTCACTTATCCATATGGTTGGTACCAAGGGAATGTGCGTTACTTACCCATATGGTTGTACTGAGAGTAAGGACGTTACTTACCCGTATGGTTGGTACCGACAGTAAGTGCGTTTCTTACCGATATGGTTGGTACCAAGAGTAAGTACAATACTTACCCATATGGTTGGTACCTAGAGTAAGTACGTTACTTACCTAAATGGTTGGTACCGAGATAAGGTGCGTTACTTACCAATATGGTTGGTACCGAGAGTAAGTACGTTACTTACCCATATGGTTGGTACCCAGAGTAAGTGCGTTACTTACCCATATGGTTGGTACCCAGAATAAGTGCGTTACTTACCCATATGGTTGGTACCGAGAGTAAGAAGGTTACTTACCCATATGGTTGGTACCGAGAGAATGTGCGTTACTTACCCATATGGTTGATACTGTGAGTAAGTGCGTTTCTTAGCCATATGGTTGGTACCCAGAGTAAGTGCGTTACTTACTCATATGGTTGGTACCGAGAGTAAGGACGTTACTTACCCATATGGTTGGTACCGAGAGAATGTGCGTTACTTACCTATATGGTTGATACCGAGAGTAAGTGCATTTCTTAGCCATATGGTTGGTACCCAGAGTAAGTGCGTTAGTTACTCATATGGTTGGTACCGAGAGTAAGGACGTTACTTACCCATATGGTTGGTACCGAGAGAATGTGCGTTACTTACCCATATGGTTGATACTGAGAGTAAGCGCGTTTCTTAGCCATATGGTTGGTACCCAGAGTAAGTGCGTTACTTACCTTTATGGTTGGAACCCAGAGTAAGTGCGTTACTTATTCATATGGTTGGTACCGAGAGTAAGGACGTTACTTACCCATATGGTTGGTGCCGAGAGAAAGTGCGTTACTTGCTCATATGGTTGGTACCATGAGTAAGTGCGTTACATACCCATAAGGTTGGTATCGAGAGTAAGTGCGTTACTTACTCATATGGTTGGTACCGAGAGTAAGCGGGTTTCCTGCCCATATGGTTGGTACCGAGAGTAAGTGCGTTACTTAAACATATGGTTGGTACCATGAGTAAGTGCGTTACTTATCCATATGGTTGGTACCCAGAGTAAGTGCGTTACTTACCCATATGGTTGGTACCCAGAGTAAGTGCGTTACTTACCCATATGGTTAGTACCGAGAGTAAGGACGTTACTTACCCATATGGTTGGTACCGAGAGAATGTGCGTTACTTACCCATATGGTTGATACCGAGAATAAGTGCGTTTCTTAGCCATATGGTTGGTACCCAGAGTAAGTGCGTTACTTAGCCATATGGTTGGTACCGAGAGTAAGGACGTTACTTACCCATAAGGTTGGTATCGAGAGTAAGTTCGTTACTTACCCATATGGTTGGTACCAAGAGTAAGTGCGTTACTTACCGATATGGTTGGTACCGACAGTAAGTGCGTTACTTACCCATATGGTTGGTACCCAGAGTAAGTGCGTCACTTACCCATATGGTTGGTACCGGGAGTAAGGACGTTACTTACCCATATGGTTGGTACCGAGAGAATGTGCTCTACTTACCCATATGGTTGATACCGAGAGTAAGTGCATTTCTTAGCCATATGGTTGGAACCCAGAGTAAGTGCGTTACTTACCCATATGGTTGGTACCGAGAGTAAGGACGTTACTTACCCATATGGTTGGTACCGAGATTAATTGCGTTACTTACTGATATGGTTGGTATCGAGAATAAATGAGTTACTTACCGATATGGTCGGTACCGAGAGTAAGTACGTTACCTACCCATATGGTTGGTACCTAGAGTAAGTACGGTACTTACCCATATGGTTGGTACCGAGATAAAGTGCGTTACTTACCAATATGGTTGGTACCGAGAGTAAGTGCGTTACTTACCCATATGGTGGGTACCGAGAGTAAGTGCGTTACTTACCCATATGGTTGGTACCCAGAGTAAGTGCGTTACTTACCCATATGGTTGGTACCGAGAGTAAGGAGGTTACTTACCCATATGGTTGGTATCGAGAGAATGTGCGTAACTTACCCATATGGTCGATATCGAGAGTAAGAACGTTTCTTAGCCATATGGTTGGTACCCAGAGTAAGTGCGTTACTTACTCATATGGTTGGTACCGAGAGTAAGGATGTTACTTACCCATGTGGTTGGTACCAAGAGAATGTGCGTTACTTACCCATTTGGTTGATACCGAGGGCAAGTGCATTTCTAAGCTATATGGTTGGTACCCAGAGTAAGTGCGTTACTTACCCATATGGTTGGTACCCATAGTAAGTGCGTTACTTACCGATATGGTTGGTACCGAGACTAAGTACGTTACTTACCCATATGGTTGGTACCTAGAGTAAGTGCGTTACTTATCCATATGGTTGGTACCCAGAGTAAGTGCGTTACATACCCATATGGTTGGTACCCAGAGTACGTGCGTTACTTATCCATATGGTTGGTACCTAGAGTAAGTGCGTTACTTATCGATTTGGTTGGTACCTAGAGTAAGTGCGTTACTTATCCATATAGTTGGTACCCAGAGTAAGTGCGTTACTTACCGATATGGTTGGGACCGAGAGTAAGTACGTTACTTACCCATATGGTTGGTACCTAGAGTAAGTGCGTTACTTATCCATATGGTTGGTACCCAGAGTAGGTGCGTTACGTACCCATATGGTTGGTACCCAGAGTAAGTGCGTTACTTACCCATATGGTTGGTACCGAGGGAATGTGCGATACTTACTCATATGGTTGATACCAAGAGTATGTGCGTTTATTAGCCATAAGGTTGGTACCCAGAGTAAGTGCGTTACTTACTCATATGGTTGGTACCGAGAGTAAGGACGTTACTTACCCATATGGTTGGTACCAAGAGAATGTGCGTTACTTACCCATTTGGTTTATACCGAGAGTTCGTGCGTTTCTTAGCCATATGGTTGGTACCCAGAGTAAGTGCGTTATTTACCCATATGGTTGGTACCCAGTGTAAGTGCGTTACTTACCGATATGGTTGGTACCGAGAGTAAGTACGTTACTTACCCATATGGTTGGTACCCAGAGTAAGTGCGTTGCTTACCTATATAGTTGGTACCCAGAGTAATTGCATTACTTACCCATATGGTTGGTACCTAGAGTAAGTGCGTTACTTATCCATATGGTTGGTACCCAGAGTAGGTGCGTTACGTACCCATATGGTTGGTACCCAGAGTAAGTGCGTTACTTACCCATATGGTTGGTACCGAGAGTAAAGACATTACTTACCCATATGGTTGGTACCGAGAGAAAGTGCGTTACTTACCCATAAGGTTGGTATTGAGAGTAAGTGCGTTACTTACTCATATAGTTGGTACCGAGATTAAGCGGGTTTCCTGCCCATATAGTTGGTACAGAGAGTAAGTGCGTTACTTAGACATATGGTTGGTACCATGAGTAAGTGCGTTACTTATCCATATGGTTGGTACCTAGAGTAAGTGCGTTACTTACCCATATGGTTGGTACCCAGAGTAAGGACGTTACTTACCCATATGGTTGGTACCGAGAGAATGTGCGTTACTTACTCATATGGTTGATACCAAGAGTATGTGCGTTTATTAGCCATAAGGTTGGTACCCAGAGTAAGTGCGTTACTTACTCATATGGTTGGTACCGAGAGTAAGGACGTTACTTACCCATATGGTTGGTACCAAGAGAATGTGCGTTACTTACCCATTTGGTTTATACCGAGAGTTCGTGCGTTTCTTAGCCATATGGTTGGTACCCAGAGTAAGTGCGTTATTTACCCATATGGTTGGTACCCAGTGTAAGTGCGTTACTTACCGATATGGTTGGTACCGAGAGTAAGTACGTTACTTACCCATATGGTTGGTACCTAGAGTAAGTGCGTTACTTATCCATATGGTTGGTACCCAGAGTAAGTGCGTTACATACCCATATGGTTGGTACCCAGAGTACGTGCGTTACTTATCCATATATTTGGTACCTAGAGTAAGTGCGTTACTTTTCCATATGGTTGGTACCTAGAGTAAGTGCGTTACTTATCCATATGGTTGGTACCCAGAGTAAGTGCGTTACTTACCGATATGGTTGGTACCGAGAGTTAGTACGTTACTTACCCATATGGTTGGTACCTAGAGTAAGTGCGTTACTTATCCATATGGTTGGTACCCAGAGTAAGTGCGTTACTTACCCATATGGTTGGTACCCAGAGTAAGTGCGTTACTTACCCATATAGTTGGTACCTAGAGTAAGTGCGTTACTTATCCATATGGTTGGTACCCAGAGTAAGTGCGTTACTTACCCATATGGTTGGTACCCAGAGTAAGTATGTTACTTACCGATATGGTTGGTACCGAGAGTAAGTACCTTACTTACCCATATGGTTGGTACCTAGAGTAAGTGCGTTACTTATCCATATGGTTGGTACCCAGAGTAGGTGCGTTACGTACCCATATGGTTGGTACCCAGAGTAAGTGCGTTACTTACCCATATGGTTGGTACCGAGAGTAAAGACATTACTTACCCATATGGTTGGTACCGAGAGAAAGTGCGTTACTTACCCATAAGGTTGGTATTGAGAGTAAGTGCGTTACTTACTCATATAGTTGGTACCGAGATTAAGCGGGTTTCCTGCCCATATAGTTGGTACAGAGAGTAAGTGCGTTACTTAGACATATGGTTGGTACCATGAGTAAGTGCGTTACTTATCCATATGGTTGGTACCTAGAGTAAGTGCGTTACTTACCCATATGGTTGGTACCCAGAGTAAGGACGTTACTTACCCATATGGTTGGTACCGAGGGAATGTGCGATACTTACTCATATGGTTGATACCAAGAGTATGTGCGTTTATTAGCCATAAGGTTGGTACCCAGAGTAAGTGCGTTACTTACTCATATGGTTGGTACCGAGAGTAAGGACGTTACTTACCCATATGGTTGGTACCAAGAGAATGTGCGTTACTTACCCATTTGGTTTATACCGAGAGTTCGTGCGTTTCTTAGCCATATGGTTGGTACCCAGAGTAAGTGCGTTATTTACCCATATGGTTGGTACCCAGTGTAAGTGCGTTACTTACCGATATGGTTGGTACCGAGAGTAAGTACGTTACTTACCCATATGGTTGGTACCCAGAGTAAGTGCGTTGCTTACCTATATAGTTGGTACCCAGAGTAATTGCATTACTTACCCATATGGTTGGTACCTAGAGTAAGTGCGTTACTTATCCATATGGTTGGTACCCAGAGTAGGTGCGTTACGTACCCATATGGTTGGTACCCAGAGTAAGTGCGTTACTTACCCATATGGTTGGTACCGAGAGTAAAGACATTACTTACCCATATGGTTGGTACCGAGAGAAAGTGCGTTACTTACCCATAAGGTTGGTATTGAGAGTAAGTGCGTTACTTACTCATATAGTTGGTACCGAGATTAAGCGGGTTTCCTGCCCATATAGTTGGTACAGAGAGTAAGTGCGTTACTTAGACATATGGTTGGTACCATGAGTAAGTGCGTTACTTATCCATATGGTTGGTACCTAGAGTAAGTGCGTTACTTACCCATATGGTTGGTACCCAGAGTAAGGACGTTACTTACCCATATGGTTGGTACCGAGAGAATGTGCGTTACTTACTCATATGGTTGATACCAAGAGTATGTGCGTTTATTAGCCATAAGGTTGGTACCCAGAGTAAGTGCGTTACTTACTCATATGGTTGGTACCGAGAGTAAGGACGTTACTTACCCATATGGTTGGTACCAAGAGAATGTGCGTTACTTACCCATTTGGTTTATACCGAGAGTTCGTGCGTTTCTTAGCCATATGGTTGGTACCCAGAGTAAGTGCGTTATTTACCCATATGGTTGGTACCCAGTGTAAGTGCGTTACTTACCGATATGGTTGGTACCGAGAGTAAGTACGTTACTTACCCATATGGTTGGTACCCAGAGTAAGTGCGTTGCTTACCTATATAGTTGGTACCCAGAGTAATTGCATTACTTACCCATATGGTTGGTACCGAGAGTAAGGAGGCTACTTACCCATATGGTTGGTACCGAGAGAATGTGCGTTACTTACCCATATGGTTGATACTGAGAGTAAGTGCGTTTCTTAGCCATATGGTTGGTACCCAGAGTAAGTGCGTTACTTACCCATATGGTTGGTACCCAGAGTAAGTGCGTTACTTACCGATATGATTGGTACCGAGAGTAAGTACGTTACTTACCCATATGGTTGGTATCGAGAGAAGGTGCGTTACTTACCCATATGGTTGGTACCGAGGGTAAGTGCGTTACTTAGCCATATGGTTGGTACCATGAGTAGGTGCGTTACTTACCCATAAAGTTGGTATCGAGAGTAAGTGTGTACTTACTCATATGGTTGGTACCGAGATTCAGCAGGTTTCCTGCCCATATGGTTGGTACCGAGAGTAAGTACGTTACCTACCCATATGGTTGGTACCCAGAGTAAGTGCGTTACTTACCCATATGGTTGGTACCCAGAGTAAGTGCGTTACTTACCCATATGGTTGGTACCGAAACTAGGTGCGTTACTTATCGATATGGTTGGTACCGAGAGAAAGTGCGCTACTTACCCATATGGTTGGTACCGAGAGTAAGTGCGTTTCTTAGCCATATGGTTGGTACCCAGAGTATGTGCGTTACTTACCCATATGGTTGGTACCATGAGTAAGTGCGTTACTTACTTATAAGGTTGATATCGAGAATAAGTGGGTTTCCTGTGCATATGGTTGGTACCGAAAGTAAGTGCGTTACTTACCCATATGGTTGGTACCAAGAGCAAGTGTGTTACTTACCGATATGGTTGGTACCGAGACTAAGTGCGTTACTTACCCATATGGTTGGTACCTAGAGTAAGTGCGTTACTTACCCATATGGTTGGTACCCAGAGTAAGTGCGTTACTTACCCATATGGTTGGTACCCAGAGTAAGTGCGTTACTTACCCATATGGTTGGTACCGAGAATAAGTGGGTTTCCTGTGCATATGGTTGGTACCGAAAGTAAGTGCGTTACTTACCAATATGGTTGGTAACGAGAGTAAGTGCGTTACTTACCGATATGGTTGGTAACGAGAGTAAGTGCGTTACTTACCCATATGGTTGGTACCAAGAGTAAGTGTGTTACTTACCGATATGGTTGGTACCGAGACTAATTGCGTTACTTACCCATATGGTTGGTACCTAGAGTAAGTGCGTTACTTACCCATATGGTTGGTACCCAGAGTAAGTGCGTTACTTACCCATATGGTTGGTACCCAGTGTAAGTGCGTTACTTACCCATATGGCTGGTACCGAGAGTAAGGACGTTACTTACCCATATGGTTGGTACCGAGAGAATGTGCGTTACTTATCCATATGGTTGGTACCGAGTGTAAGGACGTTACTTAACCATATGGTTGGTACCGTGAGAATGTGCATTACTTACCCATATGGTTGATATCGAGAGTAAGTGCGTTACTTACCCATAAGGTTGGTATCGAGAGTACGTGGGTTTCCTGCGCATATTGTTGGTACCGAAAGTAAGTGCGTTACTTACCCATATGGTTGGGACCAAGAGTAAGTGCGTTACTTACCGATATGGTTGATACCGAGACTAAGTGCGTTACTTGCCCATATGGTTGGTACCCAGAGTAAGTGCGTTACTTACCCATATGGTTGGTACCGAGAGTACGGACGTTACTTACCCATATGGTTTGTACCGAGAGAATGTGCGTTACTTACCCATATGGTTGGTACCGAGAGTAAGTGCGTTACTTACCCATATGGTTGGTACCGAGAGAATGTGCGTTTCTTACCCATATATATGATACCAAGAGTAAGTGCGTTTCTTAACCATATGGTTGGTACCCAGAGTAAGTGCGTTACTTACCCATATGGTTGGTACCGAGAGTAAGGACGTTACTTACCATATGGTTGGTACCGAGAGAATGTGCGTTACTTATCCATATGGTTGATACCGAGAGTAAGTGCGTTTCTTAGCCATATGGCTGGTACTCATAGTAAGTGCGTTACTTACCCATATGGTTGGTACCCAGAGTAAGTGCGTTACTTACCGATATGGTTGGTACCGAGAGTAGGTATGTTACTTACCCATATGGTTGGTACCGAGAGAAAGTGCGTTACTTATCCATATGGTTGGTACTGAGAGTAAGTGCATTACTTAGACATATGGTTGGTACCATGAGTAAGTGCGTTATTTACCCATAAGGTTGGTATCGAGAGTACTTGGGTGTGAATGGTATGTTCGTGTGTTTGTTTGCTTTCGCAATTTTCGCTTGAAGCATTTGCAGGTTTTCGCGCATTATGCGCTTTAGCACAACATTCTACGCGCTATGAACAGTACAAGCTGAAAGGACGAGCTCGCAAAGGAACCCAAGATGGAAGCTTTGCGGTTCGGTTGAATTGATTGTGCAGATTCAGTTCTATCCAACTCGAAATTGTACTGTTTTGCTTGGTAGACTATAGTGTAGCAGGGCAGGCACTATAGGGGTACAATTTAGGTGAAGGTTGGATGTTGTTTGTCTGTATCTGCATGCTACAGGGCCAGGGGAAACCAGCGGAACCAGCTTTTGGCTGGTTGGGCAAAGACAAAACAGGTTCTGTTTTTAGGACCTGAACCTGGTTGTTGTTTTCCCAGGTTGGAAAAATAGAACCAGAGGTTGTTTACCAACCTACCACCTGCTGTTTTGTCCAGCCAGGTTGGTTCTGTTGCTTGGAATTATTTGGGATGATTCCTGGTTGTTCCCAGGTTCATTCCCAAGGTCCTTGCTAGCTAGAACGATTTATTCCTTCTCTGTTTGTACCTGAATATATTCAATTTGATTCAAGCGAATTCCTCCCTTCCTGGAATTTCGTTTCTACGCAGTGCGACGGCAGAATGCTACCCGAGTCAACGCTAGTACGCTAGCACTCCAACGCTAGGCAAACGCTGTCCGGGCCATAATTTCGTAATGGCAAAACTTTTCGCGAGGCAACTTGGTTCATTTTAAAGCTCTTGGAGAGAGCTTCGATATAGGAAATTCTCAGCTTCATCCGATCGACGGTCTGCACGATACGCTGTGCGACGTTCAAGGTACTCTTGCTGTTTTGACTAAGTCCCTCTTGATCCCTCTCTCTACAAACTCGGACCCGAGGATAGGGGCTGGTCTTGTACCAGGCACCCAAGGACCCTTGGAGGTGACCCCGAGGAGAGGTTTTAAGTTTGATAAAGTCTTAATAGCTTGAGTTTATTAGGCCCTTACACCAACAAGCTGGTATCAGAGCTGCGTTATAGTGATCCTCGTTATAGGTAGCTATTGCGCGCAACACCTCGGCGGTAGCTGGTGAATCGTCAACCCAAGATCGTAGCGGCAGCCAAGATTCTGGTGTTTCTACGCCAAGGGGAGCGCGAACAAGCCAGGGCTCGCTGATCAAGGAGGTTCTGAAAAACTTCTCCGTCGAGAAGTTCAATGGCGAGGGCTATGATGATTGGGCCTGGAAAATGCAACTTGATGAAGGAGCTGCACGCCCCTACCTCCGTCGCTGCGACGCTCATGATGGAGAGGGAGCTGTCCGCGTTGCGCCTAAGCGAGGGAGAGCCGGTGCAACCCATCCTGGACAAGATGCGTGATCTATACGCGAAGCTGGCGATCGCGGGAATCACCTACCCGGAGCAGACCAAGTGCCTGAAGATGCTCTCGCTGCTGCCGGAATCGTGGCTTCAATTCACGAGCGGATTGAGCCTGCCGCAGAACCAGAGCTTGTGGACGCTCGAGTGGGTGCGGACAAAGATTCTGGAGGAGGACTTCCATCGCCACCAACTGAGGGGTGGAGACAACGGCAGCAGCGGCTACGAGATGCAAGGGAGCCGATGTGGTCAAGGACGTGGCTTCGGTGGTGCTCGACGCGGTGCAAAGAAGGACGACGACTCCAACGACCAACAAGGAGGTACCGGTTGGGGTCGCGGTGCGAAATCTGGACGTGGGGGCAAGTCGGGTGCTGGTGGCAAAATGAAAGGGAGTTGCTGGTATTGTGAGAAGTAAGGGCACCCCTGGTTTTTGTGCTATAAGAAACCCGATGGATGGACCCCCCAGAATCGTCACCAAAATGGCGGCGCGCGGAGGAACCAGAAAAACGGCGCCAACATAGTCGCATCTGCTAAGGTTGGAGCAGAGCTGCACCCCGTGGATTATTGGGTGTTGGAGACGGGCGCTGCTTGGACGATGACGCCGCGCAAGGACCTGCTAGACCACGTACGAGCTGCACCGATCAACGAGGTGTGCTCCGCCTCTGGAGACGCGCTGAAGGTGGCTGGTGCGGGACGAGCTGCGTTGAAGAGAGCGGATGGCAAGTCCGTGGTGCTGCACGACGTTCTCCTCGTTCCTAAACTCAAGGCCAACCTCATCTCCCTCCGTAAGCTTAGTTCCCTCAAGTCTGGGGTGAGCACTAGTTGGGATGGGGCACGCACTTACAAGGGGCAGCTGGGCAATCGGGTGCTTTGGGATCTGCACGAGAGTACGGACGTGTACAGATCCATGTGGCAGCTGCCGGCGCTGGCGTGGCACGGTTGGGGGCAGGCTGGAGAGGGGTCTGCATCTCAGGGGGAGTGCAACGCCGTTGGAGGGGTTGGTGTGAAAGTGTCGGCCAGATCTGGGGAGACGGATTGGGCAACGGCACACAGACGCTTGGGGCATGTGGCAATGCCTTTGCTGAAGTTACTGGAGAAGGATGGAGCCATTAAGGGCTTGAAGCTGAACGGACAACCACCTGATGATAACTGTGAAATTTGCCTCCTTTCAAAGTTCACCCGTTTCCCCTTCCATAATGTGGCTGGCAGGAGCAAAAAGCCGTTGGAGCTGGTCCTCATGGACTTGGTGGGGCCGCTGCCGGTGCAAGGACACAAGGGGGAGCGGTACTTCCTAACCATAATGGATGACTGGAGAAGGCTAATGTTGGCGTATCCGCTGAAGCAGAAAGATCACGCCGCCTCCACGATTCGGGACGATTGGCTGCCGTATGTGGAGAAGCAAGCGGAGTGTGTGGTGAAGCGGATTAGGACAGATCGGGGTGGTGAGTTCCTTGGAGCTGAGATGACGGCCTGGCTCAAGAAGCAGGGCATTTAGAGGGAGCTGACCACGGCTTACACCCCACTGTCCAACGGTGTAGCAGAACGGGCGAACCGGACAATTCTGGAGACAGCCAGGGCGCTGGTCATAGAATCTGGGCTGGGCAACTTGATGTGGCCCCATGCTGTTCCGCACGCTACCGTCGCTAGGAACAGGGTACTCACAAAGGTTGGGGATGACTCGTAGGTGCCGTTGGAGAGGTGGCTTGGGAGGAAGCCGCTGGTGGACATGCTGAGGGTGTTCGGTTGCATGGCAGTCGCCCACGTCCCCAAGACCTACCGCAGTAAGTTGGGGGCGAGTGCAATCTGGTGTGTGCATTTGGGGCTGGCTGCTGAGAGCAAGGGATGGCTGCTGTGGGAGCCTTCCAAGGGTGTGTTGTTTGACAGCAGGGATGTGAAGTTTGTTGAGGGCATGATGTATGGGAGCTGGGAGAAATAGCCGGAGGCCAGGGTATCCCAGCAGATGGAGCAGATCACCATGCAGCTGGACCTGACTCCTAGTGTGTGGGAGGAGGGAGAGGAGGCAGCTGCAGAAGGTGGTGCTGGAGAGAAGGTGCAGGAGGCACCTGCCGGTGAAAACAATGGTGTGGAGACTAGAGGTAACACTAGTGGAGCTGCTGGATCCGAGGGAGGAGAGCAGCAGCAGGGGAAAACTAAGAAGCCGAAGGGTGTTGTTATGAAGGGGTGGGAGACAGCCGTCTCCAGGCCAGGACGTACCCGTATGGTTACCAAGAAGCTGACTGCAGGAGCTGATGTAGCGGAGCAGCAGCTTGGGACCGAGGAGGCATTGCTGATTCTACCGCATGGCTATGACCCGGATGAGAAGGATGAGCCTGCGTACTGTTTTCTTGCCCCTGCACCAGAGGAACCAGCTAGCATGGAGGAGGCATTAGCTGGACCAGATAGGGGCAAATGGCTGGCTTCTAGGGATGCTGATTACCAGAGCCTGCTGGAGAATGGGACTTGGGAACTAGTGGTGCTGCCTGAGGGAAAGAAAGCGGTACAATGCAAGTGGGTGCTAAGGACTTGGGAGGTAAAGTACTACCTCGGGAGGTAAAGTGCAAGAACCTTGGGGAGGTAAAGTACTACCTCGGGATGCACGTATAGAGGGATCCAGATCACAGGTGGTTGAAACTGCACCAGGAGAAGTTCATCAAGGAGCTGGGGGAGAAGCAAGGGATTGAGAATGAGCGCAATGTTGCAACTCCCCTGCCAGCAGAATTCAAGCTTGTGAAAGCTGCAGAAGATGAAGGGGTTGAAGCCGAGGAGCAGCAGAAATTTCAGTCCTTGGTGGGCAGCCTCTTGTATGCAGCAGTTCACACGAGGCCCGATATCTCATTCCCGGTTGGGCAGCTGGCTAGGGTGGTGCAGAATCCATCAGAGGAGCAGGTGGATGCAGCTGAGCGTGTGGTGAAGTATCTGAACTCTCACCCAAGCATTGGAGTTCAGTACTCCGCATCTGCACAGGTGAAGCAGAAAGGGGTTGAGGTGCTGAAAGAGAAGGGGGAGAGGCTTGGAGAAGGCAAGCTCTTTCTCACTTGCTTTACCGATGCTACATGGGCCTCTGAGAAGGAGGATTCCTCATCTGTGGGAGGATACATCTGCGTAGTAGGGGGAGGACCTGTGAGTTGGAGGTCCAAGAAGCAGATGGAGACAGCACTCTCTTCCGTGGAGTCAGAGTACATGGCGATGTTCCATGGGCTGAAGGAGGTGATTTGGCTGAGGAGGTTTTTAGAGGAGATTGGCCAGGAGCAAAAGATTGCTACGCCGCTGTCTAGTGATAGCAAGGGAGCTCTTAGGATGGCCAGGAACGCTGTGCTTCATTGGCTGAATAAGCACATGCGTATCAAGTGGCACTGGCTGCGTAAGGAGGTGAAGAGGGGGACGGTGAATCCGATCTACATCAAGACTCACCAGCAGCCAGCAGACTTCCTCACCAGGAGGCTTGAGGATGAGCCTCATTGGCGTTGTGTGCGCATGAGTGGAATGAGCACGAACTAGTATGGAATGATGGGGATGCAGCCGGCAGGCCGAGGGGGAGTGTGTTGGGTGCAAATTCACATTGCACGACATCCTGCCGTCTGATTGTACGAGCATGCGTATGCGAATGCATTTGCGTGTGAATGGTATGTTCGTGTGTTTGTTTGCTTTCGCAATTTTTGCTTGAAGCATTTGCAGGTACTCGCACAATGTGCGCTTCGGCACAACATTGTACGCGCTATGAACAGTACAAGCAGAAAGGACGAGCTCGCAAAGGAACCCAAGATGGAAGCTTAGTGGTTCGGCTTACTTGATTGCGCAGATTCAGTTCTATCCAACTCGAAATTGTACTGTTTTGTTTGGTTGACTATAGTGTAGCAGGGCAGGCACTATAGGGGTACAATTTAGGTGAAGGTTGGATGTTGTTTGTCTGTATCTGCATGCTACAGGGCCAGGGGAAACCAGCGGAACCAGCATTTGGCTGGTTGGGCAAAGACAAAACAGGTTCTGTTTTTAGGACCTGAACCTGGTTGTTGTTTTCCCAGGTTGGAAAAACAGAACCAGAGGTTGTTCACCAACCTACCACCTGCTATTTTGTCCAGCCAGGTTGGTTCTGTTGCTTGGAATTATTTGGGATGATCCCTGGTTGTTCTCAGGTTCATTCCCAAGGTCCTTGCTAGCTAGAACTATTTATTCCTTCTCTGTTTGTACCTGGATATAGTGAAATTGATTCAAGCGAACTCCTTCCTTACTGGAATTTCGTTTCTACGCGATCCGACGGCGGAATGCTACCCGAGTCAACGCTAGTATGCTAGCACTCCAACGCTAGGCTAACGCTGTCCGAGCCATAATTTCGTAATGGCAGAAGATTTCGCGAGGCAGCTTGGCTTATTTTAAAGCTCTTAGAGTGAGCTTCGATATAGGAAATTCTCAGCTTAATCCGGTCGACGGTCTGCACGATACGCTGCGCGACGTTCAAGGTACTCTTGCTGTTTTGACTAAGTCCCTCTTGATCCCTCTCTCTACAAACTCGGACCCGAGGATAGGGGCTGGTCTTGTACCAGGCACCCAAGGACCCTTGGAGGTGACCCCGAGGAGAGGTTTTAAGTTTGATAAAGTCTTAATAGCTTGAGTTTATTAGGCCCTTACACCAACATATGGTTGGTACTGAGAGTAAGTACGTTACTTACCCATATGGTTGGTACCTAGAGTAAGTGCGTTACTTATCCATATGGTTGGTACCCAGAGTACGTGCGTTACTTATCCATATATTTGGTACCTAGAGTAAGTGCGTTACTTATCCATATGGTTGGTACCTAGAGTAAGTGCGTTACTTATCCATATGGTTGGTACCCAGAGTAAGTGCGTTACTTACCGATATGGTTGGTACCGAGAGTAAGTCCGTTACTTACCCATATGGTTGGTACCTAGAGTAAGTGCGTTACTTATCCATATGGTTGGTACCCAGAGTAAGTGCGTTACTTACCCATATGGTTGGTACCCAGAGTAAGTGCGCTACTTACCCATATGGTTGGTACCTAGAGTAAGTGCGTTACTTATCCATATGGTTGGTACCCAGGGTAAGTGCGTTAGTTACCCATATGGTTGGTACCCAGAGTAAGTGTGTTACTTACCGATATGGTTGGTACCGAGAGTAAGTACGTTACTTACCCATATGGTTGGTACCTAGAGTAAGTGCGTTACTTATCCATATGGTTGGTACCCAGAGTAAGTGCGTTACTTACCCATATGGTTGGTACCCAGAGTAAGTGCGTTACTTACCCATATGGTTGGTACCGAGAGTAAAGACGTTACTTACCCATATGGTTGGTACCGAGAGAAAGTGCGTTACTTACCCATAAGGTTGCTATTGAGAGTAAGTGCGTTACTTACTCATATAGTTGGTACCGAGATTAAGCGGGTTTCCTGCCCATATAGTTGGTACCGAGAGTAAGTACGTTACTTAGACATATGGTTGGTACCATAAGTAAGTGCGTTACTGATCCATATGGTTGGTACCTAGAGTAAGTGCGTTACTTACCCATATGGTTGGTACCCAGAGTAAGTGCGTTACTTACCCATATGGTTGGTACCAAGAGTAAGGACGTTACTTAGACATATGGTTGGTACAGAGAGAATGTGCGTTACTTACCCATATTGTTGATACCGAGAATAAGTGCCTCTCTTAGCCATATGGTTGGTACCCAGAGTAAGTGCGTTACTTAGCCATATGGTTGGTACCATGAGTAAGGCAGTTTCTTACCCATAAAGTTGGTATCGAGAGTAAGTGCGTTACTTACCCATATGGTTGGTACCAAGAGTAAGTGCGTTACTTACCGATATGGTTGTTACCGAGAGTAAGTGCGTTACTTACCCATATGGTTGGTACCGAGAGTAAGTACGTTACTTAGACATATGGTTGGTACCATGAGTAAGTGCGTTACTGATCCATATGGTTGGTACCTAGAGTAAGTGCGTTACTTACCCATATGGTTGGTACCCAGAGTAAGTGCGTTACTTACCCATATGGTTGGTACCAAGAGTAAGGACGTTACTTACCCATATGGTTGGTACCGAGAGAATGTGCGTTACTTACCCATATTGTTGATACCGAGAATAAGTGCCTCTCTTAGCCATATGGTTGGTACCCAGAGTAAGTGCGTTACTTAGCCATATGGTTGGTACCATGAGTAAGGCAGTTTCTTACCCATAAGGTTGGTATCGAGAGTAAGTGCGTTACTTACCCATATGGTTGGTACCAAGAGTAAGTGCGTTACTTACCGATATGGTTGTTACCGAGAGTAAGTGCGTTACTTACCCATATGGTTGGTACCGAGAGTAAGGACGTTACTTACCCATATGGTTGGTACCGAGAGAATGTGCGTTACTTACTCATATGGTTGATACCAAGAGTATGTGCGTTTATTAGCCATAAGGTTGGTACCCAGAGTAAGTGCGTTACTTACTCATATGGTTGGTACCGAAAGTAAGGACGTTACTTACCCATATGGTTGGTACCAAGAGAATGTGCGTTAATTACCCATTTGGTTTATACCGAGAGTTAGTGCGTTTCTTAGCCATATGGTTGGTACCCAGAGTAAGTGCGTTATTTACTCATATGGTTGGTACACAGTGTAAGTGCGTTACTTACCGATATGGTTGGTACCGAGAGTAAGTACGTTACTTACCCATATGGTTGGTACCCAGAGTAAGTGCGTTGCTTACCTATATAGTTGGTACCCAGAGCAAGTGCATTACTTACCCATATGGTTGGTACCTAGAGTAAGTGCGTTACTTATCCATATGGTTGGTACCCAGAGTAAGTGCGTTACTTACCCATATGGTTGGTACCCAGAGTAAGTGCGCTACTTACCCATATGGTTGGTACCTAGAGTAAGTGCGTTACTTATCCATATGGTTGGTACCCAGAGTAAGTGCGTTAGTTACCCATATGGTTGGTACCCAGAGTAAGTGTGTTACTTACCGATATGGTTGGTACCGAGAGTAAGTACGTTACTTACCCATATGGTTGGTACCTAGAGTAAGTGCGTTACTTATCCATATGGTTGGTACCCATAGTAAGTACGTTACTTACCCATATGGTTGGTACCCAGAGTAAGTGCGTTACTTACCCATATGGTTGGTACCGAGAGAAAAGACGTTACTTACCCATATGGTTGGTACCGAGAGTAAGTGCGTTACTTACCCATAAGGTTGGTATTGAGAGTAAGTGCGTTACTTACTCATATAGTTGGTACCGAGATTAAGCGGGTTTCCTGCCCATATAGTTGGTACCGAGAGTAAGTACGTTACTTAGACATATGGTTGGTACCATGAGTAAGTGCGTTACTGATCCATATGGTTGGTACCTAGAGTAAGTGCGTTACTTACCCATATGGTTGGTACCCAGAGTAAGTGCGTTACTTACCCATATGGTTGGTACCGAGAGTAAGGACGTTACTTACCCATATGGTTGGTACCGAGAGAATGTGCGTTACTTACCCATATGGTTGATACCGAGAATAAGTGCCTCTCTTAGCCATATGGTTGGTACCCAGAGTAAGTGCGTTACTTAGCCATATGGTTGGTACCATGAGTAAGGCAGTTTCTTACCCATAAGGTTGGTATCGAGAGTAAGTGCGTTACTTACCCATATGGTTGGTACCAAGAGTAAGTGCGTTACTTACCGATATGGTTGTTACCGAGAGTAAGTGCGTTACTTACCCATATGGTTGGTACCGAGAGTAAGGACGTTACTTACCCATATGGTTGGTACCGAGAGAATGTGCGTTACTTACTCATATGGTTGATACCAAGAGTATGTGCGTTTATTAGCCATAAGGTTGGTACCCAGAGTAAGTGCGTTACTTACTCATATGGTTGGTACCGAAAGTAAGGACGTTACTTACCCATATGGTTGGTACCAAGAGAATGTGCGTTAATTACCCATTTGGTTTATACCGAGAGTTAGTGCGTTTCTTAGCCATATGGTTGGTACCCAGAGTAAGTGCGTTATTTACTCATATGGTTGGTACACAGTGTAAGTGCGTTACTTACCGATATGGTTGGTACCGAGAGTAAGTACGTTACTTACCCATATGGTTGGTACCCAGAGTAAGTGCGTTGCTTACCTATATAGTTGGTACCCAGAGCAAGTGCATTACTTACCCATATGGTTGGTACCTAGAGTAAGTGCGTTACTTATCCATATGGTTGGTACCCAGAGTAAGTGCGTTACTTACCCATATGGTTGGTACCCAGAGTAAGTGCGCTACTTACCCATATGGTTGGTACCTAGAGTAAGTGCGTTACTTATCCATATGGTTGGTACCCAGAGTAAGTGCGTTAGTTACCCATATGGTTGGTACCCAGAGTAAGTGTGTTACTTACCGATATGGTTGGTACCAAGAGTAAGTACGTTACTTACCCATATGGTTGGTACCTAGAGTAAGTGCGTTACTTATCCATATGGTTGGTACCCATAGTAAGTACGTTACTTACCCATATGGTTGGTACCCAGAGTAAGTGCGTTACTTACCCATATGGTTGGTACCGAGAGAAAAGACGTTACTTACCCATATGGTTGGTACCGAGAGTAAGTGCGTTACTTACCCATAAGGTTGGTATTGAGAGTAAGTGCGTTACTTACTCATATAGTTGGTACCGAGATTAAGCGGGTTTCCTGCCCATATAGTTGGTACCGAGAGTAAGTACGTTACTTAGACATATGGTTGGTACCATGAGTAAGTGCGTTACTGATCCATATGGTTGGTACCTAGAGTAAGTGCGTTACTTACCCATATGGTTGGTACCCAGAGTAAGTGCGTTACTTACCCATATGGTTGGTACCGAGAGTAAGGACGTTACTTACCCATATGGTTGGTACCGAGAGAATGTGCGTTACTTACCCATATGGTTGATACCGAGAATAAGTGCCTCTCTTAGCCATATGGTTGGTACCCAGAGTAAGTGCGTTACTTAGCCATATGGTTGGTACCATGAGTAAGGCAGTTTCTTACCCATAAGGTTGGTATCGAGAGTAAGTGCGTTACTTACCCATATGGTTGGTACCAAGAGTAAGTGCGTTACTTACCGATATGGTTGTTACCGAGAGTAAGTGCGTTACTTACCCATATGGTTGGTACCGAGAGTAAGGACGTTACTTACCCATATGGTTGGTACCGAGAGAATGTGCGTTACTTACTCATATGGTTGATACCAAGAGTATGTGCATTTATTAGCCATAAGGTTTGTACCCAGAGTAAGTGCGTTACTTACTCATATGGTTGGTACCGAAAGTAAGGATGTTACTTACCCATATGGTTGGTACCAAGAGAATGTGCGTTACTTACCCATTTGGTTTATACCGAGAGTTAGTGCGTTTCTTAGCCATATGGTTGGTACCCAGAGTAAGTGCGTTATTTACTCATATGGTTGGTACCCAATGTAAGTGCGTTACTTACCGATATGGTTGGTACCGAGAGTAAGTACGTTACTTACCCATATGGTTGGTACCCAGAGTAAGTGCGTTGCTTACCTATATAGTTGGTACCCAGAGCAAGTGCATTACTTACCCATATGGTTGGTACCGAGAGTAAGGAGGTTACTTACCCATATGGTTGGTACCGAGAGTATGTGCATTACTTACCCATATGGTTGATACTGAGAGTAAGTGCGTTTCTTAGCCATATGGTTGGTACCCAGAGTAAGTGCGTTACTTACCCATATGGTTGGTACCCAGAGTAAGTGCGTTACTTACCGATATGGTTGGTACCGAGAGTAAGTACGTTACTTACCCATATGGTTGGTATCGAGGGAAATTGCATTACTTACCCATATGGTTGGTACCGAGGGTAAGTGCGTTACTTAGCCATATGGTTGGTACCATGAGTAGGTGCGTTACTTACCCATAAGGTTGGTATGGAGAGTAACTGTGTACTGACTCATATGGTTGGTACCGAGATTCAGCAGGTTTCCTGCCCATATGGTTGGTACCGAGAGTAAGTACGTTACCTACCCATATGGTTGGTACCCAGAGTAAGTGCGTTACTTACCCATATGGTTGGTACCCAGAGTAAGTGCGTTACTTATCCATATGGTTGGTACCGAAACTAGGTGCGTTACTTACCGATATGGTTGGTACCGAGAGAAAGTGCGCTACTTACCCATATGGTTGGTACCGAGAGTAAGTGCGTTTCTTAGCCATATGGTTGGTACCCAGAGTATGTGCGTTACTTACCCATATGGTTGGTACCATGAGTAAGTGCGTTACTTACCCATAAGGTTGATATCGAGAATAAGTGGGTTTCCTGTACATATGGTTGGTACCGAAAGTAAGTGCGTTACTTACCCATATGGTTGGTACCAAGAGCAAGTGTGTTACTTACCGATATGGTTGGTACCGAGACTAAGTGCGTTACTTACCCATATGGTTGGTACCTAGAGTAAGTGCGTTACTTACTCATATGGTTGGTACCCAGAGTAAGTGCGTTACTTACCCATATGGTTGGTACCCAGAGTAAGTGCGTTACTTACCCATATGGTTGGTACCGAGAGTAACGACGTTACTTACCCATATGGTTGGTACCGAGAGTAAGTGCGTTACTTACCCATATGGTTGGTACCGAGAATAAGTGGGTTTCTTGTGCATATGGTTGGTACCCAAAGTAAGTGCGTTACTTACCCATATGGTTGGTAACGAGAGTAAGTGCGTTACTTACCGATATGGTTGGTAACGAGACTAATTGCGTAACTTACCCATATGGTTGGTACCTAGAGTAAGTGCGTTACTTACCGATATGGTTGGTACCGAGACTAATTGCGTTACTTACCGATATGGTTGGTACCTCGAGTAAGTGCGTTACCTACCCATATGGTTGGTACCCAGAGTAAGTGCGTTACTTACCCATATGGTTGGTACCCAGAGTAAGTGCGTTACTTACCCATATGGTTGGTACCGAGAGTAAGGACGTTACTTACCCATATGGTTGGTACCGAGAGAATGTGCGTTACTTATCCATATGGTTGGTACCGAGTGTAAGGACGTTACTTAACCATATGGTTGGTACCGAGAGAATGTGCATTACTTACCCATATGGTTGATATCGAGAGTAAGCGCGTTACTTAGCCATATGGTTGGTACCATGAATAAGTGCGTTACTTAGCCATAAGGTTGGTATTGAGAGTAAGTGGGTTTCCTGCGCATATGGTTGGTACCGAAAGTAAGTGCGTTACTTACCCATATGGTTGGGACCAAGAGTAAGTGCGTTACTTACCGATATGGTTGATATCGAGACTAAGTGCGTTACTTGCCCATATGGTTGGTACCCAGAGTAAGTGCGTTACTTACCCATATGGTTGGTACCGAGAGTACGGACGTTACTTACCCATATGGTTGGTACCGAGAGAATGTGCGTTACTTACCCATATGGTTGGTACCGAGAGTAAGTGCGTTACTTACCCATATGGTTGGTACCGAGAGAATGTGCGTTTCTTTCCCATATAGTTGATACCAAGAGTAAGTGCGTTTCTTAACCATATGGTTGGTACCCAGAGTAAGTGCGTTACTTACCCATATGGTTGGTACCGAGAGTAAGGACGTTACTTACCATATGGTTGGTATCGAGAGAATGTGCGTTACTTATCCATATGGTTGATACCGAGAGTAAGTGCGTTTCTTGTTAGAGACTAAGGACGGAGTCTATGAAGATTAGTAGCCAAAATATCTCAACATCGTTGGGCCTAGTTTCTGAACTGAAAAGTCGATTTCACAAGAAACGCCGTCGACGAAAAGTTCACAGTCAAAACTTCATCAAACTCTAATATTTTGTAGCTCTACTCCGTGGCTACAATTCCCAAGTTGAATCATGCGAAAAAATGAAGTATTTCTTGAGCTATTAATTTCGGCGCACTAGGGGGTATGCTGCCATAGAATCTTAACTCAATGACAAAGTTCACACAAGAGAATTGGAGTAGCACTAAACCAGGTGGAAGGGATGAGGAGGACGAGAGGGAAGGTCCCAAGAGAGTCCCCAACCAAGGAAACCCCATGCCATACAATTCCCTTCCCCATAGACAACCCGAACTTTGACCTTTGTCACTATCCCAACCTCCACAATCCACCTCAACCCAACTTGGCCACACTTGCCAGCCTGGTTTGGTTTCTCCCAACCATTTGGCAGCAACTACAGTAGAAAAGACGAATTTCCCAACCCTCAAAAGTCTGTACCCCATATTGAGTCAACCGCACAACTTCCCATAGTCACCACAACCAAATATCAAAAGCATACGAACTCCAACGTTCGTAACTTTCTTGTTCGTGCTCTGATTGAAGCGATACTTGGTTCCTCGGAAAGTTCTTGAGCAGAGGAGTCACTTCAGATATCTGCTCAAGCCAAATAACATTCACACACATACACTCAGAAAAACCAAACCGCACAAAACACAAATTTCTGCACACACTCACAACACGCACGCAACGCACGAACATATGATGGGAGGCAGACAGACGTGAATGCGAATGGTAGCATCACTCAACAAACTCCCCCTCTGGCTGCCAACCATCATCCCACATGTCATAGCTCAAGCATGCAACCTCAATGCACACTCATCCCCGCAAGCTTCATGCCCTTCCAATGCTCAGATTCAGCCAGGCGCTTGGTGAGAATGTCAGCCGCCTGCTGATGGGTCTTCACAATCTCCAGCCGCACCTCCTTGTCCAGGAGCCTTCTCACCCAGTGCCACTTAGGCCTGATGTGTTTGGTCAGCCCATGAAGACAAGCATTCTTCGCTAGCTTCACCGCCGACTCATTGTCACAGAAAATCACAGTCGGCTCCCTCTGACCAACTCCAATCTCCTCCGACAAACGCCTCAGCCACACCACCTCCTTTGCCCCATGATGCAGGGCCATGTACTCTGTCTCACACGAGGACTGCCCCACTTCATTCTGCTTCTTACTGCGCCAGCTCACTGCACCACCTCCGAACAGGCACACATAGCCTCCAATGCTGGTGCCATCCGCTTTCACCGAGTTGAAGCTAGCGTCAGTGTAGCAGGTCAGGAGCATCTCCCCCTTGCTCAAATCAGCTGCACCCCTCTGCAGCCTCTGCCTCACAGCATTGTACTCCAAACCCACTGATGCCGTTGCACTCACATAGCGGACCAACCTCTTGGCCGCTTCCAGCTGCTCATGACTGGGGCGTGAAACCACACTAGCAAGCCTGGATGTTGCAAAGGCAATGTCAGGCCGTGTGTGGTTAGCCGCATAGTTGAGTGCCCCAACCATGGAATGAAAAAGTTTCCTGTCACTCTCACCCACCACCTCCTCATCAGCACAGGGCTCCACAGTGAACCCCGAAGGCAGTGGGGTGGCTGGCTTTCCTCCATCTTGTAGCCCATACTTCTCAGCCAGCCCCTCACAATACTTTCTCTGGTGCAACCTCAACACTCCCTTGTCAAGGTCCCTCTCCACATGCATCCCTAAATAGTACTTCACATCTCCCATCTTGGAACACTTGAACTGCATCTCCAGCATCTCCTCCACACGCTCAATCATTGCAGATGACTCAGAGAAGAGCAGGATGTCGTCCACATACACAAGGAGCATGAGAAACTGCTCCTTCTCTTGTAGCAGGAACAGGCTGTGGTCACACTCACTCTTCTTGAACCCCCCAGCCAGCAGTGTCTCTTCTTGCTTGTGGTACCATGCACGAGGAGCCTGCTTCAGGCCATAGATGGCCTTCTTCAGCCTGCACACCCTGCCGCTCCCATCATCCAAACCCTCAGGCTATAACACGTACAGCTCCTCCAGAATGACTCCATTGAGGAAGGCGGTGGTGATGTCCATCTGCTTCACCCGCCATCCACGGTTTGCTGCCATTGCCAATGACACCCGAAGTGTTGTGCCTTTCCCCACAGGAGCATAAAGCTCGTTGAAGTCCTTTCCCTTTGTCTGCTGAAACCCCTTAGCCACAAGCCTTGACTTGTAGCGGGTCAGCGCCCCATCAGGTCCATACTTGTGCCTGAAAATCAGCTTGGAAGAAATGGCCTTCTTCCCGGGTGGCAGCTCACACAGCTCCCACGTCTCATTCTATAACAGAGAATCATACTCCTCCTTCACACTCTGCTTCCATTTTTTCAGCATCGGGCCCGCTCAATGCCTCAGCTAGCGTCTTGGGCTCAGGGACGGCTGCCCAGTAGCAGTGTGCTATCTCATCCTCATCACACTGCTCAGCCACACTCCCAGCCCTCACCACCTTTGGCTTTCCACGGCTTGCATAGGTCAGCCTGTTAGGAGGGCGCACATCCCTCCTAGGACGGTCAGCCGTACGTCCGGCAACTTGTGGAGCACCTTGCTCCTCCTGCTGCTGCTGCTGCTCCACCTCAGGTTCTCCCCCATCATCAGTCACCCCAGAGATCTCCTCCTTGGAGACACAAACCTCCACCTGCCTCGAAGGCCGCTGCACCTCATCGGCTTTGACAGTTAGCGGTGTCGTAGGAAGCTTCTGCTGCTGCTGCTTCCACTCTTTGTAGTACAAGGACTCAAGGAACTTCACATCCCTTGACACAGTCAGCTGCTGGCTGGTCAAGTCCCAAATCAGCCAGCCCTTGTGATCCTTAGCAAGCCCCAAGTGCACACCCCATCTCCCAGAAGCTTCCAGTTTTCCCCTCTTCTCCTTAGGCACATGAAAAACCACCATGCAGCCATAAGTTCTCAGCATGTTGACTGCAGGCGCACTCCCATACCACTTGGTGTAGGGGACCCATTGCTTGTCCCCCACATTCGCCAGCACCCGGTTCTTCACGACAACGACCTGCCGCAGTGCTGTCACCCAAAACGGATCCGGCAGCCCTGCACGCCCAAGGAGAGTGCGAGCACCTTCCTGCAGGGTCCGGTTGAACCGCTCAGCCACGCCATTCTGCTGAGGGTTGTAAGGCACTGTGAGTTGATGCTGGATCCCCTTCCGCTTCAGCTCCTTCTCAAAATCAGCGCCGATGAACTCTCCTCCGTTGTCAGTGCGGATCACCTTCACCTTGTGTCCGCTCTCCCTTTGTGCTCTCGGCATCCACTCCTTAAGAACAGCCGCTGCCACCTCCCCCTTAGTCTTGAGAGGGTACACCCACACCGCACGTGTGTGGTCGTCCACAATTGTCAAGAAGTAGCGGCTGCACGAGAGAGAAAGGGCCCTCGTGAGGCCCACCACATCCATGTGTACTAGTGTAAGTGGTGCCTTGGCTGGTCCTGTGCTGCTGCTGAAGGGAAACTTCGTGAATTTGGTCTCAAGGCAGGTAGGGCAGCTCCCAATCTCCTTTGCTCCCCCCTTCACCTCCAGCCCCTTCAAGCACCCATCCTTAACCAACTTCTGCAGCATAGGAATGTTCACATGGCACAGCCTCTCATGCCACGTCTCCCAATCAGCCTCACCACTCCCAGATGAAGCCTTTGCCCATGCAGCTGTCGCATCCACACCAGCAAGCACCTCACCATGTGGCTGTTGTGGCTGCTGCACCTTCTTGACTGCATCCATGGCCGCAGCAGTTGGTGCAGACTCCTCTCCTCCCGCAGTTGCTTTAGCCGCTCCCGCTGCCTTTGCTGTTGCTGGTGGTTTCCCCTTCCAAGGGATGATGGGCAGCTGCCATAGGTCCTTGATGCAGCTGCTCTTCTCCTCCAAGTTCCACAGCAGCAACTTCCCAAGCTTTGCACGGCAGCTGGTTGGGCCGAAGGTAACTTCAGCCTTGCTCTTCTGCAGCCGGCGCAAAGAAAGAAGGTTAGTGGACAAACCTTCAACCAACAGCACATTCCCAAGCCCCACAAGCTCTCCATTGGCTCCCATCACCTTAGCATTCCCAACACCAATCACAGGGAGCAAAGCACCTGAAGCGGCAGCCACAAACTTGATCTTCCCAGGAGGTTTTACCTCATCAAGCAAATCTGCCCGTGGGGTCATATGACTCGTGCAACCTGAATCGATCACCCAGTGAGTGAGGGGGTGCATCACAACCTTCCCAACTGAACCCACATTACCCCCACTCCCTTGCACATCCTCAACCATGAGGAACATCCCAGGGTCGGCTTTACCTTGTGCACCATCACCTTGTGCACCTGAACCTTGCACAGCGCCACCTCGTGCACGTTCACCACTTGGCGGCTTCATGCCTGGGGGCGCCCATCCCTCAGGCCGGCTGAAACACTTGAACCACGGGTGTCCAGCCTTCTTGCAGTACCAGCACGCACCCTCCATTCGGGTGCTCCCCTTGCCACCAGAGCTCCCATGCCCCTCATTGTAGTCACCTCGGCCTCTCCCTCTGCCAAAGCCTCTCCCACGACCTCGGCCTCTCCCTCCCCCTCTCCCTCTGCTGCCTCCTGCAGCTCCATACCCCTCTGCAGTTTTGTTAACAGCACCACCTCCCGTGTGGCGCCTGCGGAAGTCCTCCTGCAGGATCTGCTGCCGTAGCCACTCAGGCGTCCACTTGTCCTGCTGAACGTTGAGGGTGGGGATGAGGTTGTCCCACGAGTTGTCAAGCACCGAGATGATCTTGGTGCACTGTTGCATCTGCGACACTTCGCTGCCCGCCGCTGCCATCCTCGCATAGGTGTCCTTGATCTTGTCAAGGACTGGTTTCACATCATCTCCCGGTTTCATGGAGAGGGCAGCCAGCTCCTTCTCCAACACAATCACCATCGGCAGCGTGTTGGGCTGAACCACGTCGTGTAGCAGCTTCCACGCCTTTGGTCCCGAGTCATCGAGCTCCACCAAATCCTTGATGTGCTGGAACATGTCGTTGTTGACCGATTGGAGGATGAGGCTGTATAGCACCGCGCTCTTCTCAATCCACCGATCGCGGGCATCTCCTTCCCCAGGCATCTTCTCCTCTCCCATTGCAATTTTCAGCAGCTTGTAGCGCTTGAAGGCGCTCCGCATCCGCCCGCTCCATTCCTCATAGTTGGAGCCATCCAAAGCTTCAATCTTGGATGGTGGCGGTTCACTCCTCTTCTCAACTGCATCTCCACTTCCTTGACTCATCTTCTCTGGTACTCTCGATACCAACCTTATGGGTAAATAACGCACTTACTCATGGTACCAACCATATGTCTAAGTAATGCACTTACTCTCAGTACCAACCATATGGATAAGTAACGCACTTTCTCTCTGTACCAACCCAACCTCTCGATAGAACGGGCGAACCGGACAATTCTGGAGACAGCTAGGGCGCTGGTCATAGAATCTGGGCTGGGCAACTTGATGTGGCCCCATGCTGTTCCGCACGCTACCGTCGCTAGGAACAGGGTACTCACAAAGATTGGGGATGACTCGTGGGTGCCGTTGGAGAGGTGGCTTGGGAGGAAGCCGCTGGTGGACATGCTGAGGGTGTTCGGTTGCATGGCACTCGCCCACGTCCCCAAGACCTACCGCAGTAAGTTGGGGGCGAGTGCAATCTGGTGTGTGCATTTGGGGCTGGCTGCTGAGAGCAAGGGATGGCTGCTGTGGGAGCCTTCCAAGGGTGTGTTGTTTGACAGCAGGGATGTGAAGTTTGTTGAGGGCATGATGTATGGGAGCTGGGAGAAATAGCCGGAGGCCAGGGTATCCCAGCAGATGGAGCAGATCACCATGCAGCTGGACCTGACTCCTAGTGTGTGGGAGGAGGGAGAGGAGGCAGCTGCAGAAGGTGGTGCTGGAGAGAAGGTGCAGGAGGCACCTGCCGGTGAAAACAATGGTGTGGAGACTAGAGGTAACACTAGTGGAGCTGCTGGATCCGAGGGAGGAGAGCAGCAGCAGGGGAAAACTAAGAAGCCGAAGGGTGTTGTTATGAAGGGGTGGGAGACAGCCGTCTCCAGGCCAGGACGTACCCGTATGGCTACCAAGAAGCTGACTGCAGGAGCTGATGTAGCGGAGCAGCAGCTTGGGACCGAGGAGGCATTGCTGATTCTACCGCATGGCTATGACCCGGATGAGGAGGATGAGCCTGCGTACTGTTTTCTTGCCCCTGCACCAGAGGAACCAGCTAGCATGGAGGAGGCATTAGCTGGACCAGATAGGGACAAATGGCTGGCTTCTAGGGATGCTGAGTACCAGAGCCTGCTGGAGAATGGGACTTGGGAACTAGTGGTGCTGCCTGAGGGAAAGAAAGCGGTACAATGCAAGTGGGTGCTAAGGATCAAGACTGACGACAAGGAGCAGGTCACCATCTACAAGAGTAGATTGGTGGCTAAGGGGTTTATGCAGAAGGAGAAGCGGGACTTCAATGAGATCTTTGCTCCCACTGCCAGAACCCCTACCCTTCGTGTCTTGTTGGCAGATGAAGCCGTTGGTGGGAAGTTCATTATCCAAATGGACATATCAATGGCATTCCTCAACGGGATTTTAGAGGAGGAGGTGTTCATGACGCAGCCGCCTGGGTATGAGGATGGTACATGCAGGGTGTGCAAGCTGAAAAAGTCCATCTACGGCTTGAAGCAGGCGCCACGCTGCTGGTACCAGAAGTTGGCAGCTATTTTAGAGGAGATGGGATTCAGGACCAGCAGCTGTGATGAGAGCCTCTTTCTCAAGAGGGAGGGGGACAAGCTGGTGTTGTTTCTGGTCTACGTGGACGACATTCTTCTCTTTAGTAGCAGCATGAAGGAGATCCAGAAGGTGCAGCAGCAGCTGATGGAGAACTTCAAGTGCAAGAACCTTGGGGAGGTAAAATACTACCTCGGGATGCACGTGGAGAGGGATCTGGATCACAGGTGGTTGAAGCTGCACCAGGAGAAGTTCATCAAGGAGTTGGGGGAGAAGTATGGGATTGAGAATGAGCGCAAAGTTGGAACCACCCTGCCAGCAGAATTCAAGCTTGTGAAAGCTGCAGAGGATGAAGGGGTTGAAGCCGAGGAGCAGCAGCAATTCCAGTCCTTGGTGGGCAGCCTCTTGTATGCAGCTGTTCACACGAGGCCTGACATCTCTTTCTCGGTTGGGCAGCTGGCTAGGTTGGTGCAGAATCCATCAGAGGAGCAGGTGGATGCAGCTGAGCGTGTGGTGAAGTATCTGAACTCTCACCCAAGCATTGGAGTTCAATACTCCGCATCTGCACAGGTGAAGCAGAAAGGGTTGAGGTGCTGAAAGAGAAGGTGGAGAGGCTTGGAGAAGGCAAGCTCTTTCTCACTTGCTTTACCGATGCTACATGGGCCTCTGAGAAGGAGGATTCTTCATCTGTGGGAGGATACATCTGCGTAGTTGGGGGAGGACCTGTTAGTTGGAGGTCAAAGAAGCAGACAGAGACAGCACTCTCTTCTGTGGAATCAGAGTATATGGCGATGTTCCACGGGGTGAAGGAGGTGATTTGGCTGAGGAGGTTGTTAGAGGAGATTGGCCAGGAGCAGAAGGTTGCTACGCCGCTGTTCTGTGATAGCAAGGGGGCTCTTGGAATGGCCAGGAACGCTGTGCTTCATGGGCTGAACAAGCACATGCGTATCAAGTGGCACTGGCTGCGTAAGAAGGTGAAGAGGGGGACAGTGAATCCGATCTACATCAAGACTCACCAGCAGCCAGCAGACTTCCTCACCAAGAGGCTTGCAGATGAGCCTCACTGGCGTTGTGTGCGCATGAGTGGAATGAGTATGAACTAGTATGGGAATGCAGCCGGCAGGCTGAGGGGGAGTGTGTTGGGTGCAAATTCACATTGCACGACATCCTGCCGTCTGTTTGTATGAGTATGCGTGTGCGAATGCATTTGGGTGTGAATGAAATGTTCGTGTGTTTGTTTGCTTTCGCAATTTTTGCTTGAAGCATTTGCAGGTACTTGCGCATTATGCGCTTCGGCACAACATTGTACGCGCTATGAACAGTACAAGCAGAAAGGACGAGTTCGCAAAGGAACCCAAGATGGAAGCTTTGCAGTTCGGTTGAATTGATTGTGCACATTCAGTTCTATCCAACTCGAAATTGTACTGTTTTGCTTGGTTGACTATAGTATAGCAGGGCAGGCACTATAGGGGTACAATTTAGGTGAAGGTTGGATGTTGTTTGTCTGTATCTGCATGCTACAGGGCCAGGGGAAACCAGCGGAACCAGCTTTTGGCTGGTTGGGCAAAGACAAAACAAGTTCTGTTTTTAGGACCTGAACCTGGTTGTTGTTTTCCCAGGTTGGAAAAACAGAGCCAGAGGTTGTTTACCAACCTACCACCTGTTGTTTTGTCCAGCCAGGTTGGTTCTGTTGCTTGGAATTATTTGGGATGATCCTGGGTTGTACCTTGGGATTCCCAAGGTCCTTGCTAGCTAGAACTATTTATTCCTTCTCTATTTGTATCTGAATATAGTCAATTTGATTCAAGCCAATTTCTCTTTTCCTGGAGTTTCGTTTCTACGCGGTGCGACGGCGAAATGCTACCCGAGTCAACGCTAGTACGCTAGCACTCCAACGCTAGGCAAACTTCGTAATGGCATAACTTTTCGCGAGGCAACTTGGTTCATTTTAAAGCTCTTGGAGAGAGCTTCGATATAGGAAATTCTCAGCTTAATCCGATCGACGGTCTGCACCATACGCTGCACGACGTTCAAGTCCCTCTTGATCCCTCTCTCTACAAACTCGGATCCGAGGATAGGGGCTGGTCTTGTACCAGGCACCCAAGGACCCTTGGAGGTGACCCCGAGGAGAGGTTTTAAGTTTGATAAAGTCTTAATAGCTTGAGTTTATTAGGCCCTTACACCAACAACTCGTACAAACAGACGGCAGGATGTATTGCAATGTGAATTTGCATCCAACACACTCCCCTTCAGCCTGCCGGCTGCATTTCCATCATTCCATGCTAGTTCATGCTCATTCCACTCATGCGTACACAACGCCAATGAGGCTAATCCGCAAGCCTCTTGGTGAGGAAGTCTGCTGGCTGCTGGTGTGTCTTGATGTAGATCGGATTCACCGTCCCCCTCTTCACCTCCTTACGCAGTCAGTGCCACTTGATACGCATGTGCTTATTGAGCCCATGAAGCACAGCGTTCCTGGCCATTCCAAGAGCCCCCTTGCTATCACAAAACAGCGGCGTAGCAACCTTCTGCTCCTGACCAGTCTCCTCTGACAACCTCCTCAGCCAAATCACCTCCTTCACCCCGTGGAACATTGCCATGTACTCTGACTCCACGGAAGAGAGTGCTGTCTCCGTCTACTTCTTTGACCTCCAACTAACAGGTCCTTCCCCAAATACGCAGATGTATCCTTCCATAGATGAGGAATCCTCCTTCTCAGAGGCCCATGTAGCATCGGTAAAGCAAGTGAGAAAGAGCTTGCCTTCTCCAAGCCTCTCCCCCTTGTCTTTCAGCACCTCAACCCCTTTCTGCTTCACCTGTGCAGATGCGGAGTATTGAACTCCAATGCTTGGGTGAGAGTTCAGATACTTCACCACACGCTCAGCTGCATCCACCTGCTCCTCTGATGGATTCTGCACCACCCTGGCCAGCTGCCCAACCGAGAAAGAGATGTCGGGCCTCGTGTGAACTGCTGCATACAAGAGGCTGCCCACCAAGGACTGAAATTGCTACTGCTCCTCGGCTTCAACCCCTTCATCCTCTGCAGCTTTCACAAGCTTGAATTCTGCTGGCAGGGGAGTTGCAACCTTGCGCTCATTCTCAATCCCATACTTCTCCCCCAGCTCCTTGATGAACTTCTCCTGGTGCAGCTTCAACCACCTGTGATCCAGATCCCTCTCCACGTGCATTACGAGGTAGTATTTTACCTCCCCAAGGTTCTTGCACTTGACTTCTCCATCAGCTGCTGCTGCACCTTCTGGATCTCCTTCATGCTGCTGCTAAAGAGAAGAATGTCGTCCACATAGACCAGAAACAACACCAGCTTCTCCCCCTCCCCCTTGAGAAAGAGGCTCTCATCACAGGTGCTGGTCCTGAATCCCATCTCCTCTAAAACAGCTGCCAACTTCTGGTACCAGCAGCGTGGCGCCTGCTTCAAGCCGTAGATGGACTTTTTCAGCTTGCACACCCTGCCCATACCATCCTCATACCCAGGTGGCTGCGTCATGAACACCTCCTCCTCTAAAATCCCGTTGAGGAATGCCGTTGATTTGTCCATCTGGATAATGAATTTCCCAATAACAGCTGCATCTGCCAACAAGACACGGAGGGTAGGGGGTTTGGCAGTGGGAGCAAAGATCTCATTGAAGTCCCGCTTCTCCTGCATAAACCCCTTAGCCACCAACCTACTCTTGTAGATGGTGACCTGCCCCTTGTCGTCAGTCTTGATCCTTAGCACCCACTTGCATTGTACCGCTTTCTTTCCCTCAGGCAGCACCACTAGTTCCCAAGTCCCATTCTCCAGCAGGCTCAGGAACTCAGCATCCCTAGAAGCCAGCCATTTGTCCCTATCTGGTCCAGCTAATGCCTCCTCCATGCTAGCTGGTTCCTCTGGTGCAGGGGCAAGAAAACAGTACGCAGGCTCATCCTCCTCATCCGGGTCATAGCCATGCGGTAGAATCAGCAATGCCTCCTCGGTCCCAAGCTGCTGCTCCGCTACATCAGCTCCTGCAGTCAGCTTCTTAGTAGCCATACGGGTACGTCCTGGCCTGGAGACGGGTGTCTCCCATCACTTCATAACAACACCCTTCGGTTTCTTAGTTTTCCCCTGCTGCTGCTCTCCTCCCTCGGATCCAGCAGCTCCACTAGTGCTACCGCTAGTGGAGACTAGCACCACCATTGTTTTCACCGGCAGGTGCCTCCTGCACCTTCTCTCCACCACCTTCTCTCCTCTCCCTCCTCCCACACACTAGGAGTCAGGTCCAGCTGCATGGTGATCTGCTCCATCTGCTGGGACACCCTGGCCTCCGGCTATTTCTCCAAGCTCCCATACATCATGCCCTCAAAAAACTTCACAGCCCTGCTGTCAAACAACACACCCTTGGAAGGCTCCCACAGCAGCCATCCCTTGCTCTCAACAGCCAGCCCCAAATGCACACACCAGATTGCACTCGCCCCCAACTTACTGCGGTAGGTCTTGGGGACGTGGGCGACTGCCATGCAACCGAACACCCTCAGCATGTCCACCGGCGGCTTCCTCCCAAGCCACCTCTCCAACAGCACCCACGAGTCATCCCCAACCTTTGTGAGTACCCTGTTCCTAGCGACGGTAGCGTGCCGAACAGCATGGGGCCACATCAAGTTGCCCAGCCCAGATTCTATGACCAGCGCCCTAGCTGTCTCCAGAATTGTCCGGTTCGCCCGCTCTGCTACACCGTTGGACAGTGGGGTGTAAGCCGTGGTCAGCTCCCTCTGAATGCCCTGCTTCTTGAGCCAGGCCGTCATCTCAGCTCCAAGGAACTCACCACCCCGATCTGTCCTAATCTGCTTCACCACACACTCCGCTTGCTTCTCCACAAACGGCAGCCAATCGTCCCGAATCGTGGAGGCGGCGTGATCTTTCTGCTTCAGCCGATACGCCCACATTAGCCTGCTCCAGTCATCCATTATGGTTAGGAAGTACCGCTCCCCCTTGTGCCCTTGCACCGGCAGCGGCCCCACCAAGTCCATGTGGACCAGCTCCAACGGCTTTTTGCTCCTGCCAGCCACACTAAGGAAGGGGAAACGGGTGAACTTTGAAAGGAGTCAAATTTCACAGTTATCATCGGGTGGTTGTCCGTTCAGCTTCAAGCCCTTAATGGCTCCATCCTTCTCCAATTTCTTCAGCAAAGGCATTGCCACATGCCCCAAGCGTCGGTGTGCCGTTGCCCAATCCGTCTCCCCAGATCTGGCCGACACTTTCACACCAACCCCTCCAACGGCGTTGCACTCCCCCTGGGATGCAGACTCCTCTCCAGCCTGCCCCCCACCGTGCCACAGCAGCGCCGGCAGCTGCCACATAGATCTGTACACGTACGTACTCTCGTGCAAATCCCAAAGCACCCGATTGCCCAGCTGCCCCTTGTAAGTACGTGCCCCATCCGTACTAGTGCTCACCCCAGACTTGCCAAGCTTACGGAGGGAGATGAGGTTGGCCTTGAGTTCAAGAACGAGAAGAACGTCGTGCACCACCACCGGCTTGCCATCCGCTCCCTTAAACGCAGCTCGTCCCGCACCAGCCACCTTCAGCGCGTGTCGAGAGGCGGAGCACACCTCGTTGATCGGTGCAGCTCGCACGTGGTCCAGCAGGTTCTTGCGCAGCGTCATCGTCCAAGCAGCGCCTGTGTCCAACACCCAATAGTCCAGGGGGTGCAGCTCTGCTCCAACCTTAGCAGATGCGTCTCCTTGCTCCCCCTTGTCTCCCACATGGAAGAATTGGTCCGCGGTGCGCTCCTTCTTCTTCTCCGCACCGCCGTTGCCCTTCGGATTGTTGTCGGACGAATCAGCGACTATGTTGGCGCTGTTTTTCTGGTTCGTCTGCGCGCCGCCATCCTGGTGACGATTCTGGGGGGTCCATCCATCGGGTTTCTTATAGCACAAAAACCAGGGGTGCCCTTCCTTCTCACAATACCAACAACTTCCTTTCATTTTGCCACCGGCACCCGACTTGCCCCCACGTCCAGATTTCGCACCGCGACCCCAACCGGTACCTCCTTGTTGGTCGTTGGAGTCGTCGTCTTTCTTTGCACTGCGTCCAGCACCACCGAAGCCACGTCCTCTGCCACGTCGGCTCCCTTGCATTCCGTAGCTGCTGCTGCCGTTGTCTCCACCCCTCAGTTGGCGGCGACGGAAGTCCTCCTCCAGAATCTTCGTCCGCACCCACTCGAGCGTCCACAAGCTATGGTTCTGCGGCAGGCTAAATCCGCTCGTGAATTGAAGCCACGATTCCGGCAGCAGCGAGAGCATCTTCAGGCACTTGGTCTGCTCCAGGTAGGTGATTCCCGCGATCGCTAGCTTCGCGTAGAGATCACGCATCTTGTCCAGGATGGGTTGCACCGGCTCTCCCTCGCTTAGGCGCAACGCGGACAGCTCCCTCTCCATCATGAGGGTCGCAGCGACGGAGGTAGGGGCGTGCAGCTCCTTCAATTCCGTCCACGCCTTCGGACCGCACTCAACCTCCGGCAGCAGGTGGATGACGTGGTGACGCTGGTTCAGCTCCAAACTCTGCGACATCAAGTAGTAGCCAGCCGAGGCGCGCTCGTCCCAATCTTCCTGAAGGGCGGGGTCACTCGGTCTAGGCTCCTCCCCAATCATTAGTTTCAGCAAATCGATCTGACGGAAATAAAGTTGCATTTTCCAGGCCCAATCATCATAGCCCTCACCATTGAACTTCTCGACAGAGAAGTTTTTCAGCACCTCCTTGATCAGCGAGCCCTGGCTTGTTCGCGCTCCCCTTGGCGCACAAACACCAGAATCTTGGCTGCCGCTACGATCTTGGGCTGACGATTCACCAGCTACCGCCGAGGTGTTGCCCGCCATAGCTACCTATAACGAGGATCACTATAACGCAGCTCTGATACCAGCTTGTTGGTGTAAGGGCCTAAAAAACTCAAGCTATTAAGACTTTATCAAACTTAAAACCTCTCCTCGGGGTCACCCCCAAGGGTCCTTGGGTGCCTGGTACAAGACCAGCCCCTATCCTCGGGTCCGAGTTTGTAGAGAGAGGGATCAAGAGGGACGTAGTCAAAACAGCAAGAGTACCTTGAATGTCGCGCAGAGTATCGTGCAGACCGTAGATCGGATTAAGCTGAGAATTTACTATATCGAAGCTCGCTCCAAGAGCTTTAAAATGAACCAAGTTGCCTCGCCAAAAGTTATGCCATTACGAAGTTATGGCTCGGACAGCGTTTTCCTAGTGTTGGAGTGCTAGCGTACTAGCGTTGATTCTGGTAGCATTCCGCCGTTGCACTACGTAGAAACAAAATTCCAGGAAGGGAGGAATTTGCTTTAATCAAATTGACTATATTCAGGTACAAACAGAGAAGGAATAAATAGTTCTAGCTAGCAAGGACCTTGGGAATGAACCTAGGAACAACCAGGGATGATCCCAAATAATTCCAAGCAACACAACCAACCTGGCTAGACAAAACAGCAGGTAGTAGGTTGGTAAACAACCTCTGGTTCTGTTTTTCCAACCTGGGAAAACAACAACCAGGTTCAGGTCCTAAAAACAGAACCTATTTCGTCTTCGCCCAACCAGCCAAAAGCTGGTTCCGCTGGTTTCCCGTGGCCCTGTAGCATGCAGATACAGACAAAGAACATCCAACCTTTACCTAAATTGTACCCCTATAGTGCCTGCCCTGCTGCACTATAGTCAACCAAACAAAACAGTACAATTTCGAGGTGAATAGAACTGAATCTGCACAATCAATCCAACGAACCGCAGAGCTTCCATCTTGGATTCCTTTGCGAGCTCGTCTTTTCTGCTTGTACTGTTCATAGCGCGTAAAATGTTGTGCCGAAGCGCACATTGTGCGAGTACCTGCAAATGCTTCCAGCAAAAATTGTGAAAGCAAACAAACACACGAAAATACATACCATTCACACGCAAATGCATTCGCGCACGCATACTCGTACAAACAGACGGCAGGATGTAGTGCAATGTGAATTTGCATCCAACATATGGTTGGTACCCAGAGTAAGTGCGTTACTTACCCATATGGTTGTTACCCAGAGTAAGTGCGTTACTTACCCATATGGTTGGTACCGAGAGTAAGGACGTTACTTACCCATATGGTTGGTACCGAGAGAAAGTGGGTTACTTACCCATATGGTTGGTACCGAGAGTAAGTGCGTTACTTAGACATATGGTTGGTACCATGAGTAAGTGCGTTACTTACCCATAAGGCTGGTATCGAGAGTAAGTGCGTTACTTACTCATATGGTTGGTACCGAGAGTAGGTGCGTTACTTACCCGTATGGTTGGTACCTAGTGTAAGTGTGTTACTTACCTATATAGTTGGTACCCAGAGTAAGTACGTTACTTACCCATATGGTTGGTACCGAGAGAATGTGCGTTACTTACACATATGGTTGATACCGAGAATAAGTGCGTTTCTTAGCCATATGATTGGTACCCAGAGTAAGTGCGTTACTTAGCCATATGGTTGGTACCATGAGTAAGTGCGTTAGTTACCCATAAGGTTGGTATCGAGTGTATGTGGGTTTCCTGCCCATATGGTTGGTACCGAGAATAAGTGCGTTTCTTAGCCATATGATTGGTACCCAGAGTAAGTGCGTTACTTACCCATATGGTTGATACTGAGAGTAAGTGCGTTTCTTAGCCATATGGTTGGTTCCCAGAGTAAGTGCGTAACTTACCCATATGGTTGGTACCCAGAGTAGGTGCGGTACTTACCCATATGGTTGGTACCGAGAGTAAGTACGTTACCTACCCATATGGTTGGTACCCAGAGTAAGAACGTTACTTACCCATATGGTTGGTACCCAGAGTAAGTTCGTTACTTACCCATATGGTTGGTACCGAGAGTAAGTGCGTTACTTACCCATATGGTTGGTACCGAGAGTAAGGACGTTACTTACCCATATGGTTGGTACCGAGAGAATGTGCGTTACTTACCCATATGGTTGATACCGAGAGTAAGTGCGTTTCTTAGTCATATGGTTGGTACCCAGAGTAAGTGCGTTACTTACCCATATGGTTGGTACAAAGAGTAAGTGCGTTACTTACCGATATGGCTGGTACCGAGAGTAAGGACGTTACTTACCCATATGGTCGGTATCGAGAGAATGTCGTTACTTACCCATATGTTTGATACCGAGAGTAAGTGCGTTTCCTAGCCACATGGTTGGTACCCAGAGTAAGTGCGTTACTTTTCCATATGGTTGGTACCGAGAGTAATTCTGTTACTTACCCATATCGTTGGTACCGAGAGAATGTGTGTTACTTACCCATATGGTTGATACCGAGGGTAAGTGTGTTTCTTGGCCATATGGTTGGTACCCAGAGTAAGTGCGTTACTTACCCATATGCTTGGTACCCAGAGTAAGTGCGTTACTTACCGATATGGTTGGTACCGAGAGTAAGTACGTTACTTACCCATATGATTGGTAGTCAGAGTAAGTGCGTTACTTGCCCATATGGTTGGTACCCAGAGTAAGTGCGTTACTTACCCATATGGTTGGTACCGAGAGTAAGTACGTTACTTACCCATATGGTTGGTACCGAGAGTAAGAGCATTACTAACCCATATGGTTGGTACCCAGAGTAAGAGAGTTGCTTACCTATATGGTTCTTACCGAGAGTAAGGACGTTACTTACCCATATGGTTGGTACCGAGAGAAAGTGGGTTACTTACCCATATGGTTGGTACCGAGAGTAAGTGCGTTACTTAGACATATGGTTGGTACCATGAGTAAGTGCGTTACTTACCCATAAGGCTGGTATCGAGAGTAAGTGCGTTACTTACTCATATGGTTGGTACCGAGAGTAGGTGCGTTACTTACCCGCATGGTTGGTACCTAGTGTAAGTGTGTTACTTACCTATATAGTTGGTACCCAGAGTAAGTACGTTACTTACCCATATGGTTGGTACCGAGAGAATGTGCGTTACTTACACATATGGTTGATACCGAGAATAAGTGCGTTTCTTAGCCATATGATTGGTACCCAGAGTAAGTGCGTTACTTAGCCATATGGTTGGTACCATGAGTAAGTGCGTTAGTTACCCATAAGGTTGGTATCGAGTGTATGTGGGTTTCCTGCCCATATGGTTGGTACCGAGAATAAGTGCGTTTCTTAGCCATATGATTGGTACCCAGAGTAAGTGCGTTACTTACCCATATGGTTGATACTGAGAGTAAGTGCGTTTCTTAGCCATATGGTTGGTTCCCAGAGTAAGTGCGTAACTTACCCATATGGTTGGTACCCAGAGTAGGTGCGGTACTTACCCATATGGTTGGTACCGAGAGTAAGTACGTTACCTACCCATATGGTTGGTACCCAGAGTAAGAACGTTACTTACCCATATGGTTGGTACCCAGAGTAAGTTCGTTACTTACCCATATGGTTGGTACCGAGAGTAAGTGCGTTACTTACCCATATGGTTGGTACCGAGAGTAAGGACGTTACTTACCCATATGGTTGGTACCGAGAGAATGTGCGTTACTTACCCATATGGTTGATACCGAGAGTAAGTGCGTTTCTTAGTCATATGGTTGGTACCCAGAGTAAGTGCGTTACTTACCCATATGGTTGGTACAAAGAGTAAGTGCGTTACTTACCGATATGGCTGGTACCGAGAGTAAGGATGTTACTTACCTATATGGTCGGTATCGAGAGAATGTCGTTACTTACCCATATGTTTGATACCGAGAGTAAGTGCGTTTCCTAGCCACATGGTTGGTACCCAGAGTAAGTGCGTTACTTTTCCATATGGTTGGTACCGAGAGTAATTCTGTTACTTACCCATATCGTTGGTACCGAGAGAATGTGTGTTACTTACCCATATGGTTGATACCGAGAGTAAGTGTGTTTCTTGGCCATATGGTTGGTACCCAGAGTAAGTGCGTTACTTACCCATATGCTTGGTACCCAGAGTAAGTGCGTTACTTACCGATATGGTTGGTACCGAGAGTAAGTACGTTAGTTACCCATATGATTGGTAGTCAGAGTAAGTGCGTTACTTGCCCATATGGTTGGTACCCAGAGTAAGTGCGTTACTTACCCATATGGTTGGTACCGAGAGTAAGTACGTTACTTACCCATATGGTTGGTACCGAGAGTAAGAGCATTACTAACCCATATGGTTGGTACCCAGAGTAAGAGAGTTGCTTACCTATATGGTTCTTACCGAGAGTAAGGACGTTACTTACCCATATGGTTGGTACCGAGAGAAAGTGGGTTACTTACCCATATGGTTGGTACCGAGAGTAAGTGCGTTACTTAGACATATGGTTGGTACCATGAATAAGTGCGTTTCTTACCCATAAGGCTGGTATCGAGAGTAAGTGCGTTACTTACTCATATGGTTGGTACCGAGAGTAAGCGGGTTTCCTGCCCATATGGTTGGTACCGAGAGTAGGTGCGTTACTTACCCGTATGGTTGGTACCTAGTGTAAGTGTGTTACTTACCTATATTGTTGGTACCCAGAGTAAGTGCGTTACTTTTCCATATGGTTGGTACCGAGAGTAATTCTGTTACTTACCCATATCGTTGGTACCGAGAGAATGTGTGTTACTTACCCATATGGTTGATACCGAGAGTAAGTGTGTTTCTTGGCCATATGGTTGGTACCCAGAGTAAGTGCGTTACTTACCCATATGCTTGGTACCCAGAGTAAGTGCGTTACTTACCGATATGGTTGGTACCGAGAGTAAGTACGTTACTTACCCATATGATTGGTAGTCAGAGTAAGTGCGTTACTTGCCCATATGGTTGGTACCCAGAGTAAGTGCGTTACTTACCCATATGGTTGGTACCGAGAGTAAGTACGTTACTTACCCATATGGTTGGTACCGAGAGTAAGAGCATTACTAACCCATATGGTTGGTACCCAGAGTAAGAGAGTTGCTTACCTATATGGTTCTTACCGAGAGTAAGGACGTTACTTACCCATATGGTTGGTACCGAGAGAAAGTGGGTTACTTACCCATATGGTTGGTACCGAGAGTAAGTGCGTTACTTAGACATATGGTTGGTACCATGAGTAAGTGCGTTTCTTACCCATAAGGCTGGTATCGAGAGTAAGTGCGTTACTTACTCATATGGTTGGTACCGAGAGTAAGCGGGTTTCCTGCCCATATGGTTGGTACCGAGAGTAGGTGCGTTACTTACCCGTATGGTTGGTACCTAGTGTAAGTGTGTTACTTACCTATATTGTTGGTACCCAGAGTAAGTGCGTTACTTACCCATATGGTTGGTACCAAGAGTAAGTGCGTTATTAACCTATATGGTTGGTACCAAGAGTAAGTGCGTTACTTACCCATATGGTTGGTATCGAGAGAATGTGCGTTACTTACCCATATGGTTGATACCGAGAGTAAGTGCGTTTCTTAGCCATATGGTTGGTACCCAGAGTAAGTGCGTTACTTACCCATATGGTTGGTACCAAGAGTAAAGACGTTACTTACCCATATGGTTGGTATTGAGAGAATGTGAATTACTTACCCATATGGTTGATACCGAGAGTAATTGCGTTTCTTAGCCATATGGCTGGTACCCAGAGTAAGTTCGTTACTTACCGATATGGTTGATATTGAGAGTAAGTGTGTTACTTACCCATATGGTTGATACCCAGAGTAAGTGCGTTACTTACCCATATAATTGGTACCGAGAGTAAGTGCGTTACTTACCTATATGGTTGGTATCGAGAGAATGTGCGTTACTTACCCATATGGTTGATACCGAGAGTAAGTGCGTTTCTTAGCCATATGGTTGTTACCCAGAGTAAGTGCGTTACTTACCCATATGGTTGGTACCGAGATTAAGGGCTTTACTTACCCATATGGTTGGTACCAAGAGTAAGTGCATTACTTACTAATATGGTTGGTACCGAGAGTAAGTACGTTACTTTCCCATATGGTTGGTACCCAGAGTAAGTGCGTTACTTACCCATATGGTTGGTATCGAGAAAATGTGCGTTACTTACCCATATGGTTGATACCAAGAGTAAGTGCGTTTCTTCGCCAATGATTGGTACCCAGAATAAGTGCGTTACTTACCCATATGGTTGGTACCCAAAGTAAGTGAGTTACTTACTGATATGGTTGGTACCGAGAGTAAGTACGTTACTTACCCATATGGTTGGTACCCAGAGTAAGTGCGTTACTTACTGATATGGTTGGTACCGAGAATAAGTGCGTTACTTACCCATATGGTTGGTACCAAGAGTAAGTGCGTTACTTACCCATATGGTTGGTATCGAGAAAATGTGCGTTACTTACCCATATGGTTGATACCGAGAGTAAGTGCGTTTCTTCGCCATATGGTTGGTACCCAGAGTAAGTGCGTTACTTACCCATACGGTTGGTACCCAGAGAAGTGAGTTACTTACCGATATGGTTGGTACCGAGAGTAAGTACGTTACTTACCCATATGGTTGGTACCGAGAGTAAGTGCGTTACTTACCCATATGGTTGGAACCCAGAATAAGTGCGTTACTTACCCATATGGTTGGTACCGAGAGTGAGGACATTACTTACCCATATGGTTGGTACCGAGAGAAAGTGCGTTACTTACCCATATGGTTGGTACCGAGAGTAAGTGCGTTACTTAGCCATATCGTTGGTACCATGAATAAGTGCGTTACTTACCTATAAGGTTGGTATCGAGAGTAAGCGGGTTTCCTGCCCATATAGTTGGTAACGAGAGTAAGTGCGTTACTTACCCATATGGCTGGTACCGAGGGTTAGTGCGTTACTTACCAATATGGTTGGTACCGAGAGTAAGTACGTTACTTACCCACATGGTTGGTACCCAGAGTAAGTGCGTTACTTACCCATATGGTTAGTACCCAGAGTAAGTGCATTACATACCCCTAGGGTTGGTACCGAAACTAAGTGCGTTACTTACCGATATGGTTGGTACCGATAGAAAGTGCGTTATTTACCCATATGGTTGGTACCTAGAGTAAGAGCATTTCTTAGCCTTATGGTTGGTACCATGAGTAAGTGCCATACTTACCCATAAGGTTGGTATCGAGAGAAAGTGGGTTTCCTGCCTATATGGTTGGTACCGAGAGTAAATGCGTTACTTATCCATATGGTTGGTACCAAGAGTAAGTGGTTACTTACCGATATGGTTGGTACCGAGACTAAGTACGTTACTTACCCATATGGTTGGTACCCAAAATAAGTGCGCTTCTTACCCATATGGTTGGTACCCAGAGTAAGTGCGTTACTTACCCATATGGTTGGTACCCAGAGTAAGTGCGTTACTTACCCATATGGTTGGTACCGAGAGTAAGGACGTTACTTACCTATATGGTTGGTACCGAGAGAATGTGCGATACTTACCCATATTGTTGGTACCGAGAGTAAGTGCGTTTCTTAGCCATATGGTTGATACCCAGAGTAAGTGCGTTACTTACCCATATGGTTGGTACCGAGAGTATGTGCGTTATTTACCCATATGGTTGATACCGAGAGTAAGTGCGTTTCTTAGCCATAAGGTTGGTACCAAGAGTAAGTGGGTTTCCTGCCTATACAGTTGGTACCGAGAGTAAGTGCGTTACTTACCCATATGGTTGGTACCGAGAGTAAGTGCGTTACTTACCCATATGGTTGGTACCGAGATTAAATGCGTTACTTACCGATATGGTTGGTACCGAGAGTAAGTACGATATTTACCCATATGGTTGGTACCCAAAGTAAGTGCGTAACTTACCCATATGGTTGGTACCCAGAGTAGGTGCGTTACTTACCGATATGGTTGGTACCGAGAGTAAGTTTCCTTAGCCATATGGTTGGTACCCAGAGTGGAGACGTTACTTACCCATATGGTTGGTACCGAGAGAATGTGCGTTACTTACCTATATGGTTTGTACCGAGAGTAAGTGCGTTTCTTAGCTATATGGTTGGTACCTAACGTAAGTGCGTTACTTACCCATATGGTTGGTTCCCAGAGTAAGTGCGTTACTTACCCATATGTGTAGTACCGAGAGTAAGTGCGTTACTTACCCATATGGTTGGTACCGAGAGTAAGGACGTTACTTTCCCATATGGTTGGTACCGAGAGAAAGTGCGTTACTTACCCATATGGTTGGTACCGAGAGTAAGTGCGTTTCTTAGCCGTATGGTTGGTACCCAGAGTAAGTGCGTTACTTAGCCATATGGTTGGTACCATGAGTAAGTGCGTTACTTATCCATAAGGTTGGTATCGAGAGTAATTGCGTTACTTACGCATATGGTTGGTACCGAGAGTAAGCGGGTTTCCTGCCCATATGGTCGGTACCGAGAGTAAGTACGTTACTTACCCATATGGTTGGTACCCTGAGTAAGTGCGTTACTTACCCATATGGTTCGCACCCAGAGTAAGTACGTTACTTACCTATATGATTGGTACTGAGAGTAAGTGCGTTAGTTACCGATATGGTTGGTATCGAGAGTAAGTGCGTTACTTACCGATATGGTCGGTACCGAGAGTAACTACGTTACTTACCCATATGGTTGGTCCGAGAGTAAGTGCGTTACTTACCCATATGGTTGATACCGAGATTAAGTGCGTTACTTACCGATATGGTTGGTACCGAGAGTAAGTACGTTACTTACCAATATGGTTGGTACCCAGAGTAAGTGCATTACTTACCCATATGGTTGGTGCCAAGAGTAAGTGCGTTACTTACCGATATGGTTGGTACCGAGAGTAAGTACGTTACTTACCCATATGGTCGGTACCTAGAGTACGTACGTTTCTTACCCATATGGTTGGTACTGAGAGTAAGTGCGTTACTTACCCATATGGTTGGTACGGAGATTAAGTGCGTTACTTACCGATATGGTTGGTACCGAGAGTAAGTACGTTACTTACCCATATGGTTGGTACACAGAGTAAGTGCGTTACTTACCCATATGGTTGGTACCGAGATTAAGTGTGTTACTTACCGATATGGTTGGTACTGAGAGTAAGTGCGTTACTTACCCATATGGTTGGTACGGAGATTAAGTGCGTTACTTACCGATATGGTTGGTACCGAGAGTAAGTACGTTTCTTACCCATATGGTTGGTACCCAGAGTAAGTGCATTACTTACCCATATGGTTGGTACCCAGAGTAAGTGCGCTACTTACCCATATGGTTGGTACCCAGAGTAAGTGCGTTACTTACCCATATGGTTGGTACCGAGAGTAAGTTTCCTTAGCCATATGGTTGGTACCCAGAGTGGAGACGTTACTTACCCATATGGTTGGTACCGAGAGTAAGTGCGTTTCTTAGCCATATGGTTGGTACCCAGAGTAAGTGCGTTACTTACCCATATGATTGGTACCCAGAGTAAGTGCGTTACTTAGCCATATGTCTAGTACCGAAAGTACGTGCGTTACTTACCCATATGGTTGGTACCCAGAGCAAGTGCGTTACTTACCCATATGCGTGGTACCGAGAGTAAGAGCGTTACTTACCCATATGGTTGGTACCGAGAGTAAGTGCGTTTCTTAGCCATATGGTTGGTACCCAGAGTAAGTGCGTTACTTAGCCATATGGTTGGTACCATGAGTAAGTGCGTAACTTATCCATAAGGTTGGTATCGAGAGTAATTGCGTTACTTACTCATATGGTTGGTACCGAGAGTAAGTACGTTACTTACCCATATGGTTGGTACTGAGAGTAACTGCGTTATTTACCCATATGGTTGGTACCGAGATTAAATGCGTTACTTACCGATATGGTTGGTACCGAGAGTAAGTACGTTATTTACCCATATGGTTGGTACCCACAGTAAGTGCGTAACTTACCCATATGGTTGGTACCCAGAGTAGGTGCGTTACTTACCGATATGGTTGGTACCAAGAGTAAGTTTCCTTAGCCATATGGTTGGTACCCAGAGTGGAGACGTTACTTACCCATATGGTTGGTACCGAGAGAATGTGCGTTACTTACCCATATGGTTTGTACCGAGAGTAAGTGCGTTCCTTAGCTATATGGTTGGTACCTAACGTAAGTGCGTTACTTACCCATATGGTTGGTTCCCAGAGTACGTGCGTTACTTACCCATATGTGTAGTACCGAGAGTAAGTGCGTTACTTACCCATATGGTTGGTACCGAGAGTAAGGACGTTACTTTCCCATATGGTTGGTACCGAGAGAAAGTGCGTTACTTACCCATATGGTTGGTACCGAGAGTAAGTGCGTTTCTTAGGCGTATGGTTGGAACTCAGAGTAAGTGCGTTACTTAGCCATATGGTTGGTACCATGAGTAAGTGCGTTACTTATCCATAAGGTTGGTATCGAGAGTAATTGCGTTACTTACGCATATGGTTGGTACCGAGAGTAAGCGGGTTTCCTGCCCATATGGTCGGTACCGAGAGTAAGTACGTTACTTACCCATATGGTTGGTACCCAGAGTAAGTGCGTTACTTACCCATATGGTTCGCACCCAGAGTTAGTACGTTACATACCTATATGATTGGTACCGAGAGTAAGTGCGTTACTTACCGATATGGTCGGTAACGAGAGTAAGTACGTTACTTACCCATATGGTTGGTACCGAGAGTAAGTGCGTTACTTACCCATATGGTTGATACCGAGATTAAGTGCGTTACTTACCGATATGGTTGGTACCGAGAGTAAGTACGTTACTTACCCATATGGTTGGTACCCAGAGTAAGTGCATTACTTACCCATATGGTTGGTACCAAGAGTAAGTGCGTTACTTACCGATATGGTTGGTACCGAGAGTAAGTACGTTACTTACCCATATGGTCGGTACCTAGAGTACGTACGTTACTTACCCATATGGTTGGTACTGAGAGTAAGTGCGTTACTTACCCATATGGTTGGTACGGAGATTAAGTGCGTTACTTACCGATATGGTTGGTACCGAGAGTAAGTACGTTACTTACCCATATGGTTGGTACCCAGAGTAAGTGCGTAACTTACCCATATGGTTGGTACCCAGAGTACGTGCGTTACTTACCCATATGGTTGGTACCGAGAGTAAGTGTATTACTTACCGATATGGTTGGTACTGAGAGTAAGTGCGTTACTTACCCATATGGTTGGTACGGAGATTAAGTGCGATACTTACCGATATGGTTGGTACCGAGAGTAAGTATGTTACTTACCCATATGATTGGTACCCAGAGTAAGTGCGTTACTTACCCATATGGTTGGTACCCAGAGTAAGTGCGTTACTTGCCCATATGGTTGGTACCGAGAGTAAGTTTCCTTAGCCATATGGTTGGTACCCATAGTGGAGACGTTACTTACCCATATGGTTGGTACCGAGAGTAAGTGCGTTTCTTAGCCATATGGTTGGTACCCAGAGTAAGTGCGTTACTTACCCATATGGTTGGTACCCAGAGTAAGTGCGTTACTTAGCCATATGTCTAGTACCAAAAGTAAATGCGTTACTTACCCATATGGTTGGTACCCAGAGCAAGTGCATTACTTACCCATATGCGTGGTACCGAGAGTAAGAGCGTTACTTACCCATATGGTTGGTACCTAGAGTAAGTGCGTTTCTTAGCCATATGGTTGGTACCCAGAGTAAGTGCGTTACTTAGCCATATGGTTGGTACCATGAGTAAGTGCGTAACTTATCCATAAGGTTGGTATCGAGAGTAATTGCGTTACTTACACATATGGTTGGTACCGAGAGTAAGTACGTTACTTACCCATATGGTTGGTACCGAGAGTAACTGCGTTACTTACCCATATGGTTGGTACCGAGATTAAGAGCGTTACTTACCGATATGGTTGGTTCCGAGAGTAAGTACGTTACCTACCCATATGATTGGTTCCCAGAGTAAGTGCGTTACTTACCCATATGGTTGGTACCCAGAGTAAGTGCATTACTTACCCATATGGCTGGTACCAAGAGTAAGTGCGTTACTTACCGATATGGTTGGTACAAAGAGTAAGTACGTTACTTACGCATATGGTCGGTACCTAAAGTACGTACGTAACTTACCCATATGGTTGGTACCGAGATTAAGTGCGTTACTTACCGATATGGTTGGTACCGAGAGTAAGTACGTTACTTACCCATATGGTTGGTACCCAGAGTAAGTGCGTTACTTACCAATATTGTTGGTACCGAGAGTAAGTAGGTTACTTACCTATATGGTTGGTACCCAGAGTAAGTGCGTTACTTACCCATATGGTTGGTACCCAGAGAAAGTGCGTTACTTACCCATATGGTTGGTACCGAGAGTAAGTGCGTTACTTACCGATATGGTTGGTATCGAGAGTTAGTGCGTTACTTACTAATATGGTCGGTACCGAGAGTAAGTACAATACTCACCCATTTGGTTTTTACCGAGAGTAAGTGCGTTACTTACCCATATGGTTGGTACTGAGATTAAGTGCGTTACTTACCAATATGGTTGGTACCGAGAGTAAGTACGTTACTTACCCATATGGTTGGTACCGAGAGTAAGTACGTTACTTACCCATAAGGGTGGTACCGAGAGTAGGTGCGTTACTTATCCATATGGTTGGTACCGAGATTAAATGCGTTACTTACCGATATGGTTGGTACCGAGATTAAGTGCGTTACTTACCCATATGGTTGGTACCCAGAATAAGTGCGTTACTTACCCATATGGTTGTACCGAGAGTAAGTGCGTTACTTACCCATATGGTTGGTATTGAGAGTAGGTGCGTTACTTACCCATATGGTTGGTACCCAGAGTAAGTGCGTTACCTACCGATATGGTTGGTACCGAGAGTAAATACGTTACTTACCCATATGGTTGGTACCGACAATAAGTGCGTTACTTACCCATATGGTTGGTACTGAGAGTAAGGGCATTACTTACCGATATGGTTGGTACCGAGAGTAAGTACATTACTTACCCATATGGTTGGTACCCAAAGTAAGTGCGTTACTTACCCATATGGTTCGTACCGAGAGTAAGGACGTTACTTACCCATATGGTTGGTACCGAGAGAATGTGCGTTACTTACTCATGGTTGGTACCGAGAGTAAGGACATTACTTTCCCATATGGTTGGTACCGAGCGAAAGTGCGTTACTTACCCATATGGTTGGTACCGAGAGTAAGTGCGTTTCTTAGCCATATAGTTGGTTCCCAGAGTAAGTGCGTTACTTAGCCATATGGTTGGTACCATGAGTAAGTGCGTTACTTACCCATAAGGTTGGTATCGAGAGTAATTGCATTACTTACTCATATGGTTGGTACCGAGAGTAAGTGGGTTTCCTGCCCATATGGTTGGTACCGAGAGTAAGTGCGTTACTTACCGATATGATTGGTATCGAGAGTAAGTACGTTACTTACCCATATGGTCGGTACAGAGAGTAAGTACGTTACTTACCCATATGGTTGGTACCCAGAGTAAGTGCGTTACTTACCGATTTGGTTGGTACCGAGAGTAAGTACGTTACCTACCCATATGGTTGGTACCTAGAGTAAATGCGTTACTTACCCATATCGTTGGTACCGAGAGTAACGACGTTACTTACCCATATGGTTGGTACCGAGAGAATGTGCGTTACTTACCCATATGGTTGGTACCGAGAGTAAGTGCGTTTCTTAGCCATATGGTTGGTACCCAGAGTAAGTGCGTTACTTACCCATATGGTTGGTACCCAGGGTAAGTGTGTTACTTAGCCATATGTCTAGTACCGAAAGTAAGTGGGTTACTTACCCATTTGGTTGGTACCCAGAGTTATTGCGTTACTTACCCATATGCGTGGTACCGAGAGTAAGTCCGTTACTTACCCATATGGTTGGTACCGAGAGTAAGGACGTTACTTTCCTATATGGTTGGTACCGAGAGAAAGTGCGTTACTTACCCATATGGTTGGTACCGAGAGTAAGTGCGTTTCTTACCCATATGGTTGGTACCGAGAGAAAGTGTGCTACTTACCCATATGGTTGGTACCAAGAATATGTGCGTTACTTACCCATATGTTTGGTACCAAGAATAAGTACGTTACTTATCCATATGGTTGGTACCAAGAGTAAGCGCATTACATACCCACATAGCTGGTACCCACAGTAAGTGCGTTACTTACCCATATAGTTGGTACCCGCACTAAGTGCGTTACTTAGCCATAGGTTGGTACCGAGAGTAAGCTCGTTACTTTCCCATATGAATGGTACTGAGACTAAGTCCGTTACCTACCCATATGGTTGGTACCAAGAAAAAGTGCGTTACCTACCCATATGGTTGGTAGCGAGACTAAGTGCGTTACCTACCCATATGGTTGGTACCGAGAGTAAGTGCGTTACTTACCGATATGTTTGGTACCGAGAGTATGTACGTTACTTACCCATATGGTTGGTACCGAGAGTAATTGCTACTTATCCATATGGTTGGTACCGAAGGTATGTGCGTACTTACCCATATGGTTGGTACCAAGAATATGTGTGATACTTACGTATATAGTTGGTACCAAGAGTAAGTGCGTTACTTACCCATATAGTTTGTACCCATAGTAAGTGCGTTACTTACCCATATGGTTAGTACCAAGAGTAAGCGCGTTACTTCCCCATATGGTTTGTACCGAGAGCAAATACGTTACTTACCCATATGGTTGGTACCGAAAGTAAGTGCGTTACTTACCCATATGGTTGGTACAAGAGTAAGTACGTTACTTACCCATATGGTTGGTACCGAGATAAAGTGCGTTACTTACCCATATGGTTGGTACCGAGATAAAGTGCGTTACTTACCCATATGCCTGGTATCGAGACTAAGTGCGTTACCTACCCATATGGTTGGTACCGAGATAAAGTGCGTTACCTATCCATATAGTCGGTACCGAATCTAAGTGCGTTACCAACCCGTATGGTTTGTACCGAGGGTAAGTGCGTTACTTACCGATATGGTTGGTACCGAGAGTATGTACGTTACTTACACATATGGTTGGTACCGAGAGTAAGTGCGTTACCTACCCATATGGTTGGTACCGGGAGTAAGTGCGTTACTTACCGAAATGGTTGGTACCGGAGTAAGTACGTTACTTACTCATATGGTTGGTTCCGAGATAAAGTGCGTTACCCACCCATATGGTTGGTAACTAGACTAAGTGCGTTACCTACCCATAAGGTTGGTACTGAGAGTAAGTGCGTTACTATCCATATAGTTGGTACCGTGAGTAAGTGCGTTACTTATCCATATCGTTGGTACGAAGAGTAAGTGTGTTACTTATCCTTATGCAACGTATGAAGAGTAAGTGCGTTACTCACCCTTATGGTTAGTACCAAGAGTTAGCACGTTACTTCCCCATATGGTTGGTACTGTGAGTAAGTGCGTTACTTACCCATATGATTGGTACCGAGAACAAGTGCGTTACTTTTACACATGGTTGGTACTTAGAGTAAGTGCGTTGCTTAGCCATATGGATGATACCGAGAGAAAGTGCGTTACTTACCCGTATGGTTGGAACCGAGACTAAGTGCGTAACTTACCGATATGGTTGGTACCGAGAGTAAGTACGTTACTTACCCATATGGTTGGTACTGAGAGTAAGTGCGTTACTATCCATATGGTTGGTACTGTGAGTAAGGCGTTACTTTGCCATATAGTTGGTACCGAGAGTAAGCGCGTTACTTCCCCACATGGTTGGTACCGAGAGTAAGTGCGTTACTTACCCATATGGTTGATATCGAGATAAAGTGCGCTACTTACCCATATGATTGGTACGGAGATAAAGTGCGTTACCTACCCATATGGTTGGTACAAAGACTAAGTGCGTTACCTACCCATATGGTTGGTACCGAGATAAAGTGCGTTACCTACCCATATGGTTGGTACTGAGACTAAGTGCGTTACCTACCCATATGGTTGGTATCGAGAGTAAGTGCGTTACTTACCGATATGTTTGGTACCGAGAGTATGTACGTTACTTACCCATATGGTTGGTACCGAGAGTAAGTGCTACTTACCCATATGGTTGGTACCGAGAGTAAGTGCTACTTACCCATATGGTTGGTACCGAAGGTATGTGCGTACTTACCCATTTGGTTGGTACAAATAATATGTGTGATACTTACGTATATATTTGGTTTCAAGAGTATGTGCGTTACTTACCCATATAGTTCGTATCCATAGTAAGTGCGTTACTTACCCATATGGTTGGTACCAAGAGTAAGCGCGTTACTTCCCCATATAGTTTGTACCGAGAGCAAATACGTTACTTACCCATATGGTTGGTACTGAGAGTAAGTGCGTTACTTACCCATATAGTTGATACATAGAGTAAGTACGTTACTTACCCATATGGTTGGTACCGAGATAAAGTGCGTTACTTATCCATATGGTTGGTACCGATATAAAGAGCGTTACCTACCCATATGGTTGGTACTGAGACTAAGTGCGTTACCTACCCATATGGTTTGTAACTAAACTAAATGCATTACCTACCCAAATGGTTGGTACCGAGAGTATGTATATTACTTACCCATATGGTTGGTACCGAGAGTAATTGCGTTACTATCCATATGGTTGGTACCGTGAGTAAGTGCGTTACTTATCCATATGGTTGGTATTAAGAGAAAGTGCTTAACTTACCCATATGGTTGGTACCGAGAGTAAGTGTGCTACTTACTCATATGGTTGGTACGAAGAGTAAGTGTGTTACTTATCCTTATGCAACATATGAAGAGTAAGTGTGTTACTCACCCATATGGTTAGTACCAAGAGTAAGCACGTTACTTCCCCATATGGTTGGTACCGTGAGTAAGTGCGTTACTTACCCATATGATTGGTACTGAGAGTAAGTGCGTTACTTACCCACATGGTTGGTACCCAGAGTAAGTGCGTTACTTAGCCATGTAGTTGATACGGAGAGAAAGTGCGTTACTTACCTGTATGGTTTGTACCGAGACTAAGTGCGTAACTTACCGATATGGTTGGTACCGAGAGTAAGTGTGCTACTACCCATATGGTTGGTACCAAGAATATCTGCGTTACTTTCCCATATGGTTGGTACCAAAAGTAAGTGCGTTACTTACCCGTATGGTTGGTTTGAAGAGTAAGTGCGTTCCTTAACCATATGGTTTGTACCGAATGTAAGTGCGTTACTTAACCATCTGGTTGGTACCGAGAGTAAGTGCGTTACTTTCCCATATGGTTGGTACTCAGAGTAAGTGCGTTTTTAGCCATATGGTTGGTACTGAAAGTAAGTGCGTTACTTACCCATATCGTTGGTACTGAGAGTAAGGACTTTATTTATCCATATGGTTGGTACCGAGAGTAAGTACGTTACTTACCCATATGGTTGGTACCGAGAGTAAGTGCTACTTACCCATACGGTTGGTACCGAAAGTAAGTGCCTTACTTATCCATATGGTTGGTACCAAGAATATGTGTGAGAATTACCTATATAGTTGGTACCAAAAGTAAGTGCGTTACTTTACCATATAGTTGGTACCTAGAGTAAGTGCGTTACTTACCCATATGGTTGTTACTGAGAGTAAGTGCGTTACTTTCCCATATGCTTGTTACCGAGAGTAAGTGTGTTACTTACCCATATGGTTGGTACTGAGAGTAAATGCCTTACTTACCCATATGATAGGTATCGAAAGTAATTGCATTACTTAACTATATGGTTGGTACCGAGTGTAAGTGCGTTACTTATCCATCTGGTTCGTACCGAGAGTAAGTGCGTTACTCACCCATATGGTTGGTACCCAGAGTAAGTGCGTTACTTACCCATATGGTTGGTACCAAGAGTAAGTGCGTTACTTACCCATATGGGAGACTAAGTGCGTTACTTACCCATATGGTTGGTACTGAGAGTAAGTGCATAACTTATCTATATGGTTGGTACCCAGAGTAAGTGCGTTACTTAGCCATATGGTAAGTGCCGAGACTAAGTGCTTTACCTACCCATACGGTTGGTACTGACAGTAAGGACGTTACATACCCATATGGTTGGTACCGAGAAAAAGTGCGTTACCTACCCATATAGTTGGTACCGAGACTAAGTGTGTTAACTACCTATATGGTCAATATCGAGAGTAAGTGCTTTAGTTACCGATATGGTTGGTAACGAGAGGAAGTACGTTACTTACCCGTATGGTTGGTATCGAGAGTAAGTGCTACATACCCATATGGTTGGTACCGAAGGTAAGTGCGTTACTTACCCATATGGTTGGTACCAAGAATATGTGTGATACTTACCTATATGGTTGGTAGCAAGAGTAGGTGCGTTACTTACCCATATAGCTGGTACCCACAGTAAGTGCGCTATTTAGCCATATGAATGGTACCAGAGTAAGTGCGTTACTTACCCATATGCTTGGTACCAGGAGTAAGTGGATTACTTACCCATATGGTTGGTACCGAGAGTAAATGCGTTACTTACCCATTTGGTTGGTATCGAGAGTAAGTGCGTTACTTAACCATATGGTTGGTATCGAGTGTAAGTGCGTTACTTAACCATCTGGTTGGTACCGAGAGTTAGTGCGTTACTTACCCATATCGTTGGTACCCCACGTAAGTGCGCTACTTACCCATATGGTTGGTACACAGAGTAAGTACGTTTCTTACCCCTATGGTTGATACGAAGAGTAAGTGTGTTACTTACCCATATGGTTGGTACCGAGAGTAAGTGCGTTACTATCCATATGGTTCGTACCCATAATAAGTGCGTTACTTACCGATATGGTTGGTACCGGGAGTAAGTGCGTTACTTACCCATATGGTTGGTACCAAGAGTAAGTGTGTTGGTTGGTACTGAGAGTAAGTGCTACTTACCCATATGGTTGGTACTAAGAGTAAGTACTACTTACCCATATGGTTGTCACCGAGATTAAGTGCGTTACTTATCCATATGGTTGGTACTGATAGTAAGTGCGTTACTTACCCGTATGGTTGGTACCGAGAGTAAGTGCGTTACTTACCCATATGGTTGGTACTGAGAGTAAGTGCTTTACTTACCCATATGGTTGGTACCAAGAATATGTGCGATACTTGCAGAGATAACTACTTCAACGGGAGCTAGACTACGGGCTAGGCACGGATGCTCGTGTGATCTCTGCGTTTGTTGTTTCTAATGCACACACTGTTTCTAGTTCACGGGGCAATTTGGCGAGAGTTTCACTAGAGAAAGTTGTCAACAATGGTACACGGCAGTACTCGTACTCCTCGAAGAATAGCTCGTCGACGTGCACCCAACACACAGCACATCGTCCACCGCACCAGCCATGCAAGAGGGCATGGCACCTACTGCTGCATGTCGTCGTCGCCGTCGCCCACGTCGGCCAAGCGCACTGGCTGATGGCAATGACGCACCGGTTGAAGGCCGGATAGTGCAGCGCCTTCGTCAGGAAGTCGGCCGGCTGCTCAAAGGTTGGGATGTATCGCAGCCAGGCCTGTCGCCGCTCCATGTGCTTGAGTTTGCCCGTCAACCCCATGCCCTCGGCGACCGTGATGGCCAAATTGTTGTCCACCCGGAGGACGGTCGGCTTCCCGACATCTAGCTGCAGGGACTCTGCAAGGAGGAAGCGAAGTCGGCATCCCTCCTTGCCGGCTTCAGTGGCCGCCACGTACTCCGACTCGGTCGACGACAACGTCTCGCACTTGATCAGCTGGCTCGACCAGGAGACTGCGGCCCCTCCGTAGACGAACACGTAGCCTCTCTTGCTCGTCTGCGTTTGCTTGTCACCGGCGTCGTCGGCGTCCACGTAGCTGACCAGCTCCAGCGACTCAGGTCCACCGCCAAACTCCAGGGCGGTGTCACGAGTGTTGGCAAGGTAGGCGAGGCAGCGGTCGACCTCACGCCAGTTCTGGTTGCTCCTCACCGTGAGGCCGCTCCCCAGCTTGCTGCAGGCAAAGGCGATGTCCGGCCTCGTCGTCGTTGCCGGGAACTGCAGCGAGCTGACCTTATGCCGGTACTCCTCCTCCTCTCGCTCCTGTGCCTCTTCGTCGTCGAAGGTCAGCTTGGCTTAGGCGTCGACCGAGACTGGCGTGTTTGGGGTGTGCCCAGTCTGCTCCTCGTCAATGAAGCGCCTATGCAGTTTGTCGGCGTAGCCCTGTTGGTGCAGCCACAGCTTCCCCGCCGACCTGTCGCGGACGATCTCCAGCGCGTGGTACTTCTGCACCGGCGAGATCTTACAGAGCTCGAAGGCGCAATCCAGCAGCCCCTTCAGCTCCTTCAGCATCTTGGTGCTGCTGCTGGCGGCGAGGAGGTCGTCGACGTAGACCAGCACCCAGCAGGCCACACCTTTGTCGCCGACCTTGAAGTACAGAGCCTCGTCGACGTGGCTCTTCTTCCACCCGGTGCCGACCAGCACGTCGTTGATCGCCGACTGCTTCAGCCAGTACATACTCTTCAGCAGCTTGCAGACCCGGCCGGTTCCGTCGTTGAAGTAGTCCGTGTTTGTACCTGAATATAGTCAATTTGATTCAAGCGAATTCCTCCCTTCCTGGAATTTCGTTTCTACGCGGTACGACGGCGGAATGCTACCCGAGTCAACGCTAGTACGCTAGCATTCCAACGCTATGCAAACGCCGTCCGAGCCATAACTTCGTAATGGCAGAACTCTTCGCGAGGCAACTTGGCTTATTTTAAAGCTCTTGGAGTAAGCTTCGGTATAGGAAATTCTCAGCTTAATCCGATCAACGGTCTGCACGATACGCTGCGCGACGTTCAAGGTACTCTTGCTGTTTTGACTAAGTCCCTCTTGATCCCTCTCTCTACCAACTCGGACCCGAGGATAGGGGCTGGTCTTGTACCAGGCACCCAAGGACCCTTGGAGGTGACCCCGAGGAGAGGTTTTAAGTTTGATAAAGTCTTAATAGCTTGAGTTTATTAGGCCCTTACACTAATTGTCCGGCTGGGACATGTAGAGCACCCAGTCGAGCTTGCTCTGCAGGAAGGTTCTTCGTGTCGAGCTGCATCAGGTTGAGGTTGAGGACGGCGACGATGCTGAGGAAAATCCTCAGCGTGACGTAGCTGCCCACCAGCGCAAACGTCTCGTTGTAGTCGGCGCCATACACCTGTGTGAAGCCCTTCACGACCAGCCTCGCCTTCTCGCGTTCGACGGTGTCGTCGATGTGGTACTTTGTCGTTAGCACCCACCGGTTCTTCATGATGTTCAATCCCGGCGGGCGCTCGACCAGCTCCCAAGTGCCCATGTTGATGAGGCTGCGAATCTCCTCCTCCATGGCGGCCTTCACCGCCGGGCCCTTCCAGCTCGCCTCCTTCACCGACATCGTCGAGATGTCCCAACGGTGCTTGGGGTCGGCATGCAAGTCGGGGTCGAGCTCCGGAAACTCCTCATCCTTCTCGGCATCATCATACGGCAGGTCGTCGTCGTCTACGTCGTACACTGTGGTGAAGGCAGCGGGGACGAAGAAGTCCGGTCGCCTCTGAAATCGGCCTGACTTCCGGGGTTCAGGACGAACCTCCACCATGCCGCTGTCGATGGACTGCTCGGCTTCCCCTCCTTCGTCGCCGGCTTTGCCCTCGTCGTCCTGGTGCACCTCGGTCGACTTCCTGGCCGACTTCTTCCTTGTGGTCGACTCCTCTTCTGACTGCCTGGTTGTCGACTGCTCCGTGGTCAGCTTCACCGCTGCCTGCTCCCCTATCGGCTACTTCTCCTCGACCTGCTCCTCCCCTATCGACATAGACTTCACTCCCACGTCGGCTTGCTGCTCGTCTCGTTGGCCACCGGCGATGCTATTGGCCGGTGCCAAAGGCAACATCCCATCGCTCCCCTCATCGCCGGAGGCCGACACCGAGGTCAGCCTGTCCAGGTCTGCCATGTGAGAGTACGACGGCTTATGCCAGCTATGCTTGCTTGCCTTTACTTTATTATGCCATTTTTAGCATATGATAATTATATGCGTGCATGAATTGCTTGATTTCCTAGGCTAGGTGCTTTCCTATATTTTATTATAGTTATAGCACCGAGCTAGGTTGCGTGCACCGAATTCTGGCTTTTCGGTTGCCACCGACTTGCCTTCTACCGAATTCGGTAAGGATTTGTTCGGGACGCTTCGCGACCCGCGGAACGTTCGCGTAACACCTGGTTACGGGGCCCTGTGTCGAGCTTATATTTAGCCTCGTGTTGTACCCAGGTGATCATTCAATTCAATTCATATTCTCTTTTCTGAGCTCGATCCTAGATCCTTACACTCGGTAATCAGAGCCCGTTTACACGCGAAGTTCTTTCGACCGCTAAAAACCAGTCTTTAAGAAAAAAACCGCGGGGGCGACGCAATCAAACATCGATTTCGGGTACGTAAAGCCAGTTCTGTGTTTTTCACTCCCCCTCGATTCGGTTTTTCGGACGCGTTGATGTCAGGCATGGAGGGCCAAGGCGACAACTACGCGACTACGAGCGACATTGCGAGCCTCCGTACCGACATAGAGCAGACGCAGGCGACGCTTCGTCGACTCGAGGCTTTTCTGACAAGCCAACCAGGGTTCGCCACCGCAGCAGCAGCGACCGCAGCGACTGTAGCACCGACAACTCTAGCAGCAGTGGCGACACCGACATTTCACAAACCAATGGCACCACTGTCGCCGAACCTCGAAGCAGCACGACCGAGGCTCCCGGAGGCGTTCGATCCAAGCGCGAAGGGATCCGACGTCCGGCGATTCGTGGCCACCCTCGAAATTTACTTTGAGGCCATTGGCTATTTGACCCCGCAACACGACGCAGCAAGGATTCAGCTCGCAGCGACACTGTTACGTGGATCGGCTCTCGAATGGATTTACTACACCGACGTAGCCCGCGGGGAGAAAAGGTGGCAGCAGTTTCGGGCAGATTTAATCGAGCGTTTCGAACCAATTAATACAACCTACATGGCACGGCAGCAGATACACCGACACAAGCAATACAGTAGTGTAGCACAGTAGACGCAGCGGATGGAGTTACTGTTCAACCGCATCACTGACCTGACCGAAGGCGAAAAAATCCAGGCGTACACCAAAGGGTTAAAAATGGAGATTCGGCGGCAGATGATTGCGGCGAATTACAACAGCTACAGAGACATCGTGCGTGCTGCCGAACGATACGACGGGCTGACTCGAGGTCAATCCTAAACACGATGCTTCATGTCGAAGCGTACAGTCGGCACGGAGCGATCGGCACCCCCCACGTTTGCCGAACCGATAGATATCGACAAATACAACGCGAAGCAGCAGCCGACAAAATGTGAATTTTGCGGCGTAGCAAGGCGTCAGTTTTAATCGTGCTACAAAATGAAGAAAGCACGTGCGGCAATCCGGGACGGAAACAGTGGAGCACCCCCCAAGTGAAAAAACTGGAATCGCCAGTAGCCGCGGATCGACCTGGTGATCGTGTAAAGACCCGAAAAGCAGAAAAAGGCGACGACGTGGAGACTTCGGAGCGGGTGAAAAAAGGAGAAAATGATGGCACGGTTCTAAAACGTCACGACCGGCCGGTATCAGTGGAAATCGCCGAGGCGAATGGAGGCTCCGCGAAAAAAGACTCTGCACCGACCGGGAAACTCCAGCCGAACACCCACGAAAGTAAGAACTCGTTAAAAGTGTCCTATAAAGATACTCTAACGAAGAATATTGCTTCTCGTGGTTTTCAAGCCTTTGAAAAATTCAGGGGAGGTTTAGAGGCCAAGAAAAAGCCTTTAGAAATTATTCAGGTACCTGAGAAGTTGGGCAAAGTACTATGGAGCGTAGAAAAGGGTCGTATGTTTCGTGGAAATAATATTCTCTCCCCGCAGCACAGTGTTAAGGCTCCCCGTTGCCCACAGGTGAAGCCTACAGAGCTGCCAAGGCTTAGAGGAGACATCCAGGCTCAAGAGAAATTATACAAGCCTCGGAAAAATCCTCCTACCCCGCAGGTGAAGTTGGAAAGCGCTGAGTCAAGTATAGGAAACAGGGAAGGTATTAAGTTTGATGTACCCTATGATCCTATTAATGAGACCCTCTTTGGCTACTCAGCGCAGCAGAAACCACTACTCCTTGAGGTCTTATGCAATGGGCGACGCCTCCAGGCACTGGTGGACAGCGGTGCATCTCACTCGGTGTGTGACCGCGGAGCATTGGAGAAAATTGGAGAGAAGGTGGAAGAGACCCAGTTTTCAGCAACCATGGTGGACGGTACGAAGCTTCCTATCCACGACGAAGCATCACTGCAGCTGCATATAGGTGCGTTGAGGTGGAAGCCAAAGCTACCAGTCACCAACATCAAAGGGTTAGAATTTATCTTGGGGCGAGATTTTCTGAAGCGGTTAAACCCTGAGATCGATTGGGTCAACAGCAAGGTGTGCATCTACAACAACGGGAAGCGGATAGCACTGCAAAACTGTATGGATACAGGGGACGTACCTGAAACGACACTGGCACGGTTCGAACAGACAGTGAACGAGAGTAACACGGGGTACCTAGCACTGGTCATGGCAGTAGCAGAGGAGGAGAAGCCGAGTTCCGAGCTCCCTGCAGCAGTAAAGGAGGTCTTGGAGCAATACAAGGATATAATGCCCGACGACCTACCTGCAGGTGTACCTCCAGCATGCATCCACGAGCATGAGATCGCGGAGGAACCAAGTGCGAAACCCGTCTCACGTGCACCATACCGACTGAGACCGACAGACATGAAGAAACGGATAGAGTATCTACTGGACAGACAACTGATCCGCCCATCCACCTCTCCCTACAGTGCACCAGCTCTCTTCACTCCAAAACCAGACAGCAGTTTACGGATGTGCATCGACTACCGCGCACTAAACAAACAGACAGTTAAAAACAAATACCCCATACAGCGCATCGACGACTTACTGGACCAACTGCGTGGTGCAACAGTCTTCTCGAAGCTGGACCTACGGTCGGGTTACTGGCAGATCAAGATGGCGGACAACTCGATCCATAAGACGGCGTTCCTTATTCGATGCGGCTCCTACGAATACTTGGTGATGTCATTCGGACTCTGCAACGCACCAGCAACATTCCAGGCGGAAATGAACCATATTCTCTGGCCCCTGCTGGACGAGTGCGTAGTGGTGTATCTCGACGATATCCTCATCTACTCCAAGAACATGAAGGAGCACGTGGAGCATCTACGGAAGGTGTTCTACGTGAAACTGTCGAAGAGCGACTTCGCACAAAAAAAGGTGCAGTTTCTCGGGCACATGGTGAGTGCTGAGGGCGTACACGTGGACCCGCGGAAGATCGACGCCGTTAAAAAGTGGAAAATTCCGGAGAACGTGAAGGAGTTGCAGCAGTTCCTAGGCTTTGCCAACTACTACAACAGGTTCGTGCCGCAGTATGCTAAGATAACAGCGCCACTGACCGACCTACTGAAAAAGGATACGCCCTTCAAATGGGATACTCCTCATCAGCAAGCCATGGAACAGCTACAGACAGCACTGACTACAGCGCCAGTACTCATCTTGCCGGATCGAGACAAGGAATACGTGGTGGAAGCAGACGCTAGAGACCAATTAGGTTAGAGCAGTACTAATGCAGGATCACGGACGCGGTTAGCAGCCCATTGCCTACCTCAGTAAGAAGCTACACGGAGCAAAAATAAACTACCCCATTCATGACAAGGAAGCCCTAGCGATAGTCGTAGCCTTCAAAGCGTGGTGGTGTTACCTAGAGGGAGCCAGGACCACAGTCTATACTGACCACTGCAGCCTCAAATACCTGAAGTCACAGCCAACGCTCTCACGACGACACGTGCGGTGGATGGATTTCTTGGAGACCCATTTCCACTTCGACATCATCTACAAACCCGGGCTACACAACAAAGCAGACGTGTTGAGTTGCCTAGGTCATGTAGCAAGCATCCAGCTCGACGGGATGAACCCTCTCAAGGGTCTATTCCAAATGGGTACTCCGTGGACGGCAAGATAGCAACGGCACAGAAACGGAAGCTGTTCCAGTGGGAGAAAGACCTAGCGGTAAGGAAGGGTTAAGGAAAGATTTGGGTACCGAAATACGCCCCGCTACAGCAGATCCTATTGGAGGAATTTCACGACGTACCATACGCGGGACATTTCGGGAGCAACAAGACATTAGCGGGAATAGCGAAGTATTACTACTGGCCTCGGATGGCAGCAGACGTGCACCAGTTCGTCACCTCCTCCGACACGTGCCAGCGGATAAAGAGCAGCAAACAGAAAAAAGCAGGATTACTTCAGCCTCTACCCGTACCGGAGCAGCCATGGCAGGTCGTTAGTCTTGACTTCATCACAGGACTTCCCTCGACATCACGAGGACATGATTCCATCCTCGTAGTCATCGATAAGTTCTCCAAAATGGGGACACTTCATACCGACCAACGCCACAGCCACAGCTGAAGCAACTGATCGCCTCTTCTTCGACCGCATCATCACCATCCACGGCATCCCCACTACACTCATCTCAGACAGAGACCCCAAATTCACGAGTAAGTTATGGAAGGAACTCATGGGATTATTAGGGACCAAACTTGCGATGTCTTCAGCATACCACCCACAGACTGACGGACAGACCGAGCGACTCAATCAAGTGGTTGAACAGTTACTGCGCACAGCTTGCAAAGACGACGGCAGCCAATGGGACACACAGTTACCGACCCTGGAGTTCGCTTACAACAACACCTCACATGCGGCCATAGGGAAAACTCCTTTTGTTCCTGTGTTACGGACGGGAACCACTCACACCACAGCAGCCAACCACACCAGCACACGTCCAAACCGCACATGACTTCGTCACCACCATGCAGCAGCTATGGGAGAAGACTCAGCGACGTCTCACCACGATGCAGAACTCCAAGAAGCAATATGCCGATCGTCAGCGACGAGATCACTCAGTAGCAGTCGGAGATCAGGTGATTCTTGACACACGTGTGAAAAGTTTAGAAGAAAGAAGAGGGTTGAACTAGCTAGAATGATGATACAAATAGCAAACCCTAGAAGGGTTGTACTCGCAATAGAGCACCCCACTACAGGCTAGAGCATAATATTCTGACACTCCCCCATAGCCAAAGTTGGGTGTAATCAGCAGAGCAAGCAAAGCAGTACAAGCTCAGGGTGGATCACAATGTCACCACACATTCTGAGCACAATTTCAAGAAGCAATAGTCTAAAGTTTACAATTATGAGCAAAGCTAGAGGCTATCGCAGAGGGCAAGTGAGGAGGAGGAGGCGACTATAAGAGGAGAGGAGGATGTGGGCGGCACCTGAAGCTGCTGGCTCACGACGCAACTGGAGCAACTGGCACACGGGCAACTGGAGCAACTCGCACACTGGCAACTGGAGCAACAGGCACACGGGCTACTGGAGTAACTAGCTCCGCGGCTAAAAGTAGCGGCAAACGAGCAACGGACCCACAGGCAACTGGAGCAACGGGCTCACGGGCGACTGGCGCAACGGGCTCACGGGCGACTGGCGCAACGGTCTCACGGGCGACTGGAGCTGCTGGCTTCACGGCGGCTTTCCCCCTTTCAGCTTCCCCAAACAGTCTCACCCCATTTCACACACCCCCTACTGCACTCCTAAGGTCACTCACACCCCACCCCCTAGCACCACTCCGTCGACTCCCACACACCCACCCCCCTCAGCGGCAGCTATAGCAGTGGGAGACAGAGGAGGAGGAGGAGCAGGAGAGACCACACACCCGCCACCCTCTACTCGCCACCCCCAAACCCTAACATAGGGCAGGGCGGAATGGCGGGTAGGGAGGTTACGGGGGGGAGAGGGGGGGGGGGGGGGAGAAGGGGGGACCGATTCGCGGCCTCCCAGGGCGCCAAAACAGGCGGCAGAAGGGGCGGCGCCCGCCCCCCTCCCCCAGGTCGCCGCGGCCCCCGCGATGGGCGACGGGAAATGGCCGGGCCGGGGCCGGGGCCGCAAGTGGCGGCGACGGGGCCGCTGGCGGCGACGACGGGGCCGCTGGCGGCGGCGACGGGGCCGATAGGAGCGGCGACGGGGGGGCGACGCGCGGGTCCCCGTCGCCCGTCGCAGCGCCTCCCGAGAGCGACGCGCGGCGTGACGGGGCAGAAACCCGCCGCGCGCCTCGGGGAGCACGGCGGGCAGAGAACCGCCGCGCGCCTCGAGGCGCACGGCGGGAAGAAAACCGCCGCGCGCCTCGAAGCGAATGGCTGGAACAAAAAACTGCCGCACGCCACGGGGCGTGTGGCACACAGAGTAGCAGTGGTAGTTGCAGCGGAAGCAACGAGGTGCTGAGCCCACCCACAGGATCGATCCAAGGGGGTCCACCTGCTCTGATAGCATGTGAAAAGTTTAGAAGAAAGAAGAAGGTTGAACGAGCAAGAATGAGGATACAAATAGCAAACCCTAGAAGGGTTGTACTCGCTATAGAGCACACCACTACAGGCTAGAGCATAATATTCTGACAACACGCAACTTGAGCCTGTCTCACCTCCCATCCAAACTCCGGCCTCGCTTCTGTGGTCCGTTTCTCGTGGAGGCACAGGTGACACCAGTTACATTCCGCTTGCGCTTACCAGATACGTGGAAGCTTCACAACGCTTTCCATGTGCAGCTACTGAAACCCTACAAGGATCCCAACCACCAGTTCCAGGGACGGCAGCTACCGCCACCTGCACCTGTTCTTGTGCAGGATGAACCCGAGTACGAGATTGAGCGCGTTCTCTCTCATCGACGCCGCAGCGGCAAGACCCTCGAGTTCCTGATACGCTGGAAGTGATACGACCCCGCTGAGGACAGTTGGGTTGCAGAAGCTGATATGGGCAACGCACGCCGTGCTCTCACGGACTATCTTGTCAAGCAGGGTGTATCTCACGCCACCCAGCTTTGAGGGGGGGACGTGTGAGAGAACGACGGCTTATGCCAGCTATGCTTGCTTGCCTTTACTTTATCATGCCAATTTTAGCATAGGATAATTATATGCAAGCATGAATTGCTTGATTTCCTAGGCTAGGTGCTTTCCTATATTCTATTATAGTTATAGCACCGAGCTAGGTTGCGTGCACCGACTTCTGGCTTTTCGGTTGCCACCGAATTGCCTTCTACCGAATTCGGTAAGGATCTGTTCGGGACGCTTCGCGACCCGCGGAACCTTCTCGTAACACCTGGTTACGAGGCCCTGTGTGGAGCCTATACATAGCGTCGTGTTGTACCCAGGTGATCATTCAATTCAATTCATATTCTCTTTTCTGAGCTCGATCCTAGATCCTCACAGGCCATGTGAGGAGGGGCAGGGGTCGTAAAGGGAGGGGAAGGAGGACGGACGACCTCGGGGTCCTCAACAGCAAGCTCATCGACCTCGGCAAGCATAGGCAGCGTCGAGGTGTCGGTCGGGGGCGTGGTCGGCGTCCGTTCTAACACTGGCCCGTGCTCCGAATCCCACACCTCCAGCGACATATCCTCGTAGAACACCACGTCCGACGTGGTGACCATCCGGTTGTCGGCAATGTCAAGGAGCTCCCAGCCCTTGCTCTCCTCTGATACGCCGAGGTGGAGGCCCCACTTGGCCTTCAGCTTCAGCTTCCCACCACGCTGCTGCTCGGGGACCAAGAACTGCGCCATGCAGCCCCACACCCGGGCCAGCGATGCGGAGATAACTGCAGCAACGGGAGCTAGGCTACGGGCTAGGCACATGTGCTCGTGTGATCTCTGCGTTCGTTCACTTAGTCGTTTCTTTGTGTTCACACTCCTTGCTAGTTCACGGGGAGAATTTGCAAGAGTTTCACTAGGAAAACATGACAACAATGATACAATGAAGTTGGCCTAGCAAGACTACATCAGAGCAAGCATTCAGGTCGGCCAACTGCCAGCGCAGCTTGGTCGACCGCGCTCCAGCAAGGCAAGGTCGACGGCGTGCCAACGTCGCACATGCATGACAGCAGTGCACCCTGCTTCGCAGTTGTGTGCAGATGATTGGCGTGCAGAGTCTCGTCACCTGCACAGCGCACACACCACGTCAACCTTGAGCTGGCAACTGCCTCTGATCCGCCACGATGACCTCAAGACACCACCACCAAGGTCGGGCTCGCCAACTTCGCATAGGCAATCGTCGCGCTTCTCCGCAGCACTTCGTTACCCAGGTAACCTGGTCGACCAGGCAACCACGTCGACCAACAGCTCCCAGTCGTGCTCGTCGACCTCCCAAGTCGACGACCACCTCCACGTCGACCTCCTCCAAGTCGACGTCCCCTCTGGTCGACCTGCTCCTCGTCGACCAGCACAGTCGTCGGCCGAACACCCACGTCGGCCACCCAAAGCTGGCGTCACGAAGTTGACGCCCCGCTACTCGACGCCTAACTGCTCGGCGTCCTACGTCGAGGTCGACGTCGGCCCCTCCTTAGTCGACCACCAGGTCCAGTCGACCGCCCGCAGGTCGACCAGTGGTCCGTTAGCCGACCACCGAAGTCGGCTTTCCCAAGTTGACGTCCTCCGCAAGTCGACTCCCAAGTCGACCTCCCTGAAGTTGGCGCCACCCTGAATTCGGCGCCCGTGCAGTGGTCCCCCGTGCAGGTCGACCTCCTCGTCGACCAGCTCACCCACTGCTGCAGGTCGGCTGCTCCCCTCACACCCAACCACGAAGTCGGCTCCGCCCAAGCGAGGACGGGGCCAATACCCAACTCCCGTTGACACTCCCCTGCCGCGTTCACGCTTGGGCACCCAGCCCACACGGCAGAACAGCTCGGAGACTAGCTCGTCGACGTGCACCCAACTCATAGCACGTCGTCCACCGCACCAGCCATGCAAAAGGGCATGGCACCTACTGCTGCACATCGTTGTCGCAGTCGCCCACGTCGGCCAAGCGCACTTGGCCGATTGCGACGGAGCACCGGTTGAAGGCCGGATAGTGCAGCGCCTTCGTCAGGAAGTCAGCCGGCTGCTCAGCGGTCGGGATGTACTGCAGCGAGAACTTCCCGCGCCTCACCATGTGCTGCAGCCAGGCCTGTCGCCGTTCCATGTGCTTGAGGTTCCCCGTCAACCCCATGCCCTCGGCGACCGTGATGGCTGACTTGTTGTCCACACGCAGGACAGTCGGCTTCCCGGCATCCAGCTGCCGGAACTCTGTGAGGAGGAAGCGAAGGCGGCGTCCCTCCTTGCCAGCTTCAGTGGCCGCCACATACTCCGATTCGATCGACGACAGTGTCGCGCACTTGATGCGCTGGCTCGACCAGGAGACTGCAGCCCCTCCGTAGACGAACACATAGCCGCTCGTGCTCGTCCTGTTCTGCTTGTAACCGGCGTCATCGGCGTCCACGTAGCCGACCAGCTCCAGCGACTCAGGTCCACCGCCGAACTCCAGGGCGGTGTCACGTGTGTTGGCGAGGTAGGCGAGGCAGCGATCGACCTCGCGCCAGTGCTGGTCGCTCCTCACCGTGAGGCCGCTTCCCAGCTTGCTGCAGGCGAAGGCGATGTCTGGCCTCGTCGTCGTCGCCGCGAACTGCAGCGAGCCGACCTTCTGCCGGTACTCCTCCTCCTGCCGTTCCTGCGCCTCCTCGTCATCGAAGGTGAGCTCGGCGTAGGCACCGACCGAGACCGGTGTCTTCGGGGTGCGCCCGGTCTGCTCCTCGTCGAGGAAGCGCCTACGCAGCTTGTCGGCGTAGCCCTGCTGGTGCAGCCACAGCTTCCCCGCCGACCTGTCGCGCACGATCTCCAGCCCGAGGTACTTCTGCACCGGCGAGATCTGGCGCAGCTCGAAGGCGGCTTCCAGCAGCTCCTTCAGCTCCTTCAGCATCGTGGCGCTGCTACTGGCGGCAAGCAGGTCGTCGACGTAGACCAGCACCCAGCAGGCCACTCCACCTTCACCAGCCTTGAAGTAAAGAGCCTCGTGGACCTGGCTCTTCTTCCACCCGGCGCCGATCAGCACATCATTGAGCGCCAAGTACCACAACAGCGGCGACTGCTTCAGCCCGTACAGGCTCTTCAGCAGCTTACACACCCGGCCGGTTCCATCGTTGAAGTAGTCCGGCTCAGACATGTACAGCACCCGATCGAGCTTGCTCTGAATAAAGGCGTTCTTCATGTCGAGCTGCATCAGGTCGAGGTTGAGGACAACGACGATGCTGAGGAAGATCCTCAGCGTGACGTAGCTGCTCACCGGCGCGAACGTCTCGTCGTAGTCAGCGCCGTACACCTGTGTGAAGCCCTTCACGACCAGCCTCGTCTTCTCTCGCTCGACGGTGTCGTCGATGTGGTACTTCGTCGTCAACACCCACCGGTTCTTCATGACGTTCACCCCCGGCGGGCGTTCCACCAGCTCCCAAGTGCCCATGTTGATGAGGCTGCGAATCTCCTCCTCCATAGCGGCCTTCACCGCCGGGCCCTTCCAGCTCGCCAACGCCTCCTTCACCGTCATCGTCTAGATGTCCCAACGGTGCTCGGGGTCGGCTAGCATGTCGGGGTTGAGCTCCGGAAACTCCTCATCCTCCTCGGCGTCGTCATACAGCAGGTCGTCGTCATCGTCCACGTCATACACCGTGGTGAAGGCAGCGGGGACGAAGAAGTCAGGCGGCCTCCGAAGTCGGCCTGAACGCCGTGGTCCCTGCTGGACCTCCGCGGCGTCCCCTCCATCGTCACTGTCGTCGCTGCTCTCGGCGTCCTGCTGCTCCTCAGCCGGCGTCCCAGCCGACTGCTCCACTGTGGTCGGCTTCCCAGCCGACTTCTCCCCTGTGGTCGGCTCCCCTGCCAACGGCCTGGTCGCCGACTGCTCCGTGGTCGGCTTCACGGCAGCCTGCTCCCTTGTCGGCTGCTGCTCTTCAACCTGCTCCTCCCCTGTCGACTGCAATCCCACGTCAATTTGCCGCTCGTCACGTCGGCCACCGGCGATGCACTTGGCCGGCGCCGAAGGCGGCGTCCCACGTCTCCCCTCATCGCCGGAGGCCGACACTGAGGTCAGCTCACGCAGGTTGGCCACGAGGGGAGGGGCAGGGGTCAGAGGGAGAGGGGCAGGGGTACGGACGTCCTCGACGTCCTCAGGGGCAAGCTCACCGACCTCGGCAAGCAGCGGTAGCGTCGCCGACGAGGTGTCAGAGGGCGGGGTGGACGACAAGCGGCCGGACACCGGCCCATGCTCTGTTCTCCACTCGGCCAGCGACATCTCCTCGTAAAACACCACGTCCGACGTGGTGACCACCCGGTCAGTGGCGACGTCAAGGAGCTCCCAGCCCTTGTTGCCGCTGACACACCAAGGTGCAGGCCCCACTTGGCCTTCCGCGTCAGCTTCCCACCACGCTGCTGCTCAGGAACAAGGAACTGCGCCATGCAGCCCCACACACGCCCCAGCGACAAGTCGGGCTTCCTCCCAGTCAGCAGCTGGTACGGCGTCGTCCCCGGCGGCAGCGTCGACCTCTCAAGGCAGTTGCGGACCCAGACGGCCTGCCGCAGAGCGAGGTGCCACCAGTGGTGCTGCACACCCATGTGCATCAGCATTGTCCACACCGACTCCACCACCTTCCTCATCTCCCGCTCCGCCATGCCGTTCTGCTGCGGGGTATATGGGCAGGTCAGGTCGTGGACGATCCCCTTTCCGTTCACGAAGTCGGTGAACTGCTTCCCGAGGAACTCCCCTCCCCGGACTGAGCGCAGCATCAATACCGACTTCTTCGTCTGCCGCTCAGCCACCGCCAGCCACTGCACGAACGCCTGCAACGCATCTGACTTCTTGGCGACCGGCTTCACCCACACGTAGCGGGTCTTGCGGTCCTTCAGCAGCAAGAAGTACAGGCTGCCATCCTTGGTAGTCACGCGAAACGGCCCGCACAGGTCAATGTGCACAACGGCCAGCACGTCGTCGGCGTCGGAGCCTTGGTCGGGGATGTTGGTGTAAGGGCCTAATAAACTCAAGCTATTAAGACTTTATCAAACTTAAAACCTCTCCTCGGGGTCACCTCCAAGGGTCCTTGGGTGCCTGGTACAAGACCAGCCCCTATCCTCGGGTCCGAGTTTGTAGAGAGAGGGATCAAGAGGGACTTAGTCAAAACAGCAAGAGTACCTTGAACGTCGCGCAGCGTATCGTGCAGACCGTCGACCGGATTAAGCTGAGAATTTGCTATATCGAAGCTCACTCTAAGAGCTTTAAAATAAGCCAAGTTGCCTCGCGAAAAGTTCTGCCATTACGAAGTTATGGCTCAGACAGCGTTAGCCTAGCGTTGGAGTGCTAGCGTACTAGCGTTGACTCGGCAGCCAATCTTCCCGTATCGTAGAGGCCGCATGGTCCTTCTGCTTCAGCGGATATGCCCACATAAGCCTGCTCCAATCATCCACTATGGTCAGAAAGTACCGCTCCCCCTTGTGTCCCTGAACCGGCAGCGGCCCCACCAAGTCCATGTGGACCAGCTCCAACGGCTTCTTGCTCCTGCCAGCCACACTATGGAAGGGGAAACGGGTAAACTTTGAGAGCAAACAGATTTCACAGTTATCATCGGGTGATTGTGCGTTCAGCTTCAAGCCCTTAACGGCTCCATCCTTCTCCAGCTGCTTCAGCAAAGGCATTGCCACATGCCCCAAGCGTCGGTGTGCCGTTGCCCAATCCGTCTCCCCAAATCTGGCCGACACTTTCACACCAACCCCTCCAACGGCGTTGCACTCCCCCTGGGATGCAGACCCCTCTCTAGCCTGCCCCCCACCATGCCACGCCAACGCCGGCAGCTGCCACATGGATCTGTACACGTCCTTGCTCTCGTGCAGATCCCAAAGCACCCGATTGCCCAGCTTCCCCTTGTAAGTGCGTGCCCCATCCGTACTAGTGCTCACCCCAGACTTGCCAAGCTTACGGAGGGAGATGAGGTTGGCCTTGAGTTCAGGAACAAGGAGAACGTCGTGCAGCACCACCGGCTTGCCATCCGCTCCCTTAAACGCAGCTCGTCCCGCACCAGCCACCTTCAGCGCGTGTCCAGAGGCGGAGCACACCTCGTTGATCGGTGCAGCGCGTACGTGGTCCAGCAGGTCCTTGCGTGGCGTCATCGTCCAAGCAGCGCCCGTGTCCAACACCCAATAATCCAGGGGGTGCAGCTCTGCTCCAACCTTGGCAGAGGCGTCTCCTTGCTCCCCCTTGTCTCCCATATGGAAGAATTGGCCCGCGGTGCGCTCCTTCTTCTTCTCCGCACCGCCGTTTCCCTTTGGGTTGTTATCGGACGAATCAGCGATCATGTTGGCACCATTTTTCTGGTTCCTCCGCGCGCCGCCATCCTGGTGACGATTCTGGGGGGTCCATCCATCGGGTTTCTTATAGCACAAAAACCAGGGATGCCCTTCCTTCTCACAATACCAGCAACTCCCTTTCATTTTGCCACCAGCACCCGACTTGCCCCCACGTCCAGATTTCGCACCACGACCCCAACCGGTACCTCCTTGTTGGTCGTTGGAGTCGTCGTCCTTCTTTGCACCGCGTCCAGCACCACCAAAGCCACGTCCTTTGCCACGTCGGCTCCCTTGCATCCCGTAGCCGATGCTGCCGTCGTCTCCACCCCTCAGTTGACGGCGACGGAAGTCCTCCTCTAGAATCTTTGTCCGCACCCACTCGAGTGTCCACGAGCTCTGGTTCTGCGGCAGGCTCAATCCGCTCGTGAATTGAAGCCACGATTTCGGCAGCAGCGAGAGCATCTTCAGGCACTTGGTCTGCTCTGGGTAGGTGATTCCCGCGATCGCCAACTTCGCGTAGAGGTCGCGCAATTTGTCCAGGACAGGTTGCACTGGCTCTCCCTCGCTCAGGCGCAACGCGGACAGCTCCCTCTCTAGCATCAATGTTGCAACAACGGAGGTCGGGGCGTGCAGCTCCTTCAACACGGTCCACGCCTTCGGACCGCACTCAACCTCCGGCAGCAGGTGCATGACGTGGTGACGCTGGTTCATCTCCAAACTCTGCGACATCAAGTAGTAGCCAGCCGAGGCGCGCTCGTCCCAATCTTCCTGAAGGGCGGGGTCACTCGGTCTAGGCTCCTCCCCAATCATTAGTTTCAGCAAACCGATCTGACGGAAATAGAGTTGCATTTTCCAGGCCCAATCATCATAGCCCTCACCATTGAACTTCTCGACGGTGAAGTTTTTCAGCACCTCCTTGATCAGCGAGCCCTGGCTTGTTCGCGCTCCCCTTGGCGCAGAAACACCAGAATCTTGGCTGCCGCTACGATCTTGGGCTGAAGATTCACCAGCTACCGCCGAGGTGTTGCCCGCCATAGCTACCTATAACGAGGATCACTATAACGCAGCTCTGATACCAGCTTGTTGGTGTAAGGGCCTAATAAACTCAAGCTATTAAGACTTTATCAAACTTAAAACCTCTCCTCGGGGTCACCTCCAAGGGTCCTTGGGTGCCTGGTACAAGACCAGCCCCTATCCTCGGGTCCGAGTTTGTAGAGAGAGGGATCAAGAGGGACTTAGTCAAAACAGCAAGAGTACCTTGAACGTCGCGCAGCGTATCGTGCAGACCGTCGACCGGATTAAGCTGAGAATTTGCTATATCAAAGCTCACTCTAAGAGCTTTAAAATAAGCCAAGTTGCCTCGCGAAAAGTTCTGCCATTACGAAGTTATGGCTCGGACAGCGTTAGCCTAGCGTTGGAGTGCTAGCATACTAGCGTTGACTCGGGTAGCATTCCGCCGTCGCATCGCGTAGAAACGAAATTCCAGCAGGGAAGGAATTCGCTTGAATCAATTTGACTATATCCAGGTACAAACAGAGAAGGAATAAATAGCTCTAGCTAGCAAGGACCTTGGGAATGAACCTGAGAACAACCATGGATCATCCCAAATAATTCCAAGCAACAGAACCAACCTGGCTGGACAAAATAGCAGGTGGTAGGTTGGTGAACAACCTCTGGTTCTGTTTTTCCAACCTCGGGAAACAACAACCAGGTTCAGGTCCTAAAAACAGAACCTGTTTTGTCCTTGCCCAACCAGCCAAATGCTGGTTCCGCTGGTTTCCCCTGGCCCTGTAGCATGCAGATACAGACAAACAACATCCAACCTTCACCTAAATTGTACCCCTATAGTGCCTGCCCTGCTACACTATAGTGAACCAAACAAAACAGTACAATTTCGAGTTGGGTAGAACTGAATCTGCGCAATCAAGTAAGTTGAAGCGCAAAGCTTCCATCTTGGGTTCCTTTGCGAGCTCGTCCTTTCTGCTTGTACTGTTCATAGCGCGTACAATGTTATGCCGAAGCGCACATTGTGCGAGTACCTGCAAATGCTTCAAGCGGAAATTGCGAAAGCAAACAAACACACAAACATACCATTCACACGCAAATGCATTCGCATACGCATACTCGTACAATCAGACGGCAGGATGTCGTGCAATGTGAATTTGCACCCAACACTGCCGTTACCTGGGACGCCGACATCGGCGACAGCTCGACGCCCACCAGCGTCACCATGCGAGGAGCCTGCAGCCGCCAGCTACTGCATCCCTCGCGCCTGAACGCCGCCGACTTCACCGGCGTGTATCACACCTCGGTGCCTCGACGTGCCTTCCGCACTGCTGCCGACCTGACCTCCACCGGCGTTGACGCCCACGTCGACGCCGCCGTCATTGTTCACCGGTCGAGGAGAGGCAGGTCGGGAAGGGGGGTGCTCCGCCGCCCACACTGCGCGGAGTTCGGCTTCGACGACTGCCCAGGGTATCGCCCCATACTCCTAGGCCTCATGGCGTCTCCTCGCATCCTCCAGCCGTCCCTCCAGGGTATCCATCACCTCGGCGTCGACTACGCGCACGCTAGTGATTGCACGGCTGCCGCTCTACGAACACGATCGGTATGTGCTAAGTCGGCTAGACTTAACTACGTCGCGGTGTCTTCCACGCTCACCGTACCATGCGGAGATAACTGCAGCAACGGGAGCTAGGCTACGGGCTAGGCACATGTGCTCGTGTGATCTCTGCGTTCGTTCACTTAGTCGTTTCCTTGTGTTCACACTCCTTGCTAGTTCACGGGGAGAATTTGCAAGAGTTTCACTAGGAAAACATGACAACAATGATACAATGAAGTTGGCCTAGCAAGACTACATCAGAGCAAGCATTCAGGTCGGCCAACTGCCAGCGCAGCTTGGTCGACCGCGCTCCAGCAAGGCAAGGTCGACGGCGTGCCAACGTCGCACATGCATGACAGCAGTGCACCCTGCTTCGCAGTTGTGTGCAGATGATTGGCGTGCAGAGTCTTGTCACCTGCACAGCGCACACACCACGTCAACCTTGAGCTGGCAACTGCCTCTGATCCGCCACGATGACCTCGGGATACCACCACCAAGGTCGGGCTCGCCAACTTCGCCTAGGCAATCGTCGCGCTTCTCCGCAGCACTTCGTTACCCAGGTAACCTGGTCGACCAGGCAACCACGTCGACCAACAGCTCCCAGTCGTGCCCGTCGACCTCCCAAGTCGACGACCACCTCCACGTTGACCTCCTCCAAGTCGACGTTCCCTCTGGTCGACCTGCTCCTTGTCGACCAGCACAGTCGTCGGCCAAACACCCACGTCGGCCACCCAAAGCTGGCGTCACGAAGTTGACGCCCCGCTACTCGACGCCTAATTGCTCGGCGTCCTACGTCAAGGTCGACGTTGGCCCCTCCTTAGTCGACCACCAGGTCCAGTCGACCGCCCGCAGGTCGACCAGCGGTCCGTCAGCCGACCACCGAAGTCGGCTTTCCCAAGTTGACGTCCTCCGCAGATCGACTCCCAAGTCGACCTCCGTGAAGTCGGCGCCACCCTGAATTCGGCGCCCGTGCAGTGGTCCCCCGTGCAGGTCGACCTCCTCGTCGACCAGCTCACCCACTGCTGCAGGTCGGCTGCTCCCCTCACACCCGACCACGAAGTCGGCTCCGCCCAAGCGAGGACGGGGCCAATACCCAACTCCCGTTGACAAGCGACAAGTCGGGCTTCGTCCCGTTGAGCAGCTGGTACGGCGCCGTCCCCGTCGGCAGCGTCGACCTCTCAAGGTGATTGCGCACCCAGACAGCATGCCGCAGAGCGAGGTGCCATCAGTGGTGCTGCACGCCCATGTGCAGCAGCATCGTCCGCACCGACTCCACCACCATCCTCATCTACCGCTCCGCCATGCCGTTCTGCTACGGGGTGTACGGGCAGGTGAGGTCGTGGACGATCCCCTTGCCGTCCACGATGTCGGTAAACTTCTTCCCGAGGAACTCCCCTCCTCGGTCTGAGCGCAGCATCTGCACCGACTTCTTCACCTGCCTGTCCACCAACACCAGCCACTTCTGGAACTCCACCAGCACGTCCGACTTCTTGGCGACCGGCCTCACCCACACGAAGCGGGTCTTGCGGTCCTTGAGCAGAAAGAAGTACAGGCTGCCATCCTTGGCAGCCACCCGGAATGGCCTGCATCGGTTAATGTGCACAACGGCCAGCACGTCGTCGGCGTCGGAGCCTTTGTCGGGGAAGGTGTGTCGTGCCAACTTCCCGCCGATGCACGAGACACACGGTGAGTGAGTGCCAAACGTCGACTTGAGGTCCAGCCCAATGGCGACCTAGTGCTTTGCCGAGCTCCAGATGATGTCCATGCGGACGTGTGCAAGCCTCGCATGCAGCCTGTCCGGCGTCGGCTTCGTCACCGAGACGATTGCCCGCAGGGCCACGACCTCCGTCATGGGCGACGTCGACCTCGTTGAGTAGGGACGCAAGTCGGTGCAGAGGACACGCCCAGAGTACGTCGCCCGACCGAGCACCTCTCCCGCTGCTGAGACGAGCAGCATCCCGTCGTCGTCCTCGTGCAGCTTCACGCCGTGCTCCTTCAGCTGGCTGGACATTAGCAGATAAGCCCGCACGCCCGGAACGTAGAGCACGTCGGGGATGAGCACCTGCTTTCCGGCCTCCCCTTGCAGAGCGATAGTGGCGCGGTTCTGGACGTCCTGTAGCGCCCCATTGAAGCCGCGTACGTGCTAGATGGAGTCGCTCAGCTACAGGTCGACGAAGACTTCCTTCGTCCCCATCAAGTGGTGGGAGCAGCCGCTCTCGAGCAGGACCACCGCCGGGTTTGCCTGCACAGCTGCCGACAACGCCTAGAAGTCCTCCCCGGCCTCCGGCGCCAGCGAGACGGCCGGCTCCACGACGCCGACCAGCGAGCACGACGCCGTCTTGTCGTCCCGCCCCTTATTGCCACCAGAGGAATCGGCGTCCTTCACTGAGGTCGACTTGGTCGACTGCTTCTCCTTGTGCGGATTGTTTCCTCCTCGACGAGGACGACGGCTTCTAGACCTTCCGCGGCCTCCCTTGTCGTCATCGTCGTCCTCGAAGTCGCTGCGTTTGGGGCACTCGAAGGAGAGGTGGTCGGGGTTGCTGCACAGCCTATTGGGTGCAAATTCACATTGCACGACATCCTGCCGTCTGTTTGTACGAGTATGCGTGTGCGAATGCATTTGCGTGTGAATGGTATGTTCGTGTGTTTGTTTGCTTTCGCAATTTTTGCTTGAAGCATTTGCAGGTACTCGCACAATGTGCGCTTCGGCACAACATTGTATGCGCTATGAACAGTACAAGCAGAAAGGACGAGCTCGCAAAGGAACCCAAGATGGAAGCTTTGCGGTTCGGCTTACTTGATTGCGCAGATTCAGTTCTATCCAACTCGAAATTGTACTGATTTGTTTGGTTGACTATAGTGTAGCAGGGCATGCACTATAGGGGTACAATTTAGGTGAAGGTTGGATGTTGTTTGTCTGTATCTGCATGCTACAGGGCCAGGGGAAACCAGCGGAACCAGCATTTGGCTGGTTGGGCAAAGACAAAACAGGTTCTGTTTTTAGGACCTGAACCTGGTTGTTGTTTTCCCAGGTTGGAAAAACAGAACCAGAGGTTGTTTACCAGCCTACCACCTGCTATTTTGTCCAGCCAGGTTGGTTTTGTTGCTTGGAATTATTTGGGATCAGCCCTGGTTGTTCCCAGGTTGATTCCCAAGGTCCTTGCTAGCTAGAGCTATTTATTCCTTCTCTATTTGTACCTGAATAAAGTCAAATTGATTCAAGCAAATTTCTTCCTTGCTGGAATTTCCTTTCTACGCGGTGCAACGGCGGAATGCTACCCGAATCATTGCTAGTACGCTAGCACTCCAACATTAGGCAAACGCTGTCCGAGCCATAACTTCGTAATGGCAGAACTTTTCGCGAGGCAACTTGGTTCATTTTAAAGCTCTTGGAGCGAGCTTCGATATAGTAAATTCTCAGCTTAATCCGATCAACGGTCTGCACGATACGCTGCGCGACGTTCAAGGTACTCTTGCTGAGTTGACTAAGTCTCTCTTGATCCCTCTCTCTACAAACTCGGACCCGAGGATAGGGGCTGGTCTTGTACCAGGCACCCAAGGACCCTTGGAGGTGACCCCGAGGAGAGGTTTTAAGTTTGATAAAGTCTTATTAGCTTGAGTTTATTAGGCCCTTACACCAACACAGCCAGCACTCCCGACGTCGACTTCCTCCTCCTCGACCGCTGTCCTTGGTCGACTTCTTCTTGTCGGCTTCCTTGGCGAGCTTCCAGCCACTGCTACACCCGGCGCCTGACTGTCCGCGCTGCCCCGGTCGACCCCGTTACTTCGCCAAGGCGACGAAGTTTGCCTGCACCAAGAGCTCCTGGGACCGCTCAGACTCCTGCATCGCCTCATCCTGTGTTGGGTGGAAATTCACATTGCACGACATCCTGCCGTCTGTTTGTACGAGTATGCGTGTGCGAATGCATTTGCGTGTGAATGGTATGTTCGTGTGTTTGTTTGCTTTCGCAATTTTTGCTTGATGCATTTGCAGGTACTCGCGCAATGTGCGCTTCGGCACAACATTGTACGCGCTATGAACAGTGCAAGCAGAAAGGACGAGCTCGCAAAGGAGCCCAAGATTGACGCTTTGCAGTTCGGTTGGATTGAATTCGCAGATCCAGTTCTATCCAACTCGAAATTGTTCTGTTTTGTTTGGTTGACTATAGTGTAGCAGGGCAGGCACTATAGGGGTACAATTTAGGTGAAGGTTGGATGTTGTTTGTCTGTATCTGCATGCTACAGGGCCAGGGGAAACCAGCGGAACCAGCATTTGGCTGGTTGAGCAAAGACAAAACAGGTTCTGTTTTTAGGACCTGAACTTGGTTGTTGTTTTCCCAGGTTGGAAAAACAGAACCAGAGGTTGTTTACCAACCTACCACCTGCTGTTTTGTCCAGCCAGGTTGGTTCTGTTGCTTGGAATTATTTGGGCTCATCCCTGGTTGTTCCCAGGTAGATTCCCAAGGACCTTGCTAGCCATAACTATTTATTCCTTCTCTGTTTCTACCTGGATATAGAAAAATTTATTCAAGCGAAATCCCTCCTTGCTGGAATTTCGTTTCTACGCGGTGCGACGGCGGAATGCTACCGAGTCAACGCTAGTACACTAGCACTACGACGCAAGGCAAACGCTGTCCGAGCCATAACTTCGTAATAGCAGAACTTTTTGCGAGGCAACTTGGCTATTTTGAAAGCTCTTAGAGTGAGCTTCGATATCGCGAGTTCTCAGCTTAATCCGATGTACGGTCTGCACGGCACGCTGCGCGATGTTCAAGGTACTCTTGCTGTTTTGACTAAGTTTCTCTTGATCCCTCTCTCTACATAGTCGGACCCGAGGATAGGGGCTGGTCTTGTACCAAGCAACTAGGGACCCTTCAAGGTGACCCCGAGGAGAGGTTTTAAGTTGGATAACGTTTTAATAGCCTGAGTTTATTAGGCCCTTACACCAACAAGCTGGTATCAGAGCTGCGTTATAGCGATCCTGGTCATAGGTAGCTATGGCGGGAAAGGATTTGGCGGGAGCTAGTGAATCTTTAGCCCAAGATCGTAGCGGCAGCCAAGATTCTGGTGTTTCGGCGCCAAGGGGAGCGCGAACAAGCCAGGGCTCGCTGATCAAGGAGGTGCTAAAAAACTTCAACGTCAAGAAGTTAAATGGTGAGGGCTGTGATGATTGGGCTTGGAAAATGCAACTCTATTTCCGTCAGATTAGATTGTTGAAACTAATGATTGGGGAGGAGCCTAGACCAAGTGACCCCGCGCTGCAGGAAGAATGGGACGAGCGCTCCTCGGGTGGCTACTACTTAATGTCGCAGAGTTTGGAACTGAACCAGCGACACCACGTCATGCACCTGCTGCCGAAGGATAAGTGCGGTCCGAAGGCGTGGACTGTGCTGAAGGAGCTGCACGACCCAACCTCCGTTGCCGCGACGCTCATGATAGAGAGGGAGCTGTCTGCGCTGCGCTTGAGCGAGGGAGAGCCGGTGCAACGTGTTCTGGACAAGATGCGTGATCTCTACGCGAAGCTCGCAACCGCGGGAATCACCTACCCGGAGCAGACCAAATGCTTGAAGATGCTCTCGCTGCTGCCGAAATCGTGGCTGCAATACACAAGCGGATTGAGCCTGCCGCAGAACCAGAGCTTGCGGACGCTCGAGTGGGTGCGGACGAAGATTCTGAAGGAGGACATCCGTCGCCGCCAAATGAGGGGTGGAGACGAAGGCAACAGCGGCTACGGCATGCAATGAGGCAAACGTGGCAGAGGACGTGGCTTCCGTGGTGCTGGTCGCGGTGCAAAGAAGGACGACGACTCCAACGACCAACAAGGACGTACCGGTTGGGGTCTCGGTGGGAAATCTGGACATGGGGGCAGATCGGGTGCTGGTGGCAAAATGAAAGGGAGCTGCTGGTATTGTGAGAACGAGGGGCATCCCTGGTTCTTGTGTTATAAGAAACCCGAAGGATGGACCCCCCAGAATCGCCATCAACATGGCGGCGCGAGGAGCAACCAGAAAAGCGGCGCAAGCATGGTCGCAGATTCGCCCGCGACAACCCGAATGGCAAAGGCGGTGCTGAGAAGAAAAAGGAGCGCACCGTGGGACAGTTCTTCCATGTTGGAGATGAGGGGGAGCAAGGAGACGGTTCTACCAAGGTTGGAGCACAGCTGCATCCCCTGGACCTTTGGGTGTTGGACACGGGCGCTACGTGTGTTGGGTGCAAATTCACATTGCAGGACATCCTGCCGTGTGTTTGTACGAGTATGCGTGTGCGAATGCATTTGCGAGTGAATGGTATGTTCGTGTCTTTGTTTGCTTTCGCAATTTTCGCTAGAAGCATTAGCAGGTACTCGCACAATGTGCGCTTCGGCACAACATTGTACGCGCTATGAACAGTGCAAGCAGAAAGGACGAGCTCGCAAAGGAACCCAAGATGGGAGCTTTGCAGTTAGGTCGAAATGATTACGCAGATTCACTTCTATCAAACTTGTAATTGTACTGTTTTGTTTGGTTAACTATAGTGTAGCGGGGCAGGCACTATAGGGGTACAATTTAGGTGAAGGTTGGATGTTGTTTGTCTGTATCTGCATGCTACAAGGCTAGGGGAAACCAGCGGAACCAGCATTTGGCTGGTTGGGCAAGGACAAAACAGGTTCTGTTTTTAGAACCTGAATCTGGTTGTTGTTTTCCAAGGGTGGAAAAACAGAACCAGAGGTTGTTTTCCAACCTACCACCTGCTGTTTTGTCCAGAGGTTGGTTTTGTTGCTTGGAATTATTTGGGATCATCCCTGGTTGTTCCCAGGTTGATTCCCAAGGTCCTTGCTAGCCAGAACTATTGATTCCTTCTCTGTTTGTACCTGAATATAGTCATTTTGATTCAAGCGAATTCATCCCTACCTGGAATTTCGTTTCTACGCGGTTCAACGGCGTAATGCTACTTGAGTCAACGCTAGTCACTAGCACTCCAACACTAGGCAAACGTTGTCCGAGCCATAATTTCGTAATGGCCGAACTTTTCGCGAGGCAATTTGGATCATTTTAAAGCTCTTGGAGCGAGCTTCGATATAGTAAATTCTCAGCTTAATTCGATCAACGGTCTGCACGATACGCTGCGCGACGTTCAAGGTACTCTTGCTGTTTTGACTAAGTCCCTCTTGATCCCTCTATAAACTCGGACCCGAGGATAGGGGCTGGTCTTGTACCAGGCACCCAAGGACCCTTGGAGGTGACCCCGAGGAGAGGTTTTAAGTTTGATAAAGTCTTAATAGCATGAGTTTATTAGGCCCTTACACCAACAGTGTGGACCATGACGCCGCGGAAGGACCTGCTAGACGACCTTCGCGCTGCACCAATCTCTGAGGTGTGCTCTGCCTCTGGAGATGCGTTGAAGGTGGCTGGTGCGGGACGAGCAGCATTCAAGGGAGCGGATGGCAAGCCGGTGGTGCTGCACAACGTTCTCCTTGTTCCCGACCTCAAGGCCAACCTCATCTCCCTCTGTAAGCTCACCAAAGCTGGGATGAGTACTAGCACGGATGGGGCACGTACTTACAAGGGGCAGCTGGGCAACCGGGTGCTTTGGGATCTGCACGAGAGGAAGGATGTGTATAGATCCATGTGGCAGTTGCCGGCATTGGCGTGGCACGGTGGGGGGCAGGCTAGAGAGAGGTCTGCATCCCAGGGGGAGTGCAACGCTGTTGGAGCGGTTGGTGTGAGAGTGTCGGCCAGATCCGGGGAGACAAATTGGGCAACGGCACGCCGACGCTTGGGGCATGTAGCAATGCCTTTGCTGAACAGCTGGAGAAGGATGTGGCCGTCAAGGGTCTGAAGCTGAACGGCCAGCCACCTGATGACAACTGTGAAATCTGCTTGTTATCCAAATTCATCCGATTCCCCTTCCATAGTGTGGCTGGCAGGAGCAAGAAGCCTTTGGAGCTGGTCCACATGGACTTGGTGGGGCCGCTGCCGGTGCAAGGGCACAAGGGGGAGCGGTATTTCCTAACCATAGTGGATGACTGGAGCAGGCTGATGTGGGCGTATCCGCTGAAGCAGAAGGACCAGGCCGCCTCCACGATACAAGATGATTGGCTTCCGTTCGTGGAGAAGCAAGCGGAGTGTCTAGTGAAGCGGATCAGGACAGATCGGGGTGGTGAGTTCCTTGGAGCTGAGATGACGGCTTGGCTTAAGAAGCAGGGCATCCTGAAGGAGCTGACAACGGCTTACACCCTACAGTCCAACGGTGTAGCAGAATGGGCGAACCGGACCATTCTAGAGACAGCTAGGGCGCTGCTTATAGAATCTGGGCTTGCCAACTCCATGTGGCCCCATGCTGTCCAGCACACTACGGTTGCTAGGAACAGGGTTCTCTCCAAGGTTGGGGATGACTCGTGGGTGCCGTTGGAGAGGTGACTTGGGAGGAAGCCGCCGGTGGACATGCTGAGGGTGTTCGGTTGCATGGGAGTCGCCCACGTCCCCAAAGTCCACCGAAGTAAGTTGGGGGCAAGTGCAATCTGGTGTGTGCATCTGGGGCTGGCTGCTGAGAGCAAGGGATGGCTGCTGTGGGAACCATGCAAGGGATGTAAGGTTTGTTGAGGGCATGATGTATTGGAGCTGGGAGAAACGGCCGGAGGCTAAGGTGTCCCAGCAGATGGAGCAGATCACCCTGCAGCTGGACCTGACTCCTAGTGTGTGGGAGGAGGGAGATGAGGCAGCTGCAGAGGGTGGTGATGGAGAGAAGGTGCAAGGGGCACCTGGTGGTGAAGGAGATGATGTGGAGACTAGTGGTAGCACCAGGGAAGCTGCTGGATCTGAGGGAGGAGAACAACAGCAGGGCAAAGCTAAGGTGCCTAAGCTACCACAAAGGAGGAAGCTGAAGGGTGTCGTTATGAAGGAATGGGAGACACCCGTGTCTAGGCCAGGACGTACCCGAATGGCCACTATGAAGCTGACTGCAAGAGCTGATGTAGCAGAGCAGCAGCTTGGGACCGAGGAGGCATTGCTGATTCTACCGCATGGCTATGACCTGGATGAGGAGGATGAACTTGCCTGCTGTTTGCCCCTGCACTAGAGGAACCAGCTAGCATGGAGGAGGCATTAGCTGGACCAGATAGGGAGAAGTGGCTAGTTTCTAGGGATGCTGAGTACCAGAGCCTGCTAGAAAATGAGACATGGGATCTGGTGGTGGTGCCTGAGGGGAAGAAAGCCGTACAGTGCAAGTGGGTGCTAAGGATCAAGACCGATGACAAGGGACAGGTCACCATCTACAGGGGGTTTATGCAGAAGGAGAAGCAGGATTTCAATGAGATCTTTGCTCCCACTGCCAAACCCCCTACCCACCGTGTCTTGTTGGCAGATGCAGCCGTTAGTGAGAAATTCATCATTCAGATGGATATATCAACGGCATTCCTCAATGGGATTTTAGAGGAGGATGTGTACATGACGCAGCCGCTTAGGTATGAGGATGGTACGGGCAGGGTGTGCAAGCTGAAAAAGTCCATCTACGGCTTGAAGCAGGCGCCACGCTGCTGGTACTAGAAGCTGGCAGGTGTTTTAGAGGAGATGGGATTCAGGACCAGCAGCTGTGATAAGAGCCTCTTTCTCAAGGGGGAGGGGGAGAAGCTGGTGCTGTTTCTGGTCTACGTGGACGACATTCTTCTCTTTAGCAGCAACATGAAGGAGATCCAGAATGTGCAGCAGCAGCTGATGGAGAACTTCAAGTGCAAGAACATTGGGGAGGCAAAGTACTACCTCAGGATGCACGTGGAGAGGGATCCAGATCAGAGGTGGTTGAAGCTGCACCAGGAGAAGTTCATCAAGGAGCTGGGGGAGAAGTACGGGATTGAGAATGAGCGCAAAGTTGCAACTCCCCTGCCAGCAGAATTCAAGCTTGTGAAAGCTGCAGAGGATGAAGGGGTTGAAGCCGGGGAGCAGCAGCAATTTCAGTCCTTGGTGGGCAGCCTCTTGTATGCAGCAGTTCACACGAGGCCCGACATCTTTTTCTCTGTTAGGCAGCTGGCAAAGGTGGTGCAGAATTTATCAGAGGAGCAGGTGGATGCAACTGAGCGGGTGGTGAAGTACCTGAACTCTAACCCAAGCATTGGATTTCAATACTCCGCATCTGCACAGGTGAAGCAGTAAGGGGTTGAGGTGCTGAAAGAGAAGGGGGAGCGGCTTGGGGAAGGCAAGGTGTTTCTCACTTGCTTTACTGATGCTACGTGACCTTCTGAGAAGGAAGATTCCTCATCTAAGGGAGGATACATTTGAGTAGTTGGGGGAGGACCTGTTAGTTGGAGGTCCAAGAAGCAGACGGAGACAGCACTATCTTTCGTGGAATCGGACTACATGGCAATGTTCCATGGGGTGAAGGAGGAGATTTGGCTAAGGAGTCTGTTAGAGGAGATTGGCCAGGAGCAGAAGGTTGCTACGCCGCTGTATTGTGATAGCAAGGGGGCTCTTGGGATGGCCAGGAACGCTGTGCTTCATGGGCTGAACAAGCACATGCGTATCAAGTGGCAATGGCTACATAAGGAGATGAAGAGGGGGACGGTGAATCCAATCTACATCAAGACTCACCAGCAGCCTGTAGACTTCCTCACCAAGAGGCTTGCGGATGAGCCTCATTGGCGTTGTGTGCGCATGAGTGGAATAAGCATGAACTAGCATGGAATAATAGGGATGCAGCCGGAAGGCTGAGGGGGAGTGTGTTGGGTGCAAATTCACATTGCACGACATCCTGCCGTCTGTTTGTACGAGTATGCGTGTGCAAATGCATTTGAGTGTGAATGGAATGTTCGTGTGTTTGTTTGCTTTCGCATTTTTCGCTTGATGCATTTGCAGGTACTCGGGCAATGTGCGCTTCGGCACAACCTTGTACGCGCTATCAACAGTGCAAGCAGAAAGGACGAGCTCGCAAAGGAACCCAAGATGGACGCTTTGCAGTTCGGTTGAATTGATTGCGCAGATTCAGTTCTATCCAACTCGAAATTGTACTCTTTTGTTTGGTTGACTATAGTGTAGCAAAGCAGGCACTATAGGGGTACAATTTAGGTGAAGGTTGGATGTTGTTTGTCTGTATCTGCATGCTACAGGGCCAGGGGAAACCAGCAGAACCAACATTTGGCTGGTTAGGCAAAGACAAAACAGGTTCTGTTTTTGGGAATTGAACCTGGTTGTTGTTTTCCAAGGTTCGAAAAACAGAACCAGATGTTGTTTACCAACCTACCACCTGCTGTTTTGTCCAGCCAGGTTGGTTCTGTTGCTTGGAATTGTTTGGGCTCATCCCTGGTTGTTCCCAGGTTGATTCCCAAGGTCCTTGCGAGCCAGAACTATTTATTCCTTCTCTATTTGTACCTGAATATAGTCAATTTGATTCAAGCGAATTCCTTCCTTGCCGGAATTTTGTTTCTACGCGGTGCGACGGCGGAATGCTACCGAGTCAACTCTAGTAGACTAGCACTACGACGCTAGGCAAACGCTGTCCGAGCCATAACTTCGTAATGGCAGAACTTTTCGCGAGGCAACTTGGCTCTTTTGAAAGCTCTTAGAGTGAGCTTCGATATCGCAAGTTCTCAGCATAATCCGATCGACGGTGTGCACGGCACGTTGCGCGACGTTCAAGGTACTCTTGCTGTTTTGACTAAGTCTCTCTTGATCCCTCTCTCCACATACTCGGACCCGAGGATAGGGGCTGGTCTTGTACCAAGCACCCAGGAACCCTTAGAGGTGACCCCGAGGAGAGGTTTTAAGTTGGATAACGACTTAATAGCCTGAGTTTACTAGGCCCTTACACCAACACTCCTTGCTTCGCCGGGGCGACGAAGTTTGCATGCACCAAGAGCTCTTGGGACCGCTCAGCCTCATCCTGCAGGATGTACGAGGTCAAATTGTCCTTGTTGAGCGTCGCCCGCGTGTTCGGCGCCATGGACAGCCGCTTAAGCAGGTGGTAGCTGCTTGAGAGTCCCTGCATGAGATGGGTGACGTATGATGCCGTCGAGTACTGCGCGCCGGCCATCGTGATGGTGGCAAGAATTCGCCGAGCTCAGTTGCAGTAGTCGGTCGCCGTCTCCTTGTCGCCAATACATAGGTGCGTTAGCTGCCCCTCCAGCTGGGCGATGAACAAGTCGTCCGTGACTTGGCAGGTCGACTCAATGAAGTGCCACACCCGGTGGCCGGCGTCGAGGTACTCTCGGCACCACTTCAAGGCGATCTGCTCGCCCGGCGAGCATCACCGCGAGATGACCGTGAAGGTCAACAACTCCACGGCGCGAACTCTGCACGCAGGTCGGGGTCGTCTGACGTCGCCACGGTGCCTATAGCAAAGCTGATCAGCCCGGCCATCTCCAGCCGGGGCTCGATGGCTTCCTTGCAGGTGAGAATGTCTGGTCGACCAACGAGCGGCGGGGTGACCAAGATCCTGTCCGGCGTAAACTTGAAGTAGCCATAACTCGGTGCTATCCCGACCACCGTCACGTGTGTCGCTGACATCGGCGACAATCTGTTTCGTCGACCTCCGACGTCGCCCTTCGAGGAGGCTGCAACCGCCGACGACGGCACCCCTCGCGCTTGAACGCCGCCGACTTCATCGGCGTGAATCACACCACGCTGCGTCGATGTGCCTCCCGAAATGCCGCCGACTTGGCCACCTCTAGCGTTGACGCCCACGTCGACGCCGCCTTCGTTGGTTACCGGTCGAGGAGAAGCTGGTCGAGAAGGCGGATGCTCCGTCGCCCACATGGAGCGGAGTCCAGCCTCGACGACTGCCCAGGTTATCGCCCCGTATAACGTCTCCTCGCATCCTCCACCCGTGCCTCCAGGGTGTCCATCACCTCTACGTCACCTACGCGCACGCTAGTGACTGCACGGCTGCCGGCAAAACTGGTAAGCAACTTAAGTAAGTGACCACTACGTCGACCTAACTGAAAGATAAGTCGTGTGCCGTCCACGCTCACTGCACCATGCGGTGATAACTACTACAACAGGACCTAGACTACGGGACATGCACGGATGCTCGTGTGATCTCTACGTTCGTTGTTCCTTAGTCGATTTCCTACTGCACACACTGCTTGCTAGTTCATGGGGCGATTTGGCAAGAGTTTCACTAGAGAAAGTTGACAAGAATGGTACAATCAGGTTGGCAAGACAAGACTAAATCAGAGCTAGCATTCAGGTCGGTCGACTGCCAGCGCAGCTTGGTCGACCACGTTCCAGCACGACTTGGTCGACCGCGCTCTAGCAGTGCAGAGTCGACGGCGTGCCAACTCTGCAGGTTGACGGCATGCCAGCGTTGCTCCCGCAGTACAGCATCGCACCAGCTTGGCATGTACTCGCAGATGATTGGCGTGCTGAGCCTTGTCACCTGCACAACACACACACCAAGTCATCATCGTGCTGAGGACTGCACCAGATCTGTCACGTCGACCTCGGGATACCACCACCGATGCCGGTCTCACCAACATAGCCTGGGCGACCGTCGCACTCCTCCGCAGAACCTCGTTACCCAGGTAACCTGGTCGACCGGGCAAACACATTGACCTGCTGCTCGTGTATGTGCCTGTCAACCTCCGAGGTCAACGGTCACCTCCAGTCGACCTCACCAGGTCGACCACACCCTTGGTTGACCGGCTCCAGGTCGATGTCACTCCTGGTCAACCAGCTCCACGTCGACCAACACAGTTTTCAGCCGACCACCCAAGTCGGCTGCCCGAAGTCGGCGTCACCAAGTTGACGCCCTGCTACACGACGCCCAGCTGGTCGGCGTCCTGAGTTGAGGTGGACGTCGGCCCCTCCTCCGTCGACCACCAGGTCATGTCGACATCACGCCGGGTCGACCAACCACCAGGTCGACCAGCAGGCCTAGTCGACCAACTACCAGGTCGACCAGCAGTCCTGTCAGCCGACCACCCAAGTCAGCTACCCCAAGTTGGCGTCACCAAGTCGACGCCCTCCTCAGGTCGACTTCCCAGGTCGACCGCCCTGAAGTCGGTGCCGTCCTGAAGTCAGCACCAAGGCAGTGGCCCCCGTGCAGGTCGACCTCTTTGCCAACCAGTTCGCCCAGTGCTGCAGGTCAGCTGCCCCCCTCACACCCGACCACGAAGTCGGCTCCACCCAAGCGAGGACGGGGCCAACACACAACTTCCGTTGACAATACTTAGCCATATGGTTGGTACCAACAGTAAGTGCGTTACTTACCCATATGGTTGGTACCGCGAGTAAGTGCGTTACTTACCCGTATGGTTGGTACCGAGAATATGTGCGTTACTTACCTATGTGGTTGGTACCAAGAGTAAGTGCGTTACTTACCCATATGGTTCGTACCAAGAGTAAGTGGATTACTTACCCATATGGTTGGTATGAAGAGAAAATGGGTTACCTACTCATATGGTTGGTACTGAGACTAAGTACGTTACTTATCCATATGGTTGGTACTGAGAGTAAGTGAGTTACTTATTCATATGGTTGGTACCGCGAATAACTACGTTACTTACCCATATGGTTGGTACCAAGAATAAGTGCGATACTTACCCATATGGTTGGTACCAACAGTAATTGCGTTACTTACCTAGATGGTTGGTACGAAGAGTAAGAGCGCTACTTACCCATATGATTGGGACCAAAAGTGAGGGCGATATGTTTCCATATGGATGGCACCAATAATAAGTGCAGTATTTTCCCATCTGGTTGGTACCAAGAGTAAGTGCTTTGTTTCTCCATATGGTTGGTGTCAACAGGAGTTGTGGTAGACCCCGTCCTCGCTTGGGTGGTGCCGACTTTGTGGTCAGGGTGCAGCCGACGTGCAGCAGTGGGCGAGCTGGTCGACGTGCACGGGGACCATTGCAAGGGGCGCCGACTTCAGGAGGGCGCCGACTTTGGGTGGTCGACTTGGAAAGTCGACTAGTGGAAGCCGACTGGGTGTGGTCGGCTGACAGGTGTGGTCTACCTGGAGCTGGTCGACCAGGAGTGTCGTGGACCTGGAGCTGGTCGACTAAGGGTGTGGTCGACTGGAGGTAGTCGTCGACTTGGGTGGTCGACATAGTTGCCCGGTGGACCAAATTACCTGGGTGCAAGGTTCTGCGGAGGAGTACGACGGTCGCCCAGGTGATATTGGCGAGACCGACCTTGGAGGTGGTATCCCGAGGTCTACATGGCTGATTAGATGCAATCGTCAGCACGAGCATGATTTGATGTATGCGCTGTGCAGGTGACAAGGCACTGCGCGCCAATCTTCTGAGAGCACCTGCGAAGCAGGTGCACTAATGTCCTGTGGGAGCAACGTTGGCACGCCGTCGACTTGCAGCGTTGGCAAGCCACGACTTTGCACTGCTGGAGCACGGTCGACCATGTTACCTCAGTGACGAGGTTCTGCGGAGGAGTGCGACGGTCGCCCAGGTGGAAGTGGCGAGACCGACCTCGGGAAGGTCGACGTGGCTGGTGGGCACACTCGCTGGCGTGGAGTCGAGCTAGGCGTCTGCACCGTGCACATGACTAGGAGAGGTGCATGCACCAACCAGCTGCATGCACCTGCGAAGCTGGGGCACCGTTGTTCTGCGAGCGCAACGCTGTGCAGCCGACTTCTGCAGCGTTGGCACACCGTGGACTTGCAATGTTGGCAAGCCGCGACTTTGCTCTACTGGAGCGCAGTCGACCAAGTCGTGCTGTCACGCGGTCGGCCGTGCTGCGCTGGAAGTCGACCAGCAACTTTGCTAGGTCTGATATAGTCTTGCATGCCAATATTGTTGCTATAATTCTGAACCATTTGTTCTCAAATCTTCCCAGTGGAACTCTTGTCAATTCTCCCTGTAAACTGGTAAGTAGTGTGAGCTTTTGGAAACGACTAAGGAACGAACGAACGCAGAGATTCCTCCTACCCCGTGCCTAGCCCAAAGTCTAGCTCTCGTTGATACAGTTATCTCCGCATGGTGCGGTGAGCGTGGAAGTCACACGACTTACCTTTCAGTCAGGTCGACGTAGTTATGACTTACCTAATTCGTGTTCGTAGGCCAGCAGCTGTGCGGTAGTCACTATAATAGGCGCCGTAGGTGACACGGGGTTGGTGGACACCTTGGAAGCACTGCTAGAGGATGCGAGGAGACACCATGAGGCCCTGGAGTACGGAGAAATCCCTTGGGCAGTCGTCGAGGCTGGACTCCGCACCGTGTGAGCAACGGAGCACCCTTCTCGGCCTGCCTCTCCTCGACCGGTGAACACCGAGGGCGGCATCGACGTGAGCGTCACCGCCGGTGATGGCCAAGTCGGCAGTAGTGCGGGAGGCACGCCGAGGCAGCGAGAAGTGATTCACGCCGATGAAGTCGGCGGCATTCAGGCGCGAGGAAAGCAGTCGTCGGCAGCTGCAAGCACCTCGCAGGGCGACGTCAGTGGACGTCGGAGCGGAATGATGCCGATGTTGGCGACCCATGTGACTGCGGGAGGGATAGCACCAAGCTACGGCTACTTCAAGTTCGCGTCGGACAGGATCTCGGTCGCCCCCCTACTTGTTGGTCGACCGGACATCCTCACCTTGAAGAAAGCCGTCGCGCCCCAGCTGGAGATGGCCGGGCTGATTGGCTCCGCCAGGAACACTGTGGCAACGCCAGAGGAGCACTACCCCGACCTGCAAGCGGAGTTTCGCGCAGTACAGTTGCTGACCTTCACGGTCATCTCGCGGTGCTGCTCGCCGAGTGTGCAGATTGCCTTGAAGTCGTGCAGGGAGTACCTCGACGCCGGCCACCGGGCACGGAACTTCATCGAGTCGACGTACCAACTCACCAACAACCTGTACATCGGCCAGCTTGAGGAACAACTGTCACACAAACGGATGGGCAAAAAGGAGTCGGCGACCGACTACTGCAACCGGGCTCGGCGAATTCTCGCCACCATGAGGATGGCCGGTGTGCACTACTTGTTGGTGTAAGGGCCTAATAAACTCAAGCTATTAAGACTTTATCAAACTTAAAACCTCTCCTCGGGGTCACCTCCAAGGGTCCTTGGGTGCCTGGTACAAGACCAGCCCCTATCCTCAGGTCCGAGTTTGTAGAGAGAGGGATCAAGAGGGACTTAGTCAAAACAGCAAGAGTACCTTGAACGTCGCACAGCGTATCGTGCAGACCGTCGATCGGATTAAGCTGAGAATTTCCTATATCGAAGCTCTCTCCAAGAGCTTTAAATGAACCAAGTTGCCTCGCGAAAAGTTCTGCCATTATGAAGTTATGGCTCAGACAGCGTTTGCGTAGTGTTGGAGTGCTAGCGTACTAGCGTTGACTCGGGTAGCATTACGCCATTGAACCGCGTAGAAACGAAATTCTAGGAAGGGAGGAATTCGCTTGAATCAAATTGACTATATTCAGGTACAAACAGAGAAGGAAGAAATAGTTCTAGCTAGCAAGGACCTTGGGAATCAACCTGGGAACAACCAGGGATGATCCCAAATAATTCCAAGCAACAGAACCAACCAGGCTGGACAAAATAGCAGATGGTAGGTTGGAAAACAACCTCTGGTTCTGTTTTTCCAACCTGGGAAAACAACAACCAGATTCAAGTTCTAAAAACATAACCTGTTTTGTCTTTGCCCAACCAGCCAAATGCTGGTTCCGCTGGTTTCCCCTGGCCTTTTAGCATGCAGATATAGACAAACAACATCCAACCTTCACCTAAATTGTACCCCTATAGTGCCTCCCCTGCTACACTATAGTTAACCAAACATAACCGTACAATTACAATTTGGATAGAACCGAATATGCGCAATCAATTCAACCGAACTGCGAAGCTTCCATCTTGGGTTCTATCAACTGTTCATAGCGCGTACAATGTTGTGCCGAAGCGCACATTGTGCGAGTACCTGCCCTGCTACACTATAGTCAACCAAACAAAACAGTACAATTTCGAGTTGGATAGAACTGAATCTGCGCAATCAAGTAGGCCGAACCGCAAAGCTTCCATCTTGGGTTCCTTTGCGAGCTCGTCCTTTCTGCTTGTACTGTTCATAGCGCGTACAATGTTATGCCGAAGCGCACAATGCGTGAGTACTTGCAAATGCTTCAAGCAAAAATTGCGAAAGCAAACAAACACACGAACATACCATTCACACGCAAATGCATTCGCACACGCATACTCGTACAAACAGACGGCAGGATGTCGTGCAATGTTAATTTGCACCCAACACTACTCGACGGTGTTGTACCTCACGCACGTCATCAAAGGGCTCACCAGCAACTACAACCTGCTGAAGCGGCTTGGCGCCGAGCACTAGGGCGATACTCAACGAGGACTTAGTTACCCCATACATCCTGCAGGATGAGGCGATGGAGAAAGCTGAGCGGCCCTCGGAGCTCCTAGCGCAGGTGAACTACGTTGCCCCGGCATAGCAAGGTGGTCGGCCGGGACAGCGCAGGCAGTCTAGCGGCGGTGGTAGCAGTGGCTGGAAGCCGACCAAGGACGCTGACAAGAAGAAATCGGCCAAGGATAGCGGTCGTGGAGGAGGAAGTCGACGTCGGGAGTGCTGGCTGTGCGGCGACCTCGACCACCTCTCCTTCGAGTGCCCCGACCGAAGTGACTCCGCCGACGACGACACCAAGGGAGGCAACAGGAGGCCTGGCAGCCGTCGTCCGAGTCGAGGCAGGATTCCGGCCGCGCAAGGAGAAGCAGTCGACCAAGTCGTCGATCTCGGCGAAAGACGTCGACTCCTCTGCTGGCGGCAAAGTGCGAGACGACAAGGAGGCGTCGTGCTCGCTGGTCGGCATTGTGGAGCCGACCGTCTCATTGGTGCCGGAGAGTGAGGAGGACTTCTAGGCTTTAGCGGCGGCTGTGCAGGCAAACCCAGCGGTAGTCCTGCTCGATAGCGACTGCTCGCACCATCTGATGGGGACGAAGGAGGTCTTCGTGGACCTACAGCCAAGCGGCGACGTCAAGCACGTGCGCGGCTTCAATGGGGCGCTGCAGGACGTCCAGGGCCACGTCACTGTTGCTCTGCAAGGGGAGGCCGGGAGGCAGGTGCTCATCTCCGACGTGCTCTATGTCCCAGGCGTGCGAGCAAACCTGCTTTCGGCCGGCCAGCTTAAAGAGAACGGTGTGAATCTACAAGAGGACGGCGACGGTATGTTGCTCGTCTCGGCGTAGGGAGAGGTCCTCGGTAGGGCGTCCTATACCGGGCGAGTCCTCTGCACCGACTTGCGTCCCTGCTGGGCGAAGTCGACAACGCCCACAACAGAGATCGTGGCCCTGCGGGCGATTGTCTCAAAGACGAAGATGACGCCGGACAGGCTGCATGCAAGGCTTGCACACGTCGGCATTGATACCATCCGGAGCTCGGCGAAGCACGAGGTCGCCACTGGGCTGGACCTCAAGTCGGCGTCGGGCGCCGACTCACCGTGTTCTCGTTTGTCGGTGGGAAGCTCACACGGCACACCTTCCCCGACCAAGGCTCCGACGGCGATGACGTGCTGGCCGTCATGCACATCGACCTGTGCGGGCCCTTCCGGGTGGCTGCCAAGGATGGCAGCCTGTACTTCTTGCTGCTAAAGGACCGCAAGACCCGCTATGTATGGGTGAGGCCGGTCGCCAAGAAGTCGGATGCGCTGCAGGAGTTTGTGCAGTGGCTGGCACTAGCTGAGCGACAGACAAAGAAGTCAGTCTTGATGCTGCGCTCTGACCGGGGAAGGGAGTTCTTCAGGATGCAGGTCACCCACTCTTGAACGGCAAGGGGATTGTCCACGCAGCAGAACGGCATGGTGGAGGGGAGATGAGGACGGTGGTGGAATTGGTGCGGACGATGCTACTGTACATGGGCGTGCAGCACACTGGTCGCACCTCGCTCTGCGGAAGGCCGTCTAGGTCCGCAACTGCCTTGAGAGGTTGGCGCTGCCGTAGGGAACGGCGCCGTACTAGCTGCTCACCGAGAAGAAGCCCGAATTGTCGCTGGCGCGGGTGTGGAGCTGCATGGCGCTGTTCATGGTCCCCGAGCAGTAGCGTGGTGGGAAGTTGAAGCCGAAGGCCAGGTGGGGCCTTAAGGCGTGTCGAAGGAGAGCAAGGGCTGGGAGCCTCTCCATATCGCGGACAGCCGGGTGGTCACCACGTCAGACGCGGTGTTCTACGAGAACGTGTCGCTTGAGGTGTGGAAGTCGGAGCACGGGCCGGCGTCAGGACAAACGCCGACCACCCCGCCGACGGACACCTCGACGGCGACGCTGCCTCTGCTCGCCGAGGTTGGTAAGCTTGCAAATGGGGACGCCAAGGTCGTCCGTCCTCCTTCCCCTCCCCTTGCACCCCCTGCCCCTCCCCCCTAGTCCGACCTGTGTAGGCGGACTACAGTGTAAGCCCCCGGCGATGAGGGGAGAAGTGGGGGGTCGCCTGTGTCGCCGGCCAAGAGCATCGCCAGTGGCCGACGTGACGTCCAGCAGGTCGACGTGAGAGTGAAGTCGACGCCAGCAGGAGAGGAGCAGGTCGAGGTAAAGCCGAGAGTAGTGAAGTTCGTAAAAGGGGCAGCGGCAAGGTAGCAACCGACAGGGGAGCAGGCAGCTGCTAAGCCGACGAAGGAGCAGTTGGCGACCGGACAGTCAGCAGGGGAGCCGACCATAGGGGAGAAGTCGGCAAGGACGCCGGCTGTGGTGCAGCAGGATGCTGAAGGCAGTGATGCCAGTGAAGAGGAAGCCGAGCAGGCGGACGCCGAGGAGTCCACCGACAGCAACATGGTGGAGGTCGGACCACGGCGACTTCGGAGGCCGCTTGAATCCTTTGTCCCGGCTCCCTTCACCACGGTGTACGACAAGGTCGACAACGACCTGCTGTACAGCGACGCCAAGGAGGACGAAGACTTACCGGAGCTCGACCCCGACATGCACGCCGACCCCGAGCACAGTTGGGACATCTCGATGATGATGGTGAAGGAGGCGCTAGCAAGCTGGAAGGTCGCGATGGAGGAGGAGATCCGCAGCCTTATTGGAATGGGTACCTAGGGGCTGGTTGAACGCGCACCTGGGGTGAACATCATGAAGAACCGGTGGGTGCTGACGACCAAGTACCACATCGACGACACAGTCAAGCGAGAGAAGGCAAGGCTGGTCGTGAAGGGCATTACACAGGTGTATGGCGCCGACTACGACGAGACATACGCGCCGGTGAGCAGCTACGTCACGCTGAGGATCTTCCTCAGCATCGTCGCCGTCCTCGACTTCAACCCAATGCAGCTCGACATGAAGAACGCCTTCTTGCAGAGCAAGCTCGACCAGCTGCTGTACATGTACCAGCCGGACTACTTCAACGACGGGACCGGCCAGGTGTGCAAGCTGCCAGAGAGCCTCTACGGGCTGAAGCAGTCGCCGCTGTTGTGGTACAAGGCTCTCAACGACGTGCTGGTCGGCGCCGGCTTGAAGAAGCACCAGGTCGACACGGCGCTCTACTTCAAGGTCGGTGATGACAGGGTGGCCTGCTTGGTGCTGGTCTATGTCGACGACCTGCTCGCCGCCAGTAGCAGTACAGCAATGCTAGAAGAGCTGAAGGAGCTGCTGGAGGCCGCCTTCGAGCTGTGGGAGATCTCACCGGTGCAGAACAATCTCGGGCTCGAAATCGTGTGCGACAGGCCGGCAAGGAAGCTGTGGCTCCACTAGCAGGGCTGTGCAGACAAGGAGCAGACCGGGCGAACCCCGAAGATGCTAGTCTCGGTCGGCGCCTATGCCATGCTCACCTTCGACGACGAAGAGGCACACGAGCGCCAGGAGGAGGAGTTCCAGCAGAGGGTCTACTCGCTGCAGTTTGCGGCGACTACAACGAGGCCGGACATCGCCTTTGCCTGCAGCAAGCTGAGGAGCAGCCTTACGGTGAGGAGCGACCAGCACTGGCGCGAGGTCGACTACTGCCTCGCCTACCTCGCCAACATGCGTGAGACCGCCCTGGAGTTTGGCGGTGGGCCAAAGTCGCTGGAGCTGGTCGGCTACGTGGACGCCAACGACGCCGGCGACATGCAGAAGCGGACGAGCACAGGAGGCTACTTGTTTGTCTACGGAGGAGCCGTGGTTTCCTGGTCGAGCCAGCGCATCAAGTGCGCAACGCTGTCGTCGACCGAGTCAGAGTACGTGGCGGCCACCGAAGCCGGCAAGGAGGGACGTCCCCTCCGCTTCCTCTTTGCAGAATACCAGCAGCTGGACGCCGGGACACCGACTGTCCTTCGGGTGGTCAACAAGTCGGGTTACATACCCATATGGTCGGTACCGAGAGTAAATGCGTTAGTTACCTATATGGTTGGTACCGAGGGTAAGTGCGTTACTTACCCATATGGTTGGTACCAAGAAAATGTTCGTTACTTACCTAGATGGTTGGTACTAAGAGTAGGAGAGTTACCTACCCATATGATTCGGACCAAGAGTGAGGGCGTTACGTTCCCATATGGATGGTACCAATAATAAGTGCATTACTTCCCCCTCTGGTTGGTACCAAGAGTAAGTGTATTGTTTCCCCATATGGTTGGTGTCAAAAGGAGTTCTGGTAGGCCCCGTCCTTGCTTGGGTGGAGCCGACTTTGTGGTCGGGTGTGAAGGGTGCAGCTGACCTGAAGCAGTGGGCGAGCTGGTCGACGGGGCTGGTCGACCTGCACGGGGACCATTGCCAGGGGCGCCAACTTCAGGAGGGCGCCGACTTTGGGTAGTCGACTTGGGAAGTCGACCTGTGCTGGTCGACCAAGGGCGGTAGTTGTCGACTTGGGTGGTCGACATGCACGTGAAAGAGCAGCTGGTTGACATGGTTGCCCGGTCGACCAGGTTACCTTGGTGACAAGGTTCTGCGGAGGAGTACGATGGCCGCCCAGGTGATATTGGCGAGACCGACCTCGGAGGTGGTATCCCGAGGTCTACATTGTTTATTAGGTGCAGTCATCAGCACGAGGAAGATTTGATGTATGTGCTGTGCAGGTGACGAGGCACTGCACGCCAATCATCTGAGAGCACCTGCGAAGCAGGTGCGCTGCTGTCCTGCGGGAGCAACATAGGCACGTCGTCGACATGCAGCATTGACAAGCCGCGGCTAAGCACTGCTAGAGCGCGGTCGACCATGTCGTGCTGGAACGCGGTCGACCGTGCTTCGCTGGCAGTCGACCTGCCTGCATGCTAGCTCTGATGTAATCTTGTCATGCCGACTTGATTGGATCATTGTTCTCAACTTTTGCTAGTGGAACTCTTACCAATTCTCCCCGTGAACTAGCAAGTAGTGTAAGCACTTGGAAACGACTAAGGAACGATCGAACGTAGAGATCCCTCCTAGCCTGTAGTCTAGCTCCCGTTGATAGAGTTATCTCCGCAGTTGGTACCAAGAGTAAGTGTGTTACTTACCCATTTGGTTTGTTCTGAGAGTAAGTGCATATGGTTGGTACCAACAGTAAGTGCGTTACTTACCCATATGGTTGTGTCAAAATATAGGAGGAGTACGGCCTAGGCTTAGTAGCCTAGGCCACAGTAGGACTAGAACCAGGAGGCGCTAAGTACAAGCTAGAAACGTGTGCACGAACAGAATTGAGAAGGGATGATTGAACTTGCAAGCAGCAGGATACAAATAGCAAACCCTAAGGGGCTGTACTCATTATTGAGTGCCCCACTGCAGGCTACACAAACAACATATTCCGACACACCCCCATAGCCAAAGTGGGGTGTAATCAGCACAATGAGCAGGCAGTGCAATAGTTCACAATTATCAGCAAAGCTAGAGGCTATCACAGAGGGCAAGTGAGGGGGAGGGACTGTGAGGGGAGAAAAGATGGGAGGCGACGACTGAAGCTGCAGACACACGGGCAACAGAAGCGGCTGACACAGTGGCGGCTGACACAGTGACTACCGAGGCAAGGGCCCCGGACTATTGCAGTAACTGGCTCTACGGCTACGACGAGCGGCAGAAGCAACGGACCCACGGGCAACAGGTGCAGCAGGCTCTCTGAGCTACCGGCGACAAGGGCCCCGGAATACAAGAGTAACAGGCTCTACGGCTGCGACGAGCGGCAGGAGCAACGGACCCACGGGCAACAGGTGCAGCAGGCTCTCTGAGCTACCGGCGACAAGGGCCCCGGAATAGAGGCGCTGCGGACGACACGACGGCTGCCTCTACTCAACCTCCCCCAACTGTCCCACACCCCCCTACACACAACCCCAATTTCACCCCTAGCTCCACTCCCACATCACCCCCCTAGCTCCACTCCCCTTAGCTCCCACACCGCCACCCCCCTCAGCGGCAGCTGCAGTAGTGGGAGACGAAAAAGGAGGAGGGGAGAACCCACACCTCTCACCTCCATGCTTGCCACCCCACACCCCCACCACCGCGGAACGCACGGCGGAATGGGAGCAATGGGCAGCACGGGGGGGGGGGGAGGGGGGGGGGGGACGGGACGGGCTTCCGCTGAGGCGGCTCGCGCGGGTCCTCGGGCGGTTGCTGCAGGCACAGGCTGCTCTAGGGGCGGCTGCTGCAGGCACGGGCTGCTCCAGGGGCGGCAACTGCAGGTGCGGGCTGCTCCAGGGGCGGCTGCTGCAGGTGTGGGCTGCTCCAAGGGCGGCTGCTGCAGTGGCGGGCGGCTCCAGGGGCGGCCGCTGCAGGTGAAAGGTAGGAGGAGGGGGGGGGGGGGGGGGGGGGGGGAACGCACGGCCCCCAGGGCGCCCCGAGGGGCGACGAGAAGGGAGCCGCGCGGCCCCCCCCTGGGGCGCCGCGACGGGCACTAGGGAGGGCGCCGTGACGGGCCCCCAGAGCCGCCTCGACGGGCGACGAAGAGGGCGCCGCGCGGGCACCCCGAAGACGCCTCGACGGGCGACAGGGAGGGCGTCGCGCGGGCCCCCTGAAGTCGCCTCAACGGGCGACGGGGAGGGCCGCGCACGGCCCCCGAAGTCGCCTCGACGGGCGACGGGAGGGGACCACGCGCGGCCCCCGTGGTCGCCACGACGGGCGACTGGTGGGGAGGTCACGCGGGCCCCCAAGGTCGCCTCGACGGGCGCCGGGAGGGGAGGCCGCGCGGGTCCCCGAGGTCGCCTCGACGGGCGACGGGAGGGGAGGCCGCGCGGTTCCCCGAGAGCGCCTCGACGAGCGCTTCGACGGGAGGGGACTGCGGATGCCCCCCCAAGGGCACCACGACGAGCGCCACGAAAGGGAAAATCGTCAGGCGCCCCAAACGCGCGGCGTGCAGAAATTAGGGTTTCGCCGCCGTACACCACGGGGCGCGCGGCGGACACTACGGCAGCGGAAGCGGGTGGTGGGCCCATACACAGGAAGGCGGCACACATGCCGCCCTCTGATACCATGTCAAATATAGGAGGAGTACGGCCTAGGCTTAGTAGCCTAGGCCATAGTAGGACTAGATCGAGGAGGCGCCAAGTACAAGCTAGGAACGTCTGCACGAACAGAATTGAGAAGGAATGGTTGAACTAGCAAGCAGCAGGATACAAATAGCAAACCCTAAGGGGCTGTACTCACTATTGAGTGCCCCACAGCAGGCTACACAAACAACATATTCTGACAGGTTAGTACCGGAAGTTACTGCGCTAATTACCCATATGTATGGTACCAGGAGTAAGTGAGTATTTACCTATATGGTTGGTACCGAGAGTAAGTGCGTTACATACCCATATGGTTGGTACCGGGAGTAAGTGCGTTACATGCCCATATGGTTGGTACCGAGAGTAAGTGCGTCTCTTACCCATATGGTTGGTACCGAGAGTAAGTGCGTTGCTTACCCATATGGTTGGTACCGAGAGTAAGCGCGTTGCTTATCCATATGGTTGGTACTGAAAGCACGTGCGTTACTTACCCATATGGTTGGTACCCAGTATAAGTGCGTTACCTACCTATATGGTTGGTACCAAAAATATATGCGATACTTACCCATATGGTTGGTATAAAGACTAACTGCGTTACTTACCCATATGGTTGGTACCAAGGGTTAGTGCGTTACCTCTACATATGGTTGGTACCAACAAAATGTGCGATACTTACCTATGTGGTTGGTACCAAGAGTAGTTACTTACCCATATGGTTGGTACCACAATAAGTGCGTAACTTACCCATATGGTTGGTACCGAGAGTAAGTGTGTTATTTACCCATATGGTTGGTACCAAGAGTAGGTGTGTTACCTACCTATATGGTTGGTACGAAGAGTAGGAGCGTTACTTATCCATGTGGTTGGTATGAAAAGTAAGTGCGTTACTTAGCCACATGGTTGGTACCGATAGCAAGTGCGTTACTTACCCATATGGTTGGTACCTAGGGTAAGTGCGTGACTTACCCATATGGTTAGTACCAAGAGTAAGTGCGTTACCTACTTTTGTGGTTGGTACCAAGAATATGTGCCATACATACCCATACTGTTGATACTGAGAGTAAGTATCGCACCTACCCATATGATTGGTACCGAGAGTAAATGCGTTACTTACCCATATGGTTGGTACCAAGAATAAGTGCGATACTTACTCATATGGTTGGTACCGAGAGTAAGTGCGTTACTTACCCATATGGTTGGAATCAAGAGTAAGTACGTTACTTACCTATATGGTTGGTACCGAGAGTAGGATCTCTATAACGCAGCTCTGATACCAGCTTGTTGGTGTAAGGGCCTAATAAACTCAAGCTACTAAGACTTATTCAAGCTTAAAACCTCTCCTCAGGGTCACCTCCGAGGGTCCTTGGGTGCCTGGTATAAGACCAGCCCCTATCCATGGGTCCGAGTTTGTAGAGAGAGGAGTCAAGAATGACTTGGCCAAAATAGCAAGAGCACCTTGAACGTCGCGCAGTGTATCGTGCAGACCGTCGATCGGATTAAGCTGAGAATTTCCTATGTCGAAGCTCGCTCCAAGAGCTTCAAAAAAAGCCAAGTTGCATTGCGAAAAGTTCTGCCACTACGGAGTCTATGGCTCGGACAGCGTTAGCCTAGCGTTGGAGTGCTAGCGTACGACCGTTGACTCGGGTAGCATTCCACTGTCGCACCGCGTAGGAACGAAATTCCAGGAAGGGAGGAATTCACTTGAATCAAATTGACTATATCCACGTACAAACAGAGAAGGAATAAATAGTTATAGCTAGCAAGGACCTTGGGAATCAACCTGGGAACAACCAGGGATGATCCTAAAAAATTTCACGCAACATAACCATCCTGGCTAAACAAAACAGCAAGTGGTAGGTTGGAAAATAACCTCTAGTTCTGTTTTTTCAACCTAGGAAAACAACAACCAAGTTCAGGTCCTTAAAACAGAACCTGTTTTGTCTTTGCCCAACCAGCCAAATGCTGGTTCCGCTGGTTTCCCCTGGCCCTGTAGCATGCAGATACAGACAAACAACATCCAACCTTCACCTAAATTGTACCCCTATATTGCCTGCCCTGCTACACTATAGTCAACCAAACAAAACAGTACAATTTCGAGTTGGATAGAACTGAATCTGCACAATCAATTCCACCGAACCGCAAAGCTGGGTTCCTTTGCGAGCCCGTCCTTGCTACTTGCACTGTTCATAACGTGTACAATGTTGTGCCAAAGCGCACATTGCGCGAGTACCTGCAAATGCATCAAGCAAAATTTGCGAAAGCAAACAAACACACGAACATTTCATTCACAAGCAAATGCATTCGCACACGCATACTCGTACAAACAGTCGTGCAATGTGAATTTACACCCAACACACTCCCCCTCAGCCTGCCGGCTGCATCCCCATCATTCCATGCTAGTTCATGCTCATTCCACTCATGCGCACACAATGCCAATGAGGCTCAGCCGCAAGCCTCTTGGTGAGGAAGTCTGCTGGCTACTGGTAAGTCTTGATGTAGATTGGATTCAATTCACCGTCCCCCTCTTGACCTCCTTCCGCAGCCAGTACAACTTGATACGCATGTGCTTGTTCAGCCCATGAAGCACAGCGTTCGTGGCCATCCCAAGAACCCCCTTGCTATCACAAAACAACGGCGTAACAACCTTTTGCTCTTGGCCAATCTCCTCCAACAGCCTCCTCAGCCAAATCACCTCCTCCACCCCATGAAACATAGCCATGTACCCTGATCCCACGGAAGAGAGTGCCGTCTCCGTCTGCTTCTTGGACCTCCAACTAACAGGTCCTCCCCCAACTACGCAGATGTATCCTCCCACAGATGAGGAATCATCCTTCTCGGAAGCCCAAGTAGCATCAGTAAAGCAAGTTAGAAATAGCTTGCCTTCTCCTAGCCGCTCCCCCTTCTCTTTCACCACACGCTCAGCTGCATCCACCTGCTCTTCTGATGGATCCACCAACCTTGCCAGCTGCCCAACCGAGAAAGAGATGTCGGGCCTCGTGTGAACCGCTGCATACAAGAGGCTTCCCACCAAGGACTGAAATTGCTGCTGCTTCTCGGCTTCAACCCCTTCTTCCTCTGCAGCCTTCACAAGCTTGAATTCTGCAGGCAGGGGAGTTGCAACCTTGCGCTCATTCTCAATCCCATACTTCTCCCCCAGCTCCTTGATGAACTTCTCCTGGTGCAGCTTCAACCACTTGTGATCTGGATCCCTCTCCACGTGCATCCCGAGGTAGTACTTTACCTCCCCAAGGTTCTTGCACTTGAAGTTCTCCGTCAGCTGTTGCTGCACATTCTGGATCTCCTTCATGCTGCTGCTAAAGAGAAGAATGTCGTCCACGTAGACCAGAAACAGCACCAGCTTCTCCCCCTCCCCTTTGAGAAAGAGGCTCTCATCACAGCTGCTGGTCCTGAATCCCATCTCCTCTAAAACAGCTGCCAACTTCTGGTACCAGCAGCGTGGCGCCTGCTTGAAGCCGTAGATGGACCTTTTCAGCTTGCACGTACCATCCTCATATCCAGGCGGGTGCGTCATGTAGAAATGCCGTTGATATATCCATCTGAATGATGCATTTCCCACTAATGGCTGCATCTGCCAACAAGTCACGGAGGGTAAGGGGTTTGGCAGTGGGAGCAAAGATCTCATTGAAGTCCCGCTTCTCCTTCTGCATAAACCCCTTAGCCACCAACCTACTCTTGTAGATGGTGACCTGTCCCTTGTCATCGGTCTTGATCCTTAGCACCCACTTGCACTGTACGGCTTTCTTCCCCTCAGGCAGCACCACCACATCCCATGTCCCATTCTCTAGCAGGCACTGGTACTCAGCATCCCTGGAAACTAGCCACTTCTCCCTATCTGGTCCAGCTAATGCCTCCTCCATGCTAGCTGGTTCCTCTGGTGCAGGGGCAAGAAAACAGTAGGCAGGTTGATCCTCCTCATCCGGGTCATAGCCATGAGGTAGAATCAGCAATGCCTCCTCGGTCCCAAGTTGCTGCTCCGCTACACCTGATCCTGCAGTCAGCTTCTTAGTAGCGATACGGGTACGTCCTGGCTTGGAGACTGGTGTCTACCATCCCCTCATAATGACACCCTTCGGCTTCTTAGTTTTCCCCTGCTGCTGCTCTCCTCCGTCGGATCTAGTAGTTCCACCAGTGCTACCACTAGTCTCCACATCATTTTCTCCACCAGCAGGTGCCTCTTGTATCTTCTCTCCATCACCACCCTCTGCAGCTGCCTCATCTCCCTCCTCCCACACACTAGGAGTCAAGTCCAAGTGCATGGTGATCCGCTCCATCTGCTGGGACACCCTGGCCTCCGGTTGTTTCTCCCAGCTCCCATACATCATGCCCTCAACAAACTTCACATCCCTGCTGTCAAACAACACACCCTTGGATGGTTCCCACAGCAGCCATCCCTTGCTCTCAACAGCCAGCCCCAAATGCACACACCAGATTGCACTCGCCCTCAACTCAGTGCCTTAGGTCTCAGGAATGTGGGCGACTCCAATGCAACCGAACACCCTCAGCATGTCCACCGGCGGCTTCCTCCCAAGCCACCTCTCCAACGGCACCCACGAGTCATCCCCAACCTTGGTGAGCACCCTGTTCCTAGCAACGGTTGCGGGCCGAACAGCATGGGGCCACATGGAGTTGGCCAGCCCAGATTCTTTGAGCAGCGCCCTAGCTTTCTCCAAAATTATCCGGTTTGCCCGTTCTGCTACACCGTTAGACTGTGGGGTGTAAGCCGTGGTCAGCTCCCTCCGGATGCCCTGCTTCTTGAGCCAGGCCGTCAACTCAGCTCCAAGGGACTCACCACCCAGATCTGTCCTAATCTGCTTCACCACACATTCCGCTTGCTTCTCCACGAATGGCAGCCAATCATCCCGTATCGAGAAGGCGGCGTGGTCCTTTTGTTTCAGCGGATACGTCCACATGAGTCTGCACCAATCTTCCAAAATGGTAAGGAAATACCGCTCCCCCTTGGGCCCTTGCACCGGCAGCGGCCCCACCAAGTCCATGTGAACCAGCTGAAAAGGCTTCTTGCTCCTTCCAGCCACACTATGGAAGCGAAAACGGGTAAACTTTGAGAACAAACAGATTTCACAATTCTCATCGGGTGGCTGTTCGTTCGGCTTCAGCCCCTTAACGGCTCCATCCTTCTCCAACTGTTTCAACAAGGGCATTGCCATATGCCCCAATCTGTCTCCCCAGATCTGGCCGACACTTTCACACCAACCCTTCCGACGGCATTGCACTCCCCCTGGGATGCAGACCCCTCTTCAGCCTGCCCCCCACTGTGTCACGCCAACGCCGGCAGCTGCCACATGGATCTGTACTCGTTTCTGCCCTCGTGCAGATCCCAAAGCACCCGATTGCTCAGCTGCCCCTTGTACGTGCGTGCCCTATCCGTGCTAGTGTTCACCCCAGTCTTTCCAAGCTTACGGAGGGAGATGAGGTTGGCCTTGAGATTAGGAACGAGGAAAACGTTGTGCAGCACCACCGGTTTGCCATCCGCTCCCTTCAACGCAGCTCGTCCCGCACCAGCCACACCTCGTTGATCGGTGCGGCACGTACGTCATCCAGAACGTCCTTGCGCGGCGTCATCATCCAAGCAGCGCCCGTGTCCAACACCCAATAGTTCACGGGGTGCAGCTCTGCTCCAACCTTGGCAGAGGCATCTCCTTAATCCCCCTGCTCTCCAATATGGAAGAATTGGCCCACGGTGCGCTCCTTATTCTTTTCCACACCGCCGTTGTTTTTCGGGTTGTTGTCGCACGAATCGGCGACGATGTTCGCGCTGTTTTTCTGGTTCCTCCGCGCGTCGCCATCCTGGTGATGATTCTGGGGGGTCCATCCATCGGGTTTCTTATAGCACAACCAGGGGTGCCCCTCCTTCTCACAATACCAGCAACTCCCTTTCATTTCGCCACCAGCACCCGATTGCCCCCACGTCCAGATTTCGCACCGTGACCCCAACCGGTACCTCCTTGTTGGTCGTTGGAGTTGTCGTCCTTCTTTGCACCGCGTCCAGCACCACCAAAGCCACGTCCTCTACAACGTCTGCTCCCTTGCATCCCGTAGCCACTGCTGCCGTCGTCTCGACCACTTAGCTGAAGTCCTCCTCCAGAATCGAGTGTCCACGAGCTGTGGTTATGGGGCAGGCTCAATCCGCTCGTGAATTGAAGCCACGATTCCGGCAGCAGCGAGAGCATCTTCAAGCACTTGGTCTGCTCTGGGTTGGTGATTCCCGCGATCGCCAACTTCGCGTAGAGGTCGCGCATCTCGTCCAGGATAGGTTGCACCGGCTCTCCCTAGCTCAGGCGCAACGCGGACAGCTCCCTCTCCAGCATCAAGGTTGCAACAACGGAAGTTGGGGCGTGCAGCTCTTTCAACACGGTCCACGCCTTCGAACCCCACTCAAACTCCAGCAGCAGGTGCACAACGTGGTGACGCTGGTTCAGCTCCAAATTTTGCGACATCAAATAGTAGCCAGCCGAGAAGCGCTCGTCCCAATCTTCCTGCAGCGTGGGGTCACTCGGTCTAGGCTCCTCCCGAATCATTAGTTTCAACAATCCAATCTGACAGAAATACAGTTGCATCTTCCAGGCCCAATCATCATAGCCCTCACGATTGAACTTCTCGACGGTGAAGTTCTTCAGCACCTCCTTGACCAGCGAGCCCTGGCTTGTTGCTCCCCTTGGCGCTGAAACACCAGAATCGTGGCTGCCGCTACGATCTTGGGCTGAAGATTCACTAGCTCCCGTCGAGGTGTTGCCAGCCATAGCTACATATAACGACGATAACTTTAACGCAGCTCTGATACTTAGACTTAATCAAGCTTAACAACTCTCCTCGGAGTCACCTCCAAGGGTCCTTGGGTGCCTGGTACAAGACCAGCCCCTACCTTTGGGTCCGAGTTTGTAGAGAGAGGAGTCAAGAATAACTTAGTCAAAATAGCAACAGCATCTTGAAGGTCGCGCAGAGTATCGTGCAGACCGTTGATCGGATTAAGCTGAGAATTTCCTATATCAAAGCTCGCTCCAAGAGCTTCAAAATAAGCCAAGTTGCTTCGCGAAAAGTTGTGCCATTACGAAGTTGATCGCTCGGACAGCGTTTGCCTAGCGTTGGAGTACTAGCGTACTAGCGTTGACTCAGGTAGCATTCCGCCGTCACACCGCGTAGGAACGAAATTCCAGGAAGGGAGGAATTCGCTTGAATCAAATTGACTATATCCAGGTACAAACAGAGAAGGAATAAATAGTTCTAGCTAGCAAGGACCTTGGGAATCAACCTGGGAACAACCAGGGACGATCCCAATTTATTCCAAGCAACAGAACCAACCAGGCTGGACAAAACATCAGGTGGTAGGTTGGTAAACAACCTCTAGTTCTGTTTTTCCAACCTGGGAAAACAACCACCATCCAAAAATCAGAACCTGTTCACTGGTTTCCCCTGGCCCTGTAGCATGCAGATACAGACAAACAACATCCAACCTTCACCTAAATTGTACCCCTAAAGTGCCTGCCCTGCTACACAATAGTCAACCAAACAGAACAGTACAATTTCGAGTTGGATAGAACTAAATATGCGCAATCAATTCAACCGAACCGCAAATCTTCCATCTTGGGCTCTTTTGCAAGCCCGTCTTTTCGGCTTGCACTGTTCATAACGCGTACAATGTTGTGCCGAAGCGCACATTGCGCGACTACCTGCAAATGCATCAAGCAAAATTTGCGAAAGCAAACAAACACATGAACACACCGTACAAACAGACGGCAGGATGTCGTGCAATGTGAAATTGCACCCAACAGGTACCAAGAGTAAGTGCGTTACTTACCCATATGGTTTTTACTGAGAGTAACTGCATTACTTACCCATATGGTTGGTACAGAGAGTAAGTGTGTTACTTATCCGTATGGTGGATACCGAGAGCAAGTGCGTTACTTACCCATATGGTTGGCCCTAAGAGTAAGTGCGTTACTTACCCATATGGTTGGTACCGAGAGTAGGTGCTTTACTTATCTGGATGGTTGATACCAGAAGTAAGTGCGTTACGTATCCATATTGTTGGTATCAAGAGTATGTGCTTTACTTACCCATATGGTTGGTATCGAGAGTAAGTGTCTTACTTTCCATCTGGTTGGTACCAAGAGTAAGCGGGTTATTTACCTATATAAGTACCGAGAATAAGTGCGTTACTCACCCATATGGTTGGTACAGAGAGTAAGTGCGTTACTTACCCATATGGTTGGTACCAACACTAAGTGCGTTACTTACCTATATGGTAGGTACTGAGAGTAAGTGTGTGACTTAACCATATGGTTGGTACTGAGAGTAAGTGCGTTACTTACCGGAATGGTTGGTTCCGAGAGTATGTGCGTTACTTTCTCATATGGTTGGTATGAAAAGTAAGTGCGTTACTAATCCATATGGTTGGTACCGAGAGTAAGTGCGTGACTTACCCATATGGTTGGTATCGAGAGTTAGTGCATTACTTACCTATATGGTTGATACCGAGTGTAAGTGCGTTAGTTACCCAAATGGTTGGTACCAAGAGTAAGTACGTTACTTACCTATATGGTTGGTACCGAAAGTAGGTGCATTACTTACCCATATGGTTGGAATGAAGAGTAAGTGAGTTACTTACCCATATGGTTGGTAACTAGACTAAGTGCGTTACTTACCGATATGGTTGGTACCGAGAGTAAGCTCGTTTCTTACCCATATGGTTGGTACCAACAGTAAGTGCGTTCTTACCTATAAGGTTGGTACCTAAAGTAAGTGCGTAACTTACTCATATAGTTGGTACCAACAGTAAGTGCGTTACTTATCCATATGGTGGGTATGAAGAGTAAGTGCGTTACTTATCCATATGGTTGGTACCGAGAGTAACTGCGTTACTTATCCATATAATTGGTACCGAGAGTAACTGCGTTACTTACTCATATAATTGGTACCAACTGTAGGTGCGTTACTGGTGGGTATGAAGTGTAAGTGCGTTAGTAACCCATATGGTTGTTACCGAGTGTAAGTGTGTTACTGACCCATATGGTTGGTCCTGAGAGTAAGTGCATTACTTACCCATATGGTTGGTACCGAAAGTAGGTGCTTTACTTATCCATATGGTTGGAATGAAGAGTAAGTGCGTTACGCATCCAAATGGTTAGTATGGAGAGTAAGTGCGTTACATACCTATATGGTTTGTACCGAGACTAAGTACGTAACTTACCGATATGGTTGGTACCGAGAGTAATTTCGTTTCTTACCCATATGGTTGGTACCAACAGTAAGTGCGTTACTTACCTGTATGGTTGGTACCAAAAGTAGGTGCGTTACTTACCCATATCATAGGAATAAAGAGTAAGTGCGCTACTTACCCATATGGTTGGTAGCGAAAGTAAGTATGTTATTTTCCCATATGGTTGGTACCGAGAAATTTCGTTTCTTACCCATATGGTTGGTAACGAGAGAAGTGCGTCACATACCCATATGGTTGGTATGAAAAGTAAGTGTTATGGTTGGTACCGAGAGTACGTGCGTTACTTACTCATATGGTTGGTACGAAGAGTAAGTGCGTTACTTACCCATATGGTGGGTATGAAGAATAAGTGTGTTACTTACCCATATGGTTGGTACCGAAAGTAACTGCATTACTTATCCATATGGTTGGTACCGAGAGTAAGTGCGTTACTTACCTATATGGTTGATACAAAGAGTTAGTGCGTTACTTACAATATGGTTGGTACCAAGAGTAAGTGCGTTACTTACCCATATGGTTGGTCCTGAGATTAAGTGCGTTACTTACCTATATGGTTGGTACCGAGAGTAGGTGCTTTACTTATCTTTATGGTTGGAATTAGGAGTAACTGTGTTACGTACTCATATGGTTGGCATCGAGAGTAAGTGCGTTACTTACCTTTATGGTTGGTACCGAGAATAAGTGCGTTACTTACCTATATGGTTGGTACCGAGAGTAATTTCGTTTTTTACCCATATGGTTGGTACCAACGGTAAGTGCGATACTTACTCATATGGTTGGTACCAAGAGTAAGAGCTTTACTTACTCATATGGATGGTACCGAATAAGTGTACTTTTTACACATATGATTGGAACTAAGAGTAAGTGCGTTACGTTCCCATATGGTTGGCACCAATAATACGTGCATTACTTCCCCATATGGTTGGTACCAAGAGTAAATGCGTTACTTACCCATATGGTTGGTACCGAGAGTAAGTGCGTTATTTACCCATATGGTTGGTACCGAGAGTAAGCGTGTTGCTTATCCATATGGTTGATACTGAGAGTACGTGCGATACTTACCCATATGGTTGGTACAAGTGTAAGTGCGTTACATACTCATATCGTTGGTACCGAGAGTAAGTGCGTTATTTACCCATATGGTTGGTACCGAGAGTAAGCGTGTAGCTTATACATATGGTTGGTACTGAGAGTACGTGCGTTACTTACCCATATGGTTGGTACAAGTGTAAGTGCGCTACATACTCATATGGTTGGTACCGAGAGTAAGTGCGTTACATAACTAGATCGTTGGTATTAATAGTAAGAGCGATACTGATCCATATGGATGGCGCGGAGCAAGTGTACTTTTTACACATATGATTGAAACTAGGAGTAAGTGTGTTACGTTCCCATATGGTTGGCACCAATAATAAGTGCATTACTTACCCATATGGTTGGTACCAAGAATAAGTGCGTTACTTACCCATATGGTTGGTACCAAGAGTAAATGCGTTACTTACCCATTTGGTTGGTACTGAGAGAAAGTGCGTTAATTTCCCATATGGTTGATGTCGAGAGTAAGCGCGTTGCTTACCCATATGGTTGGTTTCAAGGGTTAGTGCGTTACTTCCACATATGGTTGGTACCAACAAAATGTGCGATACTTACCTATATAGTTGATACCGAGAGTGAGTGCGTTGCTTATCCATATGGTTGGTACTGAGGGTAAGTGCGTTGCTCACCTATATGGTTGGTACTGAGAGTAGGTGCGTTACTTACCCTTATGGTTGGAATGAAGAGTAGGTGTGTTACTTACCTATATGGTTGGTACCGAGAGTAAATGCTTTACTTACCCATATGGTTGGTACCAAGAATATGTGTGATACTTAACCATATGGTTGGTACCGAGAGTAGTGTGTCACATACCCATATTGTTGGTATGAAAAGTAAGTGTGTTACTTACCCATATGGTTGGTACCGAGAGAGTAAGTGCGTTACTTACTGATATGGTTGGTACCAAGAGCAAGTACATTACTTACCTATATGATTGGTACCGAGAGTATGTGCGTTACTTACCCATATGGTTAGTACCGAAAGTAAGTGCGTTACTTATGCAGATATAACTACTAGAACGGGAGCTAGGCTACGGGCTAGGCACGGGTGCTCGTGTGATCTCTGCGTTCGTTGGTCCTTCGTAGTTTTCCTAGTGCATACACTGCTAGTTCACGGGGTAAGTTGGAAAGAGTTTCACTAGAGAAAGTTGACAACAATGGTACAATGAAGTCTACATTAGAGCTAGCATTCAGGTCGGTCCACTACCAGCGCAGCATGGTCGACTGCGTTCCAGCACGACTTGGTCGACCCGGCTCTAGCTGTGCAAAGTCGATGGCGTGCCAACGCTGCAGGTTGACGGCGTGACAGCGTTGCTCCCGCAGTACAACATTGCAACAGCATCGCACGTGCTCGCAGATGATTGGCGTGCTGAGCCTTGTCGCCTGCACAACGCAAGTCAACCTGGAGCTGACGACTGCACCTGATCAGCCACGTTGACCTTGGGATACCACTACCGAGCTCGAACTCGCCATCTCGCCTGGGCGACCGTCGCACTCCTCCGCAGAAGCTCGTCACCCAGGTAACCTGGTCGACCGGGCAACCACGTCGACCACCTGCTCTTGTACGTACCCGTCGACCTCCCAACTCGACGACCACCCCTAGTCGACCTCACCAGGTCGACCACACCTCTGATCGACCAGCTCCAGGTCGACGTCACTCCTGGTCGACCAGCTCCACGTCGACCAGCACTCCTGGTCGACCAGCTCCATGTCGACCAGTGCAGTTGTCAGCCGACCATCCAAGTCGGCTACCCGCAGTCGGCGTCACCAAGTTGACGCCCTGCTACTCGACGTCCAGCTGCTCGGCGTCCTGAGTCATGGTCGACGTCAGCCCCTCCTCCGTCGACGACCAGGTCAGGTCGACCACCAGGTCGACATCACTCCTAGTTGACCTACCACCAAGTCGACCAGCAGGCACGGTCGACCTACCACCAGGTTGACCATCAGTCTTGTTAGCCGACCACCCAAGTCGGCTGCCCCCAAGTTGACGTCACCATGTTGACGTCCTCCGCAGGTCGACCTCCCTGAAGTCGGTGCCCGTGTAGTGGCCCCCGTGCAGGTCGACCTCCTCGTCAACCAGCTCGCCCACTGCAGCATGTCGGCTGCTCCCCTTACACTCGACCACGAAGTCGGCTCTGCCCAAGCGAGGACGGGGCCAACACACAACTCCCATTGACAACTTAACCTTATGGTTTGTACCGAGGGTAAGTACGTTATTTACCCATATGGTTGGTACCGAGATTAATTTCGTTTCTTACCCATATGGTTGGTACCAACAGTAAGTGCGTTACTTACCTATATGTTTGGTACCGAGAGTAGGTGCGTTACTTACCCATATGGTTGGAATGAAGAGTAAGTGCGTTACTTACCCATATGGTTGGTATCGAGAGTAAGTGCGTTACTTACCCAAACGGTTGGTACCGAGAGTAAGTGCGTTACTTACCCATATGGTTGGTACCGAGAGTAGGTACGTTACTTACCCATATGGTTGGTACCGAGAGTAGGTGCTTTACTTATCTATATGGTTGGAATGAAGAGTAAGTGCGTTATGTACCCATATGGTTGGTATCGAGAGTAAGTGAGTTACTTAACCATACGGTTGGTACCGAGAGTAAGTGCGTTACTTACCTATATGGTTGGTACCGAGAGTAAGTGTGTTACTTAACCATATGGTTGGTACCGAGATTAAGACCGTTACTAACTCATATGGTTGGTACAAATAGTAAGAGCGTTACTTACCCATATGGATGGTACCGTATAAGTGTACTTTTTACACATATGATTGAAACTAAGAGTAAGTGCGTTACGTTCTTATATAATTGGCACCACTAATAAGTGCATTACTTCCACATATGGTTGGTACCAAGAGTAAATGCGTTACTTACCCATATGGTTGGTACCGAGAGTAAGTGCGTTACTTTCCTATATCGTTGGTACCGAGAGTAGGTGCGTTACTTACCCATATCGTTGGAATGAAGAGTTAGTGAGTTACTTACATATATGGTTGGTACCGAGAGTAAGTTTGTTACTTAACCTTATGGTTGGTACCGAGGGTAGGTACGTTATTTACCCATATGGTTGGTACCGAGAGTAATTTAGTTTCTTTCCTATGTGGTTGGCACCAACAGTAAGTGCGTTACTTACTGATATGGTTAGAGCGAGAGTAATTTCGTTTCTTTCCCATGTGGTTGGTACCAACAGTAAGTGCGTTACTTACCTATATGGTTGGTACCGAGAGTAGAAGCGTTACTTACCCATATGGTTGGAATGAAAAGTGAGTGCGTTACTTATCCACGTGGTTGGTACCGGGAGTAAGTGTGTTACTTAACCATATGGTTGGTACCCAGACTAAGTGCGTTACTTACTGATATGGTTGGTACCAAAATTATGAGCGTTACTTACCCAGATGGTTGGTACCGAGAGTAACTGCGTTTCTTACCCATATGGTTGGTACCGAAAGTAAGTGCGTTACTTATCCAAATGGTGGTATCGAGAGTAAGTGCGTTACTTAACCTTATAGTTGGTACCGAGAGTAAGTGCCTTACTTAACCATATGGTTGGTACCGAAAAAAAGTGCGTTACTTACCCATATAATTGGTACCAAGAGTAAGTGCGTAATTTATCTATATGGTTGGTACCGAGAGTAAGTGCGTTACTTACCCATATAGTTGGTACCGAGAGTAAGAGTCTTACTTACCATATGGTTGGTACCAAGAGTTAGTGGGTTATTTACCTATATGGTTGTTACCGAAAATAAGTGCGTTACTTACCCATATGGTTGGTACCGAGAGTAATTTCGTTTCTTACCCATATGGTTGGTACCAACAGTAAGTGCGTTACCTACCTATATGGTTGGTATGTCAGAACATTATAGCTTATACTTTTGTGTAGGCTGTAGTGGGGTATCCCATAGGGGGTACAACCCAATTAGGGTTAGTACTTGTACCCACTTCATTCATAGTTCATTCTTTCTCGTTTCTTCTCATGGTATCGAGCAGGTTCCCTCGTGGGAACTGTTCTTAGGGCCCACCAATATCGAAGTTTTTTTTTCCTGCCTGTAGCGCGCCTCGCTTAGGCCCCCTTCGGTCCCGTCTCGTCGGCCCTAGCGGCCTCCCTTCTGCCGCCCTTGCTCGGCCGTCGCCGCCCTTAGCGGCCCGTCGCCACTCTGTGCCGCCTGTCCCGGCCCGTCGCCGCCCGTGCGCCGCCCGCCCCGGCCCCGCGCCGCCCGTGCGGCGCCCGTCCCGGCCCCGCGCCGCCGTCCCGGCCCGTCTCCACCCGTGCGCCACCGTCCCGGCCCGTCGCCGCCCGTGCGCCGCCCGTCCCGGCTCGTCGCTGCCCGTGCGCCGCCCGTCCCGGCCCGTCGCCATGCGCCGCCCGTCCCGGCCCCGCGCCGCCCGTCCCGGCCCCGCGCCGCCCGTCCCGGCCCGTCGCCGCCCGTGCACCGCCCGTCCCGGCCCGTCGCCGCCCGTACTGGCCCGTCGCCGCCCTTCGCGGCGTCACGTGCCGCCCGTGCGACGCGCCGCCATCCTCTTCGGCCCCGCCACCCTACCCGCGGCTCTGCCGCCTTTCTTTTGGCCCCGCCACCTTACCTGCGGTCCGGCCACCCTATTAGCGGCCCCGCCGCCTTACTCACGGCCCCGCCACCCTACCTTCGGCCCCGTCCCCTGATGTTGTGCCGCCCGCCACCTGAGCCGCCCGAGCCGCCTCACCCAGCCAGTGCGTCTGCGTCCTCAGGTACTGGTGAGTCTGCGCTCTCAGGTACTACGTCGGCTTCGGCCTCCCTCACCTTCACCCTTGACTCTGGGGCTTCTCGCTCCTTCTTTGCGGACCGCACCACACTCACGCCGCTTAGTCGGCCGGTTGCGGTGTCTCTGGCTGACCCCTCTGGGGGTCCTGTCCTGTCTCACTTCTCCACAGTCCTCCCGTGTCCTGCGGCTCCCTCTGGCACCCTGTCTGGTCTCTACCTCCCCTCGTTCTCTACAAACCTGGTGAGTGGTGCTGACCTACAGGATGGGGGAGTACACCAGTTCACTCCTGCTCGTTAGCGGGTGACGCACTGCACAGAGGCTAGCACAGGCCGACACCTAGCTACGTTTACCCGTCAGCCGGGGTCAAGCCTGTACACACTGACCACTGCGTCTCCTCCCGTTGCTGAGTCTGGTAGGGTAGCTGCGTCGGGTCAGGTGTTTGCTGCAGCATCCTGGTCTAGTCCCAAGTCTGCCCCCTGTTCGTGTCGTCTCCTGTCTCACGAGACTCTCCTCTGGCACCACCGTCTTGGTCACCCCTCTGAGGCATTCGGCTCAGAGGCATGGCCTCTCATCTTCTTGTTTCTGGTCTCCCCCGGTCCCTCCCTCCCCTTCCTCAGGGCCCTGGCCCTACCTGTGTCCCCTGTGTCGAGGGGCGCCAGCGTGCTGCCCCTCACTCCTCCCAGTTTCCTTCGACAGAGGCCCCGTTGCAGACGCTTCACATGGACGTGTGGGGCCCAGCCCGCGTCCGTGCACAGGGCCACGAGCGCTACTTCCAGCTCGTTGTTGACAACTACTCGCGTTACACCACCGTCTTCCCCTTGCGTAGCAACAGTGGTGTCATTGAGGTGCTGATCGACTGGATCCGCGCAGCTCGTCTCTAGCTCAGGCAGAGCTTTGGCTCGGACTTTCCTGTTCTGCGTCTGCACTCGGACAGAGGCGGAGATTTTTCCTCTAGCCTTCTGAGAGCCTACTGTCGCGCACGAGGCATCCGTCAGACCTTCACGCTTCCGGACTCTCCGCAGCAAAATGGGATTGCTTTGCGCCTCATTGGCATGGTCATGGACGTCGCTCGTACGTCTATGATGCATGCAGCTACCCCCAATTTTCTGTGCCCGTTTGCGGTGAGGTACGCGGCGCATCAGATCAACCTTGACCCCACCGTCTCCATGCCGGAGACCTCCCCAGCCTTGCTGTGGACGGGGAAGGTTGGCGATGCATCGGCGTTCCGGGTCTGGGGATCTCCGGCGTTTGTCCGCGACTTGTGTGCGGACAAGCTGTCCCCTCGTGCTGCTCCTTGCGTCTTCCTGGGGTTCCCCCCTGACGCACCTGGGTGACAGTTCTACCACCCCACCTCTCGCCGTGTTCTGTCCTCCCAGGACGTCACGTTTGACGAGTCAATCCCCTACTACCGCCTCTTCCCCTACCGCACTCCGTCCCTCCCCCCGCCCCCGCTCTTCCTTGTACCAGGTCCCCCCCCGGTAGACCTCCTCCCCCCTCAGGGTCCTGCCCCTTCAGGTGTGTCCCAGGTAGACGCAGTCGAGTCTATCGAGGTCACTGGTGACTCGGGTGCTGCTGAGGGTGCTGAGCCTCGGGGTGCTGACTCTGGGGGTGCTGAGCCTGGGGGTGCTGAGCCTGGGGGTGCTGGGCCTGGGGGTGCGGAGCCTGGGGGTGCATGCCTAGGGGTGCTGAGCCTGGGGGTGCTGAGCCTGGGGGTGCTATGCCTACGGGTGCTGAGCCTGGGGGTGCTACGCCTGGGGGTGCTTTGCCTGGGGGTGCTGGGCCTGGGGGTTCTGAGCCTGGAGGTTCTCCGGGTGCTTCGTCTCGCCGGGAGCCACTCTCTCCACAGGAGCTGCGCGAGTAGTCTGCCCGGCGCTGGAGCCGTGCTGCTGGTGCTGGAGGTTCTTCGGCTACTGAGGATGCTGCTATCGCGGGTCCCGGAGGTGCTCGTACTGGGAGTACAGGAGCTGCTGGGATTGCAGGTTTGGCTGGAGCTGGTGCTGGTGAGTGTGTTGGCGCTGAGACTACCACTGGCGGTCCTGCTGGGGGTGCTCCAGGTGCTGCTGGAGGTTCTGGAGCTGCTGGAGGTGCTGCTGGAGCGGGTGCTCCTGCTGGGGGTACTGGTGCTGTCCCTGCTGTTTCTGGCGTCACCACGCGGCCTCGACCGTACTTCGTTCCACTCCTGCAGCGGGTTCTTGGTCTTCCACCTTCTACTGGTCCTCCTCCTCCCTTAGAGTGTCCACAGCCTGTCCCGTTACAGTTACCGTTGCAGCCTACCTCCCCTTTGCCTGCTCCTTCTCCCTACACTGGTCCTAGTGGAGGTCTTGCTGAGCGTCGTGAGCCTGAGTCTCGCCCTGCGTCGCGTGTCCGTGCTGCTTGCACTACTGGTCGCGGTTCACGTCAGCGTCCTCCTCTTGTCCCTGGCATGCACTAGATGTCTCTACGTCCGTCCACTGCTCCTCTGCGTGCACCTTTACCTTCTCCTCTTGTGTCTTCTCTTCCTGCGCTTGCCGACCCGGAGTCGGACTCTCTTCATGCTGCCAGTCCTACTGTCATGCGTCTCCTTGCTACCGTTGTCACTGACCCTTCCTTTGAGTCCACTGCTGCGTCTGCCCTAGTTGCTGAGCTTGTCGACTTTGCTGCTCGCTGTCGTCTAGACTACGCCGCCAGTCTTGGTGCTGAATCTGAGTCTGTCTGTCCTCTGTCCGTCGGGGGTGAGTGTGCCCTCGGCACGGACGTCCTTGAGGACAGGCCGCTGCTTCACCTCATCTCGTGTCCGTACTGCTTACCCCTGAGGGAGACCCGGATGCACTTGACATCCCGACTCCGTGCTCTTACGCGGAGGCGATAGAGGGTCCCTACTCCTCTCAGTGGCAGGCAGCTATGGATGCAGAGATGGCTTCCTGGAAGTCCACAGGCACCTACGTTGACGCTGTCCCCCCTCCTGGGGCGAACATCGTCAGTGGCATGTGGATCTTCAGGGTGAAGCGGCCGCCGTGTTCTCCGCCTGTCTTCAAGGCGCGTTACGTGGCTCGTGGCTTCAGTCAGCGGCAGGGGGTTGACTACTTTCAGACCTTCTCCCCCACCCTGAAGATGACCACTCTTCGGGTACTATTGCACGTTGCTGCTCACCGTGACTACGAGCTGCACTCTATCGACTTCAGCACTGCTTTCTTGCAGGGCAGCCTGCACGAGGAGATCTGGCTGCGCCGCCCACCTGGCTTCACTGGGTCTTTCCCTCCTGGTACCCAGTGGAGTCTCCAGCGTCCAGTCTACGGTCTCCGCCAGGCGCCACGTGAGTGGCACGATACACTGAGGACTACGCTTGCGGCTCTTGGGTTTGCTCCTTCTACTGCCGACCCATCGTTGTTTCTACGCACGGACACCTCTCTGCCGCCGTTCTACATCCTCGTGTACGTCGACGACTTGGTCTTTGCCACAGCTGACACTGCTGGACTCGCCTACGTGAAGTCCGAGCTGCAGAAGAGACACACGTGCACTGGCCTAGGTGAACTGCACAGCTACGTTGGCTTCACGTACTCCTCGCCTCAGGCCACTCCTCTGCCTACTCGCCACTCACTCTCAGCTCTGCCTTCGGATGAGTCCGTAGAGTCGAGTGGCCTGTATCCAGAGCTTGTTGGCTGCCTCATGTACCTGATGACCTGCACACGACCTGACCTTGCATACCCTCTTAGCATTCTCGCACGCTATGTTGCTCCTGGGAGACACCGACCAGAGCACATGGCTGCAGCGAAAAGGGTGTTGCGCTACTTGTGCAGTACGTTGGGCATGGGGCTAGTGCTTGGAGGGCGGAGTCCAGTGGTCCTCACTGGGCACGCGGACGCTTCTTGGGCTGTTGACCAGGCTACGCAGCGGTCGTCACAGGGTTATACCTTCAGCCTTGGTTCCGGCTCTGTTTCGTGGCGGGCTACTCGCTCGTCTTTTGTTCTCGGCTCCAGCCGTGAGGCTGAGATCTACGCCGGGGCCATGGCTGCACAGGAGCTTCGCTGGCTCACCTACCTGCTGACTGACCTTGGAGAGCCTCCTCGTTCTCCTCCAGTCCTATACGTAGACAACAAGGCCATGCCGGCCTTGTGTCGAGAGCAGAGACTGGAGCACAGCATAAAGCACATTGCTCTTCGCTACTTCCTTGCTTGTGAGCTACAGCAGCGTGGTCAGTTGCGGATTGCGTACGTGGCCTCCAAGGCCAATACTGCTGATGTTTTCACCAAGGAATTTCCGCCTTGTGATCATCAGCGCTTCTGCACTCAGTTGGGTCTTGTCCCTGTCTTGCCTCACTTGCTCACCCCTTGACCTTGCTTGTACTCTTACATATATATATACCTGCTCTTGCTTGTCTAGCCTTATATATATATGTACTCCTGCATGTGAACTGGCCTTGTGGCCTTGAACTTGTGCTCAGAATGTGTGGTGACGTTGTGACCCACCCTGAGCTTGCTTTGCTTTGCTTTGCTTGAACGGTCTTGTGACCCCTTGTTCTCCCCCACTTTGCCTATGGGGGTGTGTCAGAACCCCTTGTTCTTTCTCGTTTCTTCTCATGGTACCGTGAATAAGAGTGCTGCTTAACCATTTGGTTGGTACCGAGAGTACCTGCGTTAGTTACTGATACGGTTGAGCCTAGAGTAAGAGCGTTACTTACCCATATCGATGGTATCGAATATGTGTACTTTTTACACATATGATTGGAACTCAGAATAAGTGCGTTACGTTCCCATATGGTTGGCACGAATAATAAGTGCATTACTTCCCCATACGGTTCGTACCAAGAGTAAATGCGTTACTTACCCATATGGTTGGTACCGAGAGTAAGTGCGTTACTTTCCCATATGGTTGGTACCGAGAGTAAGTTCGTTATTTACCTATATGGTTGGTAACGAGGGTAAGTACGTTATTTACCTATATGGTCGGTACCGAGGGTAAGTACGTTATTTACCTATATGGTTGGTACTGAGAGCAAGTGCGTTACTTACCGATATGGTTAGTACCAAGAGTAATTTCATTTCTTACCCATATGGTTGGTACTGAGTGTAAGTGTCTTACCTACTATATGGTTGGTACCAAGAGTAAGTGCGTTATTTACCTATATGGTGGGTACCGAGAGTAAGTGCGTTACTTGCCCATATGGTTGGTACCCAATGTAAGTGCGTAACTTATTCGTATTGTTGATACCGAGACTAAGTGCGTTTCTTACCATACGGTTGGTACCAAGAGTAAGTGTGTTACTTACCCATATGGTTGGTACCGAGAGTAAGCTCGTCACTTAAGCTTATGGTTGGTATCGAGGGTAAGTACGTTATTTACCCATATGGTTGGTACCGAGAGTAAGTGCGTTACTTATCGATATGGTTAGACCGAGAGTAATTTCTTTTCTTTCCCATGTGGTTGGTACCAACAGTAAGTGCGTTACTTACCTATATGGTTGGTACCAAGGGTAGGTGCATTACTTACCCATATGGTTGGTACCAGGAGTTAGTTTGTTACTTACCCATATGGTTGGTACCGAAAGTAACTGTGTTACTTACCCATATGGTTGGTACCAAGAATAAGTGCATTACCTACTCATATGGTTGGTACCAAGAGTAAGTGCGTTACTTACCCATATTGTTGGTACCAAGAGTAACTGGGTTACTTAATCACATGGTTGGTATCGAGAGTAAGTGCGTTACTTATCCAAATGGTTGGTTTCGAGACTATGTGTGTTAATTACCCATATGGTTGGTACCGATAGTAAGTGCGTTAGTTACCCGTATAGTTGGTACCGAGAGTAAGTGTTTCTTACCCATATGGTTGGTACCGAGAGTAAGTGCGTTATTTACACGTATGGTTGGTACCGAGAATAAGTACGTTACCTACTCATATGGTTGGTACCAAGAGTAAGTGCGTTACTTACCCATATTGTTGGTACCCAGAGCAACTGCGTTACTTAACCATATGGTTGGTACCCATCTGTGTTGGTGTTCACCCCAGCCTTGCCAAGCTTACGGAGGGAGATAAGGTAGGCCTTCAGGTCGGGGACGAGGAGAATGTCATGCAGCACCACCGGCTTGCCATCCGCTCCCGCACCAGCCACTTTCAACATGTGTCCAGAGGCAGAGCACACCTCGATAATCGGTGCAGCGCGTACTTCGTCCAGCAGGTCCTTGCGCGGCGTCATTGTCCAAGCAGCACCTGTGTCCAACACCCAATTGTCCAGGGGGTGCAGCTCTGCTCCAACCTTAGAAGATGCATCTCCTTGCTCCCCCTTGTCGCCCACATGAAAGAATTGGCCCGCGGTGCGCTCCTTCTTCTTCTCCGCACCGCCGTTGCCCTTCAAGTTGTTGTCAGACGAATCAGTGACCATGTTGGCGCCGTTTTTCTGGTTCCTCTGCGCGCCACCATCCTGGTGACGATTCTGGGGGGTCCATCCATCGGGTTTCTTATAGCACAAAAACCAGGGGTGCCCTTCCTTCTCACAATACCAGCAACTCCCTTTCATTTTTCCACCAGCACCCGACTTGCCCCCACGTCCAGATTTCGCACCGCGACCCCAACCGGTACCTCCTCGATGGTCGTCCAGTCATCGTCTTTCTTTGCACCGCGTCCAGCACTACCAAAGCCACGTCCTTTGCCATGTCGGCTCCTTTGCATCCCGTACCCTCAGTTGGCGTTGACGGAAGTCCTCCTCCAGAATCTTCATCCGCACCACTCGAGCGTCCACATGCTCTGGTTCTGCGGCAGGCTCAATCCGCTCGTGAATTGAAGCCACGATTCCGGCAGCAGCGAGAGCATCTTCAGGCACTTGGTCTGCTCCGGGTAGGTGATTCGCGCGATCGCCAGCTTCGCGTAGAGATCACGCATCTTGTCCAGAATGGGTTGCACCTGCTCTCCCTCGCTTAGGCGCAACGCGGACAGCTCCCTCTCCATCATGAGCATCGCAGCGACGGAGGTAGGGGCGTGCAGCTCCTTCAACACCGTCCACGCCTTCGGACCGCACTCAACCTCCGGCAGCAGGTGCATGACGTGGTGACGCTGGTTCTCCAAACTCTGCGACATCAAGTAGTAGCCAGCCGAGGCACGCTCGTCCCAATCTTCCTGAAGGGCGAGGTCACTCGGTCTAGGCTCCTTCCCAATCATTAGTTTGAGCAAACCGATCTGACGAAATATAGTTGCATTTTCCAGGCCCAATCATCATAGCCCTCACCATTGAACTTCTCGACGGTGAAGTTTTTCAGCACCTCCTTGATCAGCGAGCCCTGGCTTGTTCGCGCTCCCCTTGGCGCAGAAACACCAGAATCTTGGCTGCCGCTACGATCTTGGGCTGAAGATTCACCAGCTACCGCCGAGGTGCTGCCCACCATAGCTACCTATAACGAGGATCACTATAACGCAGCTCTGATACCAGCTTGTTGGTATAAGGGCCTAATAAACTCAAGCTATTAAGACTTTATCAAACTTAAAACCTCTCCTCGTGGTCACCTCCAATGGTCCTTGGGTGCATGGTACAAGACCAGCCCCTATCCTGGGGTCCGAGTTTGTAGAGAGAGGGATCAAGAGAGACTTAGTCAAAACAGCAAGAGTACATTGAACTTCGCGCAGCGTATTGTGCACACCGTCGATCGGATTAAGCTGAGAATATCCTATATCGAAGCTCGCTCAAAGAGCTTTAAAATGAACCAAGTTGTCTCGCGACAAGTTCTGCCATTACGAAGTTATGGCTCGGACAGCGTTTGCCTAGTGTTGGATTGTTAGCGTACTAGCGTTGACTCGGGTAGCATTCCTCCGTCGCACCGCATAGAAACGAAATTCAAGGAAGGGAGAAATTCGCTTGAATCAAATTGACTATATTCAGCTACAAACACAGAAGGAATAAATAGTTCTAGCTAGCAAGGACCTTGGGAATCAACCTGGGAACAACCAAGGATGATCCCAAATAATTCCAAGCAACAGAACCAACCTGGCTAGACAAAACAGCAGGTGGTAGGTTGGGAAACAACCTCTGGTTCTGTTTTTCCAACCTGGGAAAACAACAACCAGGTTCAGGTCCTAAAAATAGAACCTGTTTTGTCTTTGCCCAACCAGCCAAATGCTGGTTCCGCTGGTTTCCCCTGGCTCTGTAGCATGCAGATACACACAAACAACATCCAACCTTCACCTAAATTGTACCCCTATAGTGCCTGCCCTGCTACACTATAGTCAACCAAACAGAACAGTACAATTTCGAGTTGGGTAGCACTGAATCTCAGCAATCAAGTAAGCCGAACCGCAAAGCTTCCATCTTGGGTTCCTTTTCGAGCTCGTCCTTTCTGCTTGTACTCTTCATAGCGTGTACAATGTTATGCGGAAGCGCACAAAGCGTGAGTACCTGCAAATGCTTCAAGCGAAAATTGCGAAAGCAAACAAACACACGAACATTCCATTCATACCCAAATGCATTCGCACACGCATACTCGTACAAACAGACAGGAGGATGTCGTGCAATGTGAATTTGCACCCAACAGTACCAAGAGTAAGTGCGTTACTTACCCATATGGCTGGTACCAAGAGAAAATGCGTTACTTACCCATATGGTTGGTACTGATAGTAAATGCGTTACTTTCCCATATGGTTGGTGCCGAGAGTAAGTGCGTTACTTATCCATATGGTTGGTACCGAGGGTAAGTGCGTTACTTACGTATATGGTTGGTACCAAGAGTAAGTACATTACTTACCTTTATGGTTGGTACCGAGAGTAGGTGCGTTACTTACCCATATGGTTGGAATGAAGAGTAAGTGAGTTACTTACCCATGTGGTTGGTACCGAGAGTAAATTCGTTACTTAACCTTATGATTGGTACCGAGGGTATGTACAATATTTACCTATATTGTTGGTACCGAGAGTAAGTGCGTTACTTACCAATATGGTTGGTACCGAGAGTAATTTCGTTTCTTACCCATAAGGTTGGTACCAACAGTAAATGCGTTACTTACCTATATGGTTGGAATGAAGAGTAAGTGCGTTACGTACCCAAATGATTAGTACCGAAGTAAGTACGTTATTTACCTATATGGTTGGTACTGAGAGTAAGTGTGTTACTTAACCATATGGTTTGTACTGAGAGTAAGTGCGTTACTTACCCATATGGTTGGTACCAAGAGTAAATGCGTTGCTTACCCATATGGTTGGTACCGAGAGTAAGTGCGTTACTTACCCATATGGTTGGTACCGAGAGTAAGTGAATTATTTACCCATATGGTTGGTATTGAGAGTACGTGCGTTACTTAGCCAAATGGTTGGTACCGAGAGTAAGTGCGTTAGTTAACCAAATGGTTGGTACCAAGACTATGTGCGTTATTTACCCGTATGGTTGGTAGAGATAGTACGTGCGTTATTTACCCGTATGGTTGGTACCGATAGTAAGTACGTTACTTACTATAAGGTTGGTAGCGAGAGTACGTGCGTTACCTACTCATATGGTTGGTATGAAGAGTAAGTGTATTACTTACACCTATGGTTGGTATGAAGAATATGTGTTGCACTGAGCCATATGGCTGGTACCGAGAGTAAGTGCGTTACTTACCTGTATGGTTGGTACCGGGAATAAGTGCGTTACTTGCCCATATGGTTGGTATGAAGAGTAAGTGCGTTACTTACCCATATGGTTGGTACCAAGAGTGAGTGCGTTACTTACCCATATGGTTGGCACTGAGAGTATGTGCGTTACTTACCCGTATGGTTGGCACCGAGAGTATGTGCGTTACTTACCCATATGGTTGATACCGAGAGTAACTACGTTACTTACCCATATGGTTGGTACTGAGAGTAAGTACGTTACTTACCTATATGGTTGATACCGAGAGTAAGTGCGTAACTTATCCGTATGGTTGATACCGAGAGTAAATGCATTACATAACCATACGGTTGGTACCGAGAGTAAGTGCGTTACTTACCCATACGTTTGGTTCCAAAAGTAAGTGTGTTACTTATACGTATTGTTGACACTGAGAGTAAGTGCATTACTTTCCATATGGTTGGTACCAAGAGTAAGTGCGTTACATACCCATATGGTTCGAATCGAGAGTAAGTGCGTTACTTACCCATATAGTTGGTACCAAGAGTAAGTGTCTTACTTACCATATGGTTAGTACCAAGCGTAAGTGGGTTATTTACCTATATGGTTGGTACCGAGAATAAGTGCATTTCTTACCCATATGGTTGGTACCGAGAGTAAGTGCGTTACTTACCCATATGGATGGTACCGAGTAAGTGAACTTATTACACATATGATTGGAACTAAGAGTAAGTGCGTTACGTTCCCATATGGTTGGCATCAATAATAAGTGCATTACTTCCCCATATGGTTGGTACCAAGAGTAAGTGCGTCACTTACCCATATGGTTGGTACCAAGAGTAAATCCGTTAGTTACCCATATGGTTGGTACCGAGAGTAAGTGCGTTACTTATCCATATGGTTGGTACCGAGGGTAAGTGCGTTTCTTACGTATATGGTTGGTACCGAAAGTAAGTGCGTTACTTACCTATATGGTTGGTACCGAGAGTAAGTGCGTTACTTACCAATATTGTTGGTTGGAATGAAGAGTAAGTGGGTTACTTACCCATATGGTTGGTACCAAGAATATGTGCGATACTTACCCATATGGTTTGTACCGAGAGTAGTGCGTTACATACCAATATTGTTGGTATGAAAAGCAAGTGCGTTACTTACCTATATGGTTGGTACCGAGAAAGTGAGTGCGTTACTTACTCGTATGGTTGGTACTGAGAGAAAGTGCGTTACTTACCCATACAGTTGGTACCGAGAGTAAGTGCGTTACTTACCCATATGGTTGGTACCAAGAGTAAATGCGTCACTTACCCATATGGTTGGTAGTGAGAGTAAGTGCGTTACTTACCCATATGGTCGGTACCGAGAGTAACTGCGATTCTTATCCATATGGTTGGTACCGAGAGTAAGTTCGTTACTTACCAATATGGTTGGTACTGAGAGTAAGTGCGTTACTTACCCATACGATTGGTACCTAGAGTAAGTGCGTTACGTACCCATATGGTTGGTACCGAGGGTAAGTGTGTTTCGTACGTATATGGCTGGTACCGAAAGTAAGTGCGTAACTTACCTATATGGTTGGTAACAAAAGTAAGTACGTTACTTACCTATATGGTTGGTAACGAGAGTAGGTGCGTTACTTACTCATATGGTTGGAATGAAGAGTAAGTGGGTTACTTACCCATATGGTTGGTACCAAGAATATGTGCGATACTTACCCATATGGTTCATACCGAGAGTAGTGCGTTACATACCAATATTGTTTGTATGAAAAGCAAGTGCGTTACTTACCCATATGGTTGGTACCGAGAGAGTGAGTGCGTTACTTACTCACATGGTTGGTACTGAGAGAAAGTGCGTTACTTACCGATATAGTTGGTACCGAGAGTAAGTGCGTTACTTACCCATATGGTTGGTACCGAGAGTAAATGCGTTACTTACCCATATGGTTGGTACTGAGAGTAAGTACGTTACTTACCCATATGGTCGGTACCGAGAGTAACTGCGTTTCTTATCCATATGGTTGGTACCGAGAGTAAGTTTGTTACTTACCAATATGGTTGGTACTGAGAGTAAGTGCGTTACTTACCCATACGATTCGTACCTAGAGTAAGTGCGTTACGTACCGATATGGTTGGTACCAAGAGTAAGTGCGTTACTTACCCATATGGTTGATACCGTGAGTACGTGCGTTACTTAGCCATATGGTTGGTACCAAGTGTGAGTGCGTTACATACCCATATGGTTGGTACCGTGAGTAAGTGCGTTACATAACTAGATCGTTGGTACCAAGAGTAAGAGCGTTTCTTACCCATATGGATAGTACCGAGCAAGTATACGATTTATACATATGAGTGGAGCTAAGAGTAAGTGTGTTACGTTCCCATATGGTTGGCACCAATAATAAGTGCATTACTTACCGATATGGTTGGTACCCAGGGTAAATGCGTTACTTACCCATATGGTTGGTATCGAGAGTAAGTGCGTTACTTACCCATAAGGTTGGTACCGAGAGTAAGCGCGTTGCTTACCCATATGGTTGAAATTGAGACTAAGTGTATAACTTACCGATATGGTTGGTACCAAGAGTTAGTGCGTTACCTCCACATATGGTTGGTACCAACAAAATTTGCGATACTTACCTATATGGTTGGTACCGAGAGTAAGTGCGTTACTTACCCATATGGTTGGTACCGAGAGTAAGTGCGTTACTTATCCATATGTTTGGTATCGAGAGTAAGTGCGTTAGTTATCCATATGGTTGGTACCGAGGGTAGGTGCGTTACTTACCAATATGGTTGGTACCAAAAGTAAGTGCGTTACTTACCCAGATGGTTGGTACCAAGAGTAAGTACGTTACTTACCTATATGGTTCGTACTCAGAGTAGGTGCGTTACTTACCCATATGGTTGGAATGAAAAGTAAGTGGGTTACCTACCCATATAGTTGGTACCAAAAGTAAATGCTTTACTTACCCATATGGTTGGTACCAAGAGTAGTGCGTTACATACCCATATTGTTGGTATGAAAAGTAAGTGGGTTACCTACCCATATGGTTGGTACTAAAAGTAAATGCTTTACTTACCCATATGTTTGGTACCAAGAGAGTAAGTGCGTTACTTACTCATATGTTTGGTGTTGAGAGTAAGTACGTTATTTACCCATATGGTTGGTACCAAGTGTAAGTGCGTTACTTACCCATATGGTTGGTACCAAGGGTAAGTACGTTATTTACCCATATGGTTGGTACTAAGAGTAAGTGCGTTACTTACGGATATGGTTGGTACCGAGAGTAATGTCGTTCTTACCCATATGTTTGGTACCAACAGTATGTGCGTTACTTACCTATATGGTTGGTACCAAGAGTACGTGCATTACTTACCCATATGGTTGGTACTGATACTAAATGCGTTATTTACCCATATGGTTGGAATGAAAAGTAAGTGAGTTACTTACCCATATGGTTGGTTCCGAGAGTAAGTGCGTTACTTAACCTTATGGTTGGTACCGATGATAAGTACGTTATTTACCCATATAGTTGGTACTGAGAGTAGTTTCGTTTCTTAACCATATGGTTGGTACCAACAGTGAGTGCGTTACTTACCTATATGGTTGGTACCGAGAGAAGGTGTGTGACTTACCCATATGGTTGGAATGAAGAGTAAGTGCGTTACTTACCCATATGGTTGGTACCGAGAGTAGTACATTATTTGCCCATGTGGTTGGTACAGAGAGTAGGTGCGTTTCTTACCCATATGTTTGGTACCGAGAGTAATTTTGTTTCTTACCCATATGGTTGGTACCAACAGTAAGTGCGTTACATTCCCATATGGTTGGTATGAAAAGTAAGTGCGGTAGATACCCATATGGTTGGTAACGAACGTAAGTGCGTTTCTTACCGATATGGTTGGTAATGAGAGTAAGTGCGTTACGTACCTATATGGTTGGTACCGAGAGTAGGTGCGTTACTTATCCATATGGCTGGTACCAAGAGTAAATACGTTACTTACCTATATGGTTGGTACCGAGAGTGCGTTACTTTCCCATATGGTTGGATTGAAGAGTAAGTGAGTTACTTACTTATATGGTTGGTACCGAGAGTAAGTGAGTTAGTTACCCATATGGTTGGTACCGAGAGTAATTGCGTTACTTAACCTTATGGTTGGTACCGATGGAAAATACGTTATTTACCCATATACCGAGAGTAAGTGCATTACTTACCGATATGGTTGGTACCAAGAGTAATTTCGTTTCTTACCTATATGGTTGGTACCAACGGTAAGTGCGTTACATACCTATATGGTTGGTACCGAGAGTAGGTGCGTTACTTACCCATATTGTTTGAATGAAGAGTAAGTGAGTGACTTACTTATATGGTTGGTACCGAGAGTAAATGCTTTAGTTTTCCATATGGTTGGTACGAAGAATATGTGCGATATTTATCCATATAGTTGGTACCGAGAGTAAGTGCGTTACTTACCCATATGGTTGGTACCGAGAGTAAGTGCGTTACTTACCTATATGCTTGGTACCGAGAGTAAGTGCGTTACTTACCTATATGGTTGGTACCGAGAGTAAGTACGTTACTTACCTTTATGGTTGGTACCGAGAGTGCGTTACTTACCCATATGGTTGGAATGAAGAGTAAGTGAGTTACTTACCCATATGGTTGATACCGAGAGTAAGTATGTTACTTACCGATATGGTTGGTACTGAGAGTAATTTTGTTTCTTACCCATATGGTTGGTACCAACAGTAAGTGCGTTATTCACCTATATGGTTGGTACCGAGAGTAGGTGCATTACTTACCCATATTGTTGGAATGAAGAGTGAGTTACTTACCCATATGGTTGGTACCGAGAGTAATTGCCTTACTTATCCATATGGTTGGTACCAAAATTAAGTGTCATACTATACGGTTGGTAACAAGAGTAAGTGCGTTATTTACCTATATGGTTGGTACCGAGGATAAGTGCGTTACTTACCCATATCGTTGGTACCAAGAGTAAGTGCGTTACTTACCAATATGGTTTGTACCGAGAGTAAGTGCGTTACTTACCCATATGGTTGGTACCGAGAGTAAGTGCGTTACTTACCCATATCGTTGGTACTAAGAGTAAATGCATTACTTACCCATACGGTTAGTACCGAGAGTAACTGCGTTACTTACCCATATGGTTGGTACCGGGAAAAAGTGCGTTACTTGCCCATGTGGTTGGTATGAAGAATAAGTGCGTTACTTACCCATATAATTGGTACCGAGAGTGAGTGCGTTACTTACCCATGTGGTTGGTAGGAAGATTAAGTGCGTTACTTACCCATATGGTTGGTACCGACACTAAGTGCGTTACTTATCCATATGGTTGGTACCGAGAGTAACTGCATTACTTGCCCATCTCGTTGGTACCGAGAGTAAGGGCGTTACTTAACCGTATGGTTGGTACCGAGAGTAACTGCGTTACTTACCCATATGGCTGGTACTGAGACTAAGTGAGTTACTTACCCATATGGTTGATACTGAAATTAAGTGCGTTACTTATCCGTATCGTTGATACCGAGAGTAACTGCGTAACTTACCCAAATGGTTGGTACGGATAGTAAGTGCGTTACTTACCCAAATGGTTGGTAAGGAAAGTAAGTTCTTTACTTACCCATATGGTTGGAACCGAGAGTAGATGCTTTACTTACCCATATGGCTGGAATGCAAAGTAAGTGCGTTACGTACCCATATGGTTGGTACCGAGAGTAACCGCGTTACTTACCCATATGGTCGGTACTGAGAGGAAGTGCGTTACTTTCCAGTATGGTTGGTACCAAGAGTAATTGCGTTACTTACCCATATGGTTGGTACCGAGAGTAAGTGCGTTACTTATCTGTATGGTTGATACCGAGCGTAGCTGCGTTACTTACCCATATGGTTGGTACCGAAATTAAGTGCGTTACTTATCCGTATTGTAGATACCGAGAGTAAGTGCGTTACTTACCCAAATGGTTGGTACGGAAAGTAAGTGCTTTACTTACCCATGTGGTTGGTACCGAGAGTAGATGCTTTACTTACCCATATGGCTGGAATGCAAAGTAAGTGCGTTACGTACCCATATGGTTGATACCGAGAGTAAGTGCGTTACTTATCTATATGGTTGGTACTGAGAGTAAGTGCGTTACTTACCCATTTGGTTGGTACCGAGAGTAAATGCGTTACTTTCCTGTATGGTTGGTACCGAGAGTAAATGCGTTACTTACCCATATGGTCGGTACCGAGAGGATGTTCGTACTTTCCCGTATGGTTGGTTCCGAGTACAACTGCGTTACTTACCCATATGGATGGTACCGAGAGTAAGTGCGTTACTTACCCATATGGTTGATACCGAGAGTAAGTGCGTTACTTATCCGTATGGTTGATACCGAGCGTAACTGCGTTACTTACCCATATGGTTGGTACCAAAAGTAAGTGCGTTACTTACCCATATTGTTGGTACCAAGAGTAAATGCGTTACTTACCCATATGGTTGGTACCGAAAGTAAGTGCGTTATTTACCCATATAGTTGGTACCGAGAGTAGGTGCTTTACTTCCCCATATGGCTGGAATGAAGAGTAAGTGCGTTACGTACAAATATGATTTGAATCGAGAGTAATTGCATTACTTACCCATATGGTTGGTAACGAGAGTAAGTGGGTCACTTACCCATATGGTTGGTACCAAGAGTAAGTGTCTTACTTACTATATGGTTGGTACCAAGAAAAATTTTGTTTCTTACCAATATGGTTGGTACCAACAGTATGTGCGTTACTTACCCATACGGTTGGTACTGAGAGTAACTGCGTTACTTATTCATATGGTTGGTACCGAGATTAAGTGCGTCACTTACCCATATGGTTGGTACCAAGAGTAAGTGTCTTACTTACTACATGGTTGGGGCCAAGAGTAATTTTGTTTCTTACCTATATGGTTGGTACCAACAGTAAGTGCGTTACTTACCCATATGGTTGGTAGCGAGAGTAACTGCATTACTTACCCATATGGTAAGTACCGAGAGTAACTGCGTTACTTACCCATATGGTTGGTACTGAGACTAAGTGAGTTACTGACCCATATGGCTGGTACAAAGAGTGAGTGTCTTAGTTACTATATGGTTGGTACCAAGAGCAATCTTGTTTCTTGCCCATATGGTTGGTAGCAACAGTAAGTGCGTTACTTACCGATATGGTTGGTACCGAGAATAACTACGTTACTTACCCAGATGGTGGGTACCGAGAGTAAGTGCGTTGCTTACCCTTATCGTTGATACCGAGAGTAACTGCGTAACTTACCTATATGGTTGGTACCGAGAGTAGATGCTTTACTTACCCATATGGCTGGAATGCAAACTAAGTGCGTTACGTACCCATATGGTTGGTAGCGAAAGTAAGTGCGTTACTTATCCATATGGTTGGTACCGAGAGTAAATGCGCTACTTTCCCGTATGGTTGGTACCGATAGTAACTTTGTTACTTTCCCATATGGTAGGTACCGAGAGTAAGTGCGTTAGTTTCCCATATGGTTGGTACCGAGAGAAACTGCGTTACTTACCGATATGGGTGGTACCGATAGTAAGTGCGTTACTTACCCATATGGTTGGTATGAAGAGTAAGTGGGTTACTTACACCTATCGTTGGTATGAAGAATATATGCGTTACTTAGCCATATGGTTATTAACGAGAGTAAGTGCGTTACTTACCTGTATGGATGGTACCAGGAATAAATGCGTCACTTGCCCATATGGTTGGTATAAAGAGAAAGGGCGTTACTTACCCATATGGTTGGTACTGAGAGTGAGTGCGTTACTTACCCATATGGTTGGTACCGAAAGTAAGTACGTTACTTATCCGTATTGTTGGTACCGAGAGTAAGTGCGTAGCTTACCTAAATGGTTGGTACCGAGAGTACATGCTTTACTTACCCATATGGCTGTAATGCAAAGTAAGTGCGTTACTTACCCATATGGTTGGTACCGAGAGTAAATGCGTTACTTTCCCGTATGGTTTGTACCGAGAGTAAGTGCGTTACTTACCCATATGATTGGTACCGAGCGGAAGTGCGTTACTTTCCCGTATGGTTGGTACCGAGAGTAAATGCGTTACTTTCACGTATGGTTGGTACTGATAGTAACTGCGTTACTTACCCATATAGTTGGTATCAAGAGTAAGTGCGTTAGTTTCCCGTATGGTTGGTACCCAGAGTAACTGCGTTACTTATCCATATGGTTGATACCGAGAGTAAGTGCGTTACTTATCCGTATGATTGATACCGAGAGTAAGAGCGTTACTTACCCATATGGTTGGTATTGAAATTAAGTACGTAACTTATCCGTATTGTTGATACCGAGAGTAAGTGCGTTACCTACCCAAATGGTTGATACCGAGAGTAAGTGCGTTACTTACCTATATGCTTGGTACCGAGAGTAAGTGCGTTACTTACCTATATGGTTGGTACCAAGAGTGCGTTACTTACCCATATGGTTGGAATGAAGAGTAAGTGAGTTACTTACCCATAGGGTTGATACCGAGAGTAAGTATGTTTCTTACCGATATGGATGGTACTGAGAGTAATTTCGTTTCTTACCCATATGGTTGGTACCAACAGTAAGTGCGTAATTTACCTATATGGTTGGTATCGAGAGTAGGTGCGTTACTTACCCATATTGTTGGAATGAAGAGTAAGTGAGTTACTTACCCATATGGTTGGTACCGAGAGTAATTGCCTTACTTATCAATATGGTTGGTACCAAAATTAAGTGTCATACTATATGGTTGGTAACAAGAGTAAGTGCGTTATTTACCTATATGGTTGGTACCAAGGATAAGTGCGTTACTTACCCATACCGTTGGTACCAAGAGTAAGTCCGTTACTTACCAATATGGTTTGTACCGAGAGTAAGTGCGTTACTTACCCATATGGTTGGTACCGAGAGTAAGTGCGTTACTTACCCATATCGTTGGTACTGAGAGTAAGTGCAGTACTTACCCATACGGTTAGTACCGATAGTAAGTGCGTCACTTACCCATATGGTTGGTACCGGGAAAAAATGCGTTACTTGCCCATGTGGCTGGTATGAAGAATAAGTGCGTTACTTACCCATGTGGTTGGTAGGAAGATTAAGTGCTTTACTTATCCATATGGTTGGTACCGAAAGTAACTGCGTTACTAGCCCATATGGTTGGTACCGAGAGTAAGGGCGTTACTTACCCGTATGGTTGGTACCGAGAGTAACTGCGTTACTTACCCATATGACTGGTACTGAGACTAAGTGAGTTACTTACCCATATGGTTGATACTGAGAGTAAGTGCGTTACTTATCCGTATCGTTGATACCGAGAGTAACTGCGTAACTTACCCAAATGGTTGGTACGGATAGTAAGTGCGTTACTTACCCAAATGGCTGGTAAGGAAAGGAAGTGCTTTACTTACCCATATGGTTGGAACCGAGAGTAGATGCTTTACTTACCCATATGGCTGGAATGCAAAGTAATTGCGTTACGTACCCATATGGTTGGTACCGAGAGTAGATGCGTTACTTTCCCGTATGGTTGGTACCGAGAGTAATCGTGTTACTTACCCATATGGTTGGTACTAAGAGGAAGTGCATTACTTTCCAGTATGGTTGGTACCTAGAGTAACTGCGTTACTTACCCATATGGTTGGTACCGAGAGTAAGTGCGTTGCTTATCCATATGGTTGGTACTGAGAGTACGTGCGTTACTTACCCATATGGTTGGTACCGAGAGTAAATGCTTTACTTTCCCGTATGGTTGGTACCGAGAGTAACCGCGTTACTTACCCATATGGTCGGTACCGAAAGAATGTGCGTTACTTTCCCGTATGGTTGGTACCGAGAGTAACTGCGTTACTTACCCATATGGATGGTACCAAGAGTAAGTGCATTACTTACCCATATGGTTGATACGGAGAGTAAGTGCGTTACTTACCCATATGGTTGATACCGAGAGTAAGTGCGTTACTTATCCGTATGGTTGATACCGAGCGTAACTGCGTTACTAACCAATATGGTTGGTACCGAAAGTAAGTGCGTTACTTATCCGTATTGTTGATACCGACAGTAGGTGCGTTACTTACCTTATGGTTGGTACCAAGAGTAAATGCGTTACTTACCGATATGGTTGGTACCGAAAGTAAGTGCGTTATTTACCCATATGGTTGGTACCGAGAGTAGGTGCTTTACTTCCTCATATGGCTGGAATGAAGAGTAATTGCGTTACGTACCCATATGATTGGAATCGAGAGTAAGTGCGTTACGTACCCATATGATTGGAATCGAGAGTAATTGCGTTACTTACCCATATGGTTGGTACCGAGAGTAAGTGCGTTACATACCCATATGGTTGGTACCAAGAGTATGTGTCTTACTTACTATATGGTTGGTACCAAGAAATTTTTTGTTTTTTACCAATATGGTTGGTACCAACAGTAAGTGCATTACTTACCCATATGGTTGGTACTGAGAGTAAGTGCGTCACTTACCCATATGGTTGGTACCAAGAGTAAGTGTCTTACTATATGGTTGGTACCAAGAGTAATTTTGTTTCTTACCAATATGGTTGGTACCAACAGTAAGTGCGTTACTTACCCATATGGTTGGTAGCGAGAGTAACTGCATTACTTACCTATATGGTAAGTACCGAGAGTAACTGCGTTACTTACCCATATGGTTGGTACTGATACTAAGTGAGTTACTTACCCATATGGTTGGTACAAAGAGTAAGTGTCTTAGTTACTATATGGTTGGTACCAAGAGTAATTTTGTTTCTTACCCATATGGTTGGTACCAACAATAAGTGCGTTACTTACCCATATAGTTGGTACTGAGAATAACTGCGTTACCTACCCATATGGTTGGTACCGAGAGTAAGTGCGTTGCTTACCCTTATCGTTGATACCGAGAGTAACTGCGTAACTTACCCATATGGTTGGTACCGAGAGAAACTGCGCTACTTACCCATATGGTTGGTACAGAAAGTAAGTGCGTTAGTTATCCATATTGTTGATACCGAGAGTAAGTGCGTTACTTACCCAAATGGTTGGTACGGAAAGTAAGTGCTTTACTTACCCATATGGTTGGTACCGAGAGTAGATGCTTTACTTACCCATATGGCTGGAATGCAAAGTAAGTGCATTACGTACCCATATGGTTGGTAGCGAAAGTAAGTGCGTTACTTATCCATGTGGTTGGTACCGAGAGTAAGTGCGTTAGTTTCTCGTATGGTTGGTACTGAGAGTAACAACGTTACTTACCGATATGGGTGGTACCGAAAGTAAGTGCGTTACTTACACATATCGTTGGTATGAAGAATGTATGCGTTACTTGGCCATATGGTTATTAACGAGAGTAAGTGCGTTACTTACATGTATGGATGGTACCGGGAATAAACGCGTTACTTGCCCATATGGTTGGTATGACGAGTAAGGGCGTTACTTTCCCATATCGTTGGTACCTAGAGTGAGTGCGTTACTTACCCATATGGTTGGTACCGAAAGTAAGTACGTTACTCACCCATATGGTTGGTACCGAGAGTAGATGCTTTACTTACCCATATGGATGTAATGCAGAGTAAGTGCGTTACTTAACCATATGGTTGGTACCGAGAGTAAATGCGTTACTTTCCCGTATGGTTTGTACCGAGAGTAAATGCGTTACTTACCCATATGATTGGTACCGAGAGGAAGTGCGTTACTTTCCCGTATGGTTGGTACCGAGAGTAAATGCGTTACTTTCGCTATGGTTGGTACTGATAGTAACTGCGTTACTTACCCATTTAGTTGGTATCGAGAGCAAGTGCGTTAGTTTCCCGTATGGTTGGTGCCGAGAGTAAATGCGTTACTTATCCATATGGTTGATGCCGAGAGTAAGTGCGTTACTTATCTGTATGGTTGATACCGAGAGTAACTGCGTTACTTATCCAAATGGTTGGTATTGAAAGTAAGTGCGTAACATACCCGTATTGTTGATACCGAGAGTAAGTGCGTTATTCACCCAAATGGTTGGTACCGAAAGTAAGTGCATAACTTACCCATATGGTTGGTACCGAGAGTAGATGCTTTACTTACCCATATGGCTGGAATGAAAGTAAGTGCGTTACGTACCCATATGGCTGGTACTGAGAGTAAGTGCGTTACTTACCCATATGGTTGGTACCGAGAGTGAATGCGCTACTTTCGCGTATGGTTGGTAACGATAGTTACTGCATTACTTACCCATATGGTTGGTACTGAGTGTAAGTGCGTTAGTTTCTGGTATGGTTGGTACCGAGGGTAACTGCGTTACTTATCGATATGGTTGATACTGAGAGTAAGTGCGTTACTTATCCGTATGGTTGATACCGAGAGTAAGTGCGTTACTTACCCATATGGTTGGTATTGAAATTAAGTGCGTTACTTATCCGTATTGTTGATACCGAAAGTAAGTGCGTTACTTGTCCAAATGGTTGGTACCAAGACTATGTGCGTTACTTACCCATATGGGTGGTATCAATAGTAAGTGCGTTACGTACCCATATGGTTGGTATGCAGAGTAAGTGCATTACTTATACCTATGGTTGGTATGACGAATATATGCGTTACTTAGCCATATGGTTATTAACGAGAGTAAGTGCGTTACTTACCTGTATGGTTGGTACCGGGAAGAAATGCGTTACTTGCCCATGTGGTTGGTATGAAGAGTAAATGCGTTACTTATCCATATGGTTGGTACCGAGAGTGAGTGCGTTACTTACCCATATGGTTGGTACCCAGAATAAGTGCGTTACTTACCCGTATGGTTGGTACCGAGAGTAACTGCGTTACTTATCCGTATGGTTGATACCGAGAGTAACTGCGTAATTTACCCATATGGTTCGTACCGAGAGTAAGTGCGTTACTTACCCATATGGTTGGTACGGAAAGTAATTACGTTACATATCCGTATTGTTGGTACCGAGAGTAACTGCGTTACTTACCCAAATGGTTGGTACCGAAAGTAAGTGCGTTACTTACCCATATGGTCGGTACCGAGAGTAGATGCTTTACTTACCCGTATGGCTGGAATGAAAAGTAAGTGCATTACGTACCCATATGGTTGGTACTGAGAATAAGTGCGTTCCTTACCCATATGGTTGGTACCGAGAGTAAATGCGTTACTTTCGCGTATGGTTGGTACCGATAGTAACTGCGTTACTTACATATATGGTTGGTACCAAGAGTAAGTGCGTTAGTTTCCCGTATGGTTTGTACCGAGAGTAACTACGTTACTTACCCATATGGTTGGTACCGAGAGGAAGTGCATTACTTATCGGTATGGTTGAGACCTAGCGTAACTGCGTTACTTACCCATATGGTTGGTACTGAAAGTAAGTGCATTACTTATCCGTATTGTTGATACCGAGAGTAAGTGCTTTTCTTACCATATGGTTGGTACCAAGAGCAAATGCGTTACTTACCCATATGGTTGGTACCGAAAGAAAGTGCGTTATTTACCCATATGGTTGGTACCGAGAGTAGGTGCTTTACTTACCCATATGGCTGGAATGAAGAGTAAGTGCGTTACGTACCCATATGGTTGGAATCGAGAGTAATTGCGTTACTTACCCATATGGTTGGTACCAACAGTAAGTGCGTTACTTACCCATATGGTCTGAATGAAAAGTAAGTACGTTATTTACCCATATAGTTGGTACCGAGGGTATGTGCGTTACTTACCTATATGTTTGGTAACGAGAGTAATTCGTTTCTTACCCATATGGTTGGTACCAACAGTAAGTGCGTTACTTATCCATATGGTTGGTACCGAGAGTAAGTGTGTTACATAACCATATGGTTGGTACCGAAAGTATGTGTCATACTATATGGTTGCTGCCGAGAGTAAGTGCGTTGCTTACTTCTATGGTTTGTACCGAGGGTAAGTGCTTTACTTACCCATATGGTTGGTACCGATAGTCAATGCGTTACTAACCTATATGGTTGGTATTGAGAGTAAGTGCGTTACTTACACATACGGTTGGTACCGAGAGGAGGTGCGTTACTTACCCAAATGGTTGGTACTGAGAGTAAGTGCGTTACTTATCCGTACGGTTGATACCGAGAGTAACTGTGTTACTTACCCATATGGTTGGTATTGAAAGTAAGTGCGTTACTTATCCGTATTGTTGATACCGAGAGTAAGTGCGTTACTTACCCAAATGGTTGGTACCGAAAGTAAGTGCGTTACTTGTCCAAATGGTTGGTACCAAGACTATGTGCGTTACTTACCCATATGGTTGGTATGAAGAGTAAGTGCGTTACTTACACCTATGGTTGGTATGACGAATATATTCGTTACTTAGCCATATGGTTATTAACAAGAGTAAGTGCGTTACTTACCTGTATGGTTGGTACCGGGAAGAAATGCGTTACTTGCCCATGTGGTTGATATGAAGAGTAAATGCGTTACTTATCCATATGGTTGGTACCGAGAGTGAGTGCGTTACTTACCCATATGGTTGGTACCCAGAATAAGTGCGTTACTTACCCGTATGGTTGGTACCGAGAGTAACTGCGTAATTTACCCATATGGTTCGTACCGAGAGTAAGTGCGTTACTTACCCATATGGTTGGTACAGAAAGTAATTACGTTACATATCCGTATTGTTGGTACCGAGAGTAACTGCTTTACTTTCCCAAATGGTTGGTACTGAAAGTAAGTGCGTTACTTACCCACATGATTGGTACTGAGAGTAGATGCTTAACTTACCTGTAGGGCTGGAATGAAAATTAAGTGCGTTACTTACCCATATGGTTGGTACCGAGAGTAAATGCGTTACTTTCGTGTATGGTTGGTACTGATAGTAACTGCGTTACTTACCCATATGGTTGGTACCGAGAGTAAGTGCGTTAGTTTCCCGTATAGTTGGTACCGAGAGTAACTGCGTTACTTATCCATATGGTTGATACCTAGAGTAAGTGCGTTACTTATCCGTATGGTTGATACCGAGAGTAACTGCGTTACTTGCCCATATGGTTGGTATTGAAAGTAAGTACGTTACTTATCCGTATTGTTCATACCGAGAGTAAGTGCGTTACTTACCCAAATGGTTGGTACCAAAAGTAAGTTTGTTACTTACCCATATGGTTGGTACTGAGAGTAGATGCTTTACTTACCCGTATGGCTGGAATGAAAAGTAAGTGCGTTACGTACCCATATGGTTGGTATTGAGAGTAAGTGCGTTACTTACCCATATGGTTGGTACCGAGAGTAAATGCGTTACTTTCGCGTATGGTTGGTACGGATAGTAACTGCGTTACATACCCATATGGTTGGTACCGAGATTAAGTGCGTTAGTTTCCCGTATGGTTGGTACCGAGAGTAACTGCGTTACTTATCCATATGGTTGATACTGAGAGTAAGTGCGTTACTTATCCGTATGGTTGATACCGAGAGTAACTGCGTTACTAACCCATATGGTTGGTATTGAAAGTAAGTGCGTTACTTATCCGTATTGTTGATACCGAGAGTAAGAGCGTTACTTACCATACGGTTGGTACCAAGAGTAAGTGTGTTATTTTCCATATGGTTGGTACCGACAGTAAGTGCGTTACTTACCGATATGGTTGGTACTGAGAGAAAGTGCGTTACTTACCCATATGGTTGGTACGGAGAGTAAGTGCGTTTCTTAGCCATATGGTTGGTACCCAGAGAAAGTGCATTATTTACCCATATGGTTGGTACTGAGAGTAAATGCGTTACTTTCTCGTATGGTTGGTACCGATAGTAAGTGCGTTACTTACCCATATGGTTGGTACCGAGAGTAAGTGCGTTAGTTTCCCGTATGGTTGGTACCGAGAGTCACTGCGTCACTTATCCATATGGTTGATACCGAGAGTAAGTGCGTTACTTATCCGTATTGTTCATACCGAGAGTAAGTGCATTACTTCCCTAAATGGTTGGTACCGAAACTAAGTGCGTTACTTACCCATATGGTTGGTACTGAGAGTAGATGCTTTACTTACCCGTATGGCTGGAATGAAAATTAAGTGCGTTACGTACCCATATGGTTGGTACTGAGAGTAAGTGCGTTACTTACCCATATGGTAGGTACCGAAAGTAAGTGCGTTAGTTTCCCGTATGGTTGGTACCGAGAGTTATTGCGTTACTTATCCATATGGTTGATCCCGAGAGTAAGTGCGTTACTTATCCGTATGGTTGATACCAAGAGTAACTGCGTTACTTGCCCATATGGTTGGTATTGAAAGTAAGTACGTTACTAATCCGTATTGTTCATACCGAGAGTAAGTGCGTTACTTACCCAAATGGTTGGTACCGAAAGTAAGTGCGTTACTTACCCATATGGTTGGTACCGAAAGTAGATGCTTTACTTACCCGTATGGCTGGAATGAAAAAAAAGTGCGTTACGTACCCATATGGTTGGTACTGAGAGTAAGTGCAATACTTACCCATATGGTTGGTACCGAGAGTAAATGCGTTACTTTCGCGTATGGTTGGTACCGATTGTAACTGCGTTACTTACCCATATGGTTGGTACCGAGATTAAGTGCGTTAGTTTCCCGTATGGTTGGTACCGAGAGTAACTGCGTTACTTATCCATATGGTTGATAGTGAGAGTAAGTGCGTTACTTATCCGTATGGTTGATACCGAGAGCAACTGCGTTACTTACCCATATGGTTGGTATTGAAAGTAAGTGCGTTACTTATCCGTATTGTTGATACCGAGAGTAAGAGCGTTACTTACCTTATGGTTGGTACCAAGAGTAAGTGCGTTACTTACCCATATGGTTGGTACCGAAAGTAAGTGCGTTATTTACCTATATGGTTGGTACCGGGAGTAAGTAGGTGCTTTACTTTCCCATATGGCTGGAATGAAAAGTTAGTGCGGTTTGTACCTATATGGTTGGTATCGAGAGAAATTACGTTACTTACCCTTATGGTTCGTACCGAGAGTAAGTGCGTTACTTACCCATGTGGTTGGTACCAAGAGTAAGTGTCTTACTTACTATATGGTTGGTACTGAGAGTAAATGCGTTATTTACCTATATGGTTGGTACCAAGAATAAGTGCGTTACTGACCCATATGGTTGGTACCAAGTGTAAGTGCGTTATTTAACCTTAAGGTTGTTACTGAGGGTAAGTACATTATTTACCCATATGGCTGGTACGGAGAGTAAGTGCGTTATATACCGATATGGTTGGTACCGAGAGAAATTTTGTTTCTTACCCATATGGTTGGTACCAACAGTAAGTGCGTTACTTACCCATATGGTTGGAATGAAAAGTAAGTGCGTTATTCACCCATATGGTTGGTACCGAGAGTATGTGCGTTACTTACCCATATGTTTGGTAACGAGAGTAATTTCGTTTCTTATCCATATGGTTGGTACCAACAGTAAGTGCGTTACTTACCCATATGGCTGGTTCCGACAGTAAGTGTGTTACTTAACCATATGGTTGGTACCGAGAGTGAGTGTCATATTATATGGTTGGTACCAAGAGTAAGTGCGTTATTTACCTATATGGTTGGTACCGAGAATGAGTGCGTTGCTTACCTATATGGTTGGTACCAAGAGTAAGTGCGTTATTTACCCATATGGTTGGTACCGAGAGTAAGTGTGTTACATAACCATATGGTTGGTACCGAGAGTATGTGTCATACTATATGGTTGGTACCGAGAGTAAGTGCGTTGCTTACTTCTATGGTTTGTACCGAGGATAAGTGCGTTACTTACCCATATGGTTGGTACCGATAGTCAATGCGTTACTAACCTATATGGTTGGTACTGAGAGTAGGTGCGTTACTTACACATACGGTTGGTACCGAGAGGAGGTGCGTAACTTACCCAAATGGTTGGTACTGAGAGTAAGTGCGCTACTTATCCATATGGTTGGTACCAAGACTAAGTGCGTTACTTATCCATATGGTTGGTACCGAAAGTAAGTGTGTTACTTAACCATATGGTTGGTACCGAGAGTAAGTGCGTTACCTAATCATATGGTTGGTACCAAGAGTAAGTGCGTTACTTACCCATATGGTTGGTATCGATAGTAACTGCGTTACTTACCCATATGGTTGGTACCGAGATTAAGTGCGTTAGTTTCTCGTATGGCTGGTACCGAGAGTAACTGCGTTACTTATCCATATGGTTGATACTGAGAGTAAGTGTGTTACTTATCCGTATGGTTGATACCGAGAGCAACTGCGTTACTTACCCATATGGTTGGTATTGAAAGTAAGTGCGTTACTGATCCGTATTGTTGATACCGAGGGTAAGAGCGTTACTTACCTTATGGTTGGTACCAAGAGTAAGTGCGTTACTTACCCATATGGTTGGTGCCGAAAGTAAGTGCGTTATTTACCCATATGGTTGGTACCGAGAGTAAGTAGGTGCTTTACTTTCCCATATGGCTGGAATGAAAAGTTAGTGCGGTTTGTACCTATATGGTTGGTATCGAGAGAAATTACGTTACTTACCCTTATGGTTCGTACCGAGAGTAAGTGCGTTACTTACCCATGTGGTTGGTACCAAGAGTAAGTGTCTTACTTACTATATGGTTGGTACTGAGAGTAAGTGCGTTACTTACCCATATGGTTGGTACCGAAAGTAAGTGCGTTATTTACCCATATGGCTGGAATGAAAAGTTAGTGCGGTTTGTACCCATATGGTTGGTATCGAGAGAAATTACGTTACTTACCCTTATGGTTCGTACCGAGAGTAAGTGCGTTACTTACCCATGTGGTTGGTACCAAGAGTAAGTGTCTTACTTACTATATGGTTGGTACTGAGAGTAAGTGCGTTATTTACCTATATGGTTGGTACCAAGAATAAGTGCGTTACTTACCCATATGGTTGGTACCAAGAGTAAGTGCGTTATTTAACCTTATGGTTGTTACCGACGGTAAGTACGTTATTTACCCATATGGTTGGTACGGAGAGTAAGTGCGTTACATACTGATATGGTTGGTACTGAGAGAAATTTTGTTTCTTACCCATATGGTTGGTACCAACAGTAAGTGCGTTCCTTACCCATATGGTTGGTTCCGAGAGTAGGTGTGTTACTTACCCATATGGTTGGAATGAAAAGTAAGTGCGTTATTCACCCATATGGTTGGTGCCGAGAGTATGTGCGTTACTTATCCATATGTTTGGTAACGAGAGTAATTTCGTTTCTTACCCATATGGTTGGTACCGAGAGTATGTGCGTTACTTACCCATATGGTTGGTACCGAGATTAAGTGCGTTAGTTTCCCGTATGGTTGGTACCGAGAGTAACTGCATTACTTATCCATATGGTTGATAGTGAGAGTAAGTGCGTTACTTATCCGTATGGTTGATACCCAGAGCAACTGCGTTACTTACCCATATGGTTGGTATTGAAAGTAAGTGCGTTACTTATCCGTATTGTTGATACCGAGAGTAAGAGCGTTACTTACCTTATGGTTGGTACCAAGAGTAAGTGCGTTACTTACCCATATGGTTGGTACCGAGAGTAAATGCGTTACTTTCGCGTATGGTTGGTACCGATTGTAACTGCGTTACTTACCCATATGGTTGGTACCGAGATTAAGTGCGTTAGTTTCCCGTATGGTTGGTACCGAGAGTAACTGCGTTACTTATCCATATGGTTGATAGTGAGAGTAAGTGCGTTACTTATCCGTATGGTTGATACCGAGAGCAACTGCGTTACTTACCCATATGGTTGGTATTGAAAGTAAGTGCGTTACTTATCCGTATTGTTGATACCGAGGGTAAGAGCGTTACTTACCTTATGGTTGGTACCAAGAGTAAGTGCGTTACTTACCCATATGGTTGGTACCGAAAGTAAGTGCGTTATTTACCCATATGGTTGGTACCGGGAGTAAGTAGGTGCTTTACTTTCCCATATGGCTGGAATGAAAAATTAGTGCGGTTTGTACCCATATGGTTGGTATCGAGAGAAATTACGTTACTTATCCTTATGGTTCGTACCGAGAGTAAGTGCATTACTTACCTAAATGGTTGGTACCAAAAGTAAGTGCGTTACTTTCCATATGGTTGGTACCAAGAGTAAGTGTCTTACTTACTATATGGTTGGTACCCAGAGTAAGTGCGTTATTTACCTATATGGTTGGTACCAAGAATAAGTGTGTTACTTGCCCATATGGTTGGTACCAAAAGTAAGTGCGTTATTTAACTTTATGGTTGTTACTGAGGGTAAGTACGTTATTTACCCATATGGTTGGTACGGAGAGTAAGTGCGTTACTTACCGATATGGTTGGTACCGAGAGAAATTTTGTTTCTTACCCATATGGTTGGTACCAACAGTAAGTGCGTTACTTACCCATATGGTTGGTTCCGAGAGTAGGTGCGTTACTTACCCATATGGTTGGAATGAAAAGTAAGTGCGTTATTCACCCATATGGTTGGTACCGAGAGTATCTGCGTTACTTACCTATATTCTTGGTAACGAGAGTAATTTCGTTTCTTACCCATATGGTTGGTACCAACAGTAAGTGCGTTACTTACGCATATGGCTGGTTCCGAGAGTAAGTGTGTTACTTAACCATATGGTTGGTACCGAGAGTGAGTGTCATATTATATGGTTGGTACCAAGAGTAAGTGCGTTATTTACCTATATGGTTGGTACCGAGAATGAGTGCGTTGCTTACCTATATGGTTAGTACCAAGAGTAAGTGCGTTATTTACCCATATGGTTGGTACCGAAAGTCAGTGCGTTACTTACCCATATGGTTGGTACTGAGATTAAGTGCGCTACTTATCCATATGGTTGGTACCAAGACTAAGTGCGTTACTTATCCATATGGTTTGTACCGATAGTAAGGGCGTTACTTTCCCATATGGTTGGTACCGAGAGTAAGTGTGTTACTTAACCATATGGTTGGTACCGAGAGTAAGTGCGTTACCTTCTCATATGGTTGGTACCAAGAGTAAGTGCGTTACTTACCCATATGGTTGGTACCGAGAGTAACTGCGTTACTTACCCATATGGTTGGTACCGAGAGTAAGTGCGTTACTTGTCCAAATGGTTTGTACCGAGACTATGTACGTTACTTACCCATATGGTTGGTACCGATAGTAACTGCGTTACTTTCTATATGGTTTGTACCGAGAGTAAGTGCGTTACTTACCTATATGGTTGGTATGAAGAGTAAGTGCGTACTTACACCTATGGTTGGTATGAAGAATATTTGTGTTACTTACCCATATGGTTGGTACCGGGAATAAATGCGTTACTTGCCCATGTGGTTGGTTTGAAGAGTAAGTGCGTTACCTACCCATATGGTTGGTACCGAGAGTGAGTGCGTTACCTACCCATCTGGTTGGTAGGAAGATTAAGTGCGTTACTTACCCATATGGTTGGTACCGAGAGTAAGTGCGTTACTTACCCATATGGTTGGTACCGAAAGTAAGCGCGTTACTTACCCATATTGTTGGTACCGAAAGTAGATGCTTTACTTACCCATATGGCTGGAATGAAAAGTAAGTGCGTTACGTATCTATATGGTTGGTATCGAGAGTAAGTGCGTCACTTAACTATATGGTGTCAACATGAGTTGTGTGTTGGCCCCGTCCTCTCTTGGGTCGGGTGTGAGGGGAGCAGCCGACTTTAGCAGTGGGCGAGCTGGTTGACGAGGAGGTCGACCTGCACGGGGGCCACTACATGAGCGCCGACTCCAGGGTGGCGCCGACTTGAGGGAGGTCGACCTAAGAAGTCGACCTGCGGAGAACGTCAACTTGGTGACGTCAACTTGGGGCCAGCCGACTCGGGTGGTCGACTGAGAGGACTACTGGTGGACCTGACCTGGTGGTCGACCTGACCTGGTGGTTGACGGAGGAGGGGCCGACGTCGACCTCAACTCAGGACGCAGAGTAGCTCGGCGTCGAGTAGCAGGGTGTCAACTTGGTGACGCCAACTTCGGGTAGCCGACTTGGGTGGTCGGCTGACAGCTGTGCTGGTCGACATGGAGCTCGTCGACCAGAAGTGCTGGTCGACGTGGAGCTGGTCGACCAGGAGGGACGTCGACCTGAAGCTGGTCGAATAGGGGTGTGGTTGACCTGGTGAGGTCGACTTGGGGTGGTCGTCGACTTGGGAGGTCGACGGGCACATACAAGAACAGCTGGTCGACGTGGTTGCCCGGTCGACCAGGTTACCTGGCTGATGAGGTTCTGCGGAGGAGTGCGACGGTCGCCCTGGTGAAGTTGGCGAGTCCGACCCCGGTGGTGGTATCCCGAGGTCGACGTGGCTGATCAGATGCAATCGTCAGCGCCGGGTTGACTTGGTGTGTGCGCAATGCACCTGACGAGGCTCAGCACGCCAATCATCTGCGAGCACCTGCGAAGCTGGTGCGATGCTGTACTGCGGGAGCAACGCTGGCACGCCATCGACCTGCTGCGTTGTTACACCGTCGACTTTGCACTGCAGGAGCACGGTCGACCAAGTCGTAATGGAACGCGGTTGACCGTGCTGCACTAGCAATCGACCTGCTTGCATGCTAGCTCTGATGTAGTCTTGTCATGCCAACTTGATTGTACCATTGTTGCCAACTTGTCCCGTGAACTAGCAAGCAGTGTGTGCACTATGAAAACGACTAAGGACCAACGAACGCAGAGATTACACGAGCACCCGTGCCTAGCCCGTAGCCTAGCTCCCGTTGTAGTAGTTATCTCCGCATGGTGCGGTGAGCGTGGACGGCAGACGACTTACCTTTCAGTCAGGTCGACGTAGACATCACTTACCTAATTCGTTGTTGCAAGCCGACAGCTGTGCGGTAGTCACTATGGTAGGAGCCGTAGGTGACGCAGGGGTGGTGGACACCCTGGAGGCACGACTGGAGAACTCGAGGAGAAAGCACGAGGCCAACGAGTATGGCGATCTGCCTTGGGCAGTTGTCGAGGCTGGATTCCGCACCATGTGGGCGACGGAGCACCCTTCTCGACCTTCCTCTCCTCGACCGGTACACGACAAAGGCGGCGTTGACGTGGGCATCAACGCTAGTGGTGGTCAAGTCGGCAGCAGTGCGGGAGGCACGTTGAGGCAGCGAGGTGTGATACACGCCGGTTAAGCCGGCGGCGTTCAGGTGCGAGTGGTGCAGTCGTCGGCGGCTGCAGGCTCCTTGCAAGGTGACGTCGGAGGTCGACGAAGCGGATTGTCGCCGATGTCGGCGACTAGGTGACGATGGGCGGGATTGCACCAAGCTACGGCTACTTCAAGTTTACGCCGGACAGGATCTTGGTCACCCCACCACTCGTTGGTCGACCAGACATTCTCACCTGGAAGGAAGCCATCGAGCCCCAGCTGGAGATGGCCGGGCTGATCGGCTTTGCTCGAGGGACCGTGGCGACGCCGGAGGAGCATCACCCCACTTACGAGCGGAGTTCCGCGCCGTGCAGCTGCTGACCTTCACGGTTATCTTGCGGTGCTGCTCGCCAGGCGTGCAGATCGCCCTGAAGTGGTGCTGAGAGTACCTCGACGCCGGCCACCAGGCATGGCACTTCATTGAGTCGACCTGCCAATTCACCGACGACTTGTTCATCGCCCAGTTGGAGGGGAAGCGTACACACCTGCGTATGGGCGACGAGAAGACAGCGACCGACTACTGCAACCGAGCGGCGAATTCTCGCCACCATTAGGATGGCCGGCGCACAGTACTCGACGGCGTCTTACGTTACCCATTTCATGCAGGGTCTCTCGAGCAGCTACAACCTCCTGAAGAGGTTGTCAATGGCGCCGAGCACGAGGACCACGTTCAACGAGGACAAGTTGACCTCGTACATCTTGCAGGACGAGGCGTTGCAGGAGGCAGAGCGGTCCCAAGAGCTCTTGGCGCAGGCGAAATTTGTCGCCCCGCCGAAGCAAGGAGGACGACCGGGGCAGCGCGGACAGTCGGGCGGCGGTGGTAGCAGTGGTTGGAAGACGGTTAGGGAGGTCGACAAGAAGAAGTCGGCCAAGGACACCGGTTGAGGAGGAGGAACTCGACATCGGGAGTGCTGCGACCTCGACCACCTCTCCTTTGAGTGCCCTGACCGTAGTGACTCCGACGACAACGACGCCAAGGGAGGCCGTGGGAGGTCTGGCAGTCGTCGTCCTCGTCGAGGAGGAAACAAGCCGCGCAAGGAGAAGCAATCGACGACGTCGACCTTGACGAAGGACGCCGACTCCTCTGCTAGCGGCAAGGGGCGAGACGACAAGACGGCATCGTGCTCGCTGGTCGGCGTCGTGGAGCCGACCGTCTCGCTGGCACCAGAGGCCGGAGAGGACTTTCAGGCGGTGGCGGCAGCTGTGCATGCAAACCCGGCGGTGGTCCTTCTCGACAGCGGCTGCTCCCACCACCTGATGGGGACGAAGGAAGTCTTCGTCGACCTGCAGCCGAGCGGCTCCATCAAGCATGTGTGACGATTCAATGGGGTGCTGCAGGACGTCCAGGGCCGTGGCACCGTCGCCTTGCAAGGAGAGGCCGGGAATTAGGTGCTCATCCCCGACGTGCTGTACGTCCCGGGTGTGCGGGCCAACCTGCTGTCGTCTGGCCAATTGAAGGAGCATGGTGTGAAGGTGCAGGAGGACGGCGACGGGATGCTGCTCATCTCGGCAGCGGGCGAGTTGCTCGGTCGGGCGGCGTACTCCGGGCGTGTCCTCTGCACCGACCTGCGTCCCTGCTCATCGAGGTCGACGTCGCCCACGACGGAGGTTGTGGCCCTGCGGGCGATCGTCTCTAAGACAAAGTCGACGCCGGATAGGATGCATGCGAGACTTGCGCATGTCGGCATGGACACCATACGGAGCTCGGCAAAGAACGAGGTCGCCATTGGGCTGGACCTCAAGTCCACCATGTGTCTCGTGCGTCAGCGGGAAGCTGGCGCGGCACACCTTCCCCGACCACGGCTCCGACGCCGACGATGTGCTGGCCGTCGTGCACATCGGGTTGTGCAGGCCGTTCGGCACGGCAGCTTGTACTTCTTGCTGCTCAAGGACCGCAAGACCCGCTTCGTGTGAGTGAGGCCGGTCGCCAAGAAGTCGGATGTGCTGCCGGAGTTCCAGAAGTGGCTGGTGCTGGTGGAGAGGCAGGCGAAGAAGTCGGTGCTGATGCTTTACTCTGACCGAGGTGGGGAGTTCCTCGAGAAGAAGTTCACCGACTTTGTGGATGGAAAGGGGATCGTCCACGACCTCACCTGCCCGTACACTCCGTAGCAGAACGGCATGGCGGAGCAGGAGATGAGGACGGTGGTGGAGTCGGTGCGGATGATGCTGGTGCACATGGGCGTGCACCACCACTGGTGGCACCTCGCTCTGCGGCAGGCCGTTTGGGTCCGCAACTGCCTCGAAAGGTCAACGCTGCTGTCGGGGACGACGCCGTACCAGTTGTTGACCGGGCATAAGCTTGACCTGTCGCTGGCGCGGGTATGGGGCTGCATGGTGCAATTCCTCGTCCCCGAGCAGCAGCGTGGTGGGAAGCTGAAGCCGAAGAAGGCCAGGTGGGGCCTTCACCTTGGCTTGTTAGAGGAGAGCAAGGGCTGGGAGCTCCTCGACATCGACGTCAACCGGGTGGTCACCACGTCGGACGTGGTGTTCTACGAGGATCTCTTGTTGGCCGAGTGGAAGTCGGAGCACGGGCCGGTGTCAGGACGGACACTGACCACCCCGCCGACCAACACCTCGATAGCGACGTTGCCTCTGCTCGCAGAGGTCGGTGAGCTTGCTGCTGAGGACGTCAGGGACGTCCGCCCTCCTACCCCTCCCTCTACGACCCCTGCCCCTCCACTCCTGGCCGACCTGCGAAGGCTGACCACGGTCTCGGCCTCCGGTGATGAGGGGAGTAGTGGGACGTCGCCTTCGGCGCCGGCCAAGAGCATTGCCGGTGGTCGACGTAACGAGCGGCAAGTCGACGTGGGAGTGAAGTCGACAACGCCGACGTTGACGGGGGAGGAGAAGGTCGAGGGAAAGCAGCCGACTTGGGTGAAGTCGGCAAAGAAGGCAGCAGGACAGCAGCCGATAGGGGAGCAGGCAGCAGTGAAGCCGACCACGGAGCAATCGGCAGCCAGGCATTCGGCAGGGGAGCCGACCACAGGGGAGAAGTCGGCCAGGAAGTCGACTGAGGTGCAGCAGGACGACGAGGGCATTGAAGACGGTGACGAAGGAGGGGACGCCGAGGAGTCCACCAAGAGTGACGTGGTGGAAGTTTGGCCTGCACCTCAGAAGTCAGGCCGACTTCGAAGGCCGCCCGACTTCTTCGTCCCCGCTGCCTTCACCACGGTGTAGGACGTGGACGACGACAACCTGGCGTATGACGACGCAGAGGAGGATGAGGAGTTTCCAGAGCTCGATCCCGACTTGCATGCCGAACCCGAGCACCATTGGGACATCTCGACGATGACGGTGAAGGAGGCGTTGGCAAGCTGGAAGGGCCCGGCGGTGAAGGCCGCCATGGAGGAGGAGATCCGCAGCCTCATCAACATGGGCACTTGGGAGCTAGTCGAACGCCCGCTAGGAGTGAACATCATGAAGAACCGGTGGGTGTTGACGACGAAGTACCACGTCGACGACACCGTCGAGGGCGAGAAGGCGAGGCTGGTCGTGAAGGGCTTCACCCAGGTGTATGGTGCCGACTACGACGAGACGTTCGCGCCGATGGGCAGCTACGTCACGCTGAGGATCTTCCTCAGCATCGTCGCCGTCCTCAACCTCAACCTGATGCAGCTCGACATGAAAAACGCCATCCTGCAGAGCAAGCTCGACCGGGTGCACTACATGTCCCAGCCGGACTACTTCAACGACAGAACCGGCCGGGTGTGCAAGCTGTTGAAGAGCCTGTACAGGCTGAAGCAGACGCCGCTGATGTGGTACTTGGCGCTCAACGACGTGCTGGTCGGGGCCGAGTGGAAGAAGAGCCAGGTCGACGAGGCTCTCTACTTCAAGGTCGGCGACAACGGAGTGGCGTGCTGGGTGCTGGTCTACGTCGACGACCTGCTTGCCGCCAGCAGCAGCACTGAGATGCTGAAGGAGCTGAAGGAGCAGCTGGAGTCCGCCTTCGATTTGCGTGAGATCTTGCCGGTGCAGAAGTACCTCGGGCTGGAGATCGTCCGCGACAGGTCGGCGGGGAAGCTGTGGCTCCACCAGTAGGGCTACGCCAACAAGCTGCGTAGGCGCTTCATCGACGAGGAGCAGACCGGTCTTGGTCGACGCCTACGCCGACCTCACCTTCGACGACGAGGAGGCACAGGAGCGACAGGAGGAGTACTGGCAGAAGGTTGGCTCGTTGCAGTTTGCGACAACGACGACGAGGCCGGACATCGTCTTCGCCTGCAGCAAGCTGGGGAGCGGCCTCACGGTGAGGAGCGACCAGCACTGGCGCGAGGTCGACCGCTGCCTCGCCTACCTCGCCAACACGCGTGACACCGCCCTGGAGTTTGGCGGTGGACCTGAGTCGCTGGAGCTGGTCGGCTACGTGAACGCCGACGGCGCCGGTGACAAGCAGAACAGGAGGAGCACGGGTGGCTACGTGTTCATCTACGGAGGGGCCGCAGTCTCTTGGTCGAGCCAGCGCATCAAGTGCGCGACGTTGTCGTCGACCGAGTCGGAGTACGTGGCGGCCACCGAAGCCGGCAAGGAGGGAAGTCAACTTTGCTTCCTCCTTGCAGAGTTCCGGCAGCTGGATGCCGGAAAACCGATCGTCCTCCAGGTGGAAAACAAGTCGGCCATTACGGTCGCCGATGGCATGGGGTTGACGGGCAACGTCAAGCACATGGAGCGGCGACAGGCCTGGCTGTAGCACATGGTGAGGCGCGGGAAGTTCTCGCTGAAGTTCATCCCAACCACCGAGCAGCCGGCCGACTTCCTGACGAAGGCGCTGCACTATCCGGCCTTCAACCGGTGCTCCGACGCCATCAGCCAGGTGCGCTTGGTCGACGTGGGCGACGAAGTTGACGACGTGCAGCAGTAGGTGCCATGCCCTCTTGCATGGCTGGTGCGGTGGACGATGTGCTGTGTGTTGGGTGCACGTCGACGAGCTATTCTCCGAGAAGTACTGCCGTGTGGGCAGGGGCCCAAGCATGAACGCGGCAGGGGAGTGTCAACGGGAGTTGTGTGTTGGCCCCGTCCTCGCTTGGGGGGAGCTGACTTTGTGGTCGGGTGTGAGGGGAGCAGTCGACCTGCAGCAGTGGGTGAGCTGGTTGATGAGGAGGTCGAACTGCACGGGGGCCACTGCATAAGCGCCGACTCCAGGGTGGCACCGACTTCAGGGAGGTCGACCTAGGAAGTCGACCTGCGGAGGACGTCAACTTGGGGCCAGCCGACTTGGGTGGTCGGCTGACAGGACTATTGGTCGACCTGGTGGTTGGTCGACCAGGTGTGATGTCAAACTAGTGGTCAACCTGACTTGGTGGTCGACCTGACCTAGTGGTCAACCTGACCTGGTGGTCGACGGAGGAGGGGCCGACGTCGACCTCAACTCAAGATGCCGAGCAGCTGGGTGTCGAGTAGCCGGGTGTCAACTTGGTGACGCCAACTTCGGGTAGCCGACTTGGGTGGTCGGCTAACAGCTGTGCTGGTCGACATGGAGCTCGTCGACCAGGAATGCTGGTCGACGTGGAGCTGGTCGACCAGGAGGGACGTCGACCCGGAGCTGGTCGACCAGGGGTGTGGTCGACCTGGTGAGGTCGACTTGGGGTGGTCGTCGACTTGGGAGGTCGGCGGGCACATACAGGAGCAGCTGGTCGACATGGTTGCCTGGTCAACCAGGTTACCTGGGTGACGAGGTTTTGCGGAGGAGTGCGACGGTCACCCAGGCAAAGTTGGCGAGTCCGACCTCGATGGTGGTATCCCGAGGTCCACGTGGCTGATCAGATGCAGTCGTTAGCGCCAGGTTGACTTGGTGTGTGCGTTGTGCGGGTGACGAGGCTCAGCACGCCAAACATCTGCGAGCACCTGCAAAGCTGGTGCGATGCTGTACTGCGGGAGCAACGCTGGCACGCCGTCGACCTACTGCGTTGGCACGCCGTCGACTTAGCACTGCAGGAGCGCGGTCGACCAAGTCGTGCTGGAACGCGGTCGACCGTGCTGCGCTGGCAGTCGACCTGCTTGCATGCTAGCTCTGATGTAGTCTTGTCATGCCAACTTGATCGTACAATTGTTGCCAACTTTCTTTAGTGAAACTCTTGCCATTTTGTCCCGTGAACTAGCAAGCAGTGTGTGCACAAGGAAAACGACTAAGGACCAACAAACGCAGAGATCACACGAGCACACGTGCCTAGCCCGTAGCCTAGCTCCCGTTGTAGTAGTTATCTCCGCTATGGTTGGTACCAATAGTAAGTGTCTTACTTACTAGATGGTTGGTACCAAGAGTAAACGAGTTATTTACCTATATGGTTGGTACTGAGAATAAGTGCGTTGCTTACCCATATCGTTGGTACCGAGAGTAAGTGCGTTACTTTCCCATATGGTTGGTACCGAGAGTAAATGCGTTACTTACCCATATGGTTGGTACTGAGAGTAAGTGCGTTACTTACCCATATTTTTGGTACCGAGGATAAGTGCGTTATTTAGATAAAGTAGGTACTGAGAGTAAGTGTGCTATTTATCCATATGGTTGGTACCGAGAGTAAGTGCGTTACTTATCCGTATCGTTGATACCGATAGTAACGGAGTTACTTACCCATATGGTTGGTACCGAGAGTAAGTCCGTTACTTACCCATCTGGTTGGTACTGAGAATAAGTGCGTTACTTATCCAAATTGTTGGTACTGAGAGTAAGTGCGTCATTTACCAAAATGGTTGGTACCAAAAGTAAGAGCGTTATTTACCCATATGGTTGGTACCGAGAGTAAGTGATTTACTTACTCATATGGCAGAAAAGAAGACTAAGTACGTTACGTACCCATATGGTTGGTATCGAGAGTAAGTGTCTTACTTACTATATGGTTGGTATCAAGAGTAAGTGCGTTATTTACCTATATGGTTGGTACCGAGAATAAGTGCGTTACTTACCCATAGGGTTGGTACCAAGAGTAAGTGTCTTACTTACTAAATGGTTAGTACCAAGACAAAGTGCGTTACTTAACCTTATGGTTGGTACCGAGGGTAAGTACGTTATTTACCTATATGGTTGGTACCGGAAGTAATTTCGTTTCTTACTGATATGGATGGTACCAACAGTAAGTGCGTTACATACCTATATGGTTGGTACCGAGAGTAGGTGCGTTACTTACCCATGTAATTGGTAGCGAGAGTAAGTACGTTATTTACGCATACGGTTGGTACCGAGAGTAAGTCTGTTACTTAACCATATGGTTGGTACCGCGAGTAAGTGCGTTACTTACCCATATGGTTGGGACCGAGAGTAAGTGCCTTACTGACCCATATGGTTGGTACCAAGACTAGAGCGTTACTTACCCATATGGTTGGTACGAGAGTAAGTGTGTTACTTACCCATATGGTTGGTACCAAGAATATGTACGATACTTACCTATATGGTTGGTACTGAGAGTAAGTGCGTTAGTTACCCATATGGTTGGTACTGAGAGTAAGTGTGCTACTTATCCATATGGTTGGTATCGAGACTAAGTGTGGTACTTACCCATATGGTTGGTATGAAGAATATGTGCGTTACTTAGCCACCATATGGTTGTTAACGAGAGTATGTGCGTTGCTTACCTCTATGGTTGGTACCGGGAATAAGTGCGTTACTTTCCCATATGGTTGGTACCAAGAGTGAGTGCGTTACATTCCTGTGTGGTTGGTAGGAAGATTAAGTGCGTTACTTACCCATATGGTTGGTACCGACAGTAAGTGCGTTACTTATCCGTATGGTTGATAGCGAGAGTAACCGCGTTACTGACCCATATGGTTGGTACCGAGAGTAAGTGCGTTACTTACCCATATGGTTGGTACCGGGAGTAATTTCTTTTCTTACCCATATGTTTGGTACCAACGGTATGTGCGTTACTTACCCATATGGTTGGTACCAAAAGTAAGTGTGTTACTTAACCATATGGTTGGTACAGAGAATAAGTGCATTACTTTGGTTGGTACCAAGAGTAAGTGCGTTACTTACCCATATGGTTGGTACCAAGAGTAAGTGCGTTATTTTCCCATACGGTTGGTACTGAGAGTAAGTTCGTTACTTACCCAAATGGTTGGTACCGGGTGCTGACCTACAGGATGCAGGGGTTGACCAGGTCACCCCTGCGCGCCGATGGGACACCCGTTGCACGGACGCGGACACGGGTCGACACTTGACCACGTTCACACGGTCCCTCCCTCCCCTTCCTCCGGGGCCTGGTCCTCCCTGTGTCCCCTGTGTCGAGGGTCGCCTGCGGGCTACCCCTCACTCCTCCCCCTTTCCTCCGACGGAGGCCCCGATGCAGACGCTTCACATGGACGTGTGGGGCCCAGCCCGCGTCCGTGGACAGGGTCACGAGCGCTACTTCCTGCTGGTGGTTGACGACTACTCGCGTTACACCACGGTCTTCCCCTTGCGCAGCAAGGGTGAGGTCACTGGGGTGTTGATCAACTGGATCCGCGCTGCTCGTCTCCAGCTCAGGCGGAGCTTCGGCTCGGACTTTCCTGTTTTGCGTCTGCACTCGGACAGAGGCGGAGAGTTCTCCTCCGGCCTTCTGCGAGCCTACTGTCGTGCACGAGGCATCCGCCAGACCTTCACGCTTCCGGACTCTCCACAGCAGAATGGGATTGCTGAGCGCCGCATCGGCATTGTCATGGACGTCGCTCGTACGTCCATGGTGCATGCGGCTGCCCCCCATTTTCTGTGGCCGTTTGCGGTGAGGTACGCCGCGCACCAGATCAACCTTCAGCCCAGGGTCTCTAGGCCGGAGACCTCCCCAGCTCTGCTGTGGACGGGGAAGGTTGGCGATGCGTCGGCGTTCCGTGTCTGGGGATCTCGGGCGTTTGTCCGCGACTTGTCTGCGGACAAGCTGTCCCCTCGTGCTGCTCCTTGCGTCTTCCTGGGTTTCCCCCCTGACGCACCTGGGTGGCAGTTTCACCACCCCACCTCTCGTCGTGTTCTGTCCTCCCAGGACGTCACGTTCGACGAGTCGGTTCCCTTCTACTGGCTCTTCCCCTACCGCACTCCCTCCCTTCCCCCACCGCCCCTCTTCCTGGTCCCAGGTCCCCCTCCGGTAGACCCCCTCCCCCCTCAGGGTCCTGCCCCTTCAGGTGTGTCTCAGGTAGATGCGGTCGAGCCTGTTGAGGTCACTGGTGACTCTGGTGCTGCTGCGGGTGCGGGGCCTCGGGGTGCTGAGCCTGGGGGTGCTGAGACTGGGGGTGCTGAGCCTGGGGGTGCTGAGCCTGGGGGTGCTGCGCTTGGGGGTGCTGAGCCTGGGGGTGCTGAGCCTGGGGGTGCTGCGCCTGAGGGTGCTAAGCCTGGGGGTGCTGGGCCTGGGGGTGCTGAGCCTAGGGGTACTGCGTCTGGGAGTGCTGCGCCTGCTGCTTCTCTTCCTGGTGGTTCGAGCCGCGAGCCACTCTCTCCTTTGGAGCTGCGTGAGTGGTTTGCCCGGCGCTGGAGACGCGCTGCTAGAGCTGGGGGTGCTGGAGGTTCTGTTGCTGCCGAGGGAGCTGGTACCACGGGTCCCGGAGGTGCTCGTACTGCGAGTACTGGAGCTGCCGGGCCCGGGGGTGCCTCTGGGGCTGGAGCTGCTGCGGGTGCTAGCGCTGAGACTACGACTGTCGGTCCTACAGAGGGTACTTCTGGCGCTGCTGGAGGTACTGGAGTTGGACCTGCTACTGGTGCTGCTGCTGCCTCTGGAGGTGTTGGTGCTGTCCCTGCTGTCTCTGACGGTGCTACGCGACCTCGGCCGTACTTTGTTCCGCTCCTCCAGTAGGTTCTTGGTCTCCCGCCTTCCACTGGTCCTTCTCCTCCCGTAGAGTGTCCACAGCCTGTTCCGTCGCAGTCACAGTTACAGCCTGCCTCTCCCCTGCCTTCTCCTTCTCCCTACACTGGTCCTACTGGAGGTCTTGCTGACCGTCGTGACCCTGCGTCCCGCCCTGCGTCGCCAGTCCGTGCTGCTCGCCCTAGTGGTTGCGGTTCGCGTCAGCGTCCTCCTCCTGTCCCTGGCACACACAGGATGTCTCTGCGTCCGTCCACTGCTCCTCTGCGTGCCCCTTTGCCTTCTCCTTCTCAGTCTTCTCTTCCTACACTTGCCGACCCGGAGTCGGACTCTCGCCGTGCTGCCAGTCCTACTGTCACGCGTCTTCTAGCTTCTCTTGTCACTGACCCTTCCTTTGAGTCCGCTGCTGCGTCGGCCCTAGTTGCTGAGCTGGTCGACTTTGCTGCTGCGTGTCGTTTAGACTACGCTGCCAGTCTTGTTGCAGAGTCTGCTGAGTCTGCTGAGTCTGCGTCTGCTGCGTCTGCGTCTGCCTGTCCTTTGTCTGTCGGGGGTGACTGTGCTCTTGGCACGGACGTCCTTGAGGACAGGCAGGAGGAGTTCCAGTGCTTTGCCGCCGCTTTGCCTCATCTCGTGTCCATGCTTGTTGCCCCTGAGGGAGACCCGGATGCTCTAGACATCCCGACCCCACGCTCTTACGCAAAGGCGATGGCCGGTCCCTACTCCTCTCAGTGGCAGTCAGCCATGGACGCAGAGATGGCTTCCTGGAAGTCCACATGCACCTACGTCGACGAGGTTCCCCCACCTGGGGCGAACATCGTCAGTGGCATGTGGATTTTCAGGGTGAAGCGGCCGCCGGGTTCTCCGCCTGTCTTCAAGGCGCGCTACGTGGCTGGTGGCTTCAGTCAGCGACAGGGAGTTGACTTCTTTCAGACCTTCTCTCCCACCCTGAAGATGAACACTCTTCGGGTTCTGCTGCACGTTGCTGCTCACCGTGACTACGAGCTACACTCTCTTGACTTCAGCACTGCTTTCCTGCAGGGTCGCCTGCACGAGGAGATCTGGCTGCGCCGCCTTCCTGGTTTCACTGGATCGTTCCCTCCTGGTACCCAGTGGAGCCTCCGGCGGCCAGTCTACGGTCTCCGCCAGGCGCCTCGCAAGTGGCACGACACACTGAGGACTACACTTGCGGCTCTTGGGTTTCCTCCTTCCACTGCTGACCCGTCGCTGTTTCTGCGCACCGACACCTCGCTGCCGCCGTTCTACATCCTCGTGTACGTCGATGACTTGGTCTTTGCCACTGCGGACACTGCCCCACTCGCCCACGTGAAGTCCGAGCTGCAGAAGAGACACACGTGCACAGACCTGGGTGAACTGACAAGCTATCTTGGCTTGCGGATCACCCGGGACAGAGCACGCCGCACCATTACCCTGACTCAGTCACACATGGTGCAGCAGGTCCTTCAGCGCTTCGGCTTCACGTACTCCTCGCCTCAGTCCACTCCTCTGCCTACGGGACACTCGCTCTCAGCTCTGCCTTCGGATGAGTCCGTAGAGTCGAGTGGTCCGTATCCATAGCTTGTGGGCTACCTCATGTACCTGATGACCTGCACTCGACCTGACCTCGCATACCCTCTCAGCATCTTAGCACGCTATGTCGCTCCCGGCCGTCACGGGAAGGAGCACATGGATGCAGCTAAGAGGGTGTTGCGCTACTTGTGCAGTACGTCGAGCATGGGGCTAGTGCTTGGAGGGCGTGAGCGGCCTGTGCTCACTGAGCACTCAGACGCTTCTTGGGCTGACGACCAGGCTACTCAGAGGTCGTCTCAGGGTTACACCTTCAGCCTTGGCTCTGGCTCTGTCTCTTGGCGCTCTACTCGCTCTTCTTCGGTTCTCAGCTCCAGTTGTGAGGCTGAGATCTACGCCACGGCCATGGCTGCCCAGGAGCTTTGCTGGCTCACCTACCTGCTGACTGACCTTGGAGAGCGGCCTCGTTCTCTTCCAGTGCTCTACGTCGACAACAAGGCAACCATTGCCTTGTGTCAGGAGCACAGACTGGAGCACATTGCTCTGCGCTACTTCCTTGCTCGAGAGCTGCAGCAGCGTGGTCAGCTTCGCCTGCGTTTCGTGGCCACTGAGGCCAACACTGCTGATGTGTTCACCAAGGCACTTCCGCCTCGTGACCATCAGCGCTTTTGTACTCTGCTAGGCCTTGTGCCCACTGGACCTCACTTGCTTGCCTCTTGACCTTGCTTGTACTACTGCATATATATATTCTTGCTCTTGCTTGTTAAGCACTGTTATATATATATGCTGCATTTGAACTGGCCTTGTGGCCTTGACCTTGTGCTCGAAATTTGTGTGGTATCCTTGAGATCCACCCTGAGCTTGCTTTACTTTGCATTGCTTTGCTTGACTGGTCTTGCGACCCCTTGCTCTCCCCCACTTTACCTATGGGGGTGTGTCAGATGATTATATTGCTGATGCATATATTTAGGCTGTAGTGGGGTAGCCCATAGGGGGTACAACCCAATTAGGGTTGGTACTTGTACTCGTTTCATTTCATAGTGCACCCATTCCTCTCTCAATTCTCACATTGTTGATACCAAGAGTAAGAGCGTTACTTACCATACGGTTGGTACCAAGAGTAAGTGCGTTACTTTTCCATATGGTTGGTACCGACAGTAAGTGCGTTACTTACCGATATGGTTGGTACTCAAAGAAAGTGCGTTTCTTACCCATATGGTTGGTACGGAGAGTAAGTGCGTTTCTTAGCCATATGGTTGGTACCCAGAGAAAGTGCGTTACTTACCCATATGGTTGGTACTGAGAGTAAATGCGTTACTTTCGCGTATGGTTGGTACCGATAGTAACTGCGTTACTTACCCATATGGTTGGTACCGAGAGTCACTGCGTCACTTATCCATATGGTTGATACCGAGAGTAATTGCGTTACTTATCCGTATTGTTCATACCGAGAGTAAGTGCATTACTTACCTAAATGGTTGGTACCAAACCTAAGTTCGTTACTTACCCATATGGTTGGTACTGAGAGTAGATGCTTTACTTACCCGTATGGCTGGAATGAAAAGTAAGTGCGTTACGTACCCATATGGTTGGTACTGAGAGTAAGTGCGTTACTTTCCCATATGGTTGGTACCGAGAGTAAATGCGTTACTTTCGCGTATGGTTGGTACAGATAGTAACTGCGTTACTTACCCATATGCTTGGTACCGATATTAAGTGCGTTAGTTTCCCGTATAGTTGGTACCGAGAGTAACTGCGTTACTTATCCATATGGTTGATACTGAGAGTAAGTGCGCGTGAGAATAAACGAACAGGAATGTGTGAACTAGAAGTGAAATGAGTACAAGTAGTAAACCCTAGAATTGTGTACCCCCTATAGGCTAACCCACTGTAGCCTACACAAGCATAACATATATAATGTTTGACACACCCCCATAGGCAAAGTGGGGGAGAACAAGGGGTCACAAGACCAGTCAAGCAAAGCAAAGCAAGCTCAGGGTGGATCACAAAGTCACCACACAGTCCGAGCACAAGAGCAGGGCCAGAGGCCAGTTCACATGCAGGGGTACAGACATATATATAAAACTAGACAAGCAAGAGCAGGTATATATATATGTCACAGTACAAGTAAAGTCAAGAGGAGAGCAAGTGAGGCAAGACAGACACAAGACCCAGCTGGGTGCAAAAGCGCTGATGATCACAAGGCGCGAGTGCCTTGGTGAACACATCAGCAGTGTTGGCCTCAGAGGCCACGTACGCAAGTTGCAACTGACCACGCAGCTGCAGCTCACGAGCAAGGAAGTAGCGGAGAGCAATGTGCTTCGTTCTGTGCTCCAAGCGCTGCTCTCGACACAAGGCCAGCATGGCCTTGTTGTCTACGTACAGCACTGGAGGAGAACGAGGCGGCTCTCCAAGGTCAGTCAGCAGGTAGGTGAGCCAGCGAAGCTCCTGTGCAGCCATGGCCCCGGCGTAGATCTCAGCCTCACAACTGGAGCCGAGAACAGAAGACGAGCGAGTAGACCGCCACGAGACAGAGCCGGAACCAAGGCTGAAGGTGTAACCCTGTGACGACCGCTGCGTAGCCTGGTCGTCAGCCCAAGAAGCGTCCGCGTGGCCGGTAAGGACCACTGGACTCCGCCCTCCAAGCACAAGCCCCATGCCCGACGTACTGCACAGGTAGCGCAATACCCTCTTCGCTGCAGCCATGTGCTCTGGTCTGTGTCTCCCAGGAGCAACATAGCGTGCAAGAATGCTCAGAGGGTATGCAAGGTCAGGTCGTGTGCAGGTCATCAGGTACATGAGGCAGCCAACAAGCTCTGCATACGGACCACTCGACTCTACGGACTCATCCAAAGGCAGAGCTGAGAGTGAGTGGCGAGTAGGCAGAGGAGTGGCCTGAGGCGAGAAGTACGTGAAGCCGAAGCGCTGAAGGACCTGCTGCATCATGTGTGACTGAGTCAAGGTAATGGTGCGGCGTGCTCTGTCCCGAGTGATCTGCAAGCCAAGGTAGCTGCGCAGTTCACCCAGGTCTGTGCACGTGTGTCTCTTCTGCAGTTCGGACTTCACGTAGGCGAGTCCAGCAGTGTCCGCTGTGGCAAAGACCAAGTCGTCGACGTACACGAGGATGTAGAACGGCGGCAGGGAAGTGTCGGTGCGAAGAAACAGCGACGGGTCAGCAGTAGAAGGAGCAAACCCAAGAGCCGCAAGCGTAGTCCTCAGTGTGTCGTGCCACTCACGCGGTGCCTCGCGGAGACCGTAGACTGGCTGTCTGAGGCTCCACTGGGTGCCAGGAGGAAAAGTCCCAGTGAAGCCAGGTGGACGGCGCAGCCAGATCTCCTCGTGCAGGCTACCCTGCAGGAACGCAGTGCTGAAGTCGAGAGAGTGAATCTCGTAGTCGCGCTGAGCGGCTATGTGCAGCAGCACCCGAAGAGTGGTCATCTTCAGGGTGGGAGAGAAGGTCTGAAAGTAGTCAACTCCCTGCCGCTGACTGAAGCCACGAGCAACGTACCGCGCCTTGAAGACAGGTGGAGAACCCGGCGGCCGCTTCACCCTGAAGATCCACATGCCACTGACGATGTTCGCCCCAGGAGGGGGAACCGCGTCAACGTAGGTGCCTGTGGACTTCCAGGAAGCCATCTCTGCATCCATAGCTGCCTGCCACTGAGAGGAGTAGGGACCCTCTACGGCCTCCGCGTAAGAACGCGGAGTCGGGATGTCTAGTGCATCCGGGTCTCCCTCAAGGGCAAGCAGAACAGACGCGAGATGAGGTGAAGCAGCCGCTAGACACTGTAACTCCTCCTGTCTGTCCTCTAGGACGTCCGTGCCAAGAGCACACTCACTCCCGACGGACGGAGGACAGACAGACGCAGACTCAGCAACAAGACCAGCAGCGTAGTTGAGACGACAGCGAGCAGCAAAGTCAACGAGCTCAGCAACTAGAGCAGACGCAGCAGTGGACTCAAAAGAGGGGTCAGTGACAATAGTAGCAAGCAGACGCGTGACAGTAGGACTGGCAGCGCGAAGAGAGTCCGACTCAGGGTCGGCAAGCGCAGGAAGAGAGGACTCAGGAGGAGAAGGCAAAGGGGCACGCAGAGGAGCAGTGGACGGACGCAGAGACATCCGGTGCGTGCCAGGGACAGGAGGAGGACGCTAACGCGAACCGCGACCACTAGCGCGAGCAGCACGAACAGGCGACGCGGGACGAGACGCAGGCTCACGACGCTCAGCAAGACCTCCAGTAGGACCAGTGTAAGGAGAGGGAGCAGGCAGAGGAGAGGAAGGCTCCAACAGTGACTGCGACTGGACAGGCTGTGGACACTCTACCGAAGGAGAAAGACCAAGAACCTGCTGTAGGAGCGGAACGAAGTACGGCCGAGGCCGCGCGGCAGCTCCAGACTCAGCAGGGACAGCACCAGCACCCTCAGCGTCAGCACCAGCGCCACCAACACCTCCAGCGGCAGGACCTCCAGCAGCACCAGCAGCAGAACCACCGCCAGGACAGACAGTAGTAGTCTCAGCACCAACACCCTTAGCAGCTCCAGCTCCAGTAGGACCCGCAGGCCCAGCAGCTCCGGGACCGGCAGCACCAGCACCCTCGACGGTCGACGAAGCTCCAGCTCCAGCAGCACTCCTCCAGCAGCGAGCAAACCACTCACGCAGCTCCTATGGAGAGAGGGGCTCCCGGCGAGACGCAGCAGCAGGAGAAACCCCAGGCTCAGCAGCTCCAGACTCAGCACCCCCAGGCACAGCCGCTCCAGACTCAGCACCTCCAGGCTCAGCAGCTCCAGACTCAGCACCCCCAGACTCAGTAGCTCCAGCTCCAGTAGGACCCGCAGGCCCAGCAGTTCCGGGACCGGCAGCACCCTCAGCAGGCGAAGAAGCTCCAGCTCCAGCAGCACGCCTCCAGCGGCGAGCAAACCACTCGCGCAGCTCCTGTGGAGAGAGCGGCTCCCGCCGAGACGGAAGAACCGGAGAGCCCCCAGGTCCAGCAGGCGCAGGCTCCGCACCTCCAGGCCCAGCACCCCCAGGCTTAGCAGCTCCTGACGTAGCACCCCCCGGCTCAGCACCCCAAGACTCAGCACCCCCCGGCCTCGCACCCCCAGGCTCAGCACCCCCAGGCTCAGCACCCCCAGCAGCAGCACCCCCAGGCTCAGCACCCGCAGCAGGACCAGACTCAGCAGCAACCTCGACTGGCTCGACCGTGTCTACCTGGGACACACCTGAAGGGGCAGGAACCTGAGGGGGGAGGGGGTCTACCGGGGGGGGAACTGGTACTAGGAAGTCCGGTGGGGGGGGAAGGGAAGGAGTACGGTAGGGGAAGAGGCGGTAGAAGGGGACTGATTCGTCGAACGTGACGTCCTGGGAGGACAGAACACGACGAGAGGAGGGGTGGTAGAACTGCCACCCTGGAGCGTCAGGGGGGAAGCCAAGGAAGACACAGGGAGCAGCACGGGAGGACAGCTTGTCCGCAGACAAGTCGCGGACAAACGCCCGAGATCCCCAGACACGGAACGCAGACGCATCGCCGACCTTCCCCGTACACAGTAACACTGGGGACATCGCGGGCCGAGAGACCCTAGGGTGAAGGTTGAGCTGATGCGCCGCGTACCGAACCGCAAACGGCCACAGAAAATGGGGGGCAGCCGCATGCATCATGGACGTACGAGCGACATCCATGACCATGCCAATGCGGCGCTCAGCAATCCCATTTTGCTGTGGAGAGTCCAGAAGCGTAAAGGTCTGGCGGATCCCCTGTGCACGACAGTAGTCTCGCAGAAGGCGAGAGGAGAACTCCCCACCTCGGTCAGAGTGCAGACGCAGAACAGGAAAGTCCGAGCCGAAGCTCCTCCTGAGCTGGAGACGAGCCTCGCGGATCCAGTCGATCAGCACCTCAGTGACAGCACCCTTGCTGCGCAAGGGGAAGACTGAGGTGTAACGCGAGTAGTCGTCAACCACCAACAGGAAGTAGCGCTCGTGACCCTGCCCACGGACGGGGGCCGGGCCCCACACGTCCATGTGAAGCGTCTGCAGAGGAGCCTCTGTCGGGGGAAACTGGGAGGAGTGAGGAGCAGCTCTGAGGCGCCCCTCGACACAGGGGACACAGGAAGGTCCTGGTCCCGAAGGAAGGGGAGGGAGAGACTGGGGAAGACCAGAGACAAGGACACGGGAAGCCATGCCCCGAAGACGGGGCAAGGAGGGGTGGCCTAGACGGTGGTGCCACAGAAGAGTCTCGTGAGACAGGAGGCGACACGAACAGGGGGCAGACTCTGGACCAGACCTGGACGCAGCAGCAAACACCTGACCCGACGCTGCTACCTGACCGGACGCGGGGACAGGAGGAGACTCAGTGGCCAGGGTGTAGAGGCTCGACCCTGGCTGACGCGAGAACGTGGCCAGGTGCCGGCCTGTGCGTGCGTCCGTGCAGTGGGTCACCCGCTGACTCGCAGGAGTGAACTGGTGAACCCCCGCATCCTGTAGGTCTGCACCACTCACCAAGTTCGTCGAGAACGAGGGGAGGTACAGGCCAGACAGGGTGCCCGAGGGGGCAGCCGGACACGGGAGGACAGTGGAGAAGTGAGCGAGGACAGGACCCCCAGAGGGGTCAGCCAGGGAGACAGCAACCGGCCGACCAAGCGGCGTGAGTGTGGTGCGGTCCCGAAAGAAGGAGCGAGAAGCCCCAGAGTCAAGTGTAAAGGTGAAGGAGGCCGAAGCCAACGCGGTACCTGAGAGCGCAACCTCACCCGCACCTGAGGAAGCAGACTCACTAGCACCTAGAGCAGCAGCCGCACCTGTACCTGGAGCAGGAGACTCACTAGCACCCAGAGCAGCAGCCTCACCAGTAGCTAGAGCAGCTGGTCCTATACCTGGGTCAGGCGGGACGCACAGGTGACCGGCACGGTCAGCACTAGTAGGCAATGCATACATGGCAGTGAGAATAGCATCATAGTCGAGAGCATATATATCTACCCTCTGCCTAAGCAACTCCACCCAGTCGGGAAGCTCAGCCTCGTCGCCAAATTCGGTACGCCAGGCGTCGTTCAGACGGGCGAAGCAGCGGGACGGTGTATGACTACGTGTCCCACAAGGCTGACCAGTCCGAGTACCAGTGCGAATCACGTAAGAGCAGCGAACAGCACTGAGAGACCCTCCACTCTGAGCGTACCACTCACGAAGCTGGCGAGGCGTGAGAGACACGCGAGAGGGTCGCGGGAGCTGCATCTGGCCGCCACCACGAGTAGAAGCAGCAGGAGTGGTAGTAGGAGTAGCGTCGCCACCCCTACAGCCCCAACCAGCGTACCACTCACGCAGCTGCTTGGGCGTGAGGGACTCACGCCGGCGTCGCTAGGGCTGCATTTGGCTCCGCAAGTAGAAGCAGGAGCAGGACTAGCAGCAGGGAGGCAGGCAGCCAGGCAAGCCAAAAGGCAGGCAGGCAGGCAAGCAGGCGACGCGCAGCGTGCTAGCAGGGCAAGAGCTCATCAGTGGTGGGAAGAGTAGGCTCGGCGACTCAGCGGCTCGGCAGCTCGGCGGCTCGGCGGCTCGGGCGACTCGGGCGGCTCGGCGGCAAGGCGGCTCGGCAGCAACTGCAGCTCAGCAGCTCGGTGACTCGGCGGCTCGGCGGCAGGGCGGCTCGGCAGCAACTGCAGCTCAGCAGCTCAGCGACCCGGCGGCTCGGCGGCAAGGCGGCTCGGCTGCTGGGCGGCTCAGGTGCAGGGTGTTGGGTGCAAATTCACATTGCACGACATCCTGCCGTCTGTTTGTACGAGTATGCGTGTGCGAATGCAATTGCGTGTGAATGGTATGTTTGTGTGTTTGTTTGCTTTCGCAATTTTCGCTTGAAGCATTTGCAGGTACTCGCAAAATGTGCGCTTCGGCATAACATTGTACGCGCTATGAACAGTACAAGCAGAAAGGACGAGCTCGCAAAGGAACCCAAGATGGAAGCTTTGCGGTTCGGCTTACTTGATTGCGCAGATTCAGTTCTATCCAACTCGAAATTGTACTGTTTTGTTTGGTTGACTATAGTGTAGCAGGGCAGGCACTATAGGGGTACAATTTAGGTGAAGGTTGGATGTTGTTTGTCTGTATCTGCATGCTACAGGGCCAGGGGAAACCAGCGGAACCAGCATTTGGCTGGTTGGGCAAAGACAAAACAGGTTCTGTTTTTAGGACCTGAACCTGGTTGTTGTTTTCCCAGGTTGGAAAAACAGAACCAGAGGTTGTTCACCAACCTACCACCTGCCATTTTGTCCAGCCAGGTTGGTTCTGTTGCTTGGAATTATTTGGGATCATCCCTGGTTGTTCCCAGGTTGATTCCCAAGGTCCTTGCTAGCTAGAGCTATTTATTCCTTCTCTGTTTGTACCTGAATATAGTGAAATTGATTCAAGCGAATTCCCTCCTTGCTGGAATTTCGTTTCTACGCGGTGCGACGGCGGAATGCTACCCGAGTCAACGCTAGTACGCTAGCACTCCAACGCTAGGCTAACGCTGTCCGAGCCATAACTTCGTAATGGCAGAACTTTTCGCGAGGCAACTTGGCTTATTTTAAAGCTCTTAGAGTGAGCTTCGATATAGGAAATTCTCAGCTTAATCCGATCGACGGTCTGCACGATACGCTGCGCGACGTTCAAGGTACTCTTGCTGTTTTGACTAAGTCCCTCTTGATCCCTCTCTCTACAAACTCGGACCCGAGGATAGGGGCTGGTCTTGTACCAGGCACCCAAGGACCCTTGGAGGTGACCCCGAGGAGAGGTTTTAAGTGTGATAAAGTCTTAATAGCTTGAGTTTATTAGGCCCTTACACCAACACAGGGCGGCTCGGCGGTGGGGCGGCTCGGCTGCTGCAGGTGAGCGGCTCGGCTGCTGCAGTGGGAGATGAAGGAGGAGGAGAAGCAGGGGAGGCCACACAACTGCCACCCCTCTGGCGGCCCCCGAAGGAGCCGCGACGGGCGACGGGAAAAGGGGGGGTGGGTGGTGGGGGCCGGTAGGTGCAGCGGCGGGGCCAGCAGGTGCAGTTGCGGGGCCGGTAGAAGGGGACGGCAGGAGCCGTCAGGAGGGGACGGCGGGGCCGTCAGGAAGGGACGGCGGGGCCGTCACGAAGGGACGGCGGGGCCGTCAGGAGGTGACCGGGCCGCGACGGGGGCAGGCGGCGGGGCCGCGTAAGGGCCTGGGCGGGGCCGCGACAGAGCCGTCGGCGGGGCCGCGTGAAAGCCGGGGCGGGGCCGCGTAGAAGCCGGGGCGGGGCCGCGCGAGAGCAGGCGGCGGGGCCGCGAAGGAGCCGGGGCGAGGCCGCGTGAGAGCAGGCGGCGGGGCCGCGTAAGGGCCTGGGCGGGGCCGCGACAAAGCCGTCGGCGGGGCCGCGTGAAAGCCGGGGCGGGGCCGCGTAGAAGCCGGGGCGGGGCCGCGCGAGAGCAAGCGGCGGGGCCGCGAAGGAGCCGGGGCGTGGCCGCGTGAGAGCAGGCGGCGGGGCCGCGTAAAGGCCAGGGCGGGGCCGCGACAGAGCCTGCTGCGGGGCCGCGTGAGAGCCGGCAACGGGGCCGCGTAAGGGCCGGCAGCGGGGCCGCGTCAGTGAAGGCGGCGGGGCCGCAGGGGAAATGGCGACCCGAGGGGTCGCTAAAAAAGATCGCGCCTCGGGGGGCGCTTCGGTGGGCCCAAAAAACGGTCCGTAGAAGGACCCGCTCTATACCATGTGAGAATTAACGAACAGGAATGTGTGAACTAGAAGTGAAATGAGTACAAGTAGTAAACCCTAGAATTGTGTACCCCCTATAGGCTAACCCACTGTAGCCTACACAAGCATAACATATATAATGTTTGACAGTGCGTTACTTATCCGTATGGTTGATACCGAGAGTAACTGCGTTACTTACCCATATGGTTGGTATTGAAAGTAAGTGCGTTACTTATCCGTATTGTTGATACCGAGAGTAAGAGCGTTACTTACCTTATGGTTGGTACCAAGAGAAAGTACGTTACTTACCCATATGGTTGATACTGAAAGTAAGTGCGTTATTTACCCATATGGCTGGAATGAAAAGTTAGTGCGGTTTGTACCCATATGGTTGGTATCGAGAGAAATTACGTTACTTACCCTTATGGTTCGTACCGAGAGTAAGTGCGTTACTTACCCATGTGGTTGGTACCAAGAGTAAGTGTCTTGCTTACTATATGGTTGGTACTGAGAGTAGGTGCGTTATGTACCTATATGGTTGGTACCAAGAATAAGTGCGTTACTTACCCATATGGTTGGTACCAAGAGTAAGTGCGTTATTTAACCTTATGGTTGTTACCGAGGGTAAGTACTTTATTTACCCATATGGTTGGTACGGAGAGTAAGTGCGTTACATACCGATATGGTTGGTACCGAGAGAAATTTTGTTTCTTACCCATATGGTTGGTACCAACAGTAAGTGCGTTACTTACCCATATGGTTGGTTCCGAGAGTAGGTGCGTTACTTACCCATATGGTTGGAATGAAAAGTAAGTGCGTAATTCACCCATATGGTTGGTACCGAGAGTATGTGCGTTACTTACCCATATGTTTGGTAACGAGAGTAATTTCGTTTCTTACCCATATGGTTGGTACCAACAGTAAGTGCGTTACTTACCCATATGGCTGGTTCCGAGAGTAAGTGTGTTACTTAACCATATGGTTGGTACCGAGAGTGAGTGTCATATTATATGGTTGGTACCAAGAGTAAGTGCGTTATTTACCTATATGGTTGGTACCGAGAATGAATGCGTTGCTTACCTATATGGTTGGTACCAAGAGTAAGTGCGTTATTTACCCATATGGTTGGTACCGAAAGTCAGTGCGTTACTTACCCATATGGTTGGTACTGAGATTAAGTGCGCTACTTATTCATATGGTTGGTACCAAGACTAAGTGCGTTACTTATCCATATGGTTTGTACCAATAGTAAGTGCGTTACTTACCCATATGGTTGGTACCGAGAGTAAGTGTGTTACTTAACCATATGGTTGGTACCGAGAGTAAGTGCGTTACCTTCTCATATGGTTGGTACCAAGAGTAAGTGCGTTACTTACCCATATGGTTGGTACCGAGAGTAATTGCGTTACTTACCCATATGGTTGGTACCGAGAGTAAGTGCGTTACTTGTCCAAATGGTTGGTACCGACACTATGTACGTTACTTACCCATATGGTTGGTACCGAGAGTAAGTGCGTTACTTACCCATATGGTTGGTATGAAGAGTAAGTGCGTACTTACACCTATGGTTGGTATGAAGAATATTTGCGTTACTTACCCATATGGTTGGTACCGGGAATAAATGCGTTACTTGCCCATGTGGTTGGTATGAAGATTAAGTGCGTTACCTACCCATATGGTTGGTACCGAGAGTGAGTGCGTTACCTACCCATCTGGTTGGTAGGAAGATTAAGTGCGTTACTTACCCATATGGTTGGTACCGAGAGTAAGTGCGTTACTTACCCATATGGTTGGTACCGAGAGTAAGTGCGTTACTTTCCCGTATGGTTGGTACCGAGAGTTAGTGCGTTAATTATCCGTATGGTTGATACCGAGTGTAACTGCGTAACTTACCCATATGGTTGGTACCGAGAGTAAGTGCGTTACTTACCCATATGGTTGGTACCAAAAGTAAGTGCGTTACTTACCCATATGGTTGGTACCGAAAGTAGATGCTTTACTTACCCATATGGCTGGAATGAAAAGTAAGTGCGTTACGTATCTATATGGTTGGTATCGAGAGTAAGTGCGTCACTTAACTATATGGTGTCAACATGAGTTGTGTGTTGGCCCCGTCCTCTCTTGGGTCGGGTGTGAGGGGAGCAGCTGACCTGCAGCAGTGGGCGAGCTGGTTGACGAGGAGGTCGACCTGCACGGTCGCCACTGCATGAGCGCCGACTCCAGGGTGGCGCCGACTTGAGGGAGGTCGACCTAAGAAGTCGACCTGCGGAGAACGTCAACTTGGTGACGTCAACTTGGGGCCAGCCGACTTGGGTGGTCGACTGAGAGGACTACTGGTGGACCTGACCTGGTGGTCGACCTGACCTGGTGGTTGACGGAGGAGGGGCCGACGTCGACCTCAACTGAGGACGCAGAGTAGCTCGGCGTCGAGTAGCAGGGTGTCAACTTGGTGACGCCAACTTCGGGTAGCCGACTTGGGTGGTCGGCTGACAGCTGTGCTGGTCGACATGGAGCTCGTCGACCAGAAGTGCTGGTCGACGTGGAGCTAGTCGACCAGGAGGGACGTCAACCTGAAGCTGGTCGACTAGGGGTGTGGTCGACCTGGTGAGGTCGACTTGGGGTGGTCGTCGACTTGGGAGGTGGACGGGCACATACAGGAACAGCTGGTCGACGTGGTTGCCCGGTCGACCAGGTTACCTGGCTGACGAGGTTCTGCGGAGGAGTGCGACGGTCGCCCAGGTGAAGTTGGCGAGTCCGACCCCGGTGGTGGTATCCCGAGGTCGACGTGGCTGATCAGATGCAATCGTCAGCGCCGGGTTGACTTGGTGTGTGCGCAATGCACCTGACGAGGCTCAGCACGCCAATCATCTGCGAGCACCTGCGAAGCTGGTGCGATGCTGTACTGCGGGAGCAACGCTGGCACGCCGTCGACCTGCTGCGTTGTTACACCATCGACTTTGCACTGCAGGAGCGCGGTCGACCAATTCATGCTGGAACGCGGTTGACCGTGCTGCACTGGCAATCGACCTGCTTGCATGCTAGCTCTGATGTAGTCTTGTCATGCCAACTTGATTGTACCATTGTCGCCAACTTGTCCCGTGAACTAGCAAGCAGTGTGTGCACTATGAAAACGACTAAGGACCAACGAACGCAGAGATTACACGAGCACCCGTGCCTAGCCCGTAGCCTAGCTCCCGTTGTAGTAGTTAGCTCCGCATGGTGCGGTGAGCGTGGACGGCAGACGAATTACCTTTCAGTCAGGTCGACGTAGACATCACTTACCTAATTCGTTGTTGCAAGCCGACAGCTGTGCGGTAGTCACTATGGTAGGAGCCGTAGGTGACGCAGGGGTGGTGGACACCCTGGAGGCACGACTGGAGAACGCGAGGAGAAAGCACGAGGCCAACGAGTATGGCGACCTGCCTTGGGCAGTTGTCGAGGCTGGATTCCACACCATGTGGGCGACGGAGCACCCTTCTCGACCTTCCTCTCCTCGACCGGTACACGACGAAGGCGGCGTTGACGTGGGCGTCAACGCTAGTGGTGGTCAAGTCGGCAGCAGTGCGGGAGGCACGTCGAGGCAGCGAGGTGTGATACACGCCGGTTAAGCCGGCGGCGTTCAGGTGCAAGTGGTGCAGTCGTCGGCGGCTGCAGGCTCCTTGCAAGGTGACGTCGGAGGTCGACGAAGCGGATTGTCGCCGATGTCGGCGACCAGGTGACGGTGGGTGGGATTGCACCGAGCTACGGCTACTTCAAGTTTACGCCGGACAGGATCTTGGTCACCCCGCCACTCGTTGGTCGACCAGACATTCTCACCTGGAAGGAAGCCATCGAGCTCCAGCTGGAGATGGCCGGGCTGATCGGCTTTGCTCGAGGGACCGTGGCGACGCCGGAGGAGCATCACGCCGACTTACGAGCAGAGTTCCGCGCCGTGCAGCTGCTGACCTTCACGGTCATCTCGCGGTGCTGCTCGCCAGGCGTGCAGATCGCCCTGAAGTGGTGCTGACAGTACCTCGACGCCGGCCACCAGGCATGGCACTTCATTGAGTCGACCTGCCAATTCACCGACGACTTGTTCATCGCCCAGTTGGAGGGGAAGCGTACACACCTGCGTATGGGCGACGAGAAGACAGCGACCGACTACTGCAACCGAGCGGCGAATTCTCGCCACCATTAGGATGGCCGGCGCACAGTACTCGACGGCGTCTTACGTTACCCATTTCATGCAGGGTCTCTCGAGCAGCTACAACCTCCTGAAGAGGTTGTCAATGGCGCCGAGCACGAGGACCACGTTCAACGAGGACAAGTTGACCCCGTACATCTTGCAGGACGAGGCGTTGCAGGAGGCAGAGCGGTCCCAAGAGCTCTTGGCGCAGGCAAAATTTGTCGCCCCGGCGAAGCAAGGAGGACGACCGGGGCAGCGCGAACAGTCGGGCGGCGGTGGTAGCAGTGGTTGGAAGACAGTTAGGGAGGTCGACAAGAAGAAGTCGGCCAAGGACAGCGGTTGAGGAGGAGGAACTCGACATCAGGAGTGCTGGCTGTGCTGCGACCTCGACCACCTCTCCTTCGAGTGCCCTGACCGTAGTGACTCCGACGACGACGACGCCAAAGGAGGCCGTGGGAGGTCTGGCAGTCGTCGTCCTCGTCGAGGAGGAAACAAGCCGCGCAAGGAGAAGCAATCGACGACGTCGACCTTGACGAAGGACGCCGACTCCTCTGCTAGCGGCAAGGGGCGAGACGACAAGACGGCATCGTGCTCGCTGGTCGGCGTCGTGGAGCCGACCGTCTCGCTGGCACCAGAGGCCGGAGAGGACTTTCAGGCAGTGGCGGCAGCTGTGCATGCAAACCCGGCGGTGGTCCTTCTTGACAGCGGCTGCTCCCACCACCTGATGGGGACGAAGGAAGTCTTCGTCGACCTGCAGCCGAGCGGCTCCATCAAGCATGTGTGACGCTTCAATGGGGCGCTGCAGGACGTCCAGGGCCGTGGCACCGTCGCCTTGCAAGGAGAGGCCGGGAATTAGGTGCTCATCCCCGACGTGCTGTACGTCCCGGGTGTGCGGGCCAACCTGCTGTCGTCTGACCAGTTGAAGGAGCATGGTGTGAAGGTGCAGGAGGACGGCGACGGGATGCTGCTCATCTCGGCACCGAGCAAGTTGCTCGGTCAGGCGACGTACTACGGGCGTGTCCTCTGCACCGACCTGCGTCCCTGCTCATCGAGGTCGACGTCGCCCACGACGGAGGTTGTGGCCCTGCGGGCGATCGTCTCTAAGACGAAGTCGACGCCGGATAGGATGCATGCGAGACTTGCGCACGTCGGCATGGACACCATACGGAGCTCGGCAAAGAACGAGGTCGCCATTGGGCTGGACCTCAAGTCCACTATGTGTCTCGTGCGTTAGCGGGAAGCTGGCGCGGCACACCTTCCCCGACCACGGCTCCGACGCCGACGATGTGCTGGCCGTCGTGCATATCGGGTTGTGCAGGCCGTTCCGCACGGCAGCTTGTACTTCTTGCTGCTCAAGGACCGCAAGACCCGCTTCGTGTGGGTGAGGCCGGTCGCCAAGAAGTCGGATGTGCTGCCGGAGTTCCAGAAGTGGCTGGTGCTGGTGGAGAGGCAGGCGAAGAAGTCGGTGCTAATGCTTTACTCCGACCGAGGTGGGGAGTTCCTCGAGAAGAAGTTCACCGACTTTGTGGATGGAAAGGGGATCGTCCACGACCTCACCTGCCCGTACACTCCGTAGCAGAACGGCATGGCGGAGCGGGAGATGAGGACGGTGGTGGAGTCGGTGCGGATGATGCTGCTGCACATGGGCGTGCACCACCACTGGTGGCACCTCGCTCTGCGGCAGGCCGTTTGGGTCCGCAACTGCCTTGAGAGGTCGACGCTGCCGTCGGGGACGACGCCATAGCAGTGTTTGTGTAAGGGCCTAATAAACTCAAGCTATTAAGACTTTATCACACTTAAAACCTCTCCTCGGGGTCACCTCCAAGGGTCCTTGGGTGCTTGGTACAAGACCAGCCCCTATCCTCGGGTCCGAGTTTGTAGAGAGAGGGATCAAGAGGGACTTAGTCAAAACAGCAAGAGTACCTTGAACGTCGCGCAGCGTATCGTGCAGACCGTCGATCGGATTAAGCTGAGAATTTCCTATATCGAAGCTCACTCTAAGAGCTTTAAAATAAGCCAAGTTGCCTCGCGAAAAGTTCTGCCATTACGAAGTTATGGCTCGGACATCGTTAGCCTAGCGTTGGAGTGCTAGCGTACTAGCGTTGACTCGGGTAGCATTCCGCCGTCGCACCGCGTAGAAAAGAAATTCCAGCAAGGAAGGAATTCGCTTGAATCAATTTCACTATTTTCAGGTACAAACAGAGAAGGAATAAATAGCTCTAGCTAGCAAGGACCTTGGGAATCAACCTGGGAACAACCAGGGATGATCCCAAATAATTCCAAGCAACAGAACCAACCTGGCTGGACAAAATAGCAGGTGATAGGTTGGTGAACAACCTCTGGTTCTGTTTTTCCAACCTGGGAAAACAACAACCAGGTTCAGGTCCTAAAAACAGAACCTGTTTTGTCTTTGCCCAACCAGCCAAATGCTGGTTCCGCTGGTTTCCCCTGGCCCTGTAGCATGCAGATACAGACAAACAACATCCAACCTTCACCTAAATTGTACCCCTATAGTGCCTGCCCTGCTACACTATAGTCAACCAAACAAAACAGTACAATTTCGAGTTGGATAGAACTGAATCTGCGCAATCAAGTAAGTTGAACCGCAAAGCTTCCATCTTGGGTTCCTTTGCGAGCTCGTCCTTTCTGCTTGTACTGTTCATAGCGCGTACAATGTTATGCCGAAGCGCACATTTTGCGAGTACCTGCAAATGCTTCAAGCGAAAATTGCGAAAGCAAACAAACACACAAACATACCATTCACACGCAAATGCATTCGCACACGCATACTCGTACAAACAGACGGCAGGATGTCGTGCAATGTGAATTTGCACCCAACACACTCCCCCTCAGCCTGCCAGCTGCATCCCCATCATTCCATACTAGTTCATGCTCATTCCACTCATGCGCACACAACGCCAATGAGACTCATCCGCAAACCTCTTGGTGAGGAAGTCTGCTGGCTGCTGGTGAGTCTTGATATAGATCGGATTCACCGTCCCCCTCTTCACCTCCTTACGCAGCCAGTGCCACTTGATACGCATGTGCTTATTCAGCCCATGAAGCACAGCGTTCCTGGCCATCCCAAGAGCTCCCTTGCTATCACAAAAGAGCGGCGTAGCAACTTTTTGCTCCTGGCCAATCTCCTCCAACAGCCTCCTCAGCCAAATCACCTCCTTCACCCCATGGAACATCGCCATGTACTCTGATTCCACGGAAGAGAGTGCTGTCTCCGTCTGCTTCTTTGACCTCCAACTAACCGGTCCTCCCCCAACTACGCAGATGTATCCTCCCACAGATGAGGAATCCTCCTTCTCAGAGGCCCACGTAGCATCAGTAAAGCAAGTGAGAAAAAGCTTGCCTTCTCCAAGCCTCTCCCCCTTCTCTTTCAGCACCTCAACCCCTTTCTGCTTCACCTGTGCAGATGCGGAGTATTGAACTCCAATGCTTGGGTGAGAGTTCAGATACTTCACCACACGCTCAGCTGCATCCACCTGCTCCTCTGATGGATTCTGCACTACCCTAGCCAGCTGCCCAACCGAGAAAGAGATGTCGGGTCTCGTGTGAACTGCTGCATACAAGAGGCTGCCCACCAAGGACTGAAATTGCTGCTGCTCCTCGGCTTCAACCCCTTCATCCTCTGCAGCTTTCACAAGCTTGAATTCTGCTGGCAGGGGAGTTGCAACCTTGCGCTCATTCTCAATTCCGTACTTCTCCCCAAGCTCCTTGATGAACTTCTCCTGGTGCAGCTTCAACCACCTGTGATCCAGATCCCTCTCCACGTGCATCCCGAGGTAGTACTTTACCTCCCCAAGGTTCTTGCACTTGAAGTTCTCCATCAGCTGCTGCTGCACCTTCTGGATCTCCTTCATGCTGCTGCTAAAGAGAAGAATGTCGTCCACATAGACCAGAAACAGCACCAGATTCTCCCCCCCCCCCTTGAGAAAGAGGCTCTCATCACAGCTGCTGGTCCTGAATCCCATCTCCTCTAAAACAGCTGCCAACTTCTGGTACCAGCAGCGTGGCGCCTGCTTCAAGCCGTAGATGGACTTTTTCAGCTTGCACACCCTGCCCGTACCATCCTCATACCCAGGTGGCTGCGTCATGAACACCTCCTCCTCTAAAATCCCGTTGAGAAATGCCGTTGATATGTCCATCTGGATAATGAACTTCCCACTAACGGCTGCATCTGCCAACAAGACACGAAGGGTAGGGGGTTTGGCAGTGGGAGCAAAGATCTCATTGAAGTCCCGCTTCTCCTTCTGCATAAACCCCTTAGCCACCAACCTACTCTTGTAGATGGTGACCTGCCCCTTGTCGCCAGTCTTGATCCTTAGCACCCACTTGCATTGTACCGCTTTCTTTCCCTCAGGCAGCACCACTAGTTCCCAAGTCCCATTCTCCAGCAGGCTCTGGTACTCAGCATCCCTGGAAGCTAGCCATTTGTCCCTATCTGGTCCAGCTAATGCCTTCTCCATGCTAGCTGGTTCCTCTGGTGCAGGGGCAAGAAAACAGTACGCTGGTTGATCCTCCTCATCCGGGTCATAGCCATGCGGTAGAATCAGCAATGCCTCCTCGGTCCCAAGCTGCTGCTCCGCTACATCAGCTCCTGCAGTCAGCTTCTTAGTAGCGATACGGGTACGCCCTGGCCTGGAGACGGGTGTCTCCCATCCCTTCATAACAACACCCTTCGGCTTCTTAGTTTTCCCCTGCTGCTGCTCTCCTCCCTCGGATCCAGCAGCTCCACTAGTGCTACCGCTAATCTCAACACCATCACCTCCACCAGAAGGTGCCTCCTGCACCTTCTCTTTATCACCACCCTCTGCAGCTGCCTCCTCTCCCTCCTCCCACACACTAGGAGTCAGGTCCAGCTGCATGGTAATCTGCTCCATCTGCTGGGACACCCTGGCCTCCGGCTGTTTCTCCCAGCTCCCATACACCATGCCCTCAACAAACTTCACATCCCTGCTGTCAAACAACACACCCTTGGAAGGCTCCCACAGCAGCCATCCCTTGCTTTCAGCTGCCAGCCCCAAATGCACACACCAGATTGCACTTGCCCCCAACTTACTGCGGTAGGTCTTGGGGACGTGGGCGACTGCCATGCAACCGAACACCCTTAGCATGTCCACCGGCGGCTTCCTCCCAAGCCACCTCTCCAACGGCACCCACGAGTCATCCCCAACCTTTGTGAGTACCCTGTTCCTAGCGACGGTAGCGTGCGGAACAGCATGGGGCCACATCAAGTTGCCCAGCCCAGATTCTATGAGCAGCGCCCTAGCTGTCTCCAGAATTGTCCGGTTCGCCCGTTCTGCTACACCGTTGGACTGTGGGGTGTAAGCCGTGGTCAGCTCCCTCTGGATGCCCTACTTCTTGAGCCAGGCCGTCATCTCAGCTCCAAGGAACTCACCACCCCGATCTGTCCTAATCCGCTTCACCACACACTCCGCTTGCTTCTCCACGAATGGCAGCCAATCTTCCCGTATCGTAGAGGCGGCATGGTCCTTCTGCTTCAGCGGATATGCCCACATAAGCCTGCTCCAATCATCCACAATGGTCAGGAAGTACCGCTCCCCCTTGTGTCCCTGAACCGGCAGCGGCCCCACCAAGTCCATGTGGACCAGCTCCAACGGCTTTTTGCTCCTGCCAGCCACACTATGGAAGGGGAAATGGGTGAACTTTGAAAGGAGGCAAATTTCACAGTTATCATCGGGTGGTTGTCCGTTCAGCTTTAAGCCCTTAACGGCTCCATCCTTCTCCAGCTGCTTCAGCAAAGGCATTGCCACATGCCCCAAACGTCGGTGTGCAGTTGCCCAATCTGTCTCCCCAAATCTGGCTGACACTTTCACACCAACCCCTCCAACGGCGTTGCACTCCCCCTGGGATGCAGACCCCTCTCCAGCCTGCCCCCCACCGTGCCACGCTAGCGCCGGCAGCTGCCACATAGATCTGTACACGTCCTTGCTCTCGTGCAGATCCCAAAGCACCCGATTGCCCAGCTTCCCCTTATAAGTGCGAGCCCCATCCGTGTTGGTGTTCACCCCAGCCTTGCCAAGCTTACGGAGGGAGATGAGGTTGGCCTTCAGGTCGGGGACGAGGAGAACGTCGTGCAGCACCACCGGCTTGCCATCCGCTCCCTTAAATGCAGCTCGTCCCGCACCAGCCACCTTCAACATGTGTCCAGAGGCAGAGCACACCTCATTAATCGGTGCAGCGCGTACGTCGTCCAGCAGGTCCTTGCGCGGCGTCATTGTCCAAGCAGCGCCTGTGTCCAACACCCAATAGTCCAGGGGGTGCAGCTCTGCTCCAGCCTTAGCAGATGCGTCTCCTTGCTCCCCCTTGTCTCCCATATGGAAGAATTGGCCCGCGGTGCGCTCCTTCTTCTTCTCCGCACCGCCGTTGCCCTTCGGGTTGTTGTCGGACGAATCAGCGACCATGTTGGCGCCGTTTTTCTGGTTCCTCCGTGCGCCGCCATCCTGGTGACGATTCTGGGAGGTCCATCCATCGGCTTTCTTATAGCACAAAAACCAGGGGTGCCCTTCGTTCTCACAATACCAGCAACTCCTTTTCAATCTGCCACCAGCACCCGACTTGCCCCCACGTCCAGATTTCGCACCGCGACCCCAACCGGTACCTCCTTGTTGGTCGTTGGAGTCGTCGTCTTTCTTTGCACCGCGTCCAGCACCACCGAAGCCACGTCCTTTGCCACGTCGGCTCCCTTGCATCCCGTAGCCGCTGCTGCCGTCGTCTCCACCCCTCAGTTGGCGGCGACGGAAGTCCTCCTCCAGAATCTTCGTCCGCACCCACTCGAGCGTCCACAAGCTCTGGTTCTGCGGCAGGCTCAATCCGCTCGTAAATTGAAGCCACGATTCCGGCAGCAGCGAGGGCATCTTCAAGCACTTTGTTTGCTCCGGGTAGGTGATTCCCGCGGTCGCCAACTTCGCGTAGAGGTCGCGCAATTTGTCCAGGACAGGTTGCACCGGCTCTCCCTCGCTTAGGCGCAACGCGGACAGCTCCCTCTCCAGCATCAATGTTGCAACAACGGAGGTCGGGGCGTGCAGCTCCTTTAACACCGTCCACGCCTTCGGACCGCACTCAACCTCCGGCAGCAGGTGCATGACGTGGTGACGCTGGTTCAGCTCCAAACTCTGCGACATCAAGTAGTAGCCAGCCGAGGCGCGCTCATCCCAATCTTCCTGAAGAGCGGGGTCACTCGGTCTAGGCTCCTCCCCAATCATTAGTTTCAGCAATCCGATTTGACGGAAATAAAGTTGCATTTTCCAGGCCCAATCATCATAGCCCTCACCATTGAACTTCTCGACGGTGAAGTTTTTCAGCACCTCCTTGATCAGCGAGCCCTGGCTTGTTCGCGCTCCCCTTGGCGCAGAAACACCAGAATCATGGCTGCCGCTACGATCTTGGGCTGAAGATTCACCAGCTACTGCCGAGGTGTTGCCCGCCATAGCTACCTATATCGAGGATCACTATAACGCAGCTCTGATACCAGCTTGTTGGTGTAAGGGCCTAATAAACTCAAGCTATTAAGACTTTATCACACTTAAAACCTCTCCTCGGGGTCACCTCCAAGGGTCCTTGGGTGCCTGGTACAAGACCAGCCCCTATCCTCGGGTCCGAGTTTGTAGAGAGAGGGATCAAGAGGGACTTAGTCAAAACAGCAAGAGTACCTTGAACGTCGCGCAGCGTATCGTGCAGACCGTCGATCGGATTAAGCTGAGAATTTCCTATATCGAAGCTCACTCTAAGAGCTTTAAAATAAGCCAAGTTGCCTCGCAAAAAGTTCTGCCATTACGAAGTTATGGCTCGGACAGCGTTAGCCTAGCGTTGGAGTGCTAGCGTACTAGCGTTGACTCGGGTAGCATTCCGCCGTCGCACCGCGTAGAAAAGAAATTCCAGCAAGGAAGGAATTCGCTTGAATCAATTTCACTATTTTCAGGTACAAACCGAGAAGGAATAAATAGCTCTAGCTAGCAAGGACCTTGGGAATCAACCTGGGAACAACCAGGGATGATCCCAAATAATTCCAAGCAACAGAACCAACCTGGCTGGACAAAATAGCAGGTGATAGGTTGGTGAACAACCTCTGGTTCTGTTTTTCCAACCTGGGAAAACAACAACCAGGTTCAGGTCCTAAAAACAGAACCTGTTTTGTCTTTGCCCAACCAGCCAAATGCTGGTTCCGCTGGTTTCCCCTGGCCCTGTAGCATGCAGATATAGACAAACAACATCCAACCTTCACCTAAATTGTACCCCTATAGTGCCTGCCCTGCTACACTATAGTCAACCAAACAAAACAGTACAATTTCGAGTTGGATAGAACTGAATCTGCGCAATCAAGTAAGTTGAACCGCAAAGCTTCCATCTTGGGTTCCTTTGCGAGCTCGTCCTTTCTGCTTGTACTGTTCATAGCGCGTACAATGTTATGCCGAAGCGCACATTTTGCGAGTACCTGCAAATGCTTCAAGCGAAAATTGCGAAAGCAAACAAACACACAAACATACCATTCACACGCAAATGCATTCGCACACGCATACTCGTACAAACAGACGGCAGGATGTCGTGCAATGTGAATTTGCACCCAACAAGCAGTTGTTGACCGGGCATAAGCTTGACCTCTCGCTGGCGCGGGTATGGGGCTGCATGGCGCAGTTCCTCGTCCTCGAGCAGCAGCGTGGTGGGAAGCTGAAGCCGAAGAAGGCCAGGTGGGGCCTTCACCTTGGCTTGTTAGAGGAGAGCAAGGGCTGAGAGCTCCTTCACATCGACGTCAACCGGGTGGTCACCACGTCGGACGTGGTGTTCTACGAGGATCTCTTGTGTGCAGCGCGGACTATGTACAGGGCGTTGTGTGCATGCATGCATTCTTGTGCGTTAGCACTCAGCACTGCACCATGCAAGAATATTGGGTTCTGCTTTTACCAAGGCTATCCCATGCATGTGTATCTCGTTGTCAGTAGCGCTCAGTGGGGCACATAACGCATCGCCAGTGGTCCATTCCATTCCCTGTAACCATGTGCAGGAGCCTTTCGGTCAACGGGTTCACTGTGGACAGCAGTCTGCCCTCAACACCATCTCCACCCTCGATATCCTTTCAGCCACCCCACCCAGAATAAGTGCATTACTTACCCATAGGACTGGTACCAAGAGTAAGTGCGTTACTTACCCATATGGTTGGTACCGAGAGTAAGTACGTTACTTACTGATATGGTTGGTACCGAGAGTAAGTACATTACTTACCCATATGGTTGGTACCCAGAGTAAGTGCGTTACTTACCCATATGGATGGTACCCAGAGTAAGTGCGTTACTTACCCATATGGTTGGTACCGAGAGTAAGGACATTACTTACCCATATGGTTGGTACCGAGAGAAAGTGCGTTACTTACCCATATGGTTGGTACCGAGAGTAAGTGCATTTCTTAGCCATATGGTTGGTACCCAGAGTAAGTGCATTACTTACCCATAGGACTGGTACCAATAGTAAGTGCGTTACTTACCCATATGGTTGGTATCGAGAGTAAGTTTGTTACCTAAGCATATGATTGGTACCGAGAGTAAGTGCGGTACTTACTCATATGGTTGGTACCGAGAGTAAGCGGGTTTGCTGCCCATATGGTTGGTACCGAGAGTAAAAACATTACTTACCCGTATGGTTGGTATGAAAAATTTATGCGTGACTTACCCATATGGTTGGTACCGAGAAAAAGTGCGTTACTTCCCCATATGGTTAGTACTGAGAGTAAGTTTGTTACTTACCCATATGGTTGGTACCCAGAGTAAGTGTGTTACTTAGCCATATGTCTAGAACCGAAAGTAAGTGCGTTTCTTACCCATATAGTTGGTACCGAGAGAAAGTGTGTTACTTACCCATATGGTTGGTACCGAGACTAACTTAGTTACTTATCCAAATGGTTGGTACCGAGAGTATGTGCGTTACTTACCGATATGGTTGGTTCCGACAGTAAGAACGTTACTTATCCATATGGTTAATACTGAAGTTAAGTGCGTTTGTTACCCTAATGGTTGGTACCAATAATATGTATGATACTTACCTATATGGTTGGAACCAAGAGTAAGTGCGTTACTTACCCATATAGTTGGTACCCAAAGTAAGTACATCACTTACAAATATGGTTGGTACCCATAGTAAGTGCGTTACTTACCCATATGGGTGGTACCGAGATTAAGTGCGTTACTTACCCATATGGTTTGTCTCAAGAGTAAGGACGTTACTTTTCCATATGGTTGGTACCGGGAGAAAGTGCGTTACTTACCCATATGGTTGGTACCGAGAGAAAGTGCGTTACTTACCCATATGGTTGGTACCGAGACTAAGTTCGTTACTTATCCATATGGTTGGTACCGAAATATGTGCGTTACTTACCGATATGGTTGGTTCCGAGAATAAGTACGTTACTTATCCATATGGTTGGAACTGAAGATAAGTGCGTTACTTACCCGTATGGTTGGTACCAAGAATTTGTGTGATACTTACCTATATCGTTGGAACCAAGAGTAAGTGCGTTACTTATCTAGAGGGAGTGTGTGGTGAAGCGGATTAGGATAGATCGGGGTGGTGAGTTCCTTGGAGCTGAGATGACGGCCTGGCTCAAGAAGCAGGGCATCCAGAGGGAGCTGACCATGGCTTAAACCCCACAGTCCAACGGTGTAGCTGAACGGGCGAACCGGACAATTCTGGAGACAGCTAGGGCGCTGCTCATAGAATCTGGGCTGGGCAACTTGATGTGGCCCCATGCTGTTCCGCACGCTACCGTCGCTAGGAACAGGGTACTCACAAAGGTTGGGGATGACTCGTGGGTGCCGTTTGAGAGGTGGCTTGGGAGGAAGCCGCCAGTGGACATGCTGAGGGTGTTCGGTTGCATGTCAGTCGCCCACGTCCCCTAGACCTACCGCAGTAAGTTGGGGGCGAGTGCAATCTGGTGTGTGCATTTGGGGCTGGCTGCTGAGAGCAAGGGATGGCTGCTGTGGGAACCTTCCAAGGGTGTGTTGTTTGATAGCAGGGAAGTGAAGTTTGTTGAGGGCATGATGTATGGGAGCTGGGAGAAACAGCCGGAGGCCACGGTGTCCCAGCAGATGACCATGCAGCTGTACCTGACTCCTAGTGTGTGGGAGGAGGGAGAAGGAGGCAGCTGCAGAGGGTGGTGCTGGAAAGAAGGTACAAGAGGCACCTGCTGGTGGAGAAAATGATGTGGAGACTGGCACTAGTGAGCTGTTGGATCTGAGGGGAAAGAGCAGTAGCAGGGGAAAACTAAGAAGCCGAAGGGTGTCGTTATGAAGGGATGGGAGACACCCGTCTCCAGGCCAGGACGTACCCGTATGGCTACTAAGAAGCTGACTGCATGAGCTGATGTAGCTGAGCAGCAGCTTGGGACCGAGGAGGCATTGCTGATTCTACCGCATGGCTATGACCCGGATGAGGAGGATGAGCCTGCGTACTGTTTTCTTGCCCCTGCACCAGAGGAACCAGCTAGCATGGAGGAGGCATTAGCTGGACCAGATAGGGACAAATGGCTGGCTTCTAGGGATGCTGAGTACCAGAGCCTGCTGGAGAATGGGACTTGGGAACTAGTGGTGCTGCCTGAGGGGAAGAAAGCCGTACAGTGCAAGTGGGTGATAAGGATCAAGACAGACGACAAGGGGCAGGTCACCATCTACAAGAGTAGGTTGGTGGCTAAGGGGTTCTTGCAGAAGGAGAAGCGGGACTTCAATGAGATCTTCAAGGTGTTCATGACGCAGCCACCTGGGTATGAGGATGGTACGGGCAGGGTGTGCAAGCTGAAAAGGTCCATCTACGGCTTGAAGCAGGCGCCACGCTGCTGGTACCAGAAGCTGGCAGCTGTTTTAGAGGAGATGGGATTCAGGACCAGCAGCTGTGATGAGAGCCTCTTTCTCAAGGGGGAGGGGGAGACGCTCGTTCTGTTTCTGGTCTATGTGGACGACATTCTTCTCTTTAGCAGCAGCATGAAGGAGATCCAGAAAGTGCAGCAGCAGCTGATGGAGAACTTCAAGTGCAAGAACCTTGGGGAGGTAAAGTACTACCTCGGGATGCACGTGGAGAGGGATCTGGATCACAGGTGGTTGAAGCTGCACCAGGAGAAGTTCATCAACGAGCTTGGGGAGAAGGACGGAATTGAGAATGAGCGCAAGGTTGCAACTCCCCTGCCCGCAGAATTCAAGCTTGTGAAAGCTGCAAAGGATGAAGGGGTTGAAGCCGAGGAGCAGCAGCAATTTCAGTCCTTGGTGGGCAACCTCTTGTATGCAGCAGTTCACTCGAGGCCCGACATCTCTTTCTCGGTTGGGCAGCTAGCTAGGGTGGTGCAGAATCCATCAGAGGAGCAGGTGGATGCAGCTGAGCGTGTGGTGAAGTATCTGAACTCTCACCCAAGCATTGGAGTTCAATACTCCGCATCTGCACAGGTGAAGCAGAAAGGGGTTGAGGTGCTGAAAGAGAAGGGGGAGAGGTTTGGAGAAGGCAAGCTCTTTCTCACTTGCGTTACCGATGCTACGTGGGCCTCTGAGAAGGAGGATTCCTCATCTGTGGGAGGATACATCTGTGTAGTTGGGGGAGGACCTGCTAGTTGGAGGTCAAAGAAGCAGATGGAGACAGCACTCTATTCCGTGGAGTCAGAGTACATGGCAATGTTTTATGGGGTGAAGGAGGTGATTTGGCTGAGGAGGCTGTTAGAGGAGATTGGCCAGGAGCAAAAGGTTGCTACGCCGCTATTTTGTGATAGCAATGGAGCTCTTGGGATGGCCAGGAACGCTGTGCTTCATGAGCTGAACAAGCACATGCGTATCAAGTGGCACTGGCTGCGTAAGGAGGTGACGAGGGGGACAGTGAATCCTATCTACATCAAGACTCACCACCAGCCAGCAGACTTCCTCACCAAGAGGCTTGCAGATGAGCCTCATTGGTGTTGTGTGCGCATGAGTAGAATGAACATGAGCTAGCATGAAATGATGGTACTTACCGATATAGTTGGTACTAAGAGTATGTACGTTACTTACCCATATTGTTCGTACCCAGAGTAACTGCGTTACTTTCCCATATGGTTGGTACCGAGAGTAAGTGCGTTACTTACCCATATGGTTGGTACCGAGAATAAGTACGTTACATACCTATATGGTTGGTACCGAGAGTTAACGGGTTTCCTGCCCATATGGTTGGTACCGAGAATAAGTGCGTTACTTACTGATATGGTTGGTACTGAGAGTAAGTACGTTACATACCCATATGGTTGGTACCCAGAGTAAGTGCGTTACTTACTCATATAGTTGGTACCGAGAGTAAGTGCGTTACTTACCGATATGGTTGGTACCGAGAGTAAGTGCGTTACTTACCGATATGGTTGGTACCGAGAGTAAGTGCGTTACTTATCCATATGGTTGGTACCCAGAGTAAGTGCGTTACTTACCCATATGGTTGGTACCGAGAGTAAGTGCGTTACTTACCGATATGATTGGTACCGAGAGTAAGTACGTTACTTACCCATATGGTTGGTACCCAGAAAAAGTTCGTTACTTACCCACATGGTTGGTACCCAGAGTAAGTGCGTTACTTACCGATATGGTTGGTACCGAGAGTAAGTGAGTTACTTATCCATATGGTTGGTACCCAGAGCAAGTGCGTTACTTACCCATATGGTTGGTACCCAGAGTAAGTGCGTTACTTACCCATATGGTTGGTACCGAGAGTAAGTGCGTTACTTACCGATATGATTGGTACCGAGAGTAAGTACGTTACTTACTTATATGGTTGGTACCCAGAGTAAGTGCGTTACTTACTCATATGGTTGGTACTGAGACAAAGTGCATTACTTACCCATATAGTTGGTACCGAGAGTAAGTGCGTTACTTACTGATATGGTTGGTACCGAGAGTAAGTACATTACTTACCCATACGGTTGGTCTCGAGAGTAAGTGCGTTACTTAAGCATATGATTGGTACCGGGAGTAAGTGCGTTTCCATATGGTTGGTACCAAGAGTAAGTGCGTTACTTACCCATAAGGTTGGTATCGAGAGTAAATGCGTTACTTACTCATATGGTTGGTACCGAGAATAAGCGGGTTTCCTGCCCATATGGTTGGTACCGAGAGTAAGTGCTTTACTTTCCGATATGGTCGGTACCGAGAGTAGGTGCGTTACTTACCCATATGGCTGGTACTGTCAGTTAGTGCATTACTTACCGATATGGTTGGTACCGAGAGTCAGTACGTTACTTACCCATATTGTTGGTACCTAGAGTAACAACGTTACTTAACCATATGGTTGATACTGAGAGTAAGTGCGTTACTTACCGATATGGTTGGTACCGAGATTAAGTACGTTACTTACCCATATGGTTGGTACCGAGAGTAAACGGGTTTCCTGCCCATATGGTTCGTACTGAGAGTATGTGCGTTACTTACCCATATGGTTGGTACCGAGAGTAAGTGCGTTACTTACCGATATGGTTGGTACCAAGAGTAAGTACGTTACATACCCATATGGTTGGTACCAAGAGTAAGTGCGTTACTTACCCATATGGTTGGTACCGAGAGTTAGTGCGTTACTTACCGATATGGTTGGTACCGAGAGTAAGTACGTTACTTACCCATATTGTTGGTACCCAGAGTAAATGCGTTACTTACCCATATGGTTGGTACCGAGAGTAAGTGCGTTACTTAGCCATATGGTTGGTACCAAGAGTAGGTGCGTTACTTACCCATATGGTTGGTATCGAGAGTAAGTGCGTTACTTAAGCATATGGTTGATACCGAGAGTAAGCGGGTTTCCTGCCTATATGGTTGGTACTGAGAGTAGGTACGTTACTTACCCATATGGTTGGTACCGAGAGTAAGTGCTACTGACCCATATGGTTGGTACCCGGAATAAGTGCGTTACTTACCTATTTGATTGGCACCGAGAGTAAGTACGTTTCATACCTATATGGTGGGTACCGATAGTAAGGACGTTACTTACCCATATGGTTGGTACCGAGATTAAGTACGTTACTTACCCATATGGTTGGTACCAAGAGTAAACGGGTTTCCTGCCCATATGGTTAGTACTGAGAGTAAGTGCGTTACTTACCCATATGGTTGGTATCGAGAGTAAGTACGTTACATACCCATATGATTGGTACCCAGTATATGTGCGTTACTTACCCATATAGTTGGTACCGAGAGTAAGTGCGTTACTTACCGATATGATTGGTACCGAGAGTAAGTGCGTTACTTACCGATATGGTTGGTACCGAGAGTAAGTGCGTAAGTTATCCATATGGTTGGTACCCAGAGTAAGTGCGTTACTTACCCATATGGTTGGTACTGAGAGTAAGTGCGTTACTTACCGATATGATTGGTACCGAGAGTAAGTACGTTACTTACACATATAGTTGGTACCGAGAGTAAGTGCGTTTCTTACCCATATGGTTGATACCGAGAGTAAGTGCGTTACTTACCCATATGGTTGGTACCGGGAGTAAGTGCGTTACTTATCGATATGATTGGTACTGGGAGTAAGTACGTTACTTACCCATATGGTTGGTACCGAGAGTAAGTGCGTTACTTACCCATATGGTTGATACCGAGAGTAAGGACGTTACTTACCCATATGGTTTGTACCGAGAAAAAGTGCGTTACTTACCTATATGGTTGGTACTGAGAGTAAGTGAGTTTATTAGCCATATGGTTGGTACCCAGAGTAGGTGCGTTACGTACCCACATGGTTGGTACTGAGAGTAAGTGCGTTACTTACTCATCTGATTGGTATCGAGAGTAAGTACGTTACTAACCCATATGGTTGGTACCCAGAGTAAGTGCGTTACTTACCCACATGGTTGGTACCCAGAGTAAGTGCGTTACTTACCCATATGGTTGGTACCGAGAGTAAGGACGTTACTTACCCATATGGTTGGTACCAAGAGAAGGTGCATTACTTACCCATATGGTTGGTACCGAAGGTAAGTGCGTTTCTTAGCCATATGGTTGGTACCCAGAGTAAGTGCATTACTTAGCCACGGCTGGTACCAAGAGAAAGTGCGTTACTTAAGCATATGATTGGTACCGGGAGTAAGTGCATTACTTACCCATATGGTTGGTACCGAGAGTAAGCGGGTTTCCTGCCCATATGGTGGGTACCAAGAGTAAGTGCGTTACTTACCGATATGGTCGGTACCGAGAGTAAGTTTGTTTCTTTCCCATATGGTTGGTACCGAAAGTAAGTGCGTTACTTACTGATATGATTGGTACCGAGAGTAAGTACGTTACTTACCCATATGGTTGGTCTCGAGAGTAAGTGCATTACTTAAGCATATGATTGGTACCGGGAGTAAGTGCGTTGCCATATGGTTGGTACCAAGAGAAAGTGCGTTACTTACCCATAAGGCTGGTATCGAGAGTAAGTGCGTTACTTACTCATATGGTTGGTTCCGATAATAAGCGGGTTTCCTGCCCATATGGTTGGTACCGAGAGTAAGTGCTTTACTTTCCGATATGGTCGGTACCGAGAGTAAGTACGTTACTTACCCATATGGTTGGTACCGAGAGTAAGTGCTACGGACCCATATGGTTGGTAACAAGAGTAAGTACGTTACTTACCCATATGGTTGGTACCCAGAGTAAGTGCGTTACTTACCTATGTGGTCAGTACCCAGAGTAAGAGCGTTATTTACCCATATGGTTGGTACCCAGAGTAAGTCTGTTACTTTCCCATATGGTTGGTACCTAGAGTAAAGACGTTACTTACCCATATGGTTGGCACCAAGAGAAAGTGCATTACTTACCCATATGGTTGGTACCGAGAGTAAGTGCGTTACTTAGCCATATGGTTGGTACCAAGAGTAGGTGCGTTACTTATCCATATGGTTGGTATCGAGAGTAAGTGCGTTACTTAAGCATATGGTTGATACCGAGAGTAAGCGGGTTTCCTGCCTATATGGTTGGTACCGAGAGTAGGTACGTTACTTACCCATATGGTTGGTACCGAGAGTAAGTGCTACTCACCCATATGGTTGGTACCCGGAATAAGTGCGTTACTTACCTATTTGATTGGCACCGAGAGTAAGTACGTTTCATACCCATATGGTGGGTACCGATAGTAAGGACGTTACTTACCCATATGGTTGGTACCGAGAGTAGGTACGTTACTTATCCATATGGTTGGTACCGAGAGTAAGTGCTACTGACCCATATGGTTGGTACCCGGAATAAGTGCGTTACTTACCTATTTGATTGGCACCGAGAGTAAGTACGTTTCATACCCATATGGTGGGTACCGATAGTAAGGACGTTACTTACCCATATGGTTAGTACCGAGAGTAGGTGCGTTACTTACGCATATGGTTGGTACCGAGAGTAAGTGTGTTTCTTAGCGATATGGTTGGTACCCAGAGTAGGTGCGTTACGTACCCATATGGTTGGTACCCAGAGTAAGTGCGTTACTTACCCATATGGTTGGTACCGAGAGTAAGGACGTTACTTACCCATATGGTTGGTACCGAGAGAAAGTAGGTTACTTACCCATATGGTTGGTACCGAGAGTAAGTAAGTTACTTACCCAAATGGTTGGTACCGAGAGTAAGTGCTACTGAACCATATAGTTGGTACCCAGAATTAGTGCGTTACTTACCCATGTGGTTGGCACTGAGAGAAAGTACGTTACTTACCCATATGGTGGGTACCGAGAATAGGGACGTTACTTACCCATATGGTTGGCACCGAGAGAAAATGCGTTACTTACCCATATGGTGGGTACCGAGAATAGGGACGTTACTTACCCATATGGTTGGTACCGAGAGAAAATGCGTTACTTACCCATATGGTTGGTATCGAGAGAAAGTGCGTTACTTATCGATATGGTCGGTACCGAGAGTAAGTACGTTACTTACCCATATGGTTGGTACCAAGAGTAAGTGCTATTGACCCATATGGCTGGTACCCACAATAAGTGCGTAACTTACCCATATGGCTGGCACCGACAGTAAGCACGTTGGTTATCCATATGGTGGGTACCAAGAGTAAGGACGTTACTTACCCATATGGTTGGTACTGAGAGAAAATGCGTTACTTACCCATATGGTTGGTACCGAGAGTAAGTGCGTTTCTTAGCCATATGGTTAGCACCCAGAGTAAGTGCGTTACTTACCCATATGGTTGGTACCCAGAGTAAGTGTGTACCCATATGGTTGGTACCGAGATTAAGGACGTTACTTACATATATGGTTGGTACCGAGAGTAGGTGCGTTACTTACCTATATGGTTGGTACCTAGAGTAAGTGAGTTTATTTGCCATATGGTTGGTACCCAGAGTAGGTGCATTACTTACCTATATGGTTGGTACCGATCTGGTTGGTACCGAGAGTAATTACGTTACTTACCCATATGGTTGGTACCCAGAGTAAGTGCGATACTTACCCATATGGTTGGTACCCAGAGTAAGTGCGTTACTTATCCATATAATTGGTACCGAGAGTAAGGACTTTACTTACCCATATGGTTGGTACCAAAAGAAAGTGCGTTACTTACCTATATGGTTGGTACCGAGAGTAAGTGAGTTGATTAGCCATATGGTTGGTACCCAGAGTAAGTGCGTTACTTACCTATATGGTTGGTACCGATCTGGTTGGTACCGAGAGTAAGTACGTTACTTACCTATATGGTTGGTACCCAGAGTAAGAGGGATACTTACCCATATGGTTGGTACCCTCAGTAAGTGCGTTATTTACCCATATGGTTGGTACCGACAGTAAGGACGTTACTTACCCATATGGTTGGTACCGACAGAAAGTGCGCTACTTAGCTATATGGTTGGGACCGAGAGTAAAGGCGTTTCTTAGCCATATGGTTGGTACCCAGAGTAAGTGCATTCCTTACCCATATGGTTGGTACCGAGAGTAAGTGCATTACTTATCGATATAGTTGGTACCGAGAGTAAGTACGTTTCTTACCCGTATGGTTCGTACCCAGAGTATGTTACTTACCTATATGGTTGGTACCCAGAGTAAGTGCGTTACTTACCCATATGGTTGGTACCCAGAGTAGGGACGTTACTTACCCATATGGTTCATACCGCGAGAAAGTGTGTTACTTACCCATATGGTTGGTACCAAGAGTAAGTGCGTTTCTTAGCCATATAGTTGGTACCAAGAGTAAGTGCGTTACTTACCCCTATGGTTGGTACTTAGAGTAAGGACGTTACTTACCCATATGGTTGGTACCGAGAGTAAGTAAGTTACTTACCCATATGGTTGGTACCGAAATTAAGTGCGTTACTTAACCATATGGTTGGTTTCCAGAGTAAGTGCGTTACTTATCGAGATAGTTGGTAACGAAAGTAAGTACGTTACCTACCCATATGGTTGGTACCGAGAGTAAGTGCGTTACTTACCCATATGGTTGGTACCCAGAGTAAGTGTGTTACTTACCCATATGGTTGGTACCTAGAATAAGGACGTTACTTACCCATACGGTTGGTACCGAGAGTAAGTGCGTTACTTACCGATCTGGTTGGTACCGAGAGTAAGTACTTTACTTACACATATGGTTAATACCCAGAATAAGTGCGTTACTTACACATATGGTTGGTACCCAGAGTAAGTGCGTTACTTACCCATATGGTTGGTACCCTGAGTAAGGACGTTACTTACCCATATGGTTGGTACTGAGAGAATGTGTGTTACTTTCCTATATGGTTGGTACCGAGAGTAAGTGCGTTACTTACCGATATGGTTGGCACTGAGATTAAGTACGTTACTTACCCATATGGTGGGGACCGAGAGTAAGGACGTTACTTACTGATGAGATACAAGCTTAATAGATAGCTGAGAGTTTAGGACGGCCTAGGCTTAGTAGCCTAGGCCAAGGAGAAGTCGAGGGAGTTGTGCCAAGGGTATCGAGAAAGCTGGGAAATGTGTGTTCACTATAGTTTTGCAAGAACATATAGCATGTGAAAAAGAAGGTGCACCACCTAACAATGTTTGTAATAACTACAATAACTACAGCTACAGGCAGTTACATGTATAAATTCTGACACTCCCCCATAACTGCCTGCAGTAGGAGTTTGTGCAGAACACAACCTGCAGGGGTACACAAGCAACAACAACAGCAGGTAGGTAGGTAGGTAGTACAGCAGCAAAGGTACAGCAAGCATTACTGCCACCCCCTTACCCTCTCCCCACCAACCACAGGAGGGGCAGCAGGGAGAGTGAGGAGGCGGGCTGGCTCTGGCTGGTCACCCCTTCCATCTCCTCACCCTTCCCCTCCCCCTCCCCCCCACACTGCTGCAGGAGTAGCAAAGGGGGGAAGAGAGGAGAGGTGGAGGGACGGCTGCTGGATGGTCTCACACCCGCCACCCCAGTGGGACTCCCCCAGCTCCCCCACACCCTCCCCCCAGCGGCACCTGCAGTAGTGGGAAAGAAAGGAGGAGGGGAAGGGACGTTGGTCTCACACCCGCCATCCCAGTGCCACTCCCCCGGCTCCCCCACACCCTCACACCCTCCCCCCAGCGGCAGCTGCAGCAAAGGGAAAGAAAGGAGGAGGGGAAGGGAAGCACACCACCCATCACCCCAACACCCGCCACCCCCATACCTTCCTCCCCACGGCTGCAGAGAAACGAAGGAGGAGGGGGTGGGTGGGGAGAAAGCCGCAGAGCGGCTACAGATGGTCGGCGCGGGTAGGTCAGGGGCGGCTGCAGGAAGTGCAGGCACGGGGTGAGGCAGAGGCGGCTGCACCGAGTGCAGGAGCGGGGGCGGCTGCTCCAAGGGCAGGCGCCGGGTGGTGCAGGGGCAGCTGCAGCGAGTGCAGGCGCGAGTGAGGCAGTGGCACCGCCGAGTGCGCCAGGGGCGGGTAAGCGGCGGCTCAGGACACCGTCGCAGGCGCCAGGGGCGGTTCCGCAGCGGCTCTGGGCACCGCGCGCACCACGGGGCACGTGACGGGCAGTTTAGGGCACCGTCGCATGCCACGGGGCGCACGACGGGCAGGGCACCGTCGCGTGCCACGGGGCGCACGATGGGCAAGTTTAGGGCACCGTCGCATGCCACGGGGCGCACGATAGGCAGGGCACCGTCGCGTGCCACGGGGCGCACGACGGGCAAGTTAAGGGTACCGTCGCGTGCCATGGGGCGTGCGACGGGCAGAGAAGGTGTCACTCGCCACCCGGGGGCGGGACAAGATGAAAATCGCCACGCGCCTCAGGCGCGCGACCGGAAAAACAGCACAACCTAACAAAGTTTATAATAACTACACTAACTACAGCTACAGGCAGTTACATGTATAAATTATGATACTTACCCATATGGTTGGTACCGAGACAAAATGCGTTATTTACCCATATGGTTGGTACCGAGAGAAAGTGCATTACTTACCGATATGGTCGGTACCGAGAGTAAGTACGTTACTTACCCATATGGTTGGTACCGAGAGTAACTGCTACTGACCCATATGGTTGGTACCCAAAATAAGTGCGTTACTTACCCATACTGTTGGCACCGAGAGTAAGTACGCTACATACCGATATGGTGGGTACCGAGAGTAAGGACGTTACCTACCCATATGGTTGGTACCGAGAGAAAGTGCGTTACTTACCCATATGGTTGGTACTGAGAGAAAGTGCGTTACTTCCCCATATGGTTGGTACCGAGAGTAAGTGCGTTTCTTAGCCATATGGTTGGTACCCATAGTAAGTGCGTTTCTTAGCCATATGGTTGGTACCAATTGTAAGTGCGTTACTTACCCATATGGTTGGTACCCAGAGTAAGTGTGTTACTTACCCATATGGTTGGTACCCAGAGTAAGGACGTTACTTACCCATATGGTTGGTACCGAGAGAAAGTGCGTTACTTACCCATATGGTTGGTACCGAGAGTAGGTGCGTTTCTTAGCCATATGGTTGGTACCAATAGTAAGTGCGTTACTTACCCCTATGGTTGGTACCGAGAGTAAGGACGTTAATTACCCATATGGTTGGTACCGAGACTAAGTGCGTTTCTTAGCCATATGGTTGGTACACAAAGTAAGTGCGTTACTTACCGATATGGTTTGTACCGAGAGTAAGTGCGCTACTTACCGATATGGTTTGTAACGAAAGTAAGTACGTTACCTACCCATATGGTTGGTACCGAGAGTAAGTGCGTTACTTACCCATATGGTTGGTACCCAGAGTAAGTGTGTTACTTACCCATATGGTTGGTACCTAGAAGGACGTTTCTTACCCGTATGGTTGGTACCGAGAGAAAGTGCGTTACTTACCTATATGGTTGGTACCCAGAATAAGTGCGTTACTTACCCATATGGTTGTACCGAGAGTAAGTGCGTTTCTTAGCCATATGGTTGGTACCCACAGTAAGTGCGTTACTTACCCATATGGTTGGTACCGAAAGTAAGTGCGTTACTTACCGATCTGGTTGGTACCGAGAGTAAGTACGTTACATACCCATATGGTTGGTCTCGAGAGAAAGTGCGTTACTTACCCATATGGTTGGTACTGAGAGAAAGTGCGTTACTTACCCATATGTTTGGTACCGAGAGTAAGTGCGTTTCTTAGCCATATGGTTGGTACCCAGAGTAAGTGTGTTTCTAAGCCCTATGGATAGTACCAATAGTAAGTGCATTACATACCTATATGGTTGGTACCCAGAATAAGTGCGTTACTTACCCATATGGTTGGTACCGAGAGTAAGTGCGTTACTTACCGATCTGGTTGGTACCGTGAGTAAGTACGTTACTTACCAATATGGTTAATACCCAGAGTAAGTGCGTTACTTACACATTGTTGGTGTAAGGGCCTAATAAACTCAAGCTATTAAGACTTTATCAAACTTAAAACCTCTCCTCCGGGTCACCTCCAAGGGTCCTTGGGTGCCTGGTACAAGACCAGCCCCTATCCTCGGGTCCGAATTTGTAGAGAGAGGGATCAAGAGGGGCTTAGTCAAAACAGCAAGAGTACCTTGAACGTTGCGCAGCGTATCGTGCAGACCGTCGATTGGATTAAGCTGAGAATTTCCTTTATCGAAGCTCGCTCCTAGAGCTTTAAAATGGACCAAGTTGCCTCGCAAAAAGTTCTGCCATTACGAAGTTATGGCTCGGACAGCGTTTGCCTAGTGTTGGAGTGCTAGCGTACAAGCGTTGACTCAGGTAGCATTCCGCCATGGCACCGCATAGAAAACAACAGGTAGTAGGTTGGTAAACAACCTCTGGTTCTGTTTTTCCAACCTGGGAAAACAACAACCAGGTCCAGGTCCTAAAAATAGAACCTGTTTCGTCTTTGCCCAACCATCTAAAAGCTGGTTCCGCTGGTTTCCTCTGGCCCTGTAGCATGCAGATACAGACAAACAACATCCAACCTTCACCTAAATTGTACTCCTATAGTGCCTGCCCTGCTACACTATAGTCAACCAAACAAAACAGTACAATTTCGAGTTGGATATAACTGAATCTGCACAATTAATTCAACCGAACCGCAAAGCTTCCATCTTGGGTTCCTTTGCGAGCTTGTCCTTTCAGGTTGTACTGTTCATAGCGCATACAATGTTGTGCCGAAGCGCATAATGCGCGAGTACCTGCAAATGCTTCAAGCGAAAATTGCGAAATCAAACAAACACACGAACATTCCATTCATACCCAAATGCATTCGCACACGCATACTCGTACAAACAGACGACAGGATGTCGTGCAATGTGAATTTGCACCCAACACACTCCCCCTCAGCCTGCCAGCTGCATCTCCATCATTCCATACTAGTTCATACTCATTCCACTCATGCGCACACAACGCCAATGAGGCTCATCCGCAAGCCTCTTTGTGGGAAAGTCTGCAGGCTGCTGGTGAGTGTTGATGTAGATCGGATTCACCGTCCCCCTCTTCACTTCCTTACGCAGCTAGTGCCACTTGATACGCATGTGCTTGTTCAGCCCTGTCAACGGGAGTTGTGTATTGGCCCTGTCCTCGCTTGGGCGGAGCCGACTTCGTGGTCGGATGTGAGGGGAGCAGCCAACCTTCTGCAGTGGGCGAGCTGGTCGATGAGGAGGTCGACCCACACGGGGGACCACTGCACGGGCTCAGACTTCAGGGAGGTCGACTTGGGAGTCGACCTGTGGAGGACGTCGAAGCCGACTTTGGCGGTCGGCTAACGGACCGCTGATCTACCTGCGGGTGTTCGACTGGACCTGGTGGTCGACGAAGGAGGGACCGACGTCGACCTTGACACAGCACGTCGAGCAGTCGGGCGTCGAGTAGCGGGGCGTCAACTTCGTGACGACAGCTTCGGGTGGCCGACGTGGGTGGTCGGCCGACGACTGTGCTGGTCGACGTGGAGCTGGTCGACCACAGGGGATGTCGACCTGGAGGAGGTCGACCGATGGTGTCGTCGACTTGGGAGGTCGACGGGCACGTACGGGAGCTGCTGGTCGACGTGGTTGCCTGGTCGACCATGTTACCTAGGTGACGAAGTGCTGCAAAGTAGTGCGACGGTCGCCCAGGCGAAGTTGGCGAGCACGACCTCTGTGGTGGTATCCCGAGGTCGTCGTGACGGATCAGAGGCAGTCGTCGGCTCGAAGTTGACGTGGAGTGTGCGCTGTGCAGGTGACGGGACTCTGCACGCCAATCGGCTATGCACACCTGCGAAGCGGGTGCACTGCTGTCCTGCGTGAGCAACGCTGGCACGCCCTCGACCTTGCCTTGCTGGAACGCGGTCGACCAAGCTGCGCTGGCAGTTGGCCGACCTGAATGCTTGCTCTGATGTAGTCTTGCATTGCCAACTTCATTGTACCATTGTTCTGAACTTTTCCTAGTGAAACTCTTGCCAATTTTCCCCGTGAACTAGCAAGTAGTGTGTGCACAAGGAAAACGACTTAGGAACAGAGAACGCAGAAATCACACGAGCATACGTGCGTAGCCCGTAGCCTAGCTCCCGTTGCTGCAGTTATCTCCGCAAGCCCATCAACTACAGTGTTCCTGGCCATCCCAAGAGCCCCCTTGCTATCACAAAACAGCGGCGTAGCAACCTTCTACTCCTGACCAATCTCCTCTAACAACCTCCGTCTTCTTCTTGGACCTCCAACTAACAGGTCCTCCCCTAACTACGCAGATGTATCCTCCCACAGATGAAGAATCCTCCTTCTCAGAGGCCCACGTAGCATCGGTAAAGCAAGTGAGAAAGAGCTTGCCTTCTCCAAGCCTCTCCCCCTTCTCTTTCAGCACCTCAACCCCTTTCTGCTTCACCTGTGCAGATGCGGAGTATTGAACTCCAATGCTTTGGTGAGAGTTCAGATACTGTTGGTGTAAGGGCCTAATAAAATCAAGCTATTAAGACTTTATCAAACTTAAAACCTCTCCTCGGGGTCACCTCCAAGGGTCCTTGGGTGCCTGGTACAAGACCAGCCCCTATCCTCGGGTCCGAGTTTGTAGAGAGAGGGATCAAGAGGGACTTAGTCAAAACAGCAAGAGTACCTTGAACGTCGCGCAGCGTATCGTGCAGACCGTCGATCGGATTAAGCTGAGAATTTCCTATATCGAAGCTCACTCTAAGAGCTTTAAAATAAGCCAAGTTGCATCGCAAAAGTTCTGCCATTACGCAGTTATGGCTCGGACAGCGTTAGCCTAGCGTTGGAGTGCTAGCGTACTAGCGTTGACTCGGGTAGCATTCCGCCATCGCACCGCGTAGAAAGGAAATTCTAGCAAGGAAGGAATTTGCTTGAATCAATTTCACTATATTCAGGTACAAACAGAGAAGAAATAAATAGCTCTAGCTAGCAAGGACCTTGGGAATCAACCTGGGAACAACCAGGGATGATCCCAAATAATTCCAAGCAACAGAACCAACCTGGCTGGACAAAATAGCAGGTGATAGGTTGGTGAACAACCTCTGGTTATGTTTTTCCAACCTGGGGAAACAACAACCAGGTTCAGGTCCTAAAAACAGAACCTGTTTTGTCTTTGCCCAACCAGCCAAATGCTGGTTCCGCTGGTTTCCCCTGGCCCTGTAGCATGCAGATACAGACAAACAACATCCAACCTTCACCTAAATTGTACCCCTATAGTGCCTGCCCTGCTACACTATAGTCAACCAAACAAAACAGTACAATTTCGAGTTGGATAGAACTGAATCTGCGCAATCAAGTAAGTTGAACCGCAAAGCTTCCATCTTGGGTTCCTTTGCGAGCTCGTCCTTTCTGCTTGTACTGTTCATAGCGCGTACAATGTTATGCCGAAGCGCACATTTTGCGAGTACCTGCAAATGCTTCAAGCGAAAATTGCGAAAGCAAACAAACACACAAACATACCATTCACACGCAAATGCATTCGCACACGCATACTCGTACAAACAGACGGCAGGGTGTCGTGCAATGTGAATTTGCACCCAACACACTCCCCCTCAGCCTGCCGGCTGCATCCCCATCATTCCATACTAGTTCATGCTCATTCCACTCATGCGCACACAACGCCAATGAGACTCATCCGCAAGCCTCTTGGTGAGGAAGTCTGCTGGCTGCTGGTGAGTCTTGATGTAGATCGGATTCACCGTCCCCCTCTTCACCTCCTTACGCAGCCAGTGCCACTTGATACGCATGTGCTTATTCAGCCTATGAAGCATAGCGTTCCTGGCCATCCCAAGAGCTCCCTTGCTATCACAAAACAGCGGCGTAGCAACCTTTTGCTCCTGGCCAATCTCCTCCAACAGCCTCCTCAGCCAAATCACCTCCTTCACCCCATGGAACATCGCCATGTACTCTGATTCCACGGAAGAGAGTGCTGTCTCCGTCTGCTTCTTTGACCTCCAACTAACCGGTCCTCCCCCAACTACGCAGATGTATCCTCCTACAGATGAGGAATCCTCCTTCTCAGAGGCCCACGTAGCATCAGTAAAGCAAGTGAGAAAAAGCTTGCCTTCTCCAAGCCTCTCCCCCTTCTCTTTCAGCACCTCAACCCCTTTCTGCTTCACCTGTGCAGATGCGGAGTATTGATCTCCAATGCTTGGGTGAGAGTTCAGATACTTCACCACACGCTCAGCTGCATCCACCTGCTCCTCTGATGGATTCTGCACTACCCTAGCCAGCTGCCCAACCGAGAAAGAGATGTCGGGTCTCGTGTGAACTGCTGCATACAAGAGGCTGCCCACCAAGGACTGAAATTGCTGCTGCTCCTCGGCTTCAACCCCTTCATCCTCTGCAGCTTTCACAAGCTTGAATTCTGCTGGCAGGGGAGTTGCAACCTTGCGCTCATTCTCAATTCCGTACTTCTCCCCAAGCTCCTTGATGAACTTCTCCTGGTGCAGCTTCAACCACCTGTGATCCAGATCCCTCTCCACGTGCATCCCGAGGTAGTATTTTACCTCCCCAAGGTTCTTGCACTTGAAGTTCTCCATCAGCTGCTGCTGCACCTTCTGGATCTCCTTCATGCTGCTGCTAAAGAGAAGAATGTCGTCCACATAGACCAGAAACAGCACCAGCTTCTCCCCCTCCCCCTTGAGAAAGAGGCTCTCATCACAGCTGCTGGTCTTGAATCCCATCTCCTCTAAAACAGCTGCCAACTTCTGGTACCAGCAGCGTGGCGCCTGCTTCAAGCCGTAGATGGACTTTTTCAGCTTGCACACCCTGCCCGTACCATCCTCATACCCAGGTGGCTGCGTCATGAACACCTCCTCCTCTAAAATCCCGTTGAGAAATGCCGTTGATATGTCCATCTGGATAATGAACTTCCCACTAACGGCTGCATCTGCCAACAAGACACGAAGGGTAGGGGGTTTGGCAGTGGGAGCAAAGATCTCATTGAAGTCCCGCTTCTCCTTCTGCATAAACCCCTTAGCCACCAACCTACTCTTGTAGATGGTGACCTGCCCCTTGTCGTCAGTCTTGATCCTTAGCACCCACTTGCATTGTACCGCTTTCTTTCCCTCAGGCAGCACCACTAGTTCCCAAGTCCCATTCTCCAGCAGGCTCTGGTACTCAGCATCCCTGGAAGCTAGCCATTTGTCCCTATCTGGTCCAGCTAATGCCTCCTCCATGCTAGCTGGTTCCTCTGGTGCAGGGGCAAGAAAACAGTACGCAGGTTGATCCTCCTCTTCCGGGTCATAGCCATGCTGTAGAATCAGCAATGCCTCCTCGGTCCCAAGCTGCTGCTCCGCTACATCAGCTCCTGCAGTCAGCTTCTTAGTAGCCATACGGGTACGTCCTGGCCTGGAGACGGGTGTCTCCCATCCCTTCATAATAACACCCTTCGGCTTCTTAGTTTTCCCCTGCTGCTGCTCTCCTCCCTCGGATCCAGCAGCTCCACTAGTGCTACCGCTAATCTCTACACCATCACCTCCACCAGCAGGTGCCTCCTGCACCTTCTCTTTATCACCACCCTCTGCAGCTGCCTCCTCTCCCTCCTCCCACACACTAGGAGTCAGGTCCAGCTGCATGGTAATCTGCTCCATCTGCTGGGACACCCTGGCCTCCGGCTGTTTCTCCCAGCTCCCATACATCATGCGCTCAACAAACTTCACATCCCTGCTGTCAAACAACACACCCTTGGAAGGCTCCCACAGCAGCCATCCCTTGCTCTCAGCAGCCAGCCCCAAATGCACACACCAGATTGCACTCGCCCCCAACTTACTGCGGTAGGTCTTGGGAACGTGGGCGACTGCCATGCAACCGGACACCCTCAGCATGTCCACCGGCGGCTTCCTCCCAAGCCACCTCTCCAACGGCACCCACGAGTCATCCCCAACCTTTGTGAGTACCCTGTTCCTAGCGACGGTAGCGTGCCGAACAGCATGGGGCCACATCAAGTTGCCCAGCCCAGATTCTATGAGCAGCGCCCTAGCTGTCTCCAGAATTGTCCGGTTCGCCCGTTCTGCTACACCGTTGGACTGTGGGGTGTAAGCCGTGGTCAGCTCCCTCTGGATGCCCTGCTTCTTGAGCCAGGCCGTCATCTCAGCTCCAAGGAACTCACCACCCCGATCTGTCCTAATCCGCTTCACCACACACTCCGCTTGCTTCTCCACGAACGGCAGCCAATCGTCCCGAATCGTGGAGGCGGCGTGATCTTTCTGCTTCAGCGGATACGCCCACATTAGCCTGCTCCAGTCATCCACTATGGTTAGGAAGTACCGCTCCCCCTTGTGCCCTTGCACCGGCAGCGGCCCCACCAAGTCCATGTGGACCAGCTCCAACGGCTTTTTGCTCCTGCCAGCCACACTATGGAAGGGGAAACGGGTGAACTTTGAAAGGAGGCAAATTTCACAGTTATCATCGGGTGGTTGTCCGTTCAGCTTTAAGCCCTTAACGGCTCCATCCTTCTCCAGCTGCTTCAGCAAAGGCATTGCCACATGCCCCAAACGTCGGTGTGCAGTTGCCCAATCTGTCTCCCCAGATCTGGCCGACACTTTCACACCAACCCCTCCAACGGCGTTGCACTCCCCCTGGGATGCAGACCCCTCTCCAGCCTGCCCCCCACCATGCCACGCCAGCGCCGGCAGCTGCCACATAGATCTGTACACGTCCTTGCTCTCGTGCAGATCCCAAAGCACCCGATTGCCCAGCTTCCCCTTATAAGTGCGAGCCCCATCCGTGTTGGTGTTCACCCCAGCCTTGCCAAGCTTACGGAGGGAGATGAGGTTGGCCTTCAGGTCGGGGACGAGGAGAACGTCGTGCAGCACCACCGGCTTGCCATCCGCTCCCTTAAATGCAGCTCGTCCCGCACCAGACACCTTCAACATGTGTCCAGAGGCAGAGCACACCTCATTAATCGGTGCAGCGCGTACGTCGTCCAGCAGGTCCTTGCGCGGCGTCATTGTCCAAGCAGCGCCTGTGTCCAACACCCAATAGTCCAGGGGGTGCAGCTCTGCTCCAGCCTTAGCAGATGCGTCTCCTTGCTCCCCCTTGTCTCCCATATGGAAGAATTGGCCCGCGGTGCGCTCCTTCTTCTTCTCCGCACCGCCGTTGCCCTTCGGGTTGTTGTCGGACGAATCAGCGACCATGTTGGCGCCGTTTTTCTGGTTCCTCCGCGCGCCGCCATCCTGGTGACGATTCTGGGGGGTCCATCCATCGGGTTTCTTATAGCACAAAAACCAGGGGTGCCCTTCCTTCTCACAATACCAGCAACTCCCTTTCATTTTGCCACCAGCACCCGACTTGCCCCCACGTCCAGATTTCGCACCGCGACCCCAACCGGTACCTCCTTGTTGGTCGTTGGAGTCGTCGTCTTTCTTTGCACCGCGTCCAGCACCACCGAAGCCACGTCCTTTGCCACGTCGGCTCCCTTGCATCCCGTAGCCGCTGCTGCCGTCGTCTCCACCCCTCAGTTGGCGGCGACGGAAGTCCTCCTCCAGAATCTTCGTCCGCACCCACTCGAGCGTCCACAAGCTCTGGTTCTGCGGCAGGCTCAATCCGCTCGTAAATTGAAGCCACGATTCCGGCAGCAGCGAGAGCATCTTCAAGCACTTTGTTTGCTCCGGGTAGGTGATTCCCGCGGTCGCCAACTTCGCGTAGAGGTCGCGCAATTTGTCCAGGACAGGTTGCACCGGCTCTCCCTCGCTCAGGCGCAACGCGGACAGCTCCCTCTCCAGCATCAATGTTGCAACAACGGAGGTAGGGGCGTGCAGCTCCTTCAACACCGTCCACGCCTTCGGACCGCACTCAACCTCCGGCAGCAGGTGCATGACGTGGTGACGCTGGTTCAGCTCCAAACTCTGCGACATCAAGTAGTAGCCAGCCGAGGCGCGCTCGTCCCAATCTTCCTGAAGGGCGGGGTCACTCGGTCTAGGCTCCTCCCCAATCATTAGTTTCAGCAATCCGATTTGTCGGAAATAAAGTTGCATTTTCCAGGCCCAATCATCATAGCCCTCACCATTGAACTTCTCGACGGTGAAGTTTTTCAGCACCTCCTTGATCAGCGAGCCCTGGCTTGTTCGCGCTCCCCTTGGCGCAGAAACACCAGAATCATGGCTGCCGCTACGATCTTGGGCTGAAGATTCACCAGCTACCGCCGAGGTGTTGCCCGCCATAGCTACCTATATCGAGGATCACTATAACGCAGCTCTGATACCAGCTTGTTGGTGTAAGGGCCTAATAAAATCAAGCTATTAAGACTTTATCAAACTTAAAACCTCTCCTCGGGGTCACCTCCAAGGGTCCTTGGGTGCCTGGTACAAGACCAGCCCCTATCCTCGGGTCCGAGTTTGTAGAGAGAGGGATCAAGAGGGACTTAGTCAAAACAGCAAGAGTACCTTGAACGTCGCGCAGCGTATCGTGCAGACCGTCGATCGGATTAAGCTGAGAATTTCCTATATCGAAGCTCACTCTAAGAGCTTTAAAATAAGCCAAGTTACATCGCGAAAGTTCTGCCATTACGCAGTTATGGCTCGGACAGCGTTAGCCTAGCGTTGGAGTGCTAGCGTACTAGCGTTGACTCGGGTAGCATTCCGCCATCGCACCGCGTAGAAAGGAAATTCTAGCAAGGAAGGAATTTGCTTGAATCAATTTCACTATATTCAGGTACAAACAGAGAAGGAATAAATAGCTCTAGCTAGCAAGGACCTTGGGAATCAACCTGGGAACAACCAGGGATGATCCCAAATAATTCCAAGCAACAGAACCAACCTGGCTGGACAAAATAGCAGGTGATAGGTTAGTGAACAACCTCTGGTTCTGTTTTTCCAACCTGGGGAAACAACAACCAGGTTCAGGTCCTAAAAACAGAACCTGTTTTGTCTTTGCCCAACCAGCCAAATGCTGGTTCTGCTGGTTTCCCCTGGCCCTGTAGCATGCAGATACAGACAAACAACATCCAACCTTCACCTAAATTGTACCCCTATAGTGCCTGCCCTGCTACACTATAGTCAACCAAACAAAACAGTACAATTTCGAGTTGGATAGAACTGAATCTGCGCAATCAAGTAAGTTGAACCGCAAAGCTTCCATCTTGGGTTCCTTTGCGAGCTCGTCCTTTCTGCTTGTACTGTTCATAGCGCGTACAATGTTATGCCGAAGCGCACATTTTGCGAGTACCTGCAAATGCTTCAAGCGAAAATTGCGAAAGCAAACAAACACACAAACATACCATTCACACGCAAATGCATTCGCACACGCATACTCGTACAAACAGACGGCAGGGTGTCGTGCAATGTGAATTTGCACCCAACAGATACTTCACCACACGCTCAGCTGCATCCACCTGCTCCTCTGATGGATTCTGCACCACCCTAGCCAGCTGCCCAACCGAGGAAGAGATATCAGGCCTTGTGTGAACAGCTGCCCACCAAGGACTGAAATTGCTGCTGCTCCTCGGCTTCAACCCCTTCATCCTCTGCAGCTTTCACAAGCTTGAATTCTGCTGGCAGGGGAGTTGCAACCTTGCGCTCATTCTCAATCCCATACTTCTCCCCCAGCTCCTTGATGAACTTCTCCTGGTGCAGCTTCAACTACCTGTGATCCAGATCCCTCTCCACGTGCATCCCGAGGTAGTACTTTACCTCCCCAAGGTTCTTGCACTTGAAGTTCTCCATCAGCTGCTGCTGCACCTTGTGGATCTCCTTCATGCTGCTGCTAAAGAGAAGAATGTCGTCCACGTAGACCAGAAACAACAACAGCTTCTCCCCCTCCCCCTTGAGAAAGAGGCTCTCATCACAGCTGCTGGTCCTGAATCCCATCTCCTCTAAAACAGCTGCCAGCTTCTGGTACCAGCAGCGTGGCGCCTGCTTCAAGCCATAGATCGACCTTTTCAGCTTGCACACCCTGCCCGTACCATCCTCATACCCAGGAGGCTGCGTCATGAACACCTCCTGCTCTAAAATCCCGTTGAGGAATGCCGTTGATATGTCCATTCGGATAATGAATTTCCCACTAACAGCTGCATCTGCCAACAAGACACGGAGGGTAGGGGGTTTGGCAGTGGGAGCAAAGATCTCATTGAAGTCCCGCTTCTCCTTCTGCATAAACCCCTTAGCCACCAACCTACTCTTGTAGATGGTGACCTGCCCCTTGTCGTCAGTCTTGATCCTTAGCACCCACTTGCATTGTACTGCTTTCTTTCCCTCAGGCAGCACCACTAGTTCCCAAGTCTCATTCTCCAGCAGGCTCTGGTAATCAGCATCCCTAGAAGCCAGCCATTTGTCCCTATCTGGTCCAGCTAATGCCTCCTCCATGCTAGCTGGTTCCTCTTGTACAGGGGCAAGAAAACAGTACGCAGGCTCATCCTCCTCATCCGGGTCATAGCCATGTGGTAGAATCAGCAATGCCTCCTCTGTCCCAAGCTGCTGCTCAGCTACATCAGCTCCTGCAGTCAGCTTCTTAGTAGCCATACAGGTACGTCCTGGCCTGGAGACGGGTGTCTCCCATCCTTTCATAACGACACCCTTCGGCTTCTTAATTTTCCCCTGCTGCTGCTCTCCTTCCTCGGATCCAGCAGCTCCACTAGTGCTAGTCTCCACATCATTTTCTCCACCAGCAGGTGCCTCCTGTACTTTCTTTCCATCACCACCCTCTGCAGCTGCCTCTTCTCCCTCCTCCCACACACTAGGAGTCAGGTCCAGCTGCATGGTGATCTGCTCCATCTGCTGGGACACCCTGGCCTCCGACTGTATCTCCCAGCTGTTGGGTGCAAATTCACATTGCACGACATCCTGCCGTCTGTTTGTGTTAGCCATACGGTTGGTACCGAGAGAACGTGCGTTACTTACCCATATGGTTGGTACCGAGAGTAAGTTCGTGACTTAGCCATATGGTTGGTACCATGATTAAGTGCTTTACTTACCCATAAGGTTGGCATCGAGAGTAAGTGCGTTACTTACTCATATGGTTGGTACCGAGAGTAAGTGCGTTACTTACCGATATGGTTGGTATCGAGAGAAAGTGCGTTACTTGCCCATATGGTTGGTACCGAGAGAAAGTGCGTTACTTGCTCAAATGGTTGGTACCGAGAGAAAGTGCGTTACTTACTGATCTAGTTGGTACCGAGAGAAAGTGCGTTTCTTACTGATATGGTTGGTACCGAGAGAAAGTGCGTTACTTACTGATATGACTAGTACCGAGAGAAAGTGCGTTACTTACCCATATGGGTACTAACCATATGGCTAAGAAACGCACCTACTCTCGGTACCAACCATATGGGTAAGTAACGTACTTACTCTGGGTACCAACCATATGGGTGAGTAACGCACTAACTCTAGGTACCAACCATATGGTTAAGTAATGTACTTACTCTCGGTACTAACCATATCGGTAAGTAACGCTCTTACTCTCGGTACCAACCATATAGGTAAATAACGCACTTACTCTGGGTACCAACCATATGGGTAAGTAACGCACTTACTCTGGGTACCAACCATACGGGTAAGTAACGTACTTACTCTCGGTACCAACCATATCGGTAAGTAACGCACTTACTCTTGGTACCAACCATATGGATAAGTCACGCACTTACTCTGGATACCAACCATATGAGTAAGTAACGCACTTACTCTGGGTATCAACCATATGGGTAAGTAACGTACTTACTCTCGGTACCAACCATATCGGTAAGTAACGCACTTACTCTCAGTACCAACCATAAAGGTAAGTAACACACTTACTTTGGGTACCAACCATATGTGTAAGTAACGCACTTACTTTCGGTACCAACCATATGAGTAAGTAACGTACTTACTCTCGGTACCAACCATATCGGTAAGAAACGCACTTACTCTGGGTACCAACCATATGGGTAAGTAACGCACATACACTGGGTACCAACCATATGGGTAAGTAACGTACTTACTCTCGGTACAACCATATCGGTAAGTAACGCACTTACTCTTGGTACCAACCATATAGGTAAGTAACGCACTTACTCTCGGTACCAACCAGATGGGCAGGAAACCCGCTTACTCTCGGTACCAACCATATGGGCAGGAAACCCACTTACTCTCGGTACCAACCATATCGGTAAGTAACGCACTTACTCTGGGTACCAACCATAAAGCTAAGAAACGCACTTACTCTCGGTACCAACCATAAAGCTAAGTAACTCACTTACTCTTCGGTACCAACCATATGGGTAAGTAACGCACTTACTCTCGGTACCAACCATATAGGTAAGTAACGCACTTTCTCTCGGTACCAACCATATCAGTAAGTAACGCACATACTCTCGGTACCAACGATATGGATAAGTAACGTACTTACTCTCGGTACCAACCATATCGGTAAGTAACGCACTTACTCTTGGTACCAACCATATGGGTAAGTAACGCACTTACTCTCGGTACCAACTATATGGGCAGGAAACACGCTTACTCTCGGTACCAACCATATGAGTAAGTCACGCACTTACTCATGGTATCAACCATATGGCTAAGTAACGCACTTGCTCTGGGTACCAACCATATGGCTGAGAAACGCTCTTACTCTGGGAACCAACCATATGGGCAAGTAACGCACTTACTCTGGGTACCAACCATATGGGTAAGTAACGTACTTATTTCAGTACCAACCATATCGGTAAGTAATGCACTTACTCTCGGTACCAACCATATAGGTAAGTAACGCACTTACTCTGGGTACCAACCATATGTGTAAGTAACGCACTTACTCTCGGTACCAACCATATGGGTAAGTAACGCACTTACTCTGGGTACCAACCATATGGCTAAGAAACGCACTTACTCTCGGTACAAACCATATGGGTAAGTAACGCACTTTCTCTCGGTACCAACCATATCGGTAAGTAACGCACTTACTCTCGGTACCAACCATATCGGTAAGTAATGCACTTACTCTGGGTACCAACCATATGGCTAAGTAACGCACTTACTCTGGGTACCAACCATATGGCTAAGAACGCACTTACTCTCTGTACCAACCATATGGGTAAGTAACGCACTTTCTCTCGGTACCAACCATATTGGTAAGTAACGCACTTACTCTCGGTACCAACCATATCGGTAAGTTATGCACTTACTCTGGGTACCAACCATATGGGTAAGTAACGCACTTACTCTGGGTACCAACCATATGGGTAAGTAATGTACATACTCTCGGTACCAACCATATTGGTAAGTAACGCACTTACTCTCGGTACCAACCATATAAGTAAGTAACACACTTACTCTCAATACCAACCATATGGTTAAGTAACGCACTTACTCTGGGTACCAACCATATGGGTAAGTAACGCACTTACACTGGGTACCAACCATATCGGTAAGTAATGTACTTACTCTTGGTACCAACCATATTGGTAGGTAACGCACTTACTCTCGGTACCAACCATATGGGCAGGAAACCCGCTTACTCTCGGTACCAACCATATGAGTAAGTAACGCACTTACTCTCGATACCAACCTTATAGTTAAGTAACGCACTTACTCTGGGTACCAACCATATGGCTAAGTAATGCACTTACCTTCAGTACCAACCATATGGGTAAGTAACGCACTTTCTCTCGGTACCACCCATATCGGTAAGTAAAGCACTTACTCTCGGTACCAACCATCTCGGTAAGTAACGCACTTACTCTGGGTACCAACCATATGGGTAAGTAACGCACTTACTCCTGGTACCAACCATATGGGTAAGTAACGTACTTAATCTCGGTACCAACCATTTTGGTAAGTAACGCACTTACTCTCGGTACCAACCATATCGGTAAGTAACGCACCTACTCTCGGTACCAACCATGTGGGCAGGAAACCCGCTTACTCTGGGTACCAACCATATGGGTAAGTAACGCACTTTCTCTCGGTACCAACCATATCGGTAAGTAAAGCACTTACTCTCGGTACCAACCATATCGGTAAGTAACGCACTTACTCTGGGTACCAACCATATGGGTAAGAAACGCACTTACTCTGGGTACCAACCATATGGGTAAGTAACGTACTTACTCTCGGTACCAACCATATTGGTAACTAACGCACTTACTCTCGGTACCAACCATATCGGTAAGTAACGCACTTACTCTCGGTACCAACCATATGGGCGGGAAACCCACTTACTCTGGGTACCAACCATATGGATAAGTAGCGCACTTTCTCTCGGTACCAACCATATCGGTAAGTAAAGCACTTACTCTCAGTACCAACCATATCGGTAAGTAACGCACTTACTCTGGGTACCAACCATATGGGTAAGTAACGCACTTACTCTGGGTACCAACCATACGGGTAAGTAACGTACCTACTCTCGGTACCAACCATATTGGTAAGTAACGCACTTACTCTCGGTACCAACCATATGGGTAAGTAACGCACTTACTCTCGGTACCAACCATATGGGCAGGAAACCCGCTTACTCTCAGTACCAACCATATGAGTAAGTATCGCACTTACTCTCGATACCAACCTTAAGGATAAGTAACGCACTTACTCTGGTACCAAATATATGGGTAAGTAACGCACTTACTCTGGGTACCAACCATATGGGTAAGTAACGTACTTACTCTCGGTACCAACCATATCAGTAAGTAACTCACTTACTCTGGGTACCAACCATATGGGTAAGTAACGCACCTACTCTGGGTACCAACCATATGGGTAAGTAACTTACTTACTCTCGGTACCAACCATATCGGTAAGTAACGCATTTAGTCTTGGTACCAACCATATGGGTAGGTAACGCACCTACTCTCGGAGGCAAGAAACCGACTTACGCTCGATACCAATCGTATGGGTAAGTAAGGCACTTACTCATGGTACCAACCATATGGCTAAGTAACGTACTTACTCTGGGTACCAACCATATGGCTAAGAAACGCACTTTCTCTCGGTACTAACCATATGGGTAAGTAACGCACTTTCTCTCGGTACCAACCATATCGGTAAGTAAAGCACTTACTCTCGGTACCAACCATATCGGTAAGTAACGCACTTACTCTGGGTACCAACCATATGGGTAAGTAACGCACTAACTCTGGGTACCAACCATATGGGTAAGTAACGTACTTACTCTCGGTACCAACCATATTGGTAAGTAACGTACTTACTCTCGGTACCAACCTTATGGATAAGTAACGCACTTACTCTGGGTACCAACCATATGGCTAAGTAACGCACTTACCCTCGGTACCAACCATATGGGTAAGTAACGCACATGCTCTCGGTACCAACCATATGGGTAAGTAACGTCCTTACTCTCGGTACCAACCATATGGGTAAGTAACGCACTTACTCTGGGTACCAACCATATGGCTAAGAAACGCACTTACTCTCGGTATCAACCATATGGGTAAGTAACGCACATTCTCTCGGTACCAACTATATGGGTAAGTAATGCACTTACTCTCGGTACTAACCATATGGGTAAGTAACGCACTTACTCTGGGTACCAACCATATGGCTAAAAAACGCACCTACTCTCGGTATCAACCATATCGGTAAATAACGCACATTCTCTCGGTACCAAACATATGGGTAAGTAACATTCTTACTCTCGGTACCAGCCATATGGGTAAGTAACGCACTTATTCTGGGTATCAACCATATGGGTAAGTAACGCACTTACTCTGGGTATCAACCATATGGCTAAGAAACGTACTTACTCTCGGTATCAACCATATGGGTAAGTAACGCACATTCTCTCGGTACCAACCATATGGGTAAGTAACGTCCTTACTCTCGGTACCAACCATATGGGTAAGTAACGCACTTACTCTGGGTACCAACCATATGGCTAAGAAACGCACTTACTCTCGGTATCAACCATATGGGTAAGTAACGCACATTCTCTCGGTACCAACCATATGGGTAAGTAATGCACTTACTCTCGGTACTAACCATATGGGTAAGTAACGCACTTACTCTGGGTACCAACCATATGGCTAAGAAACGCACCTACTCTCGGTATCAACCATATGGGTAAATAACGCACATTCTCTCGGTACCAACCATATGGGTAAGTAACATTCTTACTCTCGGTACCAGCCATATGGGCAAGTAACGCACTTATTCTGGGTATCAACCATATGGGTAAGTAACGCACTTACTCTGGGTATCAACCATATGGCTAAGAAACGCACTTACTCTCGGTATCAACCATATGGGTAAGTAACGCACATTCTCTCTGTACCAACCATATGGGTAAGTAACGTCCTTACTCTCGGTACCAACCATATGGGTAAGTAACGCACTTACTCTGGGTACCAACCATATGGGTAAGTAACGCACTTACTCTGGGTACCAACCATATGGGTAGGAAACGCACTTACTCTGGGTACCAACCATATCGGTAGGTAACGTACTTACTCTCGGTACCAATCATATCGGTAAGTAACGCCCTTACTCTTGGTACCAACCATATGGGAAAGTAACGCACTTATTCTCGGTACCAACCATATTGGCAGGAAACCCACTTTCTCTTGATACCAATCTTATGGGTAAGTAAGGCACTTACTCATGGTACCAACCATATGGCTAAGAAACGCACTTAGTTTCGGTATCAACCATATGGGTAAGTAAGGCACTTACTCTCGGTACCAACCATATCGGTAAGTAACGCACTTAGTTTCGGTACCAACCATATGGGTAAGTAACGCACTTACTCTGGGTACCAACCATATGGCTAAGAAACGCACCTACTCTCGGTATCAACCATATGGGTAAATAACGCACATTCTCTCGGTACCAACCATATGGGTAAGTAATATTCTTACTCTCGGTACCAACCATATGGGTAAGTAACGCACTTACTCTGGGTATCAACCATATGGGTAAGTAACGCACTTACTCTAGGTATCAACCATATGGCTAAGAAACTCACTTACTCTCGGTATCAACCATATGGGCAAGTAACGCACATTCTCTCTGTACCAACCATATGGGTAAGTAACGTCCTTACTCTCGGTACCAACCATATGGGTAAGTAACGCACTTACTCTGGGTACCAACCATATGGGTAAGTAACGCACTTACTCTGGGTACCAACCATATGGGTAGGAAACGCACTTACTCTGGGTACCAACCATATGGGTAGGTAACGTACTTACTCTCGGTACCAATCATATCGGTAAGTAACGCCCTTACTCTCGGTACCAACCATATTGGCAGGAAACCCACTTTTTCTTGATACCAACCTTATGGGTAAGTAAGGCACTTACTCATGGTACCAACCATATGGCTAAGAAACGCACTTAGTTTCGGTATCAACCATATGGGTAAGTAAGGCACTTACTCTCGGTACCAACCATATCGGTAAGTAACGCACTTAGTTTCGGTACCAACCATGTGGGTAAGTAACGCACTTACTCTGGGTACCAACCATATGGGTAAGTAACGCACTTACTCTGGGTACCAACCATATGGGTAAGTAACGTACTTACTCTCGGTACCAACCATATTGGTAAGTAACGCACTTACTCTCGGTACCAACCATATGGGTAAGTAACGCACTTACTCTCGGTACCAACCATATGGGCAGGAAACCCCGCTTACTCTCGGTACCAACCATATGAGTAAGTAACGCACTTACTCTCGATACCAACCTTATGGGTAAGTAACGCACTTACTCATGGTACCAACCATATGGGTAACTAACGCACTTACTCTGGGTACCAACCATATGGCTAAGTAACGCACTTACTCTGGGTACCAACCATATGGCTAAGAAACGCACTTACTCTGGGTACCAACCATATGGGTAAGTAACGCACTTTCTCTCGGTACCAACCATATCGGTAAGTAACGCACTTACTCTCGGTACCAACCATATGGGCAGGAAACCCCGCTTACTCTCGGTACCAACCATATGAGTAAGTAACGCACTTACTGTCGGTACCAACCATATCGATAAGTAACGCACTTACTATCGGTACCAACCATATGGGTAAGCAACGCACTTACTCTGGGTACCAACCATATGGGTAAGAAACGCACTTACTCGGGGTACCAACCATATGTCTAAGTAACGTACTTACTCTCGGTACGAACCAGATTGGTAAGTAACGCAGTTACTCTGGGTACCAACCATATGGGTAAGTAACGTAATTGCTCTGGGTACCAACCATATGGCTAAGTAACGCACTTACTCATTGTACCAACCATATGGCTTAGTAACGCACTTATTCTGGGTACCAACCATATGGCAAAGAAACGCACTTACTCTGTGTACCAACCATATGGGTAAATAACGTACTTACTCTTGGTACTAACCATATCGGTAAGTAACGCACTTACTCTTGGTACCAACCATATAGGCAGGAAACCCACTTTCTCTCGATACCAACCATATGGGTAAGTAACGTACTTACTCTCGGTACCAACTATATCGGTAATTAACTCACTTACTCTGGGTACCAACCATATGGGTAAGAAACGCACTTACTCTCGGTACCAACCATATGGGTAAGTAATGCACTTACTCTCCGTACCAACCATATGGGCAGGAAACCCGCTTACTCTCGGTACCAACCATATGAGTAAGTAACGCACTTACTCTCGATACCAACCTTTTGGGTAAGTAACGCACTTATTTATGGTACCAACCATATAGCTAAGTAACGCACCTACTCTCGGTACCAACCATATGGGTAAGTAATGCACTTTCTCTCGGTACCAACCATGTGGGTAAGTAACGTCCTTACTCTTAGTACCAACCATATGGGTAAGTAACGCACTTATTCGGGTACCAACCAGATGGGTAAGTAACGCACTTTCTATAGGTACCAACCATATGGGTAAGTAACGCACTTACTCTGAGTACCAACCATATGGCTAAGAAACACACTACTCTTGGTATCAACCATATGGGTAAGTAACGCACTTACTTTCGGTACCAACCATATGGGCAAGTAACGCCTTTACTCTCGGTATCAACCATATGGGTAAGTAACGCACTTACTTTGGGTACCAACCATATGGGTAAGTAACGTACTTACTCTCGGTACCAACCATATCGGTAAGTAATGCACTTACTCTTGGTACCAATCATATGGGTAAGTAACGCACTTACTCTCGGTACCAACCATATGGGCAGGAAACCCACTTATTCTCGGTACCAACCTTATGGGTAAGTAACGCACTTACTCATAGTACCAACTATATGGCTAAGTAACGCACTTACTCAGCGTACCAACCATATGGCTAAGAAACGTACTTACTCTCAGTATCAACCATATGGGTAAGTAACGCACATTCTCTCGGTACCAACCATATGGGTAAGTAACGTCCTTACTCTCGGTACCAACAATATAGGTAAGTAACGCACTTACTCTGGGTACCAACCATATGGCTAAGAAACGCCCTTACTCTCAGTATCAACCATATGGGTAAATAACGCACATTCTCCCGGTACAACCCATATGGGTAAGTAACGTCCTTACTCTCGGTACCAACCATATGGGTAAGAAACGCACTTACTCTGGGTCCCAACCATATGGGTAAGTAACGCACTTACTCTCGGTACCAACCATATGGGCAGGAAACCCGCTTACTCTCGGTACCAACCATATGAGTAAGTAGTACACTTACTCTCGATACCAACCTTATGGTTAAGTAACGCACTTACGCTCGGTACCAACCATATGGGTAAGTAACGCACTTTCTCTCGGTACCAACCATATGGGTAAGTAACATCCTTACTCTCGGTACCAACCATATGGGTAAATAACGCACTTACTCTGGGTACCAACCATATGGGTAAGTAACGCACTTACTCTGGGTACCCACCATATGCGTAAGTAACGTACTTACTCTCGGTACCAACCATATCGGTAATTCACTCACTTACTCTCGGTATCAACCATATGGGTAAGTAATGCACATTCTTTCGGTACCAACCATATGGGCAAGTAACGTCCTTACTCTCAGTACCAACCATATGGGTAAGTAACTCACTTACTCTGGGTACCAACTATATGGCTAAGAAACGCACTTACTTTCGGTATCAACCATATGGGTAAGTAACGCGCATTCTCTCGGTATCAACCTTATGGGTAAGTAACATCCTTACTCTCGGTACCAACCATTTGGGTAAGTAACGCACTTACTCTGGGTACCAACCATATGGGTAAGTAACGCACTTACTCTCGGTACCAACCATATAGGTAAGTAACGCACTTACTCTCGGTACCAACCATATGGGCAGGAAACCTGCTTACTCTCGGTACCAACCATATGAGTAAGTAACGCACTTACTCTCGATACCCACCTTTTGGGTAAGTAAGGCACTTATTCATGGTACCAACCATATGGCTAAGTAACGCACTTTCTCTTGGTACCAACCATATATGTAAGTAACGCACTTTCTCTTGGTACCAACCATATGGGTAAGTAACGTCCTTACTCTCGGTACCAACCATATGGGTACGTAACGCACTTTCTCTTTGTACCAACCATATGGGCAGGAAATCCGCTTACTCTCGATACCAACCATATGGGTAAGTAAAGCACTTACTCATTGTACCAACCATATGGCTAAGTAACGCACTTGCTCTCGGTACCAACCATATGGGTAAGTAACGCACTTTCTCTAGGTACCAACCATATGGATAAGTATTGTCCTTACTCTCAGTACCAACCATATGGGTAAATAACGCACTTACTATGGGTACCAAACTTATGAGTAAGTAACGCACTTACTCTGGGTACGAACCATATAGATAAGAAACGCACTTACTCTCGGTATCAACCATAGGGGTAAGTAACGCACATTCTCTAGGTACCAACCATATGGGTAAGTAACATCCTTACTCTCGGCACCAACCATATGGATAAGTGACGCATTTACTCAGGGTACCAACCATATGGGTAAGTCACGCACTTACTCTCGGTACCAACCATATGGGCAGGAAACCCGCTTACTCTCGGTACCAACCATATGATTCAGTAACCCACTTACTCTCGATACCGACCTTTTGGGTAAGTAACGCACTTATTCATGGCACCAACCATATGGCGAAGTAACGCACTTACTCTAGGTACCAACCATATGGGTAAGTAACGCACTTTCTCTCGGTACTTACCATATGGGTAAGTAACGTCCTTACTCTCAGTACCAACCATATGGGTAAGTAACGCACTTACTCTGGGTACCAACCATATGGGTAAGTAACGCACTTACTCTCGGTACCAACCATAGGGGTAAGTAACGCACTTTCTCTCGGTACCAACCATATGAGTAAGTAACGTACTTACTCTCGGTACCAACCATATGGGTAAGTAACACACTTACTCTGGGTACCAACCATATGGGTAAGCAACGCACTTACTCTGGGTACCAACCATATGGGTAAGTAACGCACTTACTCTGGAAAACAACTTTATGGGTAAGTAACGTACTTACTCTCGGTACCAACCATATCGGTAAGTAACGCACTTACTCTTGGTACCAACCATACGGGTAAGTAACGCACTTACTCTCGGTACCAACCATATAGGCAGGAAACCCACTTTCTCTCGATACCAACCTTATGGGTAAGTATGGCACTTACTCATGGTACCAACCATAAGGCTAAGAAACGCTCTTACTCTCGGTACCAACCATATGGGTAAGTAACGCACTTTCTCTCGGTACCAACCATATCGGTAAGAGACGCACTTAGTTTAGGTACCAACCATATGGGTATGTAACGCACTTACTCTGGGTACTAACCGTATGGGTAAGTAACGCACTTACTCTGGGTACCAACCATGTGGGTAAGTAACGTACTTACTCTTGGTACCAACCATATTGGTAAGTAACGCACTTACTCTCGGTACCAACCATATGGGTAAGTAACGCACTTACTCTCGTTACCAACCATATGGGAAGGAAATCCGCTTACTGTCGGTACCAACCATATAAGTAAGTAAAGCACTTACTCTCGATACCAACCTTATGGGTAAGTAACGCACATACTCATGGTACCAACCATATGGCTAAGTAACGCACTTACCCTCGGTACCAACCATATGGGTAAGTAACGCACTTTCTCTCGGTACCAACCATATGGGTAAGTAACGTCCTTACTCTCGGCACCAACCATATGGGTAAGTAACGCACTTACTCTGGGTATCAACCATATGGCTAAGAAACGCACTTACTCTCGGTATCAACCAAATGGGTAAGTAAGGCACATTCTCTCTGTACCAACCATATGGGTAAGTAACATCCTTACTCTCTGTACCAACCATATGGGTAAGTAGCGCACTGACTCTGGGTACCAACCATATCCATAAGTAACGCACTTACTATCGGTACCAACCATATGGGTAAGTAACGCACTTACTCTTGGTACCAACCATATGGGCAGGAAATCCGCTTACTCTCGATACCAACCTTTTGGGTAAGTAACGCACTTACTTGTTGTACCAACCATATGAATAAGTAACGCACTTACTCTCGGTACCAACCATATGGGTAAGTAACGCACTTTCTCAGGGTACCAACTATATGGGTAAGTAACGCACTTACTCTCGATACCAACCTTATGGGTAAGTAACGCACTTACTCTGGGTTCCAACCATATGGCTAAGTAACGCACTTACCCTCGGTACCAACCATATGGGTAAGTAACGCACTTTCTCTCGGTACCAACCATATGGGTAAGTAACGTCCTTACTCTCGGTACCAACCATGTGGGTAAGTAACACACTTACTCTGTGTACCAACCATATGGCTAAGAAACGCACTTACTCTCGGTACCAACCATATGGGTAAGTAACGCACTTACTTTGGGTACCAACCATATGGGTAAGTAACGCACTTACTCGGGGTACCAACCATATGGCTAAGAAACGCACTTAATCTTGGTATCAACCATATGGGTAAGTAACGCACTTTCTCTCGGTACCAACCATATGGGTAAGTAACGTCCTTACTCTCGGTACTAACCATATGGGTAAGTAACGCACTTACTCTTGGTACCAACCATATGGCTAAGAATCGCACTTACTCTCATTATGAACCATATGGGTAAGTAGCGCACATTCTCTCGGTACCAACCATATGGGTAAGTAACGTCCTTACTCTCGGTACCAACAATATGGTTAACTAACGCACTTACTCTGGGTACCAACCATATGGCTAAGAAACGCACCTACTCTCGGTATCAACCATATGGGTAAGTAACATCCTTACTCTCGGTACCAACCATATGGGTAAGTAACGCACTTACTCTGGGCACCAACCATATGGCTAAGAAACGCACTTACTCTCGGTATCAACCATATGGGTAAGTAACGCACATTCTTTCGGTACCAACCATATGGGTAAGTAACGTCCTTACTCTCGGTACCAACCATATCGGTAAGTAACGCACTTACTCAAGGTACCAACCATATGGGTAAGTAACGCACTTACTCTGGGTACCAACCATATGGGTAGGTAACGCACTTACTCTGGGTACCAACTATATGGGTAGGTAACGTACTTACTCTCGGTACCAACCTTATTGCTAAGTAACGCACTTACGCTTGGTACCAACCATATGGGAAAGTAACGCACTTTCTCTCGGTACCAACCATATAGGCAGGAAACCCACTTTCTCTTGATACCAACCTTATAGGTAAGTGAGGCACTTACTCATGGTACCAACCATATGGCTAAGAAACGCACTTACTATCGGTATCAACCATATGGGTAAGTAACGCACTTTCTCTCGGTACCAACCATATCGGTAAGTAACGCACTTACTCTAGGTACCAACCATATGGGTAAGTAGCGCACTTACTCTGGGTACCAACCATACGGGTAAGTAACGCACTTACTCTCGGTACCAACCATATGGGTAAGTAACGCACTTACTCTGGGTACCAACCATACGGGTAAGTAACGTACTTACTCTCGGTACCAACCATATTGGTAAGTAACGCACTTACTCTCGGTACCAACCATATGGGTTAGTAACGCACTTACTCTCGGTACCAACCATATGGGCAGGAAACCCTGCTTACTCTCGGTACCAACCTTGAGAGTAAGTAACGCACTTACTCTCGATACCAACCTTATGGGTAAGAAACACACTTAATCATGGTACCAACCATATGGGTAACTAACGCACTTACTCTGGGTACCAACCATATGGCTAAGTAACGCACTTACTCTGGGTACCAACCATATGGCTAAAAAACGAACTTACTCTGGGTACCAACCATATGGGTAAGTAACGCACTTTCTCTCAGTACCAACCATATCAATAAGTAACGCACTTAGTCTCAGTACGAACCATATGGGTAAGTAACGCACTTACTCTGGGTACCAACCATATGGGTAAGTAACGCACTTACTCGGGGTACCAACCATATGGGTAAGTAACGTACTTACTCTCAGTACCAACCATATCGGTAAGTAACGCACTTACTCTGGGTACCAACCATATGGGTAAGTAATGTAATTACTCTGGGTACCAACTATATGGCTAAGTAACGCACTTATTCATGGTACAAACTATATGGCTTAGTAACGCACTTACTCTGGGTACCAACCATATGGCAAAGAAACGCACTTACTCTGGGTACCAACCATATGGGTAAGTAACGCACTTACTCTGGGTACCAACCATATGGGTAAGTAATGTACATACTCTCGGTACCAACCATATTGGTAAGTAACGCACTTACTCTCGGTACCAACCATATAAGTAAGTAACACACTTACTCTCAATACCAACCATATGGTTAAGTAACGCACTTACTCTGGGTACCAACCATATGGGTAAGTAACGCACTTACACTGGGTACCAACCATATCGGTAAGTAATGTACTTACTCTTGGTACCAACCATATTGGTAGGTAACGCACTTACTCTCGGTACCAACCATATGGGCAGGAAACCCGCTTACTCTCGGTACCAACCATATGAGTAAGTAACGCACTTACTCTCGATACCAACCTTATAGTTAAGTAACGCACTTACTCTGGGTACCAACCATATGGCTAAGTAATGCACTTACCTTCAGTACCAACCATATGGGTAAGTAACGCACTTTCTCTCGGTACCACCCATATCGGAAAGTAAAGCACTTACTCTCGGTACCAACCATCTCGGTAAGTAACGCACTTACTCTGGGTACCAACCATATGGGTACGTAACGCACTTACTCCTGGTACCAACCATATGGGTAAGTAACGTACTTAATCTCGGTACCAACCATTTTGGTAAGTAACGCACTTACTCTCGGTACCAACCATATCGGTAAGTAACGCACCTACTCTCGGTACCAACCATATGGGCAGGAAACCCGCTTACTCTGGGTACCAACCATATGGGTAAGTAACGCACTTTCTCTCGGTACCAACCATATCGGTAAGTAAAGCACTTACTCTCGGTACCAACCATATCGGTAAGTAACGCACTTACTCTGGGTACCAACCATATGGGTAAGAAACGCACTTACTCTGGGTACCAACCATATGGGTAAGTAACGTACTTACTCTCGGTACCAACCATATTGGTAACTAACGCACTTACTCTCGGTACCAACCATATCGGTAAGTAACGCACTTACTCTCGGTACCAACCATATGGGCAGGAAACCCACTTACTCTGGGTACCAACCATATGGATAAGTAACGCACTTTCTCTCGGTACCAACCATATCGGTAAGTAAAGCACTTACTCTCGGTACCAACCATATCGGTAAGTAACGCACTTACTCTGGGTACCAACCATATGGGTAAGTAACGCACTTACTCTGGGTACCAACCATATGGGTAAGTAACGTACCTACTCTCGGTACCAACCATATTGGTAAGTAACGCACTTACTCTCGGTACCAACCATATGGGTAAGTAACGCACTTACTCTCGGTACCAACCATATGGGCAGGAAACCCGCTTACTCTCAGTACCAACCATATGAGTAAGTATCGCACTTACTCTCGATACCAACCTTAAGGATAAGTAACGCACTTACTCTAGTACCAAATATATGGGTAAGTAACGCACTTACTCTGGGTACCAACCATATGGGTAAGTAACGTACTTACTCTCGGTACCAACCATATCAGTAAGTAACTCACTTACTCTGGGTACCAACCATATGGGTAAGTAACGCACCTACTCTGGGAACCAGCCATATGGGTAAGTAACTTACTTACTCTCGGTACCAACCATATTGGTAAGTAACGCATTTAGTCTTGGTACCAACCATATGGGTAGGTAACGCACCTACTCTCGGAGGCAAGAAACCGACTTACGCTCGATACCAATCGTATGGGTAAGTAAGGCACTTACTCATGGTACCAACCATATGGCTAAGTAACGTACTTACTCTGGGTACCAACCATATGGCTAAGAAACGCACTTTCTCTCGGTACCAACCATATGGGTAAGTAACGCACTTTCTCTCGGTACCAACCATATCGGTAAGTAAAGCACTTACTCTCGGTACCAACCATATCGGTAAGTAACGCACTTACTCTGGGTACCAACCATATGGGTAAGTAACGCACTAACTCTGGGTACCAACCATATGGGTAAGTAACGTACTTACTCTCGGTACCAACCATATTGGTAAGTAACGTACTTACTCTCGGTACCAACCTTATGGATAAGTAACGCACTTACTCTGGGTACCAACCATATGGCTAAGTAACGCACTTACCCTCGGTACCAACCATATGGGTAAGTAACGCACATGCTCTCGGTACCAACCATATGGGTAAGTAACGTCCTTACTCTCGGTACCAACCATATGGGTAAGTAACGCACTTACTCTGGGTACCAACCATATGGCTAAGAAACGCACTTACTCTCGGCATCAACCATATGGGTAAGTAACGCACATTCTCTCGGTACCAACTATATGGGTAAGTAATGCACTTACTCTCGGTACTAACCATATGGGTAAGTAACGCACTTACTCTGGGTACCAACCATATGGCTAAAAAACGCACCTACTCTCGGTATCAACCATATCGGTAAATAACGCACATTCTCTCGGTACCAAACATATGGGTAAGTAACATTCTTACTCTCGGTACCAGCCATATGGGTAAGTAACGCACTTATTCTGGGTATCAACCATATGGGTAAGTAACGCACTTACTCTGGGTATCAACCATATGGCTAAGAAACGTACTTACTCTCGGTATCAACCATATGGGTAAGTAACGCACATTCTCTCGGTACCAACCATATGGGTAAGTAACGTCCTTACTCTCGGTACCAACCATATGGGTAAGTAACGCACTTACTCTGGGTACCAACCATATGGCTAAGAAACGCACTTACTCTCGGTATCAACCATATGGGTAAGTAACGCACATTCTCTCGGTACCAACCATATGGGTAAGTAATGCACTTACTCTCGGTACTAACCATATGGGTAAGTAACGCACTTACTCTGGGTACCAACCATATGGCTAAGAAACGCACCTACTCTCGGTATCAACCATATGGGTAAATAACGCACATTCTCTCGGTACCAACCATATGGGTAAGTAACATTCTTACTCTCGGTACCAGCCATATGGGTAAGTAACGCACTTATTCTGGGTATCAACCATATGGGTAAGTAACGCACTTACTCTGGGTATCAACCATATGGCTAAGAAACGCACTTACTCTCGGTATCAACCATATGGGTAAGTAACGCACATTCTCTCTGTACCAACCATATGGGTAAGTAACGTCCTTACTCTCGGTACCAACCATATGGGTAAGTAACGCACTTACTCTGGGTACCAACCATATGGGTAAGTAACGCACTTACTCTGGGTACCAACCATATGGGTAGGAAACGCACTTACTCTGGGTACCAACCATATCGGTAGGTAACGTACTTACTCTCGGTACCAATCATATCGGTAAGTAACGCCCTTACTCTTGGTACGAACCATATGGGAAAGTAACGCACTTATTCTCGGTACCAACCATATTGGCAGGAAACCCACTTTCTCTTGATACCAATCTTATGGGTAAGTAAGGCACTTACTCATGGTACCAACCATATGGCTAAGAAACGCACTTAGTTTCGGTATCAACCATATGGGTAAGTAAGGCACTTACTCTCGGTACCAACCATATCGGTAAGTAACGCACTTAGTTTCGGTACCAACCATATGGGTAAGTAACGCACTTACTCTGGGTACCAACCATATGGCTAAGAAACGCACCTACTCTCGGTATCAACCATATGGGTAAATAACGCACATTCTCTCGGTACCAACCATATGGGTAAGTAATATTCTTACTCTCGGTACCAACCATATGGGTAAGTAACGCACTTACTCTGGGTATCAACCATATGGGTAAGTAACGCACTTACTCTAGGTATCAACCATATGGCTAAGAAACTCACTTACTCTCGGTATCAACCATATGGGCAAGTAACGCACATTCTCTCTGTACCAACCATATGGGTAAGTAACGTCCTTACTCTCGGTACCAACCATATGGGTAAGTAACGCACTTACTCTGGGTACCAACCATATGGGTAAGTAACGCACTTACTCTGGGTACCAACCATATGGGTAGGAAACGCACTTACTCTGGGTACCAACCATATGGGTAGGTAACGTACTTACTCTCGGTACCAATCATATCGGTAAGTAACGCCCTTACTCTCGGTACCAACCATATTGGCAGGAAACCCACTTTTTCTTGATACCAACCTTATGGGTAAGTAAGGCACTTACTCATGGTACCAACCATATGGCTAAGAAACGCACTTAGTTTCGGTATCAACCATATGGGTAAGTAAGGCACTTACTCTCGGTACCAACCATATCGGTAAGTAACGCACTTAGTTTCGGTACCAACCATGTGGGTAAGTAACGCACTTACTCTGGGTACCAACCATATGGGTAAGTAACGCACTTACTCTGGGTACCAACCATATGGGTAAGTAACGTACTTACTCTCGGTACCAACCATATTGGTAAGTAACGCACTTACTCTCGGTACCAACCATATGGGTAAGTAACGCACTTACTCTCGGTACCAACCATATGGGCAGGAAACCCCGCTTACTCTCGGTACCAACCATATGAGTAAGTAACGCACTTACTCTCGATACCAACCTTATGGGTAAGTAACGCACTTACTCATGGTACCAACCATATGGGTAACTAACGCACTTACTCTGGGTACCAACCATATGGCTAAGTAACGCACTTACTCTGGGTACCAACCATATGGCTAAGAAACGCACTTACTCTGGGTACCAACCATATGGGTAAGTAACGCACTTTCTCTCGGTACCAACCATATCGGTAAGTAACGCACTTACTCTCGGTACCAACCATATGGGCAAGAAACCCCGCTTACTCTCGGTACCAACCATATGAGTAAGTAACGCACTTACTGTCGGTACCAACCATATCGATAAGTAACGCACTTACTATCGGTACCAACCATATGGGTAAGCAACGCACTTACTCTGGGTACCAACCATATGGGTAAGAAACGCACTTACTCGGGGTACCAACCATATGTCTAAGTAACGTACTTACTCTCGGTACGAACCAGATTGGTAAGTAACGCAGTTACTCTGGGTACCAACCATATGGGTAAGTAACGTAATTGCTCTGGGTACCAACCATATGGCTAAGTAACGCACTTACTCATTGTACCAACCATATGGCTTAGTAACGCACTTATTCTGGGTACCAACCATATGGCAAAGAAACGCACTTACTCTGTGTACCAACCATATGGGTAAATAACGTACTTACTCTTGGTACTAACCATATCGGTAAGTAACGCACTTACTCTTGGTACCAACCATATAGGCAGGAAACCCACTTTCTCTCGATACCAACCATATGGGTAAGTAACGTACTTACTCTCGGTACCAACTATATCGGTAATTAACTCACTTACTCTGGGTACCAACCATATGGGTAAGAAACGCACTTACTCTCGGTACCAACCATATGGGTAAGTAATGCACTTACTCTCCGTACCAACCATATGTGCAGGAAACCCGCTTACTCTCGGTACCAACCATATGAGTAAGTAACGCACTTACTCTCGATACCAACCTTTTGGGTAAGTAACGCACTTATTTATGGTACCAACCATATAGCTAAGTAACGCACCTACTCTCGGTACCAACCATATGGGTAAGTAATGCACTTTCTCTCGGTACCAACCATGTGGGTAAGTAACGTCCTTACTCTTAGTACCAACCATATGGGTAAGTAACGCACTTATTCGGGTACCAACCAGATGGGTAAGTAACGCACTTTCTATAGGTACCAACCATATGGGTAAGTAACGCACTTACTCTGAGTACCAACCATATGGCTAAGAAACACACTACTCTTGGTATCAACCATATGGGTAAGTAACGCACTTACTTTCGGTACCAACCATATGGGCAAGTAACGCCTTTACTCTCGGTATCAACCATATGGGTAAGTAACGCACTTACTTTGGGTACCAACCATATGGGTAAGTAACGTACTTACTCTCGGTACCAACCATATCGGTAAGTAATGCACTTACTCTTGGTACCAATCATATGGGTAAGTAACGCACTTACTCTCGGTACCAACCATATGGGCAGGAAACCCACTTATTCTCGGTACCAACCTTATGGGTAAGTAACGCACTTACTCATAGTACCAACTATATGGCTAAGTAACGCACTTACTCAGCGTACCAACCATATGGCTAAGAAACGTACTTACTCTCAGTATCAACCATATGGGTAAGTAACGCACATTCTCTCGGTACCAACCATATGGGTAAGTAACGTCCTTACTCTCGGTACCAACAATATAGGTAAGTAACGCACTTACTCTGGGTACCAACCATATGGCTAAGAAACGCCCTTACTCTCAGTATCAACCATATGGGTAAATAACGCACATTCTCCCGGTACAACCCATATGGGTAAGTAACGTCCTTACTCTCGGTACCAACCATATGGGTAAGAAACGCACTTACTCTGGGTCCCAACCATATGGGTAAGTAACGCACTTACTCTCGGTACCAACCATATGGGCAGGAAACCCGCTTACTCTCGGTACCAACCATATGAGTAAGTAGTACACTTACTCTCGATACCAACCCCATGGTGAAGTAACGCACTTACGCTTGGTACCAACCATATGGGTAAGTAACGCACTTTCTCTCGGTACCAACCATATGGGTAAGTAACATCCTTACTCTCGGTACCAACCATATGGGTAAATAACGCACTTACTCTGGGTACCAACCATATGGGTAAGTAACGCACTTACTCTGGGTACCCACCATATGCGTAAGTAACGTACTTACTCTCGGTACCAACCATATCGGTAATTCACTCACTTACTCTCGGTATCAACCATATGGGTAAGTAATGCACATTCTTTCGGTACCAACCATATGGGCAAGTAACGTCCTTACTCTCAGTACCAACCATATGGGTAAGTAACTCACTTACTCTGGGTACCAACTATATGGCTAAGAAACGCACTTACTTTCGGTATCAACCATATGGGTAAGTAACGCGCATTCTCTCGGTATCAACCTTATGGGTAAGTAACATCCTTACTCTCGGTACCAACCATTTGGGTAAGTAACGCACTTACTCTGGGTACCAACCATATGGGTAAGTAACGCACTTACTCTCGGTACCAACCATATAGGTAAGTAACGCACTTACTCTCGGTACCAACCATATGGGCAGGAAACCTGCTTACTCTCGGTACCAACCATATGAGTAAGTAACGCACTTACTCTCGATACCCACCTTTTGGGTAAGTAAGGCACTTATTCATGGTACCAACCATATGGCTAAGTAACGCACTTTCTCTTGGTACCAACCATATATGTAAGTAACGCACTTTCTCTTGGTACCAACCATATGGGTAAGTAACGTCCTTACTCTCGGTACCAACCATATGGGTACGTAACGCACTTTCTCTTTGTACCAACCATATGGGCAGGAAATCCGCTTACTCTCGATACCAACCATATGGGTAAGTAAAGCACTTACTCATTGTACCAACCATATGGCTAAGTAACGCACTTGCTCTCGGTACCAACCATATGGGTAAGTAACGCACTTTCTCTAGGTACCAACCATATGGATAAGTATTGTCCTTACTCTCAGTACCAACCATATGGGTAAATAACGCACTTACTATGGGTACCAAACTTATGAGTAAGTAACGCACTTACTCTGGGTACGAACCATATAGATAAGAAACGCACTTACTCTCGGTATCAACCATAGGGGTAAGTAACGCACATTCTCTAGGTACCAACCATATGGGTAAGTAACATCCTTACTCTCGGCACCAACCATATGGATAAGTGACGCATTTACTCAGGGTACCAACCATATGGGTAAGTCACGCACTTACTCTCGGTACCAACCATATGGGCAGGAAACCCGCTTACTCTCGGTACCAACCATATGATTCAGTAACCCACTTACTCTCGATACCGACCTTTTGGGTAAGTAACGCACTTATTCATGGCACCAACCATATAGCGAAGTAACGCACTTACTCTAGGTACCAACCATATGGGTAAGTAACGCACTTTCTCTCGGTACTTACCATATGGGTAAGTAACGTCCTTACTCTCAGTACCAACCATATGGGTAAGTAACGCACTTACTCTGGGTACCAACCATATGGGTAAGTAACGCACTTACTCTCGGTACCAACCATAGGGGTAAGTAACGCACTTTCTCTCGGTACCAACCATATGAGTAAGTAACGTACTTACTCTCGGTACCAACCATATGGGTAAGTAACACACTTACTCTGGGTACCAACCATATGGGTAAGCAACGCACTTACTCTGGGTACCAACCATATGGGTAAGTAACGCACTTACTCTGGAAAACAACTTTATGGGTAAGTAACGTACTTACTCTCGGTACCAACCATATCGGTAAGTAACGCACTTACTCTTGGTACCAACCATACGGGTAAGTAACGCACTTACTCTCGGTACCAACCATATAGGCAGGAAACCCACTTTCTCTCGATACCAACCTTATGGGTAAGTATGGCACTTACTCATGGTACCAACCATAAGGCTAAGAAACGCTCTTACTCTCGGTACCAACCATATGGGTAAGTAACGCACTTTCTCTCGGTACCAACCATATCGGTAAGAGACGCACTTAGTTTCGGTACCAACCATATGGGTATGTAACGCACTTACTCTGGGTACTAACCGTATGGGTAAGTAACGCACTTACTCTGGGTACCAACCATGTGGGTAAGTAACGTACTTAATCTTGGTACCAACCATATTGGTAAGTAACGCACTTACTCTCGGTACCAACCATATGGGTAAGTAACGCACTTACTCTCGTTACCAACCATATGGGAAGGAAATCCGCTTACTGTCGGTACCAACCATATAAGTAAGTAAAGCACTTACTCTCGATACCAACCTTATGGGTAAGTAACGCACATACTCATGGTACCAACCATATGGCTAAGTAACGCACTTACCCTCGGTACCAACCATATGGGTAAGTAACGCACTTTCTCTCGGTACCAACCATATGGGTAAGTAACGTCCTTACTCTCGGCACCAACCATATGGGTAAGTAACGCACTTACTCTGGGTATCAACCATATGGCTAAGAAACGCACTTACTCTCGGTATCAACCAAATGGGTAAGTAAGGCACATTCTCTCTGTACCAACCATATGGGTAAGTAACATCCTTACTCTCTGTACCAACCATATGGGTAAGTAGCGCACTGACTCTGGGTACCAACCATATCCATAAGTAACGCACTTACTCTCGGTACCAACCATATGGGTAAGTAACGCACTTACTCTTGGTACCAACCATATGGGCAGGAAATCCGCTTACTCTCGATACCAACCTTTTGGGTAAGTAACGCACTTACTCGTTGTACCAACCATATGAATAAGTAACGCACTTACTCTCGGTACCAACCATATGGGTAAGTAACGCACTTTCTCAGGGTACCAACTATATGGGTAAGTAACGCACTTACTCTCGATACCAACCTTATGGGTAAGTAACGCACTTACTCTGGGTTCCAACCATATGGCTAAGTAACGCACTTACCCTCGGTACCAACCATATGGGTAAGTAACGCACTTTCTCTCGGTACCAACTATATGGGTAAGTAACGTCCTTACTCTCGGTACCAACCATGTGGGTAAGTAACGCACTTACTCTGTGTACCAACCATATGGCTAAGAAACGCACTTACTCTCGGTACCAACCATATGGGTAAGTAACGCACTTACTTTGGGTACCAACCATATGGGTAAGTAACGCACTTACTCTGGGTACCAACCATATGGCTAAGAAACGCACTTAATCTTGGTATCAACCATATGGGTAAGTAACGCACTTTCTCTCGGTACCAACCATATGGGTAAGTAACGTCCTTACTCTCGGTACTAACCATATGGGTAAGTAACGCACTTACTCTTGGTACCAACCATATGGCTAAGAATCGCACTTACTCTCATTATGAACCATATGGGTAAGTAGCGCACATTCTCTCGGTACCAACCATATGGGTAAGTAACGTCCTTACTCTCGGTACCAACAATATGGTTAACTAACGCACTTACTCTGGGCACCAACCATATGGCTAAGAAACGCACTTACTCTCGGTATCAACCATATGGGTAAGTAACGCACATTCTTTCGGTACCAACCATATGGGTAAGTAACGTCCTTACTCTCGGTACCAACCATATCAGTAAGTAACGCACTTACTCAAGGTACCAACCATATGGGTAAGTAACGCACTTACTCTGGGTACCAACCATATGGGTAGGTAACGCACTTACTCTGGGTACCAACTATATGGGTAGGTAACGTACTTACTCTCGGTACCAACCTTATTGCTAAGTAACGCACTTACGCTTGGTACCAACCATATGGGAAAGTAACGCACTTTCTCTCGGTACCAACCATATAGGCAGGAAACCCACTTTCTCTTGATACCAACCTTATAGGTAAGTAAGGCAGTTACTCATGGTACCAACCATATGGCTAAGAAACGCACTTACTATCGGTATCAACCATATGGGTAAGTAACGCACTTTCTCTCGGTACCAACCATATCGGTAAGTAACGCACTTACTCTAGGTACCAACCATATGGGTAAGTAACGCACTTACTCTGGGTACCAACCATACGGGTAAGTAACGCACTTACTCTCGGTACCAACCATATGGGTAAGTAACGCACTTACTCTGGGTACCAACCATACGGGTAAGTAACGTACTTACTCTCAGTACCAACCATATTGGTAAGTAACGCACTTACTCTCGGTACCAACCATATGGGTTAGTAACGCACTTACTCTCGGTACCAACCATATGGGCAGGAAACCCTGCTTACTCTCGGTACCAACCTTGAGAGTAAGTAACGCACTTACTCTCGATACCAACCTTATGGGTAAGAAACACACTTAATCATGGTACCAACCATATGGGTAACTAACGCACTTACTCTGGGTACCAACCATATGGCTAAGTAACGCACTTACTCTGGGAACCAACCATATGGCTAAAAAACGAACTTACTCTGGGTACCAACCATATGGGTAAGTAACGCACTTTCTCTCAGTACCAACCATATCAATAAGTAACGCACTTAGTCTCAGTACGAACCATATGGGTAAGTAACGCACTTACTCTGGGTACCAACCATATGGGTAAGTAACGCACTTACTCGGGGTACCAACCATATGGGTAAGTAACGTACTTACTCTCAGTACCAACCATATCGGTAAGTAACGCACTTACTCTGGGTACCAACCATATGGGTAAGTAACGTAATTACTCTGGGTACCAACTATATGGCTAAGTAACGCACTTATTCATGGTACAAACTATATGGCTTAGTAACGCACTTACTCTGGGTACCAACCATATGGCAAAGAAACGCACTTACTCTGGGTACCAACCATATGGGTAAGTAACGCACTTTCTCTCAGTACCAACCATATCGGTAAGTAACGCAGTTACTCTCGGTACCAACCATATGGGTAAGTAACGCACTTACGCTGGGTACCAACCATATGGGTAAGTAATGCAATTATTCTGGGTACCAACCATATGGGTAAGTAACGTACTTACTCTCAGTACCAACCATATTTGTAAGTAACGCACTTACTCTGGGTACCAACCATAGGGGTAAGTAACGCACTTACTCTGGGTACCAACCATATGGCTAAGAAACGCACTTACTCTCAGTATCAACCATATAGGTAAGTAACGCACATTCTCTCGGTACCAACCATATGGGTAAGTATCGTCCTTACTCTCGGTACCAACAATATGGGTAAGTAAGGCACTTACTCTGAGTACCAACCATATGGCTAAGAAACGCACTGACTCTCGGTATCAACCATATGGGTAAATAACGCACATTCTCTCGGTACCAACCATATGGGTAAGTAACGTCCTTACTCTCGGTACCAACCATATGGATAAGTAACGCACTTACTCTGGGTACCAACCATATGGGTAAGTAACGCACTTACTCTGGGAACCAATCATATCGGTAAGTAACGTACTTACTCCCGGTACCAACCATATCGGTAAGTAACGCACTTACTCTGGGTACCAAACATATGGGTAAGTAACGCACTTACTCTGGGTACCAACCATATGGGTAAGTAACACACTTACTCTGGGAACCAATCATATGGGCAAGTAACGTACTTACTCTCGGTACCAACCATATCGGTAAGTAACGCACTTACTCTGGGTACCAACCATATGGGTAAGTAACGTATTTACTCTGGGTACCAACCATATGGCTAAGTAACGCACTTACTCATGGTACCAACCATATGGCTTAGTAACGTACTTACTCTGGGTACCAACCATATGGCAAAGAAACGCACTTACTCTGGGTACCAACCATATGGGTAAGTAACGCACTTTCTCTCAGTACCAACCATATCGGTAAGTAACGCACTTACTCTCGGTACCAACCATATGGGTAAGTAACGCACTTACTCTGGGCACCAACCAAATGGCTAAGAAACGCACTTACTCTCGGTATCAACCATATGGGTAAGTAACGCACATTCTTTCGGTACCAACCATATGGGTAAGTAACGTCCTTACTCTCGGTACCAACCATATCGGTAAGTAACGCACTTACTCAAGGTACCAACCATATGGGTAAGTAACGCACTTACTCTGGGTACCAACCATATGAGTAGGTAACGCACTTACTCTGGGTACCAACTATATGGGTAGGTAACGTACTTACTCTCGGTACCAACCATATCGCTAAGTAACGCACATACTCTTGGTACCAACCATATGGGAAAGTAACGCACTTTCTCTCGGTACCAACCATATAGGCAGGAAACCCACTTTCTCTTGATACCAACCTTATAGGTAAGTAAGGCACTTACTCATGGTACCAACCATATGGCTAAGAAACGCACTTACTCTCGGTATCAACCATATGGGTAAGTAACGCACTTTCTCTCGGTACCAACCATATCGGTAAGAAACGCACTTAGTTTCGGTACCAACCATATGGGTAAGTAACGCACTTACTCTAGGTACCAACCATATGGGTAAGTAACGCACTTATTCTGGGTACCAACCATATGGGTAAGTAACGTATTACTCTGGGTACCAACCGTATTGGTAAGTAACGCACTTACTCTCGGTACCAACCATATGGGTTAGTAACGCACTTACTCTCGGTACCAACCATATGGGCAGGAAACCCCGCTTACTCTCGGTACCAACCATATGAGTAAGTAACGCACTTACTCTCGATACGAACCTTATGGGTAAGTAACGCACTTACTCATGGTACCAACCATATGAGTAACTAACGCACTTACTCTGGGTACCAACCATATGGCTAAGTAACGCACTTACTCTGGGTACCAACCATATGGCTAAGAAACGCACTTACTCTCAGTATCAACCATATAGGTAAGTAACGCACATTCTCTCGGTACCAACCATATGGGTAAGTATCGTCCTTACTCTCGGTACCAACAATATGGGTAAGTAAGGCACTTACTCTGAGTACCAACCATATGGCTAAGAAACGCACTGACTCTCGGTATCAACCATATGGGTAAATAACGCACATTCTCTCGGTACCAACCATATGGGTAAGTAACGTCCTTACTCTCGGTACCAACCATATGGATAAGTAACGCACTTACTCTGGGTACCAACCATATGGGTAAGTAACGCACTTACTCTGGGAACCAATCATATCGGTAAGTAACGTACTTACTCCCGGTACCAACCATATCGGTAAGTAACGCACTTACTCTGGGTACCAAACATATGGGTAAGTAACGCACTTACTCTGGGTACCAACCATATGGGTAAGTAACACACTTACTCTGGGAACCAATCATATGGGCAAGTAACGTACTTACTCTCGGTACCAACCATATCGGTAAGTAACGCACTTACTCTGGGTACCAACCATATGGGTAAGTAACGTATTTACTCTGGGTACCAACCATATGGCTAAGTAACGCACTTACTCATGGTACCAACCATATGGCTTAGTAACGTACTTACTCTGGGTACCAACCATATGGCAAAGAAACGCACTTACTCTGGGTACCAACCATATGGGTAAGTAACGCACTTTCTCTCAGTACCAACCATATCGGTAAGTAACGCACTTACTCTCGGTACCAACCATATGGGTAAGTAACGCACTTACTCTGGGCACCAACCAAATGGCTAAGAAACGCACTTACTCTCGGTATCAACCATATGGGTAAGTAACGCACATTCTTTCGGTACCAACCATATGGGTAAGTAACGTCCTTACTCTCGGTACCAACCATATCGGTAAGTAACGCACTTACTCAAGGTACCAACCATATGGGTAAGTAACGCACTTACTCTGGGTACCAACCATATGAGTAGGTAACGCACTTACTCTGGGTACCAACTATATGGGTAGGTAACGTACTTACTCTCGGTACCAACCATATCGCTAAGTAACGCACATACTCTTGGTACCAACCATATGGGAAAGTAACGCACTTTCTCTCGGTACCAACCATATAGGCAGGAAACCCACTTTCTCTTGATACCAACCTTATAGGTAAGTAAGGCACTTACTCATGGTACCAACCATATGGCTAAGAAACGCACTTACTCTCGGTATCAACCATATGGGTAAGTAACGCACTTTCTCTCGGTACCAACCATATCGGTAAGAAACGCACTTAGTTTCGGTACCAACCATATGGGTAAGTAACGCACTTACTCTAGGTACCAACCATATGGGTAAGTAACGCACTTATTCTGGGTACCAACCATATGGGTAAGTAACGTATTACTCTAGGTACCAACCGTATTGGTAAGTAACGCACTTACTCTCGGTACCAACCATATGGGTTAGTAACGCACTTACTCTCGGTACCAACCATATGGGCAGGAAACCCCGCTTACTCTCGGTACCAACCATATGAGTAAGTAACGCACTTACTCTCGATACGAACCTTATGGGTAAGTAACGCACTTACTCATGGTACCAACCATATGAGTAACTAACGCACTTACTCTGGGTACCAACCATATGGCTAAGTAACGCACTTACTCTGGGTACCAACCATATGGGTAAGTAACGTAATTACTCTGGGTACCAACTATATGGCTAAGTAACGCACTTACTCATGGTACCAACCATATGGCTTAGTAACGCACTTACTCTGGGTACCAACCATATGGCAAAGAAACGCACTTACTCTGGGTACCAACCATATGGGTAAGTAACGCACTTTCTCTCAGTATCAACCATATCGGTAAGTAACGCAGTTACTCTCGGTACCAACCATATGGGTAAGTAACGCACTTACGCTGGGTACCAACCATATGGGTAAGTAATGCACTTACTCTGGGTACCAACCATAGGGGTAAGTAACGCACTTACTCTGGGTACCAACCATATGGCTAAGAAACGCACTTACTCTCAGTATCAACCATATAGGTAAGTAACGCACATTCTCTCGGTACCAACCATATGAGTAAGTATCGTCCTTACTCTCGGTACCAACAATATGGGTAAGTAAGGCACTTACTCCGAGTACCAACCATATGGCTAAGAAACGCACTGACTCTCGGTATCAACCATATGGGTAAATAACGCACATTCTCTCGGTACCAACCATATGGGTAAGTGTTGGGTGCAAATTCACATTGCACGACATCCTGCCGTCTGATTGTACGAGTATGCGTATGCGAATGCATTTGCGTGTGAATGGTATGTTCGTGTGTTTGTTTGCTTTCGCAATTTTCGCTTGAAGCATTTGCAGGTACTCGCACAATGTGCGCTTCGGCATAACATTGTACGCGCTATGAACAGTACAAGCAGAAAGGGCGAGCTCGCAAAGGAACCCAAGATGGAAGCTTTGCGGTTCAACTTACTTGATTGCGCAGATTCAGTTCTATCCAACTCGAAATTGTACTGTTTTGTTTGGTTGACTATAGTGTAGCAGGGCAGGCACTATAGGGGTACAATTTAGGTGAAGGTTGGATGTTGTTTGTCTGTATCAGCATGCTACAGGGCCAGGGGAAACCAGCGGAACCAGCATTTGGCTGGTTGGGCAAAGACAAAAAGGCCAGGTTCTGTTTTTAGGACCTGAACCTGGTTGTTGTTTCCCCAGGTTGGAAAAACAGAACCAGAGGTTGTTCACCAACCTATCACCTGCTATTTTGTCCAGCCAGGTTGGTTCTGTTGCTTGGAATTATTTGGGATCATCCCTGGCTGTTCCCAGGTTGATTCCCAAGGTCCTTGCTAGCTAGAGCTATTTATTCCTTCTCTGTTTGTACCTGAATATAGTGAAATTGATTCAAGCGAATTCCTTCCTTGCTGGAATTTCTTTTCTACGCGGTGCGACGGCGGAATGCTACCCGAGTCAACGCTAGTACGCTAGCACTCCAAAGCTAGGCTAACGCTGTCCGAGCCATAACTTCGTAATGGCAGAACTTTTCGCGAGGCAACTTGGCTTATTTTAAAGCTCTTAGAGTGAGCTTCGATATAGGAAATTCTCAGCTTAATCCGATCGACGGTCTGCACGATACGCTGCGCGACGTTCAAGGTACTCTTGCTGTTTTGACTTAGTCCCTCTTGATCCCTCTCTCTACAAACTCGGACCCGAGGATAGGGGCTGGTCTTGTACCAGGCACCCAAGGACCCTTGGAGGTGACCCCGAGGAGAGGTTTTAAGTGTGATAAAGTCCTAATAGCTTGAGTTTATTAAGACCTCTCCTGGTACAAGACCTCTCCTGGTGACCCCGAGGAGAGGTATTAACACCTGTTGGTGTAAGGGCCTAATAAACTCAAGCTATTAAGACTTTATCACACTTAAAACCTCTCCTCGGGGTCACCTCCAAGGGTCCTTGGGTGCCTGGTACAAGACCAGCCCCTATCCTCGGGTCCGAGTTTGTAGAGAGAGGGATCAAGAGGGACTTAGTCAAAACAGCAAGAGTACCTTGAACGTTGCGCAGCGTATCGTGCAGACCGTCGATCGGATTAAGCTGAGAATTTCCTATATCGAAGCTCACTCTAAGAGCTTTAAAATAAGCCAAGTTGCCTCGCGAAAAGTTCTGCCATTACGAAGTTATGGCTCGGACAGCGTTAGCCTAGCGTTGGAGTGCTAGCGTACTAGCGTTGACTCGGGTAGCATTCCGCCGTCGCACCGCGTAGAAAAGAAATTCCAGCAAGGAAGGAATTCGCTTGAATCAATTTCACTATATTCAGGTACAAACAGAGAAGGAATAAATAGCTCTAGCTAGCAAGGACCTTGGGAATCAACCTGGGAACAACCAGGGATGATCCCAAATAATTCCAAGCAACAGAACAAACCTGGCTGGACAAAATAGCAGGTGATAGGTTGGTGAACAACCTCTGGTTCTGTTTTTCCAACCTGGGGAAACAACAACCAGGTTCAGGTCCTAAAAACAGAACCTGTTTTGTCTTTGCCCAACCAGCCAAATGCTGGTTCCGCTGGTTTCCCCTGGCCCTGTAGCATGCAGATACAGACAAACAACATCCAACCTTTACCTAAATTGTACCCCTATAGTGCCTGCCCTGCTACACTATAGTCAACCAAACAAAACAGTACAATTTCGAGTTGGATAGAACTGAATCTGCGCAATCAAGTAAGTTGAACCGCAAAGCTTCCATCTTGGGTTCCTTTGCGAGCTCGTCCTTTCTGCTTGTACTGTTCATAGCGCGTACAATGTTATGCCGAAGCGCACATTTTGCGAGTACCTGCAAATGCTTCAAGCGAAAATTGCGAAAGCAAACAAACACACAAGCATACCATTCACACGCAAATGCATTCGCACACGCATACTCGTACAAACAGACGGCAGGATGTCGTGCAATGTGAATTTGCACCCAACAACACCAACACAGGCTTATGTGGGCATATCCGCTGAAGCAGAAGGACAATGCCGCCTCTACGATACGGGAAGATTGGCTGCCATTCGTGGAGAAGCAAGCGGAGTGTGTGGTGAAGCGGATTAGGACAGATCGGGGTGGTGAGTTCCTTGGAGCTGAGATGACGGCCTGGCTCAAGAAGCAGGGCATCCAGAGGGAGCTGACCACGGCTTACACCCCACAGTCTAACGGTGTAGCAGAACGGTCGAACCGGACAATTCTGGAGACAGCTAGGGCGCTGCTCATAGAATCTGGGCTGGGCAACTACATGTGGCCCCATGCTGTTCGGCACGCTACCGTCGCTAGGAACAGGGTACTCACAAAGGTTGGGGATGACTCGTGGGTGCCGTTGGAGAGGTGGCTTGGGAGGAAGCCGCCGGTGGACATGCTGAGGGTGTTCGGTTGCATGGCAGTCGCCCACGTCCCCAAGACCTACCGCAGTAAGTTGGGGGCGAGTGCAATCTGGTGTATCCATTTGGGGCTGGCTGCTGAGAGCAAGGGATGGCTGCTGTGGGAACCTTCCAAGGGTGTGTTGTTTGACAGCAGGGATGTGAAGTTTGTTGAGGGCATGATGTATGGGAGCTGGGAGAAACAGCCGGAGGCCAGGGTGTCCCAGCAGATGGAGCAGATTACCATGCAGCTGGACCTGACTCCTAGTGTGTGGGAGGAGGGAGAGGAGGCAGCTGCAGAGGGTGGTGATAAAGAGAAGGTGCAGGAGGCACCTGCTGGTGGAGGTGATGGTGTGGAGATTAGCGGTAGCACTAGTGGAGCTGCTGGATCCGAGGGAGGAGAGCAGCAGCAGGGGAAAACTAAGAAGCGGAAGGGTGTTATTATGAAGGGATGGGAGACACCCGTTTCCAGGCCAGGACGTACCCGTATGGCTACTAAGAAGCTGATTGCAGGAGCTGATGTAGCGGAGCAGCAGCTTGGGACCGAGGAGGCATTGCTGATTCTACAGCATGGCTATGACCCGGATGAGGAGGATGAGCCTGCGTACTGTTTTCTTGCCCCTGCACCAGAGGAACCAGCTAGCATGGAGGAGGCATTAGCTGGACCAGATAGGGACAAATGGCTAGCTTCCAGGGATGCTGAGTACCAGAGCCTGCTGGAGAATGGGACTTGGGAACTAGTGGTGCTGCCTGAGGGAAAGAAAGCGGTACAATGCAAGTGGGTGCTAAGGATCAAGACTGACGACAAGGGGCAGGTCACCATCTACAAGAGTAGGTTGGTGGCTAAGGGGTTTATGCAGAAGGAGAAGCGGGACTTCAATGAGATCTTTGCTCCCACTGCCAAACCCCCTACCCTTCGTGTCTTGTTGGCAGATGCAGCCGTTAGTGGGAAGTTCATTATCCAGATGGACATATCAACGGCATTTCTCAACGGGATTTTAGAGGAGGAGGTGTTCATGACGCAGCCACCTGGGTATGAGGATGGTACGGGCAGGGTGTGCAAGCTGAAAAAGTCCATCTACGGCTTGAAGCAGGCGCCACGCTGCTGGTACCAGAAGTTGGCAGCTGTTTTAGAGGAGATGGGATCCAGGACCAGCAGCTGTGATGAGAGCCTCTTTCTCAAGGGGGAGGGGGAGAAGCTGGTGCTGTTTCTGGTCTATGTGGACGACATTCTTCTCTTTAGCAGCAGCATGAAGGAGATCCAGAAGGTGCAGCAGCAGCTGATGGAGAACTTCAAGTGCAAGAACCTTGGGGAGGTAAAGTACTACCTCGGGATGCACGTGGAGAGGGATCTGGATCACAGGTGGTTGAAGCTGCACCAGGAGAAGTTCATCAAGGAGCTTGGGGAGAAGTACGGAATTGAGAATGAGCGCAAGGTTGCAACTCCCCTGCCAGCAGAATTCAAGCTTGTGAAAGCTGCAGAAGATGAAGGGGTTGAAGCCGAGGAGCAGCAGCAATTTCAGTCCTTGGTGGGCAGCCTCTTATATGCAGCACTTCACACGAGGCCCGACATCTCATTCTCGGTTGGGCAGCTGGCTAGGGTAGTGCAGAATCCATCAGAGGAGCAGGTGGATGCAGCTGAGCGTGTGGTGAAGTATCTGAACTCTCACCCAAGCATTGGAGTTCAATACTCCGCATCTGCACAGGTGAAGCAGAAAGGGGTTGAGGTGCTGAAAGAGAAGGGGGAGAGGCTTGGAGAAGGCAAGCTTTTTCTCACTTGCTTTACTAATGCTACGTGGGCCTCTGAGAAGGAGGATTCCTCATCTGTGGGAGGATACATCTGCGTAGTTGGGGGAGGACCGGTTAGTTGGAGGTCAAAGAAGCAGACGGAGACAGCACTCTCTTCCGTGGAATCAGAGTACATGGCGATGTTCCATGGGGTGAAGGAGGTGATTTGGCTGAGGAGGCTGTTGGAGGAGATTGGCCAGGAGCAAAAGGTTGCTACGCCGCTGTTTTGTGATAGCAAGGGAGCTCTTGGGATGGCCAGGAACGCTGTGCTTCATGGGCTCAATAAGCACATGCGTATCAAGTGGCACTGGCTGCGTAAGGAGGTGAAGAGGGGGACGGTGAATCCGATCTACATCAAGACTCACCAGCAGCCAGCAGACTTCCTCACCAAGAGGCTTGCGGATGAGCCTCATTGGCGTTGTGTGCGCATGAGCGGAATGAGCATGAACTAGTATGGAATGATGGGGATGCAGCCGGCAGGCTGAGGGGGAGTGTGTTGGGTGCAAATTCACATTGCACGACATCCTGCCGTCTGATTGTACGAGTATGCGTATCCGAATGCATTTGCGTGTGAATGGTATGTTCGTGTGTTTGTTTGCTTTCGCAATTTTCGCTTGAAGCATTTGCAGGTACTCGCACAATGTGCGCTTCGGCATAACATTGTACGCGCTATGAACAGTACAAGCAGAAATGGCGAGCTCGCAAAGGAACCCAAGATGGAAGCTTTGCGGTTCAACTTACTTGATTGCGCAGATTCAGTTCTATCCAACTCGAAATTGTACTGTTTTGTTTGGTTGACTATAGTGTAGCAGGGCAGGCACTATAGGGGTACAATTTAGGTGAAGGTTGGATGTTGTTTGTCTGTATCTGCATGCTACAGGGCCAGGGGAAACCAGCGGAACCAGCATTTGGCTGGTTGGGCAAAGACAAAACAGGTTCTGTTTTTAGGACCTGAACCTGGTTGTTGTTTTCCCAGGTTGGAAAAACAGAACCAGAGGTTGTTTACCAACCTACCACCTGCTATTTTGTCCAGCCAGGTTGGTTCTGTTGCTTGGAATTATTTGGAATGATCCCTGGTTGTTCTCAGGTTCATTCCCAAGGTCCTTGCTAGCTAGAACTATTTATTCCTTCTCTGTTTGTACCTGGATATAGTCAAATTGATTCAAACGAATTCCTTCCTTGCTGGAATTTCGTTTCTACGCGATGCGACGGCGGAATGCTACCCGAGTCAACGCTAGTACGCTAGCACTCCAACGCTAGTCTAACGCTGTCCGAGCCATAACTTCGTAATGGCAGAACTTTTCGCGAGGCAACTTGGCTTATTTTAAAGCTCTTAGAGTGAGCTTCGATATAGGAAATTCTCAGCTTAATCCGATCGACGGTCTGCACGATACGCTGCGCAACGTTCAGGGTACTCTTGCTGTTTTGACTAAGTACCTCTTGATCCCTCTCTCTACAAACTCGGACCCGAGGATAGGGGCTGGTCTTGTACCAGGCACCCAAGGACCCTTGGAGGTGACCCCGAGGAGAGGTTTTAAGTGTGATAAAGTCTTAATAGCTTGAGTTTATTAGGCCCTTACACCAACAGTAAGTAACGTCCTTACTCTCGGTACCAACCATATGGATAAGTAACGCACTTACTCTGGGTACCAACCATATGGGTAAGTAACGCACTTACTCTGGGTACCAACCATATGGGTAAGTAACGCACTTACTCTGGGAACCAATCATATGGGTAAGTAACGTACTTACTCTCGGTACCAACCATATCGGTAAGTAACGCACTTACTCTGGGTACCAAACATATGGGTAAGTAACGCACTTACTCTGGGTACCAACCATATGGGTAAGTAACGCACTTACTCTGGGAACCAATCATATGGGCAAGTAACGTACTTACTCTCGGTACCAACCATATCGGTAAGTAATGCACTTACTCTGGGTACCAACCATATGGGTAAGTAACGTATTTACTCTGGGTACCAACCATATGGCTAAGTAACGCACTTACTCATGGTACCAACCATATGGCTTAGTAACGCACTTACTCTGGGTACCAACCATATGGCAAAGAAACGCACTTACTCTGGGTACCAACCATATGGGTAAGTAACGCACTTTCTCTCGGTACCAACCATATCGGTAAGTAACGCACTTACTCTCGGTACCAACCATATGGGTAAGTAACGCACTTACTCTGGGCACCAACCAAATGGCTAAGAAACGCACTTACTCTCGGTATCAACCATATGGGTAAGTAACGCACATTCTTTCGGTACCAACCATATGGGTAAGTAACGTCCTTACTCTCGGTACCAACCATATCGGTAAGTAACGCACTTACTCAAGGTACCAACCATATGGGTAAGTAACGCACTTACTCTGGGTACCAACCATATGAGTAGGTAACGCACTTACTCTGGGTACCAACTATATGGGTAGGTAACGTACTTACTCTCGGTACCAACCATATCGCTAAGTAACGCACATACTCTTGGTACCAACCATATGGGAAAGTAACGCACTTTCTCTCGGTACCAACCATATAGGCAGGAAACCCACTTTCTCTTGATACCAACCTTATAGGTAAGTAAGGCACTTACTCATGGTACCAACCATATGGCTAAGAAACGCACTTACTCTCGGTATCAACCATATGGGTAAGTAACGCACTTTCTCTCGGTACCAACCATATCGGTAAGTAACGCACTTAGTTTCGGTACCAACCATATGGGTAACTAACGCACTTACTCTAGGTACCAACCATATGGGTAAGTAACGCACTTATTCTGGGTACCAACCATATGGGTAAGTAACGTATTACTCTGGGTACCAACCGTATTGGTAAGTAACGCACTTACTCTCGGTACCAACCATAGGGGTTAGTAACGCACTTACTCTCGGTACCAACCATATGGGCAGGAAACCCCGCTTACTCTCGGTACCAACCATATGAGTAAGTAACGCACTTACTCTCGGTACCAACCATATGGGTAAGTAACGCACTTACTCATGGTACCAACCATATGGGTAACTAACGCACTTACTCTGGGTACCAACCATATGGCTAAGTAACGCACTTACTCTGGGTACCAACCATATGGCTAAGGAACGCACTTACTCTCGGTATCAACCATATGGGTAAGTAACGCACTTTCTCTCGGTACCAACCATATCGGTAAGTAACGCACTTAGTTTCGGTACCAACCATATGGGTAAGTAACGCACTTTCTCTCGGTACCAACCATATCAATAAGTAACGCACTTAGTCTCAGTACCAACCATATGGGTAAGTAACGCACTTACTCTGGGTACCAACCATATGGGTAAGTAACGCACTTACTCGGGGTACCAACCATATGGGTAAGTAACGTCCTTGCTCTCAGTACTAACCATATCAGTAAGTAACGCACTTACTCTCGGTACCAACCATATGGGTAAGTAACGTACTTTCTCTGGGTACCAACCATATCAATAAGTAACGCACTTAGTCTCAGTACCAACCAAATGGGTAAGTAACGTCCTTACTCTCGATACCAATCATATGGATAAGTAACGCACTTACTCTGGGTACCAACCATATGGGTAAGTAACGCACTTATTGTGGGAACCAATCATATGGGTAAGTAACGTACTTACTCTCGGTACCAACCATATCGGTAAGTAACGCACTTACTCTGGGTACCAAACATATGGGTAAGTAACGCACTTACTCTGGGTACCAACCATATTAGTAAGTAACGTAATTACTCTGGGTACCAACTATATTGCTAAGTAACGCACTTACTCATGGTACCAACCATATGGCTTAGTAACGCACTTACTCTGGGTACCAACCATATGGCAAAGAAACGCACTTACTCTGGGTACCAACCATATGGGTAAGTAACGCACTTACGCTGGGTACCAACCATATGGGTAAGTAACGCACTTACTCTGGGTACCAACCATATGGGTAAGTAACGTACTTACTCTCGGTACCAACCATATTGGTAAGTAACGCACTTACTCTGGGTTCCAACCATAGGGGTAAGTAACGCACTTACTCTGGGTACCAACCATATGGCTAAGAAACGCACTTACTCTCGGTATCAACCATATGGGTAAGTAACGCACATTCTCTCGGTACCAACCATATGGGTAAGTATCGTCCTTACTCTCGGTACCAACCATATGGATAAGTAACGCACTTACTCTGGGTACCAACCATATGGGTAAGTAACGCACTTACTTTGGGTACCAACCATATGGGTAAGTAACGCACTTACTCTGGGAACCAATCATATGGGTAAGTAACGTACTTACTCTCGGTACCAACCATATCGGTAAGTAACGCACTTACTCTGGGTACCAACCATATGGGTTAGTAACGTATTTACTCTGGGTACCAACCATATGGCTAAGTAACGCACTTACTCATGGTACCAACCATATGGCTTAGTAACGCACTTACTCTGGGTACCAACCATATGGCAAAGAAACGTACTTACTCTGGGTACCAACCATATGGGTAAGTAACGCACTTACTCTGGGTACCAACCATATGGGTAAGTAACGTATTACTCTGGGTACCAACCGTATTGGTAAGTAACGCATTTACTCTCGGTACCAACCATATGGGTTAGTAACGGACTTACTCTCGGTACCAACCATATGGGCAGGAAACCCCGCTTACTCTCGGTACCAACCATATAAGTAAGTAACGCACTTACTCTCGATACCAACCTTATGGGTAAGTAATGCACTTACTCATGGTACCAACCATATGGGTAACTAACGCACTTACTCTGGGTACCAACCATATGACTAAGTAACGCACTTACTCTCGGTACCAACCATATGGCTAAGAAACGCACTTACAGTCGGTATCAACCATATAGGTAAGTAACGCACTTTCTCTCGGTACCAACCATATCGGTAAGTAACGCACTTAGTTTCGGTACCAACCATATGGGTAAGTAACGCACTTACTCTAGGTACCAACTATATGGGTAAGTAACGCACTCACTCTTGGTACCAACCATATTGGAAAGTAACGCACTTACTCTCGGTACCAACCATATGGGTAAGTAACGCACTTACTCTCGGTACCAACCATATGGGCAGGAAACCCGCTTACTCTCGGTACCAACCATATGAGTAAGTAATACACTTACTCTCGATACCAACCTTATGGGTAAGTAACGCATTTACTCATGGTACCAACCATATGGCTAAGTAACGCACTTACTCTCAGTATCAACCATATGGGTAAGTAACGCACATTCTCTCGGTACCAACCATATGGGTAAGTAACGTCCTTACTCTTGGTACCAACAATATAGGTAAGTAACGCACTTACTCTCGGTACCAACCATATGGGCAGGAAACCCGCTTACTCTCGGTACCAACCATATGAGTAAGTAATACACTTACTCTCGATACCAACCTTATGGGTAAGTAACGCACTTACTCATGGTACCAACCATATGGCTAAGTAACGCACTTACTCTCAGTATCAACCATATGGGTAAGTAACGCACATTCTCTCGGTACCAACCATATGGGTAAGTAACGTCCTTACTCTCGGTACCAACCATATGGGTAAGTAACGCACTTACTCTGGGTATCAACCATATGGCTAAGAAACGCACTTACTCTCGGTACCAACCATATGGGTAAGTAACGCACAATCTCTTGGTACCAACCATATAGATAAGTAACGTCCTTACTCTCGGTACCAACATATGGGTAAGTAACGCACTTACTCTGGGTACCAACCATATGGGTAGGTAACGCACTTATTCTGGGTACCAACCATATGGGTAAGTAACGTACTTACTCTCGGTACCAACCATATCGGTAAGTAACCACTTACTCTTGGTACCAACCATATGGGTAAGTAACGCACTTACTCTCGGTACCAACCATATAGTCAGGAAACCCACTTTCTCTCGATACCAACCTTATGGGTAAGTATGGCACTTACTCATGGTACCAACCATAAGGCTAAGAAACGCTCTTACTCTCGGTACCAACCATATCGGTAAGTAACACACTTAGTTTCGGTACCAACCATATGGTTATGTAACGCACTTACTCTGGGTACTAACCATATGGGTAAGTAACGCACTTACTCTCGTTACCAACCATATGGGTAAGTACCTTACTTACTCTCGGTACCAACCATATTGGTAAGTAACGCACTCACTCTCGGTACCAACCATATGGGTAAGTAACGCACTTACTCTCGTTACCAACCATATGGGCAGGAAACCCGCTTACTCTCGGTACCAACCATATGAGTAAGTAACGCACTTACTCTCGATACCAACCTTATGGGTAAGTAACGCACTTACTCATGGTACCAACCATATGGCTAAGTAACGCACTTACCCTCGGTACCAACCATATAAGTAAGTAACGTCTTTACTCTCAGTACCAACCATATGGCTAAGTAACGCACTTACTCTGGGCACCAAACATATGGGTAAGTAACGCACCTATCTGGGTACGAACCATATGGCTAAGAAACGCACTTACTCTCGGTATCAACCATAGGGGTAAGTAACGCACGTTCTCTCGGTACCAACCATATGGGTAAGTAACGCACTTACTCTCGGTACCAACCATATGGGTAAGTAACGTACTTACTCTCGGTACCAACCATATTGGTAAGTAACGCACTTACTCTCAGTACCAACCATATGGGTTAGTAACGCACTTACTCTCGGTACCAACCATATGGGCAGGAAACCCCGCTTACTCTCGGTACCAACCTTGTGAGTAAGTAACGCACTTACTCTCGATACCAACCTTATGGGTAAGAAACGCACTTAATCATGGTACCAACCATATGGGTAACTAACGCACTTACTCTGGGTACCAACCATATGGCTAAGTAACGCACTTACTCTGGGTACCAACCATATGGCTAAGAAACGCACTTACTCGGGGTACCAACCATATGGGTAAGTAACGCACTTTCTCTCGGTACCAACCATATCAATAAGTAACGCACTTAGTCTCAGTACCAACCATATGGGTAAGTAACGCACTTACTCTGGGTACCAACCATATGGGTAAGTAACGCACTTACTCAGGGTACCAACCATATAGGTAAGTATCGTACTTACTCCCAGTACCAACCATATCGGTAAGTAACGCACTTACTGTGGGTACCAACCATATAGGTAAGTAACGTAATTACTCTAGGTACCAACTATATAGCTAAGTAACGCACTTACTCATAGTACCAACCATATGGCTTAGTAACGCACTTACTCTGGGTACCAACCATATGGCAAAGAAACGCACTTACTCTGGGTACCAACCATATGGGTAAGTAACGCACTTTCTCTCAGTACCAACCATATCGGTAAGTAACGCAGTTACTCTCGATACCAACCATATGGGTAAGTAACGCACTTACGCTGGGTACCAACCATATGGGTAAGTAACGCACTTACTCTGGGTACCAACCATATAGGAAAGTAACGTACTTACTCTCGGTACCAACCATATTGGTAAGTAACGCACTTACTCTGGGTACCAACCATAGGGGTAAGTAATGCACTTACTCTGGGTACCAACCATATGGCTAAGAAACGCACTTACTCTCAGTATCAACCATATAGGTAAGTAACGCACATTCTCTCGGTACCAACCATATGGGTAAGTATCGTCCTTACTCTCGGTACCAACAATATGGGTAAGTAAGGCACTTACTCTGAGTACCAACCATATGGCTAAGAAACGCACTGACTCTCGGTATCAACCATATGGGTAAATAACGCACATTCTCTCCGTAACAACCATATGGGTAAGTAACGTCCTTACTCTCGATACCAACCATATAGATAAGTAACGCACTTACTCTGGGTACCAACCATATGGGTAAGTAACGCACTTACTCTGGGTACCAACCATATGGGTAAGTAACGCACTTACTCTGGGAACCAATCATATAGGTAAGTAACGTACTTACTCTCGGTACCAACCATATCGGTAAGTAACGCACTTACTCTGGGTACCAACCATTTGGGTAAGTAACGTATTTACTTTGGGTACCAACCATATGGCTAAGTAACGCACTTACTCATGGTACCAACCATATGGCTTAGTAACGCACTTACTCTGGGTACCAACCATATGGCAAAGAAACGCACTTACTCTGGGTACCAACCATATGGGAAAGTAACGCACTTTCTCTCGGTACCAACCATATCGGTAAGTAACGCACTTACTCTCGGTACCAACCATATGGGTAAGTAACGCACTTACTCTGGGCACCAACCGAATGGCTAAGAAACGCACTTACTCTCGGTATCAACCATATGGGTAAGTAACGCACATTCTTTCGGTACCAACCATATGGGTAAGTAACGCACTTACTCTCGGTACCAACCATATCGGTAAGTAACGCACTTACTCTGGGTACCAACCATATGGGTAGGTAATGCACTTACTCAGGGTACCAACTATATGGGTAGGTAACGTACCTACTCTCGGTACCAACCATATCGCTAAGTAACGCACATACTCTTGGTACCAACCATATCGGCAGGAAACCCATTTTCTCTTGATACCAACCTTCTAGGTAAGTAAGGCACTTACTCATGGTACCAACCATATGGCTAAGAAACGCACTTACTCTCGGTATCAACTATATGGGTAAGTAACGCACTTTCTCTCGGTACCAACCATATCGGTAAGTAACGCACTTAGTTTCGGTACCAACCATATGGGTAAGTAACGCACTTACTCTAGGTACCAACCATATGGGTAAGTAACGCACTTATTCTTGGTACCAACCATATGGGTAAGTAACGTATTACTCTGGGTACCAACCGTATTGGTAAGTAACGCACTTACTCTCGGTACTAACCATATGGGTTAGTAACGCACTTATTCTCGGTACCAACCATATGGGCAGGAAACCCCGCTTACTCTCGGTACCAACCATATGAGTAAGTAACGCACTTACTCTCGATACGAACCTTATGGGTAAGTAACGCACTTACTCATGGTACCAACCATATGGGTAACTAACGCATTTACTCTGGGTACCAACCATATGGCTAAGTAACGCACTTACTCTGGGTACCAACCATATGGCTAAGGAACGCACTTACTCTCGGTATCAACCATATGGGTAAGTAACGCACTTTCTCTCGGTACCAACCATATCAGTAAGTAACGCACTTAGTTTCGGTACCAACCATATGGGTAAGTAACGCACTTACTCTGGGTACCAACCATATGGGTAAGTAACGTACTTACTCTCGGTACCAACCATATTGGTAAGTAACGCACTTACTCTCGGTACCAACCATATGGGCAGGAAACCCCCCTTACTCTTGGTACCAATCATATGGGAAAGTAACGTACTTACTCTCGGTACCAACCATATCGGTAAGTAACGCACTTACTCTGGGTACCAACCATATGGGTAAGTAACGCACTTACTCCGGGTACCAACCATATGGCTACGAAACACACTTACTCTCAGTATCAGTCATATGGGTAAGTAACGCACATTCTCTCGGTACCAACCATATAGGTAAGTAACGCCCTTACTCTCGGTACCAACCATATCGGTAAGTAACGCACTTACTCTGGGTACCAACCATATGACGAAGAAACGCACTTACTCTCGGTATCAACCATATGGGTAAGTAACGCACATTCTCTCGATACCAACCATATGGGTGAGTAACGCACTTACTCTTGGTACCAACCATATAGGTAAATAACGCACTTACTCTGGGTGCCAACCATATGGGTAAGTAACGTACTGACTCTCGGTACCAACCATATCAGTAAGTAACGTCCTTACTCTCGGTACCAACCATATGGGTAAGTAATGCACTTTTTCTGGGTTCCAACCATATGGGTAAGTAACGCACTTACTCTGGGTACCAACCATATGGGTAAGTAACGTACTTACTCTCGGTACCAACCATATCGGTAAGTAACTCACTTACTCTTGGTACCAACCTTATGGGTAAGTAACGCACTTACTCTCGGTACCAACCATATGGGCAGGAAACCCACTTACTCTGGGTACCAACCTTATGGGTAAGTAACGCACTTACTCATGGTACCAACCATATGGCTAAGTAGCGCACTTACTCTGCGTACCAACCATATGGCTAAGAAACGCACTCACTCTCAGAATCAACCATATGGGTAAGTAACGCACATTCTCTCGGTACCAACCATATGGGTAAGTAACGTCCTTACTCTCGGTACCAACAATATAGGTAAGTAACGCACTTACTCTGGGTACCAACCATATGGCTAAGAAACGCACTTACTCTCGGTATCAACCATACGGGTAAATAACGCACATTCTCTTGGTACCAACCATATGGGTAAGTAACGTCCTTACTCGAGGTACCAACCATATGGGTAAGTAACGCACTTACTGTGGGTATCAACCATATGGCTAAGAAACGCACTTACTCTCGGTATCAACAATATGGGTAAGTAACGCACATTCTCTCGGTACCAACCATATAGGTAAGTAACGTCCTTACTCCCGGTACCAACCATATGGGTAAGCAACGCACTTATTCTGGGTACCAACCATATGGGTAAGTAACGTACTTACTCTCGGTACCAACCATATCGGTAAGTAACCACTTACTCTCGATACCAACCATATAGGCAGGAAACCCACTTTCTCTCGATACCAACCTTTTGGGTAAGTATGGCACTTACTCATGGTACCAACCATAAGGCTAAGAAACGCTCTTACTCTCGGTACCAACCATATGGGTAAGTAACGCACTTTCTCTCGGTACCAACCATATGGGTAAGTAACGCACTTTCTTTTGGTACCAACCATATGGGTAAGTAACGCACTTATTCTGGGTTCCAACCAAATGGGTAAGTAACGCACTTACTCTGGGTACCAACCAAATGGGTAAGTAACGTACTTACTCTCGGTACCAACCATATCGGAAAGTAACTCACTTACTCTGGGTACCAGCCATATGGGTAAGTAACGCACTTACTCTGAGTACCAACCATATGGATAAGAAACGCACTTACTCTCAGTATCAACCAGATGGGTAAGTAACGCACATTCAGTCGGTACCAACCATATGGGTAAGTAACGTCCTTACTCTTGGTACCAACCATATAGATAAGTAACGCACTTACTCTGGGTACCAACCATATGAGTAAGTAACGCACTTACCCTGGGTACCAACCATATGGGTAAGAAACGCACTTACTCTCGGTATCAACAATATGGGTAAGTAACGCACATTCTCTCGGTACCAACCATATAGGCAAGTAACGTCCTTACCCTCGGTACCAACCATATAGGCAAGTAATGCACTTACTCTGGGTACCAACCATATGGGAAAGTAACGCACTTACTCTGGGTACCAACCATATGGGTAAGTAACGTACTTACTCTCGGTACCAACCATATCGGTAAGTAACGCATTTACTCTTGGTACCAACCATATAGGCAGAAAACCCACTTTCTCTCGATACCAACCTTATGGGTAAGTATGGCACTTACTCATGGTTTAGGGTAAGTAACGTACTTACTCTCGGTACCAACCATATGGGTAAGTAACGCACTTATTCTGGGTTCCAACCATATGGGTAAGTAACGCACTTACTCTGGGTACCAACCAAATGGGTAAGTAACGTACTTACTCTCGGTACCAACCATATCGGTAAGTAACTCACTTACTCTGGGTACCAACCAGATGAGTAAGTAACGCACATTCAGTCGGAACCAACCATATGGGTAAGTAACGTCCTTACTCTGGGTACCAACCATATGAGTAAGTAACGCACTTACTCATGGTACTAACCATATGGCTAAGTAACGCAGTTATTCTGGGTACCAACCATATGGCTAAGAAACGAACTTACTCTCGGTATCAATCATACGGGTAAATAACGTGCATTCTCTAGGTACCAACCATATGGGTAAGTAACGCACTTATTCTGGGTTCCAACCATATGGGTAAGTAACGCACTTACTCTGGGTACCAACCAAATGGGTAAGTAACGTACTTACTCTCGGTACCAACCATATCGGTAAGTAACTCACTTACTCTGGGTACCAACCATATGGGAAAGTAACGCACTTACTCTGGGTACCAACCATATGGGTAAGTAACGTACTTACTCTCGGTACCAACCATATCGGTAAGTAACGCATTTACTCTTGGTACCAACCATATAGGCAGGAAACCCACTTTCTCTCGATACCAACCTTATGGGTAAGTATGGCACTTACTCATGGTACCAACCATAAGGCTAAGAATCGCTCTTACTCTCGGTACCAACCATATAGGTAAGTAACGCACTTACTCTCGGTACCAACCATATGGGTAAGTAACGCACTTACTCTCGTTACCAACCATATGGGCAGGAAACCCGCTTACTCTCGGTACCAACCATATGAGTAAGTATCGCCCTTACTCTCGATACCAACCTTATGGGTAAGTAACGCACTTACTCATGGTACCAACCATATGGCTAAGTAACGCACTTACCTTCGGTACCAACCATATGGGTAAGTAACGCACTTTCTCTCGGTACCAACCATATGGGTAAGTAACGCACTTATTCTGGGTTCCAACCCTATGGGTAAGTAACGCACTTACTCTGGGTACCAACCAAATGAGTAAGTGACGTACTTACTCTCGGTACCAACCATATCGGTAAGTAACTCACTTACTCTGAGTACCAACCATATAGGTAAGTAACGCACTTACTCTAATTACCAACCATATGGATAAGAAACGCACTTACTCTCAGTATCAACCAGATGGGTAAGTAACGCACATTCAGTCGGTACCAACCATATGGGTAAGTAACGTCCTTACTCTTGGTACCAACCATATAGATAAGTAACGCATTTACTCTGGGTACCAACCATATGAGTAAGTAACGCACTCACTCATGGTACTAACCATATGGCTAAGTAACGCAGTTACTCTGGGTACCAACCATATGGCTAAGAAACGAACTTACTCTCGGTATCAATCATACTGGTAAATAACGTGCATTCTCTTGGTACCAACCATATGGGTAAGTAACGTCCTTACTCTCAGTACCAACCATATGGGTAAGTAACGCACTTACTCTGGGTACCAAACATATGGGTAAGTAACGCACTTACTCTCGGTACCAACCATATGGCTAAGAAACGCACTTACTCTCGGTATCAACCATAGGGGTAAGTAACGCACATTCTCTCGGTACCAACCATATGGGTAAGTAACATCCTTACTTTCGGTACCAACCATATGGGTAAGTAACACACTTTCTCTCGGTACTTACCATATGGGTAAGTAACGTCCTTACTCTCAGTACCAACCATATGGGTAAGTAACCCACTTACTCTGGGTAACAACCATATGGGTAAGTAACGCACTTACTCTTGGTACCAATCATATGGGAAAGTAACGTACTTACTCTCGGTACCAACCATATCGGTAAGTAACGCACTTACTCTGGGTACCAACCATATGGGTAAGTAACGCACTTACTCCGGGTACCAACCATATGGCTACGAAACACACTTACTCTCAGTATCAGTCATATGGGTAAGTAATGCACATTCTCTCGGTACCAACCATATAGGTAAGTAACGCCCTTACTCTCGGTACCAACCATATCGGTAAGTAACGCACTTACTCTGGGTACCAACCATATGACGAAGAAACGCACTTACTCTCGGTATCAACCATATGGGTAAGTAACGCACATTCTCTCGATACCAACCATATGGGTGAGTAACGCACTTACTCTTGGTACCAACCATATAGGTAAATAACGCACTTACTCTGGGTGCCAACCATATGGGTAAGTAACGTACTGACTCTCGGTACCAACCATATCAGTAAGTAACGTCCTTACTCTCGGTACCAACCATATGGGTAAGTAACGCACTTTTTCTGGGTTCCAACCATATGGGTAAGTAACGCACTTACTCTGGGTACCAACCATATGGGTAAGTAACGTACTTACTCTCGGTACCAACCATATCGGTAAGTAACTCACTTACTCTTGGTACCAACGTTATGGGTAAGTAACGCACTTACTCTCGGTACCAACCATATGGGCAGGAAACCCACTTACTCTGGGTACCAACCTTATGGGTAAGTAACGCACTTACTCATGGTACCAACCATATGGCTAAGTAGCGCACTTACTCTGCGTACCAACCATATGGCTAAGAAACGCACTCACTCTCAGAATCAACCATATGGGTAAGTAACGCACATTCTCTCGGTACCAACCATATGGGTAAGTAACGTCCTTACTCTCGGTACCAACAATATAGGTAAGTAACGCACTTACTCTGGGTACCAACCATATGGCTAAGAAACGCACTTACTCTCGGTATCAACCATACGGGTAAATAACGCACATTCTCTCGGTACCAACCATATGGGTAAGTAACGTCCTTACTCGAGGTACCAACCATATGGGTAAGTAACGCACTTACTGTGGGTATCAACCATATGGCTAAGAAACGCACTTACTCTCGGTATCAACAATATGGGTAAGTAACGCACATTCTCTCGGTACCAACCATATAGGTAAGTAACGTCCTTACTCCCGGTACCAACCATATGGGTAAGCAACGCACTTATTCTGGGTACCAACCATATGGGTAAGTAACGTACTTACTCTCGGTACCAACCATATCGGTAAGTAACCACTTACTCTCGATACCAACCATATAGGCAGGAAACCCACTTTCTCTCGATACCAACCTTTTGGGTAAGTATGGCACTTACTCATGGTACCAACCATAAGGCTAAGAAACGCTCTTACTCTCGGTACCAACCATATGGGTAAGTAACGCACTTTCTCTCGGTACCAACCATATGGGTAAGTAACGCACTTTCTTTTGGTACCAACCATATGGGTAAGTAACGCACTTATTCTGGGTTCCAACCAAATGGGTAAGTAACGCACTTACTCTGGGTACCAACCAAATGGGTAAGTAACGTACTTACTCTCGGTACCAACCATATCGGAAAGTAACTCACTTACTCTGGGTACCAGCCATATGGGTAAGTAACGCACTTACTCTGAGTACCAACCATATGGATAAGAAACGCACTTACTCTCAGTATCAACCAGATGGGTAAGTAACGCACATTCAGTCGGTACCAACCATATGGGTAAGTAACGTCCTTACTCTTGGTACCAACCATATAGATAAGTAACGCACTTACTCTGGGTACCAACCATATGAGTAAGTAACGCACTTACCCTGGGTACCAACCATATGGGTAAGAAACGCACTTACTCTCGGTATCAACAATATGGGTAAGTAACGCACATTCTCTCGGTACCAACCATATAGGCAAGTAACGTCCTTACCCTCGGTACCAACCATATAGGCAAGTAATGCACTTACTCTGGGTACCAACCATATGGGAAAGTAACGCACTTACTCTGGGTACCAACCATATGGGTAAGTAACGTACTTACTCTCGGTACCAACCATATCGGTAAGTAACGCATTTACTCTTGGTACCAACCATATAGGCAGAAAACCCACTTTCTCTCGATACCAACCTTATGGGTAAGTATGGCACTTACTCATGGTTTAGCGTAAGTAACGTACTTACTCTCGGTACCAACCATATGGGTAAGTAACGCACTTATTCTGGGTTCCAACCATATGGGTAAGTAACGCACTTACTCTGGGTACCAACCAAATGGGTAAGTAACGTACTTACTCTCGGTACCAACCATATCGGTAAGTAACTCACTTACTCTGGGTACCAACCAGATGAGTAAGTAACGCACATTCAGTCGGAACCAACCATATGGGTAAGTAACGTCCTTACTCTGGGTACCAACCATATGAGTAAGTAACGCACTTACTCATGGTACTAACCATATGGCTAAGTAACGCAGTTATTCTGGGTACCAACCATATGGCTAAGAAACGAACTTACTCTCGGTATCAATCATACGGGTAAATAACGTGCATTCTCTAGGTACCAACCATATGGGTAAGTAACGCACTTATTCTGGGTTCCAACCATATGGGTAAGTAACGCACTTACTCTGGGTACCAACCAAATGGGTAAGTAACGTACTTACTCTCGGTACCAACCATATCGGTAAGTAACTCACTTACTCTGGGTACCAACCATATGGGAAAGTAACGCACTTACTCTGGGTACCAACCATATGGGTAAGTAACGTACTTACTCTCGGTACCAACCATATCGGTAAGTAACGCATTTACTCTTGGTACCAACCATATAGGCAGGAAACCCACTTTCTCTCGATACCAACCTTATGGGTAAGTATGGCACTTACTCATGGTACCAACCATAAGGCTAAGAATCGCTCTTACTCTCGGTACCAACCATATAGGTAAGTAACGCACTTACTCTCGGTACCAACCATATGGGTAAGTAACGCACTTACTCTCGTTACCAACCATATGGGCAGGAAACCCGCTTACTCTCGGTACCAACCATATGAGTAAGTATCGCCCTTACTCTCGATACCAACCTTATGGGTAAGTAACGCACTTACTCATGGTACCAACCATATGGCTAAGTAACGCACTTACCCTCGGTACCAACCATATGGGTAAGTAACGCACTTTCTCTCGGTACCAACCATATGGGTAAGTAACGCACTTATTCTGGGTTCCAACCCTATGGGTAAGTAACGCACTTACTCTGGGTACCAACCAAATGAGTAAGTGACGTACTTACTCTCGGTACCAACCATATCGGTAAGTAACTCACTTACTCTGAGTACCAACCATATAGGTAAGTAACGCACTTACTCTGAGTACCAACCATATGGATAAGAAACGCACTTACTCTCAGTATCAACCAGATGGGTAAGTAACGCACATTCAGTCGGTACCAACCATATGGGTAAGTAACGTCCTTACTCTTGGTACCAACCATATAGATAAGTAACGCATTTACTCTGGGTACCAACCATATGAGTAAGTAACGCACTCACTCATGGTACTAACCATATGGCTAAGTAACGCAGTTACTCTGGGTACCAACCATATGGCTAAGAAACGAACTTACTCTCGGTATCAATCATACTGGTAAATAACGTGCATTCTCTTGGTACCAATCATATGGGTAAGTAACGTCCTTACTCTCGGTACCAACCATATGGGTAAGTAACGCACTTACTCTGGGTATCAACCATATGGCTAAGAAACGCACTTACTCTCGGTATCAACCATATGGGTAAATAACGCACTTACTCTCGTTACCAACTATATGGGCAGGAAACCCGCTTACTCTTGGTACCAACCATATGAGTAAGTAACGCACTTACTCTCGATACCAACCTTATGGGTAAGTAAAGCACTTACTCATAGTACCAACCATATGGCTAAGTAACGCACTTACCCTCGGTACCAACCATATGGGTAAGTAACGTCCTTACTCTCAGTACCAACCATATGGGTAAGTAACGCACTTACTCTGGGTACCAAACATATGGGTAAGTAACGCACTTACTCTCGGTACCAACCATATGGCTAAGAAACGCACTTACTCTCGGTATCAACCATAGGGGTAAGTAACGCACATTCTCTCGGTACCAACCATATGGGTAAGTAACATCCTTACTTTCGGTACCAACCATATGGGTAAGTAACACACTTTCTCTCGGTACTTACCATATGGGTAAGTAACGTCCTTACTCTCAGTACCAACCATATGGGTAAGTAACGCACTTACTCTGGGTACCAACCATATGGGTAAGTAACGCACTTACTCTTGGTACCAATCATATGGGAAAGTAACGTACTTACTCTCGGTACCAACCATATCGGTAAGTAACGCACTTACTCTGGGTACCAACCATATGGGTAAGTAACGCACTTACTCCGGGTACCAACCATATGGCTACGAAACACACTTACTCTCAGTATCAGTCATATGGGTAAGTAACGCACATTCTCTCGGTACCAACCATATAGGTAAGTAACGCCCTTACTCTCGGTACCAACCATATCGGTAAGTAACGCACTTACTCTGGGTACCAACCATATGACGAAGAAACGCACTTACTCTCGGTATCAACCATATGGGTAAGTAACGCACATTCTCTCGATACCAACCATATGGGTGAGTAACGCACTTACTCTTGGTACCAACCATATAGGTAAATAACGCACTTACTCTGGGTGCCAACCATATGGGTAAGTAACGTACTGACTCTCGGTACCAACCATATCAGTAAGTAACGTCCTTACTCTCGGTACCAACCATATGGGTAAGTAACGCACTTTTTCTGGGTTCCAACCATATGGGTAAGTAACGCACTTACTCTGGGTACCAACCATATGGGTAAGTAACGTACTTACTCTCGGTACCAACCATATCGGTAAGTAACTCACTTACTCTTGGTACCAACCTTATGGGTAAGTAACGCACTTACTCTCGGTACCAACCATATGGGCAGGAAACCCACTTACTCTGGGTACCAACCTTATGGGTAAGTAACGCACTTACTCATGGTACCAACCATATGGCTAAGTAGCGCACTTACTCTGCGTACCAACCATATGGCTAAGAAACGCACTCACTCTCAGAATCAACCATATGGGTAAGTAACGCACATTCTCTCGGTACCAACCATATGGGTAAGTAACGTCCTTACTCTCGGTACCAACAATATAGGTAAGTAACGCACTTACTCTGGGTACCAACCATATGGCTAAGAAACGCACTTACTCTCGGTATCAACCATACGGGTAAATAACGCACATTCTCTCGGTACCAACCATATGGGTAAGTAACGTCCTTACTCGAGGTACCAACCATATGGGTAAGTAACGCACTTACTGTGGGTATCAACCATATGGCTAAGAAACGCACTTACTCTCGGTATCAACAATATGGGTAAGTAACGCACATTCTCTCGGTACCAACCATATAGGTAAGTAACGTCCTTACTCCCGGTACCAACCATATGGGTAAGCAACGCACTTATTCTGGGTACCAACCATATGGGTAAGTAACGTACTTACTCTCGGTACCAACCATATCGGTAAGTAACCACTTACTCTCGATACCAACCATATAGGCAGGAAACCCACTTTCTCTCGATACCAACCTTTTGGGTAAGTATGGCACTTACTCATGGTACCAACCATAAGGCTAAGAAACGCTCTTACTCTCGGTACCAACCATATGGGTAAGTAACGCACTTTCTCTCGGTACCAACCATATGGGTAAGTAACGCACTTTCTTTTGGTACCAACCATATGGGTAAGTAACGCACTTATTCTGGGTTCCAACCAAATGGGTAAGTAACGCACTTACTCTGGGTACCAACCAAATGGGTAAGTAACGTACTTACTCTCGGTACCAACCATATCGGAAAGTAACTCACTTACTCTGGGTACCAGCCATATGGGTAAGTAACGCACTTACTCTGAGTACCAACCATATGGATAAGAAACGCACTTACTCTCAGTATCAACCAGATGGGTAAGTAACGCACATTCAGTCGGTACCAACCATATGGGTAAGTAACGTCCTTACTCTTGGTACCAACCATATAGATAAGTAACGCACTTACTCTGGGTACCAACCATATGAGTAAGTAACGCACTTACCCTGGGTACCAACCATATGGGTAAGAAACGCACTTACTCTCGGTATCAACAATATGGGTAAGTAACGCACATTCTCTCGGTACCAACCATATAGGCAAGTAACGTCCTTACCCTCGGTACCAACCATATAGGCAAGTAATGCACTTACTCTGGGTACCAACCATATGGGAAAGTAACGCACTTACTCTGGGTACCAACCATATGGGTAAGTAACGTACTTACTCTCGGTACCAACCATATCGGTAAGTAACGCATTTACTCTTGGTACCAACCATATAGGCAGAAAACCCACTTTCTCTCGATACCAACCTTATGGGTAAGTATGGCACTTACTCATGGTTTAGGGTAAGTAACGTACTTACTCTCGGTACCAACCATATGGGTAAGTAACGCACTTATTCTGGGTTCCAACCATATGGGTAAGTAACGCACTTACTCTGGGTACCAACCAAATGGGTAAGTAACGTACTTACTCTCGGTACCAACCATATCGGTAAGTAACTCACTTACTCTGGGTACCAACCAGATGAGTAAGTAACGCACATTCAGTCGGAACCAACCATATGGGTAAGTAACGTCCTTACTCTGGGTACCAACCATATGAGTAAGTAACGCACTTACTCATGGTACTAACCATATGGCTAAGTAACGCAGTTATTCTGGGTACCAACCATATGGCTAAGAAACGAACTTACTCTCGGTATCAATCATACGGGTAAATAACGTGCATTCTCTAGGTACCAACCATATGGGTAAGTAACGCACTTATTCTGGGTTCCAACCATATGGGTAAGTAACGCACTTACTCTGGGTACCAACCAAATGGGTAAGTAACGTACTTACTCTCGGTACCAACCATATCGGTAAGTAACTCACTTACTCTGGGTACCAACCATATGGGAAAGTAACGCACTTACTCTGGGTACCAACCATATGGGTAAGTAACGTACTTACTCTCGGTACCAACCATATCGGTAAGTAACGCATTTACTCTTGGTACCAACCATATAGGCAGGAAACCCACTTTCTCTCGATACCAACCTTATGGGTAAGTATGGCACTTACTCATGGTACCAACCATAAGGCTAAGAATCGCTCTTACTCTCGGTACCAACCATATAGGTAAGTAACGCACTTACTCTCGGTACCAACCATATGGGTAAGTAACGCACTTACTCTCGTTACCAACCATATGGGCAGGAAACCCGCTTACTCTCGGTACCAACCATATGAGTAAGTATCGCCCTTACTCTCGATACCAACCTTATGGGTAAGTAACGCACTTACTCATGGTACCAACCATATGGCTAAGTAACGCACTTACCCTCGGTACCAACCATATGGGTAAGTAACGCACTTTCTCTCGGTACCAACCATATGGGTAAGTAACGCACTTATTCTGGGTTCCAACCCTATGGGTAAGTAACGCACTTACTCTGGGTACCAACCAAATGAGTAAGTGACGTACTTACTCTCGGTACCAACCATATCGGTAAGTAACTCACTTACTCTGAGTACCAACCATATAGGTAAGTAACGCACTTACTCTGAGTACCAACCATATGGATAAGAAACGCACTTACTCTCAGTATCAACCAGATGGGTAAGTAACGCACATTCAGTCGGTACCAACCATATGGGTAAGTAACGTCCTTACTCTTGGTACCAACCATATAGATAAGTAACGCATTTACTCTGGGTACCAACCATATGAGTAAGTAACGCACTCACTCATGGTACTAACCATATGGCTAAGTAACGCAGTTACTCTGGGTACCAACCATATGGCTAAGAAACGAACTTACTCTCGGTATCAATCATACTGGTAAATAACGTGCATTCTCTTGGTACCAACCATATGGGTAAGTAACGTCCTTACTCTCGGTACCAACCATATGGGTAAGTAACGCACTTACTCTGGGTATCAACCATATGGCTAAGAAACGCACTTACTCTCGGTATCAACCATATGGGTAAATAACGCACTTACTCTCGTTACCAACTATATGGGCAGGAAACCCGCTTACTCTTGGTACCAACCATATGAGTAAGTAACGCACTTACTCTCGATACCAACCTTATGGGTAAGTAACGCACTTACTCATGGTACCAACCATATGGCTAAGTAACGCAATTACCCTCGGTACCAACCATATGGGTAAGTAACGCACTTTCTCTCAGTACCAACCATATCGGTAAGTAACGCACTCAGTTTCGGTACCAACCATATGGGTAAGTAACGCACTTACTCAGGGTACCAACGATGTGGGTAAGTAACGTACTTACTCTCGGTACCAACCATATGGGTAAATAACGCACTTACTCTCGTTACCAACCATATAGGCAGGAAACCCGCTTACTCTTGGTACCAACCATATGAGTAAGTAACGCACTTACCCTCGGTACCAACCATATAGGCAGGAAACCCACTTTCTCTCGATACCAACCTTTTGGGTAAGTATGGCACTTACTCATGGTACCAACCATAAGGCTAAGAAACGCTCTTACTCTCGGTACCAACCATATGGGTAAGTAACGCACTTTCTCTCGGTACCAACCATATGGGTAAGTAACGCACTTACTCTCGGTACCAACCATATTGGTAAGTAACGCACTAACTCTCGGTACCAACCATATGGGTAAATAACGCACTTACTCTCGTTACCAACTATATGGGCAGGAAACCCGCTTACTCTTGGTACCAACCATATGAGAAAGTAACGCACTTACTCTCGATACCAACCTTATGGGTAAGTAACGCACTTACTCATGGTACCAACCATATGGCTAAGTAACGCAATTACCCTCGGTACCAACCATATGGGTAAGTAACGCACTTTCTCTCAGTACCAACCATATCGGTAAGTAACGCACTCAGTTTCGGTACCAACCATATGGGTAAGTAACGCACTTACTCAGGGTACCAACGATGTGGGTAAGTAACGTACTTACTCTCGGTACCAACCATATGGGTAAATAACGCACTTACTCTCGTTACCAACCATATAGGCAGGAAACCCGCTTACTCTTGGTACCAACCATATGAGTAAGTAACGCACTTACTCTCGATACCAACCTTATGGGTAAGTAAAGCACTTACTCATGGTACCAACCATATGGCTAAGTAACGCACTTACCCTCGGTACCAACCATATGGGTAAGTAACGTCGTTACTCTCAGTACCAAACATATGGGTAAGTAACGCACTTACTCTCGGTACCAACCATATGGCTAAGAAACGCACTTACTCTCGGTATCAACCATAGGGGTAAGTAACGCACATTCTCTCGGTACCAACCATATGGGTAAGTAACATCCTTACTCTCGGTACCAACCATATGGGTAAGTAACGCACTTACTCAGGGTACCAACCATATGGGTAAGTCACGCACTTACTCTTGGTACCAACCATATGGGCAGGAAACCCGCTTACTTTCGGTACCAACCATATGAGTAAGTAACGCACTTACTCTCGATACTGACCTTTTGGGTAAGTTACGCACTTATTCATGGTACCAACCATATGGGTAAGTAACACACTTTCTCTCGGTACTTACCATATGGGTAAGTAATGTCCTTACTCTCAGTACCAACCATATGGGTAAGTAACGCACTTACTCTGGGTACCAACCATATGGGTAAGTAACGCACTTACTCTTGGTACCAATCATATGGGAAAGTAACGTACTTACTCTCGGTACCAACCATATCGGTAAGTAACGCACTTACTCTGGGTACCAACCATATGGGTAAGTAACGCACTTACTCCGGGTACCAACCATATGGCTACGAAACACACTTACTCTCAGTATCAGTCATATGGGTAAGTAACGCACATTCTCTCGGTACCAACCATATAGGTAAGTAACGCCCTTACTCTCGGTACCAACCATATGGGTAAGTAACGCACTTACTCTGGGTACCAACCATATGACGAAGAAACGCACTTACTCTCGGTATCAACCATATTGGTAAGTAACGCACATTCTCTCGATACCAACCGAATGGGAAAGTTACGCACTTACTCTTGGTACCATCCATATGGGTAAATAACGCACTTATTCTGGGTACCAACCCTATGGGTAAGTAACGTAATTACTCTCGGTACCAACCATATCAGTAAGTAACCACCTACTCTCGGTACCAACCGTATAGGCAGGAAACTTACTTTCTCTCGATACCAACCTTATGGGTAAGTATGGCACTTACTCATGGTACCAACCATAAGGCTAAGAAACGCTCTTACGCTCGGTACCAACCATATGGGTAAGTAACGCACTTACTCTCGGTACCAACCATATTGGTAAGTAACGCACTAACTCTCGGTACCAACCATATGGGTAAATAACGCACTTACTCTCGTTACCAACCATATGGGCAGGAAACCCGCTTACTCTTGGTACCAACCATATGAGTAAGTAACGCACTTACTCTCGATACCAACCTTATGGGTAAGTAACGCACTTACTCATGGTACCAACCATATGGCTAAGTAACGCAATTACCCTCGGTACCAACCATATGGGTAAGTAACGCACTTTCTCTCAGTACCAACCATATCGGTAAGTAACACACTCAGTTTCGGTACCAACCATATGGATAAGTAACGCACTTACTCAGGGTACCAACGATGTGGGTAAGTAACGTACTTACTCTCGGTACCAACCATATGGCTACGAAACACACTTACTCTCAGTATCAGTCATATGGGTAAGTAACGCACATTCTCTCGGTACCAACCATATAGGTAAGTAACGCCCTTACTCTCGGTACCAACCATATGGGTAAGTAACGCATTTACTCTGGGTACCAACCATATGACGAAGAAACGCATTTACTCTCGGTATCAACCATATTGGTAAGTAACGCACATTCTCTCGATACCAACCGAATGGGTAAGTAACGCACTTACTCTTGGTACCAACCATATGGGTAAATAACGCACTTATTCTGGGTACCAACCCTATGGGTAAGTAACGTAATTACTCTCGGTACCAACCATATCGGTAAGTAACCACCTACTCTCGGTACCAACCATATAGGCAGGAAACCCACTTTCTCTCGATACCAACCTTATGGGTAAGTATGGCACTTACTCATGGTACCAACCATAAGGCTAAGAAACGCTCTTACTCTCGGTACCAACCATATTGGTAAGTAACGCATTTAGTTTCGGTACCAACCATATGGCTACGTAACGCACTTACTCTGGGTACCAACCATGTGGGTAAGTAATGTACTTACTCTCGGTACCAACCATATTGGAAAGTAACGCACTAACTCTCGGTACCAACCATATGGGTAAGTAACGCACTTACTCTCGTTACCAACCATATGGGCAGGAAACCCGCTTACTCTCGGTACCAACCATATGAGTAAGTAACGCACTTACTCTCGATACCAACCTTATGGGTAAGTAACGCACTTACTCATCGTACCAACGATATGGCTAAGTAACGCACTTAGTCTTGGTACCAACCATATGGGTAAGTAACACACTTTCTCTCGGTACCAACCATATGGGTAAGTAACGTCCTTACTCTCAGTACCAACCATATGGGTAAGTAACGCACTTACTCTGGGTACCAAACATATGGGTAAGTAACGCACTTACTCTGGGTACCAACAATATGGCTAAGAAACGCACTTACTCTCGGTATCAACCATAGGGGTAAGTAACGCACATTCTCTCGGTACCAACCATATGGGTAAGTAACGTCCTTACCCTCGGTACCAACCATATGGGTAAGTAACGCAATTATTCTCGGTACCAACCATATGGGTAAGTAACGCACTTACTCTCGGTACCAACCATATGGGAAGGAAACCCGCTTACTCTCGGTACCAACCATATGAGTAAGTAACGCACTTACTCTCGATACCGACCTTTTGGGTAAGTAACGCACTTATTCATAGTACCAACCATATGGCTAAGTAACGCACTTACTCTCGGTACCAACCATATGGGTAAGTAACGCACTTTCTCTCGGTACTTACCATATGGGTAAGTAACGTCCTTACTCTCAGTACCAACCATATGGGTAAGTAACGCACTTACTCTGGGTACCAACCATATAGGTAAGTAACGCACCTACTCTTGGTACGAATCACATGGATAAGTAACATCCTTACTCTCGGTACCAACCATATGGGTAAATAACGCACTTTCTCTCGGTACTTACCATATGGGTAAGTAACGTCCTTACTCTCAGTACCAACCATATGGGTAAGTAACGCACTTACTCTGGGTACCAACCATATAGGTAAGTAACGCACCTACTCTTGGTACCAATCATATGGGTAAGTAACGTACTTACTCTCGGTACCAACCATATCGGTAAGTAACGCACTTACTCTGGGTACCAACCATATGGGTAAGTAACGCACTTACTCTGGGTACCAACCACATGGGTAAGTAACTTACTTACTCTCGGTACCAACCATATCAGTAAATAACGCACTTAGTCTCGGTACCAACCATATGGGTAAGTAACGTCCTTACTCTCCGTACCAACCATATGGGTAAGTAACGCACTTATTCTGGGTTCCAACCATATGGGTCAGTAACGCACTTATTCTGGGTACCAACCATATGGGTAAGTAACGAACTTACTCTCGGTATCAACCATATCGGTAAGTAACTCACTTACTCTGGGTACCAACCATATGGGTAAGTAACGCACTTACTGTGGGTACCAACCATATAGATAAGAGACGCACTTACTCTTAGTATCAACCAGATAGGTAAGTAGCGCACATTCTTTCGGTACCAACCATATGGGTAAGTAACGTCCTTACTCTCGGTACCAACCATATGGATAAGTAACGCACTTATTCTGGGTACCAACCATATGGGTAAGTAACGCATTTACTCATGGTATTAACCATATGGCTAAGTAACGCAGTTACTCTGGGTACCAACCATATGGCTAAGAAACGAACTTACTCTCGGTATCAATCATATGGGTAAATAGCGTGCATTCTCTTGGTACCAACCATATGGGTAAGTAAAGTCCTTACTCTCGGTACCAACCATAAGGGTAAGTAACGCACTTACTCTGGGTATCAACCATATGGCTAAGAAACGCACTTACTCTCGGTATCAACCATATGGGTAAGTAACGCACATTCTCTCTATACCAACCATATGGGTAAGTAACATCCTTACTCTCGGTACCAACCATTTGGATAAGTAGCGCACTGACTCTGGGTACCAACCATATGGATAAGTAACGCACTTACTCTCAGTACCAACCATATGGGTAAGTAACGCACTTACCCTGAGTACCAAACCTATCGGTAAGTAATGCACTTACTCTGGGTACCAACCATATGGCTATGAAACGCACTTACTTTCGATATCAACCATAGGGGTAAGTAACGCACATTCTCTCGGTACCAACCATATGGGTAAGTAACATCGTGACTCTCGGTACCAACCATTTGGGTAAGTAACGCTCTTACTCAGGGTACCAACCATATGGGTAAGTTACGCACCTACTCTCGGTACCAACCATATGGGCAGGAAACCCGCTTACTCTCGGTACCAACCATATGAGTAAGTAACGCACTTACTCTCGATACCGACCTTATGGGTAAGTTACGCACTTATTCATGGTACCAACCATATGGCTAAGTAACGCACTTACTCTCGGTACCAACCATATGGGTAAGTAACGCACTTTCTCTCGGTACTTACTATATGGGTAAGTTACGTCCTTACTCTCAGTACCAACCATATGGGTAAGTAACGCACTTACTCTGGGTACCAACCATATGGGTAAGTAACGCACTTACTCTTGGTACCAATCATATGAGTAAGTAACGTACTTACTCTGGGTACCAACCATATGGCTAAGAAACGCACTTACTCTCGGTATCAACCATATGGGTAAGTAACTCAAATTCTCTCGATACCAACCATATGGGTAAGTAACGCACTTACACTTGGTATTAACCATATAGGTAAATAACGCACTTACTCTGGGTACCAATCATATGGGTAAGTAACATACTTACTCTCGGTACCAACCATATCAGTAAGTAACGCACTTACTCTCCGTACCAACCATATGGGTAAGTAACGTCCTTACTCTCGGTACCAACCATATCCGAAAGTAACTCACTTACTCTGTGTTGGTGTAAGGGCCTAATAAACTCAAGCTATTAAGACTTTATCACACTTAAAACCTCTCCTCGGGGTCACCTCCAAGGGTCCTTGGGTGCCTGGTACAAGACCAGCCCCTATCCTCGGGTCCGAGTTTGTAGAGAGAGGGATCAAGAGGGACTTAGTCAAAACAGCAAGAGTACCTTGAACGTCGCGCAGCGTATCGTGCAGACCGTCGATCGGATTAAGCTGAGAATTTCCTATATCGAAGCTCACTCTAAGAGCTTTAAAATAAGCCAAGTTGCCTCGCGAAAAGTTCTGCCATTACGAAGTTATGGCTCGGACAGCGTTAGCCTAGCGTTGGAGTGCTAGCGTACTAGCGTTGACTCGGGTAGCATTCCGCCGTCGCACCGCGTAGAAAAGAAATTCCAGCAAGGAAGGAATTCGCTTGAGTCAATTTCACTATATTCAGGTACAAACAGAGAAGGAATAAATAGCTCTAGCTAGCAAGGACCTTGGGAATCAACCTGGGAACAACCAGGGATGATCCCAAATAATTCCAAGCAACAGAACCAACCTGGCTGGACAAAATAGCAGGTGGTAGGTTGGTGAACAACCTCTGGTTCTGTTTTTCCAACCTGGGAAAACAACAACCAGGTTCAGGTCCTAAAAACAGAACCTGTTTTGTCTTTGCCCAACCAGCCAAATGCTGGTTCCGCTGGTTTCCCCTGGCCCTGTAGCATGCAGATACAGACAAACAACATCCAACCTTCACCTAAATTGTACCCCTATAGTGCCTGCCCTGCTACACTATAGTCAACCAAACAAAACAGTACAATTTCGAGTTGGATAGAACTGAATCTGCGCAATCATGTAAGTTGAACCGCAAAGCTTCCATCTTGGGTTCCTTTGCGAGCTCGTCCTTTCTGCTTGTACTGTTCATAGCGCGTACAATGTTATGCCGAAGCGCACATTTTGCGGGTACCTGCAAATGCTTCAAGCGAAAATTGCGAAAGCAAACAAACACACAAACATACCATTCACACGCAAATGCATTCGCACACGCATACTCGTACAAACAGACGGCAGGATGTCGTGCAATGTGAATTTGCACTCAACACACTCCCCCTCAGCCTGCCGGCTGCATCCCCATCATTCCATACTAGTTCATGCTCATTCCACTCATGCGCACACAACGCCAATGAGATTCATCCGCAAGCCTCTTGGTGAGGAAGTCTGCTGGCTGCTGGTGAGTCTTGATGTAGATCGGATTCACCGTCCCCCTCTTCACCTCCTTACGCAGCCAGTGCCACTTGATACGCATGTGCTTGTTCAGCCCATGAAGCACAGCGTTCCTGGCCATCCCAAGAGCTCCCTTGCTATCACAAAACAGCGGTGTAGCAACCTTTTGCTCCTGGCCAATCTCCTCCAACAGCCTCCTCAGCCAAATCACCTCCTTCACCCCTTGGAACATCGCCATGTACTCTGATTCCACGGAAGAGAGTGCTGTCTCCGTCTGCTTCTTTGACCTCCAACTAACCGGTCCTCCCCCAACTACGCAGATGTATCCTCCCACAGATGAGGAATCCTCCTTCTCAGAGGCCCACGTAGCGTCAGTAAAGCAAGTGAGAAAAAGCTTGCCTTCTCCAAGCCTCTCCCCCTTCTCTTTCAGCACCTCAACCCCTTTCTGCTTCACCTGTGCAGATGCGGAGTATTGAACTCCAATGCTTGGGTGAGAGTTCAGATACTTCACCACACGCTCAGCTGCATCCACCTGCTCCTCTGATGGATTCTGCACTACCCTAGCCAGCTGCCCAACCGAGAAAGAGATATCGGGTCTCGTGTGAACTGCTGCATACAAGAGGCTGCCCACCAAGGACTGAAATTGCTGCTGCTCCTCGGCTTCAACCCCTTCATCCTCTGCAGCTTTCACAAGCTTGAATTCTGCTGGCAGGGGAGTTGCAACCTTGCGCTCATTCTCAATTCCGTACTTCTCCCCAAGCTCCTTGATAAACTTTCCCTCAGGCAGCACCACTAGTTCCCAAGTCCCATTCTCCAGCAGGCTCTGGTACTCAGCATCCCTGGAAGCTAGCCATTTGTCCCTATCTGGTCCAGCTAATGCCTCCTCCATGCTAGCTGGTTCCTCTGGTGCAGGGGCAAGAAAACAGTACGCAGGCTCATCCTCCTCATCCGGGTCATAGCCATGCTGTAGAATCAGCAATGCCTCCTCGGTCCCAAGCTGCTGCTCCGCTACATCAGCTCCTGCAATCAGCTTCTTAGTAGCCATACGGGTACGTCCTGGCCTGGAGACGGGTGTCTCCCATCCCTTCATAATAACACCCTTCGGCTTCTTAGTTTTCCCCTGCTGCTGCTCTCCTCCCTCGGATCCAGCAGCTCCACTAGTGCTACCGCTTATCTCCACACCATCACCTCCACCAGCAGGTGCCTCCTGCACCTTCTCTTTATCACCACCCTCTGCAGCTGCCTCCTCTCCCTCTTCCCACACACTAGGAGTCAGGTCCAGCTGCATGGTAATCTGCTCCATCTGCTGGGACACCCTGGCCTCCGGCTGTTTCTCCCAGCTCCCATACATCATGCCCTCAACAAACTTCACATCCCTGCTGTCAAACAACACACCCTTGGAAGGCTCCCACAGCAGCCATCCCTTGCTCTCAGCAGCCAGCCCCAAATGGACACACCAGATTGCACTCGCCCCCAACTTACTGCGGTAGGTCTTGGGAACGTGGGCGACTGCCATGCAACCGAACACCCTCAGCATGTCCACCGGCGGCTTCCTCCCAAGCCACCTCTCCAACGGCACCCACGAGTCATCCCCAACCTTTGTGAGTACCCTGTTCCTAGCGACGGTAGCGTGCCGAACAGCATGGGGCCACATCAAGTTGCCCAGCCCAGATTCTATGAGCAGCGCCCTAGCTGTCTCCAGAATTGTCCGGTTCGCCCGTTCTGCTACACCGTTGGACTGTGGGGTGTAAGCCGTGGTCAGCTCCCTCTGGATGCCCTGCTTCTTGAGCCAGGCCGTCATCTCAGCTCCAAGGAACTCACCACCCCGATCTGTCCTAATCCGCTTCACCACACACTCCGCTTGCTTCTCCACGAATGGCAGCCAATCTTCCCGTATCGTAGAGGCGGCATGGTCCTTCTGCTTCAGCGGATATGCCCACATAAGCCTGCTCCAATCATCCACAATGGTCAGGAAGTACCGCTCCCCCTTGTGTCCCTGAACCGGCAGCGGCCCCACCAAGTCCATGTGGACCAGCTCCAACGGCTTTTTGCTCCTCCCAGCCACACTATGGAAGGGGAAACGGTCGAACTTTGAAAGGAGGCAAATTTCACAGTTATCATCGGGTGGTTGTCCGTTCAGCTTCAAGCTCTTAATGGCTCCATCGTTCTCCAGCTGCTTCAGCAAAGGCATTGCCACATGCCCCAAACGTCGGTGTGCAGTTGCCCAATCTGTCTCCCCAGATCTGAGAGTAAGTACGTTACTTACCCATAAGGTTGGTATCGAGAGTAAGTGCGTTACTTACTCTCAAGCTTGGTACCGAGAGTAAGCGGGGTTTCCTGCCCATATGGTTGGTACCGAGAGTAAGTGCGTTACTAACCCATATGGTTGGTACCGAGAGTAAGTGCGTTACTTACCAATATGGTTGGTACCGAGAGTAAGTACGTTACTTACCCGTATGGTTGGTACCCAGAGTAAGTGCGTTACTTACCCATATGGTTGGTACCGAGAGTAAGTGCGTTACTTACCCGTATGGTTGGTACCCAGAGTAAGTGCGTTACTTACCCATATGGTTGGTACCTAGAGTAAGTGCGTTACTTACCGATATGGTTGGTACCGAGAGAAAGTGCGTTACTTACCCATATGGTTGATACCGATAGTAAGTGCGTTTCTTAGCCATATGGTTGGTACCATGAGTAAGTGCCTTACTTACCTATAAGGTTGGTATCAAGAGAAAGTGGGTTTCCTGCCTATATGGTTGGTACCGAGAGAAAGTGCGTTACTTTCCCATATGGTTGGTACCAAGCGTAAGTGCGTTACTTAGCAATAAGGTTGGTACCGAGAGTAAGTACGTTACCTACCCATATAGTTGGTACCCAGAGTAAGTGCGTTACCTACCCATATGGTTGGTACCCAGAGTAAGTGCCTTACTTACCCATATGGTTGGTACCTTGAGTAAGTGCGTTACTTACCGATATGGTTGGTACCGAAAGAATGTGCGTTACTTACCCATATGGTTGATACCGAGAGTAAGTGCGTTTCTTAGCCATATGGTTGGTGCCCAGAGTAAGTGCGTTACTTACCCATATGGTTGGTACCGAGAGTAAGGATATTACTTACCCATATGGTTGATACCGAGAGTAGGTGCGTTTCTTAGCCATATGGTTGGTACCCAGAGTAAGTGCGTTACTTAACCATATTGTTGGTACCGAGAGTAAGGACGTTACTTACCCATATGGTTGGTACCGAGAGAATGTGCGCTACTTACCCATATGGTTCATAATGAGAGTAAGTGCGATTCTTAGCCATATGGTTGGTACCAAGAGTAAGTGCGTTACTTACCCATATGGTTAGTACCGAGAGTAAGGACGTTACTTACCCATATGGTTGGTACCGAGAGAAAGTGCGTTACTTACCCATATGGTTGATACCAAGATTAAGTGCGTTTCTTTGCCATATGGTTGGTACCCAGAAGAAGTGTGTTACTTACCCATATGGTTGGTACCCAAAGTAAGTGCGTTACTTACCCATATGGTTGGTACCGAGAGTAAGTGCGTTTCTTAGCCATATGGTTCGTACACAGAGTAAGTGCGTTACTTACCCACATGGTTGGTACCGAGAGTAAGGACGTTACTTACCCATATGGTTGGTACCGAGAGAAAGTGCGTTACTTACCCATATGGTTGGTACCGAGGGTAAGTGCGTTACTTAGCCATATGGTTGGTACCCAGAGTAAGTGCGTTACTTACCCATAAGGTTGGTATCGAGAGTAAGTGCGTTACTTACCCATATAGTTGGTACCCTGAGAAAGTGCGTTATTTACCCATATGGTTGGTACCGAGAGTAAGTGCGTTACTTATTCATATGGTTGGTACAACGACTAAGTGCGTTACTTACCCAAAAGGTTGGTATCGAGAGTAAGCGGATTTCTTGCCCATATGGTTGGTACCAAGAGTAAGTGCGTTACTTACCCATATGATTGGTACCGAGAGTAAGTGCGTTACTTATGGATATGGTTGGTACCCAGAGTCAGTGCGCTACTTACCCATATGGTTGGTACAGAGAGTAAGGATGTTACTTACCCATATGGTTGGTACAGAGAGAAGGTGCCTTACTTACCCATTTGGTTGATACCGAGAGTAAGTGCGTTTCTTAGCCATATGGTTGATACCCTGAGTAAGTGCGTTACTTACCCATATGGTTGGTACCGAGAGAAAGTGCGTTACTTACCCATATGGTTGGTACCGAGGGTAAGTGCGTTACTTAGCCATATGGTTGGTACCATAAGTATGTACGTTACTTACCCATAAGGTTGGTATCGAGAGTAAGTGCTTTACTTACTTATATGGTTGGTACCGACAGTAAGCGGATTTCCTTCCCATATGGTTGGTAACGAGAGTAAGTGCGTTACTTACCCATATGGTTGGTACCGAAAGTAAGTGCGTTACTTACCAATATGGTTGGTACCAAGAGTAAGTACGTTACTTACCCACATGGTTGGTACCCAGAGTAAGTGCGTTACTTACCCATACGGTTAGTACCCAGAGTAAGTGCGTTACATACCCATATGGTTGGTACCGAAACTAAGTGCGTCTCTTACCGATATGGTTGGTACCAAGAGAAAGTGCGCTACTTACCGATATGGTTGGTACCGAGAGTAAGAGCGTTTCTTAGCCTTATGGTTTGTACCATGAGTAAGTGCCATACTTACCCATAAGGTTGGTATCGAGAGAAAGTGGGTTTCCTGCCTATATGGTTGGTACCGAGAGTAAGTGCGTTACTTACCCGTATGGTTGGTACCAAGAGTAAGTGCGTTACTTACCGATATGGTTGGTACCGAGAGTAAGTACGTTACTTACCCATAAAGTTGTTATCCAGAGTAAGTGCGTTACTTACCCATATGGTTGGTACCCAGAGTAAGTGCGTTGCTTACCCATATGGTTGGTACCCAGAGTAAGTGTGTTACTTGCCCATATGGTTGGTACCGAGAGAATGTGCGTTACTTACCCATATTGTTGATACTGAGAGTAAGTGCGTTTCTTAGCCATTTGGTTGGTACCCAGAGTATGTGCGTTACTTACCCATATGGTTGGTATTGAGAGTAAGGACGTTACTTACCTATATGGTTGGTACAGAGAGAATGTGCGTTATTTACCCATATGGTTGATACCGAGAGTAAGTGCGTTTCTTAGCCATATGGCTGGTTCCCAGAGTAAGTGCGTTACTTACCCATATGGTTGGTACCGAGAGAATGTGCGTTACTTACCCATATGGTTGATACTGAGAGTAAGTGCGTTTCTTAGCCATATAGTTGGTACCATGAGTAAGTGAGTTACTTACCCATAAGGTTGGTACCGAGAGTAAGTGGGTTTCCTGCCCATATGGTTGGTACCGAGAGTAAGTGCGTTACTTACCCATATGGTTGGTACCAAGAGTAAGTGAGTTATTTACCGATATGGTTGGTACCGAGAGTAAGTACGTTATTTCGCCATATGGTTGGTGCCATGAATAAGTGCGTTACTTACCCATATGGTGGGTACCCAGAGTAAGTGCGTTACTTACCCATATGGTTGGTACCCAGAGTAAGTGCTTTACTTACCCATATGGTTGGTACCAAGAGTAAGGATGTTACTTACCCATATGGTTGGTACCGAGAGAAAGTGCGTTACTTACCCATATGGTTGGTACCGAGGGTAAGTGCGTTACCTAACCATAAGGTTGGTATCGAGAGTAAGTGTACTACTTACTCATATGGTTGGTACCGAGAGTAAGCGGGTTTCCTGCCCATATGGTTGGTACCGAGAGTAAGGACGTTACTTACCTATATGGTTGGTACCGAGAGAATGTGCGTTACTTACCCATATTGTTGATACCGAGAGTAAGTGCGTTTCTAAGCCATATGGTTGATACCCAGTGTAAGTGCGTTACTTACCCATATGGTTGGTACCGAGAGTAAGGACGTTACTTACCCATATGGTTGGTACCGAGAGAATGTGCGTTACTTACCCATATGGTTGATATTGAGAGTAAGTGCGTTTCTTAGCCATATGGTTGGTACCATGAGTAAGTGAGTTACTTACCGATATGGTTGGTACCGAGAGGAAGTGAGTTACTTACCCATATGGTTGGTACCAAGAGTAAGTGCGTTACTCACCCATGTGGTTGATACCGAGAGTAAATGCGTTTCTTAGCCATATGGTTGATACCCAGAGTAAGTGCGTTACTTACCCATAAGGTTGGTACCGAGAGTAAGTGGGTTTTCTGCCCATATGGTTCGTACCGACATTAAGTGCGTTACTTACCCATATGGTTGGTACCAAGAGTAAGTGAGTTACTTACCGATATGGTTGGTACCGAGAGTAAGTACGTTACTTACCCATATGGTTGGTACCCAGAATAAGTGCGTTACTTACCCATATGGTTGGAACCCAGCATAAGTGCGTTACTTACCCATATGGTTGGTACCGAGAGTAAGTACGTTACTTACTGATATGGTTGGTACCGAGAGTAAGTACGTTACTTACCCATACGGTTGGTACCCAGAGTAAGTGCGTTATTTACCCATATGGTTGGTACCAAGAGTAAGTGCCTTACTTACCCATATGGTTGGTATCGAGAGAATGTGCGTTACTTACCCATATGGTTGATACCGAGAGTAAGTGTGTTATTTACCCATATGGTTGGTACCCGGAGTAAGTGCTTTACTTACCCATATGGTTGGTACCCAGAGTAAGTGCGTTACTTACCGATATGGTTGGTACCGAGAGTAAGTACGTTACTTACTCATATGGTTGGTACCGAGAGAAAGTGCGTTACTTACCCCTATGGTTGGTACCGAGAGTAAGTGCGTTACTTACCCATATGGTTGGTTCCCAGAGTAAGTGCGTTACTTACCCATATGGTTGGTACTGAGAGTAAGGACGTTACTTACCCATATGGTAAGTACCGAGAGAAAGTGCGTTACTTACCCATATGGTTGGTACCTAGAGTAAGTGCGTTACTTCGCCATATGGTTGGTGCCATGAATAAGTGCGTTACTTACCCAAAAGGTCGGTATCGAGAGTAAGTGGGTTACTGAATCATATGGTTGGTACCGAGAGTAAGCGGGTTTCCTGCCCATATGGTTGGTACCGAGAGTAAGTGCGTGACTTACCCATATGGTTGGTACCCTGAGTAAATGCGTCACTTATCCATATGGTTGGTGCCGAGAGTAAGGATGTTACTTACCCATATGGTTGGTACCTAGAGAATGTGCGTTACTTACCCCTATGGTTGATACCGAGAGTAAGTGCGTTTCTTATTCATATGGTTCGTACCCAGAGTAAGTGCGTTACTTACTCATAAGTTTGGTACCCATAGTAAGTGCGTTATTTACCCATATGGTTGGTACTGAGAGTAAGGACGATACTTACCCATATGGTTGGTACCTAGAGAAAAGTGCGTTACTTACCCATATGGTTGGTACCGAGAGTAAGTGCGTTACTTAGCCATATGGTTGGTACAATGAGTAAGTGCTTTACTTACCCATATGGTTGGTATCGAGAGTAAGCGGATTTCCTGCCCATATGGTTGGTACAAAGAGAAAGTGCGTTACGTACCCATATGGTTGGTACCGAGAGTAAGGACGTTACTTACCCATATGGTTGGTACCAAGAGAATGTGCGTTATCTACCCATATGATTGATACCGAGAGTAAGTGCGTTACTTACCCATATGGTTGGTACCCAGAGTAAGTGCGTTACTTATCCATATGGTTGGTACCGAGAGTAAGGAGGTTACTTACCCATATGGTTGGTACCGAGAGAATGTGTGTTACTTACCCATCTAGTTGATACTGAGAGTAAGTGCGTTTCTTATCCATATGGTTGGTACCCAGAGTAAGTGCGTTACCCATATTGTTGGTACCCAGAGTAAGTGAGTTACTTACCGATATGGTTGGTACCGAGAGTAAGTACGTAACTTACCCATATGGTTGGTACCAAGAGAAAGTGCGTTACTTACATATATGGTTGGTACCAGGAGAAAGTGCGTTACTTAGCCATATGGTTGGTACCATGAATAAGTGCCTTACTTACCCAAAAGGTGGGTATCGAGAGTAAGTGCGTTACTTACTCATATGGTTGGTACCGAGAGTAAGCAGGTTTCCTGCCCATATGGTTGGTACCGAGAGTAAGTGTGTTACTTACCTATATGGTTGGTACCGAGAGTAAGTGCGTTACTTACCCATATGGTTGGTACCCAGAGTAAGTGCGTTACTTACCCAAATGGTTGGTACCGAGAGTAAGGATGTTACTTACCCATAAGGTTGATACCGAGAGAATGCGCGTTACTTACCCATATGGTTGATACCGAAAGTAAGTGCGTTTCTTAGCCATATGGTTGGTACCCAGAGTAAGTGAGTTACTTACCCATATGGTTGGTACTGAGAGTAAGGACGTTACTTGCCCATATGGTTGGTACCGACAGAATGTGCATTACTTACCCATATGGTTGATACCGAGAGTAAGTGAGTTAATTACCGATATGGTTGGTACCGAGAGTAAGTACGTTACTTACGCATATGGTGGGTACCCAGAGTAAGTGCGTTACTTACCCATATGGTTGGTACCCAGAGTAAGTGCGTTATTTACCCATATGGTTGGTACCGAGAGTAAGTGCGTTACTTACCCATATGGTTGGTACCGAGCGTAAGTGCGTTACTTAACCATAAGGTTGGTATCGAGAGTAAGTGTACTACTTACTCATATGGTTGGTACCGAGAGTAAGCGGGTTTCCTGCCCATATGGTTGGTACCGAGAGTAAGTGCGTTACTTACCCATATGGTTGGGACCCAGAGTAAGTGCGTTTCTTACCCATATGGTTGGTACCGAGAGTAAGGACGTTACTTACCCATATGGGTTGTACCGGGAGAATGTGCGTTATTTACCCATATGGTTGATACTGAGAGTAACGGCGTTTCTTAGCCATATGGTTGGTACCCAGAGTAAGTGCGTTACTTACCTATATTGTTGGTACCGAGAGTAAGGACGTTACTTACCCATATGGTTGGTACCGAGAGAATGTGCGTTACTTACCCATATGGTTGATACTGAGAGTAAGTACGTTTCTGAGCTATATGGTTGGTACGCTGAGTAAGTGCGTTACTTAGCCATATAGTTGGTACTATGAGTAAGTGCGTTACTTACCCATAAGGTTGGTACCGAGAATAAGTGGGTTTCCTGCCCATATGGTTGGTACCGAGAGTAAGTGGGTTTCCTGCCCATATGGTTGGTACCGAGAGTAAGTGCGTTACTTACCCATATGGTTGGTACCAAGAGTAAGTGAGTTATTTACCGATATGGTTGGTACCGAGAGTAAGTACGTTATTTACCCATATGGTTGGTACCCAGAAAGTGCGTTACTTACCCATATGGTTGGTACCTAGAGTAAGTGCGTTACTTCGCCATATGGTTGGTGCCATGAATAAGTGCGTTACTTACCCATATGGTGGGTACCCAGAGTAAGTGCGTTACTTACCCATATGGTTGGTACCCAGAGTAAGTGCTTTACTTACCCATATGGTTGGTACCAAGAGTAAGGATGTTACTTACCCATATGGTTGGTACCGAGAGAAAGTGCGTTACTTACCCATATGGTTGGTACCGAGGGTAAGTGCGTTACTTAACCATAAGGTTGGTATCGAGAGTAAGTGTACTAGTTACTCATATGGTTGGTACCGAGAGTAAGCGGGTTTCCTGCCCATATGGTTGGTACCGAGAGTAAGTGCGTTACTTACCCACATGGTTGGGACCTAGAGTAAGTGCGTTTCTTACCCATATGGTTGGTACCGAGAGTAAGGACGTTACTTACCTATATGGTTGGTACCGAGAGAATGTGCGTTACTTACCCATATTGTTGATACCGAGAGTAAGTGCGTTTCTAAGCCATATGGTTGATACCCAGTGTAAGTGCGTTACTTACCCATATGGTTGGTACCGAGAGTAAGGACGTTACTTACCCATATGGTTGGTACCGAGAGAATGTGCGTTACTTACCCATATGGTTGATACTGAGAGTAAGTGCGTTTCTTAGCCATATGGTTGGTACCATGAGTAAGTGAGTTACTTACCGATATGGTTGGTACCGAGAGGAAGTGAGTTACTTTCCCATATGGTTGGTACCAAGAGTAAGTGCGTTACTTACCCATGTGGTTGATACCGAGAGTAAATGCGTTTCTTAGCCATATGGTTGATACCCAGAGTAGGTGCGTTACTTACCCATAAGGTTGGTACCGAGAGTAAGTGGGTTTCCTGCCCATATGGTTCGTACCGAGAGTAAGTGCGTTACTTACCCATATGGTTGGTACCAAGAGTAAGTGAGTTACTTACCGATATGGTTGGTACCGAGAGTAAGTACGTTACTTACCCATATGGTTGGTACCCAGAATAAGTGCGTTACTTACCCATATGGTTGGAACCCAGCATAAATGCGTTACTTACCCATATGGTTGGTACCGAGAGTAAGTACGTTACTTACTGATATGGTTGGTACCGAGAGTAAGTACGTTACTTACCCATACGGTTGGTACCCAGAGTAAGTGCGTTATTTACCCATATGGTTGGTACCAAGAGTAAGTGCGTTACTTACCCATATGGTTGGTATCGAGAGAATGTGCGTTACTTACCCATATGGTTGATACCGAGAGTAAGTGCGTTTCTTAGCCATATGGTTGGTACCCAGAGTAAGGGCGTTACTTACCCATAGTGTTGGTACCGAGAGAATGTGCGTTACTTACCCATATGGTTGATACTGAGAGTAAGTGTGTTACTTACCCATATGGTTGGTACCCGGAGTAAGTGCTTTACTTACCCATATGGTTGGTACCCAGAGTAAGTGCGTTACTTACCGATATGGTTGGTACCGAGAGTAAGTACGTTACTTACTCATATGGTTGGTACCGAGAGAAAGTACGTTACTTACCCCTATGGTTGGTACCGAGAGTAAGTGCGTTACTTACCCATATGGTTGGTACCCAGAGTAAGTGCGTTACTTACCCATATGGTTGGTACTGAGAGTAAGGACGTTACTTACCCATATGGTAAGTACCGAGAGAAAGTGCGTTACTTACCCATATGGTTGGTACCTAGAGTAAGTGCGTTACTTCGCCATATGGTTGGTGCCATGAATAAGTGCGTTACTTACCCAAAAGGTCGGTATCGAGAGTAAGTGGGTTACTGAGTCATATGGTTGGTACCGAGAGTAAGCGGGTTTCCTGCCCATATGGTTGGTACCGAGAGTAAGTGCGTGACTTACCCATATGGTTGGTACCCTGAGTAAATGCGTCACTTATCCATATGGTTGGTGCCGAGAGTAAGGATGTTACTTACCCATATGGTTGGTACCTAGAGAATGTGCGTTACTTACCCCTATGGTTGATACCGAGAGTAAGTGCGTTTCTTATTCATATGGTTCGTACCCAGAGTAAGTGCGTTACTTACTCATAAGTTTGGTACCCATAGTAAGTGCGTTATTTACCCATATGGTTGGTACTGAGAGTAAGGACGATACTTACCCATATGGTTGGTACCTAGAGAAAGTGCGTTACCTACCCATATGGTTGGTACCGAGAGTAAGTGCGTTACTTAGCCATATGGTTGGTACAATGAGTAAGTGCTTTACTTACCCATATGGTTGGTATCGAGAGTAAGCGGATTTCCTGCCCATATGGTTGGTACAAAGAGAAAGTGCGTTACGTACCCATATGGTTGGTACCGAGAGTAAGGACGTTACTTACCCATATGGTTGGTACCAAGAGAATGTGCGTTATCTACCCATATGATTGATACCGAGAGTAAGTGCGTTACTTAGCCATATGCTTAGTACCATGAGTAAGTGCGTTACTTACCCATATGGTTGGTATCGAGAGAATGTGCGTTACTTACCCATATGGTTGATACCGAGAGTAAGTGCGTTTCTTAGCCATATGGTTGGTACCCAGAGTAAGGGCGTTACTTACCCATAGTGTTGGTACCGAGAGAATGTGCGTTACTTACCCATATGGTTGATACTGAGAGTAAGTGTGTTACTTACCCATATGGTTGGTACCCGGAGTAAGTGCTTTACTTACCCATATGGTTGGTACCCAGAGTAAGTGCGTTACTTACCGATATGGTTGGTACCGAGAGTAAGTACGTTACTTACTCATATGGTTGGTACCGAGAGAAAGTGCGTTACTTACCCCTATGGTTGGTACCGAGAGTAAGTGCGTTACTTACCCATATGGTTGGTACCCAGAGTAAGTGCGTTACTTACCCATATGGTTGGTACTGAGAGTAAGGACGTTACTTACCCATATGGTAAGTACCGAGAGAAAGTGCGTTACTTACCCATATGGTTGGTACCTAGAGTAAGTGCGTTACTTCGCCATATGGTTGGTGCCATGAATAAGTGCGTTACTTACCCAAAAGGTCGGTATCGAGAGTAAGTGGGTTACTGAGTCATATGGTTGGTACCGAGAGTAAGCGGGTTTCCTGCCCATATGGTTGGTACCGAGAGTAAGTGCGTGACTTACCCATATGGTTGGTACCCTGAGTAAATGCGTCACTTATCCATATGGTTGGTGCCGAGAGTAAGGATGTTACTTACCCATATGGTTGGTACCTAGAGAATGTGCGTTACTTACCCCTATGGTTGATACCGAGAGTAAGTGCGTTTCTTATTCATATGGTTCGTACCCAGAGTAAGTGCGTTACTTACTCATAAGTTTGGTACCCATAGTAAGTGCGTTATTTACCCATATGGTTGGTACTGAGAGTAAGGACGATACTTACCCATATGGTTGGTACCTAGAGAAAGTGCGTTACCTACCCATATGGTTGGTACCGAGAGTAAGTGCGTTACTTAGCCATATGGTTGGTACAATGAGTAAGTGCTTTACTTACCCATATGGTTGGTATCGAGAGTAAGCGGATTTCCTGCCCATATGGTTGGTACAAAGAGAAAGTGCGTTACGTACCCATATGGTTGGTACCGAGAGTAAGGACGTTACTTACCCATATGGTTGGTACCAAGAGAATGTGCGTTATCTACCCATATGATTGATACCGAGAGTAAGTGCGTTACTTAGCCATATGCTTAGTACCATGAGTAAGTGCGTTACTTACCCATATGGTTGGTACCCAGAGTAAGTGCGTTACTTATCCATATGGTTGGTACCGAGAGTAAGGAGGTTACTTACCCATATGGTTGGTACCGAGAGAATGTGTGTTACTTACCCATCTAGTTGATACTGAGAGTAAGTGCGTTTCTTATCCATATGGTTGGTACCCAGAGTAAGTGCGTTACCCATATTGTTGGTACCCAGAGTAAGTGAGTTACTTACCGATATGGTTGGTACCGAGAGTAAGTACGTAACTTACCCATATGGTTGGTACCAAGAGAAAGTGCGTTACTTACATATATGGTTGGTACCAAGAGAAAGTGCGTTACTTAGCCATATGGTTGGTACCATGAATAAGTGCCTTACTTACCCAAAAGGTGGGTATCGAGAGTAAGTGCGTTACTTACTCATATGGTTGGTACCGAGAGTAAGCAGGTTTCCTGCCCATATGGTTGGTACCGAGAGTAAGTGCGTTACTTACCTATATGGTTGGTACCGAGAGTAAGTGCGTTACTTACCCATATGGTTGGTACCCAGAGTAAGTGCGTTACTTACCCAAATGGTTGGTACCGAGAGTAAGGATGTTACTTACCCATAAGGTTGATACCGAGAGAATGCGCGTTACTTACCCATATGGTTGATACCGAAAGTAAGTGCGTTTCTTAGCCATATGGTTGGTACCCAGAGTAAGTGAGTTACTTACCCATATGGTTGGTACTGAGAGTAAGGACGTTACTTGCCCATATGGTTGGTACCGAGAGAATGTGCATTACTTACCCATATGGTTGATACCGAGAGTAAGTGAGTTAATTACCGATATGGTTGGTACCGAGAGTAAGTACGTTACTTACGCATATAGTGGGTACCCAGAGTAAGTGCGTTACTTACCCATATGGTTGGTACCCAGAGTAAGTGCGTTATTTACCCATATGGTTGGTACCGAGAGTAAGGATGTTACTTACCCATATGGTTGGTACCGAGAGAAAGTGCGTTACTTACCCATATGGTTGGTACCGAGCGTAAGTGCGTTACTTAACCATAAGGTTGGTATCGAGAGTAAGTGTACTACTTACTCATATGGTTGGTACCGAGAGTAAGCGGGTTTCCTGCCCATATGGTTGGTACCGAGAGTAAGTGCGTTACTTACCCATATGGTTGGGACCCAGAGTAAGTGCGTTTCTTACCCATATGGTTGGTACCGAGAGTAAGGACGTTACTTACCCATATGGGTTGTACCGGGAGAATGTGCGTTATTTACCCATATGGTTGATACTGAGAGTAAGGGCGTTTCTTAGCCAAATGGTTGGTACCCAGAGTAAGTGCGTTACTTACCTATATTGTTGGTACCGAGAGTAAGGACGTTACTTACCCATATGGTTGGTACCGAGAGAATGTGCGTTACTTACCCATATGGTTGATACTGAGAGTAAGTACGTTTCTTAGCTATATGGTTGGTACGCTGAGTAAGTGCGTTACTTAGCCATATAGTTGGTACTATGAGTAAGTGCGTTACTTACCCATAAGGTTGGTACCGAGAATAAGTGGGTTTCCTGCCCATATGGTTGGTACCGAGAGTAAGTGCGTTACTTACCCATATGATTGGTACCAAGAGTAAGTGCATTACTTACCGATATGGTTGGTACCGAGAGTAAGTACGTTACTTACCCATATGGTTGGTACCCAAAGTAAGTGCGTTACTTACCCATATGGTTGATACCGAGAGTAAAGGCGTTACTTGCCCATATGGTTGGTACCGAAAGTAAGTGCGTTACTTACCCATATGGTTGATACCAAGAGTAGTGTGTTTCTTAGCCATATGGTTGGTACTCAGAGTAAGTGCGTTACTTACCCATATGGTTGGTACCTATAGTAAGTGCGTTACTTACCCATCTGGTTGGTACCCGAATAAGTGCGTTACTTACCCATATGGTTGGTACTAAGAGTAAGGACGTTACTTACCCACATGGTTGGTACCGAGAGAAAGTGCATTACTTACCTATATGGTTGGTACCGAGAGTAGGTGCGTTACTTAGCTATATGGTTGGTACCATAAATAAGTGCGTTACTTACCCAAAAGGTTGGTATCGAGAGTAAGTGCGTTACTTACTCATATGGTTGGTACCTAGAGTAAGCGGGTTTCCTGCCCATATGGTTGGTACGGAGAGTAAGTGCATTACTTACCCATATGGTTGGTACCGAGAGTAAGTGCGTTTCTTACCCATATGGTTGGTACCCAGAGTAAGTGCGTTACTTACCCATATGGTTGATACCGAGAGTAAGTGTGTTTCTTAGCCATATGGTTGGTACACAGCGTAAGTGCGTTACTTACCCATATGGTTGGTACCGAGAGTAAGGACGTTACTTACCCATATGGTTGGTACCGAGAGAATGTGCGTTACTTACCCATATGGTTGATACCGAGAGTAAGTGCGTTTCTTATCCATATGGTTGGTACCCAGAGTAAGTGCGTTACTTACCCATATGGTTGGTACCCAGAGTAAGTGCGTTACTTACCCATATGGTTGATACCGAGAGTAAGTGTGTTTCTTAGCCATATGGTTGGTACACAGCGTAAGTGCGTTACTTACCCATATGGTTGGTACCGAGAGTAAGGACGTTACTTACCCATATGGTTGGTACTGAGAGAATGTGCGTTACTTACCCATATGGTTGATACCGAGAGTAAGTGCGTTTCTTATCCATATGGTTGGTACCCAGAGTAAGTGCGTTACTTACCCATATGGTTGGTACCCAGAGTAAGTGAGTTAATTACCGATATGGTTGGTACCGAGAGTAAGTACGTTACTTACCCATATGGTTGGTATCGAGAGAAAGTGGGTTTCCTGCCTATATGGTTGGTACCAAGAGTAAGTGCGTTACTTACCGATATGGTTGGTACCAAGAGTAAGTACGTTATTTACCCATATGGTTGGTACACAGAGTAAGTGCGTTTCTTTGCCATATGGTTGGTACCCGGAATAAGTGCGTTACTAAGCCATATGGTTGATACCGAGAGTAAGTGCGTTTCTTAGCCATATGGTTGGTACCCAGAGTAAGTACGTTTCTTACTCATATGATTGGTACCAAGAGTAAGTGCGTTACTTAGCCATATGGTTGGTACCCAGAGCAATTACGTTACTTACCCATATGGTTGGTACCCAGAGTAACTGCGTTACTTACCGATCTGGTTCGTACCGAGAGTAAGTACGTTACTTAGACATATGGTTGGTACCCCGAGTAAGTGCGTTTCTTACCCATATGGTTGGTACCCAGAGTAAGGGCGTTGCTTACCCATATGGTTGGTACCGATAGTAAGTGCGTTACTTATCGATATGGTTGGTACCGACAGTAAGTGCGTTACTTACTCATATGGTAGGTACCGAGAGTAAGCGGGGTTTCCTGCCCATATGGTTGGTACACAGCGTAAGTGCGTTACTTACCCATATGGTTGGTACCGAGAGTAAGGACGTTACTTACCCATATGGTTGGTACCGAGAGAATGTGCGTTACTTACCCATATGGTTGATACCGAGAGTAAGTGCGTTTCTTATCCATATGGTTGGTACCCAGAGTAAGTGCGTTACTTACCCATATGGTTGGTACCCAGAGTAAGTGAGTTAATTACCGATATGGTTGGTACCGAGAGTAAGTACGTTACTTACCCATATGGTTGGTATCGAGAGAAAGTGGGTTTCCTGCCTATATGGTTGGTACCAAGAGTAAGTGCGTTACTTACCGATATGGTTGGTACCAAGAGTAAGTACGTTATTTACCCATATGGTTGGTACACAGAGTAAGTGCGTTTCTTTGCCATATGGTTGGTACCCGGAATAAGTGCGTTACTAAGCCATATGGTTGATACCGAGAGTAAGTGCGTTTCTTAGCCATATGGTTGGTACCCAGAGTAAGTACGTTTCTTACTCATATGATTGGTACCAAGAGTAAGTGCGTTACTTAGCCATATGGTTGGTACCCAGAGCAATTACGTTACTTACCCATATGGTTGGTACCCAGAGTAACTGCGTTACTTACCGATCTGGTTCGTACCGAGAGTAAGTACGTTACTTAGACATATGGTTGGTACCCCGAGTAAGTGCGTTTCTTACCCATATGGTTGGTACCCAGAGTAAGGGCGTTGCTTACCCATATGGTTGGTACCGATAGTAAGTGCGTTACTTATCGATATGGTTGGTACCGACAGTAAGTGCGTTACTTACTCATATGGTAGGTACCGAGAGTAAGCGGGGTTTCCTGCCCATATGGTTGGTACCGAGAGTAAGTGCGTTACTTACCGATATGGTTGGTACCGAGAGAAAGTGCGTTACTTACCCATATGGTTGGTACCCAGAGTAAGTGCGTTTCTTAGCCATATGGTTGGTACCCAGAGTAAGTGCGTTACTTAGCCATATGGTTGGTACCCAGAGTAAGTGCGTTACTTACCCATATGGTTGGTACCATGAGTAAGTGCGTTACTTACCCATAAGGTTGGTATCGAGAGTAAGTGCGTTACTTACTCATATGGTTGGTACCGAGAGTAAGCGGGGTTTCCTGCCCATATGGTTGGTACCGAGAGTAAGTGCGTTACTTACCCATATGGTTGGTACCGAGAGTAAGTGCGTTACTTACCAATATGGTTGGTACCGAGAGTAAGTACGTTACTTACCCATATGGTTGGTACCCAGAGTAACTGCGTTACTTACCCATATGGTTGGTACCCAGAGTAAGTGCGTTACTTACCCACATGGTTGGTACCGAAACTAAGTGCGTTACTTACCGATATGGTTGGTACCGAGAGTAAGTGCCTTACTTACCCATATGGTTGATACCGAAACTAAGTGCGTTTCTTAGCCATATGGTTGGTACCATGAGTAAGTGCCTTACTTACCCATAAGGTTGGTATCAAGAGAAAGTGGGTTTCCTGCCAATATGGTTGGTACCGAGAGTAAGGGCGTTACTTACCGATATGATTGGTACCGAGAGTAAGTACGTTACCTACCCATATGGTTGGTACCCAGAGTAAGTGCGTTTCCTACCCATATGGTTGGTACCCTGAGTAAGTGCGTTACTTACCCATATGGTTGGTACCCAGAGTAAGTGCGTTACTTACCCATATGGTTGGTACCGAGAGTAAGGACGTTACTTACCCATATGGTTGGTACAGAGAGAATGTGCGTTACTTGCCCATATGGTTGATACCGAGAGTAAGTGCGTTTCTTAGCCATATGGTTGATACCTAGAGTAAGTGCGTTACTTACCCATATGGTTGATACCCAGAGTAAGTGCGTTACTTACCCATATGGTTGGTACCGAGAGTAAGAATGTTACTTACCCATATGGTTGGTACCGAGAGAATGTGCGTTATTTACCCATATGGTTGATACCGAGAGTAGGTGCGTTTCTTAGCCATATGGTTGGTACCGAAACTAAGTGCGTTACTTACCGATATGGTTGGTACCGAGAGTAAGTGCCTTACTTACCCATATGGTTGATACCGAAACTAAGTGCGTTTCTTAGCCATATGGTTGGTACCATGAGTAAGTGCCTTACTTACCCATAAGGTTGGTATCAAGAGAAAGTGGGTTTCCTGCCAATATGGTTGGTACCGAGAATAAGTGCGTTACTTTCCCATATGGTTGGTACCAAGAGTAAGGGCGTTACTTACCGATATGATTGGTACCGAGAGTAAGTACGTTACCTACCGATATGGTTGGTACCCAGAGTAAGTGCGTTTCCTACCCATATGGTTGGTACCCAGAGTAAGTGCGTTACTTACCCATATGGTTGGTACCCAGAGTAAGGACGTTACTTACCCATATGGTTGGTACAGAGAGAATGTGCGTTACTTACCCATATGGTTGATACCGAGAGTAAGTGCGTTTCTTAGCCATATGGTTGATACCCAGAGTAAGTGCGTTACTTACCCATATGGTTAATACCCAGAATAAGTGCGTTACTTACCCATATGGCTGGTACCGAGAGTAAGAATGTTACTTACCCATATGGTTGGTACCGAGAGAATGTGCGTTATTTACCCATATGGTTGATACCGAGAGTAGGTGCGTTTCTTAGCCATATGGTTGGTACCCAGAGTAAGTGCGTTACTTACCCATATGGTTAGTACCGAGAGTAAGTGCATTACTTACCCATATGGTTGGTACCGAGAGAATGTGCGTTACTTACCCATATGGTTGATACCGAGAGTAAGTGCGTTTCTTAGCCATATGGTTGGTACCCAGAGTAAGTGCGTTACTTACCCATATGGTTGGTACCGAGAGTAAGGACGTTATTTACCCATATGGTTGGTACCGAGAGAATGTGCGTTACTTACCCATATGGTTGATACCGAGAGTAAGTGCGTTTCTTAGCCATATGGTTGATACCCAGAGTAAGTGCGTTACTTACCCATATGGTTGATACCCAGAATAAGTGCGTTACTTACCCATATGGCTGGTACCGAGAGTAAGAATGTTACTTACCCATATGTTTGGTACCGAGAGAATGTGCGTTATTTACCGATATGGTTGATACCGAGAGTAGGTGCGTTTCTTAGCCATATGGTTGGTACCCAGAGTAAGTGCGTTACTTACCCATATGGTTAGTATCGAGAGTAGGTGCATTACTTACCCATATGGTTGGTACCGAGAGAATGTGCGTTACTTACCCCTATGGTTGATACCGAGAGTAAGTGCGTTTCTTAGCCATATGGTTGGTACCCAGAGTAAGTGCGTTACTTACCCATATGGTTGGTACCGAGAGTAAGGACGTTACTTACCCATATGGTTGGTACCGAGAGAATGTGCGTTACTTACCCATATGGTTGGTACCGAGGGTAAGTGCGTTACTTAGCCATATGGTTGGTACCCAGAGTAAGTGCGTTACTTATCCATAAGGTTGGTACCGAGAGTAAGTACGTTACTTACCAATATGGTTGGTACCGAGAGTAAGTACGTTACTTACCCATATGGTTGGTACCCAGAGTTAGTGCGTTACTTACCCATATGGTTGGTACCCAGAGTAAGTGCGTTACTTACCGATATGGTTGGTACCGAGAGTAAGTGCTTTACTTACCGATATGGTTGGTACCGAGAGAAAGTGCGTTACTTACCCATATGGTTGGTACCGAGAGAAAGTGCGTTTCTTAGCCATATGGTTGGTACCGAGAGTAAGTACGTTACTTAGCCATATGGTTGGTACCATGAGTAAGTGCCTTACTTACCCATACGATTGGTATCGAGCGTAAGTCGGTTTCTTGCCTCCGAGAGTAGGTGCGTTACCTACCCATATGGTTGGTACCAAGACTAAATGCGTTACTTACCGATATGGTTGGTACCGAGAGTAAGTACGTTACTTACCCATATGGTTGGTACCCAGAGTAGGTGCGTTACTTACCCATATGGTTGGTACCCAGAGTAAGTGAGTTACTTACTGATATGGTTGGTACCGAGAGTAAGTACGTTACTTACCCATATGGTTGGTACCCAGAGTAAGTGCGTTACTTACCCATATATTTGGTACCAGAGTAAGTGCGTTACTTATCCTTAAGGTTGGTATCAAGAGTAAGCGGGTTTCCTGCCCATATAGTTGGTACTGAGAGTAAGTGCGTTACTTACCCATATGGTTGGTACCGAGAGTAAGTGCGTTACTTACCAATATGGTTGGTACCGAGAGTAGGTACGTTACTTACCCATATGGTTGGTACCCAGAATAAGTGCGTTACTTACCCATATGGTTGGTACCCAGAGTAAGTGCGTTACTTACCGATATGGTTGGTACCGAGAGTAAGTGCTTTACTTACCGATATGGTTGGTACCGAGAGAAAGTGCGTTACTTATCCATATGGTTGGTACCCAGAGTAAGTGGGTTTCCTGCCCATATGGTTGGTACCGGGAGTAAGTGCGTTACTTACCGATATGGTTGGTACCGAGAGTAAGTGCGTTAGTTACCAATATGGTTGGTACCGAGAGTAAGTACGTTACTTACCCATATGGTTGGTACCCAGAGTAAGTGCGTTTCTTACCCATATGGTTGGTACCCAGAGTAAGTGCGTTACTTACCGATATGGTTGGTACCGAGAGTAAGTGCTTTACTTACCGATATGGTTGGTACCGAGAGAAAGTGCGTTACTTACCCATATGGTTGGTACCCAGAGTAAGCGGGTTTCCTGCCCATATGGTTGGTACCGAGAGTAGGTGCGTTACTTACCGATATGGTTGGTACCGAGAGTAAGTGCGTTACTTACCAAAATGGTTGGTACCGAGATTAAGTATGTTACTTACCCATATGGTTGGTACCAGGAGTAAGTGCGTTACTTACCCATATGGTTGGTACCCAGAGTAAGTGCGTTACTTACCGATATGGTTGGTACCGAGAGTAAGTGCTTTACTTACCGATATGGGTGGTACCGAGAGAAAGTGCGTTACTTACCCATATGGTTGGTACTGAAGGTAAGTGCATTACTTAGCCATATGGTTGGTACCCAGAGTAAGTGCGTTACTTAACCATAAGGCTGGTATCGAGAGTAAGTGCGTTACTTACTCATATGGTTGGTACCCAGAGTAAGCGGGTTTCCTGCCCATATGGTTGGTACCGAGAGTAAGTGCGTTACCTACCAATATGGTTGGTACCAAGAGTAAGTACATTACTTACCGATATGGTTGGTACCCAGTGTAAGTGCGTTACTTACCCATATGGTTGGTAGCCAGAGTAAGTGCGTTACTTAACCATATAGTTGGTATTGAGAGTAAGTGTGTCACTTACTTATATGGTTGGTACCGAGAGTAAGTGCGTTACTTACCAATATGGTTGGTACCGAGAGTATGTACATTACTTACCCATATGGTTGGTACCCAGAGTAAGTGCGTTACTTACCCATATGGTTGGTACCCAGAGTAAGTGCATAACTTACCGATATGGTTGGTACCGAGAGTAAGTGCGTTACTTACCAATATGGTTGGTACCGAGAGAAAGTGCGTTACTTACCCATATGGTTGGTACAGAGAGTAAGTGCGTTTCTTAGCCATATGGTTGGTACCCAGAGTAAGTGCGTTACTTAGCCATATGGTTGGTACCCAGAGTAAGTGCATTACTTACCGATATGGTTGGTACCGAGAGTAAGTGCGTTACTTACCGATATGGTTGGTACCGAGAGAAAGTGCGTTACTTACCCATATGGTTTGTACCGAGAGTAAGTGCGTTTCTTAGCCATATGGTTGGTACCCAGAGTAAGTGCGTTACTTACCCATAAGGTTGGTACCCAGAGTAAGTGCATTACTTACCGATATGGTTGGTACCGAGAGTAAGTGCGTTACTTACCAATATAGTTGGTACCGAGAGAAAGTGCGTTACTTACCAATATAGTTGGTACCGAGAGTAAGTGCGTTACTAACCAATATAGTTGGTACCGAGAGTAAGTGCGTTACTTACCAATATAGTTGGTACCGAGAGAAAGTGCGTTACTTACCCATATGGTTGGTACCGAGAGTAAGTGCGTTACTTACACATATGGTTGGTACCCAGAGTAAGTGCGTTACTTACCTATATGGTTGGTACCGAGAGTAAGTGCGTTACTTACCGATATGGTTGGTACTGAAATAAGTACGTTACTTACCCATATGGTTGGTACCCAGAGTAAGTGCGTTACTTACCCATATGGTTGGTTCCCAGAGTAAGAGCGTTTATCAGCCATATGGTTGGTACCCAGAGCAAGTGCGTTACTTAGCCATATGGTTGATACCATGAGTAAGTGCGTGACTTACTCATATGGTTGGTACCGAGAGTAAGCGTGTTTCCTGCCCATATAGTTGGTACCGAGAGTAAGTGCGTTACTTACCCATATGGTTGGTACCAAGAGTAAGTGCGTTACTTACCGATATGGTTGGTACCGAGAGTAAGTACGTTACTTATCCATATCGCTGGTACCGAGAGTATGTGCGTTACTTACTGATATGGTTGGTACCGAGAGAAAGTGCGTTACTTACCTATATGGTTGGTACCGAGAGTAAGTGCGTTACTTACCCATATGGTTGGTACCGAAGAGTAAGTGAGTTACTTAGCTTTATGGTTGGTACCGAGAGTAAGTGCGTTTCTTAGCTTTATGGTTGGTACCCAGAGTAATTGCGTTACTTACCGATATGGTTGGTACCGAGAGTAAGTGGGTTTCCTGCCCATATGGTTGGTACTGAGAGTAAGCGGGTTTCCTGCCCATCTGGTTGGTACCAAGAGTAAGTGCGTTACTTACCTATATGGTTGGTACCAAGAGTAAGTGCGTTACTTACCGATATGGTTGTACCGGGAGTAAGTACGTTACTCACCCATATGGTTGGTACCCAGTGTATGTGCGTTACTTACCCATATGGTTGGTACCCAGAGTAAGTGCGTTTCTTACCGATATGGTTGGTACCGAGAGTAAGTACGTTACTTACTCATATGGTTGGTACCGAAAGTAAGTGCGTTACTTACACATATGGTTGGTACCCAAAGTAAGTGTGTTACTTACCTATATGGTTGCTACTGAGAGTAAGTGCGTTACTTACCGATATGGTTGGTACCGAGAGTAAGTACGTTACTTACCCATATGGTTGATACCCAGAGTAAGTGCGTTACTTACTCATATGGTTGGTATCCAGAGTAAGTGCGTGACTTATCCATATGGTTGGTACCAAGAGTAAGTGCGTTACTTACCGATATGGTTGGTACCGAGAGTAAGTACGTTACTTACCCATATGGTTGGTACCCAGAGTAAGTGCGTTACTTACCCATATGGTTGGTACCCAGAGTAAGTGCGTTATTTACCTATATGGTTGGTACCGAGAGTAAGTACATTACTTAACCATATGGTTGGTACCTAGAGTTAGTGCGTTACTCACCCATATGGTTGGTACCCAGAGTAAGTGCGTTACTTACCCATATGGTTGGTACCGAGAGTAGGTGCGTTTCTTAGCCATATGGTTAGTACCCATATGGGTAAGTAACGCACTTTCTCTCGGTACCAGTCATATCAGTAAGTAACGCACTTTCTCTCGGTACCAACCATATCAGTAAGAAACGTACCAGTCATATCAGTAAGTAACGCACTTTCTCTCGGTACCAACCATATCAGTAAGAAACGCATTTTCTCTCGGTACCAACTAGATCAGTAAGTAACGCACTTTCTCTCGGTACCAACCATTTGAGCAAGTAACGCACTTTCTCTCGGTACCAACTAGATCAGTAAGTAACGCACTTTCTCTCGGTACCAACCATTTGAGCAAGTAACGCACTTTCTCTCGATACCAACCATATCGGTAAGTAACGCACTTACTCTCGGTACCAACCATATGAGTAAGTAACGCACTTACTCTGGATGCCAACCTTATGGGTAAGTAAAGCACTTAATCATGGTACCAACCATATGGCTAAGTCACGAACTTACTCTCGGTACCAACCATATGGGTAAGTAACGCACGTTCTCTCGGTACCAACCATATGGGTAAGTAACGTCTTTACTCTCGGTACCAACCATATGGGTAAGTAACGCACTTACTTCCGGTACCAACCATATCGGTAAGTAACGCACTTACTCTTGGTACCAACCATATGGGTAAGTAACGCACTTACTCTGGGTACCAACCATATGGGTAAGCAACGCACTTGCTCTGGGTACCAACCATATGGGTAAGTAACGTACTTACTCTCGGTACCAACCATATCGGTAAGTAACGCACTTAATCTCGGTACCAACCATATGGGTAAGTAACGCACTTACTCTCGGTACCGACCATATCGGTAAGTAACGCACTTACTCTCGATACCAACCATATGGGTAAGTAACGCACTTACTCTGGGTACCAACCATATGGGTAAGTAACGTACTTACTCTCGGTACCAACCATATCGGTAAGTTACGCACCTACTCTTGGTACCAACCATATGGGTAAGTAACGCACTTACTCTCGGTACCAACCATATGGGCAGGAAACCCGCTTACTCTCGGTACCAACAATATGAGTAAGGAACGCACTTACTCTCGATACCAACCATATCAGTAAGTAACGCACTTAATCTCGGTACCAACTATATGGCTATGTAACGCACTTACTCTCGGTACCAACCATATGGATAAGTAACGCACTTACTCTTGGTACCAACCATAAGGGTTAGTAACGCACTTACTCTTGGTACGAACCATATCAGTAAGTAACGCACTTAATCTCGGTACCAACTATATGGGTATGTAACGCACTTACTCTCGGTACCAACAATATGGGTAAGTAACGTACTTACTCTCGGTACCAACCATATCGGAAAGTAACGCACTTACTCTTGGTACCAACCATAAGGGTTAGTAACGCACTTACTCTTGGTACGAACCATATGGGCAGGAAACCCGCTTACTCTCGGTACCAACCATAGGAGTAACTAACGCACTTACTCTCGATACCAACCTTATGGGTAAGTAACGCACTTACTCATGGTACCAACCATATGGCCAAGTAACGCACTTACTCTGGGTACCAACCATATGGCTAAGAAACGCACTTACTCTCGGTACCAACCATATGGGTAAGTAACGCACTTTCTCTCAGTACCAACCATATGGGAAAGTAACGTCCTAACTCTCAGTACCAACCATATGGGTAAGTAACGCACTTACTCTCAGTACCATGCATATGGGTAAGTAACGCACTTACTCCGGGTACCAACCATATGGGTAAGTAACGCACTTACTCTGGGTACCAACCATATAGGTAAGTAACGTACTTACTTTGGGTACCAACCATATGGGTAAGTAACGCACTTACTCTTTGTACCAACCATATGGGTAAGTAATGTACTTACCTTCAATACCAACTATATGGATAAGTAGCACTTACTCTGGGTACCAACCATATGGGTAAGTAACGTACTTACTCTCGGCACCAACCCATATGAGTAAACTAACGAACTTAGTCTCGGTACCAACCATTTGGGTAAGGAACGCACTTTCTCTCGGTACAAAACTTATGGGTAAGTAACGTGCTTACGCTCGGTACCAACCATATGGGTAAGTAGCACTTACTCTCGATACTAGACATATGGCTAAGTAACGCACCTACTCTTGGTACCAACCATATGGGGAAGTAACGCGCTCACTCTTGGTACCAACGATATGGGTGAGTAAAGCACTTACTCTTCATTCCAACTATATGGGTAAGTCACGGACTTACTCTTGGTACCAACCATAGGGGTAAGTAACGCACATATTCTTGGTACCAACCATATGAGTAAGTAGCATACTTACTCTCGGTACCAACCAAATGGGTAAGTAACGCACTTAATCTCGGTACGAACCATATGGGTAAATATCGCACTTACTCTCGGTACCACCCATATGACTAAGTAACGCACTTACTCTGTGTACCAACCATATGAGTAAGTAACGCACTTACTCTCGATACCAACCCTTTTGGGTAAGTAACGCACTTACTCATGGTACCAACCATATGGCTGAGTAACGAACTTACTCTCGGTACCAACCATATGGGTAAGTAACGCACTTACTCTTGGTACCAACCATATGGGTAAGTTACGTACTTACTCTGGGTACCAACCATATGGGTAAGTTACGCACTTACTCTCGGTACCAACCATATCGGTAAGTAACGAACTTAATCTGGGTACCAATTATATGGGTAAGTAACGCACTTACTCTGGGTACCAACCATATGGCCAAGAAACGCACTTACTCTCGGTATCAACCATATGGGTAAGAAACACACATTCTCTCGGAACCAACCATATGGGTAAGTAACGTCCTTACTCTCCGTACCAACCATATGGGTAAGTAACACACTTACTATGGGTACCAACCATATGGGTAAGTAACGCACTTACTCTGGGTACCAACCATATGGGTAAGTAAGATACATACTCTTGGTACCAACCATATCGGTAAGTCACGCACTTTCTCTCGGTACCAACCATATGGGTAAGTAACGCACTTACTCTGGGTACCAACCATATGGGTAAGTAACGCACTTACTCTGGGTACCAACCATTTGGGTAAGTAACGTACTTACTCTCGGTACCAACCATATCGGTAAGTAACGCACTTAATCTCGGTACCAACCATATGGGTAAGTAACGCACTTACTCTCGGTACCAACCATATGGATAAGTAACGTACTTACTCTCGGTACCGACCATATCGGTAAGTGATGGGTGCAAATTCAAATTGCACGACATCGTGCCGTCTGTTTGTACGAGTATGCGTGTGCGAATGCATTTGCGTGTGAATGGTATGTTCGTGTGTTTGTTTGCTTTCGCAATTTTTGCTTGAAGCATTTGCAGGTACTCGCACAATGTGCGCTTCGGCACAACATTGTACGCACTATGAACAGTACAAGCAGAAAGGACGAGCTGGCAAAGGAACCCAAGATGGAAGCTTTGCGGTTCAACTTACTTGATTGCGCAGATTCAGTTCTATCCAACTTGAAATTGTACTATTTTGTTTGGTTGACTATAGTGTAGCAGGGCAGGCACTATAGGGGTACAATTGAGGTGAAGGTTGGATGTTGTTTGTCTGTATCTGCATGCTACAGGGCCAAGGGAAACCAGCGGAACCAGCGTTTGGCTGGTTGGGCAAAGACAAAACAGGTTCTGTTTTTAGGACCTGAACCTGGTTGTTGTTTTCCCAGGTTGGAAAAATAGAACCAGAGGTTTTTTACCGACCTACCACCTGCTATTTTGTCCAGCCAGGTTGGTTCTGTTATTTGGAATTATTTGGTATCATCCCTGGTTGTTCCCAGGTTGATTCCGAAGGTCCTTGCTAGCTAGAGCTATTTATTCCTTCTCTTTTTGTACCTGAATATAGTGAAATTGATTCAAGCGAATTCCTTCTTTGTTGGAATTTCCTTTCTACGCGGTGTGACGGCGGAATGCTACCCGAGTCAACGCTAGTACGCTAGCACTCCAACGCTAGGCAAACGCTGTCCGAGCCATAACTTCGTAATGGCAGAACTTTTCGCGAGGCAACTTGGTTCATTTTAAAGCTCTTGGAGCGAGCTTCGATATAGTAAATTCTCAGCTTAATCCGATCAACGGTCTGCATGATACGCTGCGCGACGTTCAAGGTACTCTTGCTGTTTTGACTAAGTCCCTCTTGATCCCTCTCTCTACAAACTCGGACCCGAGGATAGGTGCTGGTCTTGTACCAGGCACCCAAGGACCCTTGGAGGTGACCCCGAGGAGAGGTTTTAAGTTTGATAAAGTCTTAATAGCTTGAGTTTATTAGGCCCTTACACCAATAAGCTGGTATCAGAGCTGCGCTATAGTGATCCTCGTTATAGGTAGCTATGGCGAGCAATACCTCGGCGGTAGCTGGTGAATCTTCAGCCCAAGATCGTAGCGGCAGCCATGATTCTGGTGTTTTTGCGCCAGGGGGAGCGCGAACAAGCCAGGGCTCGCTGATCAAGGAGGTGCTGAGAAACTTCACCGTCGAGAAGTTCAATGGTGAGGGCTATGATGATTGGGCCTGGAAAATGCAACTCTTTTTCCGTCTGATCGGATTGCTGAAACTAATGATTGGGGAGGAGCCTAGACCGAGTGACCCCGCCCTTCAGGAATATTGGGACGAGCGCGCCTTGGCTGGCTACTACTTGATGTCGCAGAGTTTGGAGCTGAACCAGCGTCACCACGTCATGCACCTGCTGCCGGAGGTGGAGTGCGGTCCGAAGGCGTGGACGGTATTGAAGGAGCTGCACGCCCCTACCTCCGTCGCTGCGACGCTCATGATGGAGAGGGAGCTGTCCGCGTTGTGCCTAAGCAAGGGAGAGCCGGTACAACCCATCCTGGACAAGATGCGTGATCTCTACGCGAAGCTGGCGATCGCGGGGATCACCTATCCGAAGCAGACCAAGTGCCTGAAGATGCTCTCGCTGCTGCCGGAATCGTGGCTTTAATTCACGAGCGGATTGAGCTTGCCGCAGAACCAAAGCATGTGGACGCTCGAGTGGGTGCGGACTAAGATTCTGGAGGAGGACTTCCGTCGCCGCCAACAGAGGGGTGGAGACGACGGCAGCAGCGGCTACAGGATGCAATGGAGCCGAAGTGGCAAAAGACGTGGCTTCGGTGGTGCTGGACGCGGTGCAAAGAAAGACGACGACTCCAACGACCAACAAGGAGGTACCGGTTGGGGTCGCGGTGCGAAATCTGGACGTGGAGGCAAGTCGGGTGCTGGTGGCAAAATGAAAGGGAGTTGCTGGTATTGTGAGAACGAAGGGCACCCCTGGTTTTTGTGCTATAAGAAACCCGATGGATGGACCCCCCAGAATCGTCACCAGGATGACGGCGCGCGGAGGAACCAGAAAAACGGTGCCAACATGGTCGCTGATTCGTCCGACAACAACCCGAAGGGCAACGGCGGTGCGGAGAAGAAGAAGGAGCGCACCGCGGGCCAATTCTTCCATGTGGGAGACAAGAGGGAGCAAGGAGACGCATCTGCTAAGGTTGGAGCAGAGCTGCACCCCCTGGACTATTGGGTGTTGGACACAGGCGCTGCTTGGACAATGACGCCGCGCAAGGACCTGCCGGACAACGTACGCGCTGCACCAATTAACGAGGTGTGCTCTGCCTCCGGACACATGTTGAAGGTGGCTGGTGCGGAACGAGCTGCATTTAAAGGAGCGGATGGCAAGCCGGTGGTGCTGCACGACGTTCTTCTCGTCCCCGACCTGAAGGCCAACCTTATCTCCCTCCGTAAGCTTGGCAAGGCTGGGGTGAACACCAACACAGATGGGGCTCGCACTTATAAGGGGAAGCTGGGCAATCGGGTGCTTTGGGATCTGCACGAGAGCAAAGACGTGTACAGATATATGTGGCAGCTGCCGGCACTGGCGTGGAACGGTGGGGGGCAGGCTGGGGAGGGGTCTGCATCCCAGAGGGAGTGCAACGCCATTGGAGGGGTGGGTGTGAAAGTGTCGGCCAGATCTGGGGAGACGGATTGGGCAACTGCACACCGACGTTTGGGGCATGTGGCAAAGCCTTTGCTGAAGCAGTTGAAGAAGGATGGAGCCTTTAAGGGCTTGAAGCTGAACGGACAACCACCCGATGATAACTAAGAAATTTGCCTCTTTTCAAAGTTCACCCGTTTTCCCTTCCATAGTGTGGCTGGCAAGAGCAAAAAGCCGTTGGAGCTGGTCCACATGGACTTGGTCGGGCCGCTGCCGGTGCAAGGGCACAAGGGGGAGCGGTACTTCCTAACCATAGTGGATGACTGGAGCAGGCTAATGTGTTGGGTGCAAATTCACATTACACGACATCCTACCGTCTGTTTGTACGCGTATGCGTGTGCGAATGCATTTGCGTGTGAATGGTATGTTCGTGTGTTTGTTTGCTTTCGCAATTTTCGCTTGAAGCATTTGCATATATTCGCACAATGTGCGCTTCGGCATAACATTGTACGCGCTATGAACAGTACAAGCAGAAAGGACAAGCTCGCAAAGGAACCCAAGATGGAAGCTTTGCGGTTCAACTTACTTGATTGCGCAGATTCAGTTCTATCCAACTTGAAATTGTACTGTTTTGTTTGGTTGACTATAATGTAGTAGGGCAGGCACTATAAGGGTACAATTTAGGTGTGTAGGTTGGATGTTGTTTGTCTGTATCTGCATGCTACAAGGCCAGGGGAAACCAGTGGAACCAGCATTTGGCTGGTTGGGCTAAGACAAAACAGGTTCTGTTTTTAGGACCTGAACCTGGTTATTGTTTTCCCAGGTTGGAAAAACAGACCCAGAGGTTGTTCACCAACCTACCACCTGCTATTTTTTCCAGCCAGGTTGGTTCTCTTGCTTGGAATTATTTGGGATCATCCCTGGTTGTTCCCAGGTTGATGCCCAAGGTCATTGCTAGCTAGAGCTATTTATTCCTTCTCTGTTTGTACCTGAATATAGTGAAATTGATTCAAGCGAATTCCTCCCTTCCTGGAATTTCGTTTCTACGCGGTGCGACGGCGGAATGCAGACAAGGGAGGAATTCGCTTGAAATTGATTCAAGCGAAATCGCTTGCACTTACAGTGCAAGTGGGAGCGAAGGATCAAGACCGATGACAAGGAACAGGTCACCATCTACAAGAGTAGGCTGGTGGCTAAGGGGTTTATGCAGAAGGAAAAGAGAGACTTCAATGAGATCTTTGCTCCCACTGCCAAACCCCCTACCCTCCGTGTCTTGTTGGCAGATGCAACTGTTAGTGGGAAATTTATCATTCAGATGGATATATCTACGGCATTCCTCAATGGGATTTTAGAGGAGGATGTGTACATGACGCAGCCACCTGGGTATGAGGATGGTACGGGCAGGGTGTGCAAGCTGAAAAAGTCCATCTACGGCTTGAAACAGGCGCCACGCTGCTGGTACCAGAAGTTGGCAGCTGTTTTAGAGGAGATAGGATTCAAGACCAGCAGCTGTGATGAGAGCCACTTTCTCAAGGGGGAGGGGGAGAAGCTGGTGTTGTTTCTGGTCTACGTGGACGACATTCTTCTCTTCAGCAGCAGCATGAAGGAGATCCAGAAAGTGCTGCAGCAGCTGGTGGAGAACTTCAAGTGCAAGAACCTTGGGGAGGTAAAATACTACCTTGGGATGCATGTAGAGAGGGATCCAGATCAAAGGTGGTTGAAACTGCACCAGGAGAGGTTCATCAAGGAGCTGGGGGAGAAGTATGGGATAGAGAATGAGCGCAAGGTTGCAACTCCCCTGCCAGCAGAATTCAAGCTTGTGAAAGCTGCAGAGGATGAAGGGGTTGAAGCCGAGGAGCAGCAGCAATTTCAGTCCTTGGTAGGCAGCCTCTTGTATGCAGCTGTTCACACGAGGCCTGACATCTGTTTCTCGGCTGGGCAGCTAGCTAGGGTGTTGCAGAATCCATCAGAAGAGCAGGTGGATGCAGCTGAGCATATGGTGAATTTCTTGGGTGCAAATTCACATTGCACGACATCCTGCCGTCTGTTTGTATGAGTATGCGTGTGCGAATGCATTTGTGTGTGAATGGAATGTTCGTTTGTTTGTTTGCTTTCGCAATTTTTGCTTGAAGCATTGGCAGGTATTCACGCATTACACGTTTCGGCACAACATTGTACGCGCTATGAACAGTACAAGCAGAAAGGACGAGCTCGCAAAGGAACCCAAGATGGAAGCTTTGCGGTTCGGTTGGATTGATTGCGCACATTCAATTCTATCCAACTCGAAATTGTACTGTTTTGTTTGGTTGACTATAGTGTAGCAGGGCAGGCACTATAGGGGTACAATTTAGGTGAAGGTTGGATGTTGTTTGTCTGTATCTGCATGCTACAGGGCCAGGGGAAACCAGCGGAACCAGCATTTGGCTGGTTGGGCAAAGACAAAACTGGTTCTGTTTTTAGAACCTGAACCTGGTTGTTGTTTTCCCAGGTTGGAAAAAACAGAACCAGAGGTTGTTTACCAACCTACTACCTGCTGTTTTGTCTAGCCAGGTTGGTTCTGTTGCTTGGAATTATTTGGGATCATCCCTGGATGTTTCCAGGTTGATTCCCAAGGTTCTTGCTAGCTAGAACTATTTATTCCTTCTCTGTTTGTACCTGGATATAGTCAATATGATTCAAGCGAATTCCTTCCTTCCTGGAATTTCGTTTTCTACGCGGTCCAACCATACGGGTAAGTAACGTACTTACTCTCGGCACCAACCATATCAGTAAGTAACGCACATACTCTCGGTACCAACCATATGGAAAACTAACGAACTTAGTCTCGGTACCAACCATTTGGGTAAGGAACGCACTTTCTCTCGGCACAAAACTTATGGGTAAGTAACGTGCTTACGCTCGGTACCAACCATATGGGTAAGTAGCACTTACTCTTGGTACCAACCATATGGGGAAGTAACGCGCTCACTCTTGGTACCAACGATAGGGGTGAGTAAAGCACTTACTCTTGGTACCAACCATAGGGGTAACTAACGCACATATTCTTGGTACCAACCATATGAGTAAGTAGCATACTTACTCTCGGTACCAACCAAATGGGTAAGTAACGCACTTAATCTCGGTACGAACCATATGGGTAAGTATCGCACATACTCTCGGTACCACCCATATGAGTAAGAAACGCACTTACTCAGGGTACCAACCATATGGGTAAGTCACGCACTTACTCTCGGTACCAACCATATGGGCAGGAAACCCGCTTACTCTCAGTACCAACCATATGAGCAAGCAACGCACTTACTCTCGGTACCAACGATATGGGTAAGTAACGCACTTTTTCTCAGTACCAACCATATGCAAAAGTAACGTCCTTACTCTTGGTACCAATCATATGGGTAAGTAACGCACTTACTGTCGGTACCACGCATATGGGTAAGTAACGCACTTACTCAGGGTACCAACCATATGGGTAAGTAACGTACTTACTTTGGGTACCATTCATATGGGTAAGTAACGCACTTACTCTTGGTACCAACCATATGGGTAAGTAACGTACGTACCTTCAATACCAAATATATGGGTAAGTAGCACTTACTCTGGGTACCAACCATATTAGTAAATAACGCACATACTCTCGGTACCAACGATATGGATAAGAAAAAACTTAGTCTCGGTACCAACCATATGGGTAAGTAACGCACTTTCTCTCGGTACCAACCATATGGGTAAGTAACGTCCTTACTCTCGGTACCAACCATATGGGTAAGTAACGTACTTACTCTGGGTACCAACCATATGGGTAAGTAACACACTTACTCTCGGTACCAACCATATGGGTAAGTAACGCACTTACTCTCAGTACCAACCAAATGGGTAAGTAACGTACTTACTCTTGGTACCAACAATATGGGTGAGTAACGCACTTACTCTTCATACCAACCATATGGGTAAGTCACGCACATATTCTTGGTACCAACCATATGGGTGAGTAGCACACTTATTCTCGGTACCAACCATATGGGTAAGTAACGCACTTACTCTCGGTACCAACCATATGGATAAGTAACGACTTATTCACGGCACCAACCATATGGATAGTAACGTATTTACTCTCGGTACCAACCATATGGGTAAGTAACATACTTACGCTCGGTACCAACCATATCGGCAAGTAACGCACTTACTTTCGGTACCAGCCATATGGCTAAGTAACTCACTTTCTATCGGTACCAACCATATGGGTAAGTAACGTCCTTACTCTCGGTACCAACCGTATGGGTAAGTAACACACTTACTTTCGGTACCAACCATATGGCTAAGTAACGCTGTTACTCTGAGTACCAACCTTATAGGTAAGTAATGCACTTAATCTCGGTACCAACCATATGGGTAAGTAACGCACTTACTCTGGGTACCAACCATATGGGTAAGTAACGCACTTACTCTTGGTTCCAACCATACAAGTAAGTATCCCACATATTCTTGGTACCAGCCATATAGGTAAGTAACGCACTTACCTTCAGTACTAACTATATGGGTAAGTAGCACTTACTCCCGGTACCAACCATATCAGTAAATAACGCACATACTCTCAGTACCAACCATATAGATAAGTAAAAACTTAGTCTTGGTACCAACCATATGGGTAAGTAATGCACTTTCTCTCAGTACCAACCATATGGGTAAGTAACATCCTTACTCTCGGCACCGACCATATCGGTAAGTAACGCACTTACTTTCGATACCAACCATATCGGTAAGTAACGCACTTACTCTCGGTACCAACCATATAAGTAAGTAACGCACTTACTATGGGTACCAACCATATGGGTAAGTGACGTTCTTACTCTCCGTACCTACCATATCGGTAAGTAATGCACTTACACTTGGTACCAACCATATTGGTAAGTAACGCACTTACTCTCAGTACCAATTGTATGGGCAGGAAACCCGCTTACTCTCGGTACCAACCATATGAGTAAGTAACGCACTTACTCTCGATACTAACCTTATGGGTAAATAACGCACTTACTCGTGGTACCAACCATATGGCTAAGTAACGCACTTACTCTCGGTACCAACCATATGGGTAAGTAACGCACTTTCTTTCGGTACCAACCATATGCTAAAGTAACGTCCTTACTCTCGGTACCAACCATATGGGTAAGTAACGCACGTACTCTGGGTACCAACCATATGGGTAAGTAATGCACTTACTCTCGGTACCAACCATATGGGTGAGTAACGTACCTACTCTCGGTACCAACCATATCGTGAGGTAACGCACTTACTCTCGGTACCAACCATATGGGTAAGTAACGTCCTCAATCTGGGTACCAACCATATAGGTAAGTAACGCACTTACTCTGGGTACCAACCATATGGGTAAGTTACGCACTTACTCTGGGTACCAACCATATGGGTAAGTTACGCACTTACTCTCGGTACCAACCAGATCGGTAACTAACGCACTTACTCTCGGTACCAACCATATGGGTAAGTAACGTACTTACTGTGGGTACCAACCATATTGCTAAGAACCGCCCTTAGATTCGGTACCAACCATATAGGTAAGTAACGGACTTACTCTCGGTACCAACCATATGGGTAAGTAACGTATTTACTCTCGGTACCAACCATATGGGTAAGTAACGTCCTTACTCTCGCTTCCAACCATATGGGTAAGTAACGTCCTTACTTTGGGTACCAACCATATTGGTAAGTAACGCACTTACTCTCGGTACCAACCATATGGGTAAGTAACGTCCTTACTCTCGGTACCAACCATAGGGGTAAGTAACGCACTTACTATTGGTACCAACCATATGGCTAAGAAACGCACTTACTCTCGGTACCAACCATATGGCTAAGAAACGCACTTACTCTCGGTACCAACCATATGGGTAAGTAACGCATTTTCTCTCGATACCAACCATATGGGTAACTAACGTCCTTACTCTAGGTACCAACCATATGGGTAAGTAACGCACTTACTCTGGGTACCAACCATATGGGTAAGTAACATACTTTCTCTGGGTACCAACCATATGGGTAAGTAACGTATTTACTCTCGGTAACAACTATATGGGTAAGTAACGCACTTACTATGGGTACCAGCTATATGAGTAAGAAACGCACTTACTGTGGGTACCAACCATATGGGTAAGTAACGCACTTTCTCTCGGTACCAACCATATGGGTAAGTAACGTCCTTACTCTCGGTACCAACCATATGGGTAAGTAACGCACTTACTCTGGGTACCAAGCATATGGGTAAGTAATGCACTTACTCTCCATACCAACCATACGGGTGAGTAACGTACTTACTCTCGGTACCAACCATATCGTTAGGTAACGCACTTACTCTCGGTACCAACCATATGGGTAAGTGACGTCCTCAATCTGGGTACCAACCATATGGGTAAGTAACGCACTTACTCTGGGTACCAACCATATGGGTAAGTTACGCACTTACTCTGGGTACCAACCATATGGGTAAGTTACGCACTTACTCTCGGTACCAACCAGATCAGTAAGTAACGCACTTACTCTCGGTACCAACCATATGGGTAAGTAACGCACTTACTGTGAGTACCAACCATATTGCTAAGAACCGCACTTACATTCGGTACCAACCATATAGGTAAGTAACGCACTTACTCTCGGTACCAACCATATGGGTAAGTAACGTATTTACTCTCGGTACCAGCCATATGGGTAAGTAACGTCCTTACTCTCGCTTCCAACCATATGGGTAAGTAACGTCTTGTTTGGTTGACTATAGTGTAGCAGGGCAAGCACTATGGGGGTACAATTTAGGTAAAGGTTGCACTATGTTGTTTGTCTGTATCTGCATGCTACAGGGCCAGGGGAAACCAGCGGAACCAGCATTTGGCTGGTTGGGCAAAGACAAAACAGGTTCTGTTTTGAGGACCTGAACCTGGTTGTTGTTTTCCCAGGTTGGAAAAACAGAACCAGAGGTTGTTCACCAACCTACCACCTGCTATTTTGTCCAGCCAGGTTGGTTCTGTTGCTTGGAATTATTTGGGATCATCCCTGGTTGTTCCAGGATCATTCCCAAGGTCCTTGCTAGCTAGAGCTATTTATTCTTTCTCTGTTTGTACCTGAATATAGTCAATTTGATTCAAGCGAATTCCTCCCTTCCTGGAATTTTGTTTCAACGCGGTGCAACAGCGGAATGCTACCCGAGTCAACGCTAGTACGCTAGCACTCCAACTCTAGGCTAATGCTGTCCGAGCCATAACTTTGTAATGGCAAAACTTTTCGCGACGCAACTTGGCTTATTTTAAAGCTCTTAGAGTGAGCTTCGATATAGTAAATTCTCAGCTTAATCCGATCAACGGTCTGCACGATACGCTGCGCGACGTTCAAGGTACTCTTGCTGTTTTGACTAAGTCCCTCTTGATCCCTCTCTCTACAAACTCGGACCCGAGGATAGGGGCTGGTCTTGTACCAGGCACCTAAGGACCCTTGGAGGTGACCCCGAGGAGAGGTTTTAAGTGTGATAAAGTCTTAAAAACAGAACCAGAGGTTGTTTACCAACCTACCACCTGCTATTTTGTCCAGCCAGGTTGGTTCTGTTGCTTGGAATTATTTGGGATTATCCCTGGTTGTTCTCAGGTTCATTCCCAAGGTCCTTGCTAGCTAGAACTATTTTTTCCTTCTCTGTTTGTACCTGGATATAGTAAAATTGATTCAAGCGAATTCCTTCCTTGCTGGAATTTCTTTTCTACGCGGTGCGACGGCGGAATGCTACCCGAGTCAACGCTAGTACGCTAGCACTCCAACGCTAGGCTAACGCTGTTCGAGCCATAAATTCGTAATGGCAGAACTTTTCGCGAGGCAACTTGGCTTATTTTAAAGCTCTTAGAGTGAGCTTCGATATAGGAAATTCTCAGCTTAATCCGATCGACGGTCTGCACGATACGCTGCGCGACGTTCAAGGTACTCTTGCTGTTTTGACTAAGTCCCTCTTGATCCCTCTCTCTACAAACTCGGACCCGAGGATAGGGGCTGGTCTTGTACCAGGCACCCAAGGACCCTTTGAGGTGACCCCGAGGAGAGGTTTTAAGTGTGATAAAGTATTAATAGCTTGAGTTTATTAGGCCCTTACACCAACATGCAGGAGCTGATGTAGCGAAGCAGCAGCTTGGGACCGAGGAGTCATTGCTGATTCTACCGCATGGCTATGACCCGGATGAGGAGGATGAGCCTGCGTACTGTTTTCTCGCCCCTGCACCAGAGGAACCAGCTAGCATGGAGGAGGCATTAGCTGGACTAGATAGGGACAAATGGCTGGCTTCTAGGGATGCTGAGTACCAGAGCCTGCTGGAGAATGGGACTTGGGAACTAGTGGTGCTGCCTGAGGGGAAAAAAGCCGTACAGTGCAAGTGGGTGCCAAGGATCAAGACTGACGACAAGGGGCAGGTCACCATCTACAAGAGTAGGTTGGTGGCTAAGGGGTTTATGCAGAAGGAGAAGCGGGACTTCAATGAGATATTTGCTCCCACTGCCAAACCCCCTACCCTCCGTGTCTTGTTGGCAGATGCAACCGTTAGTGGGAAATTCATCATTCAGATGGATATATCAACGGCATTCCTCAATGGGATTTTAGAGGAGGATGTGTACATGACGCAGCCACCTGGGTATAAGGATGGTACGGGCAGGGTGTGCAAGCTGAAAAAGTCCATCTACGGCTTGAAGCAGGCGCCACGCAGCTGGTACCAGAAGTCGGCAGCTGTTTTAGAGGAGATGGGATTCAGGACCAGCAGCTGTGATGAGAGCCTCTTTCTCAAGGGGGAGGGGGAGAAGCTGGTGTTGTTTCTGGTCTACGTGGACGACATTCTTCTCTTCAGCAGCAACATGAAGGAGATCCAGAAAGTGCAGCAGCAGCTGATGGAGAACTTCAAGTGCAAGAACCTTGGGGAGGTAAAATACTACCTCGGGATGCACGTAGAGAGGGATCCAGATCACAGGTGGTTGAAACTGCACCAGGAGAAGTTCATCAAGGAGCTGGGGGAGAAGTATGGGATTGAGAATGAGCGCAAGGTTGCAACTCCCCTGCTAGCAGAATTCAAGCTTGTGAAAGCTGCAGAGGATGAAGGGGTTGGAGCCGAGGAGCAGCAGCAATTTCAGTCCTTGGTGGGCAGCCTCTTGTATGCAGCTGTTCATACGAGGCCCGACATCTCTTTCTCGGTTGGGCAGCTGGCCAGGGTGGAGCAGAATCCATCAGAGGAGCAGGTGGATGCAGCTGAGCGTGTGATGAAGTATCTGAACTCTCACCCAAGCATTGGAGTTCAATACTCCGCATCTGCACAGGTGAAGCAGAAAGGGGTTGAGGTGCTGAAAGAGAAGGGGGAGAGGCTTGGAGAAGGCAAGCTATTCCTCACTTGCGTTACCGATGCTACGTGGGCCTCTGAGAAGGAGGATTCCTCATCCGTGGGAGGATACATCTGCGTAGTTGGGGGAGGACCGGTTAGTTGGAGGTCAAAGAAGCAGACGGAGACAGCACTCTCTTCCGTGGAGTCAGAGTACATGGCAATGTTCCACGGGGTGAAGGAGGTGATTTGGCTGAGGAGGTTTTTAGAGGAGATTGGTCAGGAGCAGAAGGTTGCTACGCCGCTGTTCTGTGATAGCAAGGGGGCTCTTGGAATGGCCACGAACGCTGTGCTTCATGGGCTCAATAAGCACATGCGTATCAAGTGGCACTGGCTGCGTAAGGAGGTGAAGAGGGGGACGGTGAATCCGATCTACATCAAGACTCACCAGCAGCCAGCAGACTTCCTTACCAAGAGGCTTGCGGATGAGCCTCATTGGCGTTGTGTGCGCATGAGTGGAATGAGCATGAACTAGCATGGAATGATGGAAATGCAGCCGGAAGGCTGAGGCGGAGTGTGTTGGGTGCAAATTCAAATTGCACGACATCCTGCCGTCTGTTTGTACGAGTATGCGTGTGCGAATGCATTTGCGTGTGAATTGTATGTTCGTGTGTTTGTTTGCTTTCGCAATTTTCGCTTGAAGCATTTGCAGGTACTCGCACAATGTGCGCTTCAGCACAACATTGTACACGCTATAAACAGTACAAGCAGAAAGGACGAGCTCGCAAAGGAACCCAAGATGGAAGCTTTGCGGTTCGGCTTACTTGATTGCGCAGATTCAGTTCTATCCAACTCGAAATTGTACTGATTTGTTTGGTTTACTATAGTGTAGCAGGGCAGGCACTATAGTGTACAATTTAGGTGAAGGTTGGATGTTGTTTGTCTGTATCTGTATGCTACAGGGCCAGGGGAAACCAGCGGAACCAGCATTTGGCTGGTTGAGCAAAGACAAAACAGGTTCTGTTTTGAGGACCTGAACCTGGTTGTTGTTTTCCTAGGTTGGAAAAACAGAACCAGAGGTTGTTTACCAACCTACGACCTGCTATTTTGTCCAGCCAGGTTGGTTCTGTTGCTTGGAATTATTTGGGATCATCCCTGATTGTTCCCAGGTTTATTCCCATGGTCCTTGCTAGCTAGAGCTATTTATTCCTTCTCTGTTTGTACCTGAATATAGTAAAATTGATTCAAGCGAATTCCTTCCTTGCTGGAATTTCCTTTCTACGCGGTGCGACGGCAGAATGCTACCCGAGTCAATGCTAGTACACTAGCACTCGAACGCTAGGCAAACGCTTTCTGAGCCATAACTTCGTACTGGCAGAACTTTTCGGGAGGCAACTTGGTTCATTTTAAAGCTCGTGAAGCGAGCTTCGATATAGTAAATTCTCAGCTTAATTCGATCAATGATGCGTACAATACGCTGCGCGACGTTCAAGGTACTCTTGCTGTTTTGACTAAGTCCCTCTTGATCCCTCTCTCTACAAACTCGGACCCGAGGACAGGGGCTGGTCTTGTACCAGGCACCCAAGGACCCTTAGAGGTGATCCCGAGGAGAGGTTTTAAGTTTTATAAAGTCTTAATAGCTTGAGTTTATTAGGCCCTTACACCAACAAGCTGGTATAAGAGCTGCGTTATAATGATCCTCGTTATAGGTAGCTATGGCGGGCAATACCCCGGCGGTAGCTGGTGAATCTTCAGCCCAAGATCGTAGCGGCAGCCATGATTCTGGTCTTTTCTGCGCCAAGGGGAGCGCGAACAAGCCAGGGCTCGCTGATCAAGGAGGTGCTGAAAAACTTCACAGAACCAACCTGGCTGGACAAAACAGTAGGTGGTAGGTTGATAAACAACTTCTGGTTCTGTTTTTCCAACCTGGGAAAACAACAACCAGGTCCAGGTCCTAAAAACAGAACCTGTTTTGTCTTTGCCCAACCAGCCAAATGCTGGTTCCGCTGGTTTCCCCTGGCCCTGTAGCATGCAGATACAGACAAACAACATCCAACCTTCACCTAAATTGTACCCCTATAGTGCCTGCCCTGCTACACTATAGTCAACCCAACAAAACAGTACAATTTCTAGCTGGATAGAACTGAATCTGCGGAATCAAGTACTCCGAACCGCAAAGCTTCCATCTTAGGTTCCTTTGCGAGCTCGTCCTTTCTGCTTGTACTGTTCATAGCGCGTACAATGTTGTGCTGAAGCGCATCATGCGGGAGTACCTGCAAATGCTTCAAGCGAAAATTGCGAAAGCAAACAAACACATGAACATTCCATTCATACCCAAATGCATTCGCAGACGCATACTTGTACAAACAGACGGCAGGATGTCATGCGATGTGAATTTCCACCCAACACACTCCCCCTCAGCCTGCCGGCTGCATCCCCATCATTCCATACTAGTTCATGCTCATTCCACTCATCCGCACACAACGCCAATGAGGCGCATCCGCAAGCCTCTTGGTGAGAAAGACTGCTGGCTGCTGGTGAGTCTTGATGTAGATTGGATTCACCGTCCCCCTCTTCACCTCCTTACGCAGCCAGTGCCACCTGATACGCATGTGCTTGTTTAGCCCATGAAGCACAGCGTTCCTGGCCATCCCAAGAGCCCCCTTGCTATCACAAAACAGCGGCGTAGCAACCTTCTGCTCCTGACCAATCTCCTCTAACAACCTCCTCAGCCAAATCACCTCTTTCACCCCGTGGAACATTGCCATGTACTCTGATTCCACTGAAGAGAGTGCTGTCTCCGTCTGCTTCTTGGACCTCCAACTAACAGGTCCTCCCCCAACTACGCAGATGTATCCTCCCACAGATGAGGAATCCTCCTTCTCAGAGGCCCAAGTAGCATCGGTAAAGCAAGTGAGGAAGAGCTTGCGTTCTCCAAGCCTCTCCCCCTTCTCTTTCAGCACCTCAACCCCTTTCTGCTTCACCTGTGCAGATGCAGAGTATTGAACTCCAATGCTTGGGTGAGAGTTCAGATACTTCACCACACGCTCAGCTGCATCCACCTGCTCCTCTGATGGATTCTGCACCACATTGGCCAGCTGCCCAACCGAGAAAGAGATGTCAGGCCTCGTGTGAACTGCTGCATACAAGAGGCTGCCTACGAAGGACTGAATTTGCTGCTGCTCCTCGGCTTCAACCCCTTCATCCTCTGCAGCTTTCACAAGCTTGAATTCTGCTGGCAGGGGAGTTGCATCCTTGCGCTCATTCTCAATCCCATACTTCTCCCCCAGCTCCTTGATGAACTTCTCCTGGTGCAGTTTCAACCACCTGTGATCTGGATCCCTCTCCACATGCATCCCGAGGTAGTATTTTACCTCCCCAAGGTTCTTGCACTTGAAGTTCTCCATCAGCTGCTGCTGCACTTTCTGGATCTCCTTCATGCTGCTGTTGAAGAGAAGAATGTCGTCTACGTAGACCAGAAACAACACCAGCTTCTCCCCCTCCCCCTTGAGAAAGAGGCTCTCATCACAGCTGCTGGTCCTGAATCCTATCTCCTCTAAAACAGCTGCCGACTTCAGGTACCAGCTGCGTGGCGCCTGCTTCAAGCCGTAGATGGACTTTTCAGCTTGCACACCCTGCCCGTACCATCCTCATACCCAGGCGGCTGCGTCATGAACACCTCCTCCTCTAAAATCCCATTGAGGAATGCCGTTGATACATCCATCTGAATGATGAATTTCCCACCAACGGTTGCATCTACCAACAAGACACGGAGGGTAGGGGGTTGGCAGTGGGAGCAAAGATCTCATTGAAGTCCCGCTTCTCCTTCTGCATAAACCCCTTAGCCACCAGCCTACTATTGTAGATGGTGACCTGTCCCTTGTCATCAGTCTTGATCCTTAGCACCCACTTGCACTGTATGGCTTTCTTCCCCTCAGGCAGCTCCCATGTCCCATTCTCTAGCAGGCTCTGGTACTCAGCATCCCTGGAAACCAGCCACTTCTCCTTATCTGGTCCAGCTAATGCCTCCTCCATACTAGCTGGTTCCTCTGGTGCAGGGGCAAGAAAACAGTAGGCAGGCTCATCCTCCTCATCCAGGTCATAGCCATGCGGTAGAATCACCAATGCCTTTGGTCCCAAGCTGCTGCTCTGCTAAATCGGCTCCTGCAGTCAGCTTTTTAGTAGCCATACGGGTACGTCTTGGCCTGGAGAGAGGTGTCTCCCATCCCTTCATGACGACATCCTTCGGCTTCTTAGTTTTTCCCTGCTGCTGCTCTCCTCCCTCGGATCCAGCAGCTCCACTGGTGCTACCGCTAGTCTCCACACCATCACCTCCACCAGCAGGTGCCACCTGCACCTTCTCTTTATCACCACCCTCTGCAGCTGCCTCTTCTCCCTCCTCCCACACACTAGGAGTCAAGTCCAGCTGCATGGTGATCTGCTCCATTTGCTGGGACACCCTGGCCTCCGGCTGTTTCTCCCAGCTCCCATACATCATGCCCTCAACAAACTTCACATCCCTGCTGTCAAACAACACATCCTTGGAAGGTTCCTACAGCAGCCATCCCTTGCTCTCAACAGCCAGCCCCAAATGCACACACCAGATTGCACTCGCCCCCAACTTACTGCGGTAGGTCTTGGGGACGTGGGCGACTGCCATGCAACCGAACACCCTCAGCATGTCCACCGGCGGCTTCCTCCCAAGCCACCTCTCCAACGGCACCCACGAGTCATCCCCAACCTTTGTGAGTATCCTGTTCCTAGCGACGGTAGCGTGCCGGATAGCATGGGGCCACATCAAGTTGCCTTGCCCAGATTCTATGAGCAGCGCCCTAGCTGTCTCCAGAATTGTTCGGTTCGCCCGTTCTACTACACCGTTGGACAGTGGGGTGTAAGCCGTGGTCAGCTCCCTCTGGATGCCCTGCTTCTTCAGCCAGGCCGTCATCTCAGCTCCAAGGAACTCACCACCCCGATCTGTCCTAATCCGCTTCACCACCCACTCCGCTTGCTTCTCCACAAACGGCAGCCAATCGTCCCGAATTGTGTAGGCGGCGTGATCTTTCTGCTTCAGCGGATACGCCCACATTAGCCTGCTCCAGTCATCCACTATCGTTAGGAAGTACCGCTCCCCCTTCTGCCCTTGCACCGGTAGCGGCCCCACCAAGTCCATGTGGACCAGCTCCAACCACTTTTTGCTTCTGCCAGCCACAGTATGGAAGAGGAAACGGGTGAACTTTGAAAGGAGGCAAATTTCACAGTTATCATCGGGTGGTTGTCCGTTCTGCTTCAAGCCCTTAATGGATCCATCCTTCTCCAGCTGCTTCAGCAAAGGCATTGTCACATGCCCCAAACGTCGGTGTGCAGTTTCCCAATCCGTCTCCTCAGATCTGGCCGACACTTTCACACCAACCCCTCCAACGGCGTTGCACTCCCCCTGGGATGCAGACCCCTCTCCAGCCTGCCCCCCACCGTGCCACGCCAGCGCCGGCAGCTGCCACATAGATCTGTACACGTCCTTGCTCTCGTGCAGATCCCAAAGCACCCGATTGCCCAGCTTCCCCTTGTAAGATCTTTTAGGGTGCAGATCCCAGCACCCTAAACCCTAAACCCTAAACCCTAAACCCTTGTGTCCGGTCGCATGCTTGTGTCCGGACGCATGCTTGTGTCCGGACGCATGCTTGTGCCCGGTCGCATGCTTGTGTCCGGTCGCATGCCTGTGTCCGGACGCATGCTTGTGTTCGGACGCATGCTTGTGTCCGGACGCATGCTTGTGTCCGGACGCATGCTTGTGTCCGGACGCATGCTTGTGTCCGGACGCATGCTTGAGTCCGGTCGCATGCTTGTGTCCGGACGCATGCTTGTGTCCGGACGCATGCTTGTGTCCGTACGCATGCTTGTGTTTGGACGCATGCTTGTGCCCGGTCGCATGCTTCTGTCCGGACGCATGCTTGTGTCCGGTCGCATGCTTGTGTCCAGACGCATGCTTGAGTCCGGTCGCATGCTCGTGTCCGGACGCATGCTCGTGTCCGGACGCATGCTTGTGTCCGGATGCATGCTTGTGTCCGGACGCATGCTTGAGTCCGGTCGCATGCTTGTGTCCGGACGCATGCTTGTGTCCGGACGCATGCTTGAGTCCGGTCGCATGCTTGTGTCCGGACGCATGCTTGTGTCCGGACGCATGCTTGAGTCCGGTCGCATGCTTGTGTCCGGACGCATGCTAGTGTCCGGACGCATGCTTGTGTCCGGACGCATGCTTGTGTCCGGTCGCATGTTTGTGTCCGGTCGCATGCTTGTGTCCGGACGCATGCTTGTGTCCGACCGCATGCTTGAGTCCGGTCGTATGCTTGTGTCCGGACGCATGCTTGGGTCCGGACGCATGCTTGTGTCCTGTCCAAGGGAACTTGAGTGCCTGGTACAAGACCAGCCCCTATCCTCGGGTCCGAGTTTGTAGAGAGAGGGATCAAGAGGGACTTAGTCAAAAAAGCAAGAGTACCTTGAACGTCGCACAGCGTATCGTGCAGACCGTCGATCGGATTAAGCTGAGAATTTCCTATATCGAAGCTCTCCCCAGTCTCGCGAAAAAGATCTGCCATTACGAAGTTATGGCTCGGACAGCGTTTGCATAGTGTTGGAGTGCTAGCGTACTAGCGTTGACTCGGGTAGCATTCTGCCGTCGCACTGCGTAGAAACGAAATTCCAGGAAGGGAGGAATTTGCTTGACTCAAATTGACTATATTCAGCTACAAACAGTGAAGGAATAAATATTTTTAGCTAGCAAGGACCTTGGGAATGAACCTGGGAACAACCAGGGATCATCCCAAATAATCCCAAGCAACAGAATCAACATGGCTAGACAAAACAGCAGGTAAAAGGTTAGTAAACAACCTCTGGTTCTGTTTTTCCAACCTGGGAAAACAACAACCAGGTTCAGGTCCTGAAAACATAACCTGTTTCGTCTTTGCCCAACCAGCCAAATGCTGGTTCCGCTGGTTTCCCCTGGCCCTGTAGCATGCAGATACAAACAAACAACATCCAACCTTATAGTGCCCCGAAATTGTACCCCTATAGTGCCTGCCCTGCTACACTATAGCCAACCAAGCAAAACAGTACAATTTCGAGTTGGATAGAACTTAATCTGCACAATCACTTCAACCAAACCGCAAAGCTTCCATCTTGGGTTCCTTTGCGAGCTAGTCCTTTCTGCTTGTACTGTTCATAGCGCGTACAATGTTGTGCCGAAGCGCATAATGGGCGAGTTCCTGCAAATGCTTCAAGCGAAAATTGCAAAAGCAAACAAACACACGAACATTCCATTCACACCCAAATGCATTCGCACAAGCATACTCATATAAACAGACAGCAGGATGTCGTGCAATGTGAATTTGCACCCAACACTTGATGAACTTCTCCTGGTGCAGTTGCAACCACCTATGATCTAGATCCCTCTCTACATGCATCTCGAGGTAGTATTTTACCTCCCCAAGGTTCTTGCACTTGAAGTTCTCCATCAGCTGCTGCTGCACTTTCTGGATCTCCTTCATGCTGATGCTGAAGAGAAGAAAGTCGTCCACGTAGACCAGAAACAACACCAGCTTGTCCCCCTCCCCCTTGAGAAAGAGGCTCTCATCACAGCTGCTGGTCCTGAATCCCATCTCCTCTAAAACAGGTGCCAGCTTCTGGTACTAGTAGCGTGGCGCCTGCTTCAAACCGTAGATGGACTTTTTCAGCTTGCACACCCTGCCCGTACCATCCTCATACCCAGGCGGCTGCGTCATGAACACCTCCTCCTCTTAAATCCTGTTAAGGAATGCCGTTGATATGTCCATCTGGATAATGAACTTCCCACCAACGGCTGCATCTTCCAGCAAGACACGAAGGGTAGGGGTTTTGGCAGTGGGAGCAAAGATCTCATTGAAGTCCCGCTTCTCCTTCTGCATAAACCCCTTAGCCACCAACCTACTCTTGTAGATGGTGACCCGCCCCTTGTCGTCAGTCTTGATCCTTAGCACCCACTTGCATTGTACCGCTTTCTTTCCCTCAGGCAGCACCACAAGTTCCCAAGTCCCATTGTCCAGCAGGCTCTGGTACTCAGCATCCCTAGAAGCCAGCCATTTGTCCCTATCTGGTCCAGCTAATGCCTCCTCCATTCTAGCTGGTTCCTCTGGTGCAGGGGCAAGAAAACAGTACGCAGGCTCATCCTCCTCATCCGGGTCATAGCCATGCGGTAGAATCAGCAATGACTCCTCGGTCCCAAGCTGCTGCTCCGCTACATCAGCTCCTGCAGTCAGCTTCTTAGTAGCCATACGGGTACGTCCTGGCCTGGAGACGGGTGTCTCCCATCCCTTCATAACAACACCCTTCGGCTTGTTAGTTTTCCCCTGCTGCTGCTCTCCTCCTTCGGATCCAGCAGCTCCACTAGTGCTACCGCTAGTCTCCACACCATTGTTTTCACCGGCAGGTGCCTCCTGCACCTCCTCTCCAGCACCACCTTCTGCAGCTGCCTCCTCTCCCTCCTCCCTCACACTAGGAGTCAGGTCCAGCTGCATGGTGATCTGCTCCATCTACTGGGACACCCTGGCCTCCGGCTGTTTCTCCCAGCTCCCACACATCATGCCCTCAACAAACTTCACATCCCTGGTGTCAAACAACACACCCTTGGAAGGCTCCCATAGCAGCCATCCCTTGCTCTCAGCAGCCAGCCCCAAATGCACACACCAGATTGCACTCGCCCCCAACTTACTGCGGTAGGTCTTGGGGACGTGGGCGACTGCCATGCAACCGAACACCCTCAGCATGTCCACCGGCGGCTTCCTCCCAAGCCACCTCTCCAACGGCACCCACGAGTCATCCCCAACCTTTGTGAGTATCCTGTTCCTAGCGACGGTAGCGTGCCGGATAGCATGGGGCCACATCAAGTTGCCTTGCCCAGATTCTATGAGCAGCGCCCTAGCTGTCTCCAGAATTGTTCGGTTCGCCCGTTCTACTACACCGTTGGACAGTGGGGTGTAAGCCGTGGTCAGCTCCCTCTGGATGCCCTGCTTCTTCAGCCAGGCCGTCATCTCCCTTAAACGCAGCTCGTCCCACACCAGCCACCTTGTCCAGAGGCAGAGCACACCTCGATAATCGGTGCAGCGCGTACGTCGTCCAGCAGGTCCTTGCGCGGCGTCATTGTCCAAGCAGCGCCTGTGTCCAACACCCAATAGTCCAGGGGGTGCAGCTCTGCTCCAACCTTAGCAGATGCGTCTCCTTGCTCCCCCTTGTCTCCCACATGGAAGAATTGGCCCGCGGTGCGCTCCTTCTTCTTCTCCGCACCGCCGTTGCCCTTCGGGTTGTTGTCGGACAAATCAACGACCATGTTGGCGCCGTTTTTCTGGTTCCTCCGCGCGCCGCCATCCTGGTGACGATTCTGCGGGGTCCATCCATCAAGTTTCTTATAGCACAAAAACCAGGGGTGCCCTTCCTTCTCACAATACCAGCAACTCCCTTTCATTTTGCCACCAGCACCCGACTTGCCCCCACGTCCAGATTTCGCACCGCGACCCCAACCGGTACCTCCTTGTTGGTCGTTGGAGTCGTCGTCTTTCTTTGCACTGCGTCCAGCACCACCGAAGCCACGTCCTTTGCCACGTCGGCTCCCTTGCATCCCGTAGCCGCTGCTGCCGTCGTCTCCACCCCTCAGTTGGCGGCGACGGAAGTCCTCCTCCAGAATCTTCGTCCGCACCCACTCGAGCGTCCACAATCTCTGGTTCTGCGGCAGGCTCAATCCGCTCGTGAATTGAAGCCAGGATTCCGGCAGCAGTGAGAGCAATCTTCTGGCACTTGGTCTGCTCCGGGTAGGTGATTCCCGCGATCGCCAGCTTCGCGTAGAGATCACGCATCTTGTCCAGGATGGGTTGCACCGGCTCTCCCTCGCTTAGGCGCAACACGGACAGCTTCCTCTCCATCATGAGCGTCGCAGCGACGGAGGTAGGGGCGTGCAGCTCCTTCAACACCGTCCACGCCTTCGGACCGCACTCAACCTACGGCAGCAGGTGCATGACATGGTGACGCTGGTTGAGCTCCAAACTCTGCGACATCAAGTAGTAGCCAGCCGAGGCGCGCTCGTCCCAATCTTCCTCAAGGGCGGGGTCACTCGGTCTACACTCCTCCCCAATCATTAGTTTCACCAAACCGATCTGACGGAAATAAAGTTGCATTTTCCAGGCTCAATCATCAAAGCCCTCACCATTGAGGTTGGTTCTGTGAAGTTTTTCAGCACCTCCTTGATCAGCGAGCCCTGGCTTGTTCGCGCTCCCCTTGCTGCAGAAACACCAGAATCTTGGCTGCCGCGACGATCTTGGGCTGAAGATTCACCAACTACCGCCGAGGTGTTGCCCGCCATAGCTACCTATAACGACGATCACTATAACGCAGCTCTTATACCAGCTTGTTGGTGTAAGGGCCTAATAAACTCAAGCAATTAAGACTTTATCAAACTTAAAACCTCTCCTCGGGGTCACCTCCAAGGGTCCTTGGGTGCCAGGTACAAGACCAGCCCCTATCCTCGGGTCTGAGTTTGTAGAGAGAGGGATCAAGAGGGACTAAGTCAAAACAGCAAGAGTACTCTTACCCATATGGTTGGTACCGAGCGTAAGGACGTTACTTACGCATAAGGTCCGTACCGAGAGAAAGTGCGTTACTTACCCAAATGGTTGGTACCCAGAGTAAGTGCGTTAGTTACCTATATGGTTGGTACCCAGAGTAAGTACGTTAGTTACCTATATGGTTGGTACCCAGAGTAAGTGCGTTACTTACCCATATGGTTGGTACCCATAGTAAGTACGTTAGTTACCTATATGGTTGGTACCCAGAGTAAGTACGTTACTTACCCATATCGTTGGTACCCAGAGTAAGTGCGTTACTTACCCATATGGTTGGTACCTTGAGTATGTGCGTTAGTTACCTATATGGTTGGTATCAAGAGTAAGTACGTTAGTTACCTATATGGTTGGTACCTAGAGTAAGTACGTTAGTTACCTATATGGTTGGTACCCAGAGTAAGTACGTTACTTACCCATATGGTTGGTACCCAGAGTAAGTACGTTACTTACCCATATGGTTGGTACCCGGAGTAAGAGCGTTACTTACCCATATGGTTGGTACCCAGACTAAGTGTGTTAGTTACCTATATGGTTGGTACCCAGAGTAAGTACGTTAGTTACCTATATAGTTGGTACCCAGAGTAAGTACGTTAGTTACCTATATGGTTGGTACCCATAGTAAGTGCGTTACTTACCCATATGGTTGGTATCCAGAGTAAGTACGTTAGTTACCTATATGGTTGGTACCCATAGTAAGTACGTTACTTACCCATATGGTTGGTACCCAAAGTAACTACGTTAGTTACCTATATGATTGGTACCCAGAGTAAGGACGTTACTTACCCATATGCGTGGTACCGAGAGTAAGTGCGTTACTTACCCATACGGTTGGTACCGAGAGTAAGGACTTTACTTTCCCCTATGGTTGGTACCCAGTGAAAGTGCATTACTTACCCATATGATTGGTACCGAGAGTAAGGACGTTAGCTCTAGCTAGCAAGGACCTTGGGAATCAACCTGGGAACAACCAGGGATGATCCCAAATAATTCCAAGCAACAGAACCAACCTGGCTGGACAAAGTAGCAGGTGGTAGGTTGGTAAACAACCTCTGGTTCTGTTTTTCCATCCTTGGAAAACAACAACCAGGTTCAGGTCCTAAAAACAGAACCTGTTTTGTCTTTGCCCAACCAGCCAAATGCTGGTTCCGCTGGTTTCCCCTGGCCCTGTAGCATGCAGATACAGACAAACAACATCTAACCTTCACCTAAATTGTACCCCTATAGTGCCTGCCCTGCTACACTATAGTTAACCAAACAAATCAGTACAATTTCGAGTTGGATAGAACTGAATCTGCGCAATCAAGTAAGCCGAACCGCAAAGCTTCCATCTTGGGTTCCTTTGCGAGCTCGTCCTTTCTGCTTGTACTGTTCATAGCGCGTACAATGTTGTGCCGAAGCGCACATTGTACGAGTACCTGCAAATGCTTCAAGCAAAAATTTCAAAAGCAAACAAACACACGAACATACCATTCATACGCAAATGTATTCGCACACGCATACTCGTACAAATAGACGGCAGGATGTCGTGCAATTTGAATTTCCTCCCAACACTTACCGATATGGTCGGTACCAAGAGTAAGTACGTTACTTATCCATATGGTTGGTACCGAGAGTAAGTACGTTACTTACCCATATGGTTGGTACCTAGAGTAAGTGCGTTACTTACCCATATTGTTGGTACCCAGAGTAAGAACATTACTTACCCATATGGCTGGTACCGAGAGTAAGTGCGTTACTTACCGATATGGTTGGTACCGAGAGTAAGTACGTTACTTATCCATATGGTTGCTACCCAGAGTAAGTGCGTTACTTACCCATATGGTTGGTACCCAGAGTAATTGTATTACTTAACCATATGGTTGATACCGAGAGTAAGGATGTTACTTACCCATATGGTTGGTACCGAGAGAATGTGCGTTACTTACCCATATGGTTGATACCGAGAGTAAGTGCGTTTCTTAGCCATATGGTTGGTACCCAGAGTAAGTGCGTTACTTACCCATATGGTTGGTACCCAGAATAAGTGCGTTACTTACCGATATGGTTGGTACCGAGAGTAAGTACGTTACTTACCCATATGGTTGGTACCCAGAGTAAGTACGTTACTTACCCATATGGTTGGTACCCAGAGTAAGTGCGTTACTTACCGATATGGTTGGTACCGAGAGAAAGGACGTTACTTACCCATATGGTTGGTACCGAGAGAAAGTGCGTTATTTACCCATATGGTTGGTACCGAGAGAAAGTTCGTTACTTAGCCATATGGTTGGTACCATGAGTAAGTGCGTTATTTACCCATATAGTTGGTACCGAGAGAAAGTTCGTTACTTAGCCATATGATTGGTACCGAGAGAAAGGACGTTACTTACCCATATGGTTGGTACCCAGAGTAAGTACGTTACTTACCCATATGGTTGGTACCCAGAGTAAGGACGTTACTTACCCATATGGTTGGTACCCAGAGAAAGTGCGTTATTTACCCATATGGTTGGTACCGAGAGAAAGTGCGTTATTACCCATAAGGTTGGAATCGAGAGTAAGTGCATTGCTTATTCATATGGTTGGTACCGAGAGTAAGTGCGTGACTTACCGATATGGTTGGTACCGAGAGAAAGTGCGTTACTTACCCATATGGTTGGTACCGAGAGTAAGGACGTTACTTACCGATATGGTTGGTACCGAGAGAAGGTGTGTTACTTACCTATATGGTTGGTACCTAGAGAAAGTGCGTTACTTACCCATATGGTTGGTACCGAGAGTAAGTGCGTTTCTTAGCCATATGGTTGGTACCCAGAGTAAGTGCGTTACTTACTCATAAGGTTGGTATCGAGAGTAAGTGCGTTTCTTACTCATATGGTTGGTACCGAGAGTAAGCGGGTTTCCTGCCCATATGGTTGGTACCGAGAGTAAGTGCGTTATTTACCCATTTGGTTGGTACCAAGAGTAAATGCGTTACTTACCCATATGGTTGGTACCTAGGATAAGTACGTTACTTACCCATATGGTTGGTACTGAGAGTAAGTGCGTTACTTACCCAAAAGATTGGTATCGAGAGTAAGTGCGTTACTTACTCATATGGTTGGTACCGAGAGTAAGTGCGTGACTTACCGATATGGCTGGTACCGAGAGAAAGTGCGTTACTTACCCATATGGTTGGTACCGAGAGTAAGGACGTTACTTACCGATATGGCTGGTACCGAGAGAAGGTGTGTTACTTACCCATATGGTTGGTACCCAGAGAAAGTGCGCTACTTACCCATATGGTTGGTACCGAGAGTAAGTGCGTTACTTACCTATATGGTTGGTACCGAGAGAAAGTGCGTTACTTATCCATATGGTTGGTACCGAGAGTAAGTGCGTTTCTTAACCATATGGTTGGTACCCAGAGTAAGTGCGTTACTTACTCATGAGGTTGGTATCGAGAGTTAGTGCGTTTCTTACTCATATGGTTGGTACCGAGAGTAAGCGGGTTTCCTGCCTATATGGCTGGTACCGAGAGTAAGTGCGTTACTTACCCATTTGGTTGGTACCAAGAGTAAATGCGTTACTTACCGATATGGTTGCTACCGAGAGTAAGTACGTTACTTACCCATATGATTGGTACCCAGAGTAAGTGCGTTACTTACCCATATGGTTGGTACCGAGAGTAAGTGCGTTACTTACTCATATGGTTGGTACCGAGATTAAGTGTGTTACTAACCAATATGGTTGGTACCTGTTGGATGCAAATTCACATTGCACTACATCCTGCCGTCTGTTTGTACGAGTATGCGTGTGCGAATGTATTTGGGTGTGAATGGAATGTGTAGTGTGTTTGTTTGCTTTCGCAATTTTCGCTTGAAGCATTTGCAGGTACTCGCGCATTATGCGCTTCGGCACAACATTGTATGCGCTATGAACAGTACAAGCAGAAAGGAAAAGCTCGAAAAGGAACCCAAGATGGAAGCTTTGCGGTTCGGTTGAATTGATTGTGCAGATTCAGTTCTATCCAACTCGAAATTGTACTGTTTTGCTTGGTGGACTATAGTGTAGCAGGGCACGCACTATAGGGGTACAATTTAGGTAAAGGTTGTATGTTGTTTGTCTGTATTTGCATGCTACAGGGCCAGGGGAAACCAGCAGAGCCTGCTTTTGGCTGGTTGGGCAAAGATGAAACAGGTTATGTTTTTAGGACCTGAACCTGGTTGTTGTTTTCCTAGGTTGGAAAAACAGAACCAGAGGTTGTTTACCAACCTTTTACCTGCTGTTTTGTCTAGCCAGGTTGATTTTGTTGCTTGGAATTATTTGGGATGATCCCTGGTTGTTCCCAGGTTCATTCCCAAGGTCCTTGCTAGCTAGAACTATTTATTCCTTCTCTGTTTGTACCTGGAAATAGTCAATTTGATTCAAGCGAATTCCTCCCTTCGTGGAATTTCGTTTTCTACGCGGTTCAAGGGCGTAATGCTACCCGAGTCAACGCTAGTACGCTAGCCCTCCAACACTAGGCAAATAATGTCCTAGCCATAACTTTGTAATGGCAGAACTTTTCGCAAGGCAACTTGGTTTATTTTAAAGCTCTTGGAGCGAGCTTCGATATAGCAAATTCTCAGCTTAATTCGATCGACGGTCTGCACGATACGCTGCGCGACGTTCAAGGTACTCTTGCTGTTTTGACTAAGTCCCTCTTGATCCCTCTCTCTACAAACTCGGACCGGTGGATAGGGGCTGGTCTTGTACCAGGCACCCAAGGACCCTTGGAGGTGACCCCGAGGAGAGGTTTTAAGTTTAATAAAGTCTTAATAGTTGGAGTTTATTAGGCCCTTTCACCAACAAGCTGGTATTAGAGCTGCGTTATAGTGATCCTCGTTATAGGTAGCAATGGCGGGCAACACCTCGGCGGTAGCTGGTGAATCTTCAGCCCAAGATCGTAGCGGCAGCCATGATTCTGGTGTTTCTGCGCCAAGGGGAGTGCGAACAAGCCAGGGCTCGCTGATCAAGGAGGTGCTGAAAAACTTCACCATCGAGAAGTTCAATGGTGAGGGCTATGATTGGGCCTGGAAAATGCAACTTTATTTCCGTCAGATCGGTTTGCTGAAACTAATGATTGGGGAGAGCCTAGACCAAGTGACCCCGCCCTTCAGGAAGATTGGGACGAGCGCGCCTCAGCTGGCTACTACTTGATGTCGCAGAGTTTGGAGCTGAGCCAGCGTCACCACGTCATGCACTTGCTGCCAGAGGTTGAGTGCGGTCCAAAGGCGTGGACAGTGTTGAAGGAGCTGCACGCCCCTACCTCCGTTGCTGCGACGCTCATGATGGAGAGGGAGCTGTCCGCGTTGCGCCTAAGCGAGGGAGAGCCGGTGCAACCCATCCTGGACAAGATGCGTGATCTCTACGCGAAGTTGGCGATCGCGGGAATCACCTACCCGGAGCAGACCAAGTGCCTGAAGATGCTCTCGCTGCTGCCGGAATCGTGGCTTCCATTCACGAGCGGATTGAGCCTGCCGCAGAACCAGAGCTTGTGGACGCTCGAGTGGGTGCGGACGAAGATTCTGGAGGAGGACTTCCGTCGCCGCCAATTGAGGGGTGGAGACGACGGCAGCAGCGGCTACGGGATGCAAGGGAGCCGACGTGGCAAAGGACGTGGCTTCGGTGGTGCTGGACGCAGTGCAAAGAAGGACGACGACTCCAACGACCAACAAGGAGGTACCGGTTGGGGTCGCGGTGCGAAATCTGGACGTGGGGGCAAGTCGGGTGCTGGTGGCAAAATGAAAGGGAGTTGCTGGTATTGTGAAAAGAAAGGGCACCCCTGGTTTTTGTGCTATAAGAAACTTGATGGATGGACCCCGCAGAATCGTCACCAGGATGGCGGCGCGCGGAGGAACCAGAAAAACGGCGCCAACATGGTCGTTGATTTGTCCGACAACAACCCGAAGGGCAACGGCGGTGCGGAGAAGAAGAAGGAGCGCACCGCGGGCCAATTCTTCCATGTGGGAGACAAGGGGGAGCAAGGAGACGCATCTGCTAAGGTTGGAGCAGAGCTGCACCCCCTGGACTATTGGGTGTTGGACACAGGCGCTGCTTGGACAATGACGCCGCGCAAGGACCTGCTGGACGACGTACGCGCTGCACCGATTATCGAGGTGTGCTCTGCCTCTGGACAAGGTGGCTGGTGTGGGACGAGCTGCGTTTAAGGGAGCGGATGGCAAGCCGGTGGTGCTGCACGACGTTCTCCTCGTTCCCAACCTGAAGGCCAACCTTATCTCCCTCCGTAAGCTTGGCAAGGCTGGGGTGAACACCAACACGGATAGGGCTCGCACTTATAAGGGGAAGCTGGGCAATCAGGTGCTTTGGGATATGCACGAGAGCAAGGACGTGTACAGATCTATGTTGCAGCTGTTGGCGCTGGCGTGGCACGGTGGGGGGCAGGCTGGAGAGGGGTCTGCATCCCAGGGGGAGTGCAACGCCTTTGGAGGGGTTGGTGTGAAAGTGTCGGCCAGATCTGGGGAGACCGTTTGGGCAACGGCACACCGACGTTTGGGGCATGTGGCAATGCCTTTGCTGAAGCAGCAGGAGAAGGATGGAGCCATTAAGGGCTTGAAGCTGAACGGACAACCAATCGATGATAATTAAGAAATTTGACTCCTTTCAAAGTTCACCCGTTTCCCCTTCCATAGTGTGGCTGGCAGGAACAAAAAGCCGTTGGAGCTGGTCCACATGGACTTGGTGGGGCCGCTGCCCGTGCAAGGGCACAAGGGGGAGCGGTACTTTCTAACCATAGTGGATGACAAGAGCAGGCTAATGTGGGCGTATCCGCTGAAGCAGAAAGATCACGCCGCCTCCACGATTCGGGACGATTGGCTGCCGTTTGTGGAGAAGCAAGCGGAGTGTGTGGTGAAGCGGATTAGGACAGATCGGGGTGGTGAGTTCCTTGGAGCTGAGATGACGGCCTGGCTCAAGAAGCAGGGCATCCAGAGGGAGCTGACCACGGCTTACACCCCACAGTCCAACGGTGTAGCAGAACGGGCGAACTGGACAATTCTGGAGACAGCTAGGGCGCTGCTCATAGAATCTGGGCTGGCCAACTCCATGTGGCCACATGCTGTTCGGCACGCTACCGTCACTAGGAACAGGGTACTCACAAAGGTTGGGGATGACTCGTGGGTGCCGTTGGAGAGGTGGCTTGGGAGGAAGCCGCCGGTGGACATGCTGAGGGTGTTCGGTTGCATGGCAGTCGACCACGTCCCCAAGACCTACCGCAGTAGGTTGGGGGCGAGTGCAATCTGGTGTGTGCATTTGGGGCTGGCTACTGAGAGCAAGGGATGGCTGCTGTGGGAGCCTTCCAAGGGTGTGTTGTTTGACAGCAGGGATGTGAATTTTGTTGAGGGCATGATGTATGGGAGCTGGGAGAAACAGCCGGAGTCCAGGGTGTCCCAGCAAATGGAGCAGATCACCATGCAGCTGGACCTGACTCCTAGTGTGTGGGAGGAGGGAGAAGAGGCAGCTGCAGAGGGTGGTGATAGAGAGAAGGTGCAGGAGGCACCTGCTGGTTGAAGGGATGATGTAGAGACTAGCCGTAGCACTAGAGGAGCTGCTGGATCCGAGGGGAGACAGCAGCAGCAGGGGAAAACTAAGAAGCCGAAGGATGTCGTTATGAAGGGATGGGAGACACCCGTCTCCAGGCCAGGACGTACCCGTATCGCTACTAAGAAGCTGACTGCAGGAGCTGATGTAGCGGAGCAGCAGCATGGGACCGAGGAGGCATTGCTGATTCTACCGCATGGCTATGACCCGGATGAGGAGGATGAGCCTGCGTACTATTTCCTTGCCCCTGCACCAAAGGAACCAGCTAGCATGGAGGAGGCATTAGCTGGACCAGATAGGGACAAATGGCTGGCTTCTAGAGATGCTGAGTACCAGAGCCTGCTAGAGAATAGGACATGTGAACTAGTGGTGCAGCCTGAGGGAAAGAAAGCGGTGTAATTGGCAGATGCAGCCGTTAGTGGGAATTTCATTATCCAGATGGACATATCAACGGCATTCCTCAACGGGATTTTAGAGGAGGAGGTGTTCATGACGCAGCCGCCTGGGTATGAGGATAGTACGGGCAGGGTGTGCAAGCTGAAAAGGTCCATCTACGGCCTGAATTAGGCGCCACGCTGCTGGTACCAAAAGATGGCAGCTGTTTTAGAGGAGATGGGATTCAGGACCAGCAGCTGTGATGAGAGCCTCTTTCTCAAGGGGGAGGGGGAGAAGCTGGTGTTGTTTCTGGTCTATGTGGACGACATTCTTCTCTTTAGCAGCAGCATGAAGGAGATCCAGAAGGTGCAGCAGCAGCTGATGGAGAACTTCAAGTGCAAGAACCTTGGGAAGGTAAACTACTACCTCGGGATGCATGTAGAGAGGGATCTGTATCACAGGTGGTTGAAGCTGCACCAGGAGAAGTTCATCAACAAGCTGGGGGAAAAGTATGGGATTGAGAATGAGCGCAAGGTTGCAACTCCCCTGCCAGTAGAATTCAAGCTTGTGAAAGCTGCAGAGGATGAAGGGGTTGAATCCGAGGAGCAGCAGCAATTTCAGTCCTTGGTGGGCAGCCTCTTGTATGCAGCTGTTCACACAAGGCCTGATATCTCTTTCTCGGTTGGGCAGCTGGCTAGGGTGGTGCAGAATCCATCAGAGGAGCAGGTGGATGCAGCTGAGCGTGTGGTGAACTATCTGAACTCTCACCCAAGCATTGGAGTTCAATACTCTGCATCTGCACAGGTGAAGCAGAAAGGGGTTGAGGTGCTGAAAGAGAAGGGGGAGAGGCTTGGAGAAGGCAAGCTCTTTCTCACTTGCTTTACCGATGCTACGTGGGCCTTTGAGAAGGAGGATTCCTCATCAGTGGGAGGATACATCTGCGTAGTAGGGGGAGGACCGGTTAGTTGGAGGTCAAAGAAGCACACGGAGACAGCACTCTCTTCTGTGGAATCAGAGTATATGGCGATGTTCCATGGGGTGAAGGATGTGATTTGGCTGAGAAGGTTCTAAGAGGAGATTGGCCAGGAGAAGAAGGTTGCTACGCCGCTGTTCTGTGATAGCAAGGGGGCTCTTGGAATGGCCAGAAACGCTGTGCTTCATGGGCTCAATAAGCACATGCGTATCAAGTGGCACTGGCTGCGTAAGGAGGTGAAGAGGGGGACGGTGAATCCGATCTACATCAAGACTCACCAGCAGCCAGCAGACTTCCTCACCAAGAGGCTTGCAGATGAGCCTCATTGGCGTTGTGTGCGCATGAGTGGAATGAGTATGAACTAGTATGGAATGATGGGGATGCAGCCGGCAGGCTGAAGGGGAGTGTGTTGGGTGCAAATTCACATTGCACGACATCCTGCCGTCTGTTTGTATGAGTATGCGTGTGCGAATACATTTGGGTGTGATTGGAATCTTCATGTATTTGTTTGCTTTCGCAATTTTCGCTTGAAGCATTTGCAGGTACTCGCGCATTGTGCGTTTCGGCACAACATTGTACGCGCTATGAACAGTACAAGCAGAAAGAACGAGCTCGCAAAAGAACCCAACATGGAAGCTTTGCGGTTCGGTTGAATTGATTGTGCAGATTCAGTTCTATCCAACTCGAAATTGTACTATTTTGTTTGGTTGACTATAGTGTAGCAGGGCAGGCACTATAGGGGTACAATTTAGGTAAATGTTGGATGTGTTTGTCTGTATCTGCATGCTACAGGGCCAGGTGAAACCAGCGGAACCAGCATTTGGCTGGTTGGGCAAGGACAAAACATGTTCTGTTTTTAGGACCTGAACCTGGTTGTTGTTTTCCCAGGTTGGAAAAACAGAACCAGAGGTTGTTTACCAACCTACCACCTGCTGTTTTGTCCAGCCAGGTTGGTTTTGTTGCTTGGAATTATTTGGGATGATCCCTGGTTGTTCCCAGGTTCATTCCCAAGGTCCTTGCTAGCTAGAACTATTTATTCCTTTTCTGTTTGTACATGAATATAGTGAATTTTATTCAAGCAAATTCCTTCCTGGAATTTTATTTCTACGCGGTGCGACGGCGGAATGCTACCTGAGTCAACGCTAGTACGCTAGCACTCCAACGCTAGGCAAACGCTGTCCGAGCCATAACTTCGTAATGGCAGAACTTTTCGAGAGGCAACTTGGTTCATTTTAAAGCTCTTGGAGCGAGCTTCGATAGAGCAAATTCTCAGCGTAATCCGATCGATGGTCTGCACGATACGCTGCGCATCGTTCAAGGTACTCTTGCTGTTTTGACTAAGTCCCTCTTGATCCCTCTCTCTACAAACTCGGACCCGAGGATAGGGGCTGGTCTTGTACCAGGCACCCAAGGACCCCTAGAGGTGACCCTGAGGAGAGGTTTTAAGTTTGAAAAAGTCTCAATAGCTTGAATTTACTAGGCCCTTACACCAACATTACTTACCCATATGGTTGGTACTGAGAGTAAGGACGTTACTTACCCATATGGTTGGTACCAAGGGAATGTGCGTTACTTACCTATATGGTTAATACCGAGAGTAAGTGCGTTTCTTACTCATATGGTTGGTACCCAGAGTAAGTGCGTTACTTACCCATATGGTTGGTACCCAGTGTAAGTGCGTTACTTACCCATATGGTTGGTACCGAGAGTAAGGACGTTACTTACCCATATGGTTGGTACCGAGAGAAAGTGAGTTACTTACCCATATGGTTGGTACCGAGAGTAAGTGCGTTACTTAGCCATATAGTTGGTACCATGAGTAAGTGCGTTATTTACCTATAAAGTTGGTATCGAGAGTAAGTGCGTTACTTACTCATATGGTTGGTACCGAAAGAAAGCCGGTTTCCTGCCCATATGGTTGGTACCGAGAGTAAGTGCATTACTTACCCATATGGTTGGTACCGAGAGTAAGTGCGTTACTTACCGATATGGCTGGTAAGGAGAGTAAGTACGTTACTTACCTATATGGTTGGTACCCAGAGTAAGTGCCTTACTTACCCATATGGTTGGTACCCAGAGTAAGTGCGTTACTTACCGATATGGTTGGTATCAAAAGTAAGTGCGTTACTTACCGATATGGTCGGTACTGAGAGTAACTATGTTACTTACCCATATGGTTGGTCCCGAAAGTATGTGCGTTACTTACCCAAATGGTTGGTAGTCAGAGTAAGTGCGTTACTTACCGATATGGTTGGTACCGAGAGTAAGTACGTTACTTACCTATATGGTTGGTACAAAGAGTAAGTGTGTTATTTACCCATATGGTTGGTACCCAGAGTCAGTGCGTAACTTACCCATATGGTTGGTACCGAGAGTAAGTGCGTTACTTACCCATATGGTTGGTACCCAGCGTAAGTGCGTTAGTTATCCATATAGTTGGTACCGAGAGTAAGGATGTTACTTACCCATATGGTTGGTACCGAGAGAAAGTGCGTTACTTACCCATATGGTTGGTACCGAGAGTAAGTGCGTTTCTTAGCTATATGGTTGGTACCCAGAGTAAGTGCGTTACTTATCTATATGGTTGGTACCAAGAGTAAGTGCGTTACTTACCCATATGGTTGGTATCGAGAGTAAGTTTGTTAGTTAAGCATATGATTGGTACTGAGAGTAAGTATGTTACTTACTCATATAGTTGGTACCGAGAGTAAGCGGGTTTCCTGCCCATATGGTTGGTACCGAGAATATGTGCGTGACTTACCCATATGGTTGGTACCGAGAGAAAGTGCGTTACTTCCCCATATGGTTGGTACCGAGAGTAAGTTTGTTAGTTACCCATATGGTTGGTACCCAGAGTAAGTGTGTTACTTAGCCATATGTCTAGAACCGAAAGTAAGTGCGTTACTTACCCATATAGTTGGAACCGAGAGAAGGTGTGTTACTTACCCATATGGTTGGTACCGAGACTAAATTCTTTACTTATCCATATGGTTGGTACCGAGAGTATGTGTGTTATTTACCGATATGGTTGGTTCCGACAGTAAGTACATTACTTATCGATATGGTTGGTACTGAAGATAAGTGCGTTACTTATCCATATCGTTGGTACGAAGAATATGTGTGATACTTACCTATATGGTTGGAACAAAGAGTAAATGCGTTACTTACCCATATAGTTGGTATCCAAAGTAATTACATCACTTACCCATATGGTTGGGACCCAGAGTATGTGCGTTACTTACCCATATGGTTGGTACCGGGAGAAAGTGCGTTACTTACCCATATGGTTGGTACCGAGAGAACCTGTGTTACTTATCCATATGGTTGGTACCGAGATTAAGTTCGTTACTTATCCATATGGTTGGTACCGAGAGTATGTGCGTTACTTACCGATATTGTTGGTTCTGAGAATAAGTACGTTACTTATCCATATGGTTGGTACTGAAGATAAGTGCGTTACTTACCCATATGGTTGGTACCAAGAATTTGTGTGATACTTACCTATATGGTTGGAACCAAGAGTAAGTGCGTTACTTACCCATATAGTTGGTAACCAAAGTAAGTACATCACTTACCCATATGGTTGGTACCCAGAGTAAGTGCGTTATTTACCCATATGGTTGGTACCCTGAGTAAGTGCGTTCCTTACCTATATGGGTGGTACTGAGAATAAGTGCGTTACTTACCCATATGGTTGGTACTCAGAGTAAGTGCGTTACTTACCCATATGGTTGGTACCCAGAGTAAGTGCGTTACTTACCCATATGGTTGGTACCGAGAGTAAGGACGTTACTTACCCATATGGTTGGTACCGAGAGAAAGTGCGTTACTTACCCATATGGTTGGTACCAAGAGTAAGTGCATTTCTTAGCCATATGGTTGGTACCCAGAGTAAGTGCAATACTTACCCATAGGACTGGTACGAAGAGTAAGTGCGTTACTTACCCATATGGTTGGTATCGAGAGTAAGTTTGTTACTTAAGCATATGATTGGTACCGAGAGTAAGTGCGGTACTTACTCATATGGTTGGTACCGAGAGTAAGCGGGTTTCCTGCCCATATGGTTCGTACCGAGAGTAAGTGCATTACTTACCCATATGGTTGGTACGAAGAATATATGCGTGGCTTACCCATATGGTTGGTACCGAGAAAAAGTGCGTTACTTCCCCATATGGTTGGTACCGAGAGTAAGTTTGTTAGTTACCCATATGTTTGGTACCCAAAGTAAGTGTGTTACTTAGCCATATGTCTAGAACCGAAAGTAAGTGCGTTACTTACCCATATAGTTGGTATTGAGAGAAAGTGTGTTACTTACCCATATGGTTGGTACCGAGACTAAGTTCGTTACTTATCCAAATGGTTGGTACCGAGACTATGTGCGTTACTTACCGATATGGTTGGTTCCGACAGTAAGAACGTTACTTATCCATATGGTTAATACTGAAGTTCAGTGCGTTAGTTACCCTTATGGTTGGTACCAATAATATGTATGATACTTACCTAAATGGTTGGAACCAAGATTAAGTGCGTTACTTACCCATATAGTTGGTACCCAAAGTAAGTACATCACTTACCAATATGGTTGGTACGGAGAGTAAGTGCGTTACTTACCCATATGGTTTGTCTCAAGAGTAAGGACGTTACTTTTCCATATGGTTGGTACCGGGAGATAATGCGTTACTTACCCATATGGTTGGTACCGAGAGAAAGTGCGTTACTTACCCATATGGTTGGTACCGAGACTAAGTTCGTTACTTATCCATATGGTTGGTACCGAAATATGTGCGTTACTTACCGATATGGTTGGTTCCAAGAATAAGTACGCTACTTATCCATATGGTTGGTACTGAAGATAAGTGCGTTACTTACCCATATGGTTGGTACCTAGAATTTGTGTGATACTTACCTATATGGTTGGAACCAAGAGTAAGTGCGTTACTTATCTAGAGGGACTGTGTGGTGAAGCGGATTACGATAGATCGGGGTGGTGAGTTCCTTGGAGCTGAGATGACGGCCTGGCTCAAGAAGCAGGGCATCTAGAGGGAGCTGACCACGGCTTAAACCCCACAGTCCAACGGTGTAGCTGACCGGGCGAACCAGACAATTCTGGAGACAGCTAGGGCGCTGCTCATAGAATCTGGGCTGGGCAACTTGATGTGGCCCCATGCTGTTCGGCACACTACCGTCGCTAGGAACAGGGTACTCACAACGGTTGGGGATGATTCGTGGGTGCCGTTGGAGAGGTGGTTTGGGAGGAAGCCACCGGTGGACATGCTGAAGGTGTTCGGTTGCATGGCAATCGCCCACGTCCCCTAGACCTAGTGTAGTAAGTTAGGGAAGAGTGCAATCTGGTGTGTGCATTTAGGGCTGGCTGCTGAGAGCAGGGAATGGCTGCCGTGGGAACTTTCCAAGGGTGTCTTGTTTGACAGCAGGGATGTGAAGTTTGTTGAGGGCATGATGTATGGGAGCTGGGAGAAACAGCCGGAGGCCAGGGTGTCCCAGCAAATGGAGCAGATCACCATGCAGCTGGACCTGACTCCTAGTGTGTGGGAGGAGGGAGAGGAGGCAACTGCAGAGGGTGGTGATGGAAAGAAGGTACAGGAGGCACCTGCTGATGGAGAAAATGATGTGGAGACTGGCACTAGTGGAGCTGCTGGATCTGAGGGGAAAGAGCAGCAGCAGGGGAAAACTAAGAAGCCGAAGGGTGTCGTTATGAAGGGATGGGAGACACCCGTCTCCAGGCCAGGACGTACCCGTATGGCTACTAAGAAGCTGACTGCAGGAGCTGATGTAGCGGAGCAGCAGCTTGGGACCGAGGAGGCATTGCTGATTCTACCGCATGGCTATGACCCGGATGAGGAGGATCAACCTGCGTACTGTTTTCTTGCCCCTGCACCAGAGGAACCAGCTAGCATGGAGGAGGCATTAGCTGGACCAGATAGGGACAAATGGCTGGCTTCTAGGGATGCTGAGTACCAGAGCCTGCTGGAGAATGGGACTTGGGAACTAGTGGTGCTGCCTGAGGGGAAGAAAGCCGTACAGTGCAAGTGGGTGCCAAGGATCAAGACTGACGACAAGGGGCAGGTCACCATCTACAAGAGTAGGTTGGTGGCTAAGGGGTTTATGCAGAAGGAGAAGCGGGACTTCAATGAGATATTTGCTCCCACTGCCAAACCCCCTACCCTTCGTGTCTTGTTGGCAGATGCAATCTTTAGTGGGAAGTTCATTATCCAGATGGACATATCAACGGCATTCCGCGATGGGATTTTAGAGGAGGAGGTGTTCATGACGCAGCCACCTGGGTATGAGGATGGTACGGGCAGGGTGTGCAAGCTGAAGAGTCCATCTACGGCTTGAAGCAGGTACCAGAAGCTGGCAGCTGTTTTAGAGGAGATGGGATTCGGGACCAGCAGCTGTGATGAGAGCCTCTTTCTCAAGGGGGAGGGGGAGACGCTGGTGCTGTTTCGGGTCTATGTGGACGACATTCTTCTCTTTAGCAGCAGCATGAAGGAGATCCAGACAGTGCAGCAGCAGCTGATTGAGAACTTCAAGTGCAAGAACCTTGGGGAGGTAAAGTACTACCTCGGGATGCACGTGGAGAGGGATCTGGATCACAGGTGGTTGAAGCTGCACCAGGAGAAGTTCATCAACGAGTTTGGGGAGAGTACGGAATTGAGAATGAGCGCAAGGCACAGAATTCAAGCTTGTGAAAGCTGCAGAGGATGAAGGGGTTGAAGCCGAGGAGCAGCAGCAATTTCAGTCCTTGGTGGGCAGCCTCTTGTATGCAGCTGTTCACACGAGGCCCGACATCTCTTTCTCTGTTGGGCAGCAAGCTAGGGTGGTGCAGAATCCATCAGAGGAGCAAATGGATGCAGCTGAGCGTGTGGTGAAGTATCTGAACTCTCACCCAAGCATTGGAGTTCAATACTCCGCATCTGCACAGGTGAAACAGAAAGGGGTTGAAGTGCTGAAAGAGAAGGGGGAGAGGTTTGGAGAAGGCAAGCTCTTTCTCACTTGCTTTACCGATGCTACGTGGGCCTCTGAGAAGGAGGATTCCTCATCTGTGGGAGGATACATCTGTGTAGTTGGGGGATGACCTGTTAGTTGGAGGTCAAAGAAGCAGATGGAGACAGCACTCTCTTCCGTGGAGTCAGAGTACATGGCAATGTTTTATGGGGTGAAGGAGTGATTTGGCTGAGGAGGCTGTTAGAGGAGATTGGCCAGGAGCAAAAGGTTGCTACGCCGCTGTTTTGTGATAGCAATGGAGCTCTTGGGATGGCCAGGAACGCTGTGCTTTATGAGCTGAACAAGCACATGCGTATCAAGTGGCACTGGCTACGTAAGGAGGTGACGAGGGGGACGGTGAATCCGATCTACATCAAGACTCACCAGCAGCCAGCAGACTTCCTCACCAAGAGGCTTGCAGATGAGCCTCATTGGCATTCTGTGCGCATGAGTAGAATGAGCATGAACTAGCATGAAATGAGAGGGAGTGTGTTGGATGCAAATTCACATTGCACTACATCATGCCGTCTGTTTGTACGAGTATGCGTGTGCGAATGCATTTGCGTGTGAATGGTATGTTCGTGTGTTTCTTTGCTTTCGCAATTTTCGCTTGAAGCATTTGCAGGTACTCGCACCATATGCGCTTCGGCACAATATTGTACGCGTTATGAACAGTACAAGCAGAAAGGACGAGCTCGCAAAGGAACCCAAGATGGAAGCTTTGCGGTTCGGCTTACTTGATTGCGCAGATTCAGTTTTATCCAGCTCGAAATTGTACTATTTTGTTTGGTTGACTATAGTGTAGCAGGGCAGGCACTATAGGGGTACAATTTAGGTGAAGGTTGGATGTTGTTTGTCTGTATCTGCATGCTACAGGGCCAGGGGAAACTAGCGGAACCAGCATTTGGCTGGTTGGGCAAAGACGAAACAGGTTCTGTTTTTAGGACCTGAGCCTGGTTGTTGCTTTCCCAGGTTGGAAAAACAGAACCAGAGGTTGTTTACTAACCTACCACCTGCTGTTTTGTCCAGCCAGGTTGGTTCTGTTGCTTGGAATTATTTGGGATCATCCCTGGTTGTTACCAAGTTGATTCCCAAGGTCCCTGCTAGCTAGAGCTATTTATTCCTTCACTGTTTGTACCCGAATATGGTGAAATTGATTCAAGCAAATTCTTTCGTTGCTGGAATTTCCTTTCTACCCGGTGTGACGGCGGAATGCTACCCGAGTCAACGCTAGTACGCTAGCACTCAAACGCTAGGCAAACGCTGTCCGAGCCATAACTTCGTAATGGCAGAACTTTTCGCGAGGCAACTTGGCTTATTTTAAAGCTCTTAGAGTGAGCTTCGATATAGTAAATTCTCAGCTTAATCCAATCTACAGTCTGCACGATACGCTGCGCGACGTTCAAGGTACTCTTGCTGTTTTGACTAAGTCTCTCTTGATCCCTCTCTCTACAAACTCGGACCCGAGGATAGGGGCTGGTCTTGTACCAGGCACCCAAGGACCGTTGGAGGTGACCCCGAGGAGAGAAAGTGCATTACTTACCCATAAGGTTGGTACCGAGAGAAAGTGCATTACTTACCCAAATGGTTGGTACCGAGATAAAGTTCGTTACTTATCCATATGGTTGGTACCGAGAGTAAGTACGTTACTTACCCATATGGTAGGTACCCAGAGTAAGTGCGTTACTTACCCATATGGTTGGTACCGAGAGTAAGGACATTACTTACGCATATGGTTGGTACCCAGAGAGTGCGTTACTTACCCATATGGTTGGTACCCAGAGTAAGTGCGTTACTTACCCATATGGTTGGTACCGAGAGTAAGGACATTACTTACGCATATGGTTGGTACCGAGAGAAAATGCGTTACTTACCCACATGGTTGGTACTGAGAATAAGTGCGATACTTACCGATATGGTTGGTACCAATAGTAAGTACGTGACTTACCCATATGGTTGGTACCCAGAGTAAATGCTACTTACCCATATAGTTGGTACCAAGAATATGTGTGATACTTACCTATATGGTTGGTACCAAGAGTAAGTGCGCTACTTACCCATTTAGCTGGTACCCAAAGTAAGTACGTTACTTACCCATTTGGTTGGTACCCAGAGTAAGTGCGTTACTTACCCATATGGTTAGTACCAAGAGTAAGTGCGTTAATTACCTATATGGTTGGTACCGAGAGTAAGTACGTTACTTACCCATATGGTTGGTACCGAAAGTAGGGACGTTACTTACCCATATGGTTGGTACTGAGAGAAACTGCGATACTTACCCATATGGTTGGTACCGAGAATAAGTGCGTTACTTACGGATATGGTCGGTACCGAGAGTAAGTGCGTTACTTATCCGTATGGTTGGTACCGAGAGTAAGAACGTTACTTACCCATATGGTTGGTACCAAGAATATGTGCATTATTTACCCATATGGTTGGAACCAAGAGTAAGTGCGTGACATACCCATATGGTTGGTATGAAGAGTAAGTGCGTTACTGACCCATATGGTTGGTACCAAGAGTAAGACGTTAGTTCCCCATAAGGTTGGTACCGAGAGTAGGTGCGTTACTTACCCATATGGTTGGTACCGAGAGTAAGTGTGTTACTTACCCATATGGTTGGTATCCAGAGTAAGTGCGTTACTTACCTATATGGTTGGTACCGAGCGTAAGGACGTTACTAACCCATAAGGTTGGTACCGAGAGAAAGTGCGTTACTTACCCAAATGGTTGGTACCGAGACAAAGTTCGTTACTTATCCATATGGTTGGTACCGAGAAAAAATGCGTTACTTACTGATATGGTTGGTACCGAGAGTAAGTACGTTACTTACCCATATGGTTGGTACCCAGAGTAAGTGCGTTACTTACCCATATGGTTGGTACTGAGAGTAAGGACGATACTTACGTATATGGTTGGTACCGAGAGAAAATGCGTTACTTACCCATATGGTTGGTACCGAGAACAAGTGAGTTACTTACCGATATGGTTGGTACCGAGAGTAAGTACGTTACTTACCCATGTGGTTGGTACCCAGAGTAAGTGCTACTTACCCATATAGTTGGTACTGAAGGTGAGTGCGTTACTTATACAAATGGTTGGTACCAAGAATATGTGTGATACTTACGTTTATGCTTAGTACCAAGAGTAAGTGCGTTACTTACCCATATAGCTGGTACCCAAAGTAAGTATGTTACTTACCCATATAGTTTGTACCGAGAGAAAGTGCGTTATTTACCCATATGGTTGGTACTGAGAGTAAGTGCGTTTCTTAGCCATATGGTTGGTACCCAGAGTGAGTGCGTTACTTAGCCATATGGTTGGTACCAAGAGTAAGTGCGTTACTTACCCATATGGTTGGTATCGAGAGTATGTGCGTTATATACTCATATGGTTGGTACCGAGAGTAAGCGGGTTTCCTGCCCATATGGTTGGTACCGAGAGTGAGTGCGTTACTTACCCATATGGTTGGTACCGAGAGTTAGTGCGTTACTTACCGATATGGTTGGTACCGAGAGTATGAACGTTACTTACCCATATTGTTCGTACCCAGAGTAACTACATTACTTAACCATATGGTTGGTACCGAGAGTAAGTGCGTTACTTACCGATATGGTTGGTACCGAGATGAAGTACGTTACTTACCCATATGGTTGGTACCGAGAGTAAACGGGTTTCCTGCCCATATGGTTGGTACCGAGAGTAAGTGCGTTACTTACTGATATGGTTGGTACCGAGAGTAAGTACGTTACATACCCATATGGTTGGTACCCAGAATAAGTACGTTACTTACCCATATAGTTGGTACCAAGAGTAAGTGTGTTACTAAACGATATGGTTGGTACCGAGAATAAGTGCGTTTCTTACCGATATGGTTGGTACCGCGAGTAAGTGCATTACTTATCCATATGGTTGGTACCCAAAGTAACTGCGTTACTTACCCATATGGTTGGTACCGATAGTAAGTGCGTTACTTACCGATATGATTGGTACCGAGAGTAATTACGTTGCTTACCAATACGGTTGGTACCGAGAGAAAGTGCGTTACTTACCTATATGGTTGGTACAAAGAGTAAGTGAGTTTATTAGCCATATGGTTGGTACCCAGAGTAAGTGCGTTACTTACCCATATGGTTGGTACCGAGAGTAAGTGCGTTACTTACTGATCTGGTTGGTACCGAGAGTAAGTACGTTACTTACCCATATGGTTGGTACCCAGAGTAAGTTCGTTACTTACCCACATGGTTGGTACCCAGAGTAAGTGCGTTACTTACCCATATGGTTGGTACCGAGACTAAGGACGTTACTTACCCATATGGTTGGTACCAAGAGAAGGTGCATTACTTACCCATATGGTTGGTACCGAGAGTAAGTGCGTTTCTTAGCCATATGGTTGGTACCCTGAGTAAGTGCATTACTTAAGCATATGATTGGTACCAGGAGTAAGTGCGTTACTTACCCATATGGTTGGTACTGAGAGTAAGCGGGTTTCCTGCCCATATGGTGGGTACCGAGAGTAAGTGCGTTACTTACCGATATGGTCGGTACCGAGAGTAAGTTTGTTTCTTACCCATATGGTTGGTACCGAGAGTAAGTGCTACTGACCCATATGGCTGGTACACAGAGTAAGTGCGTTACTTACCCATATGGTTGGTACCGAGAGTAAGTGCGTTACTTACTGATCTGGTTGGTACCGAGAGTAAGTACGTTACTTACCCATATGGTTGGTACCCAGAGTAAGTGCGTTACTTACTCATATGGTTGGTACCGAGACAAAGTGCATTACTTACCCATATGGTTGGTACTAAGAGTAAGTGCGTTACTTACTGATATGGTTGGTACCGAGAGTAAGTACATTACTTACCCATATGGTTGGTCTCGAGAGTAAGTGCGTTACTTAAGCATATGATTGGTACCGAGAGTAATTGCGTTGCCATATGGTTGGTACCGAGAGTAAGTGCGTTACTTACCCATAAGGTTGGTATCGAGAGTAAGTGCGTTAGTTACTCATATGGTTCGTACCGAGAATAAGCGGGTTTCCTGCCCATATGGTTGGTACCGAGAGTAAGTGCTTTACTTTCCGATATGGTCGGTACCGAGAGTAAGTACGTTACTTACCCATATGGTTGGTACCGAGAGTAAGTGCTACGGACCCATATGTTTGGTACCAAGAGTACGTGCGTTACTTACCCGTATGGTTGGTACCGAGAGTTATTGCATTACTTACCGATATGGTTGGTCCCGAGAGTAAGTACGTTACTTACCCATATTGTTGGTACCCAGAGTAACTGCGTTACTTACCCATATGGTTGGTACCGAGAGTAAGTGTGTTACTTACCGATATGGTTGGTACCGAGATTAAGTACGTTACTTACCCATATGGTTGGTACCGAGGGTAAACGGGTTTCCTGCCCATATCGTTCGTACCGAGAGTAAGTGCGTTACTTACCCAAATGGTTGGTACCGAGAGTAAGTGTGTTACTTACCGATATGGTTGGTACCAAGAGTAAGTACGTTACATACCCATATGGTTGGTACCCAGAGTAAGTGCGTTACTTACCCATATAGTTGGTACCGAGAGTAAGTGCGTTACTTACCGATATGGTTGGTACCGAGAGTAAGTGCGTTACTTACCGATATGGTTGGTACCGAGAGTAAGTGCGTTACTTATCCATATGGTTGGTACCCAGAGTAAGTGCGTTACTTACCCATATGGTTGGTACTGAGAGTAAGTGCATTACTTACCGATATGATTGGTACCGAGAGTAAGTACGTTACTTACCCATATAGTTGGTACCGAGAGTAAGTGCGTTACTTACCCATATGGTTGGTACCGAGAGTAAGGTCATTACTTACCCATATGGTTGGTACCGAGAGAAAGTGCGTTACTTACCTATATGGTTGGTACTGAGAGTAAGTAAGTTTATTAGCCATATGGTTGGTACCCAGAGTAAGTGCGTTACTTACCCACATGGTTGGTACCGAGAGTAAGTGCGTTACTTACTCATCTGGTTGGTATCGAGAGTAAGTGCGTTACTTACCCATATGGTTGGTACCCAGAGTAAGTGCGTTACTTACCCACATGGTTGGTAGCCAAAGTAAGTGCGTTACTTACCCATATGGTTGGTACCGAGAGTAAGGACGTTACTTACCCATATGGTTGGTACCAAGAGAAGGTGCATTACTTACCTATATGGTTAGTACCGAGAGTAAGTGCGTTTCTTAGCCATATGGTTGGTACCCAGAGTAAGTACATTACCTAGCCATGGTTGGTACCAAGAGAAAGTGCGTTACTTAAGCATATGATTGGTACCGGGAGTAAGCGGGTTTCCTGCCCTTATGGTGGGTACCGAGAGTAAGTGCGTTACTTACCGATATGGTCGGTACTGAGAGTAAGTTTGTTTCTTACCCATATGGTTGGTACTGAGAGTAAGTGCTACTGACCCATATGGCTGGTACACAGAGTAAGTGCGTTACTTACCCATATGGTTGGTACCGAGAGTAAGTGCGTTACTTACTGATCTGGTTGGTACCGAGAGTAAGTACGTTACTTACCTATATGGTTGGTACCCAGAGTAGGTGCGTTACTTACCCATATGGTTGGTACCGAGACAAAGTGCATTACTTACCCATATGGTTGGTACCGAGAGTAAGTGCGTTACTTACTGATATGGTTGGTATCGAGAGTAAGTACGTTACTTACCCATATGGTTGGTCTCGAGAGTAAGTGCGTTACTTAAGCATATGATTGGTACCGGGAGTAAGTGCGTTGCCATATGGTTGGTACCAAGAGTAAGTGCGTTACTTACCCATAAGGCTGGTATCGAGAGTAAGTGCGTTAGTTACTCATATGGTTGGTACCGAGAATAAGCGGGTTTCCTGCCAATATGGTTGGTACCGAGAGTAAGTGCTTTACTTTCCGATATGGTCGGTACCGAGAGTAAGTACGTTACTTACCCATATGGTTGGTACCGAGAGTAAGTGCTACGGACCCATATGGTTGGTACCAAGAGTAAGAGCGTTACTTACCCATATGGTCAGTACCCAGAGTAAGAGCGTTACTTACCCATATGGTTGGTACCCAGAATAAGTCCGTTACTTACCCATATGGTTGGTACCTAGAGTGAAGACGTTACTTACCCATATGGTTGGCACCAAGAGAAAGTGCATTACTTACCCATATGGTTGGTACCGAGAGTAAGTGCGTTTCTTAGCCATATGGTTGGTACCCTGAGTAAGTGCGTTACTTAGCCATATGGTTGGTACCAAGAGTAGCTGCGTTACTTACCCATATGGTTGGTATCGAGAGTAAGTGCGTTACTTAAGCATATGGTTGATACCGAGAGTAAGCGGGTTTCGTGCCTATATGGTTGGTACCGAGAGTAGGTATGTACTTACCCATATGGTTGGTACCGAGAGTAAGTGCTACTGACCCATATGGTTGGTACCCAGAAAAATTGCGTTACTTACCTATATGGTTGGCACCGAGAGTAAGTACGTCTCATACCCATATGGTGGGTACCGATAGTAAGTTCGTTACTTATCCATATGGTTGGTACCGAGAGAAAATGCGATACTTACCCATATGGTTGGTACCGAGAGTAGGTCCGTTACTTACTCATATGGTTGGTACCGAGAGTAAGTGTGTTTCTTAGCAATATGGTTGGTACCCAGAGTAAGTGCGTTACGTACCCATATGGTTGGTACCCAGAAAAAGTGCGTTACTTACCCATATGGTTGGTACCGAAAGTAAGGACGTTACTTACCCATATGGTTGGTACCGAGAGAAAGTGCGTTACTTACACATATGGTTGGTACCGAGAGTAAGTAAGTTACTTACCCAAATGGTTGGTACCGAGAGTAAGTGCTACTGAACCATATAGTTGGTACCCAGAATAAGTGTGATACTTACCCATGTGGTTGGCACCGAGAGAAAGTGCGTTACTGACCCATATGGTTGGTACCGAGAGAAAATGCGTTACTTTCCCATATGGTTGGTACCGAGAGAAAGTGCGTTACTTATCGATATGGTCGGTACCGAGAGTAAGTACGTTACTTACCCATATGGTTGGTACCGAGAGTAAGTTCGTTTCTTAGCGATATGGTTGGTACTAAGAGTAAGGACGTTACTTACCCATATGGTTGGTACCGAGAGTAAGTACGTTACTTACCCATATGGTTGGTACCGTGAGTAAGGGCTACTGACGCATATGGTTGGTACCCAGAATAAGTGCGTTACTTACCGATATGGTTGGCACCGAGAGTAAGTACGTTACTTACCCATATGGTGGGGACCGAGAGTAAGGACGTTACTTACTGATGAGATATAAGCTTAATAGATAGTTGAGAGTTTAGGACGGCCTAGGCTTAGTAGCCTAGGCCAAGGAGAAGTCGAGGGAGTTGTGCCAAGGGTATCGAGAAAGCTGGGAAATGTGTGTTCACTATAGGTTTGCAAGAACATATAGCATGTGAACAAGAAGGTGCACCACCTAACAATGTTTGTAATAACTACACTAACTACAGCTACAGGCAGTTACATGTAAAAATTCTGACACTCCCCCATAACTATCTACAGCAGGAGTTTGTGCAGAACACAACCTGCAGGGGTATACAAGCAACATCAACAGCAGGTAGGTAGGTAGGTAGTACAGCAGAAAAGGTACAGCAAGCATTCCTGCCACCCCCTTACCCTCTCCCCACCAACCACAGGAGGGGCAGCAGGGAGAGTGAGGAGGCGGGCTGGCTCTCGCTGGTCACCCCTTCCATCTCCTCACCCTTCCCCTCCCCCCGCCCCCCACATTGCTGCAGGAGTAGCAAAGGGAGGAAGAGAGGAGAGGTGGAGGGACGGCTGCTGGATGGTCTCACACCCGCCACCCCAGTGGGACTCCCCCAGCTCCCCCACACCCTCACACCCTCCCCTTAGCGGCACCCGCAGCAGTGGGAAAGAAAGGAGGAGGGGAAGGGAAGTTGGTCTCACACCCGCCATCCCAGTGCCACTCCCCCGGCTCCCCCACACCCTCACACCCTCCCCCCAGCGGCAGCTGCAGCAAGGGAAAGAAAGGAGGAGGAGGGAAAGGGAAGCACACCACCCATCACCCCAACACCCGCCACCCCCATACCTTCCCCCCCACGGCTGCAGAGAAACGAAGGAGGAGGGGGTGGGTGGGGAGAAAGCCGCAGAGCGGCTACAGATGGTCGGCGCGGGTAGGTCAGGGGCGGTTGCAGGAAGTGCAGGCACGGGGTGAGGCAGAGGCGGCTGCACCGAGTGCAGGAGCGGGGGCGGCTGCTCCAAGGGCAGGCGCCGGGTGGTGCAGGGGCGGCTACAGCGAGTGCAGGCGCGAGTGAGGCAGTGGCACCGCCGAGTGCGCCAGGGGCGGGTACGCGGCGGCTCAGGACACCGTCGCAGGCGCCAGGGGCGGTTCCGCAGCGGCTCAGGGCACCGAGAGAAAATGCGTTACTTACCCATATGGTTCGTACCGAGAGTAACTGCTACTGACCCATATGTGGTACCCAGAATAAGTGCGTTACTTACCCATACGGTTGGCACCGAGAGTAAGTACGTTACATACCCATATGGTGGGTACCGAGAGTAAGGACGTTACCTACCCATATAGTTGGTACCGAGAGAAAGTGCATTACTTACCCATATGGTTGGTACTGAGAGAAAGTGCGTTACTTACCCATATGGTTGGTACCGAGAGTAAGTGCGTTTCTTAGCCATATGGTTGGTACCCAGAGTAAGTGCGTTTCTTAGCCATATGGTTGGTACCAATAGTAAGTGCGTTACTTACCCCTATGGTTGGTACCGAGAGTAAGGACGTTAATTACCCATATGGTTGGTACCGAGACTAGGTGCGTTTCTTAGCCATATGGTTGGTACCCAGAGTAAGTGCCTTACTTACCGATGTGGTTGGTAACGAAAGTAAGTACGTTACCTACCCATATGGTTTGTACCGAGAGTAAGTGCGTTACTTACCGATATGGTTGGTACCCAGAGTAAGTGTGTTACTTACCCATATGGTTGGTACCTAGAATAAGGACGTTACTTACCCATATGGTTGGTACCGAGAGAAAGTGCGTTACTTACCTATATGGTTGGTACCGAGAGTAAGTGGGTTTCTTAGCCATATGGTTGGTACCCACAGTAAGTGCGTTACTTACCCATATGGTTGGTACCGAAACTAAGTGCGTTACTTACCGATCTAGTTGGTACCGAGAGTAAGTACGTTACATACCCATATGGTTGGTACCGAGAGAAAGTGCGTTACTTACCCATATGGTTGGTACTGAGAGAAAGTGCGTTACTTACCCATATGGTTGGTACCGAAAGTAAGTGCGTTTCTTAGCCATATGGTTGGTACCCAGAGTAAGTGCGTTTCTAAGCCCTATGGTTAGTACCAATAGTAAGTGCGTTACTTACCCCTATGGTTGGTACTTAGAGTAAGTGCGTTACATACCCATATGGTTGGTACCGAGAGAAAGTGCGTTATTTTCCCATATGGTTGGTACTGAGAGTAAGTGCGTTCCCTAGCCATATGGTTGGTACCCAGAATAAGTGCGTTACTTACCCTTATGGTTGGTACCGAGAGTAAGTGCGTTACTTACCGATCTGGTTGGTACCGTGAGTAAGTACGTTACTTACCCATATGGTTAATACCCAGAGTAAGTGCGTTACTTACACATTGTTGGTGTAAGGGCCTAATAAACTCAAGCTATTAAGACTTTATCAAACTTAAAACCTCTCCTCGGGGTCACCTCCAAGGGTCCTTGGGTGCCTGGTACAAGACCAGCCCCTATCCTCGGGTCCGAGTTTGTAGATAGAGGGATCAAGAGGGGCTTAGTCAAAACAGCAAGAGTACCTTGAACGTTGCGCAGCGTATCGTGCAGACCGTCGATCGGATTAAACTGAGAATTTCCTCTATCGAAGCTCGCTCCTAGAGCTTTAAAATGGACCAAGTTGCCTCGCAAAAAGTTCTGCCATTACGAAGTTATGGCTCGGACAGCGTTTGCCTAGTGTTGGAGTGCTAGCGTACAAGCGTTGACTCAGGTAGCATTCCGCCATGGCACCGCATAGAAAACAACAGGTAGTAGGTTGGTAAACAACCTCTGGTTCTGTTTTTCCAACCTGGGAAAACAACAACCAGGTTCAGGTCCTAAAAATAGAACCTGTTTCGTCTTTGCCCAACCAGCTAAAAGCTGGTTCCGCTGGTTTCCCCTGGCCCTGTAGCATGGAGATACAGACAAACAACATCCAACCTTCACCTAAATTGTACTCCCATAGTGCCTGCTCTGCTACACTATAGACAACCAAACAAAACAGTAAAATTTCAAGTTGGATATAACTGAATCTGCACAATCAATTCAACCGAACCGCAAAGCTTCCATCTTGGGTTCTTTTGCGAGCTTGTCGTTTCTGCTTGTACTGTTCATAGCGCATACAATGTTGTGCCGAAGCGCATAATGCGCAAGTATCTGCAAATGCTTCAAGCGAAAATTGCGAAAGCAAACAAACACACGAACATTCCATTCATACCCAAATACATTCGCACATGCATACTCGTACAAACAGACGACAGGATGTCGTGCAATGTGAATTTGCACCCAACACACTCCCCCTCAGCCTGCCAGCTGCATCCCCATCATTCCATACTAGTTCATACTCATTCCACTCATGCGCACACAACGCCAATGAGGCTCATCCGCAAGCCTCTTTGTGAGAAAGTCTGCTGGCTGCTGGTGAGTGTTGATGTAGATCGGATTCACCGTCCCCCTCTTCACTTCCTTACGCAGCTAGTGCCACTTGATACGCATGTGCTTGTTCAGCCCATGAAGTACAGCGTTCCTGGCCTTCCCAAGAGCCCTCTTGCTATCACAAAACAGCGGCGTAGCAACCTTGTACTCCTGACCAATCTCCTCTAACAACCTCCTCAGCCAAATCACCTCCTTCACCCCGTGGAACATTGCCATGTACTCTGATTCCACGGAAGACAGTGCTGTCTCCGTCTGCTTCTTGGACCTCCAACTAACAGGTCCTCCCCCAACTACGCAGATGTATCCTCCCACAGATGAAGAATCCTCCTTCTCAGAGGCCCACGTAGCATGGGTAAAGAAAGTGAGAAAGAGCTTGCCTTCTCCAAGCCTCTCCCCCTTCTCTTTCAGCACCTCAACCCCTTTCTGCTTCACCTGTGCAGATGCAGAGTATTGAACTCCAATGCTTAGGTGAGAGTTCAGATACTTCACCACACGCTCAGCTGCATCCACCTACTCCTCTGATGGATTCTGCACCACCCTAGCCAGCTGCCCAACCGAGAAAGAGATATGAAGCCTTGTGTGAACAGCTGCATACAAGAGGCTGCCCACCAAGGACTGAAATTGCTCTGCTCCTCGGCTTCAACCCCTTCATCCTCTACAGCTTTCACAAGCTTGAATTCTGCTGGCAGGGGAGTTGCAATTTTGCGCTCATTCTCAATCCCATACTTCTACCCCAACTCCTTGATGAACTTCTCCTGGTGCAGCTTCAACCACCTGTGATCCAGATCCCTCTCCACGTACATCCTGAGGTAGTATTTTACCTCCCCAAGGTTCTTGCACTTAAAGTTCTCCATTAGCTGCTGCTGCACCTTCTGGATCTCCTTCATGCTGCTGCTAAAGAGAATAATGTCGTCCACATAGACCAGAAACAACACCAGCTTCTCCCCCTCCCCCTTGAGAAAGAGGCTCTCATCACAGCTGCTGGTCCTGAATCCCATCTCCTCTAAAACAGCTGCCATCTTTTGGTACCAGCAGCGTGGCGCCTCATTCAGGCCGTAGATGGACCTTTTCAGCTTGCACACCCTGCCTGTACCATCCTCATACCCAGGCGGCTGCGTCATGAACACCTCCTCCTCTAAAATCCTGTTGAGGAATGCCGTTGATATGTCCATCTGGATAATGAATTTCCCACTAACAGCTGCATCTGCCAACAAGACACGAAGGGTAGGGGGTTTGGCAGTGGGACCAAAGATCTCATTGGAGTCCCGCTTCTCTTTCTGCATAAACCCCTTAGCCACCAACCTACTCTTGTAGATGGTGACCTGCCCCTTGTCGTCAGTCTTGATCCTTAGAACCCACTTGCATTGTACCGCTTTCTTTCCCTCAGGCAGCACCACTAGTTCCCAAGTCCCATTCTCCAGCAGGCTCTGGTACTCAGCATCCCTAGAAGCCAGCCACTTGTCCCTATCTAGTCCAGCTAATGCCTCCTCCTCTAAAATCCCGTTGAGAAATGCCGTTGATATGTCCATCTGGATAATGAACTTCCCACTAACGGCTGCATCTGCCAACAAGACACGAAGGGTAGGGGGTTTGGCAGTGGGAGCAAAGATCTCATTGAAGTCCCGCTTCTCCTTCTGCATAAACCCCTTAGCCACCAACCTACTCTTGTAGATGGTGACCTGCCCCTTGTCGTCAGTCTTGATCCTTAGCACCCACTTGCATTGTACCGCTTTCTTTCCCTCAGGCAGCACCACTAGTTCCCAAGTCCCATTCTCCAGCAGGCTCTGGTACTCAGCATCCCTGGAAGCTAGCCATTTGTCCCTATCTGGTCCAGCTAATGCCTTCTCCATGCTAGCTGGTTCCTCTGGTGCAGGGGCAAGAAAACAGTACGCTGGTTGATCCTCCTCATCCGGGTCATAGCCATGCGGTAGAATCAGCAATGCCTCCTCGGTCCCAAGCTGCTGCTCCGCTACATCAGCTCCTGCAGTCAGCTTCTTAGTAGCCATACGGGTACGTCCTGGCCTGGAGACGGGTGTCTCCCATCCCTTCATAACGACACTCTTCGACTTCTTAGTTTTTCCCTGCTGCTGCTCTCCTCCCTCGGATCCAGCAGCTCCACTAGTGCTACTGCTAGTCTCCACACCATTGTTTTCACCGGCAGGTGCCTCCTGCACCTTCTCTCCAGCACCACCTTCTGCAGCTGCCTCCTCTCCCTCCTCCCACACACTAGGAGTCAGGTCCAGCTGCATGGTGATCTGCTCTATCTGCTCGGACACCCTGGCCTCCGGCTGTTTCTCACAGCTCCCATACATCATGCCCTCAATAAACTTCACATCCCTGCTGTCAAACAACACACCCTTGGAAGGTTCCCACAGCAGCCATCCCTTGCTCTCAGCAGCCAGCCCCAAATGCACACACTAGATTGCACTCGCCCCCAACTTACTGCGGTAGGTCTTGGGGACGTGGGCGACTACCATGCAACCGAACACCCTCAGCAACTTGTGGGTGGTTGTCCGTTCAGCTTCAAGCCTTTAACTGCTCCATCCTTCTCCAGTTGCTTCAGCAAAGGCATTGCCACATGCCCCAAACGTCGGTGTGCCGTTGCCCAATCCGTCTCCCCAGATCTGGCCGACACTTTCACACCAACCCCTCCAGCGGCGTTGCACTCCCCCTGGGATGCAGACCCCTCTCCAGCCTGCCCCCCACCGTGCCACGCCAGCGCCGGCAGCTGCCACATAGATCTGTACACGTCCTTGCTCTCGTGCAGATCCCAAAGCACCCGATTGCCCAGCTTCCCCTTATAAGTGCGAGCCCCATCCGTGTTGGTGTTCACCCCAGCCTTGCCAAGCTTACGGAGGGAGATAAGGTTGGCCTTCAGGTCGGGGACGAGGAGGACGTCGTGGAGCACCACCGGCTTGCCATCCGCTCCCTTAAACGCAGCTCATCCCGCACCAGCCACCTTCAACATGTGTTCAGAGGCAGAGGACACCTCGTTAATCGGTGCAGCTCGTACGTGGTCCAGCAAGTCGTTGCCCAGCTTCATCGTCCAAGCAGCGCCCGTGTCCAACACCCATTAATCCAGGGAGTGCAGCTCTGCTCCAACCTTAGCAGATGCGTCTCCTTGCTCCCCCTTGTCTCCCACATGGAAGTATTGGCCCGCGGTGCGCTCCTTCTTCTTCTCCGCACCACCGTTGCCCTTCGGGTTGTTGTCGGACGAATCAGCGACCATGTTGGCGCCGTTTTTCTGGTTCCTCCGTGCGCCGCCATCCTGGTGACGATTCTGGGAGGTCCATCCATCGGCTTTCTTATAGCACAAAAACCAGGGGTGCCCTTCCTTCTCACAATACCAGCAACTCCCTTTCATTTTGCCACCAGCACCCGACTTGCCCCCAAGTCCAGATTTCGCACCGCGACCCCAACCGGTACCTCCTTGTTGGTCGTTGGAGTCGTCGTCTTTCTTTGCACCGCGTCCAGCACCACCGAAGCCACGTCCTTTGCCATGTCGGCTCCCTTGCATCCCGTAGCCGCTGCTGCCGTCGTCTCCACCCCTCATTTGGCGGCGACGGAAGTCCTCCTCCAGAATCTTCGTCCGCACCCACTCGAGCGTCCACAAGCTCTGGTTCTGCGCCAGGCTCAATCCGCTCGTGAATTGAAGCCACGATTCCGGCAGCAGCGAGAGCATCTTCAGGCACATGGTCTGCTCCGGGTAGGCGATTCCCGCGATCGCCAACTTCGCGTAGAGATCACGCATCTTGTCCAGGATGGGTTGCACCGGCTCTCCCTCGCTTAGGCGCAACGCGGACAGCTCCCTCTCCATCATGAGCGTCGCAGCAACGGAGGTAGGGGCGTGCAGCTCCTTCAACACCGTCCACGCCTTTGGATAGCACTCAACCTCCGGCAGCAGGTGCATGACGGGGTGACGCTGGTTCAGCTCCAAACTCTGCGACATCAAGTAGTAGCCAGCCGAGGCGCGCTCGTCCCAATCTTCCTGAAGGCCGGGGTCACTCGGTCTAGGCTCCTCCCCAATCATTAGTTTCAGCAAACCGATCTGACGGAAAAAAAGTTGCATTTTCCAGGGTTTTGTACCAGGCACCCAAGGACCCTTGGAGGTGACCCCGAGGAGAGGTTTTAAGTTTGATAAAGTCTTAATAGCTTGAGTTTATTAGGCCCTTACACCTACAAGCTGGTATCAGAGCTGCGTTATAGTGATCCTCGATATAGGTAGCTATGGCGGGCAACACCTCGACAGAAGCTGGTGAATCTTCAGCCAAGATCGTAGCGGTAGCCAAGATTCTGGTGTTTCAGCGCCAAGGGGAGCGCGAACAAGCCAGGGCTCGCTGGTCAAGGAGGTGCTGAAAAACTTCACCGTCGAGAAGTTTAATGGTGAGGGCTATGATGATTGGGCCTGGAAAATGAAACTATATTTCCGTTAGATTGGATTGCTGAAACTAATGATTGGGGAGGAGCCTAGACCGAGTGACCCCGCCCTTCAGGAAGATTGGGACGAGCGAGCCTCAGCTGGCTACTACTTGATGTCGCAGAGTTTGGAGCTGAACCAGCGTCACCACGTCATGCACCTGCTTTCAGAGGTTGAGTGCGGTCCGAAGGCGTGGACGGTGTTGAAGGAGCTGCACGCCCCTACCTCCATCGCTGCGACGCTCATGATGGAGCGGGAGCTGTCCGCGTTGCGCCTAAGCGAGGGAGAGCCGGTGCAACCAGTCATGGACAAGATGCGCGACCTCTACGCGAAGTTGGCGATCGCGGGAATCACCTACCCGGAGCAGACCAAGTGCTTGAAGATGCTCTTGCTGCTGCCGGAATCGTGGCTTCAATTCACGAGCGGATTGAGCCTGCCGCAGAACTAGAGCTCATGGACACTCGAGTAGGTGCGGACAAAGATTCTGGAGGAAGACTTCCATCGCCGCCAACTGAGAGGTGGAGACGACGGCAGCAGCGGCTATGGGATGCAAGGGAGCCAACGTGGCAGAGGACTTGGCTTCGGTGGTGTTGGACGCGGTGCAAAGAAAGACGACGACTCCAACGACCAACAAGGAGGTACCGGTTGGGGTCGCGGTGCAAAATCTGGACGTGGGGTCAAGTCGGGTGCTGGTGGCAAAATGAAAAGGAGTTGCTGGTATTGTGAGAAGGAAGGGCACCCCTGGTTTTTGTGCTATAAGGGGTGAACACCAACACAGATGGGGCTGGCACTTATAAGGGGAAGCTGGGCAATCGGGTGCTTTGGGATCTGCACGAGAGCAAGGACGTGTACAGATCTATGTGGCAGCTGCCGGCGCTGGCGTGGCACGGTGGGGGGCAGGCTGGAGAGGGGTCTGCATCCCAGGGGGAGTGCAACGCCGTTGGAGGGGTTGGTGTGAAAGTGTCGGCCATATCTGGGGAGACAGATTGGGCAACGGCACACCAACGTTTGGGGCATGTAGCAATGCCTGTGCTGGAGCAACTAGAGAAGGATGGAGCCGTTAAGGGCTTGAAGCTGAACGGACAACCACCCGATGATAACTGTGAAATTTGCCTCCTTTTAAAGTTCACCCGTTTCCCCTTCCATAGTGTGGCTGGCAGGAGCAATAAGCCGTTGGAGCTGGTCCACATGGACTTGGTGGGGCCGCTGCCGGTGCAAGGGCACAAGGGGGAGAAGTACTTCCTAACCATAGTGGATGATTGGAGCAGGCAAATGTGGGCGTATCCGCTGAAGCAGAAAGATCACGCCGCCTCCACGATTTGGGACGATTGGCTGCCGTTTGTGGAGAAGCAAGCGGAGTGTGTGGTGAAGCGGATTAGGACAGATCGGGGTGGTGAGTTCCTTGGAGCTGAGATGACGGCCTGGCTCAAGAAGCAGGGCATCCAGAGGGAGCTGACCACGGCTTACACCCCAGAGTCCAACGGTGTAGCAGAATGGGCGAACCGGACAATTCTGGAGACAGCTAGGGTGCTGCTCATAGAATCTGGGCTGGGCAACTTGATGTGGCCCCATGCTGTTCCGCACGCTACCGTCGCTAGGAACAGGGTACTCACAAAGGTTGGGGATGACTCGTGGGTGCCGTTGGAGAGGTGGCTTGGGAGGAAGCCGCCGGTGGACATGCTGAGGGTGTTCGGTTGCATGGCAGTCGCCCACGTCCCCAAGACCTACCGCAGTAAGTTGGGGGCGAGTGCAATCTGGTGTGTGCATTTGGGGCTGGCTGCTGAGAGCAAGGGATGGCTGCTATGGGAGCCTTCCAAGGGTGTGTTGTTTGACAGCAGGGATGTGAAGTTTGTTGAGTGCATGATGTATGGGAGCTGGGAGAAACAGCCGGAGGCCAGGGTGTCCCAGCAGATGGAGCAGATCACCATGCAGCAAGACCTGACACCTAGTGTGTGGGAGGAGGGAGAGGAGGCAGCTGCAGAGGGTGGTGATGGAGAGAAGGTGCAGGAGGCACCTGCTGGTGGAGGTGATGGTGTGGAGACTAGCGGTAGCACTAGTGGAGCTGCTGGATCCGAGGGAGGAGAGCAGCAGCAAGGAAAAACTAAGAAGCCGAAGAGTGTCGTTATGAAGAGATGGGCGACACCAGACTCAAGGCCAGGACGTACCCGTATGGCTACTAAGAAGCTGACTGCAGGAGCTGATGTAGCGGAGCAGCAGCTTGGGACTGAAGAGGCATTGCTGATTCTACCGCATGGCTGTCACCACGATGAGAAGGATGAGCCTGCCTACTGTTTTCTTGCCCCTGCACCATAGGAACCAGCTAGTATGGAGGAGGCATTAGCTGGACCAGAGAGGGAGAAGTGGCTGGTTTCCAGGGATGCTGAGTACCAGAGCCTGCTAGAGAATGGGACATGGGAGCTGTTGGTGCTGCCTGAGGGGAAGAAAGCCATACAGTGCAAGTGGGTGCTAAGGATCAAGACCGATGACAAGGGACAGGTCACCATCTACAAAAGTAGGCTGGTGGCTAAGGGGTTTATGCAGAAGGAGAAGCGGGACTTCAATGAGATCTTTGCTCCCACTGCCAAACCCCCTTCCCTCCGTGTCTTGTTGGCAGATGCAACCGTTAGTGGGAAATTCATCATTCCGATGGATATATCAATGACATTCCTCAATGGGATTTTAGAGGAGGATGTGTACATGACGCAGCCACCTGGGTATGAGGATGGTACGGGCAAGGTGTGCAAGCTGAAAAAGTCCATCTACGGCTTGAAGCAGGCGCCACGCTGCTGGTACCAGAAGCTGGCAGCTGTTTTAGAGGAGATGGGATTCAGGACCAGCAGCTGTGATGAGAGCCTCTTTCTCAAGGGGGAGGGGGAGAAGCTGGTGTTGTTTCTGGTCTACGTGGACGACATTCTTCTTTTCAGCAGCAACATGAAGGAGATCCAGAAAGTGCAGCAGCAGCTGATGGAGAACTTCAGGTGCAAGAACCTTGGGGAGGTAAAATACTACCTCGGGATGCACGTAGAGAGGGATCCTGATCACAGTTGGTTGAAACTGCACCAGGAGAAGTTCATCAAGGAGCTGGGAGAGAGATATGGGATTGAGAATGAGCGCAAGGTTGCAACTCCACTGCCAGCAGAATTCAAGCTTGTAAAGGCTGCACAGGATGAAGGGAATGAAGCTGAGGAGCAGCAGCAATTCCAGTCCTTGGTGGGCAGCCTCTTGTATGCAGCTGTTCACTCGAGGCCTGACATCTCTTTCTCGGTTGGGCAGCTGGCTAGGGTGGTGCAGAATCCGTCAGAGGAGCAGGTGGATGCAGCTGAGCGTGTGGTGAAGTATTTGAACTCTCACCCAAGCATTGGAATTCAATACTCGGCATCTGCACAGGTGAAGCAGAAAGGGGTTGAGGTGCTGAAAGAGAAGGGGGAGAGGCTTGGAGAAGGCAAGCTCTTTCTCACTTGCTTTACCGATGCAACTTGGGCTTCTGAGAAGGAAGATTCTTCATCTGTAGGAGGATACATCTGCGTAGTAGGGGGAGGACCTGTTAGTTGGAGGTCAAAGAAGTAGACGGAGACAGCACTCTCTTTCGTGGAGTCAGAGTACATGGCAATGTTCCACGGGGTGAAAGAGGTGATTTGGCTGAGGAGGTTGTTAGAGGAGATTGGTCAGGAGCAGAAGGTTGCTACGCCGCTGTTTTGTGATAGCAAGGGGGCTCTTGGGATGGCCAGGAACGCTGTGCTTCATGGGCTGAACAAGCACATGCGTATCAAGTGGCACTGGCTGCGTAAGGAAGTGAAAAGGGGGACAGTGAATCCGACCTACATCAAGACTCACAACCAGCCAGCAGACTTTCTCACCAAGAGGCTTGCAGATGAGCCTCATTGGCGTTGTCTGCGCATGAGTGGAATGAGCATGAACTAGCATGGAATGATGGAAATGCAGCCGGCAGGCTGAGGGGGAGTGTGATGGATGCAAATTCACATTGTACTAGATCCTGCCGTCTGTTTGTACAATTATGCATGTGCGAATGTATTTGGGTGTGAATTGAATGTTCGTGTGTTTGTTTGCTTTCGCAGTTTTCGCTTGATGCATTTGCAGGTACTCGTGCAATGTGCGCTTCGGCACAACATTGTACGCGCTCTGAACAGTACAAGCAGAAAGGACGAGCTTGGAAAGGAACCCAAGATGGAAGCTTTGCGGTTCAACTTACTTGATTCCGCAGATTTAGTTCTATCCAACTCGATATTGTATTGTTCTGTTTGGTTGACTATAGTGTAGCAGGGCAGGCACTATAGAGGTACAACTTAGGTGAAGGTTGGATGTTGTTTGTCTGTATCTGCTTGCTACAGGGCCAGGGAAAACCAGCGGAACCAGCATTTGGCTGGTTGGGCAAAGACAAAACAGGTTCTGTTTTTAGGACCTGAACCTGGTTGTTGTTTTCCCAGGTTGGAAAAACAGAACCAGAGGTTGTTTACCAACCTACCACCTGCTTTTTGTCCAGCCAGGTTGGTTCTGTTGCTTGGAATTACTTGGGATCATCCCTTGTTGTTCCCAGGTTGATTCTCATGGTCCTTGCTAGCTAGAGCTATATATTCCTTCTCTGTTTGTCCTTGAATATAGTCAATTTGATTCAAGCGAATTCCCCCCTTCTGGAATTTTGTTTCTACGCGGTTCAATGGGGTAATGCTACCCGAGTTAACGCTAGTACGCTAGCACTTCAACACTAGGCAAACGCTGTCCGAGCCATAACTTCATAATGGCAGAACGTTTCGCGAGGCAACTTGGTTCATTTTAAACGGAGCGAGCTTCGATATAGAAAATTCTCATCTTATTCCTATCGACGGTCAGCATGATACGCTGCGCAACGTTCAAAGTACTCTTGCTGTTTTTGTTGGTGTAAGGGCCTTATAAACTCAAGCTATTAAGACTTTATCACACTTAAAACCTCTCCTCGGGGTCACCTCCAAGGGTCCTTGGGTGCCTGGTACAAGACCAGCCCCTATCCTCGGGTCCGAGTTTGTAGAGAGACGGATCAAGAGGGACTTAGTCAAAACAGCAAGAGTACCTTGAACGTCGCGCAGCGTATCGTGCAGACCGTCGATCGGATTAAGCTGAGAATTTTCTATATCGAAGCTCACTCTAAGAGCTTTAAAATAAGCCAAGTTGCCTCGCGAAAAGTTCTGCCATTACGAAGTTATGGCTCAGACAGCGTTAGCCTAGCGTTGGAGTGCTAGCGTACTGGCGTTGACTCGGGTAGCATTCCGCCGTCGCACCGCGTAGAAAAGAAATTCCAGCAAGGAAGGAATTCGCTTGAATCAATTTCACTATATTCAGGTACAAACAGAGAAGGAATAAATAGCTCTAGCTAGCAAGGACCTTGGGAATCAACCTGGGAACAACCAGGGATGATCCCAAATAATTCCAAGCAACAGAACCAACCTGGCTGGACAAAATAGCAGGTGATAGGTTGGTGAACAACCTCTGGTTCTGTTTTTCCAACCTGGGAAAACAACAACCAGGTTCAGGTCCTAAAAACAGAACCTGTTTTGTCTTTGCCCAACCAGCCAAATGCTGGTTCCGCTGGTTTCCCCTTGCCCTGTAGCATGCAGATACAGACAAACAACATCCAACCTTCACCTAAATTGTACCCCTATAGTGCCTGCCCTGCTACACTATAGTCAACCAAACAAAACAGTACAATTTCGAGTTGGATAAAACTGAAGCTGCGCAATCAAGTAAGTTGAACCGCAAAGCTTCCATCTTGGGTTCCTTCGCGAGCTCGTCCTTTCTGCTTGTACTGTTCATAGCGCGTACAATGTTATGCCGAAGCGCACATTTTGCGAGTACCTGCAAATGCTTCAAGCGAAAATTGCGAAAGCAAACAAACACACAAACATACCATTCACACGCAAATGCATTCGCACACGCATACTCGTACAAACAGACGGCAGGATGTCGTGCAATGTGAATTTGCACCCAACACACTCCCCCTCAGCCTGCCGGCTGCATCCCCATCATTCCATACTAGTTCATGCTCATTCCACTCATGCGCACACAACGCCAATGAGACTCATCCGCAAGCCTCTTGGTGAGGAAGTCTGCTGGCTGCTGGTGAGTCTTGATGTAGATCGGATTCACCGTCCCCCTCTTCACCTCCTTACGCAGCCAGTGCCACTTGATACGCATGTGCTTATTCAGCCCATGAAGCACAGCGTTCCTGGCCATCCCAAGAGCTCCCTTGCTATCACAAAACAGCGGCGTAGCAACCTTTTGCTCCTGGCCAATCTCCTCCAACAGCCTCCTCAGCCAAATCACCTCCTTCACCCCATGGAACATCGCCATGTACTCTGATTCCACGGAAGAGAGTGCTGTCTCCGTCTGCTTCTTTGACCTCCAACTAACCGGTCCTCCCCCAACTACGCAGATGTATCCTCCCACAGATGAGGAATCCTCCTTCTCAGAGGCCCACGTAGCATCAGTAAAGCAAGTGAGAAAAAGCTTGCCTTCTCCAAGCCTCTCCCCCTTCTCTTTCAGCACCTCAACCCCTTTCTGCTTCACCTGTGCAGATGCGGAGTATTGAACTCCAATGCTTGGGTGAGAGTTCAGATACTTCACCACACGCTCAGCTGCATCCACCTGCTCCTCTGATGGATTCTGCACTACCCTAGCCAGCTGCCCAACCGAGAAAGAGATGTCGGGTCTCGTGTGAACTGCTGCATACAAGAGGCTGCCCACCAAGGACTGAAATTGCTGCTGCTCCTCGGCTTCAACCCCTTCATCCTCTGCAGCTTTCACAAGCTTGAATTCTGCTGGCAGGGGAGTTGCAACCTTGCGCTCATTCTCAATTCCGTACTTCTCCCCAAGCTCCTTGATGAACTTCTCCTGGTGCAGCTTCAACCACCTGTGATCCAGATCCCTCTCCACGTGCATCCCGAGGTAGTACTTTACCTCCCCAAGGTTCTTGCACTTGAAGTTCTCCATCAGCTGCTGCTGCACCTTCTGGATCTCCTTCATGCTGCTGCTAAAGAGAAGAATGTCGTCCACATAGACCAGAAACAGCACCAGCTTCTCCCCCTCCCCCTTGAGAAAGAGGCTCTCATCACAGCTGCTGGTCCTGAATCCCATCTCCTCTAAAACAGCTGCCAACTTCTGGTACCAGCAGCGTGGCGCCTGCTTCAAGCCGTAGATGGACTTTTTCAGCTTGCACACCCTGCCCGTACCATCCTCATACCCAGGTGGCTGCGTCATGAACACCTCCTCCTCTAAAATCCCGTTGAGAAATGCCGTTGATATGTCCATCTGGATAATGAACTTCCCACTAACGGCTGCATCTGCCAACAAGACACGAAGGGTAGGGGGTTTGGCAGTGGGAGCAAAGATCTCATTGAAGTCCCGCTTCTCCTTCTGCATAAACCCCTTAGCCACCAACCTACTCTTGTAGATGGTGACCTGCCCCTTGTCGTCAGTCTTGATCCTTAGCACCCACTTGCATTGTACCGCTTTCTTTCCCTCAGGCAGCACCACTAGTTCCCAAGTCCCATTCTCCAGCAGGCTCTGGTACTCAGCATCCCTGGAAGCTAGCCATTTGTCCCTATCTGGTCCAGCTAATGCCTCCTCCATGCTAGCTGGTTCCTTTGGTGCAGGGGCAAGAAAACAGTACGCAGGTTGATCCTCCTCATCTGGGTCATAGCCTTGCGGTAGAATCAGCAATGCCTCCTCGGTCCCAAGCTGCTGCTCCGCTACATCAGCTCCTGCAGTCAGCTTCTTAGTAGCCATACGGGTACGTCCTAGCCTGGAGACGGGTATCTCCCATCCCTTCATAATAACACCCTTCGGCTTCTTAGTTTTCCCCTGCTGCTGCTCTCCTCCCTCGGATCCAGCAGCTCCACTAGTGCTACCGCTAATCTCCACACCATCACCTCCACCTGCAGGTGCCTCCTGCACCTTCTCTTTATCACCACCCTCTGCAGCTGCCTCCTCTCCCTCCTCCCACACACTAGGAGTCAGGTCCAGCTGCATGGTAATCTGCTCCATCTGCTGGGACACCCTGGCCTCCGGCTGTTTCTCCCAGCTCCCATACATCATGCGCTCAACAAACTTCACATCCCTGCTGTCAAACAATACACCCTTGGAAGGCTCCCACAGCAGCCATCCCTTGCTCTCAGCAGCCAGCCCCAAATGCACACACCAGATTGCACTCGCCCCCAACTTACTGCGGTAGGTCTTGGGAACGTGGGCGACTGCCATGCAACCGAACACCCTCAGCATGTCCACCGGCGGCTTCCTCCCAAGCCACCTCTCCAACGGCACCCACGAGTCATCCCCAACCTTTGTGAGTACCCTGTTCCTAGCGACGGTAGCCTGCCGAACAGCATGGGGCCACATCAAGTTGCCCAGCCCAGATTCTATGAGCAGCGCCCTAGCTGTCTCCAGAATTGTCCGGTTCGCCCGTTCTGCTACACCGTTGGACTGTGGGGTGTAAGCCGTGGTTAGCTCCCTCTGGATGCCCTGCTTCTTGAGCCAGGCCGTCATCTCAGCTCCAAGGAACTCACCACCCCGATCTGTCCTAATCCGCTTCACCACACACTCCGCTTGCTTCTCTACGAACGGCAGCCAATCGTCCCGAATCGTGGAGGCGGCGTGATCTTTCTGCTTCAGCGGATACGCCCACATTAGCCTGCTCCAGTCATCCACTATGGTTAGGAAGTACCGCTCCCCCTTGTGCCCTTGCACCGGCAGCGGCCCCACCAAGTCCATGTGGACCAGCTCCAACGGCTTTTTGCTCCTGCCAGCCACACTATGGAAGGGGAAACGGGTGAACTTTGAAAGGAGGCAAATTTCACAGTTATCATCGGGTGGTTGTCCGTTCAACTTTAAGCCCTTAACGGCTCCATCCTTCTCCAGCTGCTTCAGCAAAGGCATTGCCACATGCCCCAAACGTCGGTGTGCAGTTGCCCAATCTGTCTCCCCAGATCTGGCCGACACTTTCACACCAACCCCTCCAACGGCGTTGCACTCCCCCTGGGATGCAGACCCCTCTCCAGCCTGCCCCCCACCGTGCCACGCCAGCGCCGGCAGCTGCCACATAGATCTGTACACGTCCTTGCTCTCGTGCAGATCCCAAAGCACCCGATTGCCCAGCTTCCCCTTATAAGTGCGAGCCCCATCCGTGTTGGTGTTCACCCCAGCCTTGCCAAGCTTACGGAGGGAGATGAGGTTGGCCTTCAGGTCGGGGACGAGGAGAACGTCGTGCAGCACCACCGGCTTGCCATCCGCTCCCTTAAATGCAGCTCGTCCCGCACCAGCCACCTTCAACATGTGTCCAGAGGCAGAGCACACCTCATTAATCGGTGCAGCGCGTACGTCATCCAGCAGGTCCTTGCGCGGCGTCATTGTCCAAGCAGCGCCCGTGTCCAACACCCAATAATCCAAGGGGTGCAGCTCTGCTCCAACCTTGGCAGAGGAGTCTCCTTGCTCCCCCTTGTCTCCCATATGGAAGAATTGGCCCGCGGTGCGCTCCTTCTTCTTCTCCGCACCGCCGTTGCCCTTCGGATTGTTGTCGGATGAATCAGCGACCATGTTGGCGCCGTTTTTCTGGTTCCTCCGCGCGCCGCCATCCTGGTGACGATTCTGGGGGGTCCATCCATCGGGTTTCTTATAGCACAAAAACCAGGGGTGCCCTTCCTTCTCACAATACCAGCAACTCCCTTTCATTTTGCCACCAGCACCCGACTTGCCCCCACGTCCAGATTTCGCACCGCGACCCCAACCGGTACCTCCTTGTTGGTCGTTGGAGTCGTCGTCTTTCTTTGCACCGCGTCCAGCACCACCGAAGCCACGTCCTTTGCCACGTCGGCTCCCTTGCATCCCGTAGCCGCTGCTGCCGTCGTCTCCACCCCTCAGTTGGCGGCGACGGAAGTCCTCCTCCAGAATCTTCGTCCGCACCCACTCGAGCGTCCACAAGCTCTGGTTCTGCGGCAGGCTCAATCCGCTCGTAAATTGAAGCCACGATTCCGGCAGCAGCGAGAGCATCTTCAAGCACTTTGTTTGCTCCGGGTAGGTGATTCCTGCGGTCGCCAACTTCGCGTAGAGGTCGCGCAATTTGTCCAGGACAGGTTGCACCGGCTCTCCCTCGCTCAGGCGCAACGCGGACAGCTCCCTCTCCAGCATCAATGTTGCAACAACGGAGGTCGGGGCGTGCAGCTCCTTCAACACGGTCCACGCCTTCGGACCGCACTCAACCTACGGCAGCAGGTGCATGACGTGGTGACGCTGGTTCAGCTCCAAACTCTGCGACATCAAGTAGTAGCCAGCCGAGGCGCGCTCGTCCCAATCTTCCTGAAGGGCGGGGTCACTCGGTCTAGGCTCTTCCCCAGTCATTAGTTTCAGCAATCCGATTTGACGGATATAAAGTTGCATTTTCCAGGCCCAATCATCATAGCCCTCACCATTGAACTTCTCGACGGTGAAGTTTTTCAGCACCTCCTTGATCAGCGAGCCCTGGCTTGTTCGCGCTCCCCTTGGCGCACAAACACCAGAATCATAGCTCCCGCTACGATCTTGGGCTGAAGATTCACCAGCTACCGCCGAGGTGTTGCCCGCCATATCTACCTATATCGAGGATCACTATAACGCAGCTCTGATACCAGCTTGTTGGTGTAAGGGCCTAATAAACTCAAGCTATTAAGACTTTATCACATTTAAAACCTCTCCTCGGGGTCACCTCCAAGGGTCCTTGGGTGCCTGGTACAAGACCAGCCCCTATCCTCGGGTCCGAGTTTGTAGAGAGACGGATCAAGAGGGACTTAGTCAAAACAGCAAGAGTACCTTGAACGTCGCGCAGCGTATCGTGCAGACCGTCGATCGGATTAAGCTGAGAATTTCCTATATCGAAGCTCACTCTAAGAGCTTTAAAATAAGCCAAGTTGCCTCGCGAAAAGTTCTGCCATTACGAAGTTATGGCTCGAACAGCGTTAGCCTAGCGTTGGAGTGCTAGCGTACTGGCGTTGACTCGGGTAGCATTCCGCCGTCGCACCGCGTAGAAAAGAAATTCCAGCAAGGAAGGAATTCGCTTGAATCAATTTCACTATATTCAGGTACAAACAGAAAAGGAATAAATAGCTCTAGCTAGCAAGGACCTTGGGAATCAACCTGGGAACAACCAGGGATGATCCCAAATAATTCCAAGCAACAGAACCAACCTGGCTGGACAAAATAGCAGGTGATAGGTTGGTGAACAACCTCTGGTTCTGTTTTTCCAACCTGGGAAAACAACAACCAGGTTCAGGTCCTAAAAACAGAACCTGTTTTGTCTTTGCCCAACCAGCCAAATGCTGGTTCCGCTGGTTTCCCCTTGCCCTGTAGCATGCAGATACAGACAAACAACATCCAACCTTCACCTAGATTGTACCCCTATAGTGCCTGCCCTGCTACACTATAGTCAACCAAACAAAACAGTACAATTTCGAGTTGGATAGAACTGAATCTGCGCAATCAAGTAAGTTGAACCGCAAAGCTTCCATCTTGGGTTCCTTTGCGAGCTCGTCCTTTCTGCTTGTACTGTTCATAGCGCGTACAATGTTATGCCGAAGCGCACATTTTGCGAGTACCTGCAAATGCTTCAAGCGAAAATTGCGAAAGCAAACAAACACACAAACATACCATTCACACGCAAATGCATTCGCACACGCATACTCGTACAAACAGACGGCAGGATGTCGTGCAATGTGAATTTGCACCCAACAGTTTTGACTAAGTCCCTCTTGATCCCTCTCTCTACAATCTCGGACCCGAGGATAGGGGCTGGTCTTCTACCAGGCACCCAAGGACCCTTGGAGGTGAACCCGAGGAGAGGTTTTAAGTTCGATTAAGTCTTAATAGCTTGAGTTGATTAGGCCCTTACACCAACAACCGTCGCTAGGAACCAGGTACTCACAAAGGTTGGGGATGACTCGTGGGTGCCGTTGGAGATGTGGCTTGGGAGGAAGCCGCTGGTGGACATGCTGAGGGTGTTCGGTTGCATGGCAGTCGTCCACGTCCCCAAGACCTACCGCAGCAAGGGATGGCTGCTGTGGGAGCCTTCCAAGGGTGTGTTGTTTGACAGCAAGGATGTGAAGTTTGTTGAGGGCATGATGTATGGGAGCTGGGAGAAATAGCCGGAGGCCAGGGTGTCCCAGCAAATGGAGCAGATCACCATGCAGCTGGACTTGACTCCTAGTATGTGGGAGGAGGGAGAAGAAGCAGCTGCAGAGGGTGGTGATGGAAAGAAGGTACAAGAGGCACCTGCTTGTGGAGAAAATGATATGGAGACTAGCACTAGTGGAGCTGCTAGATCTGAGGGGGGAGAGCAGCAGCAAGGGAAAACTAAAAAGCCGAAGAGTGTCGTTATGAAGGGATGGGAGACACCCGTCTCCAGGCCAGGACGTACCCGTATGGCTACTAAGAAGCTGACTGCAAGAGCTGATGTAGCGAAGCAGCAGCTTGGGACTGAGCCTGCGTACTGTTTTCTTGCCCCTGCACCAGAGGAACCTGTTGGTGTAAGGGCCTTATAAACTCAAGCTATTAAGACTTTATCACACTTAAAACCTCTCCTCCGGGTCACCTCCAAGGGTCCTTGGGTGCTTGGTACAAGACCAGCCCCTATCCTCAGGTCCGAGTTTGTAGAGAGAGGGATCAAGAGGGACTTAGTCAAAACAGCAAGAGTACCTTGAAAGTCGCGCAGCGTATCGTGCAGACCGTTGATCGGATTAAGCTGAGAATTTACTATAACGAAGCTCGCTCCAAGAGCTTTAAAATGAACCAAGTTGCCTCGCGAAAAGTTCTGCCATTATGAAGTTATGGCTCGGACAGCGTTTGCCTAGCGTTGGAGTGCTAGCGTTCTAGCGTTGACTCGGGTAGCATTCCGCCGTTGAACTGCGTAGAAACGAAATTCCAGGAAGGGAGGAATTCGCTTGAATCAAATTGACTATATTCAGGTACAAACAGAGAAGGAATAAAAAGTTCTAGCTAGCAAGGACCTTGGGAATGAACCTGGGAACAACCAGGGATGATCCCAAATAATTCCAAGCAACTGAACCAACCTGGCTGGACAAAACAGCAGGTGGTAGGTTGGTAAACAACCTCTGGTTCTGTTTTTCCAATCTGGGAAAACAACAACCAGGTTCAGGTCCTAAAAACAGAACCTGTTTTGTCTTTGCCCAACCAGCCAAAAGCAGGCTCTACTGGTTTCCCCTGGCCCTGTAGCATGCAGATACAGACAAACAACATCCAACCTTCACCTAAAATGTACCCCTAAAGTGCCTGCCCTGCTACACTATAGTCAACCAAACAAAACAGTACAATTTCGAGTTGGATAAAACTGAATCTGCGCAATCAAGTAAGCCGAACCGCAAAGCTTCCATCTTGAGTTCCTTTGCAAGCTCGTCCTTTCTGCTTGTACTGTTCATAGCGCGTACAATGTTGTGCCAAAGCGCACATTGCACGAGTACCTGCAAATGCATCAAGCGAAAACTGCGAAAGCAAACAAACACACGAACATTCAATTCACACCCAAATACATTCGCACACGCATACTTGTACAAACAGGCGGCAGGATGTAGTGCAATGTGAATTTGCATCCAACACACTTCCCCTCAGCCTGCCGGCTGCATTTCCATCATTCCATGCTAGCTCATGCTCATTCCACTCATGCGCACACAACGCCAATGAGGCTCATCCGCAAGCCTCTTGGTGACAAAGTCTGCTGGCTGGTGGTGAGTCTTGATGTAGATCGGATTCACCATCCCCCTTTTCACTTCCTTACGCAGCCAGTGCCACTTGATACGCATGTGCTTGTTCAGCCCATGAAGCACAGCGTTCCTGGCCATCCCAAGAGCCCCCTTGCTATCACAAAACAGCGGCGTAGCAACCTTCTGCTCCTGACCAATCTCCTCTAACAACCTCCTCAGCCAAATCACCTCTTTCACCCCGTGGAACATTGCCATGTACTCTGATTCCACGGAAGACAGTGCTGTTTCCGAATGCTTCTTGGACCTCCAACTAACAGGTCCTCCCCCTACTACGCAGATGTATCCTCCTACAGATGAAGAATCTTCCTTCTCAAAAGCCCAAGTTGCATCGGTAAAGCAAGTGAGAAAGAGCTTGCCTTCTCCAAGCCTCTCCCCTTTCTCTTTCAGCACCTCAATCCCTTTCTGCTTCACCTGTGGAGATGCGGAGTATTGAACTCCAATGCTCGGGTGGGAGTTCAGATACTTCACCACACGCTCAGCTGCATCCACCTGCTCCTCTGATGGATTCTGCACCACCCTAGCCTGCTACCCAACCGAGAAAGAGATGTCAGGCCTCGTGTGAACAGCTGCATACAAGAGGCTGCCAACCAAGGACTGAAATTGCTGCTGCTCCTTGGCTTCAACCCCTTCATCCTCTGCAGCTTTCACAAGCTTGAATTCTGCTGGCAGGGGAGTTGCAACTTTGCGCTCATTCTCAATCCCATACTTCTCCCCCACCTCTTTAATAAACTTCTCCTGGTGCGGTTTCAACCACCTATGGTCTGGATCCCTCTCTACGTGCATCCCGAGGTAGTATTTTACCTCCCCAAGGTTCTTGCACTTGAAGTTCTCCATTAGCTGATGCTGCACTTTCTGGATCTCCTTCATGCTGCTGCTGAAGAGAAGAATGTCGTCCACGTGGACCAGAAACAACACCTGCTTCTTCCCCTCCTACTTGAGAAAGAGGCTCTCATCACAGCTGCTGGTCCTGAATCCCATCTCCTCTAAAACAGCTGCCAGCTTCTGGTACCAACAGCGTGGCGCCTGCTTCAAGCCGTAGATGGACTTTTTCAGCTTGCACACCCTGCCCGTACCATCCTCATACCCAGGCGGCTGCGTCATGAACACCTCTTCCTCTAAAATCCCGTTGAGGAATGCCATTGATATGTCCATCTGGATAATGAACTACCCACTAACGGCTGCATCTGCCAACTACACCGCTTTCTTTCCCTCAGGCAGCACCACTAGTTCCCATGTCCCATTCTCCAGCAGGCTCTGGTACTTAGCATCCCTAGAAGCCAGCCATTTGTCCCTATCTGGTCCAGCTAATGCCTCCTCCATGCTAGCTGGTTCCTTTGGTGCAGGGGCAAGAAAACAGTACGCAGGCTCATCCTCCTCATCCGGGTCATAGCCATGCGGTAGAATCAGCAATGCCTCCTCGGTCCCATGCTGCTGCTCCGCTACATCAGCTTCTGCAGTCTGTTTCTTAGTAGCCATACGGGTACGTCCTGGCCAGGAGACGGGTGTCTCCCATCCCTTCATAACGACACCCTTCAGCTTCTTAGTTTTCCCCTGCTGCTGCTGTCTCCCCTCAGATCCAACAGCTCCACTAGTTCTACCGCTAGTCTCCACACCATCACCTCCACCAGCAGGTGCCTCCTGCACCTTCTCTCTATCACCACCCTCTGCAGCTGTCTCTTCTCCCTCCTCCCACACACTAGGAGTCAGGTGCTGCTGCATGGTGATCTGCTCCATTTGCTGGGACACCCTGGCCTCCGGCTATTTCTCCCAGCTCCCATACATCATGCCCTCAACAAACTTCACATCCCTGCTGTCAAACAACACACCCTTGGAAGGCTCCCACAGCAGCCATCCCTTGCTCTCAGCAGCCAGCCCCAAATGCACACACCAGATTGCACTCGCCCCCAACTTACTGCGGTAGGTCTTGGGGACGTGGGCGACTGCCATGCAACCGAACACCCTCAGCATGTCCATCGGTGGCTTCCTCCCAAGCCACCTCTCCAACGGCACTCACGAGTCATCCCCAACCTTTGTGAGTACCCTGTTCCTAGCGACGGTAGCGTGCTGAACAGCATGGGGCCACATCAAGTTGCCCAGCCCAGATTCTATGAGCAGCGCACTAGCTGTCTCCAGAATTGTCCGGTTTGCCCGTTCTGCTATTCCGTTATATTGTGGGGTGTAAGCCGTGGTCAGCTTCCTCTGGATGCCCTGCTTCTTGAGCCAGGGCGTCATCTCAGCTCCAAGGAACTCACCACCCCGATCTGTCCTAATCTGCTTCACCACACACTCCGCTTGCTTCTCCATGAACGGCAGCCAATCGTCCCGAATCGTGGAGGCGGCGTAATCTTTCTGCTTCAGCGGATACGCCCACATTAGCCTGCTCCAGTCATCCACTATGGTTAGAAAGTACCGCTCCCCCTTGTATCCTTGCACCGGCAGCGGCCCCACCAAGTCCATGTGGACCAGCTCCAACGGCTTTTTGCTCCTGCCAGCCACACTATGGAAGGGGAAGCGGGTGAACTTTGAAAGGAAGCAAATTTCACAGTTATCATCGGGTGGTTGTCCGTTCAGCTTCAAGCCCTTAATGGATCCATCCTTCTCCAGCTGCTTCAGCAAAGGCATTGCCACATGCCCCAAACGTCTGTGTGCCGTTGCCTAATCCGTCTCCCAAGATCTGGCTGACACTTTCACACCAACCCCTCCAACGGCGTTGCACTCCCCCTGGGATGCAGACCCCTCTCCAGCCTGCCCCCCACCGTGCCAGGCCAGCGCCGGCATATGCCACATAGATCTGTACACGTCCTTGCTGTCGTGCAGATCCCAAAGCACCCGATTGCCCAGCTTCCCCTTATAAGTGCGAGCCCCATCCGTGTTGGTGTTCACCCCAACCTTGCCAAGCTTACGGAGGGAGATAAGGTTGGCCTTCAGGTCGGGAACAAGGAGAACGTCGTGCAGCACCACCGGCTTGCCATCCGCTCCCTTAAACGCAGCTCGTCCTGCACCAGCCACCTTGTCCAGAGGCAGAGCACACCTCGTTAATCGGTGCAGCGCGTACGTCGTCCAGCAGGTCCTTGCGCGGCGTCATTGTCCAAGCAGCGCCCGTGTCCAACACCCAATTGTCCAGGGGGTGAGCTCTGCTCCAGCCTTAGCAGATGCGTCTCCTTGCTCCCCCTTGTCTCCCACATGGAAGAATTGGCCCGCGGTGCGCTCCTTCTTCTTCTCCGCACCGCCGTTGCCCTTCGGGTTGTTGTCGGACGAATCAGCGACCATGTTGGCGCCGTTTTTCTGGTTCCTCCACGCGCTGCCATCCTGGTGACGATTCTGGGGGGTCCATCCATCGGGTTTCTTATAGCACAAAAACCAGGGGTGCCCTTCGTTCTCACAATACCAGCAACTCCCTTTCATTTTGCCACCAGCACCCGACTTGCCTCCACGTCCAGATTTCGCACCGCGACCCCAACCGGTACCTCCTTGTTGGTCGTTGGAGTCGTTGTCTTTCTTTGCACCGCGTCCAGCACCACCGAAGCCACGTCTTTTGCCACTTCGGCTCCATTGCATCCTGTAGCCGCTGCTGCCGTCGTCTCCACCCCTCAGTTGGCGGCGACGGAACTCCTCCTCCAGAATCTTCGTCCGCACCCACTCGAGCGTCCACAAGCTCTGGTTCTGCGGCAGGCTCAATCCGCTCGTGAATTGAAGCCACGATTCTGGCAGCAGTGAGAGCATCTTCAGGCACTTGGTCTACTCCGGGTAGGTGATTCCCGCGATCGCCAGCTTCGCGTAGAGATCACGCATCTTGTCCAGGATGGGTTGCACCGGCTCTCCCTCGCTTAGGCACAACGCAAACAGCTCCCTCTCCATCATGAGCGTCGCAGCGATGGAGGTAGGGGCGTGCAGCTCCTTCAACACCGTCCACGCCTTCGGACCGCACTCAACCTCCGGCAGCAGGAACATGACGTGGTGACGCTGGTTCAGCTCCAAACTCTGCGACATCAGATAGTAGCCTGCCGAGGCGCGCTCGTCCCAATCTTCCTGAAGGGCGGGGTCGCTCGGTCTAGGCTCCTCCCCAATCATAAGTTTCAGCAAACCGATCTGACGGAAATAAAGTTGTATTTTCCAGGCCCAATCATCATAGCCCTCACCATTGAACTTCTCGACGGTGAAGTTTTTCAGCACCTCCTTGATTAGCGAGCCCTGGCTTTTTCGCGCTCCCCTTGGCGCAGAAACACCAGAATCTTGGCTGCCGCTACGATCTTGGGCTGAAGATTCACCAGCTACCGCCGAGGTGTTGCTCGCCATAGCTACATATAACGAGGATCACTATAACGCAGCTCTGATACCAGCTTATTGGTGTAAGCGCGTAATAAACTCAAGCTATTAAGACTTTATCACACTTAAAACCTCTCCTCAGGGTCACCTCCAAGGGTCCTTGGGTGCCTGGTACAAGACCAGCCCCTATCCTCGGGTCCGAGTTTGTAGAGAGAGGGATCAAGAGGGACTTAGTCAAAACAGCAAGAGTACCTTGAACGTCGCGCAGTGTATCGTGCAGACCGTTGATCCGATGAAGCTGAGAATTTACTATAACGAAGCTCGCTCCAAGAGCTTTAAAATGAACCAAGTTGCCTCGCGAAAAGTTCTGCCATTACGAAGTTATGGCTCGGACAGCGTTTGCCTAGCGTTGGAGTGCTAGCGTACTAGCGTTGACTCAGGTAGCATTCCGCCAATGAACCGCGTAGAAACGAAATTACAGGAAGGGGGGAATTCGCTTGAATCAAATTTGACTATATTCAGGTACAAACAGAGAAGGAATAAATAGTTCTAGCTAGCAAGGACCTTGGGAATGAACCTGGGAACAACCAGGGATGATCCCAAATAATTCCAAGCAACAGAACCAACCTGGCTGGACAAAACAGCAGGTGGTAGGTTGGTAAACAACCTCTGGTTCTGTTTTTCCAACCTGGGAAAACAACAACCAGGTTCAGGTCCTAAAAACAGAACCTGTTTTGTCTTTGCCCAACCAGCCAAATGCTGGTTCCGCTGGTTTCCCCTGGCCCTGTAGCATGCAGATAAAGACAAACAACATCCAACCTTCACCTAAATTGTACCCCTATAGTGCCTGCCCTGCTACACTATAGTCAACCAAACAAAACAGTACAATTTCGAGTTGGATAAAACTGAATCTGCGCAATCAAGTAAGCCGAACTGCAAAGCTTCCATCTTGGGTTCCTTTGCGAGCTCGTCCTTTCTGCTTGTACGATTTTATAGCGCGTACAACGTTCTGCTGAAATGCACATTGTGCGAGTTCCTGCAAATGCTTCAAGCAAAAATTGCGAAAGCAAACAAACACACGAACATACCATTCACACGCAAATGCATTCGCACACATATACTCGTACAAACAGACGGCTGGATGTCGTGCAATGTGAATTTGCACCCAACACACTCCCCCTTAGCCAGCCGGCTACATCTCCATCATTCCATGCTAGTTCATGCTCATTCCACTTATGCGCACACAATACTCTCACAATGTGCGCTTCGGCACAACATTGTACGCGCTATGAACAGTGCAAGCAGAAAGGACGAGCTCGCAAAGGAACCCAAGATGGAAGCTTTGCAGTTCGGTCGAATTGATTGCGCAGTTTCATTTCTATCTAACTTCTAATTTAACTGTTTTGTTTGGTTAACTTTAGTGTAGCAGGGCAGGCACTATAGAGGTACAATTTAGGTGAAGGTTGGATGTTGTTTGTCTGTATCTGCTTGCTATAGGGCCAGAGGAAACCAGCGGAACCAGCATTTGGCTGGTTGGGCAAAGACAAAACAGGTTCTGTTTTTAGGACCTGAACCTGGTTGTTGTTTTCCCAGTTTGGAAAAACAGAACCAGAGGTTGTTTACCAACCTACCACCTGCTGTTTTGTCCACCCAGGCTGGTTCTGTTGCTTGGAATTATTTCGGACCATCCCTGGTTGTTCCCAGGTTGATTCCCAAGGTCCTTGCTAGCTAGAGCTATTTATTCCTTCTCTGAATATAGTCAATTTGATTCAAGCGAATTCCTCCCTTCCTGGAATTTCGTTTCTACGCGGTTCAACGGCGCAATGCTACCCGAGTCAATGCTAGTACGCTAGCACTCCAACACTAGGACAACGCTGTCCGAGCCATAACTTCGTAATGGCAGAACTTTTCGATAAGCAACGGTCTGCACGATATGGTGCGCGACGTTGAGGGTACTCTTGCTGTTTTGACTAAGTCCCACTTGATCCCTCTCTCTACAAACTCGGACCCAAGGAAAGGGGCTGGTCTTGTACCAGGCACTCAAGTTCCCTTGGAGGTGACCCCGAGGAGAGGTTTTAAGTTTGATAAAGTCTTAATAGCTTGAGTTTATTAGGCCTTTACACCAACAAAGAGTAAGTGCGTTACTTTAGCATATGGTTGGTATTGAGAGTAAGTACGTTACTTACTCATATGGTTGGTACCGAGAGTAAGCGGGTTTGCTGCCCATATGGTTGGTACCGAGAGTAAGTGCGTTACTTACCCATATCGTTGGTACAAGAGTAAGTGCGTTACTTACCGATATGGTTGGTACCGAGAGTAAGTACGTTACTTACCCATATGGTTGGAACCGAGAGTAAGGACGTTACTTACCCATATGGTTGGTACCGGGAGAAAGTATAATACTTACCCATATGGTTGGTACTGAGACTCAGTGCGTTACTATCCATATGGTTGATACCGTAAGTAAGTGCGTTACTTATCCATATGGTTGGTACCGAGAGTAAGTGCGTTACTTACCCATATGGTTGGTACATAGAGTAGGTGTGCTACATACTCATATGGTTGGTTCCAAGAATACGTTCGTTACTTTCCCATATGGTTGGTACCAAGAGTAAGTGCGTGACTTACTTATATGGTTGGTATGAAGATTAAGTGCGTTACTCACCGATATGGTTGGTACCAAGAGTAAGCGCATTACTTCCCTATATGGTTGGTATCAAGAGCAAGTGCGTTACTTACCCATATGGTTGGTACCGAGAATAAGTGCGTTACTTACCTATATGGTTGGTACTTAGAGTAAGTGCGTTACTTAGCCATATGGTTGGTACCGAAAGTAAGTGTGTTACTTACCCATACGGTTGGTACTGAGAGTAAGGACGTTACTTACCCATATGGTTGGTACAGTGAGAAAGTGAGTAACTTAGCCATATAGTTGGTACCCAAAGTAAGTGCGTTACTTACTGATATGGTTGGTACCGAGAGTAAGTATGTTACTTACCCTTATGGTTGGTACCGAGAGTAAATACGTTACTATCCATATGGTTGGTGCCGTGAATAAGTGCGTTACTTGTCCATATGGTTGGTACCGAGAGTAAGTGTGTTACTTACCCATATGGTTGGTACCGAGAGTAAGTGTGCTACTCACCCATATGGTTGGTACCAAGAATATGTGCATGACTTACCCATATGGTTGGTATGAAGAGTAAGTGCGTTACTCACCCATATTGTTGGTACGAAGAGTAAGCGCATTACTTCCCCGTATCGTTGGTACTGAGAGTAAGTGCGTTACTTACCCATATGGTCGGTACCGAGAGTAAGTCTGTTACTTACCCATATGGTTGGTACCCAGAGTAAGTGCGTTACTTACCCATATGGTTGGTACCCAGAGTAAGTGCGTTACTTACCCATATGGTTGGTACCGAGAGTAAGGACGTTACTTACCCATATGGTTGGTACCGAGAGAAAGTGCATTACCTACCAATATGGTTGGTACTGAGAGTATGTGCGTTATTTACTGATATGGTTGGTACCGAGAGTAAGTGTGATTCTTACCTGTATGGTTGGTACCAAGAATATGTGTGATTCTTACCTGTATGGTTGGAACCAAGAGTAAGTGCATATAGGTGGTACCCACACTAAGTATATTACTTACCCATATGGTTGGTACCCAGAGTAAGTGCGTTACTTACCTATATGGTTGGTACCGAGAGTAAGGACGTTACTTACCCATATGGTTGGTACCGAGAGAAAGTGCATTACCTACCAATATGGTTGGTACCGAGAGTATGTGCGTTATTTACTGATACGGTTGGTACCGAGAGTAAGTTTGATTCTTACCTGGATGGTTGGTACCAAGAATATGTGTGATTCTTACCTGTATGGTTGGAACCAAGAGTAAGTGCATATAGGTGGTACCCACACTAAGTATATTACTTACCCATATGGTTGGTGCCCAGAGTAGGTGCATTACTTACCCATATGGTTGGTACACAGAGTAAGTGCCTTATTTACTTATATGGGTGGTACCGAGAGTAAGTGCGATACTTACCCATATGGTTGGTACCGAGAGTAAGTGCGTTACTTACCCATTTGGTTGGTACCGAGAGCAAGTATGCTACTTACCCATATGGTTGGTACCAAGAATATGTGCGTTACTTACCGATATGGTTGGTACCAAGAGTATGTTCGTGACTTACCCATATAGTTGGTATGAAGAGTAAGTGCGTTACTTCCCCATATGGTTGGTACCAAGAGTAAGTGCGTTACTTAGCCATATGTCTAGTACCGAAAGTAAGTGCTACTTACCCATATGGTTGGTACCGAGCGTAAGGACGTTACTTACCCATAAGCTTGGTACCGAGAGAAAGTGCGTTACTTACCCAAATGGTTGGTACCGAGACTAAGTTCTTTACTTATCCATATGGTTGGTACCGAGAGTATGTGCGTTACTTACCGATATGGTTGGTACCGAGAGTAAGTGCGTTACTTACCCATATGGTTGGTACCCAGAGTAAGTGCTACTTACCCATATAGTTGGTATTGAAGGTACGTACGTTACTTACCTATATGGTTGGTACCAAGAGTAAGTGCGTTACTTACCCATATAGTTGGTACCCAAAGTAGGTACGTTACTTACCTATATGGTTGGTACCCAGAGTAAGTGCGTTACTTACTCATATGGTTGGTACCTAGAGTAAGGGCGTTACTTACCCATATGCGTGGTACCGAGGGAAAGTGCGTTACTTACTTATATGGTTGGTACCGAGAGTAAGGACGTTACTTAGCCATATGGTTGGTACCACGAGTAAGTGCGTTACTTACCCATAAGGTTGGTATCGAGAGTAAGTGCGTTACTTACTCATATGGTTGGTACCGAGAGTAAGCGGGTTTCCTGCCCATATAATTGGTACTGAGAGTAAGTGCGTTACTTACCAAAATGGTTGGTACCAAGAGTAAGTGCATTACTTACCGATATGGTAGGTATCGAGAGTAAGTACGTTACTTACCCATAAGGTTGGTATCGAGAGTAAGTGCATTACTTACTCATATGGTTGGTACCGGGAGTAAGCGGGTTTCCTGCCCATATAATTTGTACTGAGAGTAAGTGCGTTACTTACCAAAATGGTTGGTACCAAGAGTAGGTGCATTACTTACCGATATGGTAGGTACCGAGAGTAAGTACGTCACTTACCCATATGGTTGGTACCCAGAGTAAGTGCGTTACTTACTTATATGGTTGGTACCGAGAGTAAGTGCGTTTCTTAGCCATACCGTTGGTACCCAGAGTAAGTGCGTTGTTGGGTGCAAATTCACACTGCATGACATCCTGCCGTCTGTTTGTACGAGTATGCGTGTGCGAATGCATTTGCGTGTGAATGGTATGTTCGTGTGTTTGTTTGCTTTCGCAATTTTCGCTTGAAGCATTTGCAGGTACTCGCGCGTTATGCGCTTCGGCACAACATTGTACGCACTATGAACAGTACAAGCAGAAAGGACGAGCTCGCAAAGGAACCCAAGATGGAAGCTTTGCGGTTCGGTTGAATTGATTGTGCGGATTCAGTTCTATCCAACTCGAAATTGTACTATTTTGTTTGGTTGTCTATAGTCTAGCAGGGCAGGCACTATAGGGGTACAATTTAGTTGAAGGTTGGATGTTGTTTGTCTGGATCTGCATGCTACAGGGTCAGGGGAAACCAGCGGAACCAGCTTTTGGCTGGTTGGGCAAAGACGAAACAGGTTCTGTTTTTAGGACCTGAACCTGGTTGTTGTTTTCCCAGGTTGGAAAAACAGAACCAGAGGTTGTTTACCAACCTACCACCTGCTAATTTGTCCAGCCAGGTTGGTTCTGTTGCTTGGAATTATTTGGGATGATCCCTGGTTGTTCCCAGGTTCATTCCCAAGGTCCCTGCTAGCTATAACTATTTTTTCCTTCTCTGTTTGTACCTGGATATAGTGAAATTGATTCAAGCGAATTCCTTCCTTGCTGAAATTTCCTTTCTACGCGGTGCGACGGCGGAATGCTACCCGAGTCAATGCTAGTACGCTAGCACTCCAATGCTAGGCAAACGCTGTCCGAGCCAGAACTTCGTAATGGCAGAACTTGGTTCATTTTAAAGCTCTTGAAACGAGCTTCGATAAAGTAAATTCTCAGCTTAATCCGATCAATGGTCTGCACGATACGCTGCGCGATGTTCAAGGTACTCTTGCTGTTTTGACTAAGTCCCTCTTGATCCCTCTCTCTACAAACTCGGACCCGAGGATAGAAGCTGGTCTTGTACCAGGCACCCAAGGAGGTGACCCCGAGGAGAGGTTTTAAGTTTGATAAAGTCTTAATAGCTTGAGTTTATTAGGCCCTTACACCACCAATATGGTTGGTACTGAGAGTAAGTACGTTACTTACCCATATGGTTGGTACCCAGAGTAAGTGCGTTACTTACCCATATGGTTGGTACCCAGAGTAAGTGCGTTACTTACCCATATGGTTGGTACCCAGAGTAAGTGCGTTACTTACCCATATGGTTGGGACGTTACTTACCCATATGGTTGATACCGAGAGAAAGTGAGTTACGTACCCATATGGTGGGTACCGAGAGTAAGTGCGTTACCTAGCCATATGGTAGGTACCATGAGTAAGTGCGTTACTTACCCATAAGGTTGGTATCGAGAGTAAGTGCGTTACTTACTCATATGGTTGGTACCGAGAGTAAGCGAGATTCCTGTTGGGTGCAAATTCACATTGCACAACATCCTGCCGTCTGTTTGTACGAGTATGCGTGTGCGAATGCATTAGGGTATGAATGGAATGTTCGTGTGTTTGTTTGCTTTCGCAATTCTCGCTTGAAGCATTTGCAGGTACTCACGCATTGTGCACTTCAGCATAACATTGTACGCGCTATGAGCAGTACAAGCACCAAGGAGGAGCTCGCAGAGGAACCCAACAAGGAAGCTTTGCGGTTCGGCTTACTTGATTGCGCAGATTCAGTTCTATCCAATTCGAAATTGTACTGTTTTGTTTGGTTAACTATAGTGTAGCAGGGCAGACCCTGCACCGCAACCGGCCGACTAAGTGGCGTGAGAGTGGTGCGGTCCCGAAAGAAGGAGCGAGACGCCCTAGAGTCAACGGTGAAGGTGTGAGAGGCTGAAGCAAACACAGTACCTGAGAGTGCAGACTCACTAGTACCTGAGAGCACTGACGCACTGGCACCTAGAGCAGCAGCCTCACTAGCACCTGACGCAGCAGTACCAATGCCCGGGACAGAGCACGCCGCACCATTACCCTGACTCAGTCACACATGGTGCAGTAGGTCCTTCAGCGCTTCGGCTTCACGTACTCCTCGCCTCAGGCCACTCCTCTGCCTACTCGCCACTCGCTCTCAGCTCTGCCTTCGGATGAGTCCGTAGAGTCGAGTGGCCCGTATGCAGAGCTTGTTGGCTGCGTCATGTACCTGATGACCTGCACACGACCTGACCTTGCATACCCTCTTAGCATTCTCGCACGCTATGTTGCTCCTGGGAGACACCGACCAGAGCACATGGCTGCAGCGAAGAGGGTGTTGCGCTACTTGTGCAGTACATCGAGCATGGGGCTAGTGCTTGGAGGGCGCAGTCCAGTGGTCCTCACTGGGCACGCGGACGCTTCTTGGGCTGACGACCAGGCTACGCAGCGGTCGTCATAGGGTTACACCTTCAGCCTTGGTTCCGGCTCTGTTTCGTGGCGAGCTACCTGCTCGTCTTCTGTTCTCGGCTCCAGTTGTGAGGCTGAGATCTACGCCGGGGCTATGGCTGCTAAGGAGCTTCGCTGGCTCACCTACCTGCTGACCGACCTTGGAGAGCCGCCTCTTTCTCCTCCAGTGCTGTACGTAGACAACAAGGCCATGCTGGCCTTGTATCGAGAGCAGCGACTGGAGCACAGGACAAAGCACATTGCTCTCCGCTACTTTCTTGCTCGTGAGCTACAGCAGCATGGACAGTTGCGACTTGCGTACGTGGCCTCTGAGGCCAACACTGCTGATGTCTTCACCAAGGCACTTGCGTCTTGTGATCATCAGCGTTGCTGCACACAGCTGGGTCTTGTGCCTGTCTTGCCTCACTTGCTGACTTCTTGACCTTGCTTTTACCTTGACCTATATATACTCTTGTTCTTGCTTGCTTGACTCTTGTATATCTCTATATATGATCTTGCATGTGAGCTGGCCTTGTGGCCCTTGAACTTGTGCTCGAAATGTGTGGTGACTTTGTGATCCACCCTGAGCTTTGCTTTGCTTTGCTTGACTGGTCTTGTGACCCCTTGTTCTCCCCCACTTTGCCTATGGGGGTGTGTCAGAATATTATAGCTTACTTATTTGTGTAGGCTATAATGGGGTATCCCATAGGGGGTACAACCCAACTAGGGTTTCCTATTTGTACTCACTTCGTTCATAGTTCACTCATTTCTCTCGTTCACTTCTTCTCAGCACTATAGGGGTACAATTTAGGTGAAGGTTGGATGTTGTTTGTCTGTATCTGCATGCTACAGGGACGGGGGAAACCAGTGGAACCAGCATTTGGCTGGTTGGGCAAAGACAAAGCAGGTTCTGTTTACCAGGTTGGAAAAACAGAACCAGAGGTTGTTTACCAATCTACCACCTGCTGTTTTGTCCAGCCAAGTTGGTTCTGCTGCTTGGAACTATTTGGGATCATCCTTGGTTGTTCCCAGATTTATTCCCAAGGTCCTTGCTAGCTAGAACTATTTATTCTTTCTCTGTTTGTACCTGGATATAGTCAATTTGATTCAAGCGAATTCCTTACTAGCTGGAATTTCCTTTCTACGCGGTGCGACGGCGGTATGCTACCCGAGTCAACGGTACTACGCTAGCACTCCAACACTAGGCAAACGCTGTCCGAGCCATAACTTCGTAATGGCAGAACATTTCGCGAGGCAACTTGGTTTATTTTAAAGCTCTTGGAGCGAGCTTCCATATAGAAAATTCTCAGCTTAATCCGATCGACGGTCTGCACGATACGCTGCGCGACGTTCCAAGGTACTCTTGCTGTTTTGACTAAGTCCCTCTTGATCCCTCTCTCTACAAACTCGGACCCGAGGATAGGGGCTGGTCTTGTACCAAGCACCCAAGGACTCTTGGAGGTGACCCCGAGGAGCGGTTTTAAGTGTGATAAAGTCTTAATAGCTTGAGTTTATTAGGCCCTTACACTAACATTTCCTGCCCATATGGTTGGTACCGAGAGTAAGTGCGTTATTTACCCATATGGTTGGTACCGAGAGTAAGTACGTTACTTACCCATATGGTTGGTACCCAGAGTAAATGCGTTACTTACCCATATGGTTGGTACCGAGATTAAGGACGTTACTTACCCATATAGTTGGTACCGAGAGAAAGTGCATTACTTATCCATATGTTTGGTACCGAGACAAAGTTTTTACTTATCCATATGGTTGGTACCGAGAGTATGTTTGTTATTTACTGGTATAGTTGGTACCGAGAGTAAGTGCTACTTACCTATCTAGTTTGTACTGAGAGTAAGTGCGTTACTTGCCCATCAGGTTGGTACCAAGAATATGTGTGATACTTACCTGTATGGTTGGAACAAAGAGTAAGTGCGTTATTTACCCATAAAGGTGGTACCCACGGTAAGTATATTACTTACCCATATGGTTGGTACACAGAGTAAGTGCGTTACTTACTTGTATGGGTGGTACCGAGAGTAAGTGCGATACTTACCCATATGGTTGGTACCGAGAGTAAGTGCGTTACTTACCCATTTGGTTGGTACCGAGAGTAAGTATGCTACTTACTCATATGGTTGGTACCAATAATATATGCGTTATTGACCCATATGGTTGGTACCAAGAATATGCGCGTGACTTACCCATATAGTTGGTATGAAGAGTAAGTGCTTTTCTTACCCATATCGTTGGTACCAAGAGTAAGCGCGTTACTTCCCCATATGGTTGGTACCAAGAGTAAGTGCATTACTTAGCCACATGTCTAGTATCGAAAGTAAGTGCTACTTACCCATATGGTTGGTACCGAGCGTAAGGACGTTACTTACCCATAAGGTTGGTACCGAGAGAAAGTGCGTTAGTTACCCAAATGGTTGGTACCAGACTAAGTTCGTTACTTGTCCATATGGTTGGTACCGAGAGTATGTGCCTTACTTACCGATATGGTTGGTACCGAGAGTAAGTACGTTACTTACCCATATGGTTGGTACCAAGAGTAAGTGCTACTTACCCATATAGTTGGTATTGAAGGTAAGTACATTACTTACCCATATGGTTGGTACAAAGAGCAAGTGCGTTACTTACCCATATAGTTAGTACCCAAAGTAAGTACGTTACTTACCTATATGGATGGTACCCAAAGTAAGTACGTTAGTTACCTATATGGTTGGTACCCAGAGTAAGTGCGTTACTTACCCATATGCGTGGTACCGAGAGTAAGTGCGTTACTTCCCGATATGGTTGGTACCGAGTGTAAGGACGTTACTTTCCCATATGGTTGGTACCGAAAGAAAGTGCGTTACTTACCCATATGGTTGGTACCGAGAGTAAGTTCGTTTCTTAGCCATATGGTTGGTACCCAGAGTAAGTGCGTTACTTAGCCATATGGTTGGTACAATGAGTAAGTGCGTTACTTACCCATAAGGTTGGTATCGAGAGTAAGTGCGTTACTTACTCATATGGTTGGTACCGAGAGTAAGCGGGTTTCCTGCCCATATGGTTGGTACCGAGAGTAAGTGCGTTACTTACCCATATGGTTGGTACCAAGAGTAAGTGCGTTACTTACCGATATGGTTGGTACCGAGAGTAACTACGTTACTTATCCATATGGTTGGTACCCAAAGTAAGTGCGTTACTTACCCATATGGTTGGTACCCAGAGTAAATGCGTTACTTACGCATATGGTTGGTACCGAGAGTAAGGACGTTACTTACCCATATGGTTGGTACCGAGAGAGAGTGCGTTCCCCACCGATATGGTTGGTACCGAGAGTAAGTTCGTTACTTAGCCATATGGTTGGTACCCTGAGTAAGTGCGTTACTTACCTATATGGTTGGTACCGAGAGTAAGTGCGTTACTTACCGATATGGTTGGTATCGAGAGTAAGTGCGTTACTTAATGCTGGTGAAAGGGCCTAATAAACTTAAGCTATTAAGACTTTATCAAACTTAAAACCTCTCCTTGGGGTCACCTCCAAGGGTCCTTGGGTGCCTGGTACAAGACCAGCCCCTATCGTCGGGTCCGAGTTCGTAGAGAGAGGGATCAAGAGAGACTTAGTCAAAACAGCAAGAGTACCTTGAACGTCGCGCAGCGTATCATGCAGACCGTCGATCGGATTAAGCTGAGAATTTGCTATATCGAAGCTCGCTCCAAGAGCTTTAAAATGAACCAAGTTGCCTCGCGAAAAGTTCTGCCATTACGAAGTTATGGCTAGGACAGCGTTTACCTACTGTGGGAGTGCTAGCGTACTAGCGTTTACTCGGGTAGCATTACGCCCTTGAACCGCGTAGAAAACGGAATTCCAGGAAGGTAGGAATTCGCTTGAATCATATTGACTATTTCCAGGTACAAACAGAGAAGGAATAAATAGTTCTAGCTAGCAAGGACCTTGGGAATCAACCTGGAAACAACCAGGGATGATCCCAAATAATTCCAAGCAACAGAACCAACCTGGCTAGACAAAGCAGCAGGTAGTAGGTTGGTAAACAACCTCTGGTTCCGTTTTTTCCAACCTGGGAAAACAACAACCAGGTTCAGGTCCTAAAAACAGAACCTGTTTTGTCTTTGCCCAACCAGCCAAATGCTGGTTCCGCTGGTTTCCCTTGGCCCTGTAGCATGCAGATACAGACAAACAACATCCAACCTTCACCTCAATTGTACCCCTATAGTGCCTGCCCTGCTACACTATAGTCAACCAAACAAAATAGTACAATTTCAAGTTGGATAGAACTGAATCTGCGCAATCAAGTAAGTTGAACCGCAAAGCTTCCATCTTGAGCTCGTCCTTTCTGCTTGTACTGTTCATAGCGCGTACAATGTTGTGCCGAAGCGCACATTGTGCGAGTACCTGCAAATGCTTTAAGCAAAAATTGCGAAAGCAAACAAACACCCGAACATACCATTCACACGCAAATGCATTCGCACACGCATACTCGTACAAACAGACGGCACGATGTCGTGCAATTTGTATTTGCACCCATCACTTACCGATATGGTCGATACCGAGAGTAAGTACGTTACTTATCCATATGGTTGGTACCGAGAGTAAGTGCGTTACTTACCCATATGGTTGGTACCGAGATTAAGTGCGTTACTTACTGATATGGTTGGTACCGAGAGTAAGTACGTTACTTACCCATATGGTTGGTACCCAGAGTAAGTGCGTTACTTACCCATATGGTTGGTACCCAGAGTAAGTGCGTTACCTACCCATATGGTTGGTACCGAGAGTAAGTGCATGACTTACCGATATGGTTGGTACCGAGAGTAAGTATGTTACTTACACATTTGGTTGGTACCCAGAGTAAGTGCGTTACTTACCCATATGGTTGGTACCTAGAGTAAGTGTGTTACTTACCCATATGGTTGGTCCCAAGAGTAAGGACGTTACTTACCCATATGGTTGGTACCGAGAAAATGTGTGTTTCTTACCCATATGGTTGATACCGAGAGTAAGTGCGTTTCTTAGCCATATGGTTGGTACCCAGAGTAAGTGCGTTACTTACCCATATTATTGGTACCCAGATTAAGTGCGTTACTTACCGATATGGTTGGTACCGAGAGTAAGTACGTAACTTACCCATATGGTTGGTACCCAGAGTAAGTGCGTTACTTACCCATATGGTTGGTACCGAGAGTAAGGACGTTACTTACCTATATGGATGGTACTGAGAGAAAGTGCGTTACTTACCCATATGGTTGGTACAGAGAGTAAGTTCGTTACTCAGCCATATGGTTGGTACCATGACTAAGTGCGTTACTTACGCATAAGGTTGGTATCGAGAGTAAGTGCGTTACTTACTCATATGGTTGGTACACAGAGTAGGTGCGTTACTTACTCATATGGGTGGTACCGAGAGTAAGTGCGATACTTACCCATATGGTTCGTACCGAGATTAAGTGCGTTACTTACCCATTTGGTTGGTACCGAGAGTAAGTATGCTACTTACTCATATGGTTGGTACCAAGAATATTTGCGTTACTTACCCCTATGGTTGGTACCAAGAGTAAGTGCGTGACTTACCCATATAGTTGGAATGAAGAGTAAGTGCTTTACTCACCCATATCGTTGGTACCAAGAATAAGCGCGTTACTTCCCCATATGGTTGGTACCAAGAGTAAGTGCGTTACTTACCCATATGGTTGGTACCAAGCGTAAGGACGTTACTTACCCATAAGTTTTGTACCGAGAGAAAGTGCTTTCCTTACCCAAATGGTTGGTACCGAGACTAAGTTCGTTACTTATCCATATGGTTGGTACCGAGAGAATGTGCGTTACTTACTGATATGGTTGGTACCGAGAGTAAGTACGTCACTTACCCATATGGTTGGTACCCAGAGTAAGTGCTACTTACCAATATAAATGGTATTGAAGGTAGGTACATTACTTACCCATATGGTTGGTACAAAGAGTAAGTGCGTTTCTTACCCATATGGTTGGTACCCAAAGTAAGTACGTTACTTACCTATATGGTTGGTACCCAGAGTAAGTGCGTTACTTACCCATATGGTTGGTACCCGGAGTAAGTGCGTTACTTACCCATATGCATGGTACTGAGAGTAAGTGCGTTACTTACCCATATGGTTGGTACTGAGAGTTACGACGTTACTTTCCCATATGGTTGGTACCGAGAGAAAGTGCGTTACTTACCCCTATGGTTGGTACCGGTACCATATTGACTATTTCCAGGTACAAACAGAGAGAGAATAAATAGCTCGTTGTTTATGGCTGCCTCGTTGTTTATGGCTGCCTGTAGCGCTGCTTTAACGAAATTCCAGGAAGGGAGGAATTCGCTTGAATCCTATTGACTATTTCCAGGTACAAACAGAGAGAGAATAAATAGCTCTAGCTAGCAAGGACCTTGGGAATCAACCTGGGAACAACCAGGGATGATCCCAAATAATTCCAAGCAACGGAACCAGCTTGGCTGGACAAAATAGCAGGTGGTAGGTTGGTAAACAACCTCTGGTTCTGTTTTTCCAATCTGGGAAAACAACAACCAGGTTCAGGTTCTAAAAAGAGAACCTGTTTTGTCTTTGCCCAACCAGCCAAATGCTGGTTCCGCTAGTTTCCCCTGGCCCTGTAGCATGCAGATACAGACAAACAACATCCAACCTTCACCTAAATCGTACCCCTTTAGTGCCTGCCCTGCTACACTATAGTCAACCAAACAAATCAGTACAATTTCGAGTTGGATAGAACTGAATCTGCGCAATCAAGATAGTCGAACCGCAAAGCTTCCATCTTGGGTTCCTTTGCGAGCTCGTCCTTTCTGCTTGTACTGTTCATAGCGCGTACAATGTTGTGCCGAAGCGCAGATTGTGCGAGTACCTGCAAATGCTTCAAGCGAAAATTGCGAAAGCAAACAAACACAGGAACATACCATTCACACGCAAATGCATTCGCACACGCATACTCGTACAAACAGACGGCAGGATGTCGTGCAATTCGAATTTGCACCCAACACACTCCCCCTCAGCTTGCCAGCTGCATTTCCATCATTCCATGCTAGTTCATGCTCATTCCACTCATGCGCACACAACGCCATGAGGCTCATCCGCAAGCCTCTTAGTAAGGAAGTCTGCTGGCTGCTGGTGAGTCTTGATGTAGATCGGATTCACCTCTTTACCTCCTTACGCAGCCAGTGCCACTTGATACGCATGTGCTTATTGAGCCCATGAAGCACAGCGTTCCTGGCCATTCCAAGAGCCCCCTTGCTATCACAAAACAGTGGTGTAGCAACCTTCTTCTCCTGAACAATCTCCTCTAACAACCTCCTCAGCCAAATCACCTCCTTCACCCCGTGGAACAGTGCCATGTACTCTGACTCCACGGAAGAGAGTGCTGTCTTTGTCTGCTTCTTTGACCTCCAACTAACCGGTCCTCTCCCAACTACGCAGATGTATCCTCCCACAGATGAGGAATCCTCCTTCTCAGAGGCCCACGTAGCATCGGTAAAGCAAGAGAGGAAAAGCTTACCTTCTCCAAGCCTCTCCCCCTTCTCTTTCAGCACCTCAACCCCTTTCTGCTTCACCTGTGCAGACGCGGAGTATTGAACTCCAATGCTTGGGTGAGATTTCAGATACTTGTGTTGGTGTAAGGGCCTAATAAACTCAAGCTATTAAGACTTTATCAGACCTATATGGTTGGTACTGAGAGTAAGTGCGTTATTTACCGATATGGTTGGTATCGAGAGTAAGTGCGTTACTTAATGTTGGTGTAAGGGCCTAAGAAACTCAAGCTATTAAGACTTTATCAAACTTAAAACCTCTCCTCGGGGTCACCTCCAAGGGTCCTTAGAAGCCTGGTACAAGACCAGCCCCTATCCTCGGGTCCGAGTTTGTAGAGAGAGAGATCAAGAGGGACTTAGTCAAAACAGCAAGAGTACCTTGAACGTCGCGCAGCGTATCGTGCAGACCGTCGATCGGATTAAGCTGAGAATTTGCTATATCGAAGCTCGCTCCAAGAGCTTTAAAATGAACCAAGTTGCCTCGCGAAAAGTTCTTCCATTACGAAGTTATGGCTAGAACAGCGTTTGCCTAGTGTTGGAGTGCTGGCGTACTAGCGTTTACTCGGGTAGCATTACGCCATTGAACCGCGTAGAAAACGAAATTCCAGGAAGGGAGGAATTCGCTTGAATCATATTGACTATTTCCAGGTACAAACAGAGAAGGAATAAATAGTTCTAGCTAGCAAGGACCTTGGGAATCAACCTGGGAACAACCAGGGATGATCCCAAATAATTCCAAGCAACAGAACCAACCTAGCTAGACAAAACAGCAGGTAGTAGGTTGGTAAACAACCTCTGGTTCTGTTTTTTCCAACCTGGGAAAACAACAACCAGGTTCAGGTCCTAAAAACAGAACCTGTTTTGTCTTTGCCCAACCAGCCAAATGCTGGTTCCGCGGGTAAGTAACGCACTTACTCTTGGTACCAACCATATGGGTAAGTAAGGTACTTACTCTCAGTACCAACCATATGGGTAAGTAACGCACTTACTCTCGGTACCCCCAGTATGGGTAACTAACGCACTTACTCTCGGTACCAACCATATGGCTAAGTAACGCACTTACTCTTGGTACAAACAATATGGGTAAGTAACGTACTTACTCTCGGTCCTAACCATATGGGTAAGTAACGCACTGACTCTTGGTACCATCCATTTGGGGAAGTAACACCCATATAATTGGTACCATCGATATGGGAACGTAACGCAGTTACTCTTGGTCCCTATCATATGGGGAAGTAATGCACTTACTCTCGGTACCAACCATATGGGTAAACATCGCACATATAATTGGTACCAACCATATGGGTAAGTAACTCACTTACTCTCGGTACCAACCATATGGCTAAGTAACGCAATTACTCTCGGTACCAACCATTTGGGTAAGTAACGCATTATATCTCGGTACCAACCATATGGGTAAGTAGCGCACTTACTCTTGGTACCAACCATATGGGTAAGTAACCCACTTACTCTTGGTACCAACCATATGGGGTAGTAACACACTTATTATTGGTACCATCCATATGGAAACGTAACACACTTACTCTTGGTCCCAATCATATGGGTAAAAAGCGCACTTACTTGGACCATCCATATGGGTAAGTAACACTCTTATTCTCAGTAGGTATGTAACGCACTTACTCTCGGTACCGACCATATGGGTAAATAACGCACTTACTCTCGGTACCAACCATATGTGTAAGTATCGCACTCATCCTTTGTACCAACCATGGTTGTAAGTAACGCACCTACTCTCGGTACCAACCATACGGGTAAGTAACGTACTTACTCTCGGTACCAACCCTATGGGTAAGTAACTCAATTACTCTCGGTAGCAACCATATCGGTAAGTAACGCACTTACTCTTGGTACCAACCAATTGGGTAAGTAACGGAGTTACTCTCGGTACCAAGTATATGGGTAAGTAATGTACTCACTCTCGGTACCAACCATATGGGTATGTAAGGCACATACTCTCGGTACCCCCCATATGGGTAAGTAACCCACTTACTCTTGGTACCAACCATATGGGTAAGTAATGCAGTTCATCTCGGTACCAACCATATGGGTAAGTAACGGACTAACTCTTGGAACAAACCATACGGGTAAGTAACGCACTTACTCTTGGTACCAACCATATGGGGAAGTAACACTCTTATTATTGGTACCATCCATATGGAAACGTAACGCGGTTACTCTTGGTCCCAACCATATGGGAAAGTAATGCACCTACTCTTGGTACCAACCATATGGGTAAGTATCGCACATATTCTTGGTACCAACCATATGGGTAAGTAACGCACTTACTCTTGGTACCAACCATTTGGGTAAGCAACGCACTTACTCTCGGTACCAACCATTTGGGTAAGTAACACATTTACTCTCGGTACCAACCATATGGGTAAGTAACGCACTTACTCTTGTTACCAACCATATGGGTAAGTATCGTACCCTAAACCATATGGGGAAGTAACACACATAATATTGGTACCATCCATATGGGAACGTAACACACTTACTCTTGGTCCCAATCATATGGGTAAAAACCGCACTTACTCGGACCATCCATATGGGTAAGTAACGCTCTTACTCTCGGTAGGTTAGTAACGCACTTACTCTCGGTACCAACCATATGTGTAAGTATCGCACTCATCCTTTGTACCAACCATGATTGTAAGTACCGCACTTACTCTCGATATCAACCATATGGTTAAGTAACTCACTTACACTCGGCACCAACCATACGGGTAAGTAACGCACATACTCTTAGTACCAACCATATGGGTAAGTAACGCACTTACTCTTCATACCTACCATATGGGTAAGTATCGCACGTACCCTTGGAACCAACCATATGGGGAAGTAATGCACTTACTCTGAGTACCAAATATTTGGGTAAGTAACGCACTTACTCTTGGTACGACCCATATGGGTAAGTATCGCACATATTCCTGGTACCAACCATATGGGTAAGTAGTGCACTTACTCTCGGTACCAACCATATGGGTAAGTAACGCACTTACTCACGGTACCAACAATATGGATAGTAACATACTTACTCTCGGTACCAACCATATGGGTAAGTAACGCACTTACTCTCGGTACCAACCATATGGGAAAGTAACGTACCTATTCTTGGTACCAACCATATGCGTAAGTAACGCACTTACTCTCGGTACCTACCATATGGGTAAGTACCGCACTTAATCTCGGTACCAACCATATGTGTAAGTACCGTACTTACTCTTGGTACTAACTATATGGGGAAGTAACTCACTTATTATTGGTACCATCCATATGAGAACGTATTGCACTTACTCTTGGTCCCAATCATATGGGTAAAAAGCGCACTTACCCATCCATATGGGTAAGTAACGCTCTTACTCTTTGTAGCTAAGTAACGCACTTACTCTCGGTACTGACCATATGGGTAAATAACGCTCTTACTCTCGGTACCAACCATATGTGTATGTATCGCACTCATCCTTTGTACCAACCATATCGGTAAGTAACGCACTTACTCTTAGTACCAACCATATGGGTAAGTAACGCACTTACTCTCGGTACCAACCATATGGGTAAATAAGGCACTTACTCTCGGTACCAACCATATGGGTAAGTAACGCACTTACTCTCGGTAGAAACCATATGGGTAAGTAACGCACTTACTCTGGGTACCAACCATATGGGTAAGTAACGCACTTACTCTCGGTACCAACCATAGGGGTAAGTAACGCACTTACTCTCGGTACCAACCATATGGGTAACTACCGCACTTACTCATCATACCAATCATATAGGTAAGTAACGCATTTACTACTGGTACCAACCGTATTGGTAAGTAACGCACTTACTCTGGGTACCAACCATATGGGCAAGTAACGCACTTATCCTTGGTTCCAACCATATAGGTAAGTAACGCACTTACTCTCGGTTCCAACCTTATGGGTAAGTAACGCACTTACTCTTGGTCCCAATCATATGGGTCAAAAGCGCACTTACCCATCCATATGGGTACATATCGCACATATTCTTGGTACCCACCATATGGGTAAGTAACGCACTCACTCTCGGTACCAACCATATGGGAAAGTAACTAACTACTCTTGGTACCAACCATATGGGTAAGCAACGCACTTACTCTTCATACCAACCATATAGGTAAGTAACGCACTTACTACTGGTACCAACCGTATAGGTAAGTAATGCACTTACTCTCGGTACCAACCATATATGGGTAAGTAACCTATTAGTCCTGGTACGAACCATATGGGTAACTAACGCAGTTACTCTTCATACCAACCATATGGATAAGTAACGCACTTACTCTAGGTACCAACCATATGGGTAAATAACGCACTTACTCGCATTACCAACCATATGGGTAAATAACGCACTTACTCTCGGTACCAACCATATGGGTAAGTAACCTATTACTCCTGGTACGAACCATATGGGTAAGTAACGTACTTACTTTCAGTACCAATCATATGGGTCAGTAACGCAGTTACTCTTCACACCAACCATATGGGTAAGTAACGCACTTACTCTAGGTACCAACCATCTAGGTAAGTAACGCACTTACTCGCAGTACCAACCATTTGGGTAAGTAACGCACGTACTCTGGGTACCAACCATATGGGTAAGTATCGCACAGATTCTTGGTATCGAGCATATGGGTAAGTAACGCACTTACTCTCGGTACCAACCATATGGGTAAGTAACGCACATACTCTCGGTACCAACCATATGTGAAAGTAACGTACCTACTCTTGGTACCAACTATATGGGTAAGTAACGTACTTACTACTGGTACCAACTGTATGGGTAAGTAACGCACTTACTTAGGGTACCATCCATATGGGTAAGTAACGCACTTATTCTCGGTACCAACCATATGGGTAAGTAACGCACTTACTCTTGGTCCCTATCATATGGGTCAAAAGCGCTCTTGCCCATCCATATGGGTACGTATCGCACATATTGTTGGTACCAACCATATGGGTAAGTAACGCACTTACGCTCGGTACCAACCCTGTGGATAAGTAACGCACTTACTCTTGGTACTAACCATAATGGTAAGTAACGTACATACTCTTGGTACCAACCATATGGGTAAGCAACGCACTTACTCTTGGTACCAACCATATGGGTAAGTAACACACTTACTCGCAGTACCAACCATATGGGTAAGTAACGCACTTACTCTTGGTACCAACCATGTGGGTAAGTAACGCACTTACTCTCGGTACCAACCCTATGGCTAAGTAACGCACTTAGTCTGGGTACCAACCATATACATAAGTAAGGCACTTACTCTGGGTACCAACCATATGAGAAAGTAGCCCACTTACTCGCGGTACCAACCATATGGGTAAGAAAGGCACTTACTCTCAGTACCAACCAAATGGGTAAGTAACGTACTTACTCTTGGTACCAACCATATGGGTAAGTAACGTACTTACTCTTCATACCAACCATATGGGTAAGTATCGCACATATTCTTGATACCAACCATAGGGGTAAGTAACGCACTTACTGTCGGTACCAACCATATGGGTAAGTAACGCACTTACTCTCGGTACCAACCATATGGGTAAGTATCGCACATGTTCTTGCTACCAACCATATGGGAAAGTAACGCACTTACTCTCGGTACCAACCATATGGGAACGTAACGCACTTAATCTTGGTACAAACCATATGGGTAAGGATTGCACATTTGTTTGGTACCAACCATATGTGGACGTAATGCACTTAACCTCGGTACCAACCATATGGGAAAGTTACACACTTACACTTGGTACCGACCGTATGGGTAAGTATCGGACATATTCTCGGCACCAACCATTTAGGTAAGTAGCGCACATACATTTGGTATCAACCATATAGGTAAGTAACACATGTACACTCGGTACCAACCATATGGGTAACTATCGCACTTATCCAAGGTACCAACCATATGGGTAAGTAACACACTTACTCTTGGTACCAATCATATCAGTAAGTAACGTACTAACTCTTGGTACCAACCATATGGGTAAGTATCGCACATATTATTGGTACCAACCGTATGGGTAAGTATCGCACATATTCTTCGTACCAACCAGATGGGTAAGTAACGCACTTACTCTCGGTACCAACCATATGGGTAAGTAACGCACTTTCTTTTGGTACCAACCATATGAGCAACTAACGCACTTACTCTCGGTACCAATCATATGGGTAAGTATCGCACTCATTCTTGCTACCAACCATATTGGTAAGTAACACACTTACTCTCGGTACCAACCATATGGGTAAGTATCGCACTTATATTCGGTACCAACCATATTGGTAAGTAGCGCACTTACTCTCGCTACCAACCATATGGGTAAGTATCGCACATATTCTTAGTACCAACCGTATAGGTAAGTATTGCACATATTCTTGGTACCAACCATATGGGTAAGTAACGCACTTACTCTTGGTACCAACCACATGGATAAGTAACGCACTTACATTGGTTCCATCCAAATGGATAAGTAATGCACTAACTCTTGGTACCAACCATATGCGGAGGAAACCTACCAATCATATGGGCAAGTAACGCACTTTCTCTCAGTAACTACCATATGGATACGTATCGCACTTATCCTTGGTACCATCCATATTGGTAAGTAATGCGTTTACTCCCGGTACCAACGATATGGGTAGATATCGCGCTTATCATTGGTACCAAGCATATTGGTAAGTAACGCAATTACTCTCAGTACCAACCACGTGGGTAAGTATCGCACATATTCTTGGTACCAACCATATGGGTAAGTATCGCACATATTCTTGGTACCAACCAAATGGGTAAGTAACGCACTTTCTCTTGGTACCAACCATACGGATAAGTAACGCACTTACTCTTGGTACCATCGATATGGGTAAGTAACGCACCTACTCTGGGTACCAATCAAATGCGGAGGAAACCTACTTACTCTCGGTACCACTCATATGGGCAATTAACGCATTTTCTCTCAGTACCAACCATATGGGTACGTATTGCACTTATCCTTGGTACCAACCATATTGGTAAGTAACGCACTTATTCTCGGTACCAACCACGTGGGTAAGTATCACACATATTCTTGGTACTAACCATATGGGTAAGACTCGCACATATTCTTGGTACCAACCATATGGGTAAGTAACGCATTTACTCTTGGTACCATCCATATGGGCAAGTAACGCACATTCTCTCAGTACCAACCATATGGGTACGTATCGCACTTTTCCTTGGTAACAACCATAATGGTAAGTAACGCACTTATTCTCGGTACCAACGATATGGGTAATTATCGCACTTATCCTTAGTACCAACCATATATGGAAGTATCGCACTTATCCTTGCTACCAACCATATTGGTAAGTAACGCACTTACTCTCGGTACCAACCACTTGGGTAAGTATCGCACATATTCTTGGTACCAACCATATGGGTAAGTATCGCACATATTCTTGGTACCAACCATATGGGTAACTAACGCACCTACTTTTGGTACCAACCATATTGGTAAGTAATGCACTTACTCTCGGTACCAACCATATGGGTAAGCATCGCACATTTTCTTGGTACAAACCGTATGGGTACGTATCGCACATATTCTTGGTACCAACCATAAGGGTAAGTAACGCACTTACTCTCAATACCAACCATATGGGTTCATATCGTACTTATCCTTGGTACCAACCATTTTGGTAAGTAACGCACTTTCTCTCGGTACCAACCATATAGGTAAGTATCGCACTTTTCCTTGGTACAAACCATATTGGTAAGTGATGCACTTACTCTCAGTACCAACCATATGGGTAAGTATTGCACTTATCCTTGGTACAAACCATATTGGTAAGTGACGCACTTACTCTCAGTACCAGCCATATAGGTAAGTATCGCACATATTCTTGGTACAAATGGTATAGGTAAGTTTTGCGGAGATAACTGCTATAACGGGAGCTAGACTACGGGCTAGGCACGAGTGCTCGTGTGATCTCTGCTTTCTTTGTTCCTCAGTCGTTTCCTTGTGCACACACTACTTGGGGAGTATGGGCAAAAGTTCCACTAGGAAAAGTTCAGAACAATTGGTACAATGAAGTTGGCATAGCAAGACTACATCAGAGCAAGCATTCAGGCTGGCCATCTGCCAACGCAGCTTGGTCGACCGCGCTCCAGCACGACTTGGTCGACCGCGCTCCAGCAAGGCAAGGTCAACGGCGTGCCAATATTGCTCACGCAGGACAGCAGTGCACCCGCTTTGCAGGTGTGCGCAGATGATTGGCGTGCAGAGTCTCGTCACCTGCATAGCGCACACACCACGTCAACCTCGACCTGACGACTGCATCTCATCTGCCACAACGACCTCGGGAGACCACCACCGAGGTCGGGCTCGCCAACTTCGCCTGGGCGACCGTCGCACTCCTCCGCAGCACTTTGTCACCAAGGTAACCTGGTTGACCGGGCAACCACGTCGACCAGCAGCTCCTGTACGTGCCTGTCGACCTCCCAAGTCGACGACCACCTCTATGTCAACTTCACTAGGACGACCACGACCCTCGGTCGACCTCCTCCAGGTCGACGTCCCTTCTGGTCGACCAGCTCCACGTCGACCAGCACTCCTGGTCAACCTGCTCCTCGTCGACCAGCACAGTTGTAGGCCGACCACCCACGTCGGCCACCCGAAGTTGGCATCACGAAGTTGACGCCCCGCTACTCGACGCCCAACTGCTCGGCGTCTTGAGTCGAGGTCAACGTCGACCCCTCCTTTGTCGACCACCAGGTCCAGTCGACCACCCGCAGGTTGACCAGAAGTCTGTCCGCCGACCACCGAAGTCGGCTTCCCCAAGTTGACGTCACCAAGTTGACGTCCTCCGCAGGTCGACTCCCAAGTCGACCTCCCCGAAGGCGGCGCCACCCTGAAGTCGGCGCCCGTGCAGTGTTCCCCGTGCAGGTCGACCTCCTCGTCAACCAGCTCGCCCACTGCTGCAGGTTGGCTGCTCCCCTCACACCCGACCACGATGTCGGCTCCGCCCAAGCGAGGACGGGGCCAACACCCAACTCCCGTTGACACTCCCCTGCCGCGTTCACTTTTGGGCACCCAGCCCACACGGCAGTACACCTCCGAGAATAGCCCGTCGACGTGCACCCAACACACAGCACGTCGTCCACCGCACAAGCCATGCAAGAGGGCATAGCACCTACTGCTGCACGTCGTTGTCGCCGTCGCCCACGTCGGCCATGCGCACCTAGCCGATTGCGACGGAGCACCGGTTGAAGGCCGGATAGTGCAGCGCCTTCGTCAGGAAGTCGGCTGGTTGCTCAGCGGTCGGGATGTACTGCAGCGAGAACTTCCCGCGCTTCACCATGTGCTGCAGCTAGGCGTGACGCGGCTCCATGTGCTTGAGGTTGCCCGTCAACCCCATGCCCTCGGCGACTGTGATAGCCGACTTGTTGTCCATTCGCATGACAGTCGGCTTCCCGGCGTCCAGCTGCCGGAACTCTGCAAGAAGGAAGCGAAGGCGGCGTCCCTCCTCGCCAGCTTCAGTGGCCGCCATGTACTCCGACTCGGTCGACGACAGCGTCGCGCACTTGATGCGCTGGCTCGACCAGGAGACTGCGGCCCCACCGTAGACGAACACGTAACCACCCGTGCTCGTCCTGTTCTGCTTGTCACCGGCGTCATCGGCGTCCACGTAGCCGACCAGCTCTAGCGACTCAAGTCCACCGCCGAACTCCAGGGCGGTGTCTCGTGTGTTGGCGAGGTAAGCGAGGCAGCGGTTGACCTCACGCCAGTGCTGGTCACTCCTCACCGTGAGGCCGCTACCCAGCTTGCTGCAGGTGAAGGCGATGTCCGGCCTCGTCGTCGTCGCCGCGAACTGCAGCGAGCCGACCTTCTGCCAGTACTCCTCCTCCTGCCCTTCCTGCACCTCCTGGTCGTTGAAGGTGAGCTCGGCGTAGGCGTCGACCGAGACCGGCGTTTTCGGGGTGCGCCCGGTCTGCTCCTCGTCGATGAAGCGCCTACGTAGCTTGTCGGCGTAGCCCTGCTGGTGCAGCCACAGCTTCCTCGCCAACCTCTCGCGGACGATCTCGAGCCCGAGGTACTTCTGCACCGGCGAGATCTCGCGAAGTTCGAAGGCGGACTTTAGCAGCTCCTTCAGCATCGCGGCGCTGCTGCTGGTCGTCGACGTAGGCCAGCACCCAGCAAGCCACTCCGTCCTCGCCGACCTTGAAGTAAAGAGCCTCGTCGACCTGGCTCTTCTTCCACCCGGCGCCGACCAGCACATCGTTGAGCGCCAAGTACCACAACAGCGGCGACTGCTTCAGCCCGTACAGGCTCTTCAGCAGCTTGCACACCCGGCCGGATCTGTCGTTGAAGTAGTCCGGCTGGGACATGTACAGCACCCGGTCGAGCTTGCTCTGCAGGAAGGCGTTCTTCATGTCGAGCTGCATCAGGTTGAGGTTGAGGATGGCGACAATGCTGAGGAAGATCCTCAGCGTGACGTAGCTGCCCACCGGCGCGAACGTCTCGTCGTAGTCGGCGCCGTACACCTGTGTGAAACCCTTCAGGACCAGCCTCGCCTTCTCGCGCTCGACGATGTCGTCGACGTGGTACTTCGTCGTCAATACCCACCGGTTCTTCATGACGTTCACCCCCGTCGGGCGTTCGACCAGCTCCCAAGTGCCCATGTTGATGAGGCTGCGAATTTCCTCCTCCATGGCGGCCTTCACCGCCGAGCCCTTCCAGCTTGCCAATGCATCCTTCACCGTCATCATCGAGATGTCCCATCGGTGTTCGGGGTCGGCTAGCATGTCGGGGTCGAGCTCCGGAAACTCCTCATCCTCCTCGGCGTCGTCGTACAGCAGGTCGTCGTCATCATCGCCGACGTCGTACACCGTGGTGAAGGCAGCGGGGACGAAGAAGTCAGGCGGCCTCCGAAGTCGGCCTGAACGCCGTGGTCCCGACTGGACCTCCTTGGCGTCCCCTCCATCGTCGTTGTCGTCGCTGCCCTCGGCGTCCTGCTGCTCCTCAGCCGGCGTCCCAGCCAACTGCTCCCCTGTGGTCGGCTCCCCTGCCGACTGCCCGGTCGCCGACTGCTCCTTGGTCGGCGTCACTGCTGCCTGCTCCTTTGTCGGCCGCTGCTCCTCGACCTGCTTCTCAACCTGCTCCTCCCCTGTCGACGTCGGATGCAATCCCACATCGACCTACCGCTCGTCACGTCGGCCACCGGCGATGTACTTGGCCAAAGGCGACGTCCCACTACTCCCCTCATCGCCGCAGGCCGACACCGAGGTCAGCCCATGCAGGTCGGCCATGAGGGGAGGGGCAGGGGTCTGAGAAGGAGGGGTAGGGGGCCGGACGTCTTCGACGTCCTTAGTAGTAAGCTCGCCGACCTAGGCAAGCAGCGGCAGCGTTGCCGACGAGGTGTCAAAGGGCGGGGTGGACAACAAGCGGCCGGACACCGGCCCGTACTCCGACTTCCACTCGGCCAGCAACATCTCCTCATAGAGCACCACGTCCGACGTGGTGACCACCCGGTCGGCGTCGATGTCGAGGAGCTCCCAGCCCTTGCTCGTCGCCGACACGCCAAGATGCAGGCCCCACCAGGCCTTCGGCTTCTGCTTCCCACCACGCTGCTGCTCAGGGACAAGGAACTGCGCCATGCAGCCCCACACCCGTGCCAGCGACAAGTCAGGCTACTTCCCGGTCATCAGCAGGTGCGGCATCGTCCCCGGCGGCAGCATCGACCTCTCAAGGCAGTTGCGGACCCAGACGGCCTGCCGGAGAGCGAGGTGCCACCAGTGGTGCTGCACGCCCATGTGCAGCAGCATTGTCTGCACCAACTCCACCACCGTCCTCATCTCCCGCTCCGCCATGCCGTTCTGCTGCGGGGTGTATGGGCAGGTCAGGTCGTGGATGATCCCCTTTTCGTTAACGAAGTCGGTGAACTGCTTCCCGAGGTACTCCCCTCCCCGGTCTGAGCGCAGCATCAACACCGACTTCTTCGTCTGCCGTTCAGCCACCGCTAGCCACTGCACGAACGCTTGCAACGCATCTGACTTCTAGGCAGCCGGCTTCACCCACACGAAGCGGGTCTTGCGGTCCTTCAGCAGCAAGAAGTACAGGTTGCCATCCTTGGCAGCCACGCGAAACAGCCTTCACAGTTCGATGTGCACAATGGCCAGCACGTCGTCGGCGTCGGAGCCGTGGTCAGGGAAGGTGTGCCGCGCCAGCTTCCCGCCGACGCACGAGACACACGGGGAGTCGGCGTCCATCGCCGACTTGAGGTCCAGCCCAATGGCGACCTCGTTCTTTGCCGAGCTCCGTATGGTGTCCATGCCGACATGCGCAAGCCTCGCATGCATCCGGTCCGGCGTCGACTTCGTCTTCAAGACGATCGCCCGTAGAGCCACAACCTCCGTCGTGGGCGGCTTCAACCTCGTCGCGCAGGGACGCAGGTCGGTGCAGAGGACTCGCCCAGAGTACGTCGCACGCCCGAGCACCTCTCCTGTCGATGAGACGAGTTGCATGCCGTCTCCGTCCTCCAGCAGCTTCATGCCATACTCCTTCAGCTGGCCGGCCGACAGCAGGTTAGCTCGCACACCCGGGACGTACAACACGTCGGGGATGAGCACCTCCTTCCCGACCTCTCCTTGCAGAGCGACGGTGCCGCGGCCCTGGACATCCTGCAGCGCCCCATTAAAGCCGCGCACATGCCTGATGGCGCCGCTCGGCTGCAAGTCGACGAAGGCTTCCTTCGTCCCCATCAGGTGGTGGGAGCAACCGCTGTCGAGCAGGACCACCGCCGGGTTCGCCTGCATAGCTGTCGCCACCGCCTGGAAGTCCTCTCCGGCCTCCGGTGCCAGAGAGATGGTCGGCTCCACGACGCCGACCAGCGAGCACGACGCCGTCTTGTCGTCTCGCCCCTTGCCGCCTGCAGCGGAGTCGGTGTCCTTCGCCGAAGTCGATGTCTTGGTCGACTGCTTCTCCTTGCGCGGCTGGTTTCCTCCACGACGAGGACGACGGCTGCCAGACCTCCCACGACCTCCCACGAGGACGTGGATGATCCCCTTGCCATTCACAAAGTTGGTGAACTGCTTCCCGAGGAACTCCCCTCCCTGGTCAGAGCGCAGCATCAACACCAACTTCTTCATCTGCCGCTCAGCCACCGCCAGCCACTGCACGAACACCGGCAACGCATCTGACTTCTTGGCGACCGGCTTCAACCACACGTAGCGGGTCTTGCGGTCCTTCAGCAATAAGAAGTACAAGCTGCCGTCCTTGGCAGCCACGCGGAACGGCCCGCAGAGGTCGATGTGCACGACGGCCAGCACGTCGTCGGCGTCGGAGCCCTGGTCGGGGAAGGTGTGTCGCGCCAGCTTCCCGCCGACGCACGAGACAAACGGGGAGTCGGCGTTTGTCGTCGACTTGAGGTCCAGCCCAATGGCGACCTCGTTCTTTGCCGAGCTCCGTATGGTGTCCATGCGGACATGTGCAAGCCGCGCATGCATCCGGGCCGGCGTCGACTTCGTCTTCGAGACGATTGCCCGCAGAGCCACAACCTCCGTCGTGGGCGAAGTCGACCTCGTTGAGCAGGGATGCAGGTCGGTGCAGAGGACTCGCCCGGAGTACGTCGCCCGCCTGAGCACCTCCCCTGCTGCCGAGACGAGCAGCATGACGTCTGCATCCTCCTGCAGCTTCACGCCGTGCTCCTTCGGCTGGCCGGCCGACAACAGGTTGGCCCGCATGCCCGGGACGTACAGCACGTCGGGGATGAGCACCTCCTTCCCGGCCTCTCCTTGTAGGGCGACGGTGCCACAGCCCTGAACGTCCTGCACCGCCCCATTGAGGCCGCGCACATGCCTGATGGCGCCGCTCGGCTGCAGGTCGACGAAGGCTTCCTTCGTCCCCATCAGGTGGTGGGAGCAACCGCTGTCAAGCAGGACCACCGCCGGGTTCGCCTGCACTGCTGCCGCCACCGCCTAGAAGTCCTCTCCGGCCTCCGGGGCCAGAAAGATGGTTGGCTCTACGACGCCGACCAGCGAGCACGACGCCGTCTTGTCGTCTCGCCCCTTGCCGCCTGCAGCGGAGTCGGCGTCCTTCGCCGAAGTCGATTTCTTGGTCGACTAGTTCTCCTTGCGCGGCTGGTTTCTTCCACGATGAGGACGACGGCTGCCAGACCTCCTTGGCCGGCTTCCAGCCACTGCTACCACCACCGCCCAACTGTCCGCGCCGTCCTGGTCGGCCTCCTTGCTTTGCCGGGGCGACGAAGTTGGCCTGCGCCAAGAGTTCCTGCGATCGCTCAGCCTCCTGCATCGCCTCGTCCTGCAGGATGTACGAGGTCAGGTTGTCCTCGTTGAGCGTCGCCCTCGTGCTCGGCGCCATAGACAGCCGCTTCAGGAGGTTATAGCTGATAGAAAGTCCTTGCACGACGCCGCCGTGGAGTACTGCGCGCCGGCCATCGTGATGGTGGCGAGAATTCGCCGTGCCCGTTTGCAGTAGTCGGTTGCCGTCTCCTCGTCACCCATACGCAGGTGCGTTAGTTGTCCCTCCAGCTGGGCGATGAACAGGTCGTTCGTGACCTGGTAGGTCGACTCGATGAAGTGCCATGCCCGGTGGCCGGAGTCGAGGTACTCCCTGCACCACTTCAAGGCGATTTGCACGCCAGGCGAGCAGCACCGCGAGATGACCGTGGAGGTCAACAGCTGCACGGCGCGAAACTCCGCCCGCAACTCAGGGTGGTGCTCATCCGGCGTCGTCACGGTCCCTCGGGCAAAGCCGATCAGCCCGGCCATCTCCAGCTGGGGCTCGATGGCTTCCTTCCAGGTGAGGATGTCGGGTCGACCGACCAGTGGAGGGGTGACTGAGATCCTGTCCGGCGTAAACTTGAAGTTGTCGTAGCTCGGCGCAATGCCACTTGCCGTCACCTGGGACGCTGACATCGGCAACAGCCCACTCCGTCGACCTCTGACGTCACCCTGCAAAGAGCCTGCAGCCGCCGACGACTGCACCCCTCGCGCTTGAACGCCGCCGACTTCACCGGCGTGAATCACACCTCCCTGCCTCGACGTGCCTCCCGCACTGCTGCCAACCTGACCTCCAACGGCGTTGACGCCCACGTCAACGCCGCCGTCGTTGTTCACCGGTCGAGGAGAGGCAGGTCGAGAAGGGGGGTGCTCCGCCACCCACACGGAGCGGAGTCCGGCTTCGACGACTGCCCAAGGTATTGCCCCATACTCCTGGGCCTCATGGCGTCTCCTCGCATCCTCCATCCGTCCCTCCAGGGTGTCCATCACCTCGGCGTCGCCTACGCGCACGCTAGTGACTACACGGCTGCCAGTCTAAGAACACGATCGGTATGTGCAAAGTCAGCTAGACTGAACTACGTCGCGGTGTCGTCCACGCTCACCGCACCATGCGGAGATAATTGCTACAACGGGAGCTAGACTACGGGCTAGGCACGGGTGCTCATGTGATCTCTGTGTTCTTTGTGCACACACAACATGCTAGTTCACGGGGAGAATTGGCAAGAGTTTCACTAGGAAAAGTTCAGAACAATTGGTACCATGAAGTTGGCATAGCAAGACTACATCAGAGCAAGCATTCAGGTTGGCCATCTGCCAACCCAGCTTGGTCGACCGCACTCCAGCACGACTTGGTCGACCGCGCTCCAGCAAGGCAAGGTCGACGGCGTGCCAACGTCGCAGGTTGACGACGTGACAGCGTTGCTCACGCAGGACAGCAGTGCACCCGCTTCGCAGGTGCGCGCAGATGATTGGCGTGCAGAGTCTCGTCACCAGTACAGCGCACACACCAAGTCAACCTCGAGCTTACGACTGCCTCTGATCCGCCACGACGAACTCGGGATACCACCACCGAGGTCGGGCTCGCCAACTTCGCCTGGGCGACCGTCGCACTCCTCCGCAGCACTTCGTCACCCAGGTAACCTGGTCGACCGGCCAACCACCTCGACCAGCAGCTCCTGTACGTGCTCGTCGACCTCCCAAGTCGACGACCACCTCCATGTTGACCTCACTAGGACCACCAAGCCCCTCGGTCGACCTCCTCCAGGTCGACGTCCTTTCTGGTCGACCAGCTCCACGTCGACCAGAACTCTTGGTCGACCTGCTCCTCATCGACCAGCACAGTTGTCGGCCGACCACCCACGTCGGCCACCCGAAGTTGGCGTCACGAAGTTGATGCCCCGCTACTCGACGCCCAACTGCTCGGCGTCCTGAATCGAGGTCGATGTCGGCCCCTCCTTCGTCGACCACTAGGTCCAGTCGACCACCCGCAGGTCGACCAGAAGTCCGTCCGCCGACCACCGAAGTTGGCTTCCCCAAGTTGACGTCACCAAGTTGACGTCCTCCGCAGGTCGACTCCAAAGTCGACCTCCCCGAAGTCGGCGCCACCCTGAAGTCGGCGCCCGTGCAGTGGTCTCCGTGTTGGTCGACCTCCTCGTCAACCAGCTCGCCCACTGCTGCAGGTCGGCTGCTCCCTTCACACCCGACCACGATGTCGGCTCCGCCCAAGCGAGGACGGGGCCAACACCCAACTCCCGTTGACAAGCATCACACATATTCTTGATACCAACCGTATGGGTAAGTAACGCACTTTCTCTTGGTACCAACCATATAGGTAAGTAACGCACTAACTCTTGGTACCAACCATATATGACGGAAACCTACTTCCTCTCGGTACCACTCGTATGGGCATGTAACGCACTTTCTCTCAGTACCAACCATATGGGTACGTATCGTACTTATCCTTGGAACCAATCATATTGGTAGGTAACGCACTTACTCTCGGTACCAACCATATGGGTAAGTATTGCACTTATCCTTGGTACCAACCATATTGGTAAGTAACGCACTTACTCTCGATACCAAGCATATGGGTAAGTATCGCACATATTCTTGGTACCAACCATATGGGTAAGTAACGCACTTACTCTCGATACCAATCATATGGGTAAGTAACGCACTTGCTCTTGGTACCAACCATATGGGTAGGTAACGCACTTACTCTCGGTACCAACCACGTGGGAAAGTATAGCACATATTCTTGGGACCAACCATATGGATAAGTAACGCACTTACTCTCTATACCAATCATATGCGGAGGAAACCTACTTGTTCTCGGTACCACTCATATGGGCAAGTAATGCACTTTCTCTCAGTACCAACCATATGGATACGTATTACACTTATCCTTGGTACCAACCATATTGGTAAGTAATGCACTGACTCTCGATACCAACCATATAGGTAAGTATTGTAGTTATCCTTGCTACCAACCATATTGGTAAGTAACGCACTTACTCTCGGTACCAACCATATGGGTAAGTATCGCACATATTCTTGGTACCAACCTTAAAAGTAAGTATTGCACATATTCTTGGTACCAGCCGTATGGGTAAGTATCACACATATTCTTGGTACCAACCATATGGGTAACTAACGCATTTATTCTCGGTACCAACCATATGGGTAAGTATCGCACTTACTCTTGGTACCAACCATATGGGTAAGTAACGCACTTACTCTCGGTACCAACCACGTGGGTAAGTATCACACATATTCTTGGTACCAACCATATGGGTGAGTATCGCACATGTTTTTGGTACCAACCATATGGGTCAGTAACGCTGTTACTCTTGGTACCAACCATATGGATAAGTATTGCACATCTTCTTGGTACAAACCGTATGGGTAAGTATCCCATATATTGTTGATACCAACTATAAGAGTAAGTAAAGCACTTACTCTCGGTACCAACCATATGGGTAAGTAACGCACTTGCTTTTGGTACCAACTATATGTGTAAGTAACGCACTAGCTCTTGGTACCAACCATGTGGGTAAGTATCACACATATTCTTGGTACCAGCCATATGGATAAGTATCGCACATATTCTTGGTACCAACCATATGGGTAGGTAACGCACTTACTCTTGGTACCATCCATATGGATAAGTAATGCACTAACTTGGTACCAACCATATGCGGAGGAAACCTGCTTACTCTCGGTACCAATCATATGGGCAAGTAACACACTTTCTCTACGTACCTACCATATGGGTACGTATCGCACATCCTTGGTACCAACCATATTGGTAAGTAACGTACTAACTCTCGGTACCAACCATATGGGTAAGTATCGTACTTATCCTTGAAACCAACCATATTGGTAAGTAATGCACTTACTCTCAGTACCAAACATATGAGTAAGTATCGCGCATATTTTTGGTACCATCCATATGGGTAAGTAACACACTTACTCTCGGTACCAACCATATGGGTAAGTAACGCACGTACTCTTTGTATTAACCATATGGGTAAGTAACGCACATACTCTCGATACCAACCATATGGGTAAGTATTGCACTTACTCTCGGTAGTACCAACCATATGGGTAAGTAATGAACTTGCTCTCAGTACCAACTGTGTGGGTAAGTAACGCACTTACTTTCAGTACCCACTGTCGGGGTAAGTAACGCACATCCTCTCAGTACCAAACGTAGGGGTAAATAATGTGAAGCAAGGAAAAACAGGAATGAGAATGACTAAGGAAAGATTGGGTACAAAATGCAACCCTAGAAACCCTGTACCCCATATGTGCTACCCCACTATACCCAACAGCAACTATGTCATATAAATCTGACACACCCCCATAGGCAAAGTGGGGGAGAACAAGGGGTCACAAGACCAGTCAAGCAAAGCAAAGCAAGCTCAGGGTGGATCACAAAGTCACCACACAGTCCGAGCACAAGAGTAGGGCTAGAGGCCAGTTCACATGCAGGAGTACAGACATCAAGTGAGAGCAGGCATATATATATGTCACAGTACAAGTGAAGTCAAGAAGAGAGCAAGTGAGGCAAGACAGGCACAAGACCCAGCTGGGTGCAAAAGCGCTGATGGTCACAAGGCGCGAGTGCCTTGGTGAACACATCAGCAGTGTTGGCCTCAGAGGCCACGTACGCAAGTCGCAACTGACCACGCTGCTGCAGCTCACAAGCAAGGAAGTAGCGGAGAGCAATGTGCTTCGTTCTGTGCTCCAAGCGCTGCTCTCGACACAAGGCCAGCATGGCCTTGTTGTCTACGTACAGCACTGGAGGAGAACGAGGCGGCTCTCCAAGGTCAGTCAGCAGGTAGGTGAGCCAGCGAAGCTCCTGTGCAGCCATGGCCCCGGCGTAGATCTCAGCCTCACAACTGGAGCCGAGAACCGAAGACAAGCGAGTAGACCGCCACGAGACAGAGCCGGAACCAAGGCTGAAGGTGTAACCCTGTGACGACCGCTGCGTAGCCTGGTCGTCAGCCCAAGAAGCGTCCGCGTGGCCGGTAAGGACCACTGGACTCCGCCCTCCAAGCACTAGCCCTATGCCCGACGTGCTGCACAGGTAGCGCAATACCCTCTTCGCTGCAGCCATGTGCTCCGGTCTGTGTCTCTCAGGAGCAACATAGCGAGCAAGAATGCTCAGAGGGTATGCAAGGTCAGGTCGTGTGCAGGTCATCAGGTACATGAGGCAGCCAACAAGGTCTGCATACGGACCACTCGACTCTACAGACTCATCCGAAGGCAGAGCTGAGAGTGAGTGGCGAGTAGGCAGAGGAGTGGCCTGAGGCGAGGAGTACGTGAAGCCGAAGCGCTGAAGGACCTGCTGCACCATGTGTGACTGAGTCAAGGTAATGGTGCGGCGTGCTCTGTCCCGAGTGATCTGCAAGCCAAGGTAGCTGCGCAGTTCACCCAGGTCTGTGCACGTGTGTCTCTTCAGCAGCTCGGACTTCACGTAGGCGAGTCCAGCAGTGTCTGCTGTGGCAAAGACCAAGTCGTCGACGTACACGAGGATGTAGAACGGCGGCAGGGAAGTGTCGGTGCGAAGAAACAGCGACGGGTCAGCAGTAGAAGGAGCAAACCCAAGAGCCGCAAGCGTAATCCTCAGTGTGTCGTGCCACTCACGCGGTGCCTGGCGGAGACCGTAGACTGGCCGTCGGAGGCTCCACTGGGTGCCAAGAGGGAAAGTCCCAGTGAAGCCAGTTGGACGGCGAAGCCAGATCTCCTCGTGCAGGCTACCCTGCAAGAACGCAGTGCTGAAGTTGAGAGAGTGAAGCTCGTAGTTGCGCTGAGCGGCTATGTGCAGCAGCACCCGAAGAGTAGTCATCTTCGGGGTGGGAGAGAAGGTCTGAAAGTAGTCAACTCCCTGCCGCTGACTGAAGCCACGAGCAACGTACCGTGCCTTGAAGACAGGTGGAGAGCCCGGCGGCCGCTTCACCCTGAAGATCCACATGCCACTGACGATGTTCGCCCCAGGAGGGGGAACCGCGTCAACGTAGGTGCTTGTGGACTTCCAGGAAGCCATCTCTGCATCCATAGCTGCCTGCCACTGAGAGGAGTAGGGACCCTCTACGGCCTCCGCGTAAGAACGCGGAGTCGGGATGTCTAGTGCATCCGGGTCTCCCTCAGGGGCAAGCAGTACAGACGCGAGATGAGGTGAAGCTGCCGCTAGACACTGTAACTCCTCCTGCCTGTCCTCTAGGACGTCCGTGCCAAGAGCACACTCACCCCCGACGGACGGAGGACAGACAGACGCAGACCCAGCAACAAGACTAGCAGTGTAGTCGAGACGACAGCGAGCAGCAAAGTCGACGAGCTCAGCGACAAGGGCAGACGCAGCAGTGGACTCAAACGAGGGGTCAGTGACGACAGTAGCAAGGAGACGCGTGAGAGTAGGACTGGCAGCACGAAGAGAGTCCGACTCAGGGTCGGCAAGCGCAGGAAGAGAGGACTCAGGAGGAGAAGGCAAAGGGGCACGTAGAGGAGCAGTGGACGGACGCAAAGACATCCGGTGCGTGCCAGGGACAGGAGGAGGACGCTGACGCGAACTGCGACCACTAGCGCGAGCAGCACAAACAGGCGACGCGGGACGAGACGCAGGCTCACGACGCTCAGCAAGACCTCCAGTAGGACCAGTGTAAGGAGAGGGAGCAGGCAGTGGAGAGGAAGGCTCCAGCAGGGACTGCGACTGGACAGGCGGTGGACCCTCTACTAGAGGAGAAAGACCAAGAACCTGCTGCAGGAGCGAAACGAAGTACGGCCGAGGCCGCGCGGCAGCTCCAGACTCAGCAGGGACAGCACCACCACCCTCAGCGACAGCACCAGCGCCACCCACACCTCCAGCGGCAGGACCAACAGCAGTAGGCTCAGCACCAACGCCCTCAGCAGCTCCAGCTCCAGGAGGACCCGCAGGTCCAGCAGCTCCGGGACCGGCAGCACCCGCACCCTCGACGGTCGAAGAAGCTCCAGCTCCAGCTCCAGCAGCACCTCCAGACTCAGCAGCACGCCTCCAGCGGAGAGCGAACCACTCACGCAGCTCCTGTGGAGAGAGGGGCTCCCGGCGAGACGCAGCAGCAGGAGAAACCCCAGGCTCAGCAGCTCCAGACGCAGCACCCCCAGGCTCAGCAGCTCCCAGCTCAGCACCCCCAGTTGCAGCCGCTCCTGACCCAGCACCCCCAGACCCAGCACCCCCAGGCACAGCACCCCCCGGCTCAGCACCCCCAGGCTCCGCACCCTCCGCAGGAGCACCCTCAGGCCCAGTACCCCCAGCAGTAGTACCCCCAGGCTCAGCACCCCCGCGTACAACACCCCCAGAGTCAGCACCCCCAGGCTCAGCACCCGCAGCAGCACCAGAGTCACCAGTAACCTCGACCGGGTCAACGGCGTCTACCTGGGACACACCTGAGGGGGCAGGAACCTGAGGGGGGAGGGGGTCTACCGGGGGGGGAACCGGCACAAGGAAGTCCGGGGGAGGGGGGAGGGAAGGAGTGCGGTAGGGGAAGAGACGGTAGAAGGGGACTGACTCGTCGAACGTGACGTCCTGGGAGGACAGAACACGACGAGAGGACGGGTGGTAAAACTGCCACCCTGGGGCGTCAGTGGGGAAGCCAAAGAAGACACAGGGAGCAGCACGAGGGGACAGCTTGTCCGCAGACAAGTCGCGGACAAACGCCCGAGATCCCCAGACACGGAACACAGACGCATCGCCAACCTTCCCCGTCCACAGCAAGGCTGGGGACATCGCAGGCCGAGAGACCCGGGGGTGAAGGTTGAGCTGATGCGCCGCGTACCTCACCGCAAACGGCCACAGAAAATGGGGGGCAGCCGCATGCATCATGGACGTACGAGCGACATCCATGACCATGCCAATGCGGCGCTCAGCAATCCCATTTTGCTGTGGTGAGTCCGGAAGCGTGAAGGTTTGGCGGATCCCCCGTGCACGACAGTAGTCCCGCAGAAGGCAAGAAGAGAACTCCCCGCCTCTGTCAGAGTGCAAACGCAGAACAGGAAAGTCCGAGCCGAAGCTCTTCCTGAGCTGGAGACGAGCCTCGCGGATCCAGTCGATCAGCACCTCAGTGACCTCACCCTTGCTGCGCAAGGGGAGGACTGTGGTGTAACGCGAGTAGTTGTCAACCACCAACAGGAAGTAGCGCTCGTAACCCTGCCCACGGACGGGGGCTGGGCCCCACACATCCATGTGAAGCGTCTGCAGGGGAGCCTCTGTCGGGGGGAAGTGGGAGGAGTGAGGAGTAGCCCGGAGGCGACCCTCGACACAGGGGACACAGGAAGGTCCTGGCCCGGAGGGGAGAGGAGGGAGAGACTGGGGAAGACCAGAGACAAGGACACGGGAAGCCATGCTCCGAAGACGGGGCAAGGAGGGGTGGCCAAGACGGTGGTGCCACAGGAGAGTCTCGTGAGACAGGAGGCGACAAGAACAGGGGGCAGACTCAGGACCTGACCGGGACGCAGCAGCAAGCACCTGACCCGACGCAGCCACCTAACCAGACGCAGGGACAGGAGGAGACTCAACGGTCAGGGTGTAGAGACTCGACCCCGGCCGACGCGAGAACGTGGCCAGGTGTCGGCCTGTGCGTGCCTCCGTGCAGTGGGTCACCCGCTGACTCGCAGGAGTGAACTGGTGAACCCCCACATCCTGCAGGTCTGCCCCACTCACCAAGTTCGTAGAGAACGAGGGAAGGTACAGACCCGACAGGGTGCCCGAAGGGACAGCCGGACACGGGAGGACAGTGGAGAAGTGAGACAGGACAGGGCCCCCAGAGGGGTCAGCAAGGGAGACCGCAACCGGCCGGTCGAGCGGCGTAAGGGTAGTGCGGTCTCGAAAGAAGGAGCGAGAAGCTCCGGAGTCAAGTGTGAAAGTGAGGGAGGACGAGGACGACGCAGTACCTGAGAGCGCAGTCTCACCAGTACCTGAGAGCACAAACGCACTGGCACCTAGAGCAGCAGCCTCACAAGCACCTAGCGCAGCAGTACCAATGCCCGGGTCGGGCTGGAAACAACGGTAACCCTCATTCTCCTCACTATAATCCACAACATACATAGCAGCAAGGATAGCATCAAAATCAAGATCAAAGATCGCTACACCAGCCCTGAGAAGCTCATCCCAGCGAGGGATCTCACTAGCCCCAGGGAACTGCTGACGCCAAGCGTCCGTCAGGCGGCCAAAGCAGCGCTGGGTGGCGTGGGCACCCCCACACTGCTCACCCGCGCGGTCGCCGGAACGAAGAACGTAGGTGCAGGGACCAGTACCCCCACCCCTCTGACGCCCAGCGTACCACTCACGAAGCTGCTGAGGCGGAGGGATGTCCCGCGAGCGCTGCTGCTGCTGCCGCTGCGAGCGCTGGCCACCACCACCGCCGCTACGCTGCTGGGTACCACCTCGACCAGCTCCACCTCCTCCACCACCACCGCCTCCTCCGCTGCCGCCTCCACCGCCTCCACCTCCGCCGCCTCCACCACCGCCGCTGCCTCCACCACCACCGCTGGCACCACCACCACCGTCTCCGCCACTGCTGCCACCACCACCACCACCTCCACCACTAGTCCCGCCGCCACCCCCACTCCCTCCGCCGCCACCGCCGCCACCGCCACCGCCCCCTCCAGCTCCACCCGCGCCCTTGCCCCCCTTGCCCTTGCTGGAGCGACGTCTCCCACTAGGGGCAGACGCCGCGCCGACCGACTCAAGACCAAGCAGGTCGGCAGCAGCAGCAGAGGCAACAGAGGGCAGCAAGGGGGAAGGAGAGCACCCCTCAAAGATGGGGGTGCGAGGGTCACCACGAGAAGCACCTACAGCGACTATGCTCTTCTCCGCTGCGAGGAGGGCCTTCTCGAGGAGGTCGACGGTGAGGGTGGTGGGACAGACTGCGAGAAAGTGGTCCCTGACGACTCGAAGGGAGTCAGGGAGGCGCGCGACTACGTAGTAGAGAGCAATGTACATGGGGGGGGGGTTCTTAGCGCAGAACTCAGCAGGAAGGGCGGCGCGGTAGCGAGTGTCACTAGTGCGGAGGTGCGTAATGAGGTCAGCGACAGTGGGAAAGGCAGAGAGGTCAGGAAAGAGGTAGGGAAGCATGAGACGGCTCAGAGCAGCAGTGGCAGGGGAGGAGTAGCGCGCAACTACAGCGTCGTACAAGGTCTGAGCACTCTTGTACTGACTAAAGTGCGCACGCTCAGAGGTAGGGAGGTGGCGACGCACAGCAAGACGTGCAGCAGCATCGCGGGTGGCCCACTTAGAGCGGACAGCGGGATCAGCATCAGCAGCAGGAGCAGGAGAGGCGCCAGAGGTGAGGTCAAAGAGAGAAAGGTCGTCAGCCCTGTCGCACTGTAAGAACAACTGCAGGTCGTCTAACCGGACCTCAAAATCAATGGCGCGACCCTCAGCGTCAAAAGCTAGGACACTAGGGGTAGCCATGGCGACGACAGCGACGCAGTGCAAGCAGTAGGGAAAGAGCTCGCAGTGTCAGTGGGACTGTGCTCACCAGGCAGGGCAGGTCGTGCAGCTATGCAGAAAGGCGGCTCAGCGACCGGGCGGCTCGGGTGTACAGCGGCTCGGCTCCCGGGCGGCTCGGCGGCTGGGCGGCTAGGGCGCAGGGCGGCTCGGCTGCTGGGCGGCTCGGGTGCAGGGCGGCTCGGCTCCCGGGCGGCTCAGCAGCAGGGCGGCTCGGGTCCCGGGCGGCTCGGCGTTGGGCGGCTCGGCTCCCGGGCGGTTCGGCTGCTGGGGCGGCTCGGCCGGGAGATGCAGGGGCGGGGCCGTCAGGTGCAGTGGCGGGTCGACCGGTGCAGTGGCGGGCCGGCAGGTGCAGCGGCGGGCCGGCAGGTGCAGCGGCGGGCCGGCAGGTGCAGCGGCGGGCCGGCAGGTGCAGGCGGCGGGCCGTCAGGTGCAGCGGCGGGGCCGTCAGGTGAGGCGGCGGGCCGGCAGGAGCAGCGGCGGGCCGTAGGGTGCAGCGGCGGGGCCGTCAGAGGCGGCGGGCCGCTGGGTGCAGCGGCGGGCCGGCAGGTGCAGCGGCGGGCCGGCAGGAGTAGCGGCGGGCCGGCAGGCGCAGCGGCGGGGCCGTCAGAGGCGGCGGCGGGGCCGCGGCAGTAGAGGCAGGGCCGCGTCAGGGGAGGCGGCGGGGCCGCGTCAGGGGAGGCGGCGGGGCCGCGTCAGGGGAGGCGGCGGGGCCGCGTCAGGGGAGGCGGCGGGGCCGCGTCAAGCAGGCGGCGGGGCCGCGATCAGGAGAGGTGGCGGGGCCGCGTCTGAGGGACAGCGGGGCTGCGAGGGAAATGGCGACCCGAGGGGTCGCTAAAAAAAAAAGGGCGCGCCTCGGGGCGCCCTTCGGTGGGCCCTAAAAAAACGGTCCTAAGGCAGGACCCGCTCTCATACCATGTGAAGCAAGGAAAAACAGGAATGAGAATGACTAAGGAAAGATTGGGTACAAAATGCAACCCTAGAAACCCTGTACCCCATATGTGCTACCCCACTATAGCCTACAGCAACTATGTCATATAAATCTGACAAATAACGCACTTACTCTCGGGACCAACCATATGGTTAAGGAACGCACGTACTCTCGGTACCAACCATATGGGTAAGTATCGCACTTATCCTTGGTACCAACCATATTGTAAAGTAATGCACTTACTCTCGGTACCAACCATATGGGTAAGTATCGCACATATTCTTGGTACCAACCATACGGGTAAGTATCGCACATATTCTTGGAACTAACCATATCGGCAAGTAATGCACTTACTCTTGGTACCATCCATATGGGTAAGTAACACACTTACTCTTGGTACCAACCATATGGGTAAATAACGCACTCACTCTTGGTACCAACTATATGGGGAGGAAACCTACTTATTCTCGGTACCAACCAAATGAGTAAGTAATGCACTTTGTCTCAGTACCAACCATATGGGTACGTATCGCACTTATCCTTGGTTCCAACCAAATTGGTAAATAACGCACCTACTCTTAGTACCAACCATATGGGTAAGTATCGCACTTACCCTTGGTACCAACCATATTGGTAAGTAACACACTTACTCTTGGTACCAACCATATTGTAAAGCAATGCACGTACTCTTGGTACCAACCAGATGGATAAGTAACACACATACTCTCGATACCAACCATATGGGTTAGTATCGCACATATTCTTGGTACCAACCATACAGGTAAGTATCGCACAGATCCTTGGGATTAACTATATGGGTAAGTAATGCACTTGCTCTTGGTACCATCCATATGGGTAAGTAACACACTGACTCTTGGTACCAGCCATATAGGTAAATAACGCACTTACTCTTGGTACCAACTATTTGGGGAGGAAACCTACTTACTCTCCGTACCAACCAAATGAGTAAGTAATGCACTTTGTCTCAGTACCAACCATATGGGTACATATCGCAATTGTCCCTGGTTCCAACCAAATTGGTCAGTAACACACCGACTCTCGGTACCAACCATATGATTAAGTATCGCACATTCCCTTGGTACAAACCATAAGGGTAAGTAACACACTTTCATTGGTACCATTCATATGGGAACGTAACGCACTTACTCTTGGTCCCAGTCATATTGGTAAAAAACAAACTTATTTGGACCATCCATATGGGTAATTAAAGCTCTTACTCTCAGTAGGTAAGTAACGCACTTACTCTCGGTACCAACCATATGTGTAAGTAACGCACTTAATCTGGGTACCAGCCATATGGGTAAGTGACGCACTTACTCTTGGTACCAACCATATGGGTAAGTATCGCACTTACTACCAGTACCAACCATATGTGTAAGTATCGCACTCATCCTTTTGTACCAACCATATCGGTAAGTAACGCACTTACTCTTGGTACCAACCATATGGGTAAGTAACGCACTTACTCTTGGTACCAACCATATGGGTATGTAATGCACTCACTCTCGGTACCAACTATATGGATAAGTAACGCACTTACTCTCGGTACCAACCGTGTGGGTAAGTTATGCACTTACACTCGGGACCAACTGTATGGGTAAATAGCCCACTTACTCTCGGTACCGACCATATGGTTTAGTAACGCACTTACTCTCGGTACCAACCACATGGTTAAGTAACGCACATATTTTCGGTCCCAACCATATGGGTAAGTAACTTACTTACTCTCTGTGCCAACCATATGGCTAAGTAACGCTCTTACTCTGGGTACCAACCATATGGGTAAGTATCGCACATACTCTTCGTACCAGCCATACGGGTAAGCATCGCACTTATTCTTGGTACCATCCTTATGGGTAAGTAACGCACTTACACTCGGTACCAACCATATGGGTAAGCAACGCACTTACTCTCGGTACCAACCATATAGCTAAGTAACACACCTACTCTCGGTACCAACCATATGGGTAAGTTATGCACTTACTCTTAGTACCAAGTGTGTGGGTAAGTAACGCACTTACTTTCGGTACCCACTGTAGGGGTAAGTAACGCACAACCTCTCGGTACCAAACGTAGGGGAAAATAATGCACTTACTCTCGGGACCAACCATATGGTTAAGGAACGCACGTACTCTCGGTACCAACCATATGGGTAAGTATCACACTTATCCTTGGTACCAACCATATTGTAAAGTAATGCACTTACTCTCGGTACCAACCATATGGGTAAGTAACGCACTTACTCTTGGTACCAACCATATGGGTAAGTAATGCACTCAGTCTCGGTACCAACTATATGGATAAGTAACGCACTTACTCTCGGTACCAACCGTGTGGGTAAATAATGCACTTACACTCGGTACCAACCGTATCGGTAAATAGCCCACTTACTCTCGGTACCAACCATATGGTTAAGTAACGCACTTACTCTTGGTACCAACCATGTGGGTAAGTATCGCACTTACGCTCAGTACCAACCGTGTGGGTAAGCAACACAATTACTCTCAGTATCAACCGTATGGGTAAATAACGCACTTACTCTCGGTACCAACCATATGGTTAGGTAATGCACTTACTCTCAGTACCAACCATATGGGTAAGTAACGCACGTACTCTTGGGAGCAACCAAATGGGTAAGTAACGCACATACTCTTGATACCAACCATATGGGTAAGTATCGCACATATTCTTGGTACCAACCATACGAGTAAGTATCGCAAATATTCTTGGTACTATCCATATGGGTAAGCAACGCACGTCCTCTTGGTACCAACCATATGGGTAAGTAACACACCTACTCTTGGTACCAACCATATGGGTAAATAACGCACTTACTCTTGGTACCAATTATATGGGGAAGAAGCCTACTTACTCTCGGTACCAACCATATGACTTAGTAACACACCTTGTCTCAGTACCAGCTATATGGGTACATGTCGCATTGATCCTTGGTTCCAACCAAATTGGTTAGTAACGCACCTACTCTCAGTACCAACCATATGGGTAAGTATCGCACTAATCCTTGGTACCAACCATATTGGTAAGTAACACACTTACTCTCGGTCCCAACTATATGGGTAAATAATGCCCGAACTCTCACTACCAACCATAAGGGTAAGTTACGCACTTACTCTTGGTACCAACCATATGGGGAAGTAACACACTTATTATTGGTACCAACCATATGGGAACGTATCGCACTTACTCTTGGTCCCAATCATATTTGTAAAACGTGCACTTACTCGGACCATTGTGCGGAGATAAGTACTACAACGGGAGCTAGACTGCGGGCTAGGCACGGGTGCTAGTGTGATCTCTGCGTCCGTTGGTCCTTAGTCATTTTCCTAGTGCACACACTGCTTGCTAGTTCACGCGGCAAGTTGGCAAGAGTTTCACTAGAGAAAGTTGACAACAATGGTACAAATCAGTTGGCATGGCAAGACTACATCAGAGCTAGCATCTAGGTCTGTCGACTGCCAGCACAGCATGGTCGACCGCGTTCTTGCACGACTTGGTCGACCACGCTCCAGCAGTGCAAAGTCGACGGCGTGCCAACGCTGCAAGTTGACGGCGTGCCAGCATTGCTCCCGCAGTACAGCAGCGCACCTTCTTTGCAGGTGCTCGTGGATGATTGGCGGGCTAAGCCTTGTCACCTGAATAGCATACGCACCAAGTCATCCTCGTGCTGACGGCTCCACCTGATCCGCCACCTCGACCTTGGAATACCACCACTGCGGTTGGACTCGCCAACTTTGCCTGGTCGATTGTGGCACTCCTTCGTAGAACCTTGTTACCCAGGTATCCCGGTCGACCGGGCAACCATGTCGACCAGCTGCTCCTGTATGTGCTTGTCGACCTCCCAAGTTGACGACCACCCCAAGTCGACCTCACCAGGTCGACCACACCTCTGGTCGACCAGCTCCAGGTCGACGTCATTCCTGGTCGACCAGCTCCACGTCGACCAGCGTAGTTGTCAGCCGACCATTCAAGTCGGCTACCCGAAGTCGGCGTCACCAAGTTGGCGCCGACTTCCAGACCGACCTCTTGAAGTCGGCGACCTCCCAATTCGGCGACCTTGCAAGTCGGTGACCTTTCAAGTCGGTGACCTTGCAAGTCGGCGACCTTGCAAGTCGGCGACCTTGCAAGTCGGCGCCGACTTCCAGGTTGACGTGCCACATCGCCGACCACCAGTTGAAGTCGGCCGCCGGCTTCCCAAGTCGGCGGCATTGCAGTGGCCCCGTGCAAGTCGTCCAACCCCGTTGACCAGCTCGCCTAAGTCGGCGTCGCCCAATGCTGCAAGTCGGCTGTACCTCCCGTACACCCAACAACGAAGTCGGCTCCGCCCAAGCGAGGACGGGGCCAACAACAACTCCCGTTGACACTCCCCTGCCGCGTTCACGCTTGGGCCCCCAACCCACACGGCATCACTGCTTGGAGAATAGCTCGTTGGCGTGCACCCAACACACAGCACGTCGTCCACCGCACCAGCCATGCAAGAGGGCATGGCACCTACTGCTGCACATCGTCAACTTCGTCGCCCACGTCGGCCAAGCGCACCTGGTTGATGGTGACGGACCACGGGTTGAAGGCCAGATAGTGCAGCGCCTTCGTCAGGAAGTCGGCCAGCTGCTCGGTGGTCGGGATGTACCTCAGCGAGAACTTCCTGCGCCTCACCATGTGCTGCAGCCAAGCCTGTCGCCGCTCCATGTGCTTGAGGTTGCCCGTCAACCCCATGCCCTCGGCAACCGTGATGGACGACTTGTTGTCTACCCGGAGGACGGTCGGCTTCCCAGCATCCAGCCGCTGGAACTCTGCAAGGAGGAAGCGAAGTTGGCGTCAAACCTTGCTGGCTTCGGTGGCCGCCATGTACTCCGACTCGGTCGACGAGAGCGTCGCGCACTTGATGTGCTGGCTCGACCAGGAGACTGCGGCCCCTCCGTAGACGAACACGTAGCCGCCCGTGCTCGTCCTGTTCTTCTTCTCACCGGCGTAATCGGTGTCCACGTAGTCGACCAGCTCCAGCGACTCATGTCCACCACCGAACTCCAGGGCGGTGTCACGCATGTTGGCGAGGTAGGCGAGGCAGCGGTCGACCTCGCGCCAGTGCTGGTTGCTCCTCACCGTGAGGCCGCTCTCCCGTTTTCTGCAGGCAAAGGCGATGTCCGGCCTCGTTGTTGTCGCCGCGAACTACAGCGAGCCACCTTCTGCCGGTACTCCACCTCCTGTCGCTCCTGTGCCTCCTCGTCGTCGAAGGTGAGCTCGGCATAGGCGTCGACCGCGACCGGCGTCTTCGGGGTGCGCTTGGTCTGCTTGTGAGAGGACGTCCCCGTTATAATATTTTCTCACTATTATATTTTCCGTTATCCTATTCTCCCTTTTCTCCTCTTTATTTTGGTATTTATCTCAATCGGCCTACTATTCTATTTTCTAGAGCCTTCTATTTATTTCTCTTATTTCCTACTTTTCCCACCGACATGCCTATTATACGGCACCGACAGCGCCGACAGTGGTGTATACGGTGTAATCTGGGCGTAATCCCAAGTGCCAATAGCCTTTCGTGCTTGTGCGCACTTGTGATTGTAGTATCGGGAAGGGCGTGTTCCCGAAGGTTCGTTTTATCTCGTTTATCGTTGTATTTTGCGAGCATAAAAATGCCTTGTATTCAGTTTTAGAGACAAGTTTAGATTGAGAATTCGATCCTGTGACACTTGGTATCAGAGCCAGGTTCTCACTCGACGACTCTCGGCTAAGCAGCGGTCGCGGAAAAAATCGCCTCGAAAAACCGCCGGGGGCGACCAATTCGACGCCGATTTCTGGTAAGCACCAGTTCCGCGCTTTTCAAATTAACCCCCTCGCGTGGTTTCTGAACAGGATTGGTTCGTCGGTGACCAACAACGTTACGCAGCAGCTCTTCGCGCAAATCGCCAAAGTGGAAGCGGAGATGCGAGCGACGACTGAACTGTCGCGATTGGAGAACGAGCAGCTGCGAAACGAACTGCAGCGCATTACGCAGCTCCTCTCGGCCATGAACATTCCTGCTTTGACGAATTCGCAGCAGTCGCAGCGTCAAATCGAGGTTCCGAAACTTCGCTCGCCGGAATCGTTCGACCCTCCGACGTCAGGCGGTGGCTCGCGACGATGGAAATTTATTTTGCGGCGATCAAATGGTCGACGACGGAGTACGACGGCGAGAAAATTCGTCTCGCGAGAACGTTGATGCGCGGTCCAGCTCTCGAGTGGCTCGGAAGCAACAGTAGCATTTTCCAGGGCGAAGCCACGTGGCAGCAGTTCCGGGCAGACCTTCTCAAACGTTTTGAGCCGATTAATTCCACTTATATTGCGCGCGAAAAATTACATCACCATAGGCAATTCCGGAGTGTCGCGCAATACACGCAGCAGATGGAGGAATTTTATAATCGCATTCCCGACATTACCGAGGGCGAAAAAATTCAGTCCTACATCGCGGGGCTGAAAACCGACATTCGGCGCCAGGTTGCAGCAGCGAATTGCAGCAGCTACAGCGAAATCGTATCGACCGCGGAGCGTTTTGACTTGGTCAACTCCGGAACACGACGGCCTGACGTCGTCGGATCACGACAAGGGGATCGCTCGGCTTCAACCACGTTCGCCGACCCCATGGAAGTCGACAAATTTGACGCAAATTCACGACCTGCAAAAAACAAAAAGTTTTGCGAATTTTGCGGCGGAAACGGACATCGGATTGTCGACTGTTTTCACATGAAATCTGCACGTGCGGCATTCTGAGCTCGTGGGAGTGGCGAAACTAAAGACAAAAAGTCAAAAAACGGATCTCGCCAGTGATTGCGGATCGTGCTGGCGAGGAAAAGCAGATCCGAAAGCGTCAGCGCAATCTGGACTGAATCGAAATTGAAGGACAGCATTGGGCGCAAGATTTGGAGAATCAAGGGCGAAATCCCAAGCCCCTTGACCGAAATTTGTCAGAGGAATTCGCCGAGGAAAAGAAAACCTCCGCGAAAACAGACTCGACCAAGACGGGAACTCTCCAATTCGACCCCAGAAAAAAACAGAATTCGTTAAAGTTATCTTTCAAAGATGCTTTAATGAAGACTGTTGATTTTCGCGGGTCCGGAACCATAAACAAATTCCGGGAAGAACTCCAGAGGAAGCAGACGATTAAAGAAGTGGTACCGGTGCCTACGGAGCCGGTGAAAAAATTAAGGAGTGTGGAAAGGAGTAGACCTTTTCACGGCGTCAACGTCCTCTCCCGGAACCAGCCCAAGACGACTCTCCACTCCCCAGGGAAGAAGTCTATGAAGCTTAAGCAGCTAAAGAGGCAGCTGGGAGTTCAAAAGAAGCTACAGAAACTCCAAAAACCCCTCCAGCATGCATCCAGTGGATCGCAGGCGTCGACCAGATCCACCCCCTCAGGGTCAACCTGTACGGTTACTATCTCTACTCCTGGCGTTGGAGAGGAGCTTATCTCCATGCAGCCCAGGCCAGCTGGTTGTCCAGGAGCAAACAGTGGAACCACGGTGTGTACTGAATATTGGGATGTACCCTATGATCCTATTAATAAGACTATTTTTGGGTACCCCGAGCAACGCTCACCACTCCTGCTCGAGGTGATCTGCAACGGACAGCGCCTCCAAGCACTCGTGGACAGCGGGGCGTCGCACTGCGTCTATGACAAAAAGGCAATCGATCGACTCGGAGGTGAAATCAAGTCCTCAAGCTTCTTTGCAACGATGGTGGATGGCAGTAAGCTACCTATCTACGGGGAAACACGGTTACTACTCCATATTGGACCCATTCGATGGAAGCCTGCTCTCCCCGTCAGAAATATCAAAGGACTCAACGTAATCTTCGGGAGAGACTTTCTTAAAAAGTTCAACCCCGAGATCAACTGGGTTAACCGGACGGCCTACATCAACAACAACGGGAGGAAAATCAGCCTTCCCAAATGGGACGACACGGGAAATATTCAAGTCGAGACACTCGCACGCTTTGAAAAGGACGTCAAACGGACCACGGCGGGATTCATGGCGATAGTCAACGAAGTAGACAACGGAGAGAAGCAGACCCAGGAACTTCCTCCAGCAGTCAAGAAAATTCTTGAAGAGTTCCAGGACGTTCTCCCTGACGATTTACCTGATCAACTACCGCCATACCGAACACATCAACACGAGATCGTAGAAGAGCCGGGGTCCAAGCCAACGTTCCGAGCACCATACCGGCTGAGCCCGACAGAGCTTGCTGATATGAAAAAACAAATAGAGTATCTCCTGGAGAAAGGGCTGATTCGACCTTCGACTTCGCCGTACGGAGCTCCAGCTCTCTTCACTCCGAAGTCAGACGGAAGTCTGCAAATGTGCATGGACTACCGAGCCTTGAACAAGCAGACTGTAAAAAATAAATACCCGATACCACGGATCGACGACTTACTCGATCAACTTCACGGTGCTACGGTATTCTCCATGCTCGACCTCAGATCGGGATACTGGCAAATTTATATGGCGGACAACTCTATCCACAAAACCGCCTTTCGAACTCGATATGGGTCATACGAGTATCTCGTGATGCCGTTCGGACTCGCTAACGCACCAGCCACATTTCAGGCGGGAAAGAACCACATCCTTTGGCCCCTTCTGGACGAGTGCGTGGTGGTATATTTGGACGATATCCTGATCTACTCGAAATACATGAAGAAGCACGTTGAGCATCTGCGACGGGTGTTTGAAATTCTTCGACGAGAACGCTTCTACGTGAAACTATCCAAGAGCGAGTTTGCGTTGGAAAAAGTCCAGTTCCTTGGACATATGGTGAGCGCTCAAGGAGTTCACGTGGATCCTAAGAAGATCGAAGCAGTGCGAACGTGGAAGACCCTTGAGAACGTGAAGGAGTTACAACAGTTCCTTGGATTCGACAACTACTACAACCGGTTCGTACCGAACTACGCCAAGATTGCCGCACCATTAACAAACCTGTTGAAGAAATATACACCATATCAATGGGAGGCGAAGCACCAGGAAGCCGTGGAACAACTTAAAACCGCACTCACGTCCGCACCTGTCCTTATCCTGCCAGACCTTGAACTTGACTATGTCATTGAGGCCGATGCTAGCGATCAAGCAGTGGGCGCAGTACTCATGCAGGATCAAGGGAAGGGACTGCAACCCATTGCATAACTCAGTAAAAAACTTCACGGGGCAGAACTCAATTACCCCATCCATGACAAAGAGGCCCTCGCCATCGTCAACGCATTTAAGGCATGGAGGTGTTATCTCAAAGGAAGAAAAACGACCGTCTACACCGACCACTGCAGCCTCAAGTATCTGAAGACCCAACCAACACTCTCCAGGCGGCAGGTCCGGTGGATTGACTTTCTCAAAACCCACTTCCATTACGACATCGTGTATAAGCCGGGGCACAAGAACAAGGCAGACGCACTCAGTCGCCCTGCACACGTTGCCGCCCTACAAGTCGATGGCATGAACCCACTTTTGAAGGGACTCTTCACGCATGGATACACCATCGACCCCGAAGTCTCTATAGCAGAAAAGCGCCATCTTCTATATTGGGATCAAGACATCGCATACCTCAAGGGATCCACAAAAATATGGGTACCTAATTACCCTCCTTTACGCCAGTTACTGCTCGAAGAATATCATGATGCTCTCTACGCGGGCCACTTCGGTAGTGACAAGACGCTTGCCGGTATTGCGAAGCATTAATATTGGCCCCACATGGCGGATGACGTACAAAGATTCGTCACCTCATGCGACACATGCCAGCGGATGAAGAGCAGCAAACAGAAGAAAGCACGGTTACTACAGCCTCTTCCAGTCCCTGAACAGCCTTGGCAAGTGGTTAGCCTCGACTTCATCACCGGGTTACCACCTACCAAAGCTGGTTACGACGCCATTCTAGTCGTCATCGACTAATTCTCCAAAATGGGACACTTCATTCCGACACACACAACGGCTTGCACCGAGGAGACAGCGCAATTATTCTTCCGCTACGTCATCTCGCAACAGCAGCACCGACGATCTCCAGCCCGAGGTACTTCTGCACCGGCAAGATCTCATGAAGCTCGAAGGCGGACTCCAGCAGCTCCTTCAACTCCTTCAGCATCTCGGTGCTGCTGCTGGTGGCGAGCAGATCGTCAACGTAGACCAACACCCAGCAGGCCACTCCGTCGTCGCCGACCTTGAAGTAGAGAGCCTCGTCGACCTGGCTCTTCTTCCACCCGGCGCCGACCAGCACGTTGTTGAGCGCCAAATACCACAGCAACGGCGACGGCTTCAGGCCGTAAAGGCTCTTCAGCAGCTTGCACACCCGGCCGGTTCCGTTGTTGAAGTAGTCCGGCTGGGACATGTAGAGCACCCGGTCGAGCTTGCTCTGCAGGAAGGCGTTCTTCATGTCGAGCCGCATCAGGTTGAGGTTGAGGACGGCGACGATGCTGAGAAAGATCCTCAGCGTGACGTAGCTCCCCACCGGCTCGAACATCTTGTCGTAGTCGGCGCCGTACACCTGGGTGAAGCCCTTCACGACTAGCCTCGCCTTCTCGCGCTCAACGGTGTCGTCGACGTGGTACTTCGTCGTCAACACCCACCGGTTCTTCATGATGTTCACTCCCGACGGGCGTTCGACCGGCTCCCAAGTGCCCATGTTGATGAGGCTACGGATCTCCTCCTCCATGGCGGCCTTCACCGCCGGGCCCTTCGAGCTTGCCAACGCCTCCTTCACCGTAATCGTCGAGATGTCCCAACGGTGCTCCGGGTCGGCATGCAAGTCCGGGTTGAGCTCCGGAAACTCCTCATCCTCCTCGGCGTCGTCATACACCAGGTCGTCGTCGTCCATGTCGTACATCGTGATGAAGGCAGCGGGGACGAAGAAGTCGGGCAGTCTCCGAAGTCGGCCTGACATCCGGGGTTCAGGCCGAACCTCCACCACGTCACTCTTGGTGGACTCCTTGGCGTCCCCACCTTCGTCGTCGTCTTCACTGCCCTCGTCTTCCTGCTGCACCTCGGTCGACTTCCTGACCGATCTTTCCCCTGTGGTCGACTTCCCTGTCGACTGCCTGGTTGCCGACTGCTCCGTGGTCGGCTTCACTGCTGCCTGCTCCCCTGTCGGCTGCTTCTCCTCATCTCCCGCTCCGCCATGCCATTGTGCTGCGGGGTGTACGGGCAGGTAAGGTCGTGGACGATCCCCTTTCCGTCCACAAAGTCGGTGAACTTCTTCCCGAGGAACTCCCCTCCTCGGTCGGAGCAAAGCATCAGCACCGACTTCACCGTCAGCCTCTCCACCGACACCAGCCACTTATGGAACTCCACCAGCACATCCGACTTCTTGGCGACCGGCCTCACCCACACGAAGCGGGTCTTGCGGTCCTTTAGCAGCAACAAGTACAAGCTGCCGTCCTTGGCAGCCACGCGGAACGGCCCGCACAGGTCGATGTGCACGACGGCCAGCATGTCGTCGGCGTCGGAGCCTTGGTTGGGGAAGGTGTGCCGCGCCAGTTTCCCGCCGACGCACGAGACACACGGTGAGTTGGCACCCGTCGCCGACTTGAGGTCCAGCCCAGTGGCGACCTCGTGCTTCGCCGTGCTCCGTACGGTGTCTATGCCGACATGTGCAAGCCTCGCATGCATCCTGTCCGGCATCAACTTCCTCTTCGAGACGATCGCTCGCAGGGCCACAACCTCCACCGTGGGCGACGTCGACCTCGTTGAGCAGGGACACAGGTCGGTGCAGAGGACACGCCCGGACTATGTCGCCCGACCGAGCACCTCTCCCGCTGCCGAGACGAGCAGCATCCCGTCGCCGTCCTCCTGCAGCTTCACGCCGTGCTCCTTTAGTTGGCCGGACGACAGCACGTTGGCCCGCACACCAAGGACGTACAGCACGTCGGGTATGAGCACATCCTTCCCGGCCTCCCCTTGCAGGGGGACGGTGCCGCGGCCCTGGACGTCCTGCAGCGCCCCATTGAAGCCGCGCACGTGCTTGATGGAGCCGCTCGGCTGCAGGTCGACGAAGACTTCCTTCGTCCCCACCAGGTGGTGGGAGCAGCCGCTATCGAGCAGGACCACCGCGGGGTTCGCCTTCACAGCTGCCGCCACCGCCTGGAGGTCCTCCTCGGCCTCTGGCGCCAGTGAGACGGTTAGCTCCACGACGCCGACCAGCGAGCATGACGCCGTCTTTGTTGGGTGCAAATTCACATTGCACGACATCCTGCCGTCTGTTTGTACAAATATGTGTGTGCGAATGCATTTGCGTGTGAATAGAATGTTCGTGTGTTTGTTTGCTTTCGCAATTTTTGCTTGAAGCATTTGCATCCTGCGCTTCGGCACAACATTGTACGCGCTATGAACAGTACAAGCAGAAAGGATGAGCTCGCAAAGGAACCCAAGATGGAAGCTTTGCGGTTCGGTTGAATTGATTGCGCAGATTCAGTTCTATCCAACTCGAAATTGTACTGTTTTGTTTGGTAGACTATAGTGTAGCAAGGCAAGCACTATAGGGGTACAATTTAGGTGAAGGTTGGATGTTGTTTGTCTGTATCCGCATGCTACAGGGCCAGGGGAAACCAGCGGAACCAGCCATTGGCTGGTTGGGAAAAGACAAAACAGGTTCTGTTTTTAGAACCTGAATCTGGTTGTTGTTTTCCCAGGTTGGAAAACCAGAACCAGAGGTTGTTTTCTAACCTACTACCTGCTGTTTTGTCCAGCCAAATTGGTTCTATTGCTTGGAATTATTTGGGATCATCCCTGGTTGTTCCAGGTTGATTCCCAAGGTCCTTGCTAGCTAGAACTATTTATTCCTTCTCTGTTTGTACCTGAATATAGTCAATTGATTCAAGCGGATTCCTTCCTTGCTGGAATTTCGTTTCAACGCGGTGCGACGGCGGAATGTTACCCGAGTCAACGCTAGTACGCTAGCACTCCAATGCTAGGCAATTGCTGTCCGGGCCATAACTTCGTAATGGCAGAACTTTTCGCGAGGAAACTTGGTTCTTTTTAAAGCTCTTGGGGCGAGCTTCGATATAGGAAATTCTCAGCTTAATCCAATCGACGGTCTGCAGGATACGCTGCGCGACGTTCAAGGTACTCTTTCTGTTTTGACTAAGTCCCTCTTGATCCCTCTCTCTACAAACTCGGACCCGAGGATAGGGGCTGGTCTTGTACCAGGCACCCAAGGACTCTTGGAGGTGACCCCGAGGAGAGATTTTTGAGAAGAAACGAGAATGAATGAACTATGAATGAAGTGGGTACAAGTACTAACCCTAATTGGGTTGTACCCCCTATGGGATACCCCACTACAGCCTACACAAAAGTATATGCTATAATGTTCTGACACACCCGCATAGGCAAAGTGGGGGAGAACAAGAGGTCACAGGACTGGTCAAACAAAGCAAGGCAAAGCAAGCTCAGGGTGGATCACAACGTCACCACACATTCTGAGCACAACTTCAAGGCCTCAAGGCGAGTTCACATGCAGGAGTGCATATATATATATAAGACTAGACAAGCAAGGTCAAGGGGTGAGCAAGTTAGGCAAGACAGGGACAAGACCCAGCTGAGTGCAGAAGCTCTGATGATCACAAGGCGCAAGTGCCTTGGTGAAAACATCAGCAGTGTTGGCCTCAAAGGCCACATACGCAAGCCGCAACTGACCACGCTGCTGTAGCTCACGAGCAAGGAAGTAGCAAAGAGCAATGTGCTTTGTTCTGTGCTCCAGTCTCTGCTCTCGACACAAGGCCAGCATGGCCTTGTTGTCTACGTACAGGTCTGGAGGAGAACGAGGCGGCTCTCCAAGGTCGGTCAGCAGGTAGGTGAGCCAGCAAAGCTCGTGTGCAGCCATGGCCCCAGCGTAGATCTCAGCCTCACAACTGGAGCTGAGAACAGAAGACGAGCGAGTAGCCCGCCACGAAACAGAGCCGGACCCAAGGCTGAAGGTGTAACCCTGTGACGACCGCTGCGTAGCCTGGTCGTCAGCCCAAGAAGCGTCCGCGTGCCCAGTGAGGACCACTGGACTCCGCCCTCCAAGCACTAGCCCCATGCCTGACGTACTGCACAAGTAGCGCAACACCCTCTTTGCTGCAGCCATGTGCTCTGGTCGGTGTCTCCTAGGAGCAACATAGCGTGCAAGAATGCTAAGAGGGTATGCAAGGTCAGGTCGTGTGCAGGTCATCAGGTACATGAGGCAGCCAACAAGCTCTGGATACGGGCCACTCGACTCTACGGACTCATCCGAAGGCAGAGCTGAGAGAGTGAGTGGCGAGTAGGCAGAGGAGTGGCCTGAGGCGAGGAGTACGTGAAGCCGAAGCGCTGAAGGACCTGCTGCACCATGTGTGACTGAGTCAGGGTAATGGTGCGGCGTGCTCTGTCCCGGGTGATCTGCAAGCCAAGGTAGCTGCGCAGTTCATCCAGGTCAGTGCACGTGTGTCTCTTCTGCACCTCGGATTTCACGTAGGCGAGTCCAGCAGTGTCAGTTGTGGCAAAGACCAAGTCGTCGACGTACACGAGGATGTAGAACGGCAGCAGAGAGGTGTCGGTGCGCAGAAACAGCGACGGGTCGGCAGTAGAAGGAGCAAACCCAAGTGCCGCCAGTGTAGTCCTCAGTGTGTCGTGCCACTCACATGGCGCCTGGCGGAGACCGTAGACTGGACGCCGGAGACTCCACTGGGTACCAGGAGGGAAAGACCCAGTGAAGCCATGTGGGCGGCGCAGCCAGATCTCCTCGTGCAGGCTGCCCTGCAAGAAAGCTCTGCTGAAGTCGAGAGAGTGCAGCTCGTAGTCACGGTGAGCAGCAACGTGCAGCAGTACCCGAAGAGTGGTCATCTTCGGGGTGGGGGAGAAGGTCTGAAAGGAGTCAACTCCCTGCCGCTGACTGAAGCCACGAGCCACGTAACGTGCCTTGAAGACAGGCGGAGAACCCGGCGGCCGCTTCACCCTGAAAATCCACATGCCACTGACGATGTTCGCCCCAAGAGGGGGGACAGCGTCAACGTAGGTGCCTGTGGACTTCCAGGAAGCCATCTCTGCATCCATAGCTGCCTGCCACTGAGAGGAGTAGGGACCCTCTATTGCCTCCGCGTAAGAGCGCGGAGTCGGGATGTCAAGTGCATCCGGGTCTCCCTCAGGGGTAAGCAGTACGGACACGAGATGAGGTGAAGCAACGGCCAAGCAGTGGAACTCCTCCTGCCTGTCCTCAAGGACGTCCGTGCCAAGGGCACACTCACCCCCGACGGACGGAGGACAGACAGACTCAGACTCAGCGACAAGACTAGCAGCGTAGTCTAGGCGACAGCGAGCAGCAAAGTCGACGAGCTCAGCAACGAGAGCAGACGCAGCAGTGGACTCGAAAGAAGGGTCAGTGACGACAGTTGCCAGGAGACGCGTGACGGTAGGACTAGCAGCACGAAGAGAGTCCGACTCCGGGTCAGCAAGAGCAGGAAGAGAGGACTCAGGAGGAGAAGGCAAAGGGGCATGCAGAGGAGCAGTGGACGGACGCAGAGACATCCTGTGCGTGCCAGGGACAGGAGGAGGACGTGGACGCGAACCACGACCACTAGCGCGAGCAGCACGGACAGGCGACGTAGGGCGAGACGGAGGCTCACGACGCTCAGCAAGACCTCCAGTAGGACCTGTGTAGGGAGAAGGAGCAGGCAAAGGGGAGGTAGGCTGCAACTGTAACTGTGACGGGACAGGCTGTGGACACTCTAAGGGAGGAGGAGGACCAGTACAAGGTGGAAGACCAAGAACCTACTGAAGGAGCGGAACGAAGTACGGTCGAGGCCGCGCGGCGATGCCAGAAGCATTAGGGACAGCACCAATACCCCCAGCAGGAGCACCCGCTCCAGCATCACCCCCAACAGCTCCAGAACCTCCAGCAGCACTAGGAGCACCCCCAGCAGGACCGCTAGTGGTAGTCTCAACGCAAACACCCTCAGCAGCACCAGCTACAGTCGAACCTGAAAGCCCAGCAGCTCAAGTACTCCCAGTACGAGCACCTCCGGGACCCGCGACAGCAGCACCCTCAGTAGCCGAAGAACCACCAGCACCTGCAGCACGGATCCAGCGCCGGGCAAACCACTCGCCCAGCTCCTGTGGAGAGAGTGGCTCCCGAGGAGACGAAGCACCCGGAGAACCTCCAGGCGGAGCACCTCCAGGCTCAGCACCCCCAGGCCCAGCACCCCAGGCAACGCACCCCCAGGCGTAGCACCCCCAGGCTCAGCACCCCCAAGCTCAGCAACCCCAGGCGTAGCACCCCCAGGCTCAGCACCCCCAGGCTCAGCACCCCTAGGCTCCGCACCCCCAGGCCCAGCACCCCCAGGCTTAGCACCCCCAGACTCAGCATCCACAGACTCAGCACCCCCAGGCTCAGCACCCTCAGCAGCACCAGAGTCACCAGTGACCTCGACAGGCTCGACTGCGTCTTCCTTGGACACACCTGAAGGGGACGGACCCTGAGGGGGGAGGGGGTCTACCGGGGGGGGACCTGGTACAAGGAAGAGCGGGGGCGGGGGGAGGGACGGAGTGCGGTAGGGGAAGAGGCGGTAGTAGGGGACCGACTCGTCAAACGTGGTCGTCAGTGGTCGTCTCAGCGCCAACACCCTCAGCAGCACCAGCTCCAGTCGACCTTGCAAGCCCAACAACTCCAGTACTCCCAGTACGAGCACCTCCGGGACCCGCGACAGGAGTACCCTTAGTAGTCGAAGAACCACCAGCACCAGCGGCACGGCTCCAGCGCCAGGCAAACCACTCACGCAGCTTCTGTGGAGAGAGTGGCTCTCGGCGAGACGAAGCACCCGGAGAACCTCCACGCAAAGCACCTCTAGGCTCAGCACCCCCAGGCCCAGCACCCATAGGCAAAGCACCCCCAGGCGTAGCACCACCAGGCAAAGCACCCCCAGGCGTAGCGCCCCCAGGCTCAGCACCCCCAGGCTCAGCACCCCCAGGCGTAGCACCCCCAGGCTCAGCACCCCCAGGCTCAGCACCCCTAGGCTCCGCACCCCCAGGCCCAGCACCCCCAGTCTCAGCACCCCCAGGCTCAGCACCGCCAGAGTCAGCACCCCCAGGCTGAGTACCCTCAGCAGCACCAGAGTCACCAGTGACCTCGACAAGCTCGATTGCGTCTACCTGGGACACACCTGAAGGGCAGGACCCTGAGGGGGGAGGGGGTCTACCGGGGGGGGGACCTGGTACAAGGAAGAGCGGGGGCGGGGGGAGGGACGGAGTGCGGGAGGGGAAGAGGCGGTAGTAGCGGACCGACTCGTCGAACGTACTGTCCTGGGAGGACAGAACACGGCGAGAGGTGGGGTGGTAGAACTGCCACCCAGGCGCGTCAGGGGGGAACCCCACGAAGACGCAAGGAGCAGCACGAGGGGACAGCTTGTCCCCAGACAAGTCGCGGACAAACGCCCGAGATCCCCAGACCCGGAATGCCGACGCATCGCCAACCTTCCCCGTCCACAGCAAGGCTGGGGAGGTCTCCGGCCTGGAGACCCTGGGGTGAAGGTTGATCTGATGCACTGCGTACCTCACCGCAAACGGCCACAGAAAATGGGGGGCAGCCGCATGCATCATAGACGTACGAGCGACGTCCATGACCATGCCAATGCGGCGCTCAGCAATCCCATTTTGCTGCGGAGAGTCCGGAAGCATGAAGGTTTGACGGATGCCTCGTGCGCGACAGTAGGCTCTCAGAACGCCAGAGGAAAACTCTCCGCCTCTGTCCGAGTGCAGACGCAGATAGGAAAGTCCGAGCCAAAGCTCTGTCTGAGCTGGAGACGAGCTGCGCGAATCCAGTCGATCAGCACCTCAGTGACATCACCCTTGCTGCGCAAGGGGAAGACTGCGGTGTAACGCGAGTAGTCGTCAACAACGAGCAGGAAGTAGCGCTCGTGACCCTGTCCACGGACACGGGCTGGGCTCCACACGTCCATGTGAAGCGTCTACAACGGGGCCTCTGTCGGAGGAAACGGGGAGGAGTGAGGGGCAGCACGCTGGCGCCCCTCGACAAAGGGGACACAGGTAGGGCGAGGCCCCTGAGGAAGGGGAGGGAGGGACCGGGGGAGACCAGAAACAACAAGACGAGAGGCCATGCCTCTGAGCCGAAGCATAGAGGGGTGACCTAGGCGGTGGTGCCAGAGGAGAGTCTCGTGAGACAGGAGACGACACAAACAGGGGGCAGACTCAGGACCAGACCTGGACGCTGCAGCAAACACCTGACCCGACGCAGCTAACGAGTAAACGTAGCCAGGTGTCGGCTTGTGCTGGCCTCTGTGCAGGGCGTCACTCGCTGACGAGCAGGAGTGAACTGGTGTACTCCCCCATCCTGCAGGTCAGCACCACTCACCAGGTTTGTAGAGAACGAGGGGAGGTAGAGACCAGACAGGGTGCTAGAGGGAGCCGCAGGACACGGGAGGACTGTGGAGAAGTGAGACAGGACAGGACCCCCAGAGGGGTCAGCCAGGGACACCGCAACCGGCCGACTAAGCGGCGTGAGTGTGGTGCGGTCTCGAAAGAAGGAGCGAGAAGCCCCAGAGTCAAGGGTGAAGGTGAGGGAGGCCAAAGCCGACGTAGTACCTGAGAGCACAGACTCACCAGTACCTGAGGACGCAGACGCACTAGCACCTAGAGCAGCAGCGTCGCAAGCACCTAGGGCAGCCGCCTCACCAGTACCTAGAGCAGCAGTCTCAATGCCCGGATCGGCGGGAAACACCGGTAACAGTCACCCTCATCACTAATAGACACAGCATACATGGCAGAAAGAAAAGCATCAAAGTCAAGATCATAGATGGCAACACCCGCCCTAGACAGCTCGCCTCGGCGAGGGATCTCTGTGGCCTCCGGGAACTGGTGACGCCACGCGTACGTCAGGTGGCCAAAGCAGCGCTGGGTGGGGTGCGCACCCCCACACTGCTCACCCGCACGGTCGCCGGTGCGCAGGACGTAGGTGCACGGACCAAAACCCCCACCCCGCTGGCGTGCAGTGTACCACTCACGGAGCTGCTGAGGGGACAGGGTCTCACGACCGCGCTGCTGCTGCTGGCGCGAGCCACCACCGGAGCCACTCCTCTGCGAAGACCCGCGACCAGCTCCACCGCCACCCCCGCCACCTTCGCCGCCTCCGCCGCCTCCGCTACTGCCGCCGCCTCCACCGCCTCCTCCGTCGCCGCCACCTCCGCCACCTCCGCTCCCACTGCCACCACCGCCGCCGCCTCCGCCTCCACTGCCGCCACCGACCCCTCCACTCCCACCTCCACTCCCACCGCCACCCCCACTCCCCCCGCCGCCTCCACCTCCACCTCCACCGCCCCCGCTCGCTCCTCCAGCGCCCCTGCCCCCCTTGCCCTTGCCAGGGCAGCGTCTCCCACTAGGGGCAGACGCCGCACCGACCGACTCAAGACCAAGGAGGTCGGCCGCAGCAGCAGAGGCAACAGAGGGCAGAAGGGGGGAGGGGGAACACCCCTCAAAGATGGGGGCGTGCGGGTCACTTCAAGAGGCTCCTACAGTGACGATGCTCTTCTCTATCGCTAGGAGGGCCTTCTCGAGGAGGTCAACAGTGAGAGTGGTGGGACAGACTGAGAGGAAGTGGTCCCTGACTACACGAAGGGAGTCAGGGAGGCGAGTGACTATGTAGTAGAGAGTGATGTACATGGGGGGGGGGGTTCTTTGCGCAGAAGTCAGCAGGAAGCGCAGCGAGGTAGCGAGTGTCACTAGTGCGGAGGTGCGTAATGAGGTCAGCTACTGTGGGAAAGGCAGCAAGGTCAGGGAAGAGGTACGGAAGCATGAGATGACTCAGTGAAGTAGTGGCCGGGGAGGAGTAGCGTGCAACTACAGCGTCGTACAAGGTCTGAGCACTCCTTGTACTGACTAAAGTGCGCACGCTCGGAGGTAGGGAGGTGGCGACGCACAGCAAGGCGTGCAGCAGCGTCGCTCGTGGCCCACTGGGAGCAAACAGTGGCGTTAGCATCAGCAGTAGGGGCAGGAGAGGCGCCAGAGGTAAGGTCATAGAGAGAGAGGCCGTCTGCCCTATCGCACTGTAAGAACAACTGCAGGTCATCTACCCAGACCTCAAAGTCAATGGCTCGACCCTCATCGTCAAAAGCGAGGACACTAGGGGTAGCCATGACCACAGTAGGCTAGCAGTGCAAACAGTAGGGAAAGGGCAGTGCAGTGACAGAGGCGCTGTGCTCACCAGACGGGGCTGCTCGGGCGGTTCGGCGGTAGGGCGGCTCGGCGGCTGAGCGGCTCGGCTCGGCTGCACGGCTGCTGGGCGGCTCGGCTCGGCGGCTCGTCTGCACGGCTGTAGGGCGGCTCGGCGGCTCTGCCGCTGGGCGGCTTGGTTGTGCTGCTGTAGGGCGGCGCGGCGGTCGGCTGCTCGGCTGGGTGAGGCGGCTCGGGCGGCTCGGGTGGCGGGCGGCGCTGCAGCAGGTGACGGGGCCGAAGGTAGGGTGGCGGGGCCATGAGTAAGGCGGCGGGGCCGCTAATAGGGTGGCCGGGCCGTAGGTAAGGTAGCGGGGCAGCAGGTAACGCGGCGAAGCCGCGGGTAGGGTGGCTGGGCCACAGGTAAGGTGGCAGAGCCGCGGGTATGGTGGAGGGGTCGCAGAGGACGGCGGCGCGTCGCACGGGCGGCACGTGACACCGCGAAGGGCGGCGACGGGCCGGTACGGGCGGCGACAGGCCGGGACGGGCGGCGCGGGGCCAGGACGGGCGGCGCACGGGCAGCGATGGGCTGGGACGGGCGGCGCACGGGCGGCGACGGGCCGGGATGGCAGTGCGGGGCCAGGACCGGCGGCGCACTGGCGGCGACGGGCCAGGACGGGCGGCGCACGGGCGGCGACGGGCCGGGACGGGCGGCGCACGGGCGGCGACGGGCCGAGACGGACGGCACAGGGTGGCGACGGGCCGCTGAGGGCGGCGACGGCCGAGCGAGGGCGGCGGAAGGGAGGCCGCTAGTGGCGACGCGACGGGGCCGAAGGAGGCCTAAGCGAGGCGCGCTCTGGGCAGGAAAAAAAAAACTTCGATTTTGGTGGGCCCTAAGAACAGTTCCCACGAGGGAAGCTGCTCGATACCATGAGAAGAAACGAGAATGAATGATCTATGAATGAAGTGGGTACAAGTACTAACCCTAATTGGATTGTACCCCCTATGGGATACCCCACTACAGCCTACACAAAAGTATAAGCTATAATGTTCTTACAGTTTTAAGTTTGATAAAGTCTTAATAGCTTGAGTTTATTAGGCCCTTACACCAACAGTCTTATCGTCCCGCCCCTTGCCGCCAGCAGAGGAGTCTGGGTCCTTCGCCGAGGTTGACGTCGTTGACTGCTTCTCCTTGCGCGACTTGTTTCCTCCTTGACGAGGACGACGACTGCCAGACCTCCCGCGGCCTCCCTTGGCATCGTCGTCGTTGGAGTTTCTACGGTCGGGGCACTCGAAGGAGAGGTCGTCAGGGTCGCCGCACAGCCAGCACTCCCGACGTCGACCTCCTCCTCCTCGACCGCTGTCCTTGGTCGACTTCCTCTTGTCGACTTCCTTGGTTGGCTTCCAGCCACTGCTACCACCGCCGCAAGACGGTCCACGCTGCCCCGGTCGACCTCCTTGCTTCGCCGAAGCGACAAAGTTTGCCTGCACCAAGAGCTCCTGGGACCGCTCTGCCTCCTGCATCGCCTTGTCCTGCAGGATGTACGAGGTCAAGTTGTCCTCGTTGAGTGTCGTCCTCGTGCTCGGCGCCATTGACAACCGCTTCAGGAGGTCGTAGCTGCTTGAGAGTCCCTGCATGACGTCGGTGACGTAAGACGCCGTCGAGTACTGTGTGCCAGCCATCCTAATGGTGGCGAGAATTCTCTGGGCTCGGTTACAGTAGTCGGTCGCCATCTCCTCGTCGCCCATACGCAGGTGCGTCAGCTGCCCCTCTAGCTGGGCGATGAACAAGTCGTCGGTGACTTGGCAGGTCTACTCAATGAAGTGCCACGCCCAGTGGTCGGCGTCGAGGTACTCTCGGCACCACTTCAGGGCGATCTGCACGCATGGTGAGAAGCACCGCGAGATGACCGTGAAGGTCAACAGCTGCACGGCGCGGAACTCCGCTCGTAAGCCGGCGTGGTGCTCCTCCGGCGTCGCCGCGGTCCCTCGAGCGAAGCCGATCTGCCCGGCCATCTCCAGCTGGGGCTCGATAGCTTCCTTCTAGGTGAGAATGTCTGGTCGACCAACGAGCGGCGGGGTGACCAAGATCCTGTCCGGCGTAAACTTGAAGTAGCCGTAGCTCGGTGCAATCCCGCCCGCCGTCACCTGGGTTGCTGACATCGGCAACAATCCGCTTCGTCAACCTCCGACGTCGCCCTGCGAGGACCCTGCAGCCGCCGACGACTGCAAACCCGCGCGCCTGAACGCCGCCAACTTCATCGGCGTGAATCACACCACGCTGCCTTGACGTGCCTCCCACACTGCTGCCGACTTGACCACCACCAGCGTGGACCCCCACGTCGACGCTGCCTTCGTCGTGTACCGATCGATGAGAAGCAGGTCGAGAAGGGTGCTCCATCGCCCACATGGTGCGGAATCCAGCCTCACCGACCGCCCAAGGCAGGTCGCCATACTCGTTGGCCTCGTGCTTTCTCCTCGCGTTCTCCAGCCATGCCTCCAGGGTGTCCACCACCCCTACGTCACCTACGGCTCTGACCATAGTGACTACCGCACAGCTGCCGGCCTACAACAACGAATTAGGTAAGTGATGTCTACGTTGACCTGACTGAAAGGTAAGTCGTGTGCCGTCCACGCTCACCGCACCATGCGGAGATAACTACTACAACGGGAGCTTGTCTGCGGGCTAGGCATGGGTGCTCGTATGATCTCTGCGTTCGTTGGTCCTTAGTCATTTTCCTAGTGCACACACTGCTTGCTAGTTCACGCGGCAAGTTGGCAAGAGTTTCTCTAGAGAAAGTTGACAACAATGGTACAAATCAGTTGGCATGGCAAGACTACATCAGAGCAAGCTTTCAGGTCGGTCGACTGCCAGCATAGCATGGTCGACCGCGTTCCAGCACGACTTGGTCGACCGCGCTCAAGCAGTGCAAAGTCGACGGCGTGCCAATGCTGCAGGTTGACGGCGTGCCAGCGTTGCTCCCGCAGAACAGTAGCGCACCTTCTTCGCAGGTGCTCGTCGATGATTGGCAGGCTAAGCCTCGTCACCTGAACAACACACGCACCAAGTTATCATCGTGCTGACGGCTCCACCTGATCTGCCACGTCGATCTTGGAATACCACCACTGAGTTCGGACTCGCCAACTTCGCCTTGGCGACCGTCGCACTCCTTCGTAGAACCTCGTCACCCAGGTATCTCGTTCGACCGGGCAACCATGTCGACCAGCTGCTTCTGTATGTGCTCGTCGACCTCCCAAGTTGACAACCACCCCAAGTCGACCTCACCGAGTCGACCACACCTCTGGTCGACCAGCTCCATGTCGACGTCAATCCTGGTCGACCAGCTCCACGTCGACCAGCGCAGTACCAACTATATGGGTCCACTTACTCTCGGTACCAACCATATGGGTAAGAAACGCACTTACTTTCGGTCCCAACCATATGGGTAAGTAACGTACTTACTCTCGATGCCAACCATATGGCTAAGTAACGCTCTTACTCTGGTACCAACCATATGGGTAAGTATCGCACATACTTTTCGTACCAACCATATGAGTAAGCATCGTGCTTATTCTTTGTACCATCCATATGGTTAAGTAACTCACTTACTCTCACTATCAACCATATGGGTAAGTAACGCACCTAAACTCGGTACCAACCATATGGGTAACTAACGCACTTACTCTCGGTACTGTGAGGATCTAGGATCGAGCTCAGAAAAGAAAATTGTAATTGAATAATCACCTGGGTACAACATGAGGCTATATATAGGCTCGACACAAGGCAGGTAACCCAGGTGTTACGCGAATGTTCTGAGGGTCGCGAAGCATCCCGAACAGAACCTTCCCGAACTCGGTAGAAAGCAATTCGGTGGCGACCGAATAGCTTGAGTTCGGTGCACGTAACCTGGTTCGGTGCCTATAACTATAATAACTAAAGTATAGCAACAAACCTAGGAAATCAAGCAATTCATGCATGCAGAAAATAATCCTAAGCTAGGAATAGCGTACGGAAATTATAGCAAGCATGAATAACAAGCATAAGCCGACGTACTCTCACACGTCCCCCCCTCAAAGCTGGGTGGCGTGAGATACACCCTGCTTGACAAAATAATCCTTGAGAGCACGGCGTGCGTTGCCCATATTAGCTTCTACAACCCAACTGTCCTCAGTGGGGTCATAACCCTTCCAGCGTATCAGGAACTCGAGGGTCTTGCCGCCGCGGCGTCGATGAGAAAGAACGCGCTCCACTTCATATTCAGGTTCATCCTGGATGAGAACAGGAGGAGGTGGCGGAAGCTGCCGTCCCTGGAACTGTTGGTTGGGGTCCTTGTAGGGCTTCAGTAGCTGGACATGGAAAGCGTTGTGAAGCTTCCATGCATCTGGTAAGCGCAAGCGGAATGTAATTGGTGTCACCTGTGTCTCAACGAGAAAAGGACCACAGATACGAGGCCGGAGTTTGGATGGAAGGTTAGACAGGTTCAAGTTGCACGTGTCAAGAAGCACCTGATCTCCGACTGCTACTGAGTGATCTCGTCGCAGGCGATCGGCATACTGCTTCTGGGAGTTTTGCATCGTGGTGAGACGTCGCTGAGTCTTCTCCCATAGCTGCTGCATGGTGGTGACGAAGTCATGTGCGGCTTGGATGTGTGCCGGTGTGGTTGGCTGCTGTGGTGTAAGTGGTTCCCGTCCGTAACACAAGAAAAAAGGAGTTTTCCCTGTGGCCGCAGCCGTAACAGCAGTAGCGGTGGCGTTGGTCGGGATGAAGTGACCCATTTTAGAGAACTTGTCGATCACCACGAATATAGCATCATGCCCTCGTGAGGTCAAAGGAAGTCCCGTGATGAAGTCGAGGCTAACGACTTGCCATGGCTGCTCCGGTACGGGTAGAGGCTGAAGTAACCCAGCTTTTTTCTGCTTGCTACTCTTCATCCGCTGGCACGTGTCGCAAGAGGTGACAAACTGCTGCACGTCTGCTGCCATCCCGGGCCCGTAGTAATACTTTGCTATCCCTGCTAACGTCTTGTTGCTCCCGAAATGTCCCGCGTAAGGTACGTCGTGAAACTCCTCCAATAGGATCTGCCGTAGCGGGGCGTAATTCGGTACCCAAATATTTCCTGAACCCTTCCTTAGAGCTAAGTCTTTCTCCCACTTTAACAGCTTCTGTTTCTCTGCCGTTGCTATCTCGCCGTCCACGGAGTACCCATGTTGGAATAGACCCCTGAGCAGAGGGTTCATCCCGTCGAGTTGGATGCCTGTTTCATGTCCTGGGCGGCTCAACGCGTCTGCTTTGTTATGTAGCCTGGGTTTGTATATGATGTCGTAGTGGAAGTGGGTCTCCAAGAAGTCCATCCATCGCACCTGTCGTTGTGAGAGTGTTGGCTGTGACTTCAGGTATTTGAGGCTGCAGTGGTCAGTATAGACTGTAGTCTTCGCTCCTTCTAGATAGCACCTCCACGCTTTGAAGGCTACGACTATGGCTAAGGCTTCCTTGTCGTGAATGGGGTAGTTCAGTTCTGCTCCGTGCAGTTTCTTACTGAGGTAGGCGATAGGCTGTAACCCGTTCCCGTGATCCTGCATCAGTACTGCTCCGACTGCCTGGTCACTAGCGTCAGCTTCAACTACGTAGTCCTTCTCAGGGTCTGGTAGGATGAGTATTGGGGCTATGGTCAGTGCGGTCTGTAGCTGCTCCATGGCTTGCTGATGAGGAGTATCCCATTTGAAGGGTGTATCCTTTTTCAGTAGGTCGGTCAGTGGCGCTGCAATCTTAGCGTACTGTGGCACGAACCTGTTGTAGTAGTTGGCGAAGCCTAGGAACTGCTGCAATTCTTTCAAGTTTTCCGGAACTTTCCACTCTTTGACGGCTTCGATCTTCCGCGGGTCCACGTGTACGCCCTCGGCACTCACCATGTGCCCAAGAAACTGCACCTTCTTCAGGGCGAAGTCGCTCTTTGACAGCTTCACGTAGAACTTGTTCTTCCGCAGGATCTCAAACACCTTCCGCAGATGCTCCACGTGCTCCTTCATGTTCTTGGAGTAGATGAGAATATCGTCCAGGTACACCACCACGCACTCGTCCAGCAGGGGCCGTAAGATGTGATCCATCTCCGCCTGAAACGTTGCTGGTGCGTTACAGAGTCCGAACGGCATCACCAAGTATTCGTAGGAGCCGTATCGAGTACGGAACGCCGTCTTGTGGACCGAGTTGTCTGCCATCTTGATCTGCCAATAACCCAACCGTAGGTCCAGCTTCGAGAAGACTGTTGCACCACGCAGTTGGTCCAGTAAGTCGTTGATGCGCGGTATGGGGTATTTGTTTTTTACCGTCTGTTTGTTCAGTGCGCGGTAGTCGATGCACATCAGTAAACTGCCGTCTGGTTTTGGTGTGAAGAGAACTGGTGCGCCGTAGGGAGAGGTGGAGGGTCGGATCAGTTGTCTGTCCAGTAGATACTCGATCTGTTTCTTCATATCTGTCAGTTCGGTCGGACTCAGTCGGTATGGTGCACGTGAGACGGGTTTCGCACCTGGTTCCTCCACGATCTCGTGTTTTTGGGTGCGTGCAGGGGGTACGCTTGCAGGTAGGTCGTCGGGCATTATATCCTTGTAATGCTCCAAGACCTCCTTCACTGCTGCAGGTAGCTCCGAACTCGGCTTCTCCTCCTCTGCTGCTGCCATAACCAGTGCTAGGTAACCCGTGTTACTCTCGTTCGCCGTCTGTTCGAACCGTGCCAGTGTCGTTTCAGGTACGTCCCCTGTATCCGTCCAGCTTCGCAGTGCTATCCGTTTCCCGTTGTTGTAGATGCACACCTTGCTGTTGACCCAATCGATCTCGGGGTTCAACCGCTTCAGGAAATCTCGCCCCAAGATAAAATCTAACCCTTTGATGTTGGTGACTGGCAGCTTCGGTTTCCACCTTAACGCATCGATATGCGGCTGCAGTGATGCTTCGTCGTGGATAGGAAGCTTCGTACCGTCCACCATGGTTGCTGAAAACTCGGTCTCCTCCGCCTTCTCTCCAATTTTCTCCAATGCTCTGCGGTCACAAACCAAGTGAGATGCACCGCTGTCCACCAGTGCCTGGAGGCGTCGCCCATTGCATAACACCTCGAGGAGTAGTGGTTTCTGCTGCGCTGAGTAGCCAAAGAGGGTCTCATTAATAGGATCATAGGGTACAGTAAAATGGATACCTTCCCTGTTTCCTATACCCGACTCAGTACTTTCCAACTTCACCTGGGGGGTAGGAGGATTTTTCCGAGGCTTGTATATCTTCTCCTGAGCCTGGAATTTTCCTCTAAGCCTTTGCAGCTGTGTAGGCTTCACCTGTGGGCAACGGGGAGCCTTAACACTCTGCTGCGGGGAGAGAATATTAACACCATGGAACGCACGACCCTTCTCTACGCTCCGAAATACTTTGCCCATATTTGCAGGTACCTGAATGACTTCTAAAGGCTTTTTCCTGGCCTCTAGTTCTCCCCTGATTTTTTCAAAGGCTTGAAAACCGCGAGAAGCGATATTTTTCGTTAGAGTATCTTTATAGGATACTTTTAACGATTTCTTACTTTCGTGGGGGTCCGGCTGGAGTTTCCCGGTCGGTGCAGAGCCTTTTTTCGCGGAGCCACCAGTCGCCTCGGCGATTTCCCCTGATGCCGGCCGGTCGTGACGTTTTATATTCGCGCCATCATTTTCTCCTTTTTTCGCCTGCTCCGGAGTCGCCACGTCGTCGCCCTTTTTCGCTTTTCGGATCTTTACGCGATCGCCAGTTCGATCCGCGGCTACTGGCGATTCCCGTTTTTTTACTTCGGGGGTGCTCCACTGTAACCGTCCTGCATGATCGCACGTACTTTCTTCAACTTGTAGCACGACAAAATCTGATGCCCTGCTGCGCCGCAAAATTCGCATTTGGTCGACTGCCGCTCCGCGTTGAATTTGTCGATATCCATCGGTTCGGCAAACGTGGGGGGTGCCGATCGCTCCGTGCCGAATGTACGGTTTGGCGTGAAACGTCGTGTTTCGGGTTGACTTCGGGTCAGCGCGTCGTAACGCTCGGCTGCACGCACGATGTCCTTGTAGCTTTCGTGATTTGACGCGATCACCTGCCGCTGAACCCCCAATTTTAACCCTTCTGTGTATGTCGTGATTTTTTCGCCTTCGGTTAGGTCGGGGATGCGGGTGAACAGGAGCTCCATCTGCTGCGTGTAGTGCGCTACACTACCGTACTGCTTGTGCCGATGAATTTGTTGCCGCGCCATATAGGTAGTATTAACCGGTTCGAAACGCCCGATAAATTCTGCCCGAAACTGCTGCCACGTTTTCTCCCCGCGGGCCACGTCAGTGTTGTAGATCCACTCAAGTGCTGGTCCGCGTAACAGTGTTGCTGCGAGCCGGATTCGTGTTGCGTCGTATGTCGGGGTCGAACAGCCAATGGCCTCGAAGTAGATCTTGAGGATTGCCACGAAACGCCGGACGTCGGATCCCTTTGCGCTTGGATCGAACGTTTCCGGGAGCCTCGGTCGTGCTGCTTCGAGGTTCGGCGTTGGTGGTGCCATTGGGCCGTGAAATATCGGTGTCGCCACTGCTGTTAGAATTGTCGGTGCTGTAGTGGTTGCAGTCGCTGCTGCTGTCGTGGCGTGCGCCGTGTGGCTTGTTAAAAAAGCCTCGAGTCGACGAAGCATCGCCTGCGACTACTCTATGTCGGTGCAGAGGCTCGCGACGCCGCTCGTGGTCGCGTAGTTGTCCCCCTGGCCTTCCATGCCTGACATTACGCGTCCGAAAAACCAAATCGAGGAGGAGCGGAAAAAAAAGGAACCGGTTTTACGTACCCGAAATCGATGTTTAACTGCGTCGCCCGCGCGGTTTTTTTAAGACTGGGTTTTAGCGGTCGAAAGAACTTCATGTGTAAACGGGCTCTGATTACCAAGTGTGAGGATCTAGGATCTAGCTCAGAAAAGAGAATCGTAATTGAATAATCACCTGGGTACAACATGAGGCTATATATAGGCTCGACACAAAGCAGGTAACCCAGGTGTTACGCGAATGTTCTGAGGGTCGCGAAGCGTCCCGAACAGAACCTTCCCGAACTCGGTAGAAAGCAATTCGGTGGTGACCGAATAGCTTGAGTTCGGTGCACGTAACCTGGTTCGGTGCCTATAACTATAATAACTATAGTATAGCAACGAACCTAGGAAATCAAGCAATTCATGCATGCAGAAAATAATCCTAAGCTAGGAATAGCGTAAGGAAATAATAGCAAGCATGAATAACAAGCATAAGCCGACGTACTCTCACAGGTAGCAACCATATAGGTAAGTAACGCACCTACTCTCGGTACCAACCATATGGGTAAGTAACGCACTTACTCTCGGTACCAACCATATGGGTACGTAATGCAATCACTCTTAATACCAACAATGTAGGTAAGTAACGCACTTACTTTCGGTACCAATCGTAGGGGTAAGTAACGCACTTACTCTCGGTACCAAACGTAGGGGTAAATAACGCACTTACTCTGGGTACCAACCATATGGGTAAGTATCGCACATATCCTTGGTACCAACCATATTGTAAAGTAATGCACTTACTCTCGGTACCAACCATATGGGTAAGTATCGCACATAGTCTTGGTACAAACCGTATGGGTAAGTACCTATATATTGTTGGTACCAACTATATGGGTAAGTAACTCACTTACTCTCGGTACTAACCATATGGGTAAGTAACACACGCTCTTGGTACCAACTATATGGTTAAGTAACGCACTTACTCTGGGTACCAACCAAACGGGTAAGTATCGCACTTACTCTCGGTACCAACCGTGTGGGTAAGTAACACAATTACTCTTAGTACCAACCGTATGGGAAAATAACGTCCTTACTCTCGGTACCAACCATATGGTTAAGTAACGCACTTACTCTTAGTACCAACCATATGGGTAAGTAACACATGTACTATTTGGAGCAACCAAATGGGTAAGTAACGCACATACTCTCGATACCAACCATATGGGTAAGTATCGCACATATTCTTGGTACCAACCATATGGGTAAGTATCGCAAATATTCTTGGTACTAACCATATGGGTAAGTAACACACTTCCTCTTAGTACCAACCATATAGGTAAATAACACACTTACTCTTGGTACCAACAATATATGGAGGAGGCCTGCTTTCTCTCGGTACCAACCATATAAGTAAGTAACACACCTTGTCTTAGTACCAACCATATGGGTACGTATTGCACTTATCCTTGGTACCAACCATATTGGTAAGTAACACACTTACTCTCGGTCCCAACTATATGGGTAAATATTGCCCGAACTCTCAGTACCAACCATAAGGGTAAGTAACGCACTTACTCTTGGTACGAACCATATGGGGAAGTAACACACTTATTATTGGTACCATCCATATGGGAACGTACCGCACTTACTCTTGGTACCTATCATATTGGTTAAAAGTGCACTTACTCGGACCATCGTGCGGAGATAACTACTACAACAGGAGCTAGACTGCGGGCTAGGCACGGGTGCTCATCTGATCTCTGCGTTCGTTGGTCCTTAGTCGTTTTCCTAGTGCACACACTGCTTGCTAGTTCACGGGGCAAGTTGGCAAGAGTTTCACTAGAGAAAGTTGACAACAATGGTACAAATCAGTTGGCATGGCAAGGCTACATCTGAGCTAGCATTCAGGTTGGTCGACTGCCAGCACAGCATGGTCGACCGCGTTCCAGCACGACTTGGTCGACCGCGCTCCAGCAATGCAAAGTCGACTGCGTGCCAACGCTGCAGGTCGACGGCGTGCCAGCGTTGCTCCCGCAGTACAGCAGCGCACCTTCTTCGCAGGTGCTCGTAGATGATTGGCGGGCTAAGCCTCCTCACCTGAACAGCGCACGCACCAAGTCATCCTCGTGCTGACGCCTCCACCTGATCCGCCACGTCGACCTTGGAATACCACCACCGCGGTCGGACTAGCCAACTTCGCCTAGGCGACCACCGTGGCACTCCTTCGTAGAACCTCCTCACCCAGGTATCCCGGTCGACCGGGCAACCATGTCGACCAGCTGCTCCTGTATGTGCTTGTCGACCTCCCAAGTTGACGACCACCCCAAGTCGACCTCACTAGGTCCACCACACCTCTGGTCGACCAGCTCCAGGTCAACATCACTCCTGGTCGACCAGCTCCACGTCGACCAGCGCAGTTGTCTGCCGACGATTCAAGTCGGCTACCCGAATTCGGCGTCACCAAGTCGGCGCTGACTTCCAGACCGACCTCTTGAAGTCGGCGACCTCCCAAGTCGGCGACCTTGCAAGTCGGCGACCTTTCAAGTCGGTGACCTTGCAAGTCGGCGACCATGCAAGTCGGCGACCTTGCAAGTCGGCGCCGACTTCCAGGTCGACGTGCCACATCGCCGACCACCAGTTGAAGTCGGCCGCCGGCTTCCCAAGTCGGCAGCATTGCAGTGGCCCCGTGCAAGTCGACCAACCCCGTCAACCAGCTCGCCTTAGTTGGCGTCGCTTACTGCTGCAAGTCGGCTGTACCTCCCTTACACCCAACAACGAAGTCGGCTCCGCCCAAGCGAGGACGGGGCCAACAACAACTCCCGTTGACACTCCCCTGCCGCGTTCACGCTTGGGCCCCCAGCCCACACGGCATCACTGCTTGGAGAATAGCTCGTCGGCGTGCACCCAACACACAGCACGTCGTCCACCGCACCAGCCATGCAAGAGGGCATGGCACCTACTGCTGCACATCGTCAACTTCGTTGCCCACGTCGGCCAAGCGCACCTGGCCGATGGTGACGGAGCACGGGTTGAAGGCCGGATAGTGCAGCGCCTTCGTCAGGAAGTCGGCCGGCTGCTCGGTGGTCGGGATGTACCTCAGCAAGAACATCCCGCGCCTCACCATGTGCTGCAGCCAAGCCTGTCGCCGCTCCATGTGCTTGAGGTTGGCCGTCAACCCCATGCCCTCGGCGACCGTGATGGCCAACTTGTTGTCTACCCGGTGGACGGTCGGCTTCCCAGCATCTAGCCGCTGGAACTCTGCAAGGAGGAAGCGAAGTCGGCGTCCCTCCTTGCTGGCTTCGGTGGCCGCCATGTACTCCGACTCGGTCGACGAGAGCGTCGCGCACTTGATGTGCTGGCTCGACCAGGAGACTGCGGCCCCTCCGTAGACGAACACGTAGCCGCCCGTGCTCGTCCTATTCTTCTTGTCACCGGCGTCGTCGGTGTCCATGTAGCCGACCAGCTCCAGCGACTCAGGTCCACCACCGAACTCCAGGGCGGTGTCACGCATGTTGGCAAGGTAGGCGGGCAGCGGTTGACCTCATGCCAGTGCTGGTCGCTCCTCACCGTGAGGCCGCTCTCCAGTTTGCTGCAGGCGAAGGCAATGTCCGGCCTCGTCGTTGTCGCCGCGAACTGCAGCGAGCCACCTTCTGCCGGTACTCCTCCTCCTGTCGCTCCTGTTCCTCCTCGTCGTCGAAGGTGAGCACGACATAGGCGTCGACCGCGACCGGCGTCTTCGGGGTGCGCTTGGTCTGCTCCTCGTTGATGAAGCACCTACGCAGCTTGTCGGCATAGCCCTGCTGGTGCAGCCATAGCTTCCCCGCTGACCTGTCGCGGACGATCTCCAGCCCGAGGTACTTCTGCACCGGCGAGATCTTACGAAGCTCAAAGGCGGACTCCAGCAGCTCCTTCAACTCCTTCCGCATCTCAGTGCTGCTGCTGGCGGCAAGCAGGTTGTCGACGTAGACCAACACCCAGCAGGCCACTCCGTCCTTGCCGACCTTGAAGTACAGAGCCTCGTCGACCTGGCTCTTCTTCCACCCGGCGCCGACCAGCACGTCGTTGAGCGACAAATACCACAGCGGCGGCGACTGCTTCAGCCCGTAAAGGCTCTTCAGCAGCTTGCACACCCGGCCGGTTCCTTCGTTGAAGTAGTCCGGCTGGGACATGTAGAGCACCCGGTCGAGCTTGCTCTGCAGGAAGGCGTTCTTCATGTCGAGCTGCATCAGGTTGAGGTTGAGGATGGCGACGATGCTGAGGAAGATCCTCAGGGTGACGTAGCTGCCCACCGGCGCGAACGTCTCGTCGTAGTCGGCGCCGTACACCTGGGTGAAGCCCTTCACGACTAGCCTCGCCTTCTCGCGCTCGACGGTGTTGTCAACGTGGTACTTCGTCGTCAACACCCACCGGTTCTTCATGATGTTCACTCCCGGCGGGCGTTCGACCGGCTCCGAAGTGCCCATGTTGATGAGGCTACGGATCTCCTCCTCCATGGTGGCCTTCACCGCCGGGCCCTTCCAGCTCGCCAACGCCTCCTTCGCCGTCATCGTCAAGATGTCCAAACGGTGCTCATGTTTGGCATGCAAGTTGGGGTGGAGCTCCGGAAACTCCTCATCCTCCTCGGCGTCGTCATACGCCAGGTCGTCGTCGTCCACGTCGTACACCGTGATGAAGGCAGCGGGGACGAAGAAGTCGGGCGGTCTTCGAAGTCGGCCTGACTTCCGGGGTTCAGGCCGAACCTCCACCACGTCACTCTTGGTGGACTCCTTAGCGTCCCCACCTTCGTCGTCGTCTTCACTGCCCTCGTCTTCCTGCTGCACCTCGGTCGACTTCATCACCGATCTTTCCCCTGTGGTCGACTTCCCTGTCGACTGCCTGGTTGCCGACTGCTCCGTGGTCGGCTTCACTGTTGTGTGCTCCCCTGTTGGCTGCTTTTCCTCGACTTGCTTCTCCCCAATCAACGTCGGCTTCACTCCCACGTCGACTTGCTGCTCGTCACATAGGCCACCGGCGATGCCCTTGGTGGGCGCCAAAGGCGACGTCCCAATACTCCCCTCATCGCCGGAGGCCGACACCGAGGTCAGCCCGCGTAGGTCGGCCAGGAGGGGAGGGGCAGGAGAGGGAGGGGAAGAAGGACGGACGTCCTCGTCTTCCTCAGCAGCAAGCCCACCGACTTGGGCGAGCACGGGTAGCGTCGCAGTTGAGGTGTCAGTCGGCGGGGTGGTCGGCGTCCGTCCTGACACCGGCCTGTACTCCGACTTCCACACTTCCAGCTAAAGGTCCTCGAAGAACACCACATCTGACGTGGTGAAGGAGGCGTTGGCGTCGATGTCGAGGAGCTCCCAGCCCTTGCTCTCCACCGACACGCCGAGGTGAAGGCCCCACCTGGCCTTCGACTTCAGCTTTCTGCCACGCTGCTGTTCAAGGACCAGGAATTGTGCCATGCAGCCCCACACCCACGCCAGCGACAAGTCGGGCTTCGTCCCGGTGAGCAGCTGGTACGGCGTCGTCCCCGGCAGCAGCGTCGACCTCTCAAGGCAGTTGCGGACCCAGACGGCCTGCCGCAGAGCACCAGTGGTGCTGCACGCCCATGTGCAACAGCATCGTCCGCACGGACTCCACCACCGTCCTCATCTCCCGCTCCGCCATGCCGTTGTGCTGCGGGGTGTATGGGCAGGTAAGGTCGTAGACGATCCCCTTTCTGTCCACGAAGTCGATGAACTTCTTCCCGAGGAACTCCCCTCCTTGGTCGGAGCGAAGCATCAGCACCGACTTTGCCGTCTGCCTTTCCACCGACACCAGCCACTTCTGTAACTCTAGCAGCACATCCGACATCTTGGCGACCGGCCTCACCCACACGAAGCGGGTCTTGCGGTCCTTGAGCTGCAAGAAGTACAAGCTGCCGTCCTTGGCAGCCACGCGGAACGGCCCGCACAGGTCGATGTGCACGACAGCCAGCACGTCGTCGGCGTCGGAGCCTTGGTCGGGGAAGGTGTGCCGCGCCAACTTCCCGCCGACGCACGAGACACACGGTGAGTCGGCGCCCGTCGCCGACTTGAGGTCCAGGCCAGTGGCGACCTCGTGCTTCGCCGTGGTCCGTATGGTATCCATGCCAACATGTGCAAGCCTCGCATGCATCCTGTACGGCGTCGACTTCGTCTTCGAGACGATCGCCTGCAGGGCCACAACCTCCACCGTGGGCTACGTCGACCTCGTTGAGGAGGGACGCAGGTCGGTGCAAAGGACACGCCCGGAGTACGTCGCCCGACCGAGCACCTATCCCGCTGCCGAGACAAGCAGCATCCTGTCGCCGTCCTCCTGCAGCTTCACGCCGTGCTCCTTTAGTTGGCCGGACGACAGCAGGTTGGCCCGCACACCCGGGACGTACAGCACGTCGGGGATGAGCACCTGCTTCCCGGCCTCCCCTTGCAGGGCGGCGATGCTGCGGCCCTGGACGTTCTGCAGGGCCCCATTGAAGCCGCGCACGTGCTTGATGGAGCCGCTCGGCTGCAGGTCGACGAAGACTTCCTTCGTCCCCATCAGGTGGTGGGAGCAGCCGCTATCGAGCAGGACCACCGCGGGGTTCGCCTGCACAGCTGCCGCCACCGCGTGGAAGTCCTCCCCGGCCTCTGGCGCAAGTGAGACGGTCGGCTCCACGACGCCGACCAGCGAGCACGACGCCGTCTCTGTTGGGTGCAAATTCACATTGCCGCCAGCAGAGGAGTCGGCGTCCTTCGCCGAGGTTGACGCCGTCGACTGCTACTCCTTGCGCGGCTTGTTTTCTCCTCGACGAGGACGGCGACTGCCAGACCTCCCGCGGCCTCCGTTGGCGTTGTCGTCGTTGGAGTCACTACGGTCGGGGCACTCGAAGGAGAGGTGGTCGGGGTCGCCGCACAGCCAGCACTCCCGACGTCGACCTCCTCCTCCTCGACCGCTGTCCTTGGTCGACTTCCTCTTGTCGACTTCCTTGGTCGGCTTCCAGCCACTGCTACCACCGCCGCCAGACGGTCCACGCTGCCCCAGTCGACCTCCTTGCTTCGCCAGGGCGACAAAGTTTGCCTGCGCCAAGAGCTCCTGGGACCGCTCTGCCTCCTGCATTGCCTCGTCCTGCAGGATGTACGAGGTCAAGGTGTCCTCGTTGAACGTCGTCCTTGTGCTCGGCGCCATCGACAGCCGCTTCAGGAGGTTGTAGCTGCTCGAGAGTCCCTGCATAACGTGGGTGACGTACGACGCCGTCGAGTACTGCGCCATCCTTATGGTGGCGAGAATTCGCCGGGCTCGGTTGCAGTAGTCGGTCGCCGTCTCCTCGTCGCCCATACGCAGGTGCGTCAGCTGCCCCTCCATCTGGGCGATGAACAAGTCGTCAGTGACTTGGTAGGTTGAATCAATGAAGTGCCACGCCCAGTGGCGGGCGTTGAGGTACTCTCGGCACCACTTCAGGGCGATCTGCACGCCTGGCGAGCAGCACCGTGAGATGAGCGTGAAGGTCAACAGCTGCACGCTGCGCAACTCCGCTCGTAAGTCGGCGTGGTGCTCCTCCGGCGTCGCCACGGTCCCTCGGGCAAAGCCGATCAGCCCGGCCATCTCCAGCTGGGGCTCGATAGCTTCCTTCCAGGTGAGAATGTCTGGTCGACCAGCGAGCGGCGGGGTGACCAAGATCCTGTCCGGCGTAAACTTGAAGTAGCCGTAAACTTGAACGAGCTTGTCTGCGGGCAAGGCATGGGTGCTCGTGTGATCTCTGCGTTCGTTCGTCCTTAGTCGTTTTCCTAGTGCACACACTGCTTGCTAGTTCACGGGGCAAGTTGGCAAGAGTTTCACTAGAGAAAGTTGACAACATCAGAGCTAGCTTTCAGGTCGGTCGACTGCCAGCACAGCATGGTCGACCGCGTTCAATCATGACTTGGTCGACCGCGCTCCACAAGTGCAAAGTCGACGGCGTGCCAACGCTGCAGGTTGACGGCGTGCCAGCGTCGCTCCCGCAGAACAGCAGCGCACCTTCTTTGCAGGTGCTCGTAGATAAATGGCGGGCTAAGCCTCGTCACCTGAACAGCGCAAGCACCAAGTCATCCTCGTGCTGACGACTCCACCTGATGCGCAACGTCGACCTCGGAATACCACCACCAAGGTCGGACTTGCCAACTTCGTCTGGGCGACAGTCTCACTCCTTCGCAGAACCTCGTCACCCAGGTATCCCAGTCGACCGGGCAACCATGTCGACCAGCTGCTCCTGTATGTGCTCGTCGACCTCCCAAGTGGAGGACCACCCCAAGTCAACCTCACCAGGTCGACCACAGCTCTGGTCGACCAGCTCCAGGTCGACGTCACACCTGGTCGACCAGCTCCACGTTGACCAGCACAGTTGTCAGCCGACCAACCAAGTCGGCTACCCGTAGTCGGCGTCACCAAGTCGGCGCCGACTTCGAGACCGACCTCTCCGCAACAAATTTTGTCAGGCTCTTTGACAAGCCCAATATCTAGCAATTTCTTATTAGTTGCCTTTTTTAGGAACGGATTTGGAATATACGTGACAATAAGAGCACAAAGGTACCTTTTATCAGAACATATAGCTTATGCATATTGTCTAGGCTATAGTGGGGTAGCCCATAAGGGGTACAACCCAGTTAGAGTTAGTACTTGTACTCAGTTCATTCATAGTTCATTCATTCTTGTTCATACTTTCTCATGGTATCGAGCAGGTTCCCTCGTGGGAACTGTTCCTAGGGCCCACCAACCCTTTTTTTCCTGCCCAGGGCGCGTCCTGCCCCTGCCCGAAGCGCGCCTAGGGTCGCACCCTTCTTAGCGGCCCGTCGCGTCGCCCTTTGCGGCCCGTCGCCCTAGCAGCGGCCCGTCGCCCTTAGCGGCCCGTCGCCCTTAGCGGCCCGTCACCCTTTGCGGCCCGTCGCCCTAGCAGCGGCTCGTCGCCCTTAGCGGCCCGTCGCCCTTAGCGGCCCGTCGCCCTTAGCGGACCGTCGCCCAAGCAGCGGCCCGTCGCCCTTAGCGGCCCGTCGGCCTTAGCGGCCCGTCGCCCTTACCCTAGCAGCGGCCCGTCGCAGCCCTAGCAATGGCCCGTCGCCACCCTAGCTGCCACCCGTCGCAGCCCTAGCAGCGGCCTGTCGCCGCCCTAGCAGCCGCCCGTCGCCGCCCTTTTAACAGCGGCCCGACGCCGCCCTAACGCGGCCCGTCGCCGCCCCTTTTCACCTGCGGCCCCGTCGCCGCCCTACCAACGGCCCGTCGCCGCCCTGAACTGCAGCGGCCTCTGCCGCCCTCTGCTGCGGCCTCGCCGCCCTCATCTGCGGCCCTCCCGCTGTCACCTGCGGCCACGCCGCCCTCTGCTGCGGCCTCGCCGCCTCTCACCTGCTGCAGCGCCGCCCGCCACCACGACTGCCCGACCCGCCCCACCCAGCCGAGTAGCCAATCGCAGCGCCGCCCTGCAGCAGCATCGCCGAGCCGCCCGGGCGACAGAGCAGCCGGACACCCGAGCAGGCGAGCCGCCCAGCAGCAGAGCCGCCGAGCCGCCCAGCAGCAGAGCCGCCGAGCCGCCGAGCCGCCGACCAGCCGAGCCGCCGAGCCGCCAAGCCGCCCTGCTTCCGGGCTGCCCGAGCTGCCCAGTCTGGTGAGCACAGCGCCTCTTTCACTGCACTGCCCTCACCCTACTATTTGCACTGCTAGTCTTCTGTGGTCATGGCTACCCCTAGTGTCCTCGCCTTTGACGCTGAGGGTCGGGCCATTGATTTTGAGGTCTAGGTGGATGACCTGCAGCTGTTCTTACAATGCGATAGGGCAGACGGCCTCTCTCTCTTTGACCTCACCTCTGGCGCTTCTGTTGAGATAATGGAACAGAAATGGATGACAAGAGAAATGAGTTGGGTACAAATATGGAACCCTAAACTGATGTACCCCCTATTGTGAACCCCACTACAGCCTAGACAGCAGCCTAAGCTATATATGTTTGACACACCCCCATAAGCAAAGTGGGGGAGAACAAGGGGTCGAAAGACCAGTCCAGCAAAGCAAAGCAAAGCTCAGGGTGGATCACAAAGTCACCACACATTCCGAGCACAAGTTCAAGGCCACAAGGCCAGTTCACATGCAGGAGTACATATATATATAAGACTAGACAAGCAAGAGCATGTATATATATATGTAACAGTACAAGCAAGGTCAAGAGATGAGCAAGTGAGGCAAGACAGGGACAAGACCCAGCTGAGTGCAGAAGCGCTGATGATCACAAAGCGCAAGTGCCTTGGTGAAAACATCAGCAGTGTTGGCCTCAGAGGCCACGTAAGCAAGCCGCAACTGTCCACGCTGCTGTAGCTCACGAGCAACAAAGTAGCGAAGAGCAATGTGCTTTGTTCTATGCTCTAGTCTCTGCTCTTGACACAAGGCCAGCATGGCCTTGTTGTCTACGTACAGGACTGGAGGAGAACGAGGCGGCTCTCCAAGGTCGGTCAACAGGTAGGTGAGCCAGCGAAGCTCCTGTGCAACCATGGCCCCGGCGTAGATCTCAGCCTCACAACTGGAGCCGAGAACAGAAGACGAGCGAGTAGCCCGCCACGAAACAGAGCCGGAACCAAACCTGAAGGTGTAACCCTGTGACGACCGCTGCGTAGCCTGGTCGTCAGCCCAAGAAGCGTCCGCGTGCCCAGTGAGGACCACTGTACTCCGCCCTCCTAGCACTAGACCGTGCCCGACGTACTGCACAAGTAGCGCAACACCCTCTTCGCTGCAGCCATGTGCTCTGGTCGGTGTCTCCCAGGAGCAACATAGCGTGCGAGAATGCTAAGAGGGTATGCAAGGTGAGGTCGTGTGCAGGTCATCAGGTACATGAGGCAGCCAACAAGCTCTGGGTACGGGCCACTCGACTCTACGGACTCATCCGAAGGCAGAGCTGAGAGCGAGTGGCGAGTAGACAGAGGAGTGGCCTGAGGCGAGGAGTACGTGAAGCCGAAGCGCTGAAGGACCTGCTGCACCATGTGTGACTAAGTCAGGGTAATGGTGCGGCGTGCTCTGTCCCGGGTGATCTGCAAGCCAAGGTAGTTGCGCAGTTCATCCAGGTCAGTGCACCTGTGTCTCTTCTGCAGTTCGGACTTCACGTAGGCGAGTCTAGCAGTGTCAGTCTTGGCAAAGACCAAGTCGTCGACGTACACGAGGATGTAGAACGGTGGTAGAGAGGTGTCGGTGCGCAGAAACAGCGACGGGTCGGCAGTAGAAGGAGCAAACCCAAGAGCCGCAAGCGTAGTCCTCAGTGTGTCGTGCCACTCACGTGGGGCCTGGCGGAGACCGTAGACTGGACGCCGGAGGCTCCACTGGGTACCAGGAGGGAGAGACCCAGTGAAGCCAAGTGGGCGGCGCAGCCAGATCTCCTCGTGCAGGCTGCCCTGCAAGAAAGTTGTGCTGAAGTCGAGAGAGAGCAGCTCGTAGTCACGGTGAGCAGCAACGTGTAGCAGTACACGAAGAGTGGTCATCTTCGGGGTGGGGGAGAAGCTCTGAAAGTAGTCAACTCCCTGCCGCTGACTGAAGCCACGAGCCACGTAACGCGCCTTGAAGATAGGCGAAGAACTTGGCGGCCGCTTCACCCTGAAGATCCACATGCCACTGACGATGTTCGCCCCAGGAGGGGGGACAGCGTCAAGGTAGGTGCCTGTGGACTTCCAGGAAGCCATCTCTGCATCCATAGCTGCCTGCCACTGAGAAGAGTAGGGACCCTCTATCGCCTCCACGTAAGAGCGCGGAGTCGGGATGTCAAGTGCATCCGGGTCTCCCTCAGAGGTAAGCAGTACGGACACGAGATGAGGTGAAGCAGCTGCCAAGCAGTGGAACTCCTCCTAACCCGTCCTCAAGGACGTCCGTGCCAAGGGCACACTCACCCCCGACGGACAGAGGACAGACAGACTCAGACTCAGCGACAAGACTAGCAGTGTAGTCTAGACAACAGCAAGCAGCAAAGTCGTCAAGCTCAGCAACTAGGGCAGACGCAGCAGTGGACTAAAAGGAAGGGTCAGTGACGACAGTAGCAAGGAGACGCGTGACAGTAGGACTGGCAGCACGAAGAGAGTCCGACTCCGGGTCGGCAAGAGCAGGAAGAGAAGACTCAAGAGGAGAAGGTAAAGGGGCACGCAGTGGAGCGGTGGACAGACGCAGAGACATCCGGAGCGTGCCAGGGATAGGAGGAGGACGCTGACGCGAACTACGACCACTAGCGCGAGCAGCACGGATAGGTGACGCAGGGCGAGACGCAGGCTCACGACGCTCAGTAAGACCTCCAGTAGGACCAGCGTAGGGAGAAGGAGCAGGTAGGTAGTGGGGAGGCCGGCTGCAACGGTAACTGTGACGGGACAGGCTGTGGACACGCTAAGGGAGGAGGACCAGGAGGAGGCGAGAGACCAAGAACCTGCTGAAGGAGCGGTATGAAGTACGGCCGAGGCCGCGCGGCGACTCCAGACATAGCAGGGACAGCACCAGCACCCCCAGCGGGAGCACCAGTACCAGCAGCAGCTCCAACGCCCGGGTCCGCAGCACCACCAGCAGCACCAGCGCACGGGTCCGCAGTACCAGCAGCAGCTCCAACGCCCGGGTCCTCAGCACCAGCAGCACCTCCAACGCCCGGGTCCTCAGCACCAGCAGCAGCACCAGCGCCCGGGTCCGCAGCACCAGCAGCAGCTCCAACGCCCGGGTCCTCAACAGCAGCAGCAGCACCAGCGCCCGGGTCCGCAGCACCAGTTGCAGCTCCAACGCCCGGGTCCGCAGCACCAGTTGCAGCTCCAACGTCCGGGTCCGCAGTACCAGCAGCAGCAGCGGGGCCCGCGACAGCAGGCGCACCACTCCGAAGAGTGCAGCGCAGCTCGTACCACTCACGGATCTTCTCACGGGAGGGGAGCTCCCGGCTAGGAGAAGAAGCACGAGCACCAGTCCCAGTAGTACGCCTGGCTCCAGAGGTACCGCTCCTGAGGTTGCAGTACTGTAAGTACCACACACGCAGCTGCTCCAAGGAGAGGGCTCCTCCAGGTGTAGGACCCTCAGGCTCAGGACCTCCAGACTCAGAACCCCCAGACTCCGGACTCTGCGGCTCAGCACCCCCAGGCTCAGTTCTCCCAGGCTCAGCACCCCCAGGCTCCGCACCCCCAGGCTCCGCACCCCCAGGCTCAGCACCCCCAGGCTCAGCATCCCGAGGCTCAGCACCCCCAAGCTCAGCACCCCCAGGCTCCGCACCCCCGGGCTCCGCACCCCCAGGCTCCGCACCCCCAGGCTCCGCACCCGCAGCAGGACGAGAGTCGACAGCTACCTCAACAAGCTCAACCGGGTCTACCTGAGACACACCTGAGGGAGCGGCACCCTGAGGGGGGAGGGGGTCTACGACAGCAGCACCTGACACGAGGAAGAGAGGCGGGGGGGGGGAGCGGGGCAGTGCGGTAGGGGAAGAGGCGGTAGTAGGGGACGGACTCGTCAAAAGTGACGTCCTGAGAGGGCAAGACTCGGCGCGAGGTGGCGTGGTAAAACTGCCAACCAGGCGCGTCCGGGACAAAGCCGAGGAAGACGCGGGGAACAGCACGGGAGGAGAGCTTGTCCGCAGACGTATCGCGGACAAAAGCTCCAAATCCCCAGACCCGGAAACGCGACGCATCGCCAACCTCCCCCGTCCACAGCAGTGTGGGCGAGATCTCCGGCAGGGAGACACGGGGCCAGAGGTTGAGCTGATGCACAGCGTACCGGACGGCAAACGACCACAGAAAGTGGGGGGCAGCCGCATGGATCAAGGAGGTACGGGCGACCTCCATGACCAGGCCAATGCGGCGCTCCGCAACCCCATTCTGCTGTGGAGAGGCCGGAAGCCTGAAAGACTACTCATTGCCGTGCTCAGCACAGTAGGCTGCCAAGAGGTCAGAGGGAACTCACCATCTCTGTCAGAGTGCAAGCGCAGGACAGGAAAGTCAGAGTGGAAACGCTCGCTGAGCTGGAGACGGGCTCTGCGGACCCAAGGGATCAAGACATCAGGGACCTCACCCTTGGTGCGCAAGGGGAAGACCGTGGTGAAGCGCGAGTAGTTGTCAACAACTATCAGGAAGTACCTCTCCTGACCCTGACCACAGACGCGGGCTGGGCCCCACACGTCCATGTGGAGCGTCTGCAAGGGAGCAGTCGTCGGGGGAAACGAGGAGGAGTGAGGAGCGGCGCGCTGCCGCCCCTCGACACAGGGAAGACAGGGAGGAGCAGGCGAGGGTGGGAGGGGAGGGAGGACCCTGAGAAGACCAGAGACAAGGTACCGGGAGTGCATGGCATGAAGGCGCTGCACAGACGGGTGGCCAAGTCGGTGGTGCTTGAGGACAGTCTCGTGCGCCAGAGAGCGACACGAGAAGGGGGCAGACAGCTGACCTGACGCGGACGCAAACGCAGACGCAGCGACCTGAGGGGACGTGGTAGTCAGTGTGTACAGGTCCGACCCCGGCTGCCGGGTGAAGGTAGCCAAGTGGCGGCCCGTACGAGCACACGTGCAGTGTGTCACACGCTCGTAGGCAGGGGTGAACTGGTGAACACCCCCGTCCTGGAGCGCACAACCTGCCACCAAGTTCGTAGAGAACGAGGGGAGGTGGAGACCTGACAGTGTGCCCGACGGGACCGCAGGACAAGGAAGAACAGTGGAGGAGGTCGCAATGACCGGACCCCCAGAGGGGTCAGCGAGGGAGACAGCAACCGGCCGAGCAAGCGGCTCAAGGGCAGTGCGGTTACGAAAGAAGCAGCGAGAAGCACCTGAGTCCAGTGTGAAGGTGTGCAGTGCTGCCGTCGACTCAGTACCGGGGGGGGGCAGATGCACAAGCACCTAGAGCAGCTGCCTCACCAGCACCTGGGGTAGCAGACACGCGAGTACCTGGAGCGGTAGACGCACTAGTCCTAATGCCCGGGTTGGGCGGGACACACAAGTACTCAGCACCTTCTCCACTAGAAGACATCACATACATAGTAGTGAGAATAGCATCAAAGTCTAGAGCATAGATATCAACCCCCTTCTTCAGGAGATCAACCCAGCGGGGCAGCTCAGTGGCCTGAGGGAACTGAACACGCCAAGCGTCGTTCAGACGAGCGAAGCAGCGCTGTGTGGCGTGCGGTCCCCCACACGGCTGACCAGTGCGGTCACCAGTGCGAATGACGTATGTGCAGCTAAAGCCCCCCCCCCCCCCCGTGCTGAGAGTACCACTCACGGACCTCCTGGGGCGACGGAGTGTGCTGCTGGCCCTGGCCACCGCCAGCGCCTCCACGACCACCACCGCCGCCGCCACCTCCTCGACCACCCCAACCTCTGCCGCCGCCGCGTCCACCGCCACCCCCACCACCGCCTCCGCCCCGGCCACCTCCCCCGCCGCTGCCGCCACCACCCCCACCACCGCCACCTCCCCCACCATCGCCTCCCCCGCTGTCACCGCTGCCGCCCTTGCCCCCTTTGCCCTTGCCGCTACGGCGCCCACTCGAAGCAGACGCAGTCCCGACATTCTCAGCACCAAGGAGGTCGACAGCAGCAGCAGAGGCGACAGAGGGAATAAGGGGGGAAGGAGAACACCCCTCAAAGAACGGGGTACGGGGGTCGCCAAGAGAGGCACCTACAGCGACTATGCTAGCCTCAGCTGCAAGGAGTTCCTTCTCGAGGAGGTTAATGGTGAGCTCAGTGGGGCAGCGAGCTAGAAAGTGGTCCCTGACTGAACGAAGCGTGTCAGGGAGGCGGGTGACTAGGTGGTAGAGAGTGAGCCAGAGTGGGGGGGGGTGCGTGGCAAGGAACTCAGCGGGCATGGTGGCACGGAAGCGGGCCTCACTAGTACGGAGGTGCGTGATGAGGTCAGCGACTGTGTGGAACGAGGCCAGGTCGGGAAACAGTGCCTGTGCAGTCTTGTGCTGGCCACAGTGCTCGCGTTCGTCTATCGGCAGGGAGTTGCGAATAGCGAAGCGAGCGTGAGCATCACGAGTCTGCCACTGTGAGCGAGCAGTGCTGTCAGCAGTAGCAGCAGGGGCAGTGACATGGCCTAGGGCGTGGTCGTACAATGAGATGTCGTCCTTGGCTGTGAGCTGTAGATAGAGATGCAGGTCATCGAGCCAGGTATCGAACTTCACTGGGCGGCCCTCAGCATCGAAAGCTAGCACAGGAGGGCTTTCCATAGCAGGAGTCGAGTAGCAGGTGTGCGGGAAGCGTGCACAAGTGTGCGGGAAGTGTGCACAAGTGTGCACAAGTGTGCGGGGCCTACGGGGCCGTTTGGGTCCTTTAGAGAGGTAAGCGTGGGGCCGTAAAGGGGCCTCTAGGGGCCGACGGGGCCGTTCGGGGCCTCTAGGGAGGTGAGCGTGGGGCCGACGGGGCCGTTCGAGGCCTCTAGGGAGGTGAGCGCGGGGCCGACGGGGCCTCTAGGGAGGTAAGCGAGGGGTCGACGGGGCTGTTAGGGGCGATCGCGGGGCCGAAAGGGGCCGCTAGGGGCGAGCGCGTGGGCGGTTCGGGGCCGCTAGGGGCGGGCCGACGGGGCCTTAGAGGGCCGTGAAAACCGAGGCGCCCTAGGGCGAAGGTAGGTAGGTAGTTAGGTAGGTAGTGGTGGGCCCTAAAAAAAATCGGTCCTAGGAAGGACCTGCTCTATACCATGTTGAGATAATGGAACAGGAATGGATGACTGGAGAAATGAGTTGGGTACAAATATGGAACCCTAAACTGATGTACCCCCTATTGTGAACCCCACTACAGCCTAGACAGCAGCCTAAGCTATATATGTTTGACAGCTTCCCCTGCCCCTGCTGGTGATGCTGACGCCACTGCTCGTTCCCAGTGGGCCACGCGCGACGCTGCTGCACGTCTTGCTGTGCGTCGCCACCTCCCTACATCCGAGCGTGTGCACTTTAGTCAGTACAAGAGTGCTCAGACCTTGTACGACGCTGTAGTTGCACGCTACTCCTCCCCTGCCACTGCTGCACTGAGTCGTCTCATGCTACTGTACCTCTTCCCTGACCTTGCTGCCTTTCCCACAGTCGCTGACCTCATTACGCACCTCCGCACTAGTGACACTCGCTACCGCGCTGCGCTTCCTGCTGACTTCTGCGCCAAGAACCCCCCCCCCCATGTACATCACTCTCTACTACATAGTCAGTCGCCTCCCTGACTCCCTTCGCGTAGTCAGGGACCACTTCCTCTCAGTCTGTCCCACCACTCTCACTGTTGACCTCCTCAAGAAGTCCCTCCTAGCGGCCGAGAAGAGCATAGTCGCTGTAGGGGCCTCTCGTGGTGACCCGCGCACCCCCATCTTTGAGGGGTGTTCCCCCTCCCCCCTTCTGCCCTCTTTTGCCTTTGCTGCTGCGGCCGACCTCCTTGTTCTTGAGTCGGTCGGTGCGGCGTCTGCCCCTAGCGAGAGACGCCGCTCTAGCAAGGGCAAGGGGGGCAGGGGCACTTGAGGAGCTAGCGGGGGCGGTGGAGGTGGAGGTGGAGGCGGCGGGGGGAGTGGGGGTGGCGGTGGGAGTGGTGGTGGGGGTGGAGGTGCTGGTGGCGCTAGTGGGGGCGGAGGCGGCGGCGGCGGTGGCGGTGGGAGCGGAGGTGGCGGAGGTGGCGGCGGTGGAGGAGGCGCCGGAGGCGGCGGTAGTGGCGGAGGCGGCGGGGGTGGCAGTGGAGCTGGTCGCGGGTCTACGCAGAGGAGTGGCTCCGGTGGTGGTCCGCGCCGGCAGCAGCAGCGCGCCCGTGAGACCTTGTCCCCTGAGCAGCTCCGTGAGTGGTACACTGCACGCCAGCGGGGTGGGGGTTTCGGTCCGTGCACCTACGTCCTGCGCACTGGCGACCGTGCAGGTGAGCAGTGTGGGGGTGCGCACCCCACCCAGCGCTGCTTTGGCCGACTGACGGACGCGTGGCGTCACCAGTTACCGGAGGCCACAGAGATCCCTCGCTGGGGCGAGCTGTCTAGGGCGGGTGTTGCCATCTATGATCTTGATTTTGATGCTACTCTTTCTGCCATGTATGCTGTGTCTATTAGTGATGAGGGTGACTGTTACCGGTGTTTCCCGCCCGATCTGGGCATTGAGACTGCTGCTCTAGGTACTGGTGAGGCGGCTGCCCTAGGTGGTTGCGACGCTACTACTCTAGGTACTAGTGCGTCTGCGTCCTCAGGTACTAGTGAGTCGGCGCTCTCAGGTACTACGTCGGCTTCGGCCTCCCTCACCATCACCCTTGACTCTGGGGCCTCTCACTCCTTCTTTCGGGACTGCACCACACTCACGCCGCTTAGTCGGCCGGTTGCGGTGTCTCTCGCTGACCCCTCTGGGGGTCCTGTCCTGTCTCACTTCTCCACAGTCCTCCCGTGTCCGGCGGCTCCCTCTGGCACCCTGTCTGGTCTCTACCTCCCCTCGTTCTCTACGAACCTGGTGAGTGGTGCTGACCTACACGATGGGGGAGTACACCAGTTCACTCCTGTGCGTCAGCGGGTGACGCACTACATAAAGACTAGCACAGGCCGACACCTGGCTACGTTTACCCGTCAGCCGGGGTCGAGCCTGTACACACTGACCACTCCGTCTCCTCCAGTCGCTGAGTCTGGTCGGGTAGCTGCGTCAGGTCAGGTGTTTGCTGCATCGTCTTGGTCTGGTCCTGAGTCTGCCCCCTGTTCGTGTCGTCTCCTGTCTCACGAGACTCTCCTCTGGCTCCACCGCCTTGGTCACCCCTCTCTGCTTCGGCTCAGAGGCATGGCCTCCCGTCTTCTTGTTTCTGGTCTCCCCCGGTCCCTCCCTCCCCTTCCTCAGGGCCCTGGCCCTACCTGTGTCCCTTGTGTCGAGGGGCGCCAGCGTGCTGCCCCTCACTCCTCCCAGTTTCCTCCGACAGAGGCCCTGTTGCAGACACCTCACATAGACGTGTGGGGCCCAGCCCGCGTCCGTGGATCGGGTCACGAGCGCTACTTCCTGCTCGTTGTTGATGACTACTCTCATTACACCGCAATCTTCCCCTTGCGCAGCAAAGGTGATGTCACTGAGGTGCTGATCGACTGGATCCACGCAGCTCGTCTCCAGCTCAGGCAGAGCTTTGGCTCGGACTTTCCTGTTCTGCGTCTGCACTCGGACAGAGGCGGAGAGTTTTCTTCTGGCCTTCTGAGAGCCTACTGACGCGCACGAGGGATCCGTCAGACCTTCACGCTTCCGGACTCCCCGCAGCAAAATGGGATTGCTGAGCGCCGCATTGGCATGGTCATGGACGTCGCTCGTACGTCTATGATGCATGCGGCTGCTCCCCATTTTTAGTGGCCGTTTGCGGTGAGGTACGCGGCGCATAAGATCAACCTACACCCCAGGGTCTCCAGGCCGGAGACCTCCCCAGCCTTGCTGTGGACGGGAAAGGTTGGCGATGCGTCGGCGTTCCGGGTCTGGGGATCTCGGGCGTTTGTCCGCGACTTGTCTGTGGACAAGCTGTCCCGGCGTGCTGCTCCTTGCGTCTTCCCGGGATTCCCCCCTGACGCGCCTGGGTGGCAGTTCTACCACCCCACCTCTCGCCGTGTTCTGTCCTCCCAGGACATCACGTTTGACAAGTCAGTCCCCTACTACCGCCTCTTCCCCTACCGCACTCCGTCCCTCCCCGCGCCGCTGCTCTTCATTGTACCAAGTCCCCCTCCGGTAGATCCCCTCCCCCCTTAGGGTCCGTCCCCTTCAGATGTGTCCCAGGTAGACGCAGTCGAGCCTGTCCAGGTCACTGGTGACTCTGGTGCTGCTGAGGGTGCTGAGCCTGGGGGTGCTGACTCTGGGGGTGCTGAGCCTGCGAGTGCTGAGCGTGGGGGTGCTGAGACTGCGGGTGCTGAGCCTGGGGGTGCTGAGACTGGGGGTGCTGAGCCTGGGGGTGCTGAGACAGTGGGTGCTGAGCCTGGGGGTGCTAAGCCTTGGGGTGCTGAGCCTGGGGGTGCTGAGCCTGTGTGTGCTGAGCCTGGGGGTGCTGAGCTTGGAGGTGCTCCACATGGAGGTTCTCCGGGTGCTTCGTCCCTGCGGGAGCCACTCTCTCCACAGGAGCTGCGCGAGTGGTTTGCCCGGCGCTGGAGGCGTGCTGCTGGTGCTGGAGGTTCTTCGGCTACTGAGGGTGCTGCTGTCGCGGGTCCCGAAGGTGCTCGTACCGGGAGTACTAGAGCTGCTGGGCCTGCGGGTGCGTTTGGAGCTGGTGCTGCTGAGGGTGTTGGGGCTGAGACTACTGATTGTGGTCCTGCTGCGGGTACTCCTGGTGCTGCTGAGGGTTCTGGCGCTGCTGGTGGTGCAGCTAGAGCGGGTGCTCCTGGTGGGGGTACTGGTGCTGTACCTGCTGTGTCTGGCGTCGCCGCGCGGCCTCGACCGTACTTCGTTCCACTCCTACAGCAGGTTCTTGGTCTTCCGCCTTCTATGGTCCTCCTCCTTCTTTAGAGTGTCCACAGCCAGTCCCGTCACAGTTACAGCTGCAGCCTACTTCCCCTTTGCCTGCTCCTTCTCCCTACACTGGTCCTTCTCGAGGTCTTACTGAGCGTCGTGAGCCTGCGTCTCGCCCTATGTCGCCTGTCCGTGCTGCTCGCGCTAGTGGTCGTGGTTCGTGTCAGCGTCCTCCTCCTGTCCCTGGCACGCACATGATGTCTCTGCGTCCGTCCACTGCACCTCTGCGTGCCCCTTTGCCTTCTCCTCCTGAGTCCTCTCTTCCTACTTTTGCCGACCCAGAGTCGGTCTCTCTTCGTGCTGCCAGTCCTACTGTCACACGTCTCCTGGCTTCTGTCGTCACCGACCCTTCTTTCGAGTCCACTGTTGCGTCTGCCCTAGTTGCTGAGCTCGTCGACTTTGCTGCTCGCTGTCGCCTAGACTACGCTGCTAGTCTTGTCGCAGAGTCTGAGTCTGTCTGTCCTCCGTCCGTCGGGGGTAAGTGTGCCCTTGGCACGGACGTCCTTGAGGACAGGCAGGGGGAGTTCCAGTGCTTGGCCGCTGCTTCACCTCATCTCGTGTCCGTACTGCTTACCCCTGAGGGAGACCCGGATGCACTTGACATCCCGACTCCGCGCTCTTACGCGGAGGCGATAGAGGGTCCCTACTCCTCTCAGTGGTTGGCAGCTATGGATGCAGAGATGGCTTCCTGGAAGTCCACAGGCACCTACGTTGACGCTGTCCTCCCTCCTGGGCCGAACATCGTCAGTGGCATGTGCATCTTCAAGGTGAAGCGGCCGCCGGGTTCTCCGCCTGTCTTCAAGGCGCGTTACGTGGCTCGTGGCTTCAGTCTGCGGCAAGGAGTTGACTACTTTCACACCTTCTCCCCCACCCCAAAGATGACCACTCTTCGGGTACTGCTGTACATTGCTGCTCACCATGACTACGAGCTGCACTCTCTCGACTTCAGCACAGCTTTCTTGCAGGGCAGCCTGCACGAGGAGATCTGGCTGCGCCGCCCACCTGGCTTCACTGGGTCTTTCCCTCTTGGTACCTAGTGGAGTCTCCGGCGTCCAGTCTACGGTCTCCGCCAGGCGCCACGTGAGTGGCACGACACACTGAGGACTACGCTTGCGGCTCTTGGGTTTGCTCCTTCTAGTGCCGACCCGTCGCTGTTTTTGCGCACCGACACCTCTCTGCCGCCGTTCTACATCCTCGTGTACGTCGACGACTTGGTCTTTGCCACAGCTGACACTGCTGAACTCGCCCACGTGAAGTCCGAGCTGCAAAAGAGACACACGTGCACAGACCTGGGTGAACTGCGCAGCTACCTTGGCCTGCAGATCACACTGGACAGAGCACTCCGCACCATTACCCTGACTCAGTCACACATGGTGCAGCAGGTCCTTCAGCGCTTCGGCTTCACGTACTCCTCGCCTCAGGCCACTCCTCTGCCTACTCGCCAGTCGCTCTCAGCTCTGCCTTCGGATGAGTCCGTAGAGTCGAGTGGCCCGTATCCAGAGCTTGTTGGCTGCCTCATGTACCTGATGACCTGCACACGACCTGACCTTGCATACCCTCTTAGCTTTCTCGCACGCTATGTTGCTCCTGGGAGACACCGACCAGAGCACATGGCTGCAGCGAAGAGGGTGTTGCGCTACTTGTGCAGTACGTCGGGCATGGGGCTAGTGCTTGGAGGGCGGAGTCAAGTGGTCCTCAATGGTCACGCAGACGCTTCTTGGGCTGACGACCAGGCTACGCAGCGGTCGTCACAGGGTTACACCTTCAACCTTGGTTCCGGTTCTGTTTCATGGTGGGCTACTCGCTCGTCTTCTGTTCTCGGCTCCAGTTGTGAGGCTGAGATCTACGCAGGGGCCATGGCTGCTCAGGAGCTTCGCTGGCTCACCTACCTGCTGACCGACCTTGGAGAGCCGCCTCGTTCTCCTCCAGTCCTGTACGTAGACAACAAGGCCATGCTGGCCTTGTGTCGAGAGCAGAGACTGGAGCACAGAACAAAGCACATTGCTCTTCGCTACTTCCTTGCTCGTGAGCTACAGCAGCGTGGACAGTTGCGGCTTGCGTACGTGGCCTCTGAGGCCAACACTGCTGATGTCTTCACCAAGGCACTTGTGCCTTGTGATCATCAGCGCTACAGCACGCAGCTAGGTCTTGTGCCTGTCTTGCCTCACTTGCTCACCTCTTGACCTTGCTTGTACTGTTGCATATATATACTCCTGGTCTTGCTTGTCTAGTCCGTTATATATATGTACTCCTGCATGTGAACTGGCCTTGTGGCCTTGCACTTGTTCTCAGAATGTGTGGTGACTTTGTGATCCATCCTGAGCTTGCTTTGCTTTGCTTTGCTTGACTGGTCTTGTGACCCCTTGTTCTCCCCCACTTTGCCTATGGGGGTGTGTCAGAACATATAGCTTATGCATATTGTGTAGGCTATAGTGGGGTAGCCCATAAGGGGTACAACCCAATTAAGGTTAGTACTTGTACTCAGTTCATTCATAGTTCATTCATTCTCGTTCATACTTTCTCACCTTTCTCGTGCTCATACGATGAGCATTGTGCTTTCTGGTTCATTGTCAGGCTCTTTATTATCTCCGTGTGGAACTACAAGTTTATGGACTACAACGGCTTTATCGAAACCAACCGTTTTATGGCTATCAATCCCCAAGGTCTCAACAACTCTCACGCTACTAGCACTACCCAAGGATGGGTCTCGACAACTGTGCGTCGAGCACTATCGTCACCTACCAAGGAGGAAAACGAGGTATAGGCAACACATTGTCGGCTATAAAGCTTTGGTGCTCAGCTCTGGGGTTTTATCGAGAAGCACTCGTGCCGTTCCTTTCACCCTTTTTCATCATCGCACTATGGCTTGTCCTGCAAGGAAGGTTGTTCAGCCGGCTATACCTCCCGTGAACATGACCTCAACTGGAGATGTTCGAAGATCGGCGGTAAACAATTCACCAGTCAGAGCCGACGCCACCTAAACCGCTTTTTAAGGAGGTGGAGGGTCCCTTTGCAGACGAAACGTGAGTCTCGCTGGTGAAGAAGCTCGCATCATTTAAGTTCCCGAACCTAGAGAATGCGGGTGCGGAGGAGACTAGCACGGCAAAGGAGGGAGAAGAAAACAACAATGAGCTGACGTCGCCGGCTGAGGCTTCCGAGGATCCTGCGACTGGGAAGGAGGAGGAGGAAGAAGAAGAAGGTGGTTACCTCTGCGACAATCCAGAGGAGCGACTGGATCCTGTGAAGTCTGAGTAGATTGCTCGCACGCGCTGGCTTCTTGATCACGTTGGTGACGGATGACCAGCCTTTGCTCTGGCTGATGCATAACCAAACGCTTATAGGCAGGAATGCCAGGTGGGCGATGAAATTACAGTAGTATGATTTCACGGTGAAGCACCGATCTGGAATCCGCAAAACCATGCAGCATGTGAACGGGCTTTCCAGAAATCCGCCCCGAGATCAGAAGCGGCCAAGCCCAGAGCAGGATCCTCCTTCAGCAGCACTGACGGCAATGGTTAGTGAGCTGCGGGCAAGGGGAGAGCAGAAAAGAGGTGCAGCCGACATCTGGCAGGATGCAGAAACACTGGCATGAATTAAGGGAGAGATGGCAGAGGATGGAAGGGTAGGGGCCAGAGCAAGAGCTAAGGGGCAGCACTACAGGTGGTTCCAGGTACAGGTGCAGCTGCAGACAAAGGATGGCTGGAAGAGGGTTCCGGCTACGGCAGAGCAAGACGTCATCATCGAGGAGGTGCACAACGAGCTAGGCCATTACGAGCCTTAACGCACGAAGCAGATGCTACATAAATGATGGTGGTGGGCAGGCATGGTCTAGGAGGTGAAGGAGTGGGTGGAGAAGTGTGAACTGTGCTGTAGGAACAAGGCTGTCAAGCTATATTTGTTATAGCTTATTTGTGTTAATCTAGGTGTACAATATGTTTTCCTAGGGTTAGGGTTACGCTTGCTATATCTTGCTTGTTTCTCGTTTCGTTAGCCAATTCATTCAGTAATTCATATTGTATCATGGTATAGAGCGAACAATCCTAAGGGCCCACCGTCCCGCCCGTTCCCATTGTGCCCCGTAGCCCGAAGCGCCCTACCCCGTAGCGCCCGTCTATCGCGCCCGTAGATCGCGCCCCGTAGAGCCCATAGATCGCGCCCCCGTCGCCTGTAGATCGCGCCCCCCCCATCACCCATAGATCGCCCTCTCGTCGCCCGTGGATCGCGCACCCCAGTCGCCCGTAGATCGCGCCCCCCTTCGCCCGTGGATCGCGCCCCCCTTGCCCGTAGATCGTGCCCCCGTAGCGCCCGTAGATCGCGCCCCCCGTCGCCCCCGCGCGTCACCCGTTTTTTTTGCCTTGCGCCCCACCTGTTTTTGCCCCACGCATTGCCCACTAGCCCGCTAGCGCGCAGCCGCACGCATAGCCGTTAGCTGCGCCTTCCCCCCCCCGGTCGCCCACTACCTTGACCGTCCCCACGACCTGAAACCGCCCCCCCACCCAAAACCCACCGTCCCACGACCTGAAACCGACGCCCCACCTGAAACCCTCTGCCACACACCTGAAACCCGCCGCCCCACACCTGAACCCGCCGCCCCACACCTGTAACTGCCGCCCCACACTGAAATCCGCCTCCCCGGCAGCTTACCATGCCGCCACTAGCACCAGCAGCAGCTTACAATGCCGCTAGTAGCACCAGCAGCAGCTTAAAATGCCGCCAGTAGCACCAGCAGCAGCTTCCACTGCCACAAGTAGCACCAACAGCAGCTTACACTGCCGCCAGCGCACTAGCAGCAGCCTAGGCTGCCACCAGCAGCAGTATAGGCTGCCCCCAGCGCACCAACAGCAGCTCAGGCTGCCCTTAGCAGAACTAGCAGCAGCCTAGACTGCCACCAGTAGCACCAACAGCAGCATAGGCTGCCCCCAGCAGAACCAGCAGCAGCTTAGGCTGCCCCCGGCAGATCGAGAAGCAGCATAGGCTCCCCCAGTGCACCAGCAGCAGCTTAGGCTACCGCCAGCGCACCCCCCCGTACTAGCGTGCCATGTCGTTGTGGCGACCACAGCAGCAGCACCAGTGGCCGCAGCAGCAGCAGTGGCAGCAGCACCGATGGCCGTAGTAGTAGCAGTGGCGGGTTCAGCTGCAGCGCCTGCGACAACCTCCACCGCGGGGCCCTGACGGACCCGGCTAGTACACACACTAGTACGTCGGAGGTGCAGCTGCTATTGAGACTTGTTTTTCCAGTCTTGGCGCGTGTGTAGTTTCCGGTCCAGGCGCCTCAGAGGTTCTAAGTGTGGGAGCTGCAGCTACCACTAGTCTAGTACCAGCCTTTGTCGCTGGCTCGGGTGCGACCTCACCGACTGCACAGCTTTCCTTCTCCCTAGACTCGGGAGCATCCAGCTGTTTCTTTCATGACTGCACCGACCTCACGCCACTGTACACTCTAGTCACTCTAGCCTTCGCTGAACCCTCCGTGGAATCTGTAGTTGCCCACAGCACCACCACTCTCCCGTGTCCGACGACTCCCTCTGGGTTTCTCACAGGTTACTACACCCCCTCGTTCTCTAGGAACTTGGTGGGTGTCAGTCACCTCCACGACCTCAGAGTTGTCACCATTTTCCCTCTGGACGAGCCGGTTGCCTCCTGCACAGTTGGTGCCACTGGGGCGCCACTAGCCACTTTTCACAGGGAGCCAGGCTCCTATACTCGTTACATAGTGGGTCAGGTCAGGTCAGGTTAGGTCAGGTAGCTGCTATGTCGTGCGACTGTCGGTCACTCACCCACCCGTCGGTCCTCTGGCACCACCGTCTAGGGCACCCGTCCTTCTTGTGTCTTAGTAGGATGGTACGCCACCGTTCGGTCTTAGGTCTCCCACAGTCGCTCGCTTCGCTCCACCGCTCACCAGCGCCGCAATGCACTCCTTGTCACGATATATATTTCATATATATTTCTAACTGCCCGTAGCTTTATCTTTAGTGTAGTTATGCTTTCGTACTAGTGGTGGTGCACCTTCTCATGTTTGCTATATGTATCCCAATGCTATAGTGAAACCACAATCATTCTCGATATTCTCCTTGGCTAAATCTCACGACTCCCGCTTGGCCTAGGCTACTAAGCCTAGGCCCCTAGTTTAAACCCAACACTTAGCTAAGATCGTTTCGTAACATGGTATCGAGCTAGGTCGTTCCCGACCTATTTTTAAAAGGGCCCACCGTTAGCTTTTGCGATGGTGCGTCCCATCCTTCCCCCTCGCTCGCCCGTAGCAAAATCCGTCACGGTAGTCGTGACAGACGCGACGGTCGTGGCGGGAGTGACGGAGTTCGTCGACCCGCTGTCTCGCGCCGCCGCTCTTGCCTCTCGTCGGCCCCTTGAACCGCCGCTGCCTTCCCCGTCGCCCTTCCCCGTCACGCTTCCTCGTCGCGGCTCCCTGGCGCGGAAACATCGACGGTCGCAGTGGGGCGGGGGGGAGAGGAGAGCGGGAAAGGGGTGGCGACCGTCACTTGAGCACCAGCGTCGAGGGCCGGCAGCGCGCTGCCCCTCACTCCTCCCCGTTCCCCCCCACCACGGCTCCGTTACAGACCCTGCACTTGGATGTCTGGGGCCCTTCCCCGGTCCTTGGCCCACGTCAGGAGCGGTACTTCCTGATTGTGGTGGACGACTACTCCCGCTACACCACGGTTTTCCCCTTGCGACGGAAGGCCGACATGCCCACCGTCCTCGAGCCGTGGCTACTAGCGAGGGGTGGTGCCCATGGCCTGTATGGGCTCCGCCTACACTCGGACCGCGGTGGTGAGTTTTGTTCCACTTGCGTGGAGACGTTATGTCAGGGTCAGGGGATCATCCAGTCTTACACGCTACCAGCCTCGCCGCAGCAGAACGGGGTAGGTGAGCAATGCCATCGCCCTGGTCATGGAGTTTGCCCGGACCTCTATGTGCCATGCCAGTGCCCCCCAGTTCTTGTGGCCTCAGGCAGTCCGCTACGCCACGCACCAGCTGAACCTGTGGCCCAGTGACGCACGATCACAGATGACGCCTGTCTCTCTTTGGACAGGTTCTCCGAGCGTAGCAGCTGACTTCCATGTCAGGGGTTCTCTGGCTCACATTCGCGCCCCTGGCACAACCAAGTTGTCCCCGTGCGCTCGTGCCTGCGTCTTTCTTGGCTTCCCTTTGGACGCCAACAGTGGGGTGTTTTACGACGCGATCACCTATAGGTTCTTCGTTTCTCAGGACGTCACGTTGGACGTGTCAGTCTGTTACTACAAGAGTCACCTCCATCGAGGTACTGAGGTCTTTTCCCCCCCACTGTTCCCCACCCTTGAGCCCCCCCAAGTCGCCCTGGTAGCCCCCCCCACCTCGCATCCTTCCCCGTCAGGTGTGTCGCACGTCTCTCCACAGTCGTCCCCCCCGCAGCACCCAGTCCCTGTCGTGTTTGGGGGTGCGGGAGGTGCAGTTGCGGAGGGTGAGGGTAATAGGGCTGCAGGAGCTGGTGGTGTCGGCTCTGGGGGTGCAGGGGGTGTGGGCGCGGAGGTCACTCCTGTGGAGGACACGGCAGCCTCGAGTTGGCAGCCTCGCCCAGCGTCACCCCCTGGCAGTTCCCTCCTCATTCTTCTCTGCGGCCGGTTGCTGATGAGCCTTGGGGTGTTCCTGCGGGAGGTGCAGGAGGCCGCGGGGGTGTCGGTGGTGGGGGTGCTGGTTCTGGGGGTGCTGGAGCTGGAGGCATGGGCACTATGGCACCTACATGCTCACAGTACGTTTCCAGACCCGTGAGCAGCGTCTCGTCCGGTTGGAGAGGGAGGAGCGTGAGTAGTTTGAGAGGGCGCAGCAGCAACAGCAGCAGCAACAGGAGCAGTCTTAGTCGCAGCAGTAGGAGAGGGTAGAGGAGGAGTCACAGCAGCAGCAGGAGAGAGCAGAGGAGGGGTCACGACTGTAGCAGCAGGTGCAGTTGCAGCCGCCGCAGGAGAGAGTAGAGGAGTCACGAGTGCAGCAGCGGGTGCAGTTAGGTTCGCAGCAAGTGAGAGTAGAGGAGTCACGACCGCACCACGATAGGCTAGAGCAGGAGTCCCACCCGCAGCTGCAGGTGCAGTTACAAACACAGCAGGAGAGGGTAGTGCAGGAGTCCCGGTCGCAGCAGCGGCTGCAGCTGCAGCCGCAACAGGAGAGGGCAGGGGAGGAGCCACATGAGCAGCAGCAAGGACATGTACCGTTGCAGGAGATGCCAGGGGAGGCAGAGCGGCAGCGACTGCGACTGCGCGACCTGCCCGACCCAGCACCTGCATGCTTGGTTCGTGGTCCCCTACCGTCCCCACCTGTTCCCCCCATCCATTCCCTTTCCTCGTCTCAGTGGACTCATCGTTCTCCCCTCAGTCGTGCTGTGTCTCTAGAGCTCCATCATTCTCGTTACCGTGCAGACGGCCCGTTTCACCTTGTTCTCCGCTCTTGTGTTCCACCTCCTCCAGTCCTTCAAGAGCCTCCTAAGTCGCCCCTCACTGTGCTTCACGACCCGTTGTCCGACTACCTCCATGCCTCCGGCCCTGACGTCTCCCATGTTTTGTCCACGTTGGTCACTCACCCGACTGCACCCCTGTCGTCTGTCTCAGCTCTTGTTACCACTTTCGCTGGCTTTGCCTCTTCCTACCGCCTTGACGAAGCCGCTCACCTGGTGAGTGGCCCTCGTCATTCTCCGTCCTCGAGGGATGCTCCTGTCATTCCCCTAGAGGTCCTGGAGGACAGGCAGTTCAAGCTTGGTTTCCTTACAACCGTTGTTCCTCATCTCCGCGCCAAGCTGCTTGCCCCTGAGGGGGATCCACATGCTCTTGACATCCCGATCCCTCGCAATAACGCTGAGGCGGTCTCGGGACCCTGGGCTTCGTACTGGATAGCAGGTGAGGAGGTAGAGATGGCATCTTCTAGGTCCTCAGCCACCTACATTGATGCCGTCCCACCACCTAGGACGAACGTCGTCAGTGGCATGTGGCTCTACAAGGTGAAGCGACCGCCTGGATCACCACCGGTGTTCAAGGCGCGCTATGTGGCGAGAGGCTTCAGTCAGCGCGGGGGGGTAGACTTCTTCCAGACCTTTGCTCCCACCCCGAAGATGACCACTCTTCGGGTGTTGTTGCACATTGCAGCTCAGAGCGAGTACGAGTTACACTCCTTGGACTTCTCCACAGCGTTCCTTCAGGGGAGCCTGCACGAGCAGATCTGGCTGCGTCGCCCACCTGGCTTCACTGGCTCTTGCCCTCCTGGCACCCAGTGATAGCTGCGTCGACCGGTCTACGGCCTGCGCCAAGCTCCCCGTGAGTGGCTCGATCCACTTTGCACGACACATGCTGCGCTTGACTTCCTTCCGTCGTCTGCTGACCCGTCGCTCTTCGTCCGCCGTGGCTCCACCCCGTTCTCTGTTCTTGTTTACATTAACGACTTGGTTTTCGCCACTCCCGACCGACAGGCACTGGCCTCCGTGAAGGAAGAATTGCAGAGGAGAAACACTTGCACTGACCTTGGTGAGCTGCAGCAATACCTTGGCCTGCAGATCACCAGGGACAGGGCAGCCCGCACCATTACGCTGACGTAGTCGCATATGGTCGAGCACATCTTCACGCGGTTCCGCATCCCGTTCTCCAAGGTACAGCTCACCCCTCTTGCTGTGGATTATGGGCTCATGGCTCCACCTTCGGACAAGCCATTTGAGTACAGCGTGTTGAACAAGAATGAATGAACTAACAGTGAAATGAGTACAAGTAGGAAACCCTAGAATTGTGTACCCCCTATAGGCTAACCCACTGTAGCCTAAACAACTACAAAAAATAAATATAATGTTTGACACACCCCCATAGGCGAAGTGGGGGAGAACTAGGGGTCACAAGACCAGTCAAGTTAAGCAAAGCAAAGCAAGCTCAGGGTGGATCACAAAGTCACCACACATTCCGAGCACAAGTTCAAGGCCACAAGGCCAGTTCACATGCAGGAGTACATATATATATGAGGCTAGACAAGCAAGAGCAGCAATATATACATGTAACAGTACAAAGAAGGTCAAGAGGAGAGCAAGTGAGGCAAGACAGGCACAAGACCCAGCTGGGTACACAAGCGCGGATGATCACAAGGCGGAAGTGCCTTGGTGAAGACATCAGTAGTGTTGGCCTCAGAGGCCACGTACGCAAGTCGCAACTGACCACGCTGCTGTAGCTCACGAGCAAGGAAGTAGCGGAGAGCAATGTGCTTTGTTCTGTGCTCCAGTCTCTGCTCTCGACACAAGGCCAGCATGGCCTTGTTGTCTACGTACAGGACTGGAGGAGAACGAGGCGGCTCTCCAAGGTCGGTCAGCAGGTAGGTGAGCCAGCGAAGCTCTTGAGCAGCCATGGCCCCTGCGTAGATCTCAGCCTCACAATTGGAGCCAAGAACAGAAGACAAGCGAGTAGCCCGCCACGAAACAGAGCCGGAACCAAGGCTGAAGGTGTAACCCTGTGACGACCGCTGCGTAGCCTGATCGTCAGCCCAAGAAGTGTCTGCATGCCCAGTGAGGACCACTGGACTCCGCCCTCCAAGCACTAGCCCCATGCCCGACGTACTGCACAAGTAGCGCAACACCCTCTTCGCTGCAGCCATGTGCTCTGGTCGGTGTCTCCCAGGAGCAACATAGCGTGCGAGAATGCTAAGAAGATATGCAAGGTCAGGTCGTGTGCAGGTCATCAGGTACATGAGGCAGCCAACAAGCTCTGGGTACGGGCCACTCGGCTCTACGGACTCATCCGAAGGCAGAGCTGAGAGCGAGTGGCGAGTAGACAGAGGAGTGGCCTGAGGCGAGGAGTACGTGAAGACGAAGCGCTGAAGGAGCTGCTGCACCATGTGTGACTAAGTCAGGGTGATGGTGCGGCGTGCTCTGTCCCGGGTGATCTGCAAGCCAACGTAGCTGCGCAGTTCACCCAGGTCTGTGCACGTGTGTCTCTTCTGCAGCTCCGACTTCACGTGGGCGAGTCCAGCAGTGTCAGCAGTGGCAAAGACCAAGTCGTCGACGTACACGAGGATGTAGAACGGCGGCAGAGAGGTGTCGGTGCGTAGAAACAGCGACGGGTCAGCAGTGGAGGGGGCAAACCCAAGAGCCACAAGTGTAGTCCTCACTGTGTCGTGCCACTCACGCGGTGCCTGGCGGAGACCGAAGACCGGCCGCCGAAGGCTCCACTGGGTGCCAGGAGGAAAAGTCCTAGTGAAGCCAAGAGGGCGGCGCAGCCAGATCTCCTCGTGCAGGCTGCCCTGCAGGAACGCAGTGCTCAAGTCAAGGGAGTGTAGCTCGTAGTCACGGTGAGCAGCAACGTGCAGCAGTACCCGAAGAGTGGTCATCTTCGGGGTGGGAGAGAAGGCCTGAAAGTAGTCAACTCCCTACCGCTGACTGAAGCCACGAGCTACGTAATGCGCCTTGAAGACAGGCGGAGAACCCGGCGGTCGCTTCACCCTGAAAATCCACATGCCACTGACGATGTTCGCCCCAGGAGGGGGGACAGCGTCAACGTAGGTGCCTGTGGACTTCCAGGAAGCCATCTCTGCATCCAAAGCTGCCTGCCACTAAGAAAAGTAGGGACCCTCTATCGCCCCCGCGTAAGAGTGCGGAGTCGGGATGTCAAGTGCATCCGGGTCTCCCTGAGGGGTAAGCACTACGGACACGAGATGAGGTGAAGCAGCGGCCAAGCAATGGAACTCCTCCAGCCTGTCCTCAAGGACGTCCGTGCCAAGGGCACACTCACCCTCGACGGACGGAGGACAGACAGACTCAGCCTCAGTGACGAGGCTAGCAGTGTAGTCTAGACGACAGCGAGCAGCAAAGTCGACAAGCTCAGCAACTAGGGCAGACGCAGTAGTGGACTCAAAGGAAGGGTCAGTGACGACAGTAGCAAGGAGACGCATGACAGTAGGACTGGCAGCACGAAGAGAGTCCGACTCCGGGTCGGCAAGAGCAGGAAGAGAAGACGTAGGAGGAGAAGGTAAAGAGGCATGCAGAGGAGCAGTGGACGGACGAAGAGACATCCGGTGCGTGCCTGGGACAGGAGAAGGACGCTGACGCAAACCACGACCACTAGCGCTAGCTGGACGGACAGGCGACGCAGGGCGAGACGCAGGCTCACGACGCTCAGTAAGGCCTCCAGTAGGGCCAGCGTAGGGAGAAGGAGCAGGTAGTGGGGAGGACGGCTGCAACTGTAACTGTGACGGGACAGGCTGTGGACACGCTAAGGGAAGAGGACCAGGAGGAGGCGAGAGACCAAGAACCTGCTAAAGGAGCGGTACGAAGTACGGCCGAGGCCGCGCGGCGACTCCAGACACAGCAGGGACAGTACCAGCACCCCCAGCGGTAGCACCAGCACCAGCAGCAGCTCCAACGCCCGACTCCACAGCACCAGCACCCGGGTCCGCAGCACCAGCACCAGCTCCAACGCCCAGGTCCGCAGTACCAGCCGCAGCACAAGCGCCCGGGTCCGCAGTACCTGCAGTAGCTCCAGCGCCCGGGTCCTCAGCACCAGCAGCAGCTCCAACGACCGGGTCATCAGCACCAGCAGCAGCTCCAACGCCCGGGTCCGTAGCACCAGCAGTAGCTGGGTCCGTGAGACGAGGCGCGCCACTCCGAAGTGTGCAGCGCCGCTCGTACCACTCACGGATCCTCTCACAGGAGGGGAGCTCCCGACTAGGAGGAGAAGTACAAGCACCAGTCCCTGTAGTGCGTCTGGCCCCAAAGGTACCTCTCCGGAGGCTGCAGTACTGTAAGTACCACTCACGCAACTGCTCCGAGGAGAGGCCTCGTCCAGGTGTAGGACCCTCAGGCCCAGTACCTCTAGAGGCAGAACCCCCAGGTCCCGCACTCCCAGGCTCAGCACCCCCAGCCTCAGCACCCCCAGTCTTAGCACCCCCAGTCTCCGCACCCCTAGGCTCAGCACCCCTAGTGTCCGCACCCCCAGGCTCAGCACCCCCAGTCTCCGCACCCCCAGGCTCAGCACCCCCAGTGTCCGCACCCCCAGGCTCAGCACCCCCAGTCCCCGCACCCCCAGGCTCAGCACCCACACTAGGACGAGAGTCGATAGCAAGCTCAACAGGCTCAACCGGGTCTACCTGAGACACACCTGAGGGAGCGGCACCCTGAGGGGGGAGGGGGTCTACGACAGCAGCACCTGGCGCGAGGAAGAGAGGCGGGGGGGGGAGCGGGGCAGTGCGGTAGGGGAAGAGGCGGTAGTAGGGGACAGACTCGTCAAAAGTGACGTCCTGAGAGGGCAAGACCCGGCGTGAGGTGGCGTGGTAAAACTGCCAACCAGGCGCGTCCGGAACAAAGCCGAGGAAGACGCAGGGAACAGCACGAGAGGAGAGCTTGTCCGCAGATGTATCGCGGACAAAAGCTCCAAATCCCCAGACCCGGAAACGCGACGCATCGCCAACCTCCCCCGTCCACTGCAGAGTGGGCGAGGTCTCCGGCAAGGAGACACGGGGCCAGAGGTTGAGCTGATGCGCAGCGTACCGGACCGCAAACGGCCACAGAAAGTGGGGGGCAGCCGCATGGATCAAGGAGGTACGAGCGACCACCATGACCAGGCCAATGTGGCGCTCCGCAACCCCATTCTCCTGTGGAGAGGCCGGAAGCGTGAACGACTGCTCAATGCCGTGCTCAGCACAGTAGGCTGCCAAGAGGTCGGAGGAAAACTCACCACCTCTGTCAGAGTGCAAGCGCAGGACAGGAAAGTCAGAGCGGAAACGCTCGCTGAGCTGGAGACGGGCTCTGCGGATCCAAGGGATCAAAACGTCAGGGACCTCACCCTTGGTGCGCAAGGGGAAGACCGTGGTGTAGCGCGAGTAGTCGTCAACAACTATCAGGAAGTACCTCTCCTGACCCTGACCACGGACGCGGGCTGGGCCCCACACATCCATGTGGAGCATCTGCAACGGAGCAGTCGTCGGGGGAAACGAGGAGGAGTGAGGAGCGGCGCGCTGCCGCCCCTCGACACAGGGAAGGCAGGGAGGAGCAGGCGAGGGTGGGAGGGGAGGGAGGACCCTGGGAAGACCAGAGACAAGGTACCGGGAGTGCATGGCACGAAGGCGCTGCACAGACGGGTGGCCAAGTCGGTGGTGCCAGAGAACAGTCTCGTGCGCTAGAGAGCGACACGAGCAGGGGGCAGACAGCTGACCTAACGCGGACGCAGATGCAGACGCAACGACCTGAGAGGAGGCAGTAGTCAGTGTGTACAGGTCCGACCCCGGCTGCCGGGTGAAGGTAGCCAAGTGGCGGCCTGTACGAGCACACGTGCAGTGTGTGACACGCTCGTAGGCAGGGGTGAACTGGTGAACACCCCCGTCCCGGAGTGCACAACCTGCCACCAAGTTCGTAGAGAACGAGGGGAGGTGGAGACCTGACAGTGTGCCCGACGGGACCGCAGGACAGGGAAGGATAGTGGAGGAGGTCGCAATGACCGGACCCCCAGAGGGGTCAGCGAGGGAGACAGCTACTGGCCGAGCAAGCGGCTCAAGGGCAGTGCGGTCACGAAAGAAACAGTGAGAAGCACCTGAGTCCAGCTTGAAAGTGTGCAGTGCTGCAGTCGACAGAGTACTGGGGGGGGCAGACGTACAAGCACCTAGAGCAGCAGCCTCACCAGTACCTGGGGCAGGGGACACGCAAGCACCTGAAGCGGCAGACGCACTAGTCCTAATGCCCGGGTCGGGCGGGACACTCAGGTACTAAGCACCCTCTCCACTAGTAGACATCACATACATGGCAGTGAGAATAGCATCAAAGTCTAGAGCATATATATCAATCCCCTTGTTCAGGAGATCAACCCAGCGGGGCAGCTCAGTGGCCTGAGGGAACTGAACACGCCAAGCGTCGTTCAGACGAGCGAAGCAACGCTGTGTGGCGTGCGGTCCCCCACACGGCTGGCTAGTGCGGTCACTAGTGCGAATGACGTACGTGCAGCTAAGGCCACCCCCCCCCCCCCCCCGTGCTGAGAGTACCACTCACGGACCTCCTGGGGCGACGGAATGTGCTGCTGGCCCTGGCCACCGCCAGTGCCTCCACGACCACCACCGCCGCTACCACCACCTCGACCACCCCAGCCCCTGCCGCCGCCTCGTCGACCGCCACCCCCACCACCTCCTCCGCCCCGGCCACCTCCCCCGCCGCTGCCGCCACCCCCCCCACCGCTGCCACCTCCCCAGCCCGCGCCACCACCCCCGCTACCACCACCTCCCCCACCACCGCCTCCCCCGCTGTCACCACCACCGCCCTTGCCCCCCTTGCCCTTGCCGCTGCGGCGTCCGCTCGAAGCAGACGCAGTCCCGACCTTCTCAGCACCAAGGAGGTTGACAGCAGCAACAGAGGCGACAGAGGGAAGAAGGGGGGAAGGAGAACACCCCTCAAAGAACGGGGTACGGGGGTCACCACGAGAGGCACCTACACCGACTATGCTAGCCTCAGCTGCAAGGAGTTCCTTCTCGAGGAGGTCAATGGTGAGCTCAGTGGGGCAGCGAGCTAGGAAGTGGTCCCTGAATGAGCGCAGAGTGTCAGGGAGGCGCGTGACTAGGTGGTAGAGAGTGAGCCAGAGCGGGGGTGGGTTCGTGGCAAGGAACTCATCAGGCATAGCGGCGCGGAAGCGAGCCTCACTAGTGCGGAGGTGGGTAATGAGGTCAGCGACTGTGTGGAAAGAAGCTAAGTCGGGGAACAGGTAGGGAAGAGAGAGACGGCCTAGTGCGGCAGAGGCCGGTGAGGAGTAGCGGGCAACGACAGCAGTGTACAGTGCCTGCGCAGTCTTGTGCTGCCCAAAGTGCTCGCGCTCATCTATCGGCAGAGAGTTGCGAATAGCGAAGCGAGCATGGGCGTCACGAGTCTGCCACTGTGAGCGGCCAGTGCTGTCAGCAGTAGCAGCAGGAGCAGTAGCGTGGCCTAGGGCGTGATCGTACAGTGAGATGTCTTCCTTGGCAGTGAGCCGTAGGAAGAGATGTAGGTCATCAAGCCAGGTGTCGAACTTCACTGGGCGGCCCGCAGCATCGAAGGCTAGCACACGAGGGCTAGCCATGGTAGCAGCAGCGAGAAAAGCAGTAGGAGTACCCAAAGGGTAGGTAGGTAGGCGCGTCTCGGTAAAGGCGGCTCGGTACAGGTAGGGCGGCGCGGCTCGGTACAGGTAGGGCGGTGCGGCTCGGTTCGGGCGGCGCGGCTCGGTTTAGGCTGGGTGGCTCGGATCGGGTGGCTCGGGTCGGGCGGCTCGGTTCGGACTGGGCGGCTCGGTTCGGGCGGCTCGTTGAGGGTGGGGCCGTTCGGGGCCTATAGAGGCGAGTGCGGGGAGCGGGTGGGGCCGATCGGGGCCGTTAGGGACGAGCGCGGGGCCGACGTGGGCCTCTAAGGGGAAGCGCGGGGCCGATCGGGGCCGTTAGGGACGAGCGCGGGGCCGAACAGGGGCCGTGAGGGACGAGCGCGGGGCCGTTTAGGGCCTCTAAGGGCGAGCGCGGGGCCGTTTTGGGCCTCTAGGGGCAAACGCGGGGCCGTTCGGGGCCGTTAAGGACGAGTGCGGGGCCGACGTGGCCCTCTAAGAGCGAGCGCGGGGCCGATCGGTGCCTCTAGGGGTAAGCGCGGGTCCGATTCGGGGCCTCTAAGGACGTGAGCGCGGGGCCGACGGGGCCTCTAGAGGCGAGCGCGTGGGCTGTTCGGGGCCTCTAGGGGCGAGAAAACCGAGGCGCCCTAGGGCGTAGGTAGGTAGGTAGGTAGTGGTGGGCCCTAAAAAAATCGGTCCTAGGAAGGACCTGCTCTATACCATGTTGAACAAGAATGAATGATCTAACAGTGAAATGAGTAGAAGTAGGAAACCCTAGAATTGTGTACCCCCTATAGGCTAACCCACTGTTGCCTAAACAACTACAACATATAAATATAATGTTTGACACAGCGGTCCATATCCTAAGTTGGTGGGTTGTCTCATTTACCTGATGACCTGCACTCGCCCAGACCTAGCTTACCCTCTTAGCGTCCTGGCGCGCTTTGTTGCGCCTGGGAGACACCGACCTTCCCACTGGTACGCGGCTAAGAGGGTGGCGAAGCATGTGGTGAGTACATCAGGCATGGGACTTGTCCTTGGAGGGAAGCAGCTAGTTACACTTAGAGATTACTCAGACTCGTCGTGGGCCGACGACGCAGAGTCGCTGAGGTCTACATAGGGTTACTGCTTCTGTCTTGGGATCGGATCTGTTTCGTGGAGGTCGACTCAGGCGTCGTCAGTCTCCAGTTCCAGCTGTGAGGCAGAGGTGTACGCTGCGGCCCTGGCTTCTCAGGAGCTTCGCTGACTGTCTTTCCTCCTCACCGACCTTGGTGAGCGGCCTCGCTCTCCCCCAGTCTTGTTCGCCGACAACAGGTCTGGTGTCCTGTTGTGCGAGAAGCCCCGACTGGTTGGGAAGGCGAAGCACATCCAGCTTCGTTGCTTCCTTCTGCGAGAATTGCAACAGCGTGGCCAGGCCCGCGTGGTACGTGTGGTCTCTGAGGCCAACATTGTAGATATCTTCACCAAGGCGTTGCCGCCTTGTGCACCCAGCTAGGCCTTGTGTCTACATGCCCTCACTTGCTTGCGTAGAGATGCTTTGCGTTGTACTATTGCATCTCTTTATATTTGCTATATCTATCTGCATGTGGACTAGCCTTTTGGCCCCTTGCTTCTGTAGAGATGCTTGTCTTATATTCTTGCATCTTCTATATTTGCTATATCTTTGCATGTAGACTGGCCTTGTGGTCCCTTCCTTGTTCTCGGAATGTGTGGTTATCTTGAGATCCACCCCGAGATTTGTTGTGTTTTTGTGAACTAGTCCTTTGACCATTGTTGTGTGTTGTTTTCCGCACGACTACCGCCACATAGACTATGGGGGTGTGTCAGAATTCTTAAGGTAATGCCTAAGATATACTGACAGGGTGTAGATGATGACAGATGGGGGAAAAAGTGTACATTTGTATATAACCGAAGCACCTGGCAGCGGAGAGTGGCGAGGGGAGCAGCGAAGCTGGGTGGGAGACTCGGCAGTGTGGGCTGTTACAGAGGAGGGGTGGGCGGCGGGCGGGGCTGACTGGAACCGGAGGTGGTAACAAGAATGGCAGCGAAGTGACGTGGTTGAATGTTTGAGAATGCGAATGATTTTGGTGTGCATGCGAATGTTTCTTTCCCTGCTTGCAGACACCGAGTCTAGGACGAGCTGGAAGATACAGCCACCAGCTGGCGGAAGGCAGGATGGCAGCATGGGTGGCAAGCTAGGTTGCTAGCACTTGTTCGTTGTTAGCATTGCCTTAGCTAGGGTTGAGTAGGGAAGCACTTATGAGGCTCCGGGGCCATAGGACTGCTACTGCGTGTTTGTTTTTATGAATTACTGCAATTCTTTCTGAGATCAGCAGTTTTGCTACGAAGCCATATCCGCAGTCAGAATGAGTTAGGAAGGATCTGAACATACAAACACGCAGTCTGATGCGATTGCGGTCAGGAAAGCTATTAGAAGGAGTAGAGCTGAGGCGCACGGGAAGCGTGGAAATGGTGGACCGGGCTGAGGCTCAGCAGGCCACGAATCAGCCGCTGGAGCCAGGTTGAATGGAAGGGCGGAATGCGCCCAGCGATGGAGTGACCGGGCCGCAGGTCGGCCCTCGCATGGAGATAACGGGGGGCAGAGAGAACGCACCCGGTGGATCGGAGGAGCGCAAGCGGAGTCAACCGCCGCCGCGATCCCAGGAAGGGGGGCCAAGCGGGTATCAGCGAAGTGCCTCCATGTAGGGCACCGAAGACGAGACGACGGTGCAACGATGGAGGTACACCCAGCTGCCGAAGATCGAGGTGCCGGAGAGGTTCTCGGGGGATGTAAGGCGCGGACCGAGTGTGAAGAATTATATCATGCAACTGGAGAATCTGCAGGCGCGTTGGGCGAAGGATCGGCTGGATCCGAAGGAAGTCTTTCGCGGACTGGCGAATACACTAGCGGGGGAGGCGGAGACATACTACAGGATCTCGCGGAAGGAGTTGCTGGAATGGGCAGTGGGTCGGGCGCCGGGTGAGCGAGATCCAACGGCTCGGTTCTAAGCGATGCTTCGCGAGCAGTTTCCCTTGCAGACGACTGAGCGAGTGGAGGAGTTCCGGAGCTTCAGACGGAAAGAAAGCGAGTCCCTACTGGCATACTACGGCAGGCTAGTGGAATTGTGAGAGGACATGAACTGCATGGACCAAAGGTGGCTGATTGGAAAATTCGTAAACGGGCTAAGCCAACCCCTACAGCAGGACGTGCAGGTGCCGGAAGCGACGCTAAAGGATGCCTACGAGATTGTTACGCGCGTGGAAACAGTCGACGGCTCTATGAGGTGGAACGCACGGTAGATAGAGGACCAGAGAGACGGCCGCCAGCGTGGGCTTTCAGAATATAATGCTTGTCTAGTCTGTAATGGGGTACTCAATAGTGAGTATAACCCTTTTAGGGCTTGCTATTTGTACCTCCCTCCTTTCTAGTCAAACCCTCCTTTGCTCATTTTCTCTTGCCTAGCTAGCTAAACCCTAGCTATGGCTCCTCGTTCTGCCTGCTATCTTGACATGCTATCAGAGCCTGTCCTTCCTTGGCCTGTGGGCCCACCTACCTGCTTCCGCTGCTACTCTGTCTGTCGCGCGCCCCGTGGCGTGCGACGTAATTTTAATCCTGCCGCGCGCTGGAGGCGCGCGTCGGTTTACTCTCTGGCGCGCGCCCCGGGACGCGCGGCCCCTTTCCTTCCTGGCGCGCCGCCCCCGCTGTTCCGTCGCGGCGCCCTGGGGAGCCGCGCGCGCCCCCCACTCGTCCGTCGCGACGCCCTGGGGTGTCGCGCGCGGCCTCTGCCGTCACGTCGCGGCGCCCTGGCAAGGCGCGCGCGGCCCCTGTCGTCCCGTCGCGGCGCCCTGACAAGGCGTGCGCGGCCCCTGCTGCTTCATCGCGGCGCCCTGGCCAGGAGCGCGCGGCCCCTGCTGGTCCGTCGCGGCGCCCTGGCGCGGCACGCGTGGCCCCTGCTGAACCGTCACGGCGCCCTGGCGAGGCGCGCGCGGCCCCTGTGGTTCCGTAGCGGCACCTTGGCACGGTGCTCGCGGCCCCGGCAGTACCGTCGCCCCCCCCCCCCCCCCCCCCCCCTCGTGCCGCCCATTGCTCCTGTGCCGCCGTGCGTTCAGCGGTGGTGGGGGGTGTGGGGTGGCGGGCATGGGGGTGAGCAATTTGGGTGCTACCCTTCCCCTCCTCCTCCGCCATTTTCGTCTCCCACCGCTGCGGCTGTCGCTGAGGGGGATGGAGGTGTGGGAGCCGAGGGAGTGGTGCTAGGGGGGTGACGTGGGAGTGAAGCTAGGGGTGCAGCAAAGGGTGTGTGAACGGGAGTTTTGGGACAATGGGGGAGGTTGAAGGGGGGTGGCCGCCGTGAAGCCAGCAGCTCCAGTCGCCCGTGAGACCGTTGCGCCAGTCGCCCGTGAGCCCGTTGCTCCAGTTGCCCGTGGATCGGTTGCTCCTGCCGCTTGTCTAGCCGCGGAGCCAGTTACTCCAGTTGCCCGTGTGCCAGTTGCTCCAGTTGCCAATATACCAGTTGCTCCAGTTGCCCGTGTGCGAGTTGTTCCAGTTGCGCCGTGTGTTTGCAACTTTTGCCGTCGCCTCCCATCTCCTCTCCTCCCACAGTCACTCCTCCTCCTCATTTGCCCTCTGCGACTGCCTCTAGCTTTACTTGAGCTTGTGAACTTGCTCTGTGACTGCTTGCTATCCTGATTATACCCCACTTTGAATATGTGGGTGTGTCAGAATATAATGCTTGTCTAGTCTATAGTAGGGTACTCAATAGTGAGTATAACCCTTTTAGGGCTTGCTATTTGTACCTCCCTCCTTTCTAGTCAAACCCTCCTTTGCTCATTTTATCTTGCCTAGCTAGCTAAACCCGAGCTATGGCTCCTCGTTCTGCCTTGCTGACCCCACTGTTCGCTCCAAGTGGGCCACTCGCGATGCTGCTGCACGTCTTGCTGTGCGTCGCCACCTCCCTTCCTCCGAGCGTGCCCACTGTAGTCAGTGCAAGACCGCTCAGGCCTTGAACGACGCTGTAGTTGCGCGCTACTCCTCCCCTTCCACTGCTACACTGAGCCACCTCATGCTACCGTACCTCTTCCCTGACCTTGCTGCCTTTCCCACAGTCACTTACCTCTTTACCCACCTTCGCGCTAGTGACACTCGCTACCGAGCTGCGCTTCCTGCTGCCTTCCTCGCCGAAAACCCCCCTCCCATGTACATCACCCTCTACTTTCTAGTCACCCGTCTCCCTGAGTCCCTTCGTGCTGTTAGGGACCAGTTTCTCTCTGTCTGTCCCACCACCCTCACTGTCGACCTCCTCGAGAAGTCCTTGCTAGCGGCCGAGAAGAGCATAGTCGCTGTAGGGGCCTCTCGTGGTGACCCGCGCACCCCCATCTTTGAGGGGTGTTCTCCTTCCCCCCTGTTACCCTCTGTCGCCTCTGCTGCTGCGGCCGACCTCGTTGGTTTAGAGTCGGTCGGTGCAGCGTCTGCCCCCAGCGGTAGGCGCCGCTCTGGCAGGAGCAAGGGGGGCAAGGGAGCGGGTGGAGCTAGCGGGGGCGGTGGCGGAGGAGGTGGGGGCGGCGGGGGGAGTGGGGGTGGCGGTGGGGGTGGAGGCGGGAGTGGAGGTACTGGTGGCGGCAGTGGAGGCGGAGGTGGCGGCGGAGGTGGTGGCGGAGGTGGTAGTGGGAGCGGCGGGGGCGAGGGTGGCGGTGGCGGCGGAGGCGGGGGTGGCGGTGGTGGAGGTGGTCGGAGTGGCTCGTCCCAGAGGAGCAGCACTGGGGGTGGTCAGCGCCAGCAGCAGCAGCAGCAGCAGCAGCAGCGCTCTCGCGACGTCCCCACCCCTCAGCAGCTCCGTGAGTGGTACTCGCAGCGTCAGCGTGGTGGGGCGTTCGGTCCCTGCACCTACGTCCTTCGCACCTGCGACCGCGCGGGTGAGCAGTGTGGGGGCACCCACACCGCTCGCCGCTGCTTTGCCCGCTTGGCCGCTGCTTGGCGCCAGCAGTTTCCGGAGGCCTCTGAGATCCCCCGCTGGGGAGAGCTGTCTTGGGCTGGTGTAGCTGTTGTTAATCTTGACTTTGATGCTATCCTTGCTGCCATGTATGCTGTGACTGTTAGTGATGATGGTGATTGTTACCGGTGTTTCCCGCCTGACCCGGGCATTGGTACTGCTACGTCAGGTGCCAATGAGGCTGCTGCTCTAGGTGCCAGTGCGTCTGTGCTCTCAGGTACTAGTGAGTCTGCCCTCTCAGGTACTGTGTCGGCTTCTGCCACTCACACCTTCACCCTTGACTCTGGGGCGTCTTGCTCCTTCTTTCGGGACCGCACCACTCTCACGCCGCTTAGTCGGCCTGTTGCGATGTCCCTGGCTGACCCCTCTGGGGGTCCTGTCCTGTCTCGTTTCTCCACAGTCCTCCCGTGTCCGGCGGCTCCCTCTGGCACCCTGTCTGGTCTCTACCTCCCCTCGTTCTCTACGAACCTGGTGAGTGGTGCTGACCTACAGGATGTGGGTGTCCACCAGTTCACTCCTGCTCGTCAGTGGGTGATACACTGCACAGAGGCTAGCACAGGTCGCCACCTGGCTACGTTTACACGTCAGCCAGGGTCGAGCCTGTACATACTGACCACTGCTTCTCCTCCCGGTGCTGAGTCTGGTAGAGTCCCTTCGTCTGGTCAGGTGTTTGCTGTAGTGTCCAGGTCTGGTCCTGAGTCTGCCCCCTGTTCGTGTCGCCGCCTGTCTCACGAGACTCTCCTCTGGCACCACCGCCTTGGCCACCCCTCTCTGCTTCGGCTCAGAGGCATGGCCTCCCGTCTTCTTGTGTCTGGTCTTCCCCGGTCCCTCCCTCCCCTTCCTCAGGGCCCTGGCCCTGCCTGTGTCCCCTCTGTCGAGGGGCCCCAGCGTGCTGCCCCTCACTCCTCCCAGTTTCCTCCGACAGAGGCTCCGTTGCAGACACTTCACATGGACGTGTGGGGCCCTGCCCGCGTCCGTGGACTCGGTCACGAGCGCTACTTCCTGTTGGTGGTTGACGACTACTCGCGTTACACCACAGTCTTCCCCTTGCGCAGCAAGGGTGATGTCACTGAGGTGCTGATCGACTGGATCCGCGCAGCTCGTCTCCAGCTCACGCAGAGCTTTGGCTCGGACTTTCCTGTGTTGCGTCTGCACTCGGACAGAGGCGGAGAGTTCTCCTCTGGCCTTCTGCGTGCCTTATGTCGTGCGCGAGGCATCCGCCAGACCTTCACGCTTCCGGACTCACCGCAGCAAAATGGGATTGATGAGCGCCGCATTGGCATGGTCATGGACGTTGCTCGTACGTCTATGATGCATGTGGCTGCCCCCCATTTTTTGTGGCCGTTTGCGGTCAGGTACGCGGCGCATCAGATCAACCTCCACCCAAGGGTCTCCAGGCCGGACACCTCCCCAGCCCTGGTGTGGACGGGGAAGGTTGGCGATGCGTCGGCGTTCCGGGTCTGGGGATCGCGGGCGTTTGTCCGCGACTTGTCTGCGGACAAGCTGTCCCCTCGCGCTGCTCCCTGCGTCTTCCTGGGGTTCCCCCCCGACGCCCCTGGGTGGCAGTTCTACCACCCCACCTCTCGACGTGTTCTGTCCTCCGAGGACGTTACGTTCGACGAGTCGGTACCCTACTACCGCCTCTTCCCCTACCGCACTCCGTCCCTCCCCCCGCCCCCGCTTTCCTTGGTACCAGGTCCCCCACCGGTAGACCCCCTCCCCCCTCAGGGTCCTGCCCCTTCAGGTGTGTCCCAGGTAGACGCGGTCGAGCCTGTCAAGGTCACTGGTGACTCTGGTGCTGTCGCAGGAGCTGAGTCTGGGGGTGCTGGGACTGGAGGTGCTACGCTTGGGGGTGCTGAGCCTGGGGGTGCGGAGTCTGGAGGTGCTGAGCCTGGGGGTAGTGAGCCTGGGGGTGCTGCGCTTGGGGGTACTGAGTCTGGGGGTGCTGAGCCTGGGGGTGCTGGGCCTGGGGGTGCTGAGCCTGGGGGTGCTGAGACTGGGGGTGCTCCGCCTGGAGGTGCTTTGCCTGAGAGTGCTGAGCCTGGAGGGTCTTCACCTGGAGGTTCTCCGCCTGGAGGTGCTTCGTCTCGCCGAGAGCCACTCTCTCCACGGGAGCTACGTGAGTGGTTTGCCCGGCGCTAGAGGCGTGCTGCTGGTGCTGGAGGTTCTTCGGCTGCAGAGGGTGCTGCTGCCGCGCGTCCCGGAGGTGCTCGTACTGGGGGTGCTGGAGCTGCTGGGCCTGAGGGTTCTCCTGGAGCTGGTGCTGCTGAGGGTGTTGGCGCTGAGACTACTGCTGGCGGTCTGACTGACAGTGCTCCTAGTGCTGCTGGGGGTGCTGGAGCTAATGGAGGTGCTGCTGGAGGTGGTGCTGGAGCGGGTACTCCTGCTGGGGGTAGTGGTGCTGTCCCTGCTGTTTCTGGCGTCGCCACGCGGCCCCGACCGTACTTCGTTCCGCTCCTGCAGCAGGTTCTTGGTCTTACACCTTCTCCTGGTCCTCCTCCTCCTCCCTTAGAGGGTCTACAGCCTGTCCAGTCCCAGTCACAGCTACAGCCTGCCACCCCTTTGCCTGCTCCTTCTCCCTACGCTGGTCCGACTGGAGGTCTTACTGAGCGTCGTGAGCCTGCGTCTCGTCCTGCGTCGCCTGTTCGTCCTGCACGCACTAGTGGCCGCGGTTCGCGTCAGCGTCCTCCTCCTGTCCCTGGCACGCACCGGATGTCTCTGCGTCCGTCCACTGCTCCTCTGCGTGCCCCTTTGCCTTCTCCTCCTGCTTCCTCTCTTCCTGCTCTTGCCGACCCGGAGTTGGACTCTCTTCGTGCTGCCAGTCCTACTGTCACGCGTCTCCTTGCTACTGCTGTCACTGACCCTTCTTTCGAGTCTTGTGCTGCGTCTGCCCTTGTCACTGAGCTCGTCGACTTTGCTGCGCGCTGTCGTCTAGACTACGCTGCTAGTCTTGTCGCTGAGTCTGAGTCTGCCTGTCCTCCGTCCGTCGGGGGTGAGTGTGCCCTTGGCACAGACGTCCTTGAGGACAGGCAGGAGGAGTTCCAGTGTCTGGCCGCCGCTTCACCTCATCTCGCGTCTGTACTGCTAGCCCCTGAGGGAGACCCGGATGCACTTGACATCCCGACTCCGCGCTCTTACGCGGAGGCGATAGAGGGTCCCTACTCCTCTCAGTGGCAGGCAGCTATGGATGCAGAGATGGCTTCCTGGAAGTCCACAGGCACCTACGTTGACACTGTTCCCCCTCCTGGGGCGAACATAGTCAATGGCATGTGGATCTTCAGGGTGAAGCGGCCGCCGGGTTCTCCGCCTGTCTTCAAGGCGCGTTACGTGGCTCGTGGCCTCAGTCAGCGGCAGGGAGTTGACTACTTTCAGACCTTCTCCCCCACCCCGAAGATGACCACTCTTCGGGTACTGCTGCACGTTGCTGCTCACCGTGACTACGAGCTGCACTCTCACGACTTCAGCACAACTTTCTTGCAGGGCAGCCTGCACGAGGAGATCTGGCTGCGTCGCCCACCTGGCTTCACTGGGTCTTTCCCTCCTGGTACCCAGTGGAGTCTCCGGCGTCCAGTCTACGGTCTCCGCCAGGCGCCACGTGAGTGGCACGACACACTGAGGACTATGCTGGCGGCACTCGGGTTTGCTCCTTCTACTGCTGACCCGTCGCTGTTTCTACGCACCGACACCTCTCTGCCGCCGTTCTACATCCTCGTGTACGTCGATGACTTGGTCTTTGCCACAGCTGACACTGCTGGACTCGCCTACGTGAAGTCCAAGCAGCAGAAGAGACACATGTGCACTAACCTGGGTGAACTGCGCAGCTACCTTGGCCTGCAGATCACCCGGGACAGAGCACGCCGCACCATTACCCTGACTCAGTCACACATGGTGCAGCAGGTTCTTCAGCGCTTCGGCTTCACGTACTCCTCGCCTCAGGCCACTCCTCTGCCTACTCGCCACTCGCTCTCAGCTCTGCCTTCGGATGAGTCCGTAGAGTCGAGTGGCCCGTATGCAGAGCTTGTTGGCTGCCTCATGTACCTGATGACCTGCACACGACCTGACCTTGCATACCCTCTTAGCATTCTCGCACGCTATGTTGCTCCTAGGAGACACCAACCAGAGCACATGGCTGCATCGAAGAGGGTGTTGCGCTACTTGTGCAGTACGTCGGGCATGGGACTAGTGCTTGGAGGGCGGAGTACAGTGGTCCTCACTGGGCACGCGGACGCTTCTTGGGCTGACGACCAGGCTACGCAGCGGTCGTCACAGGGTTACACCTTCAGCCTTGGTTCCGGCTCTGTTTCGTGGCGGGCTACCCGCTCGTCTTCTGTTCTCAGCTCCAGTTGTGAGGCTGAGATCTACGCCGGGGCTATGGCTGCACAGGAGTTACGCTGGCTCACCTACCTGCTGACCGACCTTGGAGAGCCGCCTCGTTCTCGTCCAGTCCTGTACGTAGACAACAAGGCCATGCTGGCCTTGTGTCGAGAGCAGCGACTGGAGCACAGGACAAAGCACATTGCTCTCCGCTACTTTCTTGCTCGTGAGCTACAGCAGCGTGGACAGTTGCGACTTGCGTACGTGGCCTCTGAGGCCAACACTGCTGATGTCTTCACTAAGGCACTTGCACCTTGTGATCATCAGCGTTGCTGTACGCAGCTGGGTCTTGTGCCTGTCTTGCCTCACTTGCTCACTTCTTGACCTTGCTTGTACCTTCACTTATATATACTCTTGCTCTTGCTTGCTTGACTCTTGTATATCTCTATATATGATCTTGCATGTGAACTGGCCTTCTGGCCTTTGAACTTGTGCTCGGAATGTGTGGTGACTTTGTGATCCACCCTGAGCTTTGCTTTGCTTTGCTTGACTGGTCTTATGACCCCTTGTTCTCCCCCACTTTGCCTATGGGGGTGTGTTAGAACATTATAGCTTACTTATCTGTGTAGGCTATAGTGGGGTATCCCATTGGGGGTACAATCCCATGAGGGTTTCCTATTTGTACTCACTTCATTCATAGTCATTTCATTTTTCTCGTTCAATTCTTCTCAGTGTAGTCCTCAGTGTGTCGTGCCACTCACGTGGCGCCTGGCGGAGATCGTAGACTGGCCGCCGGAGGCTCCACTGGGTACCAGGAGGAAACGACCCAGTGAAGCTAGGTGGGCGGCGCAGCCAGATCTCCTTGTGCAGGCTGCCCTGCAAGAAAGCTGTGCTGAAGTCAAGAGAGTGAAGCTCGTAGTCGCGCTGAGCGGCTATGTGCAGCAGCACCCAAAGAGTGGTCATCTTCGGGGTGGGAGAGAAGGTCTGAAAGTAGTCAACTCTCTGCCACTTACTGAAGACTCGAGCCACGTAACAGCCTTGAAGACAGGCGGAGAACCCGGCGGCCGCTTCACCCTGAAAATCCACATGCCACTGACGATGTTCGCCCCAGGTGGGGGAACCTTGTCAACGTAGGTGCCTGTGGACTTCCAGGAAGCCATCTCTGCGTCCATGGCTGACTGCCACTGTGAGGAGTAGGGACCCTCGATCGCCTCAGCATACGATTGAGGAGTCGGGATGTCTGGTACATCCGGGTCTCCCTCAGGGGCAATCAGCGTGGACACGAGATGAGGCAAAGCAGCAGCAAAACAATGGAACTCCTCCTGCCTGTCCTCAAGGACGTCCGTGCTTAGAGCACACTCACCCCTGACAGACGGAGGACAGACAGACTCAGACTCAGCAACAAGACTAGCGGCGTAGTCTAGACGTCTGTGAGCAGCAAAGTCGACAAGCTCAGCAACTAAGGCAGACGCATCAGTGGACTCAAAGGAAGGGTCATTGACAACAGTAGCCAGAAGACGTGTCACAGTAGGACTGGGAGCACGAAGAGAGTCCGACTCCGGGTCAGCAAGAGCAGGAAGAGAGGACTCAGGAGGAGACAGCAAAGGGACACGCAGCGGAGCAGTGGAAGGACGTAGTGCCATCTGCTGCGTGCCCGGGACCGCAGGAGGACGCTGACACGGAACACGACGACTAATGCCAGCAGCACGAACAGGCGACGCAGGACGAGACGCAGGCGCATGACGCTCAGCAAGACCTCCAGTAGGACCTGTATAGGGAGAAGGAGCAAGCAGTGGGGAAGCGGGCTGTAACTGTGACTCGGACTAGACAGGCGGTGGACACTCTAAGGGAGGTGGAGGACCAGTAGAAGGCAGGAGATCAAGAACCTGCTCAAGGAGCGGAACGGAGTACGGCCGTGGCCGCACAGCGCCTCTCGAAACAGCAGGGACAGCACCAGTACCCCCAGCGGCAGCACCAGCGCCAGCAGCACCTCCGGCTCCAGCAGCTCCAACTCTAGCACCCTCAGAAGCACCAGCACCAGCAGCACCTCTAGCTCCAGCAGCGCCAACTTTAGCACCCTCAGAAGCACCAGCACCAGCAGCACTGCCAGCTCCAACACCAGCAGCACCTCCAGCTCCAGCAGCCCCAACTCCAGCACCCTCAGAAGTACCAGTGCCAGCAGCAACTCCAGTGCCAACACCAGCAGGACTGCCAGCTCCAGCAGCACCTCCAGCAGGACCAGCGCCAACAGCTCGAGCAGCACCCTGGAGGCCGCGGCAGTACCGAGAGTACCACTCACGTAGCTGCTGGGAAGAGAGAGCTCCCCTAGGCGCAGCACCTCCAGGCTCAAGACCTCCAGACCCAGCACCCCCAAGGACAGCACCCCTAGGCTCAGCACTTGCAGTCTCTGCACCCCCAGGCTCAGCACCCACAGTGAATGCACCCCCAAGCTCAGCACCCACAGTCACTGCACCCCCAGGCTCAGCACCCGCAGTCTCCGCACCCCCAGGCTCAGCACCCCCAGCCTCCGCACCCCCAGGCTCAGCATCCCCAGGCGCAGTACCTCCAGACCCAGCACCACCAGGCTCAGCACGATCAGTACCTCGCGCAGGACCAGAGTCGACAGCTACCTCGACGGGCTCAACCGGGTCTACCTGGGAAACACCAGAGGGAGCAGGAACCTGCGGAGGCAAGGGGTATACCAAGGCAGCACCTGGCGTGAGGAAGAGCGGCGGAGGGGGGAGCGGGGCAGTGCGGTAGGGGAAGAGCCGGTAGAAGGGGACAGAATCGTCAAATGTGACGTCCTGGGACGACAGAACACGGCGCGAGGTTGGGTGGTAAAACTGCCAACTAGGTGTGTCAGGGGGTAAGCCAAGGAAGACGCAGGGAACAGCACGGGGGGACAGCTTGTCCGCAGACAAGTCGCGGACAAAAGCCCGACATCCCCAGACACGAAACGCAGACGCATCACCAACCTTCCCCGTCCACCGCAGAGTAGGGGAGGTCTCCGGCAAGGAGACCCGGGGCTGAAGGTTGATCTGATGCGCCGCGTACTGAACCGCGAACAGCCACAGAAAATGGGGAGCAGCCGCATGGATCATGGACGTACGAGCGAAGTCCATGATCATGCCAATGCGGCGCTCAGCAATTCCATTTTGATGTGGAGAGGCCGGAAGCGTGAACGTCTGGCGGATGCCCTTCGCACGACAGAAGGCTCGCAGAAGGTCAGAGGAAAACTCACCACCTCTGTCAGAGTGTAGACGCAAGACAGGAAAGTCCGAGTCGAAACTCTCTCTGAGCTGGAGACGAGCTGCGCGGATCTAGTCGATCAACACCTCAGTGACGTCCCCCTTGTTGCGCAAGGGGAAGACTGCGGTGTAACGCGAGTAGTCATCAACCACCAGCAGGAAATAACGCCCGTGAACCTGTCCACGGACGCGGGCTGGGCTCCACACGTCCATGTGAAGCATCTGCAGCGGAGCCTCTGTCGGAGGAAACTCGGAGGAGTGAGGAGCGGCGCGCTGCCGCCCCTTGACGTAGGGAACGCAGGTGGGGCCGGGCCCCGGAGGAAGAGGAGGGAGGGACCGCGGGAGACCCGAGACAAGGAAACGAGAAGCCATGCCTCGGAGACGAGGCCGGGAGGGGTGATCAAGGCGGTGGTGCTAGAGGAGAGTCTGGTGAGACAAGAGACGACACGAGCAGGGGGCAGACTCAGGACCAGACCTGGACGCTGCAGCAAACACCTGACTCGACGCAGCTACCTGAGAAGACTCAGTAGTCAGTGTGTACAGGCTCGACCCCGGCCGACGTGTAAACGTAGCCAGGTGACGACCTGTGCTAGCACACGTACAGTGGGTCACTCGCTGACGCGCAGGAGTGAACTGGTCAACCCCTGCATCCTGTAGGTCAGCACCACTCAACGAGTTCGTAGAGAACGAGAGGAGGTAAAGACCTGACAGGGAGCGAGAAAGGGCCGCCAGACATGGTAGGACAGTGGAGAAGTGGGCAAGGACGGGACCCCCAGAGGGGTCTGCCAGGGAGACTACAATCGGCCGACTAAGCGGCGTGAGTGTGGTGCGGTCTCGAAAGAAGGGGTGGGAAGCACCCGAGTCAAGGGTGAAGGTGTGTAACACCTGAGACGACGTGGTACCTGAGAGAGCAGACTCACCAGCACCTGGGGCAGCAGACTCACCAGCACCTGGGGCAGCAGACTCACCAGCACTTGGAGGAGCAGACGCACTAGCACCTAGAGCAGCAGCCTCACCAGCACCTAGAGCAGCAGCCTCAATGCCCGGGTCAGGCGGAACACACAGGTATCAGTCACCCACATTACTAGTAGGAAATGCATACATGGCAGTGAGGATAGCATCATAGTCAAGAGCATAGATATCTACCCTCTGCCTAAGCAGCTCCACCCAGTCGGGGAGCTCAGCGGCGTCGCCAAACTCCGTACGCCAGACGTCGCTCAGACGGGCGAAGCAGCGGGACTCGGCGTGACCAAGCGTCCCGCAGAGCTGACAAGTCCGAGCACCAGTGCGAATGACGTACGGACTGCGGGCAGAACTGCGTAACCCTCCACGCTGAGCGTACCACTCACGAAGCTGCTGGGGCGAAAGGACCGCGTGCGGAAGACGCTGCAGCTACGCCTGGCTACTACAAGTAGCTCCCGAACTCCTCCCGCCAGAACGACTCCCACTACGGCCACCCTGACAACCCCAAGTAGCGTACCACTCACGAAGCTGCTGGGGTGTGAGGGACTCACGTGGACGTTGCTGGAGCTGCATCTGGCCACCGCTAGGAGCAGGAGGAGCAGTGGTAGCCGCAGTAGCAGCAGTAGAAGCTGTAGAAGCAGTAGCAGTAGTCGCAGCGCGGCCACCCCTACAACCCCAACTAGCGTACCACTCACGAAGCTGTTGGGGGGCGAGGGACTCACGCGGTCGGTGCTGGAGCTGCATTTGGCCACGCGAGGAGCAGCAGCAGTAGTAGAAAGAGCAGTAGAAGCAAGAGCTGTAGTAACAGACAGGGCACTGCTCACCAGTGGCGAGAAGGGCAGGCGTACGACGGCGGTAGCGGCGAGGCCGCTACCACTGCAGGGCGAGGGCTCCGCGGCTGCTGTAGGGACAGCTGCTGCAGGGGCTGCTGCTCCAGGGGCAGCTGCTGCGGGGGCGGCTGCTCCAGGGGCGACTGCTGCAGGGGCGGCTGCTGCAGGGGCGGCTGATGCAGGGGCGGCTGCTCCAGGGGCGGCAGCTGCTGTGGCGGCTGCTCCAGGGGCGGCTGCCGCAGGGGTTGTTGCTCCAGGGGCGGCAGCTGCAGTGGCGGCTGCTCCAAGGGCGGCTGCTGCAGGGGCGGCTGCTCCAGGGGCAGCTGCTTCAGGGGCGGCTGCTCCAGGGGCGGCTGCTGCAGGGGCGGATGTTCCAGGGGCGGCTGGTGCAGTGGCGGCTGCTCCAAGGGTGGCTGCTGCAGTGGCGGCTGCTCTAGGGGCGGCTGGTGCAGTGGCGGCTGCTCCAGAGGCGGCAGCTGCTGTGGAGGCTCCTCGAGGGGCTGCTGCTGCAGTGGCGGCTGCTCCAGGGGCGGCTGCTGCAGTGGCGGCTGCTCCAGAGGCGGCCGCTACAGTGGCGGCTGCTCTAGAGGCGGCTGTTGTAGTGGCGGCTGCTCCAGGGGCGGCTGCTGCAGTGGCGGCTGTTCCAGGGGCGGCTACTGAAGTGGCGGCTGTTCCAGGGGCGGCTGCTGCAGTGGTGGCTGCTTCAGGGGCGGCAACTGCAGTGGCGGCTGCTCCAGGGGCGGCAGCTGCAGTGGCGGCTGCTCCAGGGGCTGCTGCTGCAGTGGCGGCTGCTCGAGCGCCCGGGTTAGGGCAGGGCGTCGCGGCGGGCAGGGGCGACGAGGGAGCCACAACGGGGCCGCAAGGGAGCCGCGACGGGGCCACGAGGGGCCTGGAGAGGGGCCGCGGAGGGGCCGCGACGAGCCGCGACGAGCCACAAGGGGCCGCAAAAGGGGCCGCGAGGGGCCGCGAACGGCCGCGGAGGGGCCGCGAGAGGGGCCGCGAGGGGCCGCGAACGGTCGTGGAGGGGCCGCGAACGGCCGCGAACGGCCGCGGAGGGGCCGCGGAGGGACCGCGAGGGGCCGCAAACGCCCCGCTGTGGGGCCGCGAGGGGCCGTGAGAAGGGCCGCGAGGGGCCGTGAGAGGGGCCGCGAGGGAGCCGCTAAGGGGCCGCAAGGGGCCGTGAGAGGGGCAGCGAGGGGCCGTGAGAGAGGGGGCGCGAGGGGCCGTGAGTGGGGCAGCGAGGGAGCGGCTAAGGGGCCGCGAGGGGCCGTGAGAGGGGCTGCTACGGAGCGGCTAAGGGGCCACTAAGGGCAGGGGACGCGGGGCGCGACTCGAGCAGGGGTGAAGCGTGCTCCGGGCAGGAAAAAAATCGAATTTTCGGTGGGCCCTAGGAAACGTTCCCACTAGGGAACCTGCTCTATACCATGTGAAAGAACAAGGAATGAATGCACTAGGAAACAGGTGGGTACAAGTAGGAAAACCTAAAAGTGTTGTACCCCATATTGTCTACCCCACTACAGCCTACACAGACCATAGCATATAAGTTTGACAGCGTTCGATCCCAGCGCGAAAGGATCTGACGTTCGACGATTCGAGGCGACCCTTGAAATTTATTTCGAGGCCATTGGCTGTTCGACCCCACAACACGACGCAACACGGATTCGGCTCGCAGCGACATTGTTACGTGGACCGGCATTAGAGTGGATTTACTATACTGATGTGGCCCGCGGGGAGAAAACGTGGCAGCTGTTTCGGGCAGACCTCATCGAACGTTTCGAGCCAATTAATACGGCCTACATGGCGCGGCAGCAGATACACCGTCACAAACAGTAGAGTAGTGTAGCACAGTACACGCAGCAGATGGAGCTACTGTTCAAACGCATCAGGACCTGACTGAAGGCGAAAAAATCCAGGCGTACACAGAAGGGTTAAAATTGGAGATTTGCCGACAGGTCATCGCAGCGAATTATAACAGTTACCGCGACATCGTGCGTGCCGCCGAGCGATACGACGCATTGACTCGAGGTCAACCTGAAACACGACGTGCGTGCCGCCGAGCGATACGACGCATTGACTCTAGGTCAACCTGAAACACGACGTTTCGCGCTGAACCGTACATTTGGCACGGAGCGATCGGCACCACCCACGTTAGCCGAACCGATGGACTTCGACAAATACGACGCGAAGCAGCAGCCGACAAAATGCGAATTTTGCGGCGCAGCAGGGCATCAGATTTTGTCGTGCAACAAAATGAAAAAGGCACGTGCGGCAATGCAGGGCGGTAACAGTGGAGCATCCCCGAAGTAAAAAAACGGGAATCGCCAGTACCTGCTGTCAAACTCTTATGCTATAGTCTGTGTAGGCTATAGTGGGGTAGACAATATGGGGTACAACACTTCTAGGTTTTCCTACTTGTACCCATCTGCTTGTTAGTTCATTCATTCCTCATTTCTTAACATGGTATAGAGTAGGTTCCCTAGTGGGAACGCTTCCTTGGGCCCACCACCGAAACCATTTTTCTGACCGGAGCGACAGTCGCTCCTGCCCGAGGCGCGCCTTGTGGGCCGCCCTTCTGTCAAGCTCTCTTAGAGGCCCCTCTCACGGCCCCTCGCGCCACCCTTAGCGGCCCCGTCGCCGCCCCTAGCGGCCCCGTCGCCGCCCTTCCAGGCTCCTCGCGGCCCCTAGCGGCCCCGTTGCCGCCCCTACGCGGCCCCGTAGCCGCCCCTACCGGCCCTGTCGCTGCCCCTAGCGGCCCCATTGCCGCCTCCCTCCCTACGCGGCCCCGTTGCCGCACCTACGCGGCCCCGTCGCCGCCCCTAGCGGCCCCGTAGCCACCCCTACGCGGCCCCGTCACCACCCCTAACGGCCCCGTAGCCGCTCCCCTCCCTACGCGGCCCCGTCGCCGCCCCTACGCGGCCCCGTCGCCGCCCCTATGCGGCCCCGTTGCTGCCCCTAGTGGCCCCGTCGCCGCCCCTAGCGGCCCCGTCGCCACTTCCCTCCCTACGCGGCCCCGTCGCCGCCCCTACGCGGCCTTGTAGCCGCCCCTACGCGGCCCCGTCGCCGCCCCTAGCGGCCCCGTCGCCGCTCCCCGCCCCTAGCGGCCCCGTCGCTGCCCCCACCCGGCCCCGTCGCCTCCCCTAGCGAGTAGCCGAGCCGCCGAGCCGCCCAACAGCTGAGCCACCGAGTCGCCCAGCAGCCGAACCGCCCCTGGAGCAGCCGCCACTGCAGCAGCCGCCCCTTGAGCAGCCGCCACTGTTGAAATGAACGAACAGGAATGATTGAGTAAACAGTGAAATCAGTACAAGTACCTAACCCTAGAATTGTGTACCCTCTATAGGCTAACCCACTGTAGCCTAAACAAGCACAACATATATAATGTTTGACACACCCCCATAGGCGAAGTGGGGGAGAACTAGGGGTCACAAGACCAGTCAAGTAAAGCAAAGCAAAGCAAGCTCAGGGTGGATCACAAAGTCACCACACATTCCGAGCACAAGTTCAAGGCCACAAGGCCAGTTCACATGCAGGAGTACACATATATATATAAGGCTAGACAAGCAAGAGCAGGTATATATATATGTAACAGTACAAGCAAGGTCAAGAGGTGAGCAAGTGAGGCAAGACAGACACAAGACCCAGCTCGGTGCAGAAGCATTGATGATCACAAGGCGCAAGTGCCTTGATGAAGACATCAGCAGTGTTGGCCTCAGAGGCCACGTACGCAAGCTGCAACTGACCACGCTGATGTAGCTCACGAGCAAGGAAGTAGCGGAGAGCAATGTGCTTTGTTCTGTGCTCTAGTCTCTGCTCTCGACACAAGGCCAGCATGGCCTTGTTGTCTACGTAAGGACTAGAGGAGAACGAGACGGCTCTCCAAGGTCGGTCAGCAGGTAGGTGAGCCAGCGAAGCTCCTCAGCAGCCATGGCCCCTACGTAGATCTCAGCCTCACAACTGGAGCCGAGAACAGAAGACGAGCGAGTAGCCCGCCACGAAACAGAGCCGGAACCAAGGCTGAAGGTGTAACCCTGTGACGACCGCTGCGTAGCCTGGTCGTCAGCCCAAGAAGCGTCTGCGTGACCAGTGAGGACCATTGGACTCCGCCCTCCAAGCACTAGCCCCATGCCCGACGTACTGCACAAGTAGCGCAACACCCTCTTCGCTGCAGCCATGTGCTCTGGTCGGTGTCTCCTAGGAGCAACATAGCGTGCGAGAATGTCAAGAGGGTATGCAAGGTCAGGTCGTGTGCAGCTGTTCTTGCTGACCCGTTGTCTGACTCTCTTCATGCTGCCAGTCCTACCGTCACGCGTCTCCTGGCTACTGTTGTCATTGACCCTTCCTTTGAGTCCACTGCTGCATCTGCCTTGGTTGCTGAGCTTGTCGACTTTGCAGCTCGCTCTCGTCTAGACTACGCCACTAGTCTTGTTGCTGAGTCTGAGTCTGTCTGTCCTCCATCCGTCGGGGGTGAGTGTGCTCTAAGCACACACGTCCTTGAGGACAGGCAGGAGGAGTTCCAGTGTTTTGCTGCTGCTTTGCCTGATCTTGTGTCCACGCTGATTGCCACTGAGGGAGACCCGGATGCACCAGACAACCCGACTCCTCGATCGTACGCTGATGCGATCGAGGGTCCCTACTCCTCTCAGTAGCACTCAGCCTTGGACGCAGAGATGGCTTCCTGGAAGTCCACAGGCAGCTAAGTCAACGAGGTTCCCCCACCTGGTGCGAACATCGTCAGTGGGATGTGGATTTTCAGGGTGAAGCGGCCGCCGGCGTCTCCGCCTATCTTCAAGGCGCGTTACGTGGCTTGAGGCTTCTGTAAGTGGCAGGGAGTTGACTACTTTCAGACCTTCTCTCCCACCCTGAAGATGACCACTCTTCGGGTGCTGCTGCACATAGCCGCTCAGCGTGACTAAGAGCTTCACTCTCTCGACTTCAGCACAGCTTTCTTGCAGGGCAGCCTGCACGAGGAGATCTGGCTGCGCCGCCCACTTGGCTTCACTGGGTCGTTTCCTCCTGGTACCCACTGGAGCCTCCGGCGGCCAGTCTACGGTCTCCGCTAGGCGCCCCGTGAGTGGCAAGACACACTGAGGACTACACTTGCGGCTCTTGTGTTTGCTCCTTCTACAGCCGACCCGTCGCTGTTTCTGCGCACCGAGACCTCTTTGCCGCCGTTCTACATTCTCGTGTACGTCAACGAATTGGTCTTTGCCACTGCTGACACTGCTGGACTCGCCCACGTGAAGTCCGAGCTGCAGAAGAGACACATGTGCACAGACCTGGGTGAATTGCGCAGCTACCTTGGCTTGCAGATCACCCGGGACAGAGCACAGCGCACCATTACCCTGACTCAGTCACACATGGTGCAGCAGGTCCTTCAGCGCTTCGACTTCACGTACTCCTCGCCTCAGGCCACTCCTCTGTCTACTTGCCACTCGCTCTCACCTCTGCCTTCGGATGAGTCCGTAGAGCCGAGTGGCCCGTACCCAGAGCTTGTTGGCTGCCTCATGTACCTGATGACCTGCACACGACCTGGCCTTGCATACCCTCTTAGCATCTTGGCACGCTATGTTGCTCCTGGGAGACACCGACCAGAGCACATGGCTAGAGCAAAGAGGGTGTTGCGCTACTTGTGCAGTACGTCAGGCATGGGGCTAGTGCTTGGAGGGCGACGTCGAGTGGTCCTCACAGGTCACGCAGACGCTTCTTGGGCTGACGACCAGGCTACGCAGCGGTCGTCACAGGGTTACACCTTCAGCCTTGGCTCCGGCTCTGTTTCATGGCGGTCTACTCGCTCGTCTTCTGTTCTCGGCTCTAGCTGTGAGGCTGAGATCTACGCGGGGGCCATGGCTGCACAGGAGCTACGCTGCCTCACCTACCTGCTAACTGACCTAGGAGAGCCGCGTCGTTCTCCTCTAGTTCTGTACGTAGACAACAAGGCCATGCTGGCCTTGTGTCCGGAGCACAGACTGGAGCACAGAACGAAGCACATTGCTCTTCGCTACTTCCTTGTTCGTGAGCTGCAGCAGCGTGGTCTGCTGCGCCTTGCTTACGTGGCCTCTGAGGCCAACACTGCTGATATCTTTACCAAGGCACTTCCGCCTTGTGATCATCAGCGCTTCTGTACAATGCTAGGTCTTGTGCTTACTTGGCCTCACTTGCTCACCTCTTGACCTTGCTTGTACTGTCATCTTTCTATACCTGCACTTGCTTGTTTACCTTTATATATGATCTTGCATGTGAACTGGCCTTTGGGCCTTGCTCTTGTGCTCGGACTATGTGGTGACGTTGTGATCCACCCTGAGCTTGCTTTGCTTTGCTTGACTGGTCTTGTGACCTTTTGTTCTCCCCCACTTTGTCTATGGGGGTGTGTCAAACTCTTATGCTATAGTCTGTGTAGGCTATAGTGGGGTAGACAATATGGGGTACAACACTTCTAGGTTTTCCTACTTGTTAGTTCATTCATTCCTCATTTCTTAACAGTCGCGGATCAACTTGGCGATCGCGTAAAGATCCGAAAAGCAGGAAAAGGCGACGAGGTGGTGACTTCGGAGCAGGTGAAAAAAGGAGAAAATTATGGCGCGAATCTAAAACGTCACGACCAGCCGGCATCAGGGGAAATCGCCGAGGCGAATGGAGGCTCCGCAAAAAAAGACTCTGCACCAACCGGGAAACTCCAGCCGAACACCCACGAAAGTAAGAATTCGTTAAAAGTAACCTATAAAGATACTCTAACGAAAAATATTGCTTCTCGTGGTTTTCAAGCCTTTGAGAAATTCAGGGGAGATTTAGAGGCCAAGAAAAAGCCTTTAGAAATAATTCAGGTACCTGAGAAGTTGGGCAAAGTACTACGGAGCGTAGAAAAGGGTTGTGTGTTCCGTGGAGTTGATATTCTCTCCCCGCAGCACAGTGTTAAGGCTCCCCGTTGCCCACAGGTGAACCCTTCATAGCTGCCAAGGCTTAGAGGAAAATTCCAGGCTCCTGAGAAGTTGTACAAGCCTCGGAAAAATCCTCCTACCCCCTAGGTGAAGTTGAAAGAGAAAAGTGCTGTGTCAGGTATAGGAAATAGGGATGGTATTCATTTTGATGTACTCTATGATCCTATTAATGAGACCCTCTTTGGCTATTCAGCGCAGCAGGCACCACTACTCCTCGAGGTGTTATGCAAAGGACGACGCCTCCAGGCACTGGTGGACAGCAGTGCATCTCACTCAGTGTGCGACCGCGGAACGTTGGAGAAAATTGGGGAACCTTCCGAGGAGACCAAGTTCTCGGCAACGATGGTGGACAGAACAAAACTTCCCATCCACGGCGAAGCATCACTGCAGCTGCACATAGGGGCGCTAACGTGGAAGCCGACGTTGCCGATCACGAATATCAAGGGGTTAGATTTCATCTTGGGGCGAGATTTCTTGAAGTGGTTCAACCCCGAGGTCGACTGGGTCAACAGGAAGGCGTGCATCTACAACAACGGGAAGCGGATAGCACTACGAAGCTGGACGGGTACAGGGAGCGTTCCTGAAATGACACTGGCACGATTTGAACAGACGGTGAACGAGAGTAACACGGGATACCTAGCACTGGTTATGGCAGCAGCAGAGGAGGAGAAGCCGAACACAGAGCTACCTTCAGCAGTGAAGGAGGTCTTGGAGCAGTACAAGGATATAATGCCCGACGACCTACCTGCAGGCGTACGTCTAGCACGCACCCACGAGCACGAGATCGTGGAGGAACCAGGTGCGAAACCCGTCTCACGTGCACCATACCGTCTGAGTCCGACCGAATTGACAGACATGAAGAAACAGATAGAGTATCTACTGGACAAACAACTGATCCGCCCATCCACCTCTCCCTACGGTGCACCAGTTCTCTTCACTCCAAAACCAGACGGCAGTTTACGGATGTGCATCGACTACTGCGCACTGAACAAACAGACAGTAAAAACAAATACCCCATACCGCGCATAGACGACCTTCTGGACCAACTGCGTGGTGCAACAGTCTTTTCGAAGCTGGACCTACGGTCGGGTTACTGGCAGATCAAGATGGTAGACAACTCGGTCCACAAGACGGCGTTCCGTACCAGATACGGCTCCTACGAATACTTGGTGATGCGGTTCGGACTCTGCAACGCACCAGCAACGTTTCAGGCAGAGATGAATCACATCTTACGACCCGCGCTGAACGAATGCGTAGTGGTGTACCTGGACGACATTCTTATCTACTCCAAGAATATGAAGGAGCACGTGGAGCATCTGTGGAAGGTGTTCGAAATCCTGCGGAAAATCAATTTCTACGTGAAGCTATCGAAGAGCAACTTCGCCCTGAAGAAGGTGCAATTTCTCGGGCACATGGTGAGTGCCGAGGGCGTACACGTGGACCCGCGGAAGATCGAAGCCGTCAAGAAGTGGAAAGTACCGGAGAACGTGAAGGAGTTGCAGCAGTTCCTAGGCTTCGCCAACTGCTACAACAGGTTCGTGCCACAGTACGCTAAGATAGCAGCGCCACTGACTGACCTACTGAAAAAAAAAAAAAAACAAAACAAAACGCCCTACAAGTGGGATACTCCTCATCAGCAAGCCATGGAGCAGTTACAGACAGCACTGACTACAGCGCCAGTACTCATCCTACCGGACCCAGATAAGGACTACATAGTTGAGGCAGATGCTAGTGACCAGGCAGTCGGAGCAGTACTGATGCAAGATCACGGGAACGGTTTACAGGTGTGAGAGTACGACGGCTTATGCCAGCTATGCTTGCTTGCCTTTACTTTATTATGCTATTTCTAGCATAGGATAATTATATGCATGCATGAATTGCTTGATTTCCTAGGCTAGGTGCTTTCCTATATTTTATTATAGTTATAGCACCGAGCTAGGTTGCGTGCACCGAATACTGGCTTTTCGGTTGCCACCGAATTGCCTTCTACCGAATTTGGGAAGGCTCTGTTCGGGACGCTTCGCGACCCGCGGAACCTTTGCAAAACACCTGGTTACGGGGCCTTGTGTCGAGCCTATATATAGCCTCGTGTTGTACCCAGGTGATCATTCAATTCGATTCAATTCACATTCTCTTTTCTGAGATCGATCCTAGATCCTCACAACAGCCTATCGCCTACCTGAGTAAGAAGCTACACGGAGCAGAACAGAACCACCCCATCCACAACAAGGAAGCCTTAGCTATAGTCGTAGCCTTCAAGGCGTGGAGGTGTTACCTAGAGGTAGCCAAGACTACAGCCTATACTGACCACTGCAGTCTCAAATACCTGAAGTCGCAGCCAACGCTCTCACGACGACAGGTGCGGTGGATGGACTTCCTGGAAACTCACTTCCACTACGACATCGTCTACAATCCCAGGCTACACAACAAGGCAGACGCGTTGAGCCGCCCCGGACATGTAGCAAGCATCCATCTCGACGGGATGAACCCTCTCCTCAAGGGTATATTCCAACATGGGTACTCCGTGGATGCAGAGATCGCTACAGCACAGACTACGAAGCTGTTATAGTGGGAGAAAGACCTAGCTGTAAGGAAGGGTTCAGGAAAGATTTGGGTACCGAATTATGCCCCGCTACGGCAGATCCTATTGGAGGAGTTTCACGACGTACCTTACGCTGGACATTTCGGGAGCAACAAGACGTTAGCAGGGATAGCAAAGTATTTTTACTGGCCCGGGATGGCAGCAGACGTGCAACTGTTCGTCATCTCTTGCGACACGTGCCAGCGGATGAAGAGTAGGAAGCAGAAAAAAGCAGGATTAGTTCAGCCTCTACCCGTACCGGAGCAGCCATGGCAGGTCGTTAGCCTCGACTTTATCACAGGACTTCCTTCGACCTCACGGGGACATGATTCTATCCTCGTAGTGATCGATAAGTTTTCCAAAATGGGTCACTTCATACCGACCAACGCCACAGCTACAGCTGAAGCAACTACTCGCCTCTTCTTTGACCGCATCATCACCATCCACGACATCCCCGCTACACTCATCTCAGACAGAGACCCAAAATTCACCAGTAAGTTATGGAAGGAGCTCATGGGATTATTGGGGACCAAACTTGCGATGTCCTCAGCCTACCACCCACAGACTGACGGACATAGAGAGCGACTCAATCAGGTGGTTGAACAGTTACTGCGTATAGCTTGCAAGGACGACGTCAGCCACTGGGGCACACAGTTACCGACCCTAGAGTTTGCTTACAACAGGGAAAACTCCTTTCTTCCTGTGTTATGGACGGGAACCGCTCACACCACAGCAGCCAACCACACCGGCACATGTCCAAGCCGCACACGACTTCGTCGCCACCATGCAGCAGCTATGGGAGAAGACTCAGCGACGACTCATCACGATACAGACCTCCCAGAAGCAGTATGCCGATCGACAGCGACGAGATCACTAAGTAGCAGTCGAAGATCAGGTGCTTTTTTGACACACGCAACTTGAACCTGTCTCACCTCCCATCCAAACTCCGGCCTCGCTTCTATGGTCCTTTTCTCGTTGAGGCACAGGTGACACCAGTTACATTCCGCTTGCGCTTACCAGATACGTGGAAGCTTCACAATGCTTTCCATGTCCAGCTACTGAAACCCTACAAGGACCCCAACCAATAGTTCCAGGGATGGCAGCTACCGCCTCCACCACCTGTTCTCATACAGGATGAACCCGAGTACGAAGTGGAGCGCGTTCTCACTCATCGACGCCGCGGTGGCAAGACCCTCGAGTTCCTGATCCGCTGGAAGGGATATGACCCCACTGAGGATAGTTGGGTTGCAGAAGCTGATATGGGCAACCCACGCCGTGCTCTCAAGGACTATCTTGTCAAGCAGGGTGTATCTCACGCCACCCAGCTTTGAGGGGGGGACGTGTGAGAGTACGACGACTTATGCCAGCTATGCTTGCTTGCCTTTACTTTATTATGCTATTTCTAGCTTAGGTTTCTTTTATGCATGCATGAAATGCTTGATTTCCTAGGCTAGGTGCTTTCCTTTTTTTTTTTTGTTATAGCACCGAGCTAGGTTGCGTGCACCGTATTCTGGCTTTTCGGTTGTCACCGAATTGCCTTCTACCGAATTCGGGAAGGCTCTGTTCGGGACGCTTCGTGACCCCCGGAACCTTCGCGTAACACCTGATTACTAGGCCTTGTGTCGCCTTGTGTTGTACCTAGGTGATCATTCAATTCACATTCTCTTTTCTAAGCTCAATCCTAGATCCTCACAGTCGGAACCCGACAGCGTGTTCACTGTGCGGGAGTCGCGACCACATGCGGAGGGAGTGCCCAGGAGCGCCCGTCTGCGCTCCCTGCGGGCAAAAGGGGCATCGGGAGGCTGATTGTTACGCGAACCAGAGGGAGCGATGGGGAGCCAAAGAAAGAGAGGACAGGCAGGCCACCATGGCGCATTTGCAGGCCCAGCTGGCGGAGTTGGAAGCAGCAGAGCAGAAGCAACCCGCGATGATGGCGCAGGAGGAGGAAGATCCGGACGAGCCGGAATTCATGCTGATGGCTCAGCCGGCCCGGGATCAGAATGAGATGGGCTTAAGGAGGGCCGCGTGAAGGAAGCTGTTCTCTGAGGATGAACGACGGGAAGACGGGTTGAGAAGGCGGGCCAACGAGAGTGTGGAGGTGGAGGGCGCAGCATATGGGTACCCGCGGGAGAGAATGACCTCTGCTAACGATAGCAGCTGGGGCGATCACGATTGGAGGATGAAAGCGCAACGTGCGATCGAGGATACGGGGCAGTGCATGTGCTCATCCGGAGGCGCCTGGCAGAAAAGCTATAGCTGCACAAGACGGGGCGGCTGATAGCGGAAAAGTACTTGCTAATAACCGCGGACGGGGGGGAAGCAAAGTGGATGCCCAAGACCCGGCAGTCCATAGCGCTCATGCTGAATCCTGGGACCTTCGAGGAGTGTACGCTGAGGGTGTACTGCGGAGTGTCGGAGTCGGAGGATTTTGACCTGCTGATAGGGGTGGAATACCTGTTCGGGATAGGAGCCACCATATGCATGTGGGAGGAGAAGGTGCAGTACCGAGTGCGCTATTGGGAGGATGATGGACCCATTGGCACGCTGCCAGTCTGGTTTGTGTGAAGGGAACTGAGAGAGGCTTACCAGAGCTCAGAGGCGGAGCTGCGTGAGGAGTTGGGGATTCCCACCTGGCAGCAGATTGCGCAGATGCCGACAGCCCCTCCAACGCAGGGCGAAGGGGAAACAAACATGAAGGCACTATGCACTAATACGAAGAGGCTGCTAGGACCTACCGTCGTACTCGAGTTGTTCAAGGGCATAGGAACCGGGTTGTCGGCGGTGTTGAAGTCGGGAGCATACGTGGAGAAGTGGATCTTTTTGGAAAGCGACATCCAAGTGGTTAAGATGGCATGGTGCCATGCTGACAAGCTGCAGAAAAGGTACCCGCATCAGTTCTGCTCGGTGTCGATGGAGCAAAGTGCGTGGTGCAGGGCCTGCAAAATACGCCAGATATACGAAAGGCAGATACGACAATGGGGGAGAATCGACGTGGTGATTGCAGGATGGGAGTGTCAAGGCTACTCGCGGGTGGGGGCAGGCAGAGGCATGAGGGATGAAAGGAGCAGCCTGTTCCGGGAGTTGGTGTGGGTACTGAAGTTGATAAAACGGGCGCAAGGCGACGTGCTGTATATCGTGGAGAACGTGGACATGGAGGGGGATATCAGGGTACAGGTGCAGGTGGCTCAGGAGGAGGTCACGACAGAGTTGGGGTCTGGCGTGGTGGCAGACCGGGCGCACGCGGGAAGTTGGACACATAGAGTCCACCTGTACAGGACGAACGGGGTGAGCGAGGCGGCATTGCACTACCTCCTCTCTTTGATAGAGCGACCAGTGCCGCTGCTAGTGGAAGACATATTGGAGCCAGGAAGGATGCCGGCGCCAATGGAGCAGCCCGACCACCCGACACAGTTCCCCTGCAACGAGGTGGGCAAGCCGAGGCAGGCATGGCCGACGTTTGTGTCATATGAGGAAGCAGCCGTCTTCAGGATGCACGACGAAACACCAGGACCAGGCATGGTGTATGATTGCGCTGCGGGAGAGTGGCAGGAGCCGGCGTTGCTAGAGAGGGAACTCGCCATGGGCTTTATGGAAGATGCGACGGCGCACCTAGAGGTGACAGAGGCAGAAAGGAGGAGGGCATTGGGAAGGGCAATGGATCTTAACGTCATGCATTGGTTGGTGGCAACGATCAGAATGTACCACTCGCAACTAAGGTGGGAGAGGAAGTGTGACAAGGCAGCGGCGGTTCAACCCTCGACAGAAAGGTCAGCAGCGAAGGAGGTACTGGCACGGGCCATGCTAGGGGAGATCCAAGACAACGAGGAGGTGCAACTTGAGCGCGGGCATCCGCTGGAAAGGAGACCGGCGGTGTACGCTGAGCAGACGGAGATCTGGCTCTCTCGAGACCAAGAGGAGGCGGCAGTGGATAAGAAGCGCAAGAATTTCAGTTGGCTAGAGGAGGCCATTGAAAGGCAGAGAAGCAGGGAGAGTTATGAGAGGGAGTTTGGATCTCAAGAATTCGCCCTGATGGTTGCAACGAAGGAGGAAGATCAGACTCAGGCGGACGGACAATTCGCGGAGGAAGTCAGGGAGCATAGCAGGGCACCGCAGATTCCGGCGCTAGCGAGATGTTCACAGCGGTTGGAGGGGGAAGCGAACCGACCACGATGGGAGGTAGGGGAGAAGGAGTGGGAGTTAGGGGAGGGCATGGCAGAAGCAGACGCGGCAGAACTGAAGAAGGTGTTAGCTAAGCACCGGCCGGCCTTTGCTTACTCGCTGAAGGAAGTGGGAAGATGTAACATGGCGGAGGTCACCTTGGAGCTGACCACGGAGATCCCAGTGTACCAGCGGCGGCGACGGATGACAGCGGAAGAAACACATATATGCAAAGAGAAGTGTCAGGAGCTCCTGGAAGCAGGCTTCATTCGGAAATCCAATTCAGATTACGCAGCGGCGACGGTGGTGGCGGCATGGACGGACTTGACGGGGAATGTACTGTCCAAGCGTATGTGTGGGGATTACCGTGGACTGAACAAAATCACGGTCATGAAGAGGTATCAGACGCCGATGCCGGACGAGATTTTCGACAAGCAAGCGGAAGCGCTAGTTTTCTCCACACTGGACTTGCGGCAGGGATTTAACCAGATCCCCATAGCGGAGGCTGACAAAAGGAAGACGGCCTTCCACGAGTGCGATGGGCAGTACGAGTGGAACTTCCTGCTGTTTGGCTTGAAGTCAGCCTCCCCGAAATTTCAGCGTGTCATGGACCAGGTACTGCGGGAGGTGCAGAATGCCAACTGTTACATAGACGACGTCATCGTATTCAGCACGGACAGTCAATCGCACTTGAAGGACATGGAGGCCACACTGCGCGCCATTCAGAGTGCGGGGCTCACCTGCCACCCAGGGAAGTGCAAATTTGGGCAGACGACGGTGGTGTACTTGGGGTTTGAGGTCGAAGGGGGAAGATTGGGATTCAGAAGGTGAAGTTTGAGGTACTGGATCGACTGGCCACGTCAAAGGACAAAACCACGCTGCGAGCCTTGCTGGGGTTCCTGACTTACAATTGCAAATTCGTGCCAAACTCTAGCAGCTGAGCCTCCGCATTGAATCAGCTGCTGAGGGAAGACCGCCCTTGGGAATGGGGGCCAGCGCAGGAGAGAGCAGTGCAGGATCTCATGGGAGCGGTGAAGAACGGAGCAGTGCTGGAACTGCTAAGAGGGGACTTGTCGTTTACGTTGTACACAGACTGGAGCAGTGCGGGCATGGGTGCAGTGCTGGCGCAGATGAGAGGGGGGGTGGAGAAGGTAGTGGCTTTTGCCAGTCGCAGTTGCAACGTGACTGAAGCCAACTACTCCTCGTATGAAGGTGAAGGGCTGGCGGTGATATGGGCGGTGAGAAACTTCCACGTGTTCCTGCACGGCAGGAAGTTCATATTGGTGACCGACCATCAGCCGTTGCTTTGGCTAATGCAAACGCCGGATCTCACGGGGCGTAATGCTAGGTGGACGATGAAACTGCAAGAGTACGACTTTGAGATCAAGCATCGGCCAGGAAAAACGATGCAGCATGTGGATGGCCTCGCAAGAAACCCCCCGGAGGTGCAGCCGTCAGCTTGCCTGATGGCGATGGCAAAGGAAGCTGATCGGGGGCAGGCGTGGGGGGAGAAGAAGGGAAGCCCTGCGGACATTTGGGAAGAGCAGGCGGCCCTGGCGTGGATTTGGGGGGCAACAAGAGAAGAAGGAGCGGTATCCGCTGGTTCAAGGGGCAGGTGCAGCTGCGAACTGGGGAAGGATGGAAGCATGTCCCTCCCCCAGTAGAACGAGAGGGCATCATATAGGAAGTACATACCAAGCTAGGGCATTACGATCCCCCAAGAACACAGCAGCTGGTACAAACAGGGTGGTGGTGGGCAGGCATGTGGCAACAGATCAAGGACTGGGTGTGGAAGTGCGAGGCATGCAGTAGGAACAGAGCGATGCTGGAGAGGGAAAAAGCCGAGCTGCAGCCACTTCCCATAGTGAGCCTGGGTTACCGATGGTCGCTGGACATAGCGGGAGAACTGCCAGTCACCACGAAGGGAAGGAGGTATATCTTGTTGATGGTGGAGCATGTTAGCAAGTGGGTGGAAGCCAAGCCGCTGGTGCACAAGACAGCGGAGGCGGTGGCCGATGCGTTTGAAGAGATGGTGATCACCCGGCTGGGGGCATGCGGCAAGGTACTGACGGACCAGGGCACAGAGTTCGACGGGGCGTTTGATCAGCTGTTGAAGGCCACCGGCATACGGCACCGCAGCACATCGCGATACCATCTGCGGAGTGACGGGGTGACAGAGCGGTTGGTGCAGATAGTGGAGAGGGCTTACGGGGAGGAGCACAAGAGGGACAGGGATAGGAAGCTCTGCTGGGTCATGGCGGGATACCATTTCAGTAAGCAGGCGGCGCTGAGAGATGTGTCACCGTACTACCTGTTGTTCGGCAAGGAGCCCGGCACCGCGGCAACTGCTGGATGTGGTTACCACCGGCACAGCGGAAAAGTGGGTGGCGGTGGTTGATGCACGTGCGGCATACCTGAGGCACTTGCTGCCAGCAACGATGGAGAACCTCCATGTAGCGCAGCTCCGGGATATCGAGCGATACAAGCAGCGGCAGGAGGCAAATGGAAAAGGGGCAACGACGGGCGTGCAGGAGGAAGAGGAGGTGTATCTGAGGAGGCAGAGAAAGCATGCTCTGGACGTGGGGCTCTCGCAGCAGCGATGGACCGTGAAGGAGGTGTATCTCAGGAGTCATCGTCCTGGAGGATGGGAAAGGAAAGCGGGTGGCAGACCATTTGACCAATGTGGCCAGGATTCGCACAAAAAATGACAAGGGAGCGACCTTGGGTCCCATGACGCATGCGAGGACAGCAGCAATGCGCCATGGGAGGGGGCAGGAAGGGTCTGAGCAGAAAGAGGACAAAGACAAGGGCAAGGAGAAGGTGGGGTAGAGGAGACAGAGGAATTCATAGGAGTGGGCCGAGGAGAGAGGTAAGAGACAGCAGGGAGCGACCTGAGAGAGTCAGCAGGGGTGCTGAAAGGACTCAGAGACACAAGGAGGTGAGAAGCACTGCAAAGAGGCAGAAAAGAGAGGAGGTTTCCAACAGCTGTCGGAATTCTTAGGGTAATGCCTAAGATATACTGACAGAGGGTGTAGATGACGGCAGATGGGGGAAAAGGTGTACATTTGTATATAACCGAAGCACCTGGCAGCGGAGAGTGGCGAGGGCAGCATCGAAGCTGGGTGGGAGACTCGGCAGTGTGGGCAGTCACATAGGAGGGGTGGGCAGCGGGCAGGGGTGAGCTGGAACCGGAGGTGGTAACAAGAATGGCAGCGAAGTGACGTGGTTGGATGTTTGAGAATGCGAATGATTTTGGTGTGCATGCGAATGTTTCTTTTCCTGCTTGCAGACACCGAGTCCAGGACGAGCTGGAAGACACAGCCACCAGCTGACGGAAGGCAGGATGGCAGCATGGGTGGCAAGCTAGGTTGCTAGCACTTGTTCGTTGTAAGCATTGCCTTAGCTAGGGTTGAGTAGGGAAGGATTTATAAGGCTGCTGGGCCATGGGACTGCCACTACGTGTTTGTTTTCGTGAATTACTGAAATTTCTTTATGAGACCAGCAGTTTTGCTACGAAGCCATATCTGAACATGGAAGGGTCTGAGCAGAAAGAGGACAAAGGCAAGGGCAAGGAGAAGGTGGGGTAGAGGAGACAGAGGAAATCATGGGAGTGGGGCGAGGAGAGAGGCAAGGAGGCAGCAGGGAGCGACCTGAGAGAGTTAGCAGGGATGTTGAAAGGACCCAGAGACATAGGGAGATGAGACGCACTGCAGAGAGGTAGGGAAGAGAGGAGGTTTCCGACAGGTGTGTCAAGCAATATTTGTTATAGCTTATTTGTGTTAGTCTAGGTGTACTTTATTTTTTCCTAGGGTTAGGGTTACGCTTGCTATATCTTGCTTGTTTCTCATTTCCTTATTGAGATCATTCAGTAATTCATATTGTAACAAAGGCTGCACTACTCGAGAGTCAAGCCGAACTACAGCCACTGGCCATCGTCGAGGCGGGCCATCGTTGGTCACTAGACATAGCCAGGGAGCTACCGTACCAGTGTCTAGGAGGGGAAGGAATTTTCACAGTGGCTTAGGAGCCATGGCTAAATTACGAGACTAGCGTTAGCGTGAGAGCAAGATTTGGGCAAAAAAAATGCCGTTTCACTATATTTCGGAAGTTTCAAATAGGCAAGACAGACATGCAATGAGGTACACCACCAACAGCAACAAGGGATAACTACAGTAAACTAAACAACAAGCAGTTTATATGGAAATTACATTTCAACACATCCCAAAAACTGCTTGCAACAGTGGCTAGTGTAGTCAACACCCTCCTGAAGGGGTAAACCTGGCGCAGTGGAAGAGTGCAGAGAGACAAGTGAGGAGGAGGAGGCGAGAGAGAGAGAGAGGAGAGGAGAGGGATGAGAAGTACGAAAGGGGGAGGCGAGAGAGGGGGGTGAGGAGAGGAGGTGGGGGGGGGGCAGTCGCAGCGAACCCCTCTTACCAACTCCCTCTTACAAAGGGGGGAAGTGAGAGAGAGATGAGGAGAGGAGTTGGGGGGGCCAGGTGCGGCGAACCCCTCTTACTAACCCCAAAATCCCCACCCCCAGTCAACCACCCCCCTTAACCTCACCCCCCTTTTCAGCCGCCCCCTGGAACCTCACCCACTTCCCCCCACCCTTCCTCCAGGGCCTTCCCAACCCACGGTTGTCCTTGCGCGGACCTTCACATGGCGGCCAATCCCCCCACCCCCCGTCCCCGCCACCTCCCCCCCACAGCAGCAGCCGTAGGAGGGGAGAGGCAGGGTAGAAGGCGGTGCTGCAGTGGCTCACGGCGGCCACCCCTTCCACACCATCTCCCTCCGCACAGCCGCAGTCGCGAAAGAGAAGGCGACGGGGGAGGTGGGGAGGATAGAGGGACGGGCGGCAGGGCTAGCGGTTGGCGCTGGCGGCTGGCGGTGGTGCCGGTGCTGGCGTTGGTGGCTGGAGTCGGTGCAGGTGCTGGTGCTGGCGCGACGGCCGCCACCCCCTTCCACCCCCCACAGTGACTGCCGGCGCAAACGCGAAGGGCCGGGACGGGTGGAACGCATGGAGGCCGCACGAGGTGGCACAGCAGCTACAGTCGCGGAATGTGCAGCCGCAGCAGCAGCATAGGGGCTGATGGGAGGGTGGGCGGGGATAGTTGCTGGTGCGCAACGGGCGGCGTGGAGCTGACGACGGGCGGCGGTGAGCTAACAACAGGCGATGCGGAGGTGACGACGGGCGACGGGGATGTGGCGAAGAGCGGCGGGGAGCTGACGAAGGGCGACGGGGAGGTGATGATGGGAGAAGGGCGACGGGACGGCCGCAAACGAGCTCGCCACCGCGCCCGTTACGACGGTCCCAAGCTTCACGACCGTCGTAAGAGTGGCGACAAGGGTCGCTACTAAGAGCGCCATGAAACACAGACGAAATGGTGGGCCCATGAGGAGCTTAAAGCTCTAATACCATGTCACAAAATGATATTAGCTTAGTAAGCATAGGAACTAGCCTTAGGAGCCATGGCTATATTACGAGAGTAGCGTTACCGTGAGAGCGAGAGTTGGGCCAATAAAAGGTTGTTCCACTACAGTTTGGAAGGTACAAATAGGCAAGACAAACATGCAATGAGGTACACCACCAACAGTAACAGGGGATAACTACAGTTAACTACACAACAAGCAGTTTATATAGAAATTACATTTCAACTGGAAGTACATCGTTCTCATGATTGAGTGCGTTAGCAAGTGGGCAGAGGCAAGAGCGCTGGTGACGAAGTCGGCAGCATCGGTCGACAAGGCTTTCAAGGATATGGTATTGACCAGATTTGGCGCTTGCGGAGAGGTACTCACGGATCAGGGGACAAAGTTTCCATGGGAGTTCGCAGAGCTACTGGCCTCCAACGGCATCCAGCATCGCACCACTTTCCGGTATCATCCATAGAGTGATGGCCTTACAGATAGGCTGGTGCAGATAGTGAAGAGGGGCCTAAGGGTGTACGGGGAAGCATGCAAGGGAGGCTTGGAGAGGAAGTTGGGGTGGGTTATGGCAGGATACAGATTCAGCAAGCAGGCGGTGTTAGAAGGATGTATCGCCCTACTACATGATGTTCGAGAAACAGTCCATCCTCCCAGTGGATGCACCACGGCTGTTGATCGACAGTGTGACGACAGGGACGGCGGAGAAGTGGGTGGCGCTAGCAGATGCGAGAGCGGTATACCTGAAGAAGATGTTGCCATTGGCCATGGAGACTCTGAAGATAGCCTAGCTACGGGACATTCACCGCTACAAGCAGAGACAGCTGGGAAGGATGCAAGGGAAGCCGTAGGGCATGAAGAGGGACAAGAGGTAGACATGCGAAAGGCGAAGAGAGACGGGCTGGATGTGGGAGTGTCACATCAGCGGTGGTGTGTGAAGGAAGTGAGGAAGTCAGGGGTGTTGGTGCTGGAGGATGAGAATGGCAAGCGTGTAATGGATCATGTGACAAAAGTGGCGGCGGGACGCAAGCGCAAGAAGACGGGAGCTTACACTGGTCCCCTGACCAGGGCAAGGAAGGAGGCAGCTGGTGATGGGAGGGGGCAAGAGGGAGGTCAACACGGATACTAGTGGGGAAATGAGGACACAGAGAAGAAAGCAAGGGGGGTCGACCAAAGGAAGGCAAGAGAAGCATTCACCTAGAGACTGTGAGAGGGATTGGAGAGAGGTGCAAGGAGCCACAATCAACAGGGGAGAGAGGAGAGGGAGAGGGATAAAAAGGGTAAGTTCACAGGAGAACAGATTGAGGAAGGACAGCAGCGTAGAACAAGAGAGAGTTGAACAAGAGACAGGAGGAGGTGGGTGAATTTTCGACAGCTGTCACATTTGTATGATTGTGCGGGAGAGGGAAGGACTGTAAGGGGGTGTACATATTGTACATACTGTACATAGTGAGTCGAGCGACTAGCAAGGATGAAAACCGAAGGGTCACGCGACGTTTCAAAGGTGGGGAATAGCTGAGGGTGGACTGGCGCTTGCTGGAGCAAAGGGTTGGGGGCAACAAGGGATCAGACCGGGGTGGCACTTACGCAAGCATGGAGGTGGTGGAGAAGAACATCAGAGCACTCGGCAGCGGTAGTGGGAAGAGGGGTTGTAATACAGCACCAGGATGCATGCATGTTTGTTTCCATATGTTTGCAGGGTCACCCGGAGGAGCTAGCTGGATCTGCGCAGTACTAGCTGGAGGCAAAGTAGCAAGAGTTCGGGAGGGATGGCTAGAAGCAGGGTGGATGCAAGCCTGCTCGAAGGCAGTCTTGCTGGTGGAGTACAGGCTAGAGGATGATGAGATAGGCGTTAGGAGAAGAGATTGTTGGTAAAACAGGTGGATTATGGGGGTGTAATCCTCATTGCTTGTATGTTTACTTTCAACATGATAGTCTTGCAGAGAAACAATTGCAAGCAGTGATACTAACGAGATCTGGCAAGATATGGCTAGATCTGAAGCACAGGGTAGGTGGTTATGTGAAGGAGCTTAGAGCTCATCAGAGGGAGGTCAACACGGATTCTAGTGGGGAAATGAGGACAGAGAGAAGAGTGCAAGTGGAGCAGACCAAGGGAAGGCAAGAGAAGCACTCAGCTAGAGACTGTGAGAGGGATTGCAGAGGGGTGCGAGGAGCCACAATCAGCAGAGGAGAGAGGAGAGGGAGAGGGATAAAAAGGGTAAGTTCACACGAGAACAGAGTGAGGAAGGACATCAGCGTAGAAAAAGAGAGAGTTGAACAAGACAGGAGGAGGTGGGTGACTTTCCGACAATGGCCTCATTCCCCTTCTTATGTTCGCAGCATACCGTAAACCCCCAGATATAAGACCCGGGAGTCTTAACAGAATCGTGTTGGAAACACGTAGTTTGCGCTTCTGATGTATCGAAACCATGAATTGCAAGCGAGGCGAACCACAGCGAAGCAACAGTGAGTCAACCGAAGATGTTGACAAAAATGCAACAGCAAGAGTTTAAGCGACCTTTGACTCGCCGAAGGCAGCGCGACAGCAAGGACACATAACTGACTTGATGTTGAGCAGTTACTCGAGTCGTCGCTGTATCGAAACGCAACAGCAGTTACAGCTAGTTAAACCTTTCATATTCCCTTGTAATCAAATAAAGCTTTGTATCTCATTGCTATAATCAACTTATCTTGTTCTCACATACCAGTGCAAGGTGGTTCAATCAGTTCACTATTACGCTTCCGCAACTACATCATCACTCCGAGTCTTAGCCTTGAAACGATCCTAAGGGCTTTTTTCAGCCCATCATGGTATGAGAGCTAATAAGGCAAGACTAAACTCCGTTTAACCTTCTACAACAACTCAATACATGGCAACACAGAAGGAGAGAAGTTCCTCTACCGGATCTCCCGGCACTACTCCTACTCCACCTCTAGCCTCTAGACTGCAAACAAAGGGAGGTACGGCAACAAGACTAGCTGCTGAATCTACTAAAACTCCTGCGAACCAAACAACCGGCTTCGACCCAAGCATGATGGAGAAGTTCTTCTCCTTCATGTCGTTTTACGAACAACACCAGCAAGCAGCACTTGCGCAATCAAACAGCAGCAACAACAACAGCGGCGTTACCCCCATGAGTCTTGACGGCTCATCCTTTGCGCGCGGAAACCAGCAGCAGCCTACCTTTGCACCGTATGAGCCTCAACGCGGCTCTGTCACCTTTATGCCAAATCAACTCCCACCTAGACAAGAAATGAAGACACTAGACGCACTTCAGCTGCAGTCGCAGTTTGCACACGTTCTGAAATTACAAACGTCAATACCATTCGACGGCAAGGACTTTTATACCTGGTCTTTCAAGTTCGAGCTGATGATGGAGGGCGCTCAAATCCTTGGTTTCTTCCACGGCTCCCTGCCATATCCAACACACGGGACACAGTATGACAAGCAGCAGTACACTTATCAGTCACTCATGGCGTACACCATTCTCCTACGAAATATAACTCCAAACGAGCACCAGAATATCCGATCTTATCGCAGATACGGCAACTCCGCCGAGCTCGCGTACAGCCATCTAAAGAACTTGTATCAAGCAATCGACAGCGTTAATCAAAGTCGCCTCATGGCGCAATTGACAACGGTGCAAATGCAACCCGGCGAAAAGGGAATGGCATATATCAGTCGATGCCATGGTCTGCGCAATAGACTCCTTCGATGCAGCGGATCAATATCCGAAAAAATGTTCGTCACTGTCGTCATCACTGGTCTCGGCCCTCAGTGGTGCTCCACCCGAGCCATTCTCCGAGCTCACGGAAGAATCTTGGAAGCAGCCCTCTGCGCTGAAATTCACGCCAAGCAACAAGACATGGACCTGCACGAAGAACGTAAAAAAAAAAGGACATCAGCGCCAGAGTTCGCCTTTCACACTCAACGACGCTACAACAACAACAACCGATAGAACGGACAAAGACACGTACCACCATTCTGCCACCTCTGCAAAACGTCTGGGCACTCCCAAATTCACTGCTCGAATCAGCAACAATCGACACCACTGCCACGTCAGCTTCAACCTTCAAGTAGCCAAGTGGCTTCCACACAGCCACATCCTTCCAATCAGGCGTCATCTTCAACAACATCACAACCTGCACAAGGAAGAAGAAATATCATAAGCTGCATGACGAGAACAACAGACTCCTACATCACCGGTTCACCACCGACCTACTCACCCAAAGAACAGCTCGACGAAAGCACGCCTCGTCGCGAATCACTGGAGCCGAATCCGACGTACACAGCCATCGCCCAAAGCGAACCATCTGGGAAGGACACCTGGTTCTTGAATAGCTGCTGCAGATAACATATGTGCTCTTCGGGTCGTTTGGTTCAACCAGAACGACGTCTCAACCGCAAAGTTGTAATGACCGTCGCCAACAACCAAAATCTGCGCACACGACGACAAGAGGTAGTTCAACTTCAATCCGGCGAGACTAATGCTATCCTTCAGATGTCAAAATTTTTGATTGCAAAAGGACTCGGGTACAACTTACTCAGCGTCAGTCAAATCATGGCGAAAGGAACCCACCTTGAAGCCGACAGCACCACTCAGGAGTTCAAGTTGTACAACGGAAAGGGTGGACTCTACATCGGGAAAGCAGTCCTGAAGAACAACGTTTTCGTCCTCGACTTCGTTCCAGATCAAGGCACCGCTGACACCGACGGGATTGTTAATTTCACCACCTGGTCGCACCCACCAGATCTTGACCCCGACTTCAGCCTCGGAGCATTCTGGTACTCGCACACCATACCTGAAGCAGACTGAACAAGGGCGTTACCAATGATCCAAGAAACATTGGAAGAAGCATCAACATTGGCAGCAGCAGCAGAGATAGCAGCAGCGGCATTGGCAGAAGCAGCAACATCAACAGCAACAGCAGCAACATCGACAGAAGCAGAGACAGCAACACCAGAACCAATGCCCGCTTAGCAGCTGACTCCCGCTCCACGCGACGTCCACCGAAGCGCCAACATCACCTCTAGTTTTTACTCCAACTCTGATCTGTACAGACGTTCACCCGGACACCACGTTGACAAATCATTATGGCATCAAAGGTTAGGGCATCTTAGCAACACAACATTGAACAGCACGATAAGAGCAGGAGTGCTCGATAAAGACTCACTACTCTTACCCGACGACAGAGAACTTCAACGGGTCTGCGGAACATGCTTTACCTGCGCCAAAGCCGACTTAACCCATCAGCCGTTCGTCTCTCACCACAACCCAAGCGCGCCAGCATACGCACCACTGGAGAAAGTTTACAGTGACATAATGTACGCTCGTGAAAGTGGACAGGGAGCATACAACCACAACATCATGTTCATCGACGCCGCCACCAGATACGTCTAGCATCTTAACCTTCCGAGTCGCGACATGGCCTTCAAAGCCTTCGTCACCTGGCTTCCAGTAGCGGAACGGGAATCAGGAGTGAAGCTGAAAAGTTTCAAGTCAGACGGGGGAGGAGAATATCAGTCACAGCGGTTCAAGCAGTACTTGGCGGAGAGAGGCATCAAGCGACTGATCTCCCTTCCCTATGCTCATCAGCAGCAAGGCATGGCAGAAAGAATGAACAGGACCCTTCAAAACACCATGCGCAAGCTACTACATGGCATGCGGCTACCCAACCACCAGTGGCCCGAAGAAATGGACCATGCTGTGCTGTTGTACAACTTGCTTTCGTCATCATCGCTCCCAAACAAGCATCACCGCATCTGCTGTGGACAAGAAAATTGGGCAACACAAAAATGTTACGAGTGTTTGGCAGCATGGTATAGTACCAACCACACATTGCACGAGCCGGACGATTCTCACAACGCGCACAGTAGGGACTACACCTGGGCATCGAAAAACACTAGAACACGCGGAAAATCTTCGACGTCCACTCGAAGGAAACAGTAGCAGCACGTGACGTGATCCTCTACGAGCGACTCACTCTCCAAACGTACCTTGACAACTTGGCAGCAAAACGAGACCTCACGCGCGGCTTCTGTTGAAACCGAGCATTCGCCACACCAGCAAATGAAGCTGACTGGGATGAGCAAAACTTGGACGGAGCATCTGAGGAAGCTGGACCTCTTCCTTACTGTTTGGTACCTATTCCGATGGACGATGAAAATCGTCGCGAAAGCATCAACGAAGAAGTCTACTACGACTTCGCCGACAATGGTTACGTTACACCCCAGCCGGTCAACACCAACGTTTCGGAACGGATAGGCTCCGACTTCTTACCTGATCCAGAAGCGGGAGATGAAGGAGTCTATCCCGATGACCCAAATCTCCTCCTCTACACGCAGAGTGGGCTGCAGATACCCAGACTCGTCACCGCCGTCCATGGAGCATCGCTGCCAAAGGAGCCTACCATAGTTCAGCAGGCTCTGGGGGGGGTAGCACAGGGAAAAATGGCGCAAAGCCATGGACAGGGAACTAAAGGCGATGGAAGAGAGAAACACCTGGAAGATAGTGCCCATCAGAGTGGCACGCAACAAATTTATCCTCACTGGAAAGTGGGTCTTCCGCGTGAAGACAAAAGCTGACGGAACAATTGACAAATTCAAGGCACGATGGGTCGTGCGCGGCTTCAATCAAGAGCACGGACAAGACTTCACCGAGACCTTCGCGCCGGTCAGCCGACATACCTCTCTGCAAATTCTTCTCGCAGTAGCCGCCATGAAGCGGAAGAAGCTCCGCCAAATCGACGTGGCCAACACGTTCCTCTACGCTCCCGTCGACGCCGAAATCTTCGTCGAGCAACCATGCGGGTCCGACACAGACCCTAACCAAGTCTGTCAGCTGCTAAAGTCCCTGTACGGCAACAAGCAAGCACCGAGACTGTAGCAACAGTACCTACACGCCCGACTAATCCGCATCGGCTTCCACAAACTACCACAAGACCAGGGAATGTATCGACTCACAAAAGGCGCCGACTACTGTCAAAATGAACAAGAGTGATTGGACTAACAAGATTGGGAGTACAAGTAGGAAACCTTAGAATGTTGTACCCCCTAAGGCTAAACCCACTATAGCCTACAGAAGATAAACATATACAATGTTTGACACACCCCCATACCCTAAGTGGGAGACAACCACATGGTCACAAGACCAGTCAAAGCAAAGCAAAGCAAAACAAGCTCAGGGTGGATCTCAAGGATACCACACAAATTCCGAGCACAGGCAAGCGGTCACAAGACCAGTTCACATGCAGTTGGATAATATAACAAGAGGTACAGTGATCACAACCTAGCAAGTGTAAGCATGCAGGTATATATATAGAGATCACAGTACAAGCAGAGTCAAGAAGTGAGCAAGTGAGGGACAGTAGGCACAAGGCCTAGAACAGTACAGAAACGTTGATGATCACAAGGCTGAAGCGCCTTGGTGAACACATCAGCAGTGTTGGCCCGAGTGGCCACGTAAGCAAGACGAAGCTGACCACGCTGCTGCAGCTCTCGAGCAAGGAAGTAGCGCAGAGCGATGTGCTTCGTTCTGTGCTCCAGTCTGTGCTCTTGCCACAAGGCAATGGCCGACGTACACCACTGGAGGAGAACGAGGCCGCTCTCCCAGGTCGGTCAGCAGGTAGGTGAGCCAGCGTAACTCCTGTGCAGCCATGGCTGTGGCGTAGATCTCAGCCTCACAACTCGAGCTGAGAACTAAAGACTAGCGGGTATAACGCCAAGAAACTGAACCAGAGCCAAGGCTGAAGGTATAACCCTGAGACGACCATTGCGTAGCCTGTTCGTCAGCCCAAGAAGCGTCTGAATGCCCAGTGAGGACAACTCGAGCCCGCCCTCCAAGAAGAAGCCCCATGCCCGACGTACTACACAAGTAGTGCAACACCCTCGTAGCTGCATCCATGTGCTCCTTCCGGTGACGGCCAGGAGCGACATAGCGTGCTAGGATGCTAAGAGGGTATGCAAGGTCAGGTCGAGTGCAGGTCATCAGGTACATGAGGCAGCCCACAAGCTCTGGATACGGGCCACTCGGCTCTACGGACTCATCCGAAGGCAGAGCTGAGAGCGAGTGACCGGTAGGCAGAGGAGTGGGCTAAGGCGAGGAGTACGTGAAGCGAAAGTGCTGAAGGACCTGCTGCACCATGTGTGACTGAGTCAAGGTGATGGTGCGCTGTGCTCTGTCCCGGGTGATCCGCAAGCCAAGATAGCTTGTCAGCTCACCCAGGTCTGTGCACGTGTGTCTCTTCTGCAGTTCCGACTTCACGTGGGCGAGTGCCTAAGTGTCAGCAGTAGCAAAGACCAATTCGTCTACGTAAACAAGAACGTAGAACAGCGGCAGAGTGGTGTCGGTGCGTAGAAACAGCGACGGGTCAGCACTAGAAGGAGCAAAGCCAAGAGCAGCAAGAGTAGTGCTCAGTGTGTCGTGCCACTCATAGGGTGCCTGGCAGAGACCGTAGACCGGCCGTCGGAGGCTCGACTGGGTACCACGAGGGAACGACCCGGTGAAGCCAGGTGGGCGGCGCAGCCAGATCTCCTCATGCAAGCTGCCCTGTAGGAAAGCAGTGCTGAAGTCAAGAGAGTGGAGCTCGTAGTCACGCTGAGCGGCGACGTGCAGCAGAACCCGAAGAGTGGTCATCTTCGAGGTCGGAGAGAGGGTCTGGAAGAAGTCAACTCCCTCTCGCTGACTGAAGCCTCGTGCAACGTAACGCGCCTTGAAGACAGGCGGAGAACCCAGCGGCTGCTTCACCCTGAAAATCCACATGCCACTGACGATGTTCGCCCCAGGTGGGGGAACCTCGTCAACGTAGGTGCCTGTGGACTTCCAGGAAGCCATCTCTGCGTCCATGGCTGTCTGCCACTGAGAGGAGTAGGGACCCTCCATCGCCTCTGCGTAGGAGCGTGGGGTCGGGATGTCTGGTGCATCCGGGTCTCCCTCAGGGGCAATCAGCATGGACACGAGATGAGGTAAAGCAACGGCAAAGCACTCAAACTCCTGCTGTCTGTCCTCAAGGACGTCCGTGCCAAGGGCACACTCACCCCCGACAGACGGAGGACAGACAGACTCAGCAACAAGGCTAGCAGCGTAGTCTAGACGATACGCAGCTGCAAAGTCAACAAGCTCAGCGACTCAGCAGAGGACTCAAAGGAAGGGTCAGTGACAACAGTGGCGAGGAGACGCGTGACAGTAGGACTGGCAGCACGAAGAGAGTCAGGCTCAGGGTCAGCAAGAGCAGAAAGAGAGGACGTTGGAGGAGACAGCAGAGGGACATGCTGTGGAGCAGTGGAAGGATGCAAGGTCATATAGTGAGTGCCAAGGATAGGAGGAGGACGCTGACGCGGAGCACGACAACCAGCTCGGACAGCGCGGACAGGCGACTCTCGACGCGACTCAGACGACTCTGGACGAGACTCAGGCGACGGAGGACGAGACTCAGGCTCACGGCGCTCCGTAAAACCTCCCGTCGGCTCAGCTTAAGGAGAAGGATCAGGCATTGGAGAGGCTGGCTCTAACTGCGATTGCGACTGGATAGGCGGTGGACTCAGTAGGGGAGGAGTAGGACCAGGAGAGGGCGGGAGGCCAAGAACGTGCTGAAGGAGCGGAACGTAGAACGGCCGCGGCCGCTCAGCACCTGCTGAATCAGCAGAGACATCACCAGTACCCTCAGCCCCAGGGTCTCGAGCTACAACTCCCGCAGCACCACAAGCAACCCCAGCAGCTCCAGGACCTCTAGCACGAGCACGTCCAGAACCAGCGGCTCCAGCAGCTCCAGCACCAGCAGTACCTCCAGTAGCTCCAACACCAGCAGCAGCCCCAGAAGCTCCAGCAGCACCAGCAGCACCTCCAGCACCAGCAGCGTCTCCAGCAGCTCCAGCACCAACAGCACCTCCAGCAGCTCCTGCGCCAGCAGCACTAGCACCTCCAGCATGCGGAGATAACTGCTACAACGGGAGCTAGACTGCAGGCTAGGCACGTGTGCTTGTGTGATCTCTGCGTTCTCTGTTCCTTAGTCGTTTTCCTTGTGCACACACTACTTGCTAGTCCACGGGGAAAATTGGCAAGAGTTTCACTAGGAAAAGTTCATAACAATTGGTACAATGAAGTTGGCATAGCAAGACTACATCAGAGCAAGCATTCAGGTCGGCCAACTGCCAGCACAGCTTGGTCGACCGCGTTCCAGCACGACTTGGTCGACCGCGCTCCAGCAAGGCGAGGTCGACGGCGTGCCAACGTCGCAGGTTGACGGTGTGCCAGCATTGCTCACGCAGGACAGCGGTGCACCCGCTTCGCAGGTGTGCGCAGATGATTGGCGTGCAGAGTCTCGTCACCTGCACAGCGCACACACCACGTCAACCTCGAGCTGACGACTGCCTCTGATCGGCCACGTCGACCTCGGGATACCACCACCGAGGTCGGGCTCGCCAACTTCGCCTGGGCGACCGTCGCACTCCTCCGCAGCACTTCGTCACCCAGGTAACGTGGTCGACCAGGCAACCACGTCGACCAGCAGCTCCCGTACGTGCCCGTCGACCTCCCAAGTCGACGACCACCTTCACGTTGACCTCACCAGGTCGACGACACCATCGGTCGACCTCCTCCAGGTCGACGTCCCCTCTGGTCGACCAGCTCCACGTCGACCAGCACTCCTGGTCAGCCTACTCCTCGTCGACCAGCACAGTCGTCGGCCGACCACCCACGTCGGCCACCCAAAGCTGGCGTCACGAAGTTGACGCCCCGCTACTCGACGCCCAACTGCACGGCGTCCTGAGTCGAGGTCGACGTCGGCCCCTCCTTCGTCGACCACCAGGTCCAGTCGACCACTAACAGGTCGACCAGCACTCCGTTAGCCGACCGCCAAAGTCGGCTTCCCCAAGTTGACGTCACCAAGTTGACGTCCTCCGCAGGTCGACTCCCAAGTCGACCTCCCTGAAGTCGGCGCCACCATGAAGTCGGCGCCCGTGCAGTGGTCCCCCGTGCAGGTCGACCTCCTCGTCGACCAGCTCACCCACTGCTGCAGGTCGGCTGCTCCCCTCACACCCGACCACAAATTTGGCTCCGCCCAAGCAAGGACGGGGCCAATATCCAACTCCCGTTGACACTCCCCTGCCACGTTCACGCTTGGGACCTCTAGCCCACACGGCAGCACAGCTCCGAGAATAGCCCGGCGGGGTGCACCCAACACACAGCACACCGGTCACCGCATCAGCCATGCAAGAGGGCATGGCACCTACTGCTGCACATCGTTATCGCCGTCGCCCACGTCGGCCAAGCGCACCTGGCCGATTGCAACGGAACACCGGTTGAAGGCCGGATAGTGCAGCGCCTTCGTCAGGAAACCGGCCGGCTGCTCAGCGGTTAGGATGTACTGCAGCGAGAACTTCCCGCGCCTCACCATGTGCTGCAGCCAAGCTTGTCGCCGCTCCATGTGCTTGAGGTTGCCCGTCAACCCCATGCCCTCGGCGACCGTGATGGCCGACTTGTTGTCCACGCGCAGGACAGTCGGCTTCCCGGCGTCCAGTTGCCGGAATTCTGCGAGGAGGAAGCAAAGGCGGTGTCCCTCCTTGCCAGCTTCAGTGGCCGCCACGTACTCCGACTCGGTCGACGACAACGTCGCGCACTTGATGCGCTGGCTCGACCAGGAGACTGCAGTCCCTCCGTAGACGAACACGTAGCCGCTCGTGCTCTTCCTGTTCTGCTTGTCACCGGCGTCGTCGGCGTCCACGTAGCCGACCAGCTCCAGCGACTCAGGTCCACCGCCGAACTCCAGGGCAGTGTCACGTGTGTTAGCGAGGTAGGCGAGGCAGCGGTCGACCTCGTGCCAGTGCTGGTCGCTCCTCACCGTGAGGCCGCTTCCCAACTTGCTGCAGGCAAAGGCGATGTCCGGCCTCGTCGTCGTCGTCGCCGCGAACTGCAGCAAGCCGACCTTCTGCCGGTACTCCTCCTCCTGCCGTTCCTGCGCCTCCTCGTCGTCGAAGGTGAGCTCGGCATAGGCGCCGACCGAGACCGGCGTCTTCGGGGTGCGCCCGGTCTGCTCCTCGTCAAGGAAGCGCCTACGCAGCTTGTCAGCGTAGCCCTGCTGGTGCAGCCACAGCTTCCCCGCCGACCTGTGGCGCACGATCTCCAGCCCGAGGTACTTCTGCACCGGCGAGATCTCGCGCAGCTCGAAGGCGGCTTCCAGCAGCTCCTTCAGCATCACGGTGCTGCTGCTGGCGGCAAGCAGGTCGTCGGCGTGGACCAGCACCCAGCAGGCCACTTCACCCTCGCCGACTTTGAAGTAAAGAGCCTCGTCGACCTGGCTCTTCTTCCACCCGGCGCCGACCAGCACATCGTTGAGCGCCAAGTACCACAACAGCGGCGACTACTTCAGCCCGTACAGGCTCTTCAGCAGCTTACACACCCGGCCGGTTCCATCGTTGAAGTAGTCCGGCTGGGACATGTACAGCACCCGATCGAGCTTGCTCTGCACGAAGGCGTTCTTCATGTCGAGCTGCATCAGGTTGAGGTTGAGGACACCGACGATGCTGAGGAAGATCCTCAACGTGACGTAGCTGCTCACTAGTGCAAACGTCTCGTCGTAGTCGACGCCGTACACCTGTGTGAAGCCCTTCACGACCAGCCTTGCCTTCTCTCGCTCGACGGTGTCGTCGATGTGGTAGTTCGTCGTCAACACCCACCGGTTCTTCATGACGTTCACTCCCGGCTGGCGCTTGACCAGCTCCCAAGTGCCCATGTTGATGAGGCTGCGAATCTCCTCCTCCATGGCGGCCTTCGCCGCCGGGCCCTTCCAGCTTGCCAACGCCTCCTTCACCGTCATCGTCGAGATGTCCCAACGGTGCTCGGGGTCGGCTAGCATGTCGGGGTCGAGCTCCGGAAACTCCTCATCATCCTCGGCGTCATCGTACAGTAGGTCGTCGTCATCGCCCACGTCATACACAGTGGTGAAGGCAGCGGGGACGAAGAAGTCAGGCGGCCTCCGAAATCGGCCTGAACGCCGTGGTCCCTGCTGGACCTCCTTGGCGTCCCCTCCATCGTGACTGTTGTCGCTGCCCTCGGCGTCCTGCTGCTTCGCAGCCGGCGTCCCAGCCGACTGTTCCCTTGTGGTCGGCTTTCCTGCCGACTTCTCCCCTGTGGTAGGCTCCCCTGCCGACGACCCGGTCGCCGACTGCTCCGTGATCGGCTTCACGGCAGCCTGCTCCCTTGTCGGCTGCTGCTCCTTGACCTGCTCCTCCCCTGTCGACTGCAATCCCACGTCAGTTCGCCGCTCGTCACGTCGGCCACCGGCGATGCACTTGGTCGGCGCCGAAGGCGGCGTCCCACGACTCCCCTCATCGCCAGAGGCCGACACCGAGGTCAGCCCACGCAGGTCGGCCATGAGGGGAGGGGCAGGGGTCAGAGGGAGAGGGGTAGGAGTGTGGACGTCCTCGACGTCCTCAGCAGCAAGCTCACCGACCTTGGCAAGCAGCGGCAGCGTCGCTGACGAGGTGTCAGAGGGCGGTGTGGACGGCGAGCGGCCGGACACCGGCCCATGTTCCGTCTTCCACTTGGCCAGTGACATCTCCTCGTAAAACACCACGTCCGACGTGGTGATCAGTCGGTCGATGTCGACGTCGAAGAGCTCCCAGCCCTTGCTCGCCGCGGACACGCCAAGGTGCAGGCCCCACCTGGCCTTCAGCTTCAGCTTCCCACCACGCTGCTGCTCAGGGACAAGGAACTGTGCCATGCAGCCCCACACCCGCGCCAGCGACAAGTCGGGCTTCTTCCCAGTCAGCAGCTGGTACGGCGTCGTCCCCGGCGGCACCGTCGACCTCTCAAGGCAGTTGCGGACCCAGACGGCCTGCCGCAGAGCGAGGTGCCACCAGTGGTGCTGCACACCCATGTGCAACAGCATTGTCCGCACCGACTCCACCACCGTCCTCATCTCCCGCTCCGCCATGCCGTTCTGTTGCGGGGTGTATGGGCAGGTCAGGTCGTGGACGATCCCCTTTCCGTTCACGAAGTCGGTGAACTGCTTCCCGAGGAACTCCCCTCCCCGGTCAGAGCGCAGCATCAACACCGACTTCTTCGTCTGCCGCTCAGCCACCGCCAGCCACTGCACGAACACTGGCAACGCATCTGACTTCTTGGTGACCGGCTTCACCCACACGTAGCGGGTCTTGCGGTCCTTCAGCAGCAAGAAGTACAGGCTGCCATCCTTGGCAGCCACGCGAAACGGCCCGCACAGGTCGATGTGCACAACGGCCAGCACGTCGTCGGCGTCGGAGCCGTGGTCGGGGAAGGTGTGCCGCGCCAGTTTCCCACCGACGCACGAGACACACGGGGAGTCGGCGTCCATCGCCGACTTGAGGTCCAGCCCAATGGCGACCTCGTTCTTCGCCGAGCTCCGTATGGTGTCCATGCCGACATGCGCAAGCCTCGCATGCATCCGGTCCGGCGTCGACTTCGTCTTCGAGACGATCGCCCGCAGAGCCGCGACCTCCTTTGTGGTTGTCGCTGACGTCGTCATGCAGGGACGCAGGTCGGTGCAGAGGACTCGCCCAGAGTACGTCGCCCGCCCGAGCACCTCCCCTGCTGCCGAGACGAGCAGCATGCCGTCTCCGTCCTCCTGCAGCTTCACACCGTGCTCCTTCAGCTGGCCGGCCGTCAGCAGGTTGGCTCGCACACCCGGGACGTACAACACGTCGGGGATGAGCACCTCCTTACCGGACTCTCCTTGCAGAGCGACGGTGCCGCGGCCCTGGACATCCTGCAGCGCCCCATTGAAGCCGCGCACATGCCTGATGGCGCCACTCGGCTGCAAGTCGACGAAGGCTTCCTTCGTCCCCATCAGGTGGTGGGAGCAACCGCTGTCGAGCAGGACCACCGCCGGGTTCGCCCGCACAGCTGCCGCCACCGCCTGGAAGTCCTCTCCGGCCTCCGGCGCCAGAGAGATGGTCGGCTCCACGACGCCGACCAGCGAGCACGACGCCGTCTTGTCGTCTCGCTCCTTGCCGCCAGCAGGGGAGTCGGCGTCCTTCGCCGAAGTCGATGTCTTGGTCGACTGCTTCTCCTTGCGCGGCTGGATTCTTTCACGACGAGGACGACGGCTGCCAGACCTCCCGCAGCCGCCCTTGTCGTCGTCGTCGGAGTCACTGCGGTCGGGACACTCGAAGGAGAGGTGATCGGGGCTGTGGCAGATCAAGCACTCCCGACGTCGACCTCCTCCTCCTCGACCGCCGTCCTTGGTCGACTTCCTCTCGACCTCCTTGGTCGACTTCCAGCCACCGCTCCCGCCGCCACCAGACTGTCCGCGCTGTCCTGGTCGACCTCCTTGCTTCGCCGGGGCGACGAAGTTGGCCTGCGCCAAGAGCTCCTGCGATCGCTCAGCCTCTTGCATCGCCTCGTCCTGCAGGATATACGAGGTCAGGTTGTCCTCGTTGAGCGTCGCCCTTGTGCTCGGCGCCATAGACAGCCGCTTCAGCAGGTTATAGCTGCTAGACAGTCCCTGCATGACATGGGTGATGTACGACGCCGTGGAGTACTGCGCGCCGGCCATCCTGATGGTGGCGAGAATTCGCCTGGCTCGGTTGCAGTAGTCGGTCGCACTCTCCTCGTCGCCCATACGCAGGTGTGTCAGCTGTCCCTCCAGCTAGGCGATGAACAGGTCGTCGGTGACCTGGTACGTCGACTCAATGAAGTGCCACGCCCGGTGGCCGGCGTCGATGTACTCCCGGCACCACTTCAAGGCGATCTGCACGCCCGGCGAGCAGCACCGCGAGATGATCGTGAAGGTCAACAGCTGCACGGCGCGGAACTCCGCACGCAGGTCGGGGTGGTGCTCCCCCAGCGTCGCCACGGTCCCTCGGGCGAAGCCGATCAGCCCGGCCATCTCCAGCTGGGGCTCGATGGCTTCCTTCCAGGTGAGAATGTCGGGTCGACCGACCAGCGGAGGGGTGACCGAGATCCTGTCCGGCGTAAACTTGAAGTAGTCGTAGCTCGGTGCAATCCCACCTGCCGTCACCTGGGACGCCGACATCGGTGACAGCCCACTCCGTCGACCTCCGACGTCACCCCGCGAAGAGCCTGCAGTCGCTGACGACTGCATCCCTTGCGCCTGAACGCCGCCGACTTCACCGGCATGTATCACACCTCCTTGCCTCGACGTGCCTCCAGCATTGCTGCCGACTTGACCACCACCGGCGTTGACGCCTACGTCGACGCCACCTTCGTTGTTCACCGGACAAGGAGAGGCAGGTCGAGACGGGTGTTCCGTCGCCCACATGGAGCGGAGTCCAGCCTCGACGACCGGCCAGGGCAAGTCGCCGTACTCGTTGGCCTCGTGCTTCCTCCTCGCGTTCTCCAACCGTGCCTCTAGGATGTCCACCACCTCCGCGTCACCTACGGCTCCTACCATAGTGACTACCGCACAGTTGCCGGCCTGCAACTAAGAAATAGGTAAGTGGTGTCTACGTCGACCTGACTGAAATGTAAGTCGTGTGCCGTCCACGCTCACCGCACCATGCGGAGATAATTGCTACAACGGGAGCTAGACTGCAGGCTAGGCACGTGTGCTCGTATGATCTCTGTGTTCTCTGTTCCTTAGTCGTTTTCCTTGTGCACACACTACTTGCTAGTCCACGGGGAAAATTGGCAAGAGTTTCACTAGGAAAAGTTCAGAACAATTGGTACAATGAAGTTGGCATAGCAAGAGTACATCAGAGCAAGCATTCAGGTCGGCCAGCTGCTAGCGCAGCTTGGTCGACCGCGTTCCAGCACGACTTGGTCGACCGCGCTCCAGCAAGGCGAGGTCGACGGCGTGCCAACGTCGCAGGTTGACGGTGTGCCAGCATTGCTCACGCAGGACAGCGGTGCACCCGCTTCGCAGGTGTGCGCAGATGATTGGCGTGCAGAGTCTCGTCACCTGCACAGCGCACACACCACGTCAACCTCGAGCTGACGACTGCCTCTGATCGGCCACGTCGACCTCGGGATACCACCACCGAGGTCGGGCTCGCCAACTTCGCCTGGGCGACCGTCGCACTCCTCCGCAGCACTTCGTCACCCAGGTAACGTGGTCGACCAGGCAACCACGTCGACCAGCAGCTCCCGTACGTGCCCGTCGACCTCCCAAGTCGACGACCACCTTCACGTTGACCTCACCAGGTCGACGACACCATCGGTCGACCTCCTCCAGGTCGACGTCCCCTCTGGTCGACCAGCTCCACGTCGACCAACACTCCTGGTCGGCCTACTCCTCGTCGACCAGCACAGTCGTCAGCCGACCACCCACGTCGGCCACCCAAAGCTGGCGTCACGAAGTTGACGCCCCGCTACTCGACGCCCAACTGCACGGCGTCCTGAGTCGAGGTCGATGTCGGCCCCTCCTTCGTCGACCACCAGGTCCAGTGGACCACTAACAGGTCGACCAGCACTCCGTTAGCCGACCGCCAAAAACGGCTTCCCCAAGTTGACGTCACCAAGTTGACGTCCTCCGCAGGTCGACTCCCAATTCGACCTCCCTGAAGTCGGCGCCACCATGAAGTCGGCGCCCGTGCAGTGGTCCCCCGTGCAGGTCGACCTCCTCGTCGACCAGCTCACCCACTGCTGCAGGTCGGCTGCTCCCCTCACACCCGACCACGAATTAGGCTCCGCCTAAGCGAGGACGGGGCCAATATCCAACTCCCGTTGACACAGCACCTCCGGCACCTCCAGCACCAGCAGTGTCTCCAGCAGCTCCAGCACCAGCAGCACCTCCAGCAGCAGCACCAGCTGCTCCTGCGCTAGCAGCACCAGCTCCAGGGTCTGCTGCACCAGCAACGGCTCCAGCTCCAGGGTCCTCAGCACCAGCAGCAGCTCCAACCCCAGGGTCCGCAGCACCAGTAGCAGCTCCAACTCCAAGGTCGAAAGCACCAGCAGCGCCACTCCTGAGACTGCAGCGCCGAGCGTACCACTCTCGGAGCCGCTGGGGAGAGGGCGGCCCCCGCCTAGGCGGGAAACCACGAACACCAGCTCCAGCAGCACCCCTAGCCCCAGAAGCGCCCCCTATGAGGCTGCAGTACCTCGAGTACCACTCACGCAGCTGCTGTGAAGAGGGAGCGCCTCCAGGCGCCGCACGGTTAGTCGCAGCACCCCCAGGCTCAGTACCCTGAGACGTAGCACTCTCAAGCTCAGCACCCTCAGGCTCAGCACCCCTAGGCTCCCTACCAGCAGGCTCAGCACCCCCAGACTTAGCAACCTCAGGCTCAGCACCCCCAGGCTCTGCACCGCAAGGCTCCGCACGCTCAGGCTCAGCATCCCTAGCAGGTTGAGAGTCGACAGCTACCTCAACAGGCTCAATCGGGTCTACCTGGGACACACCTGAGGGAGCGGCACCCTGAGGGGGGAGGGGGTCTACCACAGCAGCACCTGGTGCGAGGAAGAGAGGCGGGGGGGGGGGAGCGGGGCAGTGCGGTAGGGGAAGAGGTAGTAGGGGACCGACTCGTCGAACGTGACGTCCTGAGAAGGCAGGACACGGCGCGAGGTGGCGTGGTAAAACTGCCAACCAGACGTGTTCCGGACAAAGCCAAGGAAGACACAAGGAACAGCGCGGGAGGAGAGCTTGTCTGCGGACGTATCGCGAACAAAAGCTCGAGATCCCCAGACTCGGAAACGAGACTCATCGCCAACCTCTCCCGTCCAACGCAGTGTCGGCGAATTCTCCGGAACGGAGACACGGGGCTAGAGTTTGAGCTGATGCGCAGCGTATCGGACCGCAAACGGCCACAGAAAGTGGGAGGCAGCCGCATGGATCAAGGAGGTACGAGCGACCTCCATGACCAAGCCAATGCGGCGCTCAGCAACCCCATTCTGTTGTGGAGAGGCCGGAAGCGTGAACGACTGCTCAATGCCCTGCTCCTGACAGTAGACCCTCAAGAGGTCAGAGGAAAACTCCCCACCTCTGTTAGAGTGCAGACGCAAAACAGGAAAGTCCGAATGGAACCTCTCGCTGAGCTGGAGACGAGCAGCGCGGATCCAAGGGATCAAAACATCAGGGACTTCACCCTTGGTGCGCAAGGGGAAGACCGTGGTGTAGCGCGAGTAGTCGTGAGCAACTATCAAGAAGTACCTCTCGTGACCCTGCCCATGGACGCGGGCTGGGCCCCACACGTCCTTGTGAAGCATCTGCAGGTGAGCAGTCGTCGGAGGAAACGAGGAGGAGTGAGGAGCGGCGCGCTGCCGCCCCTCGTCACAGGGAAGACAAGGAGGAGCAGGCGAGGGTGGGAGGGGAGGGAGAACCCTGGGAAGACCAGAGACAAGGTACCGGGAGTGCATGCGACGAAGGTGCTGCACTGACGGGTGACCAAGGCGGTGGTGCCAGAGGACGGTCTCGTGCGAGAGGGAGCGACACAAGCAGGGGGCCGACAGCTGACCTGACGCAAACGCAGACGCAGCTACCTCAGGGGACTCAGTGGTCAGTGTGTACAGGTCCGACCCCGGCTGCCAAGTGAAGGTAGCCAGGTGGCGACCCGTCCGAGCACACGTGCAGTGTGTCACGCGCTCGTCGGCAGGGGTGAACTGGTGGACACCCCCGTCCTGGAGCGCACTACCCGCCACCAAGTTCGTAGAGAACGAGGGGAGGTAGAGACCTGACAGTGTGCCTGACGGGACCGCAGGACAAGGGAGAACAGTAGAGGAGGTCGCAATGACCGGACCCCCAGAGGGGTCAGCGAGCGAGACTGCAATCGGCCGAGCAAGCTGCTCAAGGGCAGTGCGGTCACGAAAGAAACAGCGGGAAGCACCTGAATCCGGTGTGAAGGTGTGCAGTGCCTCAGTAGATGCAGTACCAGAGGGCGCAGAATCACGAGCACCTAGAGCAGCAGCCTCACCAGCACCTGGGGCAGCAGACGTACTAGCACCTAGAGCGGCAGCCTCACTGGCACCTAGAGCAGCAGACTGTATACCGGGGTCAGGCGGCACACACAAGTGACAAGCTCCCTCGGTACTAGTAGACAATGCATACATTGCAGTGAGAATAGCATCATAGTCAAGAGAAAAGATCTCTATCGTCTGTCTAAGCAGCTCCAGCCAGGAGGGGAGCTCAGCAGCGTCGCCAAACTCTGTACGCCAAGCGTCGCCAAGACGGGCGAAGCAGTGGGACTCTGTGTGACCACGTGTCCCGAAAGGCTGACCAGTCCGGACACCTGTGCGAATGACGTACGGGCAGCAAGCAGTACTCAGTGACCCTCTACTCTGAGCGTACCACGCACGAAGCTGATGGGGCGAAAGAGCCTCGGGCAGACGACGCTGCTGCTGCACCGGGCCACTACAAGAAACTCCCGAACTACCCACTCCAGGACGACTCCCACTACTGCCACCCCGACAACCCAACTGGCATACCACTCACGAAGCTGCTGGGGCGTGAGGGACACACGCGGACGGCCCTGGAGCTGCATCTGGCCACGCCAGGAGCAGCAGTAGAAGCAGTAGCAGCAGTAGTAACAGCAGTAGCAGCACGGGCAGGGCAGTGCTCACCAGAGGTGGGAAGGGCAGGCGCACGACGTAGGCGACTGCGGGGCCGCCACAGCGGCTGCTCCAGGGGCGGCTGCTCCAGGGGCGGCTGCTCCAGGGGCCAGGGGCGGCTCCTGCAGTGGCGGCTGCTCCAGTGGCCAAGGGCGGCTGCTCTAGTGGCCAGGGGCGGCTGCTCCAAGGGCCAGGGGCGGCTGCTGCAGGGGCGGCTGCTGCAGGGGCGGCTGCTCCAGAGGCGGCTGCACCAGGGGCTAGGGGCGGCTCCTGCAGTGGCGGCTGCTCCAGTGACCAGGGGCAGCTGCTCCAGGGGCGGCTGCTCCAGTGGCCATGGGCGGCTGCTGCAGGGGCGGCTGTTCCAGGGGCCAGGGGCGGCTGCTGCAGGGGCGGCTGCTCCAGAGGTGGCTGCTCCAGGGGCCAGGCGCGGGGTAGGTCAGGGCGACGCAGCGGCAGGGGCGACGCGCGGGCAGGGGCGACGCGGCAAGCAGGGGCGACGCCGCGGGCAGGGGCGACGCGTCGGGCAGGGTGACGCGGCGGGCAGGGGCGACGCCGCGTGCAGGGGCGACGCGGCGTGCAAGGCAACGCGGCGGGCAGGTGGCGACGTCGCGGGCAGGTGGCGACGCCGCGGGCAGGTGGCGACGCCGCGGGCAGGTGGCGACGCCGCGGGCAGGTGGCGACGCCACGGGCAGGGCGACGTTGCGGGCTGCTGGGCGCGGCCACGTCAGTAGTGGGGCGCGGCCGCGTTACTACAGGGCGGGGCCGTGTCCGCGTCGGCTGGGGCCGCGACTGCGACCTGACGGGGCTGCGACCTGGCCTGACGGGTCTGCAGAGGCTGCGTTCGGGCGGCGAGGGCCTGCAAGGGCGGTGCGCGGTCGGGCAGAGGCTGCGCGCGGGCCTGACGGGTCTGCAGGGGCGGCTCTCGGGCCTGACGGGCCTGCAGAAGCGGCTCGGGGGCCTAACGGGTCTGCAGAGGTGGCTCGGGGGCCTGACGGACCTGCAGGGGCGGCTCGAGGGCCGTACTAGCTTGCAGGGGCGTCGCACTGGCCTAGGGCAGCAGGAGGCAGCGCGAGGGCTGCAGGACGGCACGCGAGCAGAACGAAGGGCGGGGCGCGCGAGGGCGCACGAGGGCGCACGAGCAGAGAAAGGCGCACGATGGCGCACGTAAGGTAGGGCGCACGAGGGCGCTTCTAGCGGAATAGTGGGCCCGTAGTAGAAAGCGGTCCTAGGTGGCAACCTAGGCTCGTGATACCATGTCAGAATGAACAAGAGTGATTGGACTAACAAGGTTGGGAGTACAAGTAGAAAACCCTAGAATGTTGTACCCCCTAAGGCTAAACCCACTATAGCCTATAGAATATAAACATATTCAATGTTTGACAACTACATCCTGCTCATCGTCTAGATGACGACCTGCTCTACATAGGCTCCACAGACGGCATCACGACCTGGTTTGAAGGGGAGCTGCAACGGGATCTCACACTCACCGTTTCCTCTACTGTAACGCAATACTTAGGGCTCAACATACAAGACGAAGAGAACGCAATCTACCTCAGCGCCGCAAAATACGCCGACACCATCGCCAAACGCTTCGACCTAACCCCAGCTACCATCTCCATGCCACATCGCTACACCGTAGAAAACCACAAAGAAGCCTCTGCTCCACTCGGTCCTGCCGGCATACGCGACTACCAACGAAAGCTGGGATGCCTACTCTTCGCAGCCGTTACCTGCAGACCGGACCTGTCATACTCAGCGAGCCAACTCGCCACCTATCTCAAGAAGCCCGAAGCAGAGCACATGGCAGGAATTTTTCGCGCACTGCACTACCTCGTTAGCACACCGACAGTCGGTTTAACCTACCATAAAACCGGAACCTCCACGCCTAAACTAATCGGCTACGTAGATGCTGATCACGCTGGCGACTCCGACAACAGGCGATCGCGCACCGGCTACATCTATATACTCTAGCCCATCGGTCCTATCTCGTGGCAGTCGAGCAAGCAAGAACTAATTGCCCTCTCCTCTGCTGAAGCTGAATACATAGCACTCTGCTCAGCCACCAAGGAAGGACTATACCTTCGCGAACTACTGGAAGAAGCAAAGTTGGCCCAGTTACCCAGCTTCTCTCTCTTCTGCGACAATCCATCTCCAATTCGCATAGCGAACAAGAACGGCTTCGCGAACCGAACGAAGCACATTGCCCTGCGCTACTTCTTCGTGAAGGACGAGATCGAGAAAGGGAGAGTCGAACTATCCTACTGCCCCACGTCCGAGATGGCAGCAGATTACTTGACCAAGAAACTCGGAAAGCAAAAGTTCGATTACTGCATGGTGCTGACAGGGCAATGCCACGTCACCAACAACGACACTCCAGAAGCGAAGGGGAGTGTTGGAAACATGTAGTTTGCGCTTCTGATGTATCGAAACACTGGATTGCAAGCGAGGCGAACCACAGCGAAGCAAGAGCAAGTCAACCGAAGAGGTTGACAAAAATGCAACAGGAAGAGGTTAAGTAAAGGCCAAAGGCCAGCGACCTTTGACTCGCCGAAGACAGCGCGACAGCAAGGACACATAACTCACTCGATATTCAGTAGTTGTCGCTATATCAAACCACAACAGCAGTTACAGTTAGTTAAACCTTTCTTTTTCCTTTGTTATCATATAAAGCTTTGTATCTCTTTGCTATAATCAACTTATCTTGTTCTCACATACCAGTGCAAGGTGGTTCAATTGTGAAACAAATGACCAGGAATGAGAATGACTAAGTCAGTTTTGGGTACAAATACAAACCTAGAAAGCTGTACCCCATATGTGCTACCCCACTATAGCCTACAAACATGCATCAGCTATAATAATCTGACACACCCCCATAGGCAAAGTGGGGGAGAACAAGGGGTCACAAGACCAGTCAAGCAAAGCAAAGCAAAGCAAGCTCAGGGTGGATCACAAAGTCACCACACAGTCCGAGCACAAGAGCAGGGCCAGAGGCCAGTTCACATGCAGGAGTACAGACATATATATAAAACTAGACAAGCAGGAGCAGGTATATATATGTCACAGTACAAGTAAAGTCAAGAAGAGAGCAGGTGAGGCAAGACAGGCACAAGACCCAGCTGGGTGCAGAAGCGCTGATGGTCACAAGGCGCGAGTGCCTTGGTGAACACATCAGCAGTGTTGGCCTCAGAGGCCACGTACGCAAGTCGCAACTGACCACGCTGCTGCAGCTCGCGAGCAAGGAAGTAGCGGAGAGCAATGTGCTTCGTTGTGTGCTCCAAGCGCTGCTCTCGACACAAGGCCAACATGGCCTTGTTGTCTACGTACAGCACTGGAGGAGAACGAGGCGGCTCTCCAAGGTCAGTCAGCAGGTAGGTGAGCCAGCAAAGCTCCTGTGCAGCCATGGCCCCGGCGTAGATCTCAGCCTCACAACTGGAGCTGAGAACCGAAGACGAACGAGTAGACCGCCACGAGACAGAGCCGGAACCAAGACTGAAGGTGTAACCCTGTAACGACCGCTGCGTAGCCTGGTCGTCAGCCCAAGAAGCGTCCGCGTGACCTGTAAGGACCACTGGACTCCGCCCTCCAAGCACTAGCCCCATGCCCGACGTACTGCACAGGTAGCGCAATACCCTCTTCGCTGCAGCCATGTGCTCTGGTCGGTGTCTCCCAGGAGCAACATAGCGTGCAAGAATGCTCAGAGGGTATGCAAGGTCAGGTCGAGTGCAGGTCATCAGGTACATGAGGCAGCCAACAAGCTCTGGGTACGGGCCACTCGACTCTACGGACTCATCCGAAGGCAGAGCTGAGAGCGAGTGGCGAGTAGACAGAGGAGTGGCCTGAGGCGAGGAGTACGTGAAGCCGAAGCGCTGAAGGACCTGCTACACCATGTGTGACTGAGTCAAGGTGATGGTGCGGCGTGCTCTGTCCCGAGTGATCTGCAAGCCAAGGTAGCTGCGCAGTTCACCCTGGTCTGTGCACGTGTGTCTCTTTAGTAGCTCGGACTTCACGTAGGCGAGTCCAGCAGTGTCCGCTGTGGCAAAGACCAAGTCGTCGACGTACACGAGGATGTAGAACGGCGGCAGTGAAGTGTCGGTGCGCAGAAACAGCGACGGGTCAGCAGTAGAGGGAGCAAACCCAAGAGCCGCAAGCGTAGTCCTCAGTGTGTCGTGCCACTTGCGCAGTGCCTGGCGGAGACCGTAGACTAGCCGTCGGAGGCTCCACTGGGTGCCAGGAGGGAAAGTCCCAGTGAAGCCAGGTGGACGGCGCAGCCAGATCTCCTCGTGCAGGCTACCCTGCAGGAACGCAGTGCTGAAGTCGAGAGAGTGAAGCTCGTAGTCGCGCTGAGCGGCTACGTGCAGCAGAACCCGAAGAGTGGTCATCTTCGGGGTGGGAGAGAAGGTCTGAAAGTAGTCAACTCCCTGTCGCTGACTGAAGCCACGAGCAACGTACCGCGCCTTGAAGACAGGTGGAGAGCCCGGCGGCCGCTTCACCCTGAAGATCCACATGCCACTGACGATGTTCGCCCAAGGAGGGGGAACTGCGTCAACGTAGGTGCCTGTGGACTTCCAGGAAGCCATCTCTGCATCCATAGCTGCCTGCCACTGAGACGAGTAGGGACCCTCTACGGCCTCCGCGTAAGAGCGCGGAGTCGGGATGTCTAGTGCATCCGGGTCTCCCTAAGGAGTAAGCAGTACAGACGCGAGATGAGGTGAAGCAGCAGCCAGACACTGTAACTCCTCCTGCCTGTCCTCTACGACGTCCGTGCCAAGAGCACACTCACCTCCGACGAACGGAGGACAGACAGAAGCAGACTCAGCAACAAGACCAGCAGCGTAGTCGAGACGACAGCGAGCAGCAAAGTCGACGAGCTCAGCGACAAGAGCAGACGCAGCAGTGGACTCAAACGAGGGGTCAGTGACGACAGTAGCAAGCAGACGCGTGACAGTAGGACTGGCAGCACGAAGAGAGTCCGACCCAGGGTCGGCAAGCGCAGGAAGAGAGGACTCAGGAGGAGAAGGCAAAGGGGCACGCAGAGGAGCAGTGGACGGACGCAGAGACATCCGGTGCGTGCCAGGGACAGGAGGAGGACGCTGACGCGAACCGCGACCACTAGTGCGAGTAGCACGAACAGGCGACGCAGGACGAGACGCAGGCTCACGACGCTCAGCAAGACCTCCTGTAGGACCAGTGTAGGGAGAGGGAGCAGGCAGTGGAGAGGAAGGCTCCAACAGTGACTGCGACTGGACAGGCTGTGGACACTCGACCGGAGGAGAAAGACCAAGAACCTGCTGCAGGAGCGGAACGAAGTACAGCCGAGGCCGCGCGGCAACTCCAGACTCAGCAGGGACACCACCAGCACCCTCAGCGACAGTACCAGCGCCACCAGCACCTCCAGCAGCACCAGCAGCAGAACCACCGCCAAGACAGACAGCAGCTGTCTCAGCACCAGCACCCTCAGCAGCTCCAGCTCAGCGGGCTCAGCAGCCCCGGGACCGGCAGGACCAGCACCCTCGACGGTCGAAGAAGCTCCAGCTCCAGCGGCACGCCTCCAGCGGCGAGCAAACCACTCGCGCAGCTCCTGTGGAGAGAGGGGCTCCCGGTGAGACGCAGCAGCAGGAGAAACCCCAGGCTCAGCAACTCCAGACGCAGCACCCCCAGGCGGAGCAGCCCTAGACTCAGCACCCCCAGGCTCAGCAGCTCCAGGCACAGCACCCCCCTGCTCAGCACCCCCGGGCGTAGCACCTCCAGGCTCAGCACCCCCAGGCTCAGCACCCCCATGCTCAGCACCCCCAGGCTCAGCACCCTCCGCAGTAGCACCCCCAGGTCCAGCACCCCCAGGCCCAGCACCCCCAGTAGCAGCACCACCATGCTCGGCACCCCCGCGCACAGCACCCCCAGAGTCAGCACCCCCAGGCTCAGCACCCGCAGCAGCACCAGAGTCACCAGTAACCTTGACCGGGTCAACTGCGTCTACCTGGGACACACCTGAGGGGGCAGGAACCTGAGGGGGGAGGGGGTCTACCGGGGGGGGAACCGGCACAAGGAAGTCCGGTGGAGGGGGGAGGGAAGGAGTGCGGTAGGGGAAGAGGCGGTAGAAGGGGACTGACTCGTCGAACGTGACGTCCTGGGAGGACAGAACACGACGAGAGGAGGGGTGGTAGAACTGCCACCCAGGAGCGTCTGTGGGGAAGCCAAGGAAGACACAGGGAGCAGCATGAGGGGACAGCTTGTCCGCAGACAAGTCGCGGACAAACGCCCGAGATCCCCAGACACGGAACGCCGACGCATCGCCAACCTTCCCCGTCCACAGCAAAGCTGGGGAGGTCTCCGGTCGGGAGACTCTGGGCTGAAGGTTGATCTGATGCGCGGCGTACCTCACCGCAAACGGCCACAGAAAATGGGGGGCAGCCGCATGCACCATGGACGTACGGGCGACGTCCATGACAATGCCGATGCGGCGCTCATCAATCCCATTCTGCTGTGGAGAGTCCGGAAGCGTGAAGGTCTGGCGGATGCATCGTGCCCAACAGTAGGCTCTCAGAAGGCCGGAGGAGAACTCTCCGCCTCTGTCCGAGTGAAGACGCAAAACAGGAAAGTCCGAGCCGAAGCTCTTCCTGAGCTGGAGACGAGCTGCGCGGATCCAGTCGATCAACACCTCAGTGACCTCACCCTTGCTGCGCAAGGGGAAGAGTGAGGTGTAACGCGAGTAGTCGTCAACCACCAGCAGGAAGTAGTGCTCGTGACCCTGTCCACGGACGCGGGCTGGGCCCCACACGTCCATGTGAAGCGTCTGCATCGGGGCCTCCGTCGGAGGAAACGGGGAGGAGTGAGGGGTAGCCCGCAGGCGACCTTCGACACAGGGGACACAGGGAGGGCCAGGCCCCGGAGGAAGGGGAGGGAGGGATCGGGGTAGACCAGAGACAAGGAGGCGAGAGGCCATGCCCCGGAGATGGGACAGGGAGGGGTGACCCATCCTGTGGTGCCACAGGAGGGTCTCGTGGGACAGGAGGCGACACGAGCAGGGGGCAGACGCAGGACCTGACCGGGACGCAGCAGCAAGCACCTGACCTGACGCAGCTACCTGACCGGACGCAGAGACAGGAGGAGACATAGTGGTCAGGGTGTAGAGACTCGACCCCGGCCGACGTGAGAAGGTGGTCAGGTGTCGGCCTGTGCGTGCGTCCGTGCAGTGGGTCACCCGCTGACGCGCAGGAGTGAACTGGTGAACCCCCGCATCCTGGAGGTCCGCACCACTCACCAAGTTCGTAGAGAACGAGGGAAGGTACAGACCAGACAGGGTGCCCGAAGGGGCAGCCGGACACGGGAGGACAGTGGAGAAGTGAGAGAGGACAGGACCCCCAGAGGGGTCAGCCAGGGAGACGGCAACCGGCCGGCCAAGCGGCGTAAGGGTGGTGCGGTCTCGAAAGAAGGAGCGAGAAGCCCCAGAGTCAAGTGTGAAAGTGAGGGAGGACGAGGGCGACGCAGAACCTGAGAGCGCAGTCTCACCAGTACCTGAGAGCGCAGACGCACTGGCACCTAGAGCAGCAGCCTCACAAGCACCTAGCGCAGCAGTACCAATGCCCGGGTCGGGCTAGAAACACCGGTAACCCTCAGTCTCCTCACTAATAGTCACAGCATACATAGCAGCAAGGATAGCATCAAAATCAAGATCAAAGATCGCTACACCAGCCCTAAGAAGCTCATCCCAGCGAGGGATCTCACTAGCCCCAGGGAACTGCTGACGCCAAACGTCCGCCAGGCGGCCAAAGCAGCGCTGGGTGGGGTGGGCACCCCCACACTGCTCACCCGCGCGGTCGCCGGAACGAAGGACGTAGGTGCAAGGACCAGTACCCCCACCCCTCTGACGCTGAGTGTACCACTCACGAAGCTGCTGAGGCGGAGGGATGTCCCGCGAACGCTGCTGCTGCTGCTGCTGCTGCGAGCGCTGGCCACCACCACCGCCGCTTCGCTGCTGGGTACCACCCCGACCAGCTCCACCCCCTCCACCACCACCGCCTCCGCCGCTGCCTCCTCCGCCGCCTCCACCTCCGCCGCTGCCACCACCACCACCGCTGCCACCACTACCGCCGCCTCCGCCGCTGCTGCCACCACCACCACCACCCCCGCCACCACTCCCGCCGCCACCCCCACTCCCTCCGCCGCCTCCGCCGCCACCGCCACCGCCCCCTCCAGCTCCACCCGCGCCCTTGCCCCCCTTGCCCTTGCCAGAGCGACGTCTCCCACTAGGGGCAGACGCCGCGCCGACCGACTCAAGACCAAGTAGGTCGGCAGCAGCAGCAGAGGCAACAGAGGGCAGCAAGGGGGAAGGAGAGCACCCCTCAAAGATGGGGGTGCGAGGGTCTCCACGAGAAGCTCCTACAGCGACTATGCTCTTCTCCGCTGCGAGGAGGGCCTTCTCGAGGACGTCGACTGTGAGGGTGGTGGGACAGACTGCGAGAAAGTGGTCCCTGACTACTCGAAGGGAGTCAGGGAGGCGTGCGACTACGTAGTAGAGAGTGATGTACATGGGGGGGGGGGTTCTTAGCGCAGAACTCAGCAGGAAGGGCGGCGCGGTAGCGAGTGTCACTAGTGCGAAGGTGCGTAATGAGGTCAGCGACAGTGGGAAAGGCAGAGAGGTCAGGAAAGAGGTAGGGAAGCATGAGACGGCTCAGTGCAGCAGTGGCAGGGGAGGAGTAGCGCGCAACTACAGCGTCGTACAAGGTCTGAGCACTCTTGTACTGACTAAAGTGCGCGCGCTCAGAGGTAGGGAGGTGGCGACGCACAGCAAGACGTGCAGCAGCATCGCGGGTGGCCCACTGAGAGCGCACAGTGGGATCAGCATCAGCAGCAGGAGCAGGAGAGGCGCCAGAGGTAAGGTCAAAGAGAGAGAGGCCGTCTGCCCTATCGCACTGTAAAAAACAGCTGCAGGTCGTCTACCCAGACCTCAAAGTCAATGGCGCGACCCTCAGCGTCAAAAGCTAGGACACTAGGGGTAGCCATGACGACGACAGCGAAGCAGTGCAAGCAGTAGGGGAAGAGCACGCAGTGACAATGGGACTGTGCTCACCAGGCAGGGCAGGCCGGGCAACTCTGCAGAAGGGCGGCTCTGCGACTCAGCGACTCGGCTGCTGGGCGGCTCTGCTCCCGGGCGGCTCGGCGGCAGGGCGGCTCGGGTGCAGGGCGGCTCGGCTCCCGGGCTGCTCGGCGGCAGGGCGGCTCGGGTGCGGGGCGGCTCGGCTGCACTGCTGCTCGGCTGCTGCAGGTGGGCGGCTCGGCTGCTGCAGGTAGGGTGGCGGGGCCGCGGGACCAGGGGCGGCGGGGCCGAAATAGCAGGGCCGGCAGAGAGGGCGGCGGGGCCGCGGCTGAGCAGGCGGCGGAGCCGGCGTCGTAGTGGGCGGCGGGGCCGCGTCGTAGCCGGCGGCGAGGCCGCGTCAGATCAGGCGGCGGGGCCGCGTCAGTGTAGGCGGCGGGGCCGTGTCAGATCAGGCGGCGGGGCCGCGTCAAAGGAGGCGGCGGGGCCGCGTAAGAGGTGGCGGCGGGGCCGCGTCAGATCAGGCGGCAGGGCCGCGTCGAAGCGGGCGGCGGGGCCGCGTCAGATCAGGCGGCGGGGCCGCGTCAGAGTAGACGGCGAGGCCGCGTTATTGCGGGCGGCAGGAGCCGCGCCGTAGCGGGCGGTGGGGCCGCGTCAGAGCAGGCGGCAGGGCCGCGTCGAGCAGGCGGCGGGGCCGCTTCGTAGCTGGCGGCGGGGCCGCGATCGGGTGGCGGGGCCGCGACGTGGCGGCGGGGCCGCGATCGGGTGGCGGGGCCGCGATCTGAAGGGGTGGCGGGGCCGCGTCTAAGGGACAGCGGGGCCACGAGGGAAAGGGCGACTCGAGGGGTCGCTAAAAAAAATGCGCGCCTCGGGGCGCGCTTCGGTGGGCCCTAGGCAACGTTCCCACAGGGAACTCGCTCTATACCATGTGAAACAAATGACCAGGAATGAGAATGACTAAGTCAATTTTGGGTACAAATACAAACCTAGAAAGCTGTACCCCATATGTGCTACCCCACTATAGCCTACAAACATGCATCAGCTATAATAATCTGACATCAATCAGTTCACTATTACGCTTCCGCAACTACATCATCACTCCGAGTCTTAGCCTTGAAACGATCCTAAGGGCTTTTCTCAGCCCAACAAATCGCACAAAAAAAAAATGAGGGGGGTCTAAATAAGTGGCATATCTGTTAAAAGACCCGGGTCTTTACAAAATAACTTTTTAGCATGTGGGACTCAATGCGCAACTAGCACAGCCTACAAGCAGATGCTAATGTGGGTAGCGTTCCTACCTCACATCAAGCACCACATGTGGGACTCAATGCGGCCATTCACAGGCACATGGTATTTCGATACAAGGTAGGAACACACCCTTAGGCACACGAGTAACCATCCCCATGCCACAGCGTGCTACCCTAACCTGCCCCCCATGTGCCACTCCTGCAGCGCATTTCCAGTCCTGCAATGCCGGAGCAGCATTGCGGCCAGAGGAGTGGACCGTGGAATGAAGGCAGGCCCGCTGAGGAATGAGGGTGGGTGGGTGATGTGGGCAGGTGGCATGGCAGGCGTGGGATCATGCTGCCTGCACTGCCGCCAGTGATGAGTAGTCGCATTGCTCTGTAAGCAATGAAACAGGTGATATTGGGGGCAAAGGAGGATGGATGAGCAGACAGTGCCAAATTAGGAACAATGAGGGGGAGGTGAGGAGATGAGATGACAGGAGAGGACAGGAGAGGAGAGGAGAGGAGAGGAGAGGAGAGGAGAGGAGAGGAGAGTGAGGAGAGGAGAGGAGAGTGAGGAGAGGAAAGAGGAAAAAAGAGAGGAGAGGAGAGGAGAGGATAGGAGAGTGGAAAATAGAGGAGAGGACAAGAGAGAGGAAAAAGAGAGGAGAGGAGACGAGAAGAAAGGACGATGCGAAGAGAGGAGGGAAAGACAAGGCAAAGAGAGCACCGGAGAGGAGAGAAAATGAGGTTCGGAGGTGACCAAGGCAGCATGTGCACACAGCCACAACCGTCGCCACTTACTAGTGGCCTGGGTGCAGGAAGCAGAGCCGAGGTTGCCCCAGTCAGAGGAGGCGACGCAGCCCTTGAGGCAAGCCACAGTGTAGGGCGCCGTGCTGCTGGCGTGGTAGTGGTAGAACGCCAGCTCGCCGCTGCTGCCGTCGCCCACGTGCCCCCCACACTCGTCCAGCCCTGCCAGCAGCGCCCCCCCCGCTGCCCGCGGCCGAAGAGCGGAATGCCGTCCGCCAGGAAGCCCAGCAGCGGCGAGTGCTGCCCGCGCACGTCCTGCCAGAAGGACGAGCTGGGGAGGGAAGGTGGTGGGGAGGAGGGAGGGCGGAGAGAAGGGGAGGTGGATGGTTGGGATGCCAGGAATTCTACGAGTTGAATGGCATGAGGCGGCATGGGGCATGGATGAAGCAGGTTGGCTATGGAAGGAGTAGAGGTTGCAGGTAGTGAAGGTGAGAAGGTGGGAACGGGGAAACCGGAGGAAGGGGTAATGGGGGAATGGGGAACGCACTTGCAGAGCTTGAAGTTGGTGGAGCGAGATGCGGAGATGGCGGAGGGTTTGGCAACGCCGGGTGCGACGTGGTAGTGGTACTGGCCCGAGGGCGTGGGGTGCCCCCCACACGAGTCAAAGGTGGAGCCCTCGTACTGCAAGGCGTCACGGCCCAGGGCGTCATACGTACTGCGAGGGGGAGAGGGAGAGGGAGACATGGGGAGGGGCAATGCGGGCGTGAGGTGGCAGGCAGGCACACCCACAAGGGCTCCCACGCTTCTTCGTAGTGCCAGACATCACACACACTGGGAGCAGTATGGGCAGCAGAGTGGGGATCGAGATGGTGCACAGTTCCGATCATCGAATGTGAGCCCAGTAGCTCTACCGCCTCCCCCCGCACCCTCCACCTCTCCCCCTTCCCGCTGACCTATAGAAGGGCACGCCGTTGAGCGCGAAGCCAATGGGCCCCATCTTGCACGTGCCGCTGAGGGCGACAGGAGTGGTGGAGGAGGCAAGCGTGGGGGCGAGTGGCACGGCGAAGGAGAGCGCCTGCTGCAGTGGCGAGTACAGCGTGGCCTGCACTCGCCATGCTTGCCATCACCCTGCCATGGCCAGGAGAAGAGCGCCAAGGGAACAAGGCAGGGGGATTAGGGCACGGGGACGAGGGCAGGTGGAACAGGGCAGGGGCGGAGGGTAGGGAGTAGAGAGTGATGGAAAGGAGACATGGAGGCAGAAGAAGAGATGGAAACCAATGCGTGAGGGGACGAGATGAGAGGACATTAACGTGCATGCTAAGTGGCAAGGCAGGCAGTGTGGCAGAGCGGGTGGGCACACCTCTTGCCATTGCTGCTCGTGCGCTTGGCGCTCCTGCTGCTGCTGCTGTTGCCACACGCACTCCCACCTGATGACCCGCTGCCTCCCCCCATGCCACCTCCGCCCATGCCTCCTCCGCCCATGTTTTTCTCCGCCCATGCCTCCTCCGCCCATGCCACCTCCGCCCATGCCACCCCCGCCCATGCTTCCTCCGCCCATGCCTCCTCCGCCCATGCCTCCTCCGCCCATGCCTCCTCCGCCCATGCCTCCTCCGCCCATGCCTCCTCCGCCCATGCCTCCTCCGCCCATGCCTCCTCCGCCCATGCCTCCGCCGCCCATGCCTCCTCCGCCCATACTTCCTCCGCCCATGCCTCCTCCGCCCATGCCTCCGCCGCTCATGCTTCCTCCGCCCATGCTTCCTCCGCCCATGCTTCCTCCGCCCATGCTTCCTCCGCCCATGTCTCCGCCCATGCCTCCGCCCATGCCTCCGCCCATGCCTCCGCCCATGCCTCCGCCCATGCCTCCGCCCATGCCTCCTCCCATGCCTCCTCCGCCCATACCTCCTCCGCCCATGCCTCCTCCGCCCGGACTACTCGTTTGTCCGCTCATCCCGCCACCTCTTTTCGCGCCAAACCTACCCTGCCCGCTTTGCCGCCGTTCGTTGCGCCACTTCCGCCGCCGCCGCCGGGCCGCGGGGGCGGAAGAAGGACCAGCCTCCGCCTGTCCCCGATCCCCCTGCCAAGCCGCCGAACCTTGGAATCCGAGCGAGCGCGCGCTGCAAGCCGCGTGATCGACGCCCGCGAAGCAGAGGAGCGCGACGAGCGCGAGGGCCGGGACGACGCGGGAACGAGGCGAGGCGACGCGTCATCATGGCGAGCGGCGAGGAATGCTAAAACGCTCCAGACGCGAATGGTTGCGAATGGGAGTGGTGAGGCAGGAAACGAGCGAGAGTCCGCGAGGGAGGGACGACGGCGGTCCCAGTCGAAGCCCAAGAGCGATGCTGTTGGGATGGGCGAGGATGATTCGAGAGGCGTGGTGTGAAAAGAAGCCTGAGAGGCGGCGCTGCGGAATGCTTCTAGCGAAGTCGCTATTTGTACTTCCACTGCCATCGCCGCCGCTGCCATGAACCCAAGACGGTCGACGTGCACGTATTAGGAGAAACTGATGCGTTGTTTGACTGTTGGGGACGACCAGTCAACGCGAATCCAGTCAACGGTGCGGAACTGTTGACTGACACTTGGGGCGAGAGTCGGTGAAAAGGGAGGGAGTCCGTGTCTGTCGTGAGTGTGCTTGCAGCGAATTATAGAATATTGTTAGGCCCGACGGCCTAAGTCCGCTAAAGAATTAGCGGGGTCGACTAAGTCGAGGATGAAACGCGGCGGAAGACTTTGGCGAAAGAACTATTGGCGAAATAGGCGAAGAAGTTACTGAGTAATTGAAGAAGAGTTGAATGAGAATTGATTGATAATGGCAAGTACAAGCAAGGTTTATATAGCATGCAAGAAACAAGGTTGGAAAGTGGAATGTGGGACCAAGAATTGGAGTGCAAGAAAAGTAGAGTGCCACGTGGCACTAGAGAATCTGAGAAGATAAGGATAATGGTGACTAGGAATGTACTGTTCGGAATGAACAGTAAACACCCCTCTAACACTACCCCCCGCCCAAGGAGGCGACGTCCGCGGCGCCTGCAGACTGAAGGTACGCTTGGAGGCAAGCGTTGTCAGGAGACAGCGAGGACGAAGGAACCCAGCTGTCGTCTGCTGCGTCGTAACCACGCCAACGAACCAAGAAGTCGATGAAAGTGATACCCCCCTGGAGACGGCGACGGTGCCTAAGGATGCGCTGGATCTGGTAGTCGGGCTCGTCGGTGTCAACAGCTACCGGCAGTGGAGTGCGATCACGGCCCGAGAAGGTGGCGTTGGGATCGGTGTATGGGTGAAGGAGAGACACGTGGAATGACGGGTGCATGCGGAAATGTGCGGGAAGGCGAAGGCGGTATGCGACTGGACCTAGTGCGCGCTCAATGACGAATGGACCAATGAAACGTGGACGAAGCTTGCTGTCCTGTGGCAGTCGGAGGTTGCGGCTATCCAAGAGAACACGGTCGCCGACTGCGAACGACACCTCACGACGACTGCGGTTGGTGGTGCGTGCCATGCGTGCATTTGCGAGCTCAAGGTGCTTCCTCACGTGATCATGAATGAAGGTGAGATGCTGGTGGAAGTTGTCCGCACGAGGGACGGTGGGTGTGAGATCGACACGAAGTGGGGACATTGGGGTGCTGACCGTAAAGTGCAAAGAACGGTGACATGCCTGTGGCGGAGTGGTGCGTGTTTGTTGTAGGCGAACTCTGCCATGCTCAGCTTCTTGTCCCATGCGGCTGCATCGTGCATCGTGATGCTAGCGAAGGATCTGCTCCAAGGTCTGGTTCACACGCTCGGTCTGTCGTCTGTCTCTGGGTGGTACGCAGACGACATGGCTAAGCGAGTCCCAAACAGTGCGAAAAGCTGCTTCCAGAACTTCGAAGTGAAACGAGGGTCGCGGTCTGAGATGATGGAATCTGGAACCCCGTGCAGGTCGGACTACGTTATCTACGAACAGGCGTCGCGGCTTCCTCTGCTGTGACCTTGCCGTGCGTGGGGATGAAAATGCGCTGCTCGAGAAAACTTATCCACTACTACGAAGATGGCGTCGTGACCCCTAACTGTGCGCGGTAAAGCCATGATGAAGTCCATGGTAACTACCTGCCAAGGGCGGTCGGGCGGTGGAATCGGCTGCAAGAGTCCTGCTTTGCGCTGGCGAGAGGATTTCGTACGCTGACACGTGTCGCACGAGCGAATGTAATCCTCTATGTCTGCTGCAAGCCCGGGCCAGTAGTACGTGCGACTAAGCGTCTTAGCCGTCTTATCTGCTCCGAAGTGCCCTGCACTAACTACGTCGTGCGCCTCTGAGAGAAGGAGCTGTCAAAGAGGGCGGTAGGCTGGAACCCAAATCCGTGTGGTACCCTTCCGTATGTAGACACTACCCTGCACCTCTGCTCCTGCGGGGCGGCTGCGGTGTGAAGTCGGATCTACTGTGTAACCGTGCTGCTCGAAGAGTGCTGTGAGAAGTGGGTGGCCAGCAGTGACTGTGAGACTGGCGAGCTGACAACTAGGGCGAGTGAGCGGATCTGCTGGGTTGCGCACGCCTGGCTTGTACTCTATCCTGTAGTGAAAGCTCCCTTCCATGAACTCCATCCACCTAGCCTGGCGACGACTCAGCTGCGGCTGCGACTTGAGGAAACGAAGCGAACAGTGGTCCGTGCGTATAACACTATCTGCCCCCTCTAGGTAGCACCTCCACACCTTATACGCATGGATGATCGCGAGCGCCTCCTTGTCGTGTATGGGATAGTTCAACTCCGCTCCCCTAAGCTTACGCGACTCGTACGCGATCGGCTGCAACCCGCGTCCCTGGTCCTGAAGAAGCACAACTCCTATGGCCTGATCGGAAGCGTCGGTCACTACAACGTATGGGCGAGTGGGATCAGGTACGACAGTGTCGGTGAAGACGTGAGCGACTGCTTCATCTGCTCGAACGCCTGCTGCTGCGCTGGACCCCAAACGTACTCTACGCCCTTCCGAAGTAGGTCGGTGAGTGGACTAGCGATCGATGCGTAACCCTGAACGAAACGACGGTAGTAGTTAGCGAAACCGAGGAAGCTCTGCAACTCCTTGACTGAGGTCGGTGCTACCCAATCCTGTACTGCTGCGATCTTCTTCGGGTCAGTCCTAATGCCACTAGCGGATACGACGTGTCCTAGGAACTCGACCTCTGGAAGGAAGAACTCGCACTTCGACTGCTTAGCATATAACTGCTCCCTCCGTAAGACCTCGAAGACCTTCTGCAAGTGCTGCACGTGCTCATCTTTCGTCTTAGAGAACACTAGGATGTCGTCTAGGTAAACGACAACGAACGACCCTAGGAACTCGGAGAGGACTGTGTTCATGAGCGTCAGAAATGTCGCTGGGGCGTTGGTCAATCCGAATGGTAGAACCCTAAACTCGTACAACCCTTGCTTCGTACGAAACGCCGTCTTGTGCTGGTCCTCTGGAACTACTCGAATCTGGTGGTAACCCGAACGAAGGTCGATCTTTGAGAAGACTCTAGCGCCCTGCACTGCATCGAGAAGATCCTCTACTCTCGGCACCGGGAATCTATTCTTGACGGTGGCGGCGTTCAGTGCGCGGTAATCTATGCACATCCGTAACCCTCCGTCTTTCTTGGGTGCGAAAAGTATCGGTGCGGCCCAAGGCGATCTAGATGGCTGTATGAAACCCTGTGCGAGAAAGTGCCTAACTTGTTGCGTCATCTTCTCTGTCTCCGCTGGACTCAACCTCCACTGCGGCTTCGCTACTGGCCTGCTCCCCGGCTCCAATTCTATTTGATGGTCTACTACTCGGCTGGGAGGCAACCCTGGGGGCAACTCGTCGGGGAAGACGTCTGCGAACTCTGCTAACAGTGCACTCACCTCAGCAGTAAGAGTCGCCTTCTCACTAACTGCTGCACTCCCTCCTTTCCCCTCCTCAGCTTCCACCTCCTCAAGAAAAACCGCGAAGATCCGTGCCGCACGCTTCACTAACTGTCGCACACGAACAGCATTAATGATAGCTGTGGATGATGTGGCCCTATCGCTCCACTGTGGCAGCTCCCGGAACTCCCGGTCTGCCTTGACGCTGCAGCTTCCTGTTGAACAAGTAATGAAATGACTAAGAATGAAATGAGTACAAATGTGGAAACCTAGAAGTGTGTACCCCCTATAGGCTAACCCACTATAGCCTAAACAACTACAACAATATATATTGTTTGACACACCCCCATAGGCGAAGTGGGGGAGAACTAGGGGTCACAAGACCAGTCAAGTAAAGCAAAGCAAAGCAAAGCAAGCTCAGGGTGGATCACAATGTCACCACACAATCCGAGCACAAGTTCAAGGTCACAGGCCAGTTCACATGCAGGAGTACTATATATATAAGACTAAACAGCAAGAGCAGTAATATATATATGTAACAGTACAAAGAGGGTCAAGAGGAGAGCAAGTGAGGCAAGACAGACACAAGACCCAGTTGGCTACAGCAGCGCTGATGATCACAAGGCGGAAGTGCCTTGGTGAAGACATCAGCAGTGTTGGCCTCAGAGGCCACGTACGCAAGTCGCAACTGACCACGCTGCTGTAGTTCACGAGCAGCAGGAAGTAGCGGAGAGCAATGTGCTTCGTTCTGTGCTCCAGTCTCTGCTCTCACACACAAGGCCAGCATGGCCTTGTTGTCGACGTACAGGACTGGAGGAGAACGAGGCGGCTCTCCAAGGTCGGTCAGCAGTAGGTGAGCCAGCGAAGCTCCTGAGCAGCCATGGCCCCTGCGTAGATCTCAGCCTCACAACTGGAGCCGACAACAGAAGACGAGCGAGTAGCCCGCCACGAAACAGAGCCGCGAACCAAGGCTGAAGGTGTAACCCTGTGACGACCGCTGCGTAGCCTGGTCGTCAGCCCAAGAAGCGTCTGCGTGCCCAGTGAGGACCACTGGACTCCGCCCTCCAAGCACTAGTCCCATGCCCGACGTACTGCACAAGTAGCGCAACACCCTCTTCGCTGCAGCCATGTGCTCTGGTCGGTGTCCCCTAGGAGCAACATAGCGTGCAAGAATGCTAAGAGGGTATGCAAGGTCAGGTCATGTGCAGGTCATCAGGTACATGAGACAGCCAACAAGCTCTGGGTACGGGCCACTCGACTCTGCAGACTCATCCGAAGGCAGAGCTGAGAGCGAGTGGCGAGTAGACAGAGGAGTGGCCTGACGCGAGGAGTACGTGAAGCCGAAGCGCTGAAGGACCTGCTGCACCATGTGTGACTGAGTCAGGGTAATGGTGCGGCGTGCTCTGTCCCGGGTGATCTGCAAGCCAAGGTAGCTGCGCAGTTCACCCAGGTCAGTACACATGTGTCTCTTCTGCAACTCGGACTTCACGTAGGCGAGTCCAGTAATGTCTGCTGTGGCAAAAACCAAGTCGTCGACGTACACGAGGATGTAGAACGGCGGCAGAGAGGTGTCGGTGCGCAGAAACAGCGACGGGTCAGCAGTAGAAGGAGCGAACCCAAGAGCCGCAAGCGTAGTCCTCAGTGTGTCGTGCCACTCACGTGGCGCCTGGCGGAGACCGTAGACTGGACGCCGGAGACTCCACTGGGTACCAGGAGGGAAAGACCCAATGAAGCCAGGTGGGCGACGCAGCCAGATCTCCTCGTGCAGGCTGCCCTGCAAGAAAGTTGTGCTGAAGTCGAGAGAGTGCAGCTCGTAGTCACGGTGAGCAGCAACGTGCAGCAGTACCCGAAGAGTGGTCATCTTCGGGGTGGGGGAGAAGGTCTGAAAGAATTCAACTCCCTGCGCTGACTGAAGCCACGAGCCACGTAACGCGCCTTGAAGACAGGTGGAGAACCCGGCGGCCGCTTCACCCTGAAGATCCACATGCCACTGACGATGTTCGCCCAGGAGGGGGAACAGCGTCAACGTAGGTGCCTGTGGACTTCCAGGAAGCCATCTCTGCATCCATAGCTGCCTGCCACTAAGAGGAGTAGGGACCCTCTATCGCCTCCTCGTAAGAGCGCGGAGTCGGGATGTCTAGTGCATCCGGGTCTCCCTCAGGGGCGAGCAGTACAGACGCGAGATGAGGTGAAGCGGCGGCCAGAACACTAGACACTGGAACTCCTCCTGTCTGTCCTCAAGGACGTCCGTGCCAAGGGCACACTCACCCCCGACGGACGGAGGACAGGCAGACTCAGACTCAGCGACAAGACTAGCAGCGTAGTCTAGACGACAGCGCGCAGCAAAGTCGACGAGCTCAGTGACAAGGGCAGACGCAGCAGAAGACTCGAAAGAAGGGTCAGTGACAGCAGTAGCAAGGAGACGCGTGACAGTAGGACTGGCAGCACGAAGAGAGTCCGACTCAGGGTCGGCAAGAGCAGGAGGAGAAGGCAAAGGGGCACGCAGAGGAGCAGTGGACGGACGCAGAGACATCCGGTGCGTGCCAGGGGCAGGAGGGGACGCGGACGCGAACTACGAGCAGTAGTGCAACTAGGACGGACAGGCGACGCAGGGCGAGACGCAGGCGCATGACGCTCAGTAAGACCGGCAGTAGGACCAGAGTAAGGAGAAGGAGCAAGTAGTGACTGGACAGGCTGTGGACACACTAAAGGAGGAGAGGACCAGGAGGAGGCGAGAGACCAAGAACCTGCTCAAGGAGCGGAACGAAGTACGGCTGAGGGCGCGCGGCGACTCCAGATAGAGTAGGGACAGGACCAGTGCCCCCAGCCGCAGTACCAACGCCCGAATCCGCAGCACCAGCAGGGACTCCAACACCAGGGTCCTCAGCACCAGTCGCAGCTCCAACGCCCGGGTCCGCAGCACCAGCAGCAGCTCCAACGCCCGGGTCCGTAGTACCAGCAGCAGCTCCAACGCCCGGGTCCTCAGCACCAGCAGCAGCTCCAACGCCCGGGTCCGCAGCACCAGCAGCAACTCCAATGCCCGGGTCTGCAGTACCAGCAGCAGCTCCAACGCCCGGGTCCTCAGTACCAGCAGCAGCTCCAACGCCCGGGTCCGCAGCACCAGCAGCAGCTCCAACGCCCGGGTCCGCAGCACCAGCAGCAGCTCCAATGCCGGGTCCGCAGCACCAGCAGCAGCAGCAGGGTCCGTGAGACGAGGCGCGCCACTACGAAGTGTGCAACGGCGCTCGTACCACTCACGGATCCGCTCAAGAGAGGGGAGCTCCCGACTAGGAGGAGAAGTACCAGCACCAGTCTCCGTAGCGCCCTGTCCCAGAGTACGGCTCCAGGACCTCGAGGCTGCAGTACTGTAAGTACCACTCACGCAACTGCTCTGAGGAGAGGTCTCGTCCAGGTGTAGGACCCCCTGGCCCAGCACCGCCAGAGTCAGAACTCCCAGACCCAGCACCCCCAGCCTCAACACCCCCAGGCACAACACCCCCAGGCTCAGCACCCCCAGAGTCCGCACCCCCAGGCTCAGCACCCCCAGAGTCCGCACCCCCGGCTCAGCACCCCCAGAGTCCGCACCCCCAGGCTCAGCACCCCCAGCAGGACGAGAGTCGACAGCAACCTCAACAGGCTCGACCGGGTCTACCTGAGACACACCCGAGGGAGCGGCACCCTGAGGGGAGAGGGTGTCTACGACAGCAGCACCTGGCAGAAGGAAGAGAGGTGGGGGTGGAGCGGGGCAGTGCGGTAGGGGAAGAGGCGGCAGTAGGGGACAGACTCGTCAAAGTGACGTCCTGAGAGGGCAAGACCCGGCGCGAGGTGGCGTGGTAAAACTGCCACCCAGGCGCGTCCGAACAAAGCCGAGGAAGACGCAGGGAACAGCTCGAGAGGAGAGCTTGTCCGCAGACGAATCGCGGACGAAAGCTCGAGATCCCCAGATCCGGAAACGCGACGCATCGCCAACCTCCCCCGTCCACAGCAGTGTGGGCGAGGTCTCCGGCAAGGAGACACGGGGCCAGAGGTTGAGCTGGTGCGCAGCATACCGGACCGCAAACGGCCACAGAAAGTGGGGGGCAGCCGCATGGATCAAGGAGGTACGAGCGACCTCCATGACCAGGCCAATGCGGCGCTCCGCAACCCCATTCTGCTGTGGAGAGGCCGGAAGCGTGAACGACTGCTCAATGCCGTGCTCAGCACAGTAGGCTGCCAAGAGGTCGGAGGAGAACTCACCACCTCTGTCAGAGTGCAAGCGCAGGACAGGAAAGTCCGAGCGGAAACGCTCGCTGAGCTGGAGACGGAGCTGTGCGGATCCAAAGGATCAAAACATCAGGGACCTCACCCTTGGTGCGCAAGGGGAGACCGTGGTGTAGCGCGAGTAGTCGTCAACAACGATCAGGAAGTACCTCTCCTGACCCTGACCACGGACGCGGGCTGGGCCCCACACGTCCATGTGGAGCGTCTGCAAGGGAGCAGTCGTCGGGGGAAACGAGGAGGTGTGAGGAGCGGCGCGCTGCCGCCCCTCGACACAGGGAAGCAGGGAGGAGCAGGCGAGGGTGGGAGGGGAGGGAGGACCCTGGGAAGACCAGAGACAAGGTACCGGGAGTGCATGGCACGAAGGCGCTGCAGGTAGCCAAGTGGCGGCCCGTACGCGCACACGTGCAGTGTGTCACACGCTCGTAGGCAGGGGTGAACTGGTGATCACCCCCGTCCTGGAGAGCACAACCTGCCACCAAGTTCGTGGAGAACGAGGGAGGTGGAGACCTGACAGTGTGCCCGACGGACCGCAGGACAGGAAGGACAGTGGAGGAGGTCACAATGACCGGACCCCCAGAGGGGTCAGCAAGGGAGACAGCAACTGGCCGAGCAAGGGGCTCAAGGGCAGTGCGGTCACGAAAAAAAAACAGCGAGAGGCACCTGAATCTAGCGTGAAGGTGTGCAGTGCTGCAGTCGACGCCGTACCAGGGGGGGCAGACACGCACGCACCTAGAGCAGCAGCCTCACCAGCACCTGGGGTAGCAGACACGTTGGTACCTGGAGCAGCAGACGCACTAGTCCTAATGCCCGGGTCGGGCGGTACACTCAGGCACTCAGAACCCTCTCCACTAGTAGACATCACATACATGGCACAGAGAATAGGATCAACGTCTAGAGCATAGATATCAATCCCCTTCTTCAGGAGATCAAGCCAGCGGGGCAGCTCAGTGGCCTGAGGGAACTGAACACGCCAAGCGTCGCTCAGACGAGCGAAGCAACGCTGTGTGGCGTGCGGTCCCCCAAACGGCTGGCCAGTGCGGTCACCAGTGCGAATGACGTACGTGCAGCTAAGGCCACCCCCCCCCCCCCCCCCGTGCTGAGAGTACCACTCACGGACCTCCTGGGGCGAGGGAGTGTGCTGCTGTCCCTGGCCACCGCCAGTGCCTCCACGACCACCACCCGCCGCCGCCACCACCCTCGACCACCCCAACCCCTACCGCCGCCTCGTCCACCGCCACCCCCCACCACCTCCTCCGCCCCGGCCACTCCCCCGCCGCTGTCGCCACCCCCCCACCACCGCTGCCCCCTCCCCCACCCCGCGCACCCCCCCCCGCCACCACCTCCCCCCACACCGCCACCCCCGCTGTCACCACCACCGCCCTTGCCCCCTTGCCCTTGCCGCTGCGGCGCCCGCTCGAAGCAGACGCAGTCCCGACCTTCTCAGCACCAAGGAGGTCGACAGCAGCAGCAGAGGCGACAGAGGGAAGAAGGGGGGAGGGAGAACACCCCTCAAAGAACGGTGTACGGGGGTCACCGCGAGAGGCACCTACAGCGACTATGCTAGTCTCGGCTGCAAGGAGCTCCTTCTCGAGGAGGGCAATGGTGAGCTCGGTGGGGCAGCGAATGAGGAAGTGGTCCCCGACTGAGCGTAGTGAGTCAGGGAGGCGCGTGACTAGGTGGTAGAGAGTGATCCAGAGCGGGGGTGGGTTCGCGGCAAGGAACTCATCAGGCATAGCGGCGCGGAAGCGAGCCTTACTAGTGCGGAGGTGGGTAATGAGGTCAGCGACAGTGTGAAAGGAAGCTAAGTCGGGAACAGGTAGGGAAGAGAGAGACGGCCTAGAGCGGCAGAGGCCGGTGAGGAGTAGCGGGCAACGACAGCAGTGTACAGGGCCTGTGCAGTCTTGTGCTGCCCAAAGTGCTCGCGCTCATCTATCGGCAGAGAGTTGCGAATAGCGAAGGCGAGCATGGGCGTCACGAGTCTGCCACTGTGAGCGAGGTGCTGTCGGCAGTAGCAGCAGAGCAGTAGCGTGGCCTAGGGCGTGATCGTACAGCGAGATGTCTTCCTTGGCAGTGAGCTGTAGGAAGAGGTGTAGGTCATCAAGCCAGGTGTCGACTTCACTGGGCGGCCCTCAGCATCAAAGGCTAGCAAGGAGGGCTAGCCATGGTAGCAGCAGTAGTAAAAGCAGTAGGAGCAGTAGGGTAGGTAGGTAGGGCGGCGCGGCTCGGTACAGGTAGAGCGGCGCGGCTCGGTATAGGTAGGGCGGCGCGGCTCGGGTGGGCGGCGCGGCTCGGTTCGGGCGGCTCGGCTAGGGCGGCGCGGCTCGGGTCGGGCGGCTCGGTTCCGTTAGGGCCGGGCTGTTCGGTGCGGGCGGTGGGGCCGTGCGAGGCGGCTAAGGGTGAGCGCGGGGAGTGGGTGAGGTTAGGGACGGGGCCGACGCGGGCCGATAGGGGTAGGGACGGGGCCGACGCGGGCAGTTAGGGGTAGGGTCGGGGCCCGACGCGGGCCTCTAGGGGTAGGGACCGGGGCCGACGCGGGCCTCTAGGGGTAGGATCGGGGCCGTCGCGGGCCTCTAGGGTAGGCGCGGGGCCATCGCGGGCCTCTAGGGGTAGAGACGGGGCCCGTCGCGGGCCTCTAGGGGTAAGGACGGGGCCGTCGCGGGCCTCTAGGGGTAGGCTCGGGGCCGACGCGGGCCTCTAGGGTAGGCGCGGGGCCGACGCGGGCCTCTAGGGGACGAGCTCGGGGCCGGCGCGGCCGTTAGGGTTAGGCGCGGGGCCGATTCAGGGTCTCTAGGTACAAATATGGAAACCTAGAAGTGTGTACCCCCTATAGGCTAACCCACTGTAGCCTAAACAACTACAACAATATATATTGTTTGACACTTCCCTGAGCCCAATCGAACTGAGTACTAACCGTCCGTAGCCAATCTCTCCCGAAGATAAAATCGTATCCGTCCAGCGTCGCAGAGTCGAAATCACGCCTGACTGTGATCGGTCCCTAGCACTACGCGCAACTTGCGAATGATCGGTCCTATGTGATTGTGCGTCGCATCTACCATGCGAGCGTCCTTGAAGTTGACTGCTGAATCTGCTTCGAGATGGAGACGAGAAACTAACGATGAAGAGACGAACGAGTGGACTTAGCTCCGCTATCTACGAGAATC